>JAQFVV010000026.1:3495386-4959694 GCA_028023455.1 Epiperipatus broadwayi | reverse complement strand
CGCTCAGCCATTTAATTTAGTTTTCAATTCGTTGTTATAGTTACATTGGAAGTGTGAAAGCACGATTTAATATTATTATATTGAAGACAAACGTAAAGTATAAATATACAGGTTATTTTTAATAATTATAAAAGTTTTTAAAAAAATCAGATCTAAAATACAAAAATAAAAATTCTGACAAACCTACATTTTATCCCTGTCATAATATTATTTTGAATCAAGATTTTCACTAATCAATTTAATTAAATTAAAAACAGTAACTTTTTGGATAAATGATTTATCAAAGAATATTATTTATTTTTACTGTTATCTTTTAAAAAATGTTAACTAAAAAGTAGTAAAAAATAAAGCATAAAACAGCTATTAAATAACCCACTGCAGCATAAATGTCTCTACAACATCTCTGGTGAGGATTTGCTTTCTTTGATTTATTATGTAAATAAGATCTGGGTATTCATTTTTAGACCAGTTATCAGTATATATGGTTTTACTGTGAATCAGTTAACTGAAAACAATAAACCTTTCAACTTAAAAAAATTATTCAACTTTTACTTGATCTGAATTCAAACCTAGTGTGTTATGGTATGGCAACAAATGCACCAAACACTTTAAAATGTGATAACTTAATCTTACTTTTGTTTGTCATTATAAGTATTTACAAATTGGAGAACTGAACTTTTACCGGATCATAAAGCAAATGCACTAAACCCATCAAAAAATTTGGAAAAAAAAAAGCTGGATTTTATTACAATAATTTTTTATAAAATAACAGAAAAAACACTAAATACTTTAGTTAAAAAGCCAAATTTAAATCAAAAAATATTTAAAAATAAATCAATTTGTTCTAAAACGATTATTCTAAATAATTACTATTCTTTTCTTTTTGAATTAATGTAGTCCTTCAATTTACTAATAAAAAACTATTATTTACATCAGAAAAAATGTGTTCTATTTGTAAATAATTGCTTTCTTAAAATTTAATATAGAACTCAGTTCTGCAACTAAATCTAATTAATCAGTTAATGGCTTAATAGACAATTGCCATCCAATGGCATTAACCACAAAATGCATTTTTATCTCTTGAACATTAATTACAAAAGGTAATCTTGTTATCATAGATAATCCAATTTGCTTTAATTTAATAGTCTATCATTTTCAGCCATCATTTTATCATCAATATCACCAGTTTTATCTAATAGGAGGAATTATTTGAGCAAATAAAGATATAGCAACAGTTCCATTCTCCCACACACAAACCAAAACAGATAGTATAGGAAAACATAATAATGACATGAAAAAGTTTTATTAGTTTGATGAATAATGACTGGAAGCAAAAGGAAATATGAGCCTGAAATATGGACAACCATCATTCTCGTATGTGCCTTTTTTATTTAAAATGTAATTTAAAAAAGAAGTATTTTTTGTGGTAAATGCTATCCTCTATCACCTTAAATATAACTTTATAAAGTACAGGAGCAAACCACTTATCTCAAAATGCAACTGTATATATCATCTGGTACTACTGACTAGATATTTTTGATACATAAGACACAAATTTGATATGCATTTAAGCAATTCTCTCTCCTCTCTATGTAACAAATAATCACTAGACACTTTCTAAAAATCTCATATTAAAAATTTATCAACAATTTTCACTATATTAAAAATAGATTCCTGAATTTTTGCTATACTAAAGATATACCAACAGATTATTAAGTTCAGAGAAATTTATAGTGTTAAATGAGATCTTTATGTAAATTAATTACAACTGGGTCTCGTTTTATGTGGATTTTAATGTGATTTTGAAGTTATGCGATTCATGTTTCTTCTTAATATCCTTCATATGTCACTATATTTATTAGATATCAAGAAATTTAAATTATTAATAACTTATTTTGACTTGAAATACTTTTTTTTTTTTTTCAAAAATATAACATTATATTAGCAGCTTACGTTAATATGGCCTGAAGCTGTATTTAGAATCTTAGCTTCTATGTAAATAACCTACTTATACTAATGAGTAAATAATAATAATAGATTTATATAAATGTATAAAAATATCGCAATAAATATTCAAAAATTTTAAACTTTTAAAAAGTATTTTGTTAGATATTAACAGAAATAAATATTTTTTTAGATTTTTAAAATAAATAATAACGAAGATTTTATTGATTTTATAAACTGAAAATAATCTTTCTAATGATAATGTCTAATCTTTTTGTTTTGATTGCGATCTCATTTTTTTAATATAGAAACCGCACAAGACTGGGAGTAGCGCTAGTTGTACAACACATCACGAATCTGATTTCTTACTAGTTCATAAACGCATATTGTAAAATAGCGGTAATGATTAAAATATGTATGAAGAAATGTAAAATTAAATACTGTAGTTAATAAAAAAAGTAACAAAGTTTGTCTTATATTAATTTTTTTCATATATTTGAAATTTTTTATTAGTCATACTTTATTTCCTTATTTTTTTAATGCAAATTTTAAAGTAATTTTTCCTTGTTGCTTTGCTTTTATGCCAATTTCTGAAAATTACGAGAACCTATCCCCCGTTTTCCAAGGTAAATTACATTTATTTTTGTGCGATTTCTTTTGTGCGCATTTTCTGAGGAACCTATCTACCGCATAAAACGAGACCCAGGTGTATTAAAATTATAAGCAACAGTGAATTGATAATAAAATATTATAAATATGAATTCCTGAATCCTATTAATATTCTTGATTAACTTGGCTTCTTTTTGGAGCATATTGTGTACATTAAATTTTATGCTTAGATATATATAATAGCCTTGTGAATTTTTAATTACATCACCAAAAATTTCATGAATGTATTTTTATCTCTTTTCAGATGTAGAAACAATGAATGAATTGATAGTTATATCTCTAACACTGATTTTTCATTTTTCTAAAAATACTGCTAAATAAAATAATGAAATTATTATATTAATCTAAGATGCAATAAGATTTATGTAAATATATGTATTAATTAGCAAAGTCTTTAGCAAATAATGATTGCAAGATAATTTCATTTATTTCAATATTTAATTTTGAGATGATGGGAGTCATTGGACACTTTGAAATAGTAAATTTAAACTTATAAATAAAAATCGAAATAAAATTCATCAATAGTATTCTGTTCCATGGGCAGGTCAAGACAATAGCCACATCAAGTGAAAAAGAAGAAACTCAAGAAATATAAATTTCTATCAAAACTAAAACTTTGTTTTTTTTCTTAAATAAATATTTATTCTGAAAATCCTATGTGATTTGCTTTAGTTAATCTATCAAATAGTTAATGATGAGACTTAAAAGATTTTAAACATACTATTCTTTTAGGTTCCACAAGAGTTAAAAATTGTGTTAACATCTTAAAAAAATATTTATCTTTGAATAATATATTTTTTCATCTCTAATACTTCACACTTTGTGAGCAATTCAGTAAACAAAATTATAAATAATTCTTTTAGCTATTCATACTGCAACAGTAAGGTAGCAATGTAAATAAATAAATAATGAATGTGGGATTAAAAACTAGGTGGAGCAAAAATATTAAAATAAATACCTTTTACTTTTAAAAACCATTTTCACTTATATATGAAAATTAAATACTGCCTAATGCTATACTCATAATTATAAATAAAATAAAAATTCATAACATCACAATAGTAGCCAAAAAACAAAATTTTACTAAAATTCTTCCACAACCATGGTATTATCTATTAACAAATAGACCTTTCCAAGTAAAATTCAACTAAACATAAAATACAATATATATATACAAAACAAAATATGAAATTTTAAAGGAAGTTGGTTTTTGAAATGAATGACCAGAAGGCTATTTTCTTTGTGTATATATATATATTTAGTTAAATTTCACTTGAAAAAGTCTATTTGTTAATAAATGAAACCATGGTTGTGGAAGAATTTTAGTAAAAATTTTGTTTTTAGACTAATATTGTAATGTTACATGAATTTCTATTTTATTTATATATAAATACAAATGTACAATAATTACTAGTATTTTTGCAAATTCAAAAATGGAATTATAAATTCTTTTATACAGTTTAATATAAGAGAGCAAAACTCTCCATACAGTATTGCCACCTGTGCTAAACAGAGTAATCAGTGGATGCCGGAAGGCTTGTGCATAAAATCCCTATCCAATGCCTACTCATCCAATATCCCCAGACTAGTTTCTGGCTTGTGGCCTTCGTCAGTGAGGAGCTTTGGATCTGAGAGCACTGCATCTAGATCTGACGAAGGACACAAGCCAGAAACTAGTCTGGGGATATTGGATGAGTAGGCATTGGATAGGGATTTTATGCACAAGCCTTCTGGCATCCACTGATTACTCTGTTTAGCACAGGTGGCAATACTGTATGGAGAGTTTTGCTCTGTTTATCAACAATTAATGTGCTAGTATAGGAAATGTGATCATGTGATGCTAAATGGTTTAATATAAGAGATTGTAAATTAAAATGAGGGTGAGATTAGTTTAATGAAATTATAAATATTTTTCAAAAACTTGAATAAAAATTTAACTCTATAAATTTTAAAACAATGAACACTAATGTTAAAATTAAAAATAAAAAAAATCATCAACAATTTATGGTCAATAGATACTATTGTTAAAATCTAAAAATATTATCAAACTATTTACTTATTAATATTTAAAAAGTGATATGAACATATAATACATTCTTGCAAATCAAAATATTTCTTCACTCAAATAAAACTGGGAAATATAAATATTTACTGTACTTAGATTGGATTGTGTTCATGATATAATGAACCTTTAATGTGTATAATTTATAGTTTACATCAGTTTGTTTTGTAGTCCAAATATAATTAGTTATCTGAACTTGGTTTTAATTAATACATGTATTATAAAGACTAATCTTACTATATTAATTAGAAGGTTATATTAAGAAATTGCTTTTAAACATTATCTGAGTAATCCAATTTGTCTTCCTGGAAATAAAAGCTATCTTAGAGCAGTAGTATTCATTGAGTTTTGGGCAATTAATTTAATATACATCACTCATATCACATTGTAGATTCAGCATGTCATTTATTTAAAATAGTACTATGGTTGAAGAGATATCCAAAAAATCAAAGAACACAGAGATATTTTTCATTCCCATATGCCAGATAACATATTAGAGGGGACTCTTTCACATTTGTCAATTTTAGGATGTATTGTAAATATCATTACTTGTTTAGATTCAGACTTTAAATAGGAAGACAATTAATAAATAAGTTTCCAATATATAACAATTGGATAATTTTATATTAACATTTTGAAAATGATAATTTTTTGGTATTAATTTTTAGATTAATGTTTTAATGGGTTTTAAGGGTTTTGTTTTTAATGGTTTGATGATAAAATTTGAATTGTTTTAATACATTTATTTGCTTGTAATCTTAAAAAATAATTTAAAAATTATTTTAAAGAAATTTTTATATTTTAATTATTAATTTTTTTTTATTATTTTTTATAGTTTAGTTTTTATGTTTTGGGTTTTTTAAAGATATGGGAAAATTTTGGTTGAAAGGTTTTGGACTGAGTTGTTTTTGCTTTATATTATTTTGTTTTATTATAATTTTATATGAGAATATGAAGAATAATAATTTTGGTTGTATTGATATAATATTTGTCTAATTTTTTTATGTTGTAGATCTGACAAAGACTGCTAGTACAGTCGAAACTGTTATAATAAATAAAATTATTTGCTTAAAGTGTTGAAGAAGTGTTGATGAGTTTATAGTGAAATATAAAGAGAAGCAAAATATAGAGGGAGAAAGAAGAAATGGATAAGAGTTATATGTGAAATTTTGAAAATGGTTATTATATTGAAAGAGTACTCTAAAGAACTGCCTATCAGTATATTAATAATTTTTATTAATTATTTATTAGCCTGGAGATTATTCATTTAATGAATAATATTTTTGTAGTAAATTTTTCACTATACCATTCTCACATAAGGTAGGAACTGGTTTCTACACACTTTTATCTACTTGTGGAGGGGTGTAGTCATAAACATATGATCAAAGATATTTGAAAAAGGTATGTTTATGATTACACCTACCCACAAGGTACTAAAAACAGGTAGAAACCAATCCCTACCTTGTGTGAGAGTGGTGTAATGAAAAATTACACTACAGAAATATTATGGCTATAAGTAATTTGAAAATCTCTTTTAAAGAAATGAGACATAATTTTATTATTTATTGGACTGAATTCACAATTTTATTTTCATATATTCCTTTTAACAAGATTGCCAAGTATCTTTTTTATGCAAAAAAATTCCCTTTAAATATAACAACAGATAAAGCTAAAACAACTTCAATTCTATGATATAAATGACCTAACTCTAAAAGATATATCAGAAAGGCACTAGAATTAAATTGTTAAACATGAGGTATTGCTTCCACAAAAAATTAAAAAATATACAGCTTTAGCCACCACAAGTCTTCAATAGCATCTAAACACACATTAACATCAACTAGTAATTATTTTTCAAGCATTTGAAGTATTCTAATAATTCTTTTTCTTATATTCACAATCAAAAATGTTGAAATCTGTGCTAAAGTATAGTATTTTGAAAATAATTAAGACATTTTTTACATATGCCCAAAAAAGAGCAGGTATAATATTGTATTGTAATTTGGTTAAAATAAATAATACTAATTTAAAATTTTTGAGTTATCAATATATAAAACTCTCTATATAAGGAATATTCTCAAGCTGATTTTTTTTTTTTAAAAAAATTACTATGTATGTATAGATACTATATTATAATTAATTTAAAACAATTCTGGACTAATAGCTTGAATTCATATAGATCAGACATCAATAGCCCATTATAAGCAAAAGCCTTCACCCTTTTCACAAAGATCTATCACAAGACTTCATCATTCAAAGCTCAACTTCTCTCAAATTAAAATCTTTTCTAATATTTATTTTTAGTTATTCAATTAAAAATTTCCTTACTCAACTATTACTTTTTAAAATATATCTAGCTGATCTCTATTCAAGTTATGTAAATTGATGTAATTTTTACCGATCTCTTAATTATTTTTTTTATGTTTACAATTATATAAAAACCATATTTTATTTCAATGAATATGTGTTAGTATTAAATATGCACACATTATACAATTCGAATATGATATATTGAACAATTATCTTGAACAATTCTATAAATAATAATTTATTAAATTTTCAAACGTTTTCGAAGGCTTACCCTTCATTATCAAGAAGTACAGACTCTCATCGTTTTTCAACGATATACTGACATGCAAATATTCGACCAAAACCGGGTAAATATGCAAATTAGCATCAGAGCGCCTCAACTTGCCATTTCTTTGACAGGGCGTAAGAAGATTCCCTTTTGGTCGAATATTTGCATATCAGTATATCGTTGAAAAACGATAAGAGAGTTTGTACTTCTTGATAATGAAGGGTAAGCCTTCGAAAACGTTTGAAGATTTAATAAATTGCTGTTATTTATAGAATTGTTCAAGATAATTGTTCAATATATCATATTCGAATTGTATAATGTGTGCATATTTAATACTAACACATTAAAGTTTTACATATTGTATCTATAACACACATTTATTTTATTATACATAATTTCATATTGAAAATTATAATTTATTTCAATCAAGTTAAATTGCAACCCCCCACCCCCCGGGTCAACCCCGAAATGTAAGAGAATTTAAAATAAAATTAAAATTATTATATTTATAAATATTTAGAATAACATAATGAAATTTTTTCATTCAATCATTAAAAATCCTTGAAATCTTTTTAATTATATATATAATAAAAGGCAAGGAGTTGATATATGTTATTCAAAGATGCCATACAGAACATATATCTCATTTCAAATATTCACAGCAACTCTCATAAACTATGATCACAATTTTTAATAATAACATAAAATTATTACTTAAAATTATGAGATATAAAAAACAAGAAATAATAATAAAAATCTCACAAGAGTTCTAGTAGTAGAGGAAATATTTAAGATGACTATAAATCAAATAAAAATTGCAAAAAAAAAAGTCTTAGATTACTTAAAGATTAAATAAAATAGAACATAAAAATAGAAAATATCTAATAAACATAAGAATAAACATTCTAAATAAAACTAATATGAGAAAAGTTGCTAATGTTTGATTAAAAAATGTAAAAAGTAAAAAATTATAAATGTAATAAAAAAAATATCAGCTGATGTGAAAAATATATATATAATGTCTGCTAGAGTAAAAAAAAAAACATACTAAAGAAAGTTGGAGATAGAGAACAATACTTCCAAATTCATTGAATAAAATAAATAATAAATAAAATGTGAATGCGAAGAAATGATTTATAAAAGTTTACATAAATTTCATATAATAAAATGTAAAAATTATCAAATAAGCCTAAGCCTGATATAGGTTTTATTAGATTATAAACATTGAAATTTATACTTATGTTTGTGATTAAAAATGGTGTAATGTTATATCTATTCATCAGATATATTTAGTAAAAAGTTTTTTTATCTTTTTTTTTTAATTTCAGGATTTAAAAAAATGGTATCTAAAGTAACTGATCATACTAATGAAATGTCATGGAATAAAAAAATGATTAAGAAAGATAATATGAAATGCAATTATAATATAAAAAAAGTAAATTAAAATCAAAACATTAGAAATAAATTTGTACTTATATGTTGAACTATTTCCATCATTTAGTTGAAATGTTAAATGTTTTTAGAAAAATTTAAACTTTATACTTTTTCAAATAGATTTAACTGCTAGGGCACTGTTAGTATTGACCTGCTATTGACAAGTGAAAAAAACATCACATCTGAATGTAAAATAGGAAAAAATGAAATTCAAGAGAGAATTATTAGATACAAGATAAATTTAAATGGATTCAAAATAATAAATGATATAACAATATCATTATTAATTTGCGCTTTTTATAAATAATATCTTCCTTCTCAAAAAGAAAAATCTAGGCCTATAGTTTTAATTAATTTAAGATAATCAAGTTTACAAATAATTACTTGTATATTTAATAAAAATAAATCAAGGTTTAGTATTAATTTCTAGAATTTTCTATACTAAACTTTAGTGCTGTTACTGATAATTAAATGTATTTAAAAAAGTATAAATAATGTTGGAATTTTTCTAAAAACATCAAATAATTTAACCAGATGATGGAAATAATCCAACATATAATTGCAAATAAATTGCTATCTTTAACTTTAAGACAAATATTGGCTATAAATATGTATGGTAAGATATGGTTTAAACATTTGTTTTTTTTTAAAATTAAATTTAGCTAAAAGGTCATGTCCATTTAAATAAATATCATTTTGGGCAAAAAAATTAATTTAGGAAATGACAAAAATAAATTCAATTGTTAATAAAATCAGATTGCTTGCAGACAATAAAATGAAGCTTATAAAAGTGATAAATATTAAAGACAAAACTCTGTAAAGTAAATTAATAATAAATAAAAAAGTTTATTATAATTGATTACTAATTTAAGAAGTCAGAATAATAGCATAGCTCCAGAATTGAAAATATATAATAAATTATATTGAGATGGTTATGAACAGCAAACAATTATTAGCAAGAGTCAAATATTAGAACTTGATCATAGTCCCCTAGTACCTAATAACCTGAATCGGTTTTCAGGTAAAAAACTTAGCTTACACATAATAATATTTTATGCCATTATTGTTAAGATTGGTTTATTACCTTCTATAATTCAATCAAAAGTTGTTTCCCTGAAGATATACAATGCATTGTTTCTTATAGTTTTCAATGTACAATAGAACTGTTACTAAAGTCATTATGGTCCCTGTATATTCTCTAATGGAAATTGGTCTTATAAAAACAATTTGATAGTCTTTATTAGCAATATGATCTTTTTTTTTTTTGTTTGTCTAATAAGTGTCACAACTCAACAGATCTATTGAATTTTCTCAGTGAGTCAACATTAACTACCGTTCAAACAATGCAATTATTACAGGAATAACTGCTCGACACTACAGTCTTGTTACATATATCATTGCACACTAAGACTTTTCAATATATTCATGAAAATAAATTTGATACAGGATTAAACTATGATAACGTATCAAACAGAAACATACTAAGATAGAAAATAAGTGTAGGAAAACAAGATTAAGAAATTAAATTTAAAAAATAGCTTGGGTTTGTGACATGTTAGATTATTAGATTTTTATTACATGATATGATTGCAAGATTTTTTTAAATATACAATAAAAATAAATTTAAAAAAGATTTGATGTACTGAAGATGTAGGTAAAGATTGGTAAAATGAAAAAATAAAGAAGGATAAAAGATTACAGTGAAAATAAAAAATTTGGATTTATCAGCTATTAGTTTATCATACATATTTTTTTTGGAACAATGATTAATTCAAGAAGAGAGGTAGATAATTATGCTATTAAAAGACCGATTAAAAAAAACATAACCATAGAAAAGGGTGCCTTTCATCCCATAAGAATGTGATGAATAATAGCAAAATTATTTATATATTTTAAGTAAAAGACATCTATTAATTACAATATAAATTGGTTAATATTATAAATATGTAAAAAAAAAAAAAAAAAGATAATATTTAATTAAAAAGACTCATTTTAATTAAAATATTTTTTAAAAAATAAGAAAACAGCAAATAATATCAATAGCGAATAATAAAATTTCGAAAATTAAAATTTTTGTTTTCAAAAATATATAGCTAGCTCAAATGTTACTGTAAATATTATAAAATCTCCCAATATATATACTTTCAAAAATTATTAAAAATACACTATATGTACAAAAGTTCATATTGATTCTCGGATTGTACGAATTTAGAATAAAATTTAAAAACATATATTTAATTAAAATATATAATTATAAATATAAAAATTAATATTTTTGAAAAAAAATAAAGCCTAAGCAGATAAGCATGTTTACATAATTAATTTCTTTTTACATTTAATCATATTGACTTAACAATAAAATACTACACAATATAAAATAAATATTTAAAACAATGTAATCTTTTATCAATCACCTGTAATCGAAAACAATTTCTAATGTTTACGTTTTTAAGTTGTTGAATTCATGGTAATCCATATAACGTGTATTTTCTACGTTATCCAAAAAGCTCTTTAGATAGAGAGCTATCGCGACAAATTAAAGCAAACACTAACTACATCTAAGTAAGTTTCAATTAAAAATTAATTAAAATTATTGCATACTAATTATGGTACTACTTACATGGAATTTGTATCATAATCCTGAATTATGTTGAAATTAACTGCAGAGTAATATAAAAGCTCATGATTTAACGTAAGAACAAATTTACGTACAAAAACGATAGGAAAATACTAGGTACTCACAAGCAAGACCAATTGTAATATATGAAAGTATCTCTACTCTATTTTTGTATTACATAAAATTTCAATAACTGTCAAAATAGATATAAATAAAACTCACCACAGTATAGAATAAATACAATAAAAACAGATGCCATGTAATACAGAAGCTGAGATTACTGCCATATTGAATAGAAATAATTGGAGGAGGGATAAGGAGGCCATGCTCGTTTGTGTCGGGTATGCCGATTGGCCTTTTTTTTTTTTCTAACATGGTTGACACTTTTAAATTAAGAGAAAGTGGTATTTCCACTTGAAGAGTAGCATGTCTTCTATTAGAATCTGTATAATTATTTTTTTCTTTATTAAAATAATGATACTGACATGATATTGAATTTATTTAATAAATTTAAGAATACTGTAAAGTGACCAATCACATATCATAGATTATATTAATTATCATTCTCATTTCTTAAGTCCATGTGACATAACGTCTCTGAAAAATAACAGTGCCACATGTCGTAAACGTGCTGTGTCTATTACTCTGTGACTAGTATTTAATAATTTTTTTTATACTGTTTTATTTCAGTATTACTACTTTTTAATCTTTTATTTTTTAAAAAATGGACAAAAGTGAAGAGAATATCAAAATTTGTCAAGTGTTAATTAGAAATATTAAATATTAAACATTTATTGCTTTCTTAGTGATTTGTACTTCTAAGTAAGTTAATTTGAAGAATGGCTCGTTTCAAAAAAATGCACAAAAATGACCCAATGGATGAATATTTAGAATCATTTGGGTTGTATAGAAAACATACTGCAAAAGACGGGTCGTGTTTATTTCGAGCGGTTTCTGAACAAGTAAGTTATAAAGTTTTTCTACACTTAAATGTCATTTGGTATTTAACTACTTAATTATAAGATAGTTGCTATTTTTTTTAATGTGGTTCAAATTAAAAATTGACATTAATTGTCATTTAAATTTATTATTTATAACTGACAAATGAGTTCAATTTTTATTAAATACTATATTTTGTAACTTTTAAAACTGTTTTAGTAAAATTGCGAAATAATTATTTGTTTTATGATTGGTATGAAGTACTTATGACTGGACTTTTTTTTAATTTAAAATGTTAAACTGCGTATTATTTTAAACAATTTCAAAAAAGTATCCGCCATCCCCTCCCCAAAGTTTTTATTCATTTTTATTTTTTTCAAATGAAGTATAATTACACTTGTGGTACGTTACTGAAGATGTTTAAAAATGTCCCCGCTCTTCTTTTTCATTTTGTATGCAGTCGACTTTAATAAATTCTATGCATGTGTTTACAAGTTTTATTTTTTTTTATAAATATACTACATTTTAAAAATAGCTTGTTTATTTGCTGTTCATTATGAAACTAGAATCACTTTATAACACGCATCTTTTTTTTTTCCATTGCAAAAATTTGACACGTGAAAGCTCATATATTTGAATATTTATTACTTGTTATTCTGTATTTAACGACGAGTTAAACAAACTCTTCATATTTCTCGCTAATTGTTGACCTATTGTTAAATTTAAAAATTCAATAACAATGTAAAATCTCACATTTGTAATAAGTTTGTTGTTTTTTTTTAAGTAAAAGAAGAAAAAAAATGATCATGTTTAGTTATGCAGAATTCCATTCACTGATCGTGTAATTAAAAGGAGAGAAAAAACCGTGTGCTATTTGGGCAATATTCCTATACGGATTTGGAGTACAATTTTTAGAGATTTCATTCTTTGGGGTACACTAAATTCTAGTCTACCATGTGAAAGTTCTTATGATGTAAAGATTAATATACATTTTTTTTCTCCTTTATGTATTGATTTCCATATTTACATATGATACCATTTCCAACCTTCTTATACGCTTAATATTTTTTACACCAAAACTTGACTCTTACAGTTTCGACTGTCCTGCAGTCATCATCAGAGCTACAATATCCAAATGTATAATCATACAATTAATACATTATATATATAATCAATAACATAAATCTTAGCCTGACCATTATAAAACCAAATCTTAATAGGAATTTTGGGATAAAGTCAATAATTTTATGAATAATTATAGTTATTATTAATAATAGTTTGAATATAAAAAGGTTTAAAAATAAAGTTGAAGAAAATGATGATAGAGGGAGTTGTTAAACAAGTATAAGAATTTTTGAAAATTTGTCAATTAGTTTTTGGAAATAGGATTATAAAGATCTAAGTATTTATAATGTAAAAAAATTAATAGTTAAATATATAATAAAAATAAATAAAGTTTACATGTAATTAAGAAAATATAATTAAAAAGATAATAATAAAATGATAGATTAAATAGTACAGTTTAAAGATTAAAGGTTAAAATTATAATAAAATTGTTTTAGAATAATTTAATAATAAAGTGCTATAAATAGGAAAATAAAATGAGTTAAGAGTAGAATAATAAAATGGAAAATGATTATTTATAATGGTCAGCCTAAGATGTATGTTACTGATTATGTATATAAATATAATGCATTAATTATATGATTATATATTTGGATATTGTAGCTCTGATGATGACTGCAGGACAGTCGAAACAGAGTAAAGTTTTGGTGTAAAAAGTAGTATTGTTAAGTGTATAAGAAGGTTGGAAATGATATCATATGTAAAGATTAATATAACCATCTGCTATGTTAAGAACGATCAGACTTATGGTTTGTTGTGATTACTGCATGACTGCCACCACCTAAGATATAAATTCTGACTGAGTGAATCTTGGCATATTTTCATATCAGAAGCAGAATTAGAATTTCTTTTTCAGATAATTAATTTGACTAACTAGCCAAAATTCGTCAGTAAATAAATAATATAACTGTGATTAATTAGAAAATAAATGTTATTAAAACAGGTTTAAGATAAATGTTCCAGATTAATGCAGCCTGTTCATATATGTCTCTTCAACAACTAAAATTGTGATTATAATATGATAAGACTGCCACAGATTTATGAACTATCATACTCCTTTCATTGGTCATATGTTAATCCTTCAGACTTTGTTATTTTCAATATTATAATTGTCTCCTTTTTTCTAGATCATCTGTTGTTTTCTATATTTTAATTTACCCTCTTATTCCATATTACTTTTTTGTTATTTTTAATTTTCTCAATACCCTGCCTTCTACTTCCCACCTCCATCAGCATATTTGATACTTGCATATATATATCTTATTTATTTGTGCTACCAACTTCTGATTTTTTCTTCATCTTTTTTAATCTTACAATTTGATATATAAAATTACATTGTGGATAAAACAATTAGTAAGCCAATTTAAATCTACTTCATTGATTTACAGAAGAATCTTTTATTCCTTTTGCTCATTTCTAACCATAATAGTGTTCCTCTTTATTTTTGCTACTATTTTCATCATTTTCTCAATTTCTAAGTGTTAAAAAAGAAAAAGGCACCAACCTGTTTTTTAAATTCCTACTCAATGGTCTTAACAAAATAACTACGACTGCAATCCTTTTATTAAGATTGTATAATCATCATTTGCATTTTTAAAAAATAAAAAAAAAACTTGAATTTTTTATGGGAGATGATTCAATTCTCATGGAGAAAAGCCTTTTTTCTAAGAGATCTTATAGCAGGATAATCTTTTACCTAATGATCAAGAATAGCTCATAGATGCTGTATAATTTTACTTTTCATATGTATATATAGCTTAACATAAACCAAACAAAGACTATTAATTTGATTACATGATTTTAGCTTATACTATCTATTTTAATTTGTGATTAACTAATTATATCATAAATGAAAGTTTTAAATACATGGAAAAATTAGTTATATTTTCAGGGTTTATATGTGTGTAATATAGGAGACACCTGTGATGTAAAAGTTAATGCAGTGGTGCCCAACCTTTAACTTGACGCGAGCCAGTTGAGAATTTAAAAAAAATTTGGGGAGCCACAATTATATATTACATTTTTCATATTACATTTATAAACATGGTACTTGGGTACTAAACCTGCAATGTAGGGAGATAGGTGGGGGGGGACGGACGGCCTATTCACATTGGTATCAATCCGCCTTTCTAATGTGGCCAAAATAACGTGTACACGGATCTTTCTCGATGAAAACATCAATATATACAGCAAAATATATATGTGTACACGAATCTATCTCGATAAAAACAACTATTTACAGCACTAAACATCAATATATATATACAGCAAAATATATACGTGTACACGGATAAAAACAACTGTTTACAGCACTAAACATCGATATATACAGCAAAATATATACGTGTACATGGATCTATCTCGATAAAAACTATTTCCAGCACTAAACACAATATATATACAGCACCAAACCAAACGTCTACAAGGATCTTTCTCGATAAAAACAACAATATATACAAGAGCACTAAACACAATATATATATAGCACCAAACCAAACGTGTACAGCAAAAAAAAAAAAAATGGTGTAATATGTTAAAAAGAAAAAAAAATGTAAATACATTTTATTTATTAAAAATTTGGTAACATACATATAAATTACAATTACAGGAAAAATATATTTTATTTAATGTGAAACCTGACACTGCATATTGTTATTGTTTGTATTGTAAAAATGTTTACTTTTTTGAAGAGTGCAATTCGAGCCACATTAAACAGTTACGCGAGCCACATGTGACTCGCGAGCTATGGGTTGGGCATCCCTGAGTTAATGTATGATGTAAAGTTACAAATGGAAATATTTTCAGGTAACTAACCTTGCTAGCATGTTTTCAGTTACTATATACAACTTTTGTCAACTGTAATGTTATTGTTATTCAAAATTATGTGTATAATAGTCAAAGGCATGTTTTATTAACAAATTCTACAAACACTATGTATATAGTAGTTATTTTAATTCATTACATACTATGCTGTAACAAAGAAATTAATAGGCATTATAAAGAAGGCTCAAAAGTTTCCAATAGATTTTTAATAACATATGTATATCATTACAAAGAAGTCACCATTTAAATAAGATCATTTACTTAATGGAAAAAAATTTCCATGAATAAAACTTTAATTTTGTTAGTTATTTTTATATATATATATATTTTTTGATCCTATGACTCAAAAAAGTAGCACATCTATTAGGTATTTTTGTGCCCTAATCAGAAAAGTGGTCTCTTAAAAGTCTCATTATGGAAAGTGTATTGTTTTCAATATTTTGCAAAAATATTTTACAAAGTTGTAATTTTTTTTTTTTTAATATTTTAGAAACTTTTGTAAACCATATATATATATTATCAATTCATGCTAATATATTCGGTTGTTTATTTCAGTTATTTTGTACTCAAGCTTTTCATTCAGAAGTAAAAACAGCGTGTATTGGATACTTAGAAAGAAATCAAGAAAAATTTGAAGAGGTATTAGACATTATGAATATATATAATGACTAATTTTTATGCAAGTATTGAAATTTGTTGTTAATATTTAAAACATATCAGGTTTATTGTTTGTATATGTGGGTGCATAAATCTATATATAATGTATAATAAATTAATTGATAGGATTATTGGGTTAGCTAAATTCAAATAATTAATTTACTTATTATCATATATAATAAAATTTATTCAAAAATGAGCATAATAGAAAGTTTTTTAAAAATTTGTTTGAAAACTATATCATAATTTTACTTATATGAATAAATCAATGAATACATAATGCTAAATAAAATAGTAAATGAATACAAACCAGTGAGAAAAAGTTTCAACAGAATTACCTGAATTTAGAAACATAAAGTCTGATTCACAGCTATGATTCAGATTTTGTGTTTCTAAATACAGGTAGCACTATTGAAACTTTCTAGCATTGATTTGTATTCCTTTGACATATATATAGATGTAATGTATGTGTGTGCCTCTTACTGAGCATCTTGTTACCTGTTAAGAGATTTTGTTAGATCAGTAAGGACTAAGTTTTCTTGTTGTAAGTAATGATACCTTTATTGCCCTTCATTGTTTAGTATATTGTTAAAATACCAGATGCTGGAATATAAAATTCTTGGATTGGTTCCAATTCTGGGATTGAACTTCTTATAAATTCCTGAACAATAAAACCATTTGATTATTATTATTATATCTTTATTTAAATCTTGAGATTTGAACCAGTAACATTGAAGGAGTACAATATTTAGCTAGCTGAAGATTTTAGTATTATTTTGAACAGTCAGTACAATTGAAATGTACTATTATTAAGAATAATAAATATTGAATATTTCTTTAAAGTGCAATTATAGGAATAAATTTAATGCAATATTTAAAAGCTCAAGTCAGAAAATAGCTCACTCAAAGTTGCTAATTTCTTGAGTGATTGTGAAGCTATTGTTGAAGAAAGCAAAATGATCAAAACCTAATGCCACTACTTAACACTGATATGTATGACTTATTATCACATATATCAGTATCCCATGTTAAGTAAATTACATAACAAACTGTTCTCTTTGAGCTACCATATTGAGACATTTCAAAATTACATTTCACTGATCTTCACAATACTATAAAAATATAAGCTAGATATTTTATTAATGGTTGATTGATCAGAATTGAGAACTTGTTTGAAGTCTCAAAAGAGAGTACATACATAGATGGTGATCTTATTCAATATATGCTGAAAATTTTCATCATTTGCAGAACTGGTCTAACATCAACTTTAGTCATTTTAGATTACAAAGTTACAATAATAGGTTTGTAAGTATAATCAGTAATTTTTTTTTATTATTGTCATCTTATATTCCAAATTACTATTTTGTCAAATCTTTCTCTTATTTGCTTTATTCCTTAAATACTTAAATACTTTTCTTTTAACATTATTTCTCAATTATCTTTTACTTCTATTTCTATTATTCTAGTGTTTCTTTTAATATAGTCTGCTATGAAATAGAAGCCTGATTCATTTTTTTATTTTCATAATTCTTTTTGATAACTTGCTTTACTGTATTTCTTTCATACTCCTGTAAGCCCATCTATCTAAAATCTTCATATTTCTCCTTCTCGTTTACTAGTTATTCGCATATCTTCTTCATATAAAACATTTAACAATTTATTTATTTTTTAATTTTAATGAATTACAATTTAATCTCTTTTATTAATAACCTATATAGTCAATGCAATTCTTATTCTAACTTTTTAACACTATTACATCCAGGATCCATCTTTGCAAATATTTGGTGTTAATTTGTTCTATTACTTCATGACTAGTGCTGTTCATATCATTATTTGTTTCATTGCTTTAGTGGTCTTATGCCTTCTAGTATATCCCTACTTTGAGCAAGTAATTTAACAACACACATTGAATGATTAATGTAAAAAATATATCGAACAAAATAAAGTATTCAATATTTCTGTTTAAGTCTCCGTCCATAAGAAGACCAATAAAGATCACAAATATTTTCTTCTTAATCTGTGTTTAGCATTTTCAACAAAATAATCCAATTCAATCTAATAAATTTTTTTTTTTAAGATTATTGAAATAAGTACTCATTTTCTTTTTTGACATATCTTAATAATATTTCTCATAATCTTTGTCTCTATATTTTTAGATTAAACATCTTTAATATATTGGAAATTTGCTATTTTAAGCTCCCCTACAGCCTAACTGCTTGTGACATTAATGTAATTGTTTTAGAATCTTCATATTTTTTTTTGTTTTGGCCTTTTCTATTATTTGGAGACCTATATACATTTTAAATTACGGCCGAATTTTTTCCAAATCTTTTTTTTATTCAAAACCTTTAATAGTTTAAGTTGAAATTATATTTTAATGTTTTTCGCTATTTAAAGCTTTTTCACAACTGCTTTTACTATTGCACAAACTATTTTATTTTTATCTATTGGTGTTCTATTTCAGTATGTTCTACGATTTTTGACATCTTTTCAATGTATCCACTTTCTCAATAATTTATCAATTCTACATTTTAATTATTTGTCCATGCTTTTGACTGCTTTTATCATTTGAATTGTTTTATTCAATTATCTTAAAGACATTTTTTCCTTTATTTCCTTATAATCTTTTCTTTTAATTTCTTTATCCTTCTATATTTCTTTTGTTTTACATTTTGAATTATTTTTCCATTTTTGTCTAAGTATATCTATCATCTCATTGCTAACCCAAAGCTTTTTTATTATTTTTTTTAAAAATTATAGTGAATAATTCTTGTTTTTATCCAGCCTATTATTATTTATGCTATATTTTTTTTTTAATCTAACAGATCTAGAAATTATTTCCAAGCTCCCAGATCCTTCACTGTTCCTAAACCTATTATATAATAAAATAATGGGATTGAAATTATGTTCATTAACAGAAACTTTTTATATGTTATTTTTATTTTAATGTGTTGAATTGTGTGTTTATTATTTCAATTCTTATTTTATTTACAAAAATATTAATATTTTACATTAACCATTTTTTTTTTCGCACTTAATCTTCTCTGTCACTTTTTTTTTTATATTGTATCTTTGCATTCCATTCTCCTATTACTATTTGTACAACTATTTGTGTGTTCTTTGCTTTATTATTCAGAAATTATTTCAAGTCATAAACATGATCTGGCTAAAGTCTAATTTTACACTAATTATGATTCTATTAAAAAAAAAAAAAAAATTTAAATTAGAATATGTGACTAAATAAATGGATAACAATGAACTTAAATACATGAGCATTAATAATTTTATATTGACAGATTACTATCCTCCAAAAGAATTATGTTAATATTATGTATGTATATATATTTTTTTGTGTGTTTTATTTGTTTTCCAATTAAAGCATCTATCTGCATCTAACTGAATCTGTTCTATTGATAAATTATATCAAATTGTAAGACTACTAAGTGGTCAGTCTAAAAGAATTCAGGCTAAAGGTATATAATGTCTTTTTTTAACATTAAAATAAAATATGAATTTTTTCTTTAGACAGAAATATGTTTATCAACTTTTATAACTAAAATTCAATTACTCATTCATGTACGTGGACTAATTTAATTAGAATTAAATATAATAAGGGCCACTGTGAGCAACTATTTGGGGCACAAAGTTGCTTCATCATGGGGGTGCCAAGATAATTAATAAAATTTATATATATATTGTAACGAGCACAGACGTTCGTTACATTGGTTTTTTTTTATATTTATTAAACATGAAAGTAAATTAAAAAGTTCGCATTTAAAAATTTTCTTTAAGAATTAAAAATTGAAATTAAATATCATCTTAAACTCGTATATATTAAATCGCACAGATAAAAAAAAAAAATTATTAAAATAAAACTGTATTAAAAATAGAAAAGGTATTTTAAAAACAAAAACTTAAAAAGATTTAGAGATAAAAATATATATTTGATTTGGAAAACAGGTTAATTAATCAGAAATGGAAATGATTGTTAATTAGTTAAATGTAAACCAGCCTTGGGCATTTAAATGTAAAAACATCGGTCAGATAGGAAAACAATAGAAACAAATAGCCAATGAAAGAAATCCATCGGGAAATCGGACCTCAGCGAAAGGATCATCACATCGATGACATAATGCCAAGTCAATCCTTCGAATACGTATAAAAGGAAAATTTGGAAATTATTAATTAGGGAGTTATTATGATTATTACAATGTGACAGATAGATGTTAGTGCGGAGGTGCGGGAGAAGAGATTGAAGGACGCACGTTCAATCCCTTCAGTTTTGCTAGTAAAGAAAGAGAAATGAACTATCGTTTTTCTACATTGAGGACCAGTTAAAACAAAAATCTCCGGATGGATAAATAAATCGGCCTTCAGAATATTAACCTCTTTAGGACGGCGTGGGAATTTACGTTCATGGCAAGCAACGGATAAAGTTGGACGTTTTAAAAATCGTAAGAACTTTATATTCACTTGAAACAATAAGAACTCTAAATTTTAAAACTTTTTAGTAAATAATGCAATAGAATCCTATCTGACCAAACTAAATTCTTTATTAATAGTGTTATTTGATGTATTTTTTTTCTTATTTATGTAAAATCATTTCCATTTATTTATTTTTTTATTTCTTTGAGTTTTTATCATGATTTTTTTGTTTTTCGTTAAATTAATTATATAAATGTTAAACTTAAGTCGGGCGTGAATGGCTGTATAGATTTGTAAAGTTATATTAGGGGAGGGTAATCTTAGGTTATTTGTGTCATTGTTAGATTGGGTCAATGGATTGGATATATTGATGTAGTTAGTAGATGTAGTCGGAGATTCGCTACTGGCAGAATCGCTTCATACGCCGCACTCTCCCGTTTTGCCTATGGAAGGAATTATAAGACGCAGAGCGCAGTTCCTTTCTATGGAGTTTTTTTTTTTATTGTTCTTCTCGTTAGATAGAAGTAATATTCCTGTCTAATGAGAGTCAATATCTTCTCTGAACCTTTTTGGTGCTGCCGTATTCTGTATTACATTGAATACATCGATGTATCAGATGGATTGATGCCAGTTTGACTGCGAATTTTAGCCTAAGGTTAAATAGGGACAGAATATTTTATTTTCAAATGCAAATCTATGTGGTCTATTCATACTTGACCCTAAATAAAAATGCATTAAATTTAAGTTGTTTATAGACGCTTGCATGGATTGGTTATCGGTTAAGTATGTTTTGGGTTTTCATATTTGATCAAAATATATAGACATTCGATAAATAATGATACCTTACGGTGAGTATCTAAAATGTATTTATTCGGATGTCTTTTAAGTTATTGGTGACAATGCAAGTATCTTATGGTGAATACTATTGGGTTACGTATAAAGTTCCCTCCGCAATTGTCAGTAATCAATAATTTTGTATTTTGATCGTTTATGTTTACTTTGAAATGTTTTTGACCGTGAAATCTATGTAACCGATCTATATTCAACATTATAAACAAGCTTTCATAAATTTATCTGTGCGAACTTAATTAAAATGTAAAATTAGAATATAATAGTAATTAAATGTAAATTAAAGTCAAAAATCAAAGTTAAAAATAATGTTAAATGTTAAAATGTAAAACTAATACTAAAATAATTTTAAATCTTATATATATGTGCATAAATAAAATTGTATGTTAATTACTGTCAGTGGCTTATTTTATTCTTTTTTATATATACTCTTAGATTATATTATTAAATCTCTGCTATTCCACTGAGCTAGTGACATGGGCTAACGACCGGAACCAAAATATTTAAAAAAAAAAAATTTTTTTTTTTTTTGACTTACGTATCTGCCTACTTTATAAATTTTTCTAGGTTCAAATGCCTAGATGGCGCCCCGTAGTGCAGAGCACGTTAAGTCACCTTCTCCGGATTGTTACTATATATATGAAAAGGTTTACATTTTCAAATCAGTTCATTATTAGAAATACATTTCTGAGTGTACATATGTTTTATTTAAATATGAGGATACTTCTTTATTTAGATCAATGAGCTAAACTGAGCAGGCCAATATTTTGTCATGATAATTAATAAAACTTATATGTAAACGTTTAGATTTGCGAATAGCTTTATTGTTAGAAATATGTTCTGATCGTAATTATTTTTTATGTAAATATAAGAATACTTTTTTATTTCAACTTTTTATGACAATTGCTTGAGCCTCAAAATATAGTACATATATACTCTATCATTGCACTAAACCCAACAGATCCAAACACTTTTGTCACTATAATAAAATTTTTATGTAAATGAAAATATTTAGATTTCCCAATCACTTTTATTTAAATATCCTAATTTATATATAAAGGTAACACATTACTATTAGTAATTTAAAAATAAAACTTTTTAAAAAAATTATTGCCTCATATAGAAATTCGGTTTGTGATGAAATTATCTTTATCATTGATATTTTGCAGAGATCATTGTCTTATTCAGTTTAGAATATTGGTAGATGACAGACTCTGAAATATGGAATTCCAGGATCGATTTCGCTGATGTCTTGTGCAAAATTATTTTAATAACAATATTATCTTTTTTTATTATGCTGTATTAGCTTTTTATATATTTTACTAAATAACTTTTCATATTTTTAATAATGATATTTTTTTTTAATGCCATATTATCTTTTTATATATTTTATTAAACAGTTTTTTCTTGGAAGTGAATTCTGGTTTGTTCTCTAGCTAAAAACTCGTAATTGATCCATAATCCACATTACAGTCCAAATCAAAGGAAAATGGAATAAATAAAAAACAATTTTTAAAAAGATATTGCATGTCAAATTATTTAATTCCTAACAGATTTCACGTTAATGATATTATTTAATAAAAACCCTATATGATTGCCATATTGACAAAGTCTAAAAAGTCTGTCTAGTGGAACAAACCAAGTTTTTGATTTTTTCAAATTTTATAGTTATCTAACATAATCTATGAATAAACAAAATAAAGTGCAAGGCATTTTAATGGCTTCTAAAAAATTATTGAATAATCAATCTAAGAATGAAGATTTAAAATTTCTTCTCTTGTATTAGTGTAGATTAAGGATTTGAGGAATTAAATATATAAAGTCTTTTCATTTAATCTGTTTTAATCTTTTACAAATTGGATTTAATTAATATTTAGTAGTCTGTCTCTTAGGCAACACACCCTCTACCTGTCCCATTTATATTATTACATTATATAATTTTAGATAAATTATATGTATAAGAGATTGTAATCTGGACCAACTGATGGGTGCAGATTTAACACGAAATGTACATTTTGTGATTATTTCTTTTTTTCACATATCTTTGGTCATATATTTCAGAAATGTGTGATGGAATTCAAATTTCAAATATATATATCATGTTAAATTATAATATGAGCTATATATCATTTACTCATTTGGAAAAATTAAAGTGGATATTTCAAAGTGCATCTAGAGTGAGATAGGCTGGTCTAACTTCTGGGCTGATGGATGTTTGTAATGTGATTGAACTAAAATGAAAGTTGGACTATTATGAACAAAATTTGAAAAATATATTATAGTAAAAGTATTGTATATTCCTAGCTTGCATGAGAGTGGTGTAGTGAAAGTTATTGAAACTCAACATGGGCAAAGAAATTCAGGTGTTCTTACCTCTATAACATTACAATCACATTATTAATTAAATGAGAATTAAATAATACTTTTAGTCTAGGGATAATCTCTAGCTTAATAAATGATCTGCAAAATCACTAATATATTTCTTTAAAGTGGTTTGTGTCAAAGTTGTGAGTGCAGACATAGCTATCTATATAATACTAGACAAATAATGAAGGTATGTGTGATTGTGATCTGGGTCAACTGATAAAGCGCTTGTTCAGCATGAAATGCACATCTTAAAGATCATTTATCCTTTTCACATGTGATAGAAGTTTGAAATCGATATATATATATTAAGTTAAAGTATATTTTAAAAATGTGTATAAAAGTGAAGTGGATGTTTCATAATGCATCCAGAGAGAAAGAAATTGGTCTGTTTTTTGAGTTGATGGATGGATGCTATGTGATTGAGCTAAGGCGAAAGATTCAAAAGATAAGAACAAACTTAGTTTTTATAATTTTTTTTTTACCAATATAATAATAATTCTTTAACTTCAGTGAAAATTTTTTTGAAGATTTAAATCATTTATTAGATTAGCATAAACACCTTTATTAAATAGTGAGTTATTGCTTTGAAAGTCATCATTTTCATTTTTGTATTGTTTGACAAAATTTTTGTCCATTATATGCTTTTCAGACATATTTTTGTATATATGATTGATTGGTTTTAGGAAAAAAATTTGTGAATAATATCCTGATTATTCTGGAGAATAATGTCTAGTGTGGATTTTTTATTTGTAATATTCAATTGAAAGTAATACACTAATAATAGTCAACCTGCAAAAATAGTTTCATATCTTAAAAAATATTTAATATATTTTAAAATAAATTTTTTCCAGCTATTTTGTTGTATATATACATAAAAACTATTTTTTGAGATAAGAAAAAAAAGAAAATATGATGAATTCCTTAATTGAGGGATTAACCATCTAAGATAAGCATAATTTCTTAATTGTAGAATTTATGCTAAAGCTGTTTTGTTATTGTGGAAATCATTAATTAAATTGTATTTAGCAATTTCAGAATTCAATATCAAGATTCAAAATTAAAATCAAGAAGCAGATTAATAAGATGCCAGATTAGTGTGTATAATGTCAATCGATGAAGCAGGAAGTTGGAAGATTGAAGAGCCAAGACATACAGTGAGAGAAGGCTTTCAGCAGAAGTAGCTAGTTTTCCAGTGCTGTTCACTACTGTTTTTGCCAAAATGAGCCCAAGGTTGCATATATTGGATTTAATATTATTTGATATGCCTGAGGGTTGTGTTCTTGTATAAGTAATTCTGATAATGATAAAAATATTTTGAATGTTATGAGATAACTAGCATTAAGATTGTTTATCTTATTGCCTATGTATAATAATGTTTATCATTAAATATATAACCAGTCAGATAGTAAATAAAGTCGTATGTCTCATTTACTAATTTAGGGTTATGTATTGTGCAACACACACTTGAGTTTTTATATTATGACAGAGATATATATTGTAATCGGTGCAGTCGTGTTTTCCTGAAGGTTTGTTATGATGGTGTTTGGCAAGATGGCTCAGTTGATTAGAGTGTTACCTTAAAATTCAATACCCAAGAATCTAAGTGTCCAGGTTCGATCCCATGCTAGTACTGTCACTGATCAGGTCAGCAGCACCCGAAGAAGAGGGAAGAATAATACCTCTCAAAAATTGTGCTTATACTAAACTGTTTGATTTGCCATTACTAATAGTTGAATGTATTTAGAATATTTAAATAAAGTTAAATTTTTCTAAATAATAATCCAAACAATAAATACAATTTAAAGGTCTACTTTATCTGACTAAAATGCCAAGTTCTCTGAAGTAAGAAAAATGTTATATATATATTTGTAAACTACATCATCTTCTGAGAGGAGAAAAAAAGAGAGAGAAAAACTAATTATATTAAATTAGCCATAGTTTCTTAATTAAGGAATTAATTATGTCTAAGACAGGCAAAAACTTTTAATTATAGAATTAACTGATAAAGCTCATAATTACTTTGTTTATTATTGCAGAAATTGTTAATTAAATTGTAATTGGTGACTTCAGAGAACATTAAGATTCAAAATAAAAACCAAGCTAACTAATACGGTCGCTTATTGGGATTGCCGTATATGTGTATAATTAAAAACCAAGACAAAAAGCAACTAATTTCCCAGAGCAGTACAATGTAGGTACCAAAATGAGTCTAGGGTTACGTAGATTGACCCAACCTTATTATTTGATGAACAATTCAGATCATAATGGAAAGTATTCTGAATGATGTGAGATGGTTAACATTAACATTGCTCATTATATTGCCTGTGTATAAGTATCATTCAACCAAATTGCAAATAAATGATTACTAGTTATTAATTTTTCACAGGATGTCTCATTAATTTAGGTCTCGTACATTTGTATCTATACTATTACTTCAGAAACCTACATAGTATATTCTGAACTATTGATTATTAAGGGTAATTACTTTTAATCACAGACATTTTTTTGTAATCTCTACAAAAACAATTTCATTCTTGAATCTAACACTTTTTCAAAATACTCTGATTGTATATCAAAAAATTAAAATTATGATAAAAAAAATAATAAATTTTACCTTTTTTGCAGAAATAACTAAAAATTGTGTAAAGTAAAAAATTTATTTTATGAGGAATATTTATTATTATTATTATTATTAATTCTCTATTAGGGAAAAGTTACAATATTGAGAATGCTATCAAAATTCTTATGATGTAATTCATTTTGCATCAAAACTATTTATTTATTAGTCAAACTGAAATTTAGAAGGAAATATGAAATGTAAATTTACTTTTTAAAAAAATAATAATAATTAGTCTTTTTTTAAAATTCCAATTTGTTATCTAAATTTTTATATTATTGGCAGTTTTTTTATTTTATTTTGGTTGTTAAAAATAGTTACTTGTGACTAGTAGTGTCAGATAGTATTTTTTATTTTATTTTTTTTTTTAGTTTGTAGAAGGATCCTTTGAAAACCATCTTGCAAACATTAAAAGTATTAAAGTAAGGATTTTTTTTTTTAATTTAGAAAATAAATAAATAAACTTACTAAATTATCTACATTTTTTTTTTAATATATATATTATAGGTATGGCCAGGTCAAGCTGAAATTAATGCATTGTCATTAATGTATAAGTAAGTGTTTTGTTTTTTGATATGACTCTCAGTATAATTATTATATATTTATTACAATGTTGACTGATTTTTCACAGATAACTATTACTTTTGGTAGAATTATAATTTAAAAATATGTATGTATTTGATAAACTTTCTAACTCTGTAAATCTATTAAATTAAATTATTATCATATTTATAGTAAATATCAATTCAGTTACTGAAAAGTTGCCAGCTTTTATAATTTTAACAACCTCCAATAACAATCACACAGAAATGAGTACTTGAATCAGGAATTTTTATTTCTCGAATCTGTTACATTATTGTACTCTGGTTATTAAATTAATAAGCCTAATTAATGTGAGGACTGTTAAATAATTGCTTAATGGATGTACTTAATTTGATTAAGCTGATATTTGTGAAACTTGAAGGGGAGGAAAACAAAAAATTCACTAATCTGAAAACTTTTAAGATTTACTTTTTTAATAAATTCTCCTGAAAAAAAGAGGGAGAAGAAAAATAATCTCTTATTAGCTAACTTGATATTTAAATACATACATAAGATGTATTAAAATTAATAAATATTATTTACTATTTGCAATTAATATTTAAATTTCTGGAAGCATATAGCATGCTTTAAAAGTGTTGAAAATTTATAAGAAGATAGATGAAAGACGTGTTGAATTATTGCTTTGGCCCAAAGCTTCTGGATTAATGTTATTTTTAATATAATTATTTTTTTAACATATACACATTTTGATTGTAAGTGTAATTGTTTATGACATCTTTTTTTTTTTTTTACTGATTTTATATAATACTAGAGGGGGGAAAGTAAATAGATCTAATATCATCTAAATTAAGTAAAATAAGTTGACTGTCCTTAATCTGAATATCTACAATTTGGATTAAACCACTAAACATCACATGATCACCATCTCATACTAGCACATAATAGTTTTGTAGTAAAGTAGAATTAAAAGATGGCTGCTGGAGGGTTGCATTAGATCCTAAGATCTAGATGCAGTGCTCTCAGATCCAAGGCTCCTCACTGATGATGGCCACAAGCCAGAAATTAGTCTGGGGATATTGGATGAGTAGGCACTAGATAGGGATTTTATGCACAAGCCTTCTGGCATCTATTGATTACTCTGGTTAGCACAGGGTGGCACTACTGTATGGAGAAAAGAGTTTTGCCTTTGTTTACAATTTGGATCTTTTAATGATCCAACATAATTATGGAGATGGCCTTTCACAATGACAAAACTTTATTATCTTAGCAAAAATGTTCTCTACTTCAGTTATATTTTTAATTTAATCTCAGAATAATAAAAATTAACATAAAACCATATTTAAAAATAAAATTAAAGACAAAAATACAGCTAAGTAAAGACCTGAATAAGCCTAATTGACATGATTACTTTTTTTTTTTAGTTCATAGCTCTGAATTCATGGTTTAATGGTGTAATTGATTGCATTTAGTTGTTAAATGGATGGAGAAAACTAATCACTGAATAAGTTCCTTATTAAAAGAATGTTTTTATTCTTTAATAAAGATGTATTAAATTGTTTAATAGGTTAAGAGAAGGGATCACTAAATAATTTAACTCGATAAAATATAAGAATTGTATAATCTTTTTGTTATATAAAAACAATTGTATCATCAAATTCTCAAGTGGAAAAAAGAAAACAAAATATTAAAGTGTTCTGCATTTTAAGCAAAAGAGTGATTGAGGAAGGGGATCAGTACAGAAAATTATTGTTTTGATTAGTATAATATAAAATTAAAATACACATATGTTTTAAATAGTATTATATTGTTATAATAATATCCCTCTATCCACTGTTATTGGTTTCAAGCATTTCCATTGTGGTAGTATGACCTGTGGTATGTGTGTGGATTGAATTGAACAAAGTAAAAAAAATACTAAAAAGTGTATTAAAATTTTTGCAACATCAAATGTTATAAATAAATAGACAAAATAATATGTAAAAAAAAAAAAACCCAAGATAACCTTAATGTTTAATTAAATGTATGTTTATTTGGAAGTTTAAAATTATATATTGAAAGCAGAATTAAATGAATGTGGATTAAAATCAGTGTACATGATTAATAATCCATTTTGTTTTGTTATATGTACTTGAAAGTTATGCATTTGAAAAACAATATAATTAAAAGGTAAAAAAAAAACCTGTATAATGAAAACCTATTTATAAATGACAGATTATTAAATTTATTGACTAGTTACTTTTTAAAACACTAAACATCAATTGTGAAATAGTATTTAATTATTTTTGTGTTATTTGTCTGTTTATTCAACAAGAGAAAAACATGTATAATGAGAGATATAATTAATAAGTATTTTGCTATTTTTAAATTTTAGTTTATTATATGAATCAATTTGATGATTTTATTAAAAACTCTGGCTTGGGTGAGAAAAGAGTTCAATTCATTGATGAATCCACATTAAATGCATATGATTTTTTCAAACATTTTATTGATTTATATTCACTACAACATTTTCAAAAAATACATTTCCATGTGATTATCCTATTGTTCATTATGTAATTGATAGTATCTCTAAAGAGGATATTATTGTAGCCATCACGCAACTTAAAAGTCATTCTAGTTTAGGCTATGATAATATTCCTTCATTTATAAAGGTCTAGCAGAAATTATTGCAGCTCTTACCTTCACTTTTATTCTGTCACTTAATTTCTGTATTTTTTCTAATGTTCTTAAAAATTCCACTTTTTAAAAATAATTCCTGCAATTGTGTTAATAACTTTAGACTTACTTGAAATTTTGAGACGTTTGTGAATGAAATAAAAAAATATTTCTTATGTTAGTAAAATATTTTTTTTTCACAACATGAATTTATTCCTAATAGATCAGTAGAAACTAATTTGCTCATTATTTATGTTCATATAGCATATATGACAGGGTCAGAAGAGATTTAATGTTATTTATTTTGATTTATCGAAAAACTTTTATTAAGTTCACATTCTCCTTCACAAATTAGACAAAATGGGTTTTTTTTTATTAAATTTATTCATTTGTTTCAATCTTTTTTTTTTTTGTAGGCATATAACATATGTTAAATTCAACAACAATATATAATTTTGAATGTAATTTAGATATTCCTCAGAACAATATTTTAGCAACTATGTTTTCTATCATTTATATCAATGACTTCAAGGATTTCCTGAAATCTTTTATGCTGATGACTGTAAAATCTTTAGAAGAATCACATCAATGAAATTGATTGCACTTTTCTTCAGAAAAATATTGATAACTGATGTGATCTAAATAATATGTCAATCTTAAAATAAATATTCCATTATTTTATTTTCTAAGAAGTTTGAGATTATAAATTGTTTTTATTTTATTAATTCTCACAAAATTAATCCTGTTCCATCCCAAAAAGATCTGAGAGTTTTATTTTCTAATAATGGATTTTTTCTTTCTCATATAGAAATGATTGTTAGCAAAACTTTTAAGATCATCAGTACCATCGTTAGGCATGGTTATCATTTCAGGGATGATAGAAAATTCAAATTATTTTTATCATTGGTTTTTTTCCATCATTGAATCATTTGGAATTCTAACTCCAAACAATGATATAGTTTGTTACAATAAATATTTAAATAGTCTATTATTTATACAGTACAGATTATGTATGTAATATCAAAAAGGAACAAACCTTCCCTTGCCCACAAGCATCAGTTTGAAGAGCTTTAAGTGTTATGCTCATGCTTACAGTTTATCTATATATAAGCCAACCTTTGCTCATCTTGCTAAAATCATGGCTTTAATCTATTATGTGCCTGAATTATAAATTGTTAACTGAATTGTACAAACCTATTCAGTCTGTAGCAGGAGAAAGATAGAATATCATTTTTAACCATTTGCAATTAGAAATACATAATAAATGTTGAATTTATTATAATAAATAGTCTATTATTTATATAATGCAAACTACATACATAATAATATAAAGAAGAATCAAACCTCCAGTGATGCATTTTTACACATTTACATGCACTCATTCATGAGAATCAATTTGAAAAGCTTAAGTTTACGCTTATCTATATATATAATATGTAGTCTGCACTATATAAATAATAGACTAGTTATTACAATTTCTACGATAAAAAAATTTATTACAATAAATTCAGAATTTACTATATATTTTAATTACAGGTGGTTAAAAATGAGATTCTATTTCTCTTCTGCTACAGAATGAATAAGTTGTATAATTCAATTAATTTGTAATTTGGGCACACAATAGATTAAAGTCCTGATTTCAACATGGTGAGCAAATTTGGCTTATATATAAATAAGCTCTAAGCTTAAGTGTGCATTTATGCTTTTCAAATTGATGCTCATGGATGAGTGCATGTAACTTTGTAAAAGCACATGTCTGGAGATTTCTTTCTTCTTTATAATATTACATATATAGTCTGTGCTATTTAAATAATAGAGCAAATATGAGGCTCCATTTTTGAACAGTGGGTCTCATGGGATAATTAGTCATCACACATTGGGTCACAAAATTTTGAAAAATGAAATATTTTCTTTCTAAATTTTCTTTAAATTTTTTTTTAAACTAATATTTATTTTTATTGATATTACAGTTTAAATCATTTTATTTTAATAAACAGTGTTTTCAATATTTACATAACCACAAATAACTTAAACTTTTAACAACCATCAAAAAGTCATTGAATGTAGACCAAAAATTGTATTTATCTTTCATGAACATAAATTCGCAAATTTACAGATATTAATTATATTTGTTATAAGCAATTCAATGCATGTAAATTGGTTATAATTTTTAATATATAGAAAACATTTTAAATTATGTTTAATAATTTTGTCGTACAGAACATCATAAGGAACTGCATATAATCTGCAGACCACAAATTATCTTTTCTTACTCTGCAGACATCAAAATAATCATAAATAATCAATGGACCATAGATTATAATGCCTACCAGATCCTTAAACTAATCTCTAGCTATGGACTTTTATTAATAATGAGCATTGGATTGCATAAACACACCTGGGAGATATGTTTATTTTATTATTTAAAATAATAATTTGAAAATTTCAACATCCTAATTTTTGAGCCCAACTTAACCAACTTGCCTAGTATCTGAAACTATTCAAATCTTTTTTTCTATGACAACCTTTAACATACTTAAACTGCAGATAACGGTGCTTTTTTAGAACTCTTAAAAGATTGATCTAAAAGCAAAATTATTATATGATTTTTTTTTCAGGTTGCAGAAATTGCAATCTCACTTAGTAGAATCTAAAACTAGTGAAAGAGACTAGCAGTCAGCATCTATCAAATATCATTGGTAACTGATAATATGTGAAGATTTTCTCATCTGTGCTATTTATATTAATTATTCTGTGTAAATATGTAATACTTATTAAGATACTCTGGATTAACATGTTAGGCATCACAGTATGAATACTGCATCATTCATGTTATAAAAACATATTTGGTTCCATCACTCTTTGGATTAATTATATAATTAATTGCATTAACCATTTGTTATTTATTCCATTTTTATAGATCCCAATTCTTAACTCAGGAAGGACAAGAAACAGATGTTTGAACATTTACATTTTAGTGACCACTAATACATAGATCATATTGTTTACCTGTATTAATTGACAAGTTTAATAGCTAAAATAATATTTATCAAACTATAGTATGATCATTATTAATAAATAAAACAAAAGAAAGTATTTTATTTGTTAAGCCCTTTCCCTTCTATAGCTTTTCATTAATTCATTCCTTTTAATTTAGATTTAAATGTTTTTTAGATAACTTGAACATATGCATGGTTCATGCTTAATATATATATATATATTCATTCAATCAGAACAATACAATATCTATATATAATGAAATATTAAACTGATATATTATGAAATTTTTAGATTTAATTGCATGCATATATATTTATTGCTTTATATATTAATTAAATAGCAATAAAATAATACAATTATCAAATATTAATGAAAATCGTACCATTATATAAATAAAAGAAAATAGTCATATTTTAAAGTAAATATTGGTGAATTTTTTTATCTGAGCTTAGTTTTCACCTACATAATCTGGATTATTAACAATTAAGTGATTGAATTATATATATTGACAATATCTTTCCATCTCTACTAAATGAAAAGACTTCTGGTAATGTTCTTAAAAGAATCTCTAAGAGAATACCTGCTAATTACTTCATTTTTTTACTTTTATATCATTTTTTGGTGGTGGTAATATGTTTTTTTTTTTAATTTAAAAAATAATCAAGAAAAGAAATTTACTCAGCTATTATCTGCTCATTGATAATACATTTGTAAATATATATATTTGTCTTTTTTTTTATAAGCAAATCAACCAAACAAAAACAAGTTTAATTAATTATAATTTGCCATTTAATAATATATTTTCAAATATATTATTGTTTATATTTTAATATTTTTATTACGAATTACGCAAAAAATCTCCTTAATTTTTTTTTTATGTAACTCTTTGTTTTTTCAAACCATTATAGTGGAGCTGAGAACTATACTATTTTGTTCTAAATCCTTGTTTACTAATGTATATAGCACATAATAGTTCACATTTTATTAATAAATATTGATTAGAATAGAATATGTATTGTTTATTGAACTGTAAGTGTATAGTACTTTTTATATATATAATATGCATATATAAATGAAAATTGTAATATAAACAAAATTTTAAAAAATAATAATATAATTATTAATAAAAAAAATTGAAGAAATTCACTGAAGCAGTAAGAATAAGAAAAAAAAAAAGCTATTGTATTTTTAAAATAAATAGTGAAATGTCTGCAATACTTTTTTTTTCAATGACTTCTTTCTTTTATAGAAACATAATAGTAGTCTTGTTATTAAGAAATTAGGATCTCTCTAATTGATGTTTTTAAATTGCAATCAGATATTTAGTATAATCTAAAACTTTGTATAACTTTTATTATGCTTAAAAAATATTTTAGTACATAAAATACTGCATATAATTTGGAAAGTTAATAAAGGAAATAAAATATATTTGTTTTAACATAAGCTGAAATTTTTTTATTGATATATATATAATAGTAAAATAAAAATTCATATAACATTCCAATACTAATCAAAAAACTAAACTTTACTAAAATTCTTCCATAACCATGGTTTCATCTATTAAGAAATAGATCTTTTTAAGTTAATAGACACAACTATGGTTGTGAAAATTTTTTAATAAAGTTTAGTTTTTTTTTAACTAGTATTGTAATCAAAAAACATTTATTTATAATTGTTTAATGGAGAAGAAGATATAAATTAATATTAAAGTATTGTAATGTTATATCAATTTTTATTTTATTTATTATTACTAGCATAGCATTAGGTATTATTTAATAGCTCCTCGAATGTCATAAAATTTGCAAATTTTAATGGGTTGGTTGTTTGTTTACATTTTTCTTTGGATAGCAAATAATTGAAGACGTAGTTAGATACAGGGTAGTTTGCACTTCCACAATATCCCCAATTTTTCTAGCTTTAATTAATTGTTTATTTCAAAATAACAATCATATTATCTTATTTATTGCATTTTCTACTCATATCAATTTATTGATATGTCATTTTAATAAATATTGATACATCAAGCAATGAAATAAAGTTTGTTTTAATTTAGCAAATATAAGTCATGTATGAGTCTTATAATTAAAAATAATTTAATAAAGGACTCCATATTTCAAAGTTCAAAAATATATAATAAAAAACTTAGAAATTGTAATTTTTTATTTTACACTGGGACTTCTTGATGATGTAATCCACAGCAATATATATCATATCGCAAGTTTTGTGGTAATTGTCTGCATAACTAAATGTGAGCTTAAAATTACAGGTAATTAATTTGATGTCATTTAGATATTATTTCTTTTGCATTTTATTATGAATTTTTATTATTAAAAGAATGAAGATAAATATTAGTAATTTTATTTTTATTGATGTCTTAATGTGTATTCTGTATTAATCCCCATGTCTTATACTAAAATTACTTGGCATACAATTTTTCTTTTAATATTTAATAAAGTTTTTATTAAATATAAACATAACAAAAAAAAAATTAAACTTTTTTTTCTATTAAAACTATAGTATTGATATATTATTTATAATTTTTAAATTAAAACATATTATAGGTATGTTTAGATATTATAAATATACTTTAAAATAACTGTATTTCATGTTTGTGTATTTAAAATTATATAGCATTCAATACTGGACACAGATTTGAACCCACCAACCCCAGAATAGTTTGCAAAGAGAGTGACGACTATAGGTGCAAAATAAAGGAGGCATATTTCATAAATAATGACACCCAATCAATCAATAGAAAAGACACCTGTTTTGCCATTTCAAAAAGATGGACAAATTAACTCAAACAATATTTTAAATAAAATACCGAAACATCTAATTAACATAAATTTGAATATGCCCCCTCATCACTATCAACCGCACACAGCTATGATTATGAAGCCATAGAGCTTTGAAAGCGCAAAGCTTTAAATAAATTTAATAATATATATAACTTCTTTAACAAGCATTATAAGCGCATAATTATTGATAGCATTCAATACTATAAATGGATTTAGATTAATTTCTACAAGAAACTTTGGAACCAAATGTTAAAAATATGAGTTTTTACTGTAAAAAAAATATATATAATTATTATTAATGAAATATGTTTTAAAAGACATACAAAAATTTGTTTTATCTTAGTATGTTCAATTTGTAGACACTGTCACAAAAAAAAATTTGACATAAGAATAAAAATAAAAATTTTGTTTGAAATGTATATTAGGTTTATATTTAAAAATTGAGTCCCTGATAAATTTACCATGGAAATTTGTTTGTAAGAGTTAGGTATTTTTCTTTAAAATTGAACATTTTACAGTTTCACAATACCATTCATGTTGTGAGTGCAAATTGTAGTAAATAACTACAAAGAAAAATGATAAAAAAAAATTATACCTAAAAAATGAGGATGAATTCATTAAAAAGTATATATAAATGTAAATAATGACAAAAGATTTCCTATCTTAATATAAAGTCATTGAAAAAATTTCAGTTAAGGATCTTTCTGTAAAACTGAAAATTAATTTGAGAAATAACTCTTTAATTGTTATGCTTTTTAGCTTGTTATGTAATAATTGGGCATGATAATGAAGCAAATTATTTGGTAACAGATTTCTAAAAAAGTAATTTTTAGTTAAATTGAGCATAGTGTTCATGCAGAGAAGTGATTTAATTGTAAAAGTGATGAGTTGAAGCCTTTAGCTTTTGAATCTGTCTCTCTGACATTGTGCTCAATCACACACGGCATTGCATTATCTTCATTTGGAGAATGCAGCTGATGATTGACAGCTATATTTAAGCAACATGTAGAAACTTTCAGAAAGTAAAGTTTACTGCAGAAGAAGTTAAAAAAAACGTCATCACAAGATAATAAAAACAGCAAAGGACCAGCATAAGATCTCTGGAATTGCATCTATTTTATGCATTAGTTTGTACAGTTATTGAAAAGTAATCTTTGTCTTTTTTTTTTCTGAAGTTAGAATGACTGTATTTGTTGTGAGTGACTGCTAATAATAAATGATAAAAAGGGTGAAATTTTTATTTTTGCAAGTAGTTTATTCAGCACAAGAATCTGCTACTTGAAAATGTAATAAAATCTCATTGCAGTTGCAGAGTTCAATTACTTTTATAAGCTTTGTGAATCATATCATAAATAACAAAATTGGAATTTTTGTTTTAACATAAATTAAATGCTCATCTACAATTTGAAACGTTTTAAAATTCTTCTATTTGACTATGACTAGATTAGATGTAACTTTAATTTATCAGAAATCCATCAAGGATAAAGACATACTATACTTTTCCAATTTCAATTTTTTGGTGGGTAAAAAAAAATTATAATGTGGCTTCTACTGACTAATTGGACATTACTAGCACTGCAAATGTGCTGTTATGTAAAGTTGTTTAACTATTAAAAAAAAAAAAGATGCCTTACATTGTGAACATTCATTTATCAAATGTGACAGTTCTTATTAATTAACTAAGGTTTTTTCTAGATGTAAAATTGGTATACGTTTTTAATGTTTGAGAGGGTGATGTCTTCGCAAAAAGTCCATTGAAAGCTTGAGAAAATGAGTTTTTACAATTAAAATAGAAAGAAAAAAAATATTTATTTCTCTCATTTGTTTATGTAAAACTTGACTTTTTTAATCTATTGGCTCTATTAAAAACAAATTCTTTGTGAAAATAATTATTTGGTAGCTGAAAATATACTCTGCACTTGATATTCCTGCATACAGTTGAGAAAAATGCAATGTGGCTTTGAAAAAATACATAAGATATGTTTTAATTTATTTTAAAAAGAAATGGATGAAGTTTATATAACTAAATAATTAAAGGAAATAAACATCATATGATCACTGTTTCTTATGCTTGCTTATAACTGTTATTAAAACAGGCAAAACTCTATACATATTGCCACTCAGTGCAAGCCAGAGTAATCAATGGATGCCAGAAGGTTTGTGCATAAAATCCCCATCTAAAGTCTACTCGTCCAATATCCCCAGACTAGTTTCTGGCTTGTGGCATTCGTCAGTGAGGAGCCTTGGATCTGAGAGCACTGCACATAGATCTTAGGATTTAATGCAACCCTCCAGCAGCCATCTTTTATCTCTACTTAACTACAAAACTATATGATTATATAAGCTAATGAGCTTGGATTGAAAATATTATAGTGTTTTTCAATTTAAGACTCATAGTTTTCGAGTTAAATAGAGATAAAAGGTGGCTGCTGGAGGGTTGCATTAGATCCTAAGATCTAGGTGGAGTGCTCTCAGATCCAAGGCTCCTCATTGACGAAGGCCACAAGCCAGAAACTAGTCTGGCGATATTGGATGAGTAGCATCGTGAGTGGCAATATGTATAGAGAATTTTGCCTGTTTTAATACTTAAAGGAAACGTGGAAAAAAAAATATGTTGAAAAGAGACCACATAATGAAAAGTTTGAGAAATAACATTTCGTTAAAATAATAAACTAGAAAAGGATTATGCTTTACATTATCTTAATATGACCAAATAATGTTCATTACAGATATGCGTGTATGTCATATTACAATATTTTTGTAGACATACTTTTTAACACATTCATTGAAATTTAATCTTTTTTATTTATTTACACAAATATATAATTTGTAGTCTGAAATAATAACAAATGTATATTAATAATCTTTATAAAATATTACATTTTTATACAAGATATAAAAATATGTATATCGTTATATATTTTTTAAATATATTAGTATATGCTTAATATTCTCATTGCTTTGTTTTAATTTCAGTTTATTAATTATGTCTTTTTACATACATGCATATATGATATAGAAAAGATGAATAAACAATAATAATTACGGCTGAAATATTATGTTTAATGATTTGCTAAATTAACTTTCGACATGCAGTATCTGTATCAAAGCATAACTGGAAACACTTTCACTCTCTGCCAATTACCTCTCAGTTATGCTTTAATATAGACACTCCATATTGAAAGTTGACTTGGCAACATATTCCAGCAATATTTATTATTTATCTTTTATATATTTTTTACTACAACCTTTATTTTACTTGTGATATATATATATGACATACAGATGGCTGTAAAAACGCTTTGAAAATGATCTAGGAATAAATAGATTGAAATATATGCAGTGATAAATAATAAATTTCAGTGAATGATTAATAATAGAAGTAGCAAAAAATGTATCTAAATAAAATAATTTAATATCAATACACTCATAGTAAATGAAAGAAAGATAGGAAACTGATAAATAATTTGTAGAATATTTATCTATATATATATTTCTGTGATTTTTTTAATGCAATTGATGATTCACAGTTTTGTGGGTTTTTTTTTTCATTTTAGGCATGACTTTTTAATTTATCAAGATATTGGCAAAGATCCTTATAAAGTAACTGATAATGGTTTTAGATCTAAGGTGAGAGTTTGTAATTAGTACTAGATAGTGAATTAATACTTTAATTTACATTTTAATTTTTATGACTTAGAAATTCATTTTTAGTTACTGTTTTATTTTTAATAATTTATGTATGCTGCCTGAAGGAGCTAAATTAAATAACTAGGCAACAGAATTCTATAAACGAATACTAACACATGCTCATTGATGGGAGTAGTTTGCCATTACTTTATCACCCTTTTAGCATAATATATAATAAGCAAAGCATTTTATGAATAAATAAATGGTTTATTGGTCTTATAGGACTGGTTTGATGTCTTACATCATTCAAGAAAGCATTTCAGGGCAATATTTTATTTTTATTTTATAGATTAATCATAAAAAACATTGTTCACATATCATTCTTTTTATGGTTTAAACTTTCATGATGGCTCACTTTCTTAATAGCCGTTGCTATTCCATACTACTCTGCTTTCATTTTCTTTTCAGTTTGGACTCCCATTAGTAATGTTCTCACTGAATCAATTCTGGATAGCATTTCAGTCAGGAATTGTATAAATTCTATAATACAGAGCCACCTCAACCAATCACTGTAATAAGAAGTTTTTTTCTTTTAATAAAATCTGATTAGTGAAAGAGAAATGATGTAAAAATGTATTATATATTCACACAGAAAAGGATTAGTTAGTGAATATGCATTTTTGGTTCCTGAATCAATTCCCAATTGAGGAAAATGGGGGAGGGGTGCTGCCAATTTTCCTGTCACTATTACATATACAAAGATGACCTCCTAAGCAATAAACTATATGATTATGTATACAAAAAAGTGATTGTTTAAAGATTTTTTTTCTGTTTTAAATAACTACTTATTATTTGTTAAATTACTTTCAGACCAAATTATTTATAGAACTCAAAATGACCTGACAGCTTTTTTATTTTTAAATAGCCATTCATTGTCTGTATTTATTAACAAACACTATTTCTTTTTATTTTTTTGTATTTGAAAATTGCACAGTTATTATCATAATAGATGCAAAAACTTACTGTCATTAAAAAGATTTGAATTTACTTATATTATGAATGAATTTTAGTAGTTTTTTTCTATAAAACTACTACATTCTTTTTTAATATATGTAAAAAAAAGTATGTTAATTTAATTCTCAATATTTTGCAAGATAATAAATTTAAATTTTTGAGCATAAAATATTTTTAGCATATATATTTTTTTCCTGCACATATCCATATATAACTTTAATATCAGCCAAAGTATTATTTAATTATTTATAACGAATTTTGTACTCTTTTTTTTTTTTTTTTTTGCACTTTGGCTGGCATTGCATGATTAACGAATTTATTTTTACAATGGTCACTCCAGATTTAATTAACATAACAACCATTTATTATTTATTTTAATAAGAAGAGAAATAAATATATTTATATTTGTTTATTGAAACAAGGGTTCGTTCTTTTTGATGAATTCCTATTATTATAAGAAGAGTTTTGTGTCGTACCACATCTGCCTGTCGTTTGAATCTGGGTCAAGTAAAATCTGCAAAAATTTTTCATGGTTTAAACTGGCGTTATTTTCAGTAAGCTAGCCATAGATAATTTATCAACCATGTAATGTTAGTAAATGAGTTACTATTTAACACTCTCACTACCTGGCAATTTTTATACCTGCAAAATTGTATTCGTCTGCTTTACTGTTCCTTAGTAAGGAGGTATAAGAGAGCTTTATGTTGGAGTGGTCTAATTTAAAACTGCTTTACCTTAATTATATATTACCATATGCAAAACAGTTCTCAAGTGTCCCATGTTCTTGGCATAATTATGGGTTGTCTTTTATATATTTGGCATATTTAAAGATATTTTGATGACATTACTTATTAAAAAATATTTTTTAAGTGCTTTATATATCATTATGTTATAACCACTCATTCTGAAATGGTGCATTATCTAAACTATTTATAATTGGTCATATACTAGTTAGATATGTATATTTTAAAAAATCATTTTTAAATTGCAAATGCAGTTCTCATATTGCAGATAAAATTAGAAATTTTGGAATATATATTTTTATTGTGACATACTTATATAAAGGAATGAAATTGGATATTTTTGTTTAATGATTTCTATTTTAATATTTCAAGAAGGATTGCAAATTGTAAAAACTTTATTCAAATCTTTAAATAATTTATGCTTTTATATGTGCCTTTTTTATTTTAAAAAATATAACTTTGTCAGAATGCAATACAAAGTTAGTTTTGAAAGTAGTAAAATTTATGCTTGGGGTAAGTTTTGAAACTAGTAAAATTTATGCTTGGGGGATTCATTATGAGAGATTTCTCTCTTGTGTGTGGAACATTTAAATATGTTCTGAATTTTTGCTTATATTTTGACCATTTGAAAAAATTATGTATCTCAAATCTTTTTTTCTGTGTGATTTGCAATTTAATATATACTTATAAGAACTATATTTTTCATGCTATGATTTTTCTGGATCATCAAACATTCAAAGTTTTTTTAAAATATGAACTGTGCTTTTTACTATTTTTGGTGATTATTCTATTGCAGCCTAAAATATATCTATCAATTTATTATACACTTGGCGAAAATGTTTGATTATTTTTAATCTTTCAACTAGGTTTTTTACAGAATATCGGTGGCTTTATCAAACATTAATTTCACTTTAAATGTTTTTAGGTAATGTTGCTTATAGGATTGTCCACATAGCTGTTGTAATTTAATGAACTATTGTTGCATTATAGTAGACAGCAAGTATGAGAAAAATTGGTGTATTTAGTTTGAATTTAAGTTTTGTATGCAATTTAAATATATTGTAGTGATGAGCTACAAACTGCCACATCATCCAGTTATTTTGGAGCCTCATAACATATTTGCTTAACCAATAAATTGCCAAGCAAATTGGCATATTAACATTTTTTTTCTTTCCAACATACACATGTGTATAAACATCTTTTTATTTCTAAAGAAGTAATAAAAGCCATTAAATTACTAGGGAGAAACAGATAGGTATATTAACACTGAAATAAAATGTATTATATGTTAATAATTGGGGATGACTATAAAAATAAAATAAAAAACTTACACATAAACTTAAAAAAAATAAATAAATAAAAACAATGACTGAATTAAAACCTAAACACATAGCAACCATTTGTGGAAATGAAATTTAAAATATTTATAAATTATTATTTTTTATTTATAATCCCATTTATTTATATTACATCAGTTAAACAACAGGAAATGTCAAGGTTAAAATGTTTAAAAAAACTTCATGCGACCTACAACACAGTATTAATTGTTATAATTGTCTTCTGCATTCGAAGATAGAACATTATTATTTTTTTCTGCTTAAAAATAAATTCGAATACAAAATGGATATGAATGTTTGAATTTAAATATATAAATATTTTTTTAAAATATTAATCAAAATGATCAAAAGCTGAAATTTTAAAGCAATTGTTTGAAATGGAAGAACTAATTTGAAAGTAAGAAGATTTAAATTATTTGCTAATGAGACAAATTTCAGTTAAATTTATACGTTGCAGTAATATTCAATAAATAATTGTTTTGATATATAATAATATCGTCATTGAAATCTTGAGAAGCAAATGAATCAATAAATATTATTTTTATATTATGATTGCTTGCTGAAAAGTTTGTACAATGGGATGATAATACGTCATCAATAAAGCCATGAAAGTTTAAAGATTTTACCTGCCCATTTAGGAGAAACTTAAAAACCATCTTTGCTTTAAATAAAATGCCTAAACAAATCCAATACAGGATAATTGGAGAACATTATTATTTTTTGACTCAGACAAGAAACTTCTATTTTTCGTGGGAGCAAAACTTCATCTCCATTCCTAGGAATTTATTTAGCAAATGAACAATTTCCAGCAGACTTATCAAACTTTAATTAACATAATGGAATAAAAATTGTGATTTTTGTTTTATTATTTTGTCTATTGTAAATTTTATGTTATTTTCGTTTCTACAAATGGAAGCTAATGTGTATAATTTTGGAGAAATTCTGTATGAGAGTAATAGGGGGGGGGGGATATTAGATTTAAATATATATATATATTTTTTATCATCTTTAATTGTATAAGAATAAAAAAATTAATAGTTTTGACCGCCCCATCTGACTGACTTTTGACAACATATAGGAAATTAGGAGGTAAGACATTTTAATATTATCTCGTAGTAAGCAAAACAAAATGATAGATTTTTTTTAATTTATTATTAATTAAGCTTACTTTTGTATTGTTTTTATAAATCAATGATTTATAACCATTGATTTATCTGGGCAACAAAGATTTTTTTTGTTGTTGTTGTTGTTATATTTGTATACATATTTTAAATTACCAGCTAAAATCGAAATCACATATACATATTATGATTTTACATATTCGTTGTTGTAAATAATTAGTCAAGTACATGAACTTCTACCATTGGGTTTAGGGCAAGGGTTTTATTTTTATTAATATCATTATAGATATTGATGTGGTAGAGATTCATTCTTGACAAAATAAATTACATATATTAGATTTAATTGTTATTCATATTTTTTTTTGTTAGTCAATAAATGTTTATGTAATTCGTTATTTTAATTTGGTCTCTAACTCATCATTATTTCAATATCCACCAACAGCTTTATAGTTCTTCATTATTCACATACCCGTTATAAACATTATTATCTTATTTAGTTTTACACCTATTAATATTATTAATATGATAGAGGAAATATATATACATATTTAAGTCATTTATTATAACTTTTAATACATATATACTTATTCTGCACATACATATTTTTTTACATATCTTATGCTTAATTGATTTTTGGTAATTAATTATCACCTATATAGAGGTGCAATAACTACTATTAATGTGATCTCCTTTCCTGATAAGAGAGCTCAGGCAATTACTCCCTGAGTTTGAATACTGTGGTATAACATGGCTAGAAAGAGGTGAGAATTGGATGAACTGGCCCAAATTGTATCTAAGTTAATAAAAATAGGTAGAGCTAGTCTATTGGAAGTAGGTACAATCATAGGTTATGTATTTTATCGCATAATCACTTTGCATCCTATCTGAAGACCCAAAGTCCGACCATAGTAAGATGCGCTCCCCCTATCTGTTCTGGAATCTACCAGCCCGTTACTTCTGGCGCCGAACATGGGGCATGAATAGCAAGTCTCCAAGGAGATCTAGCTATTGAATTCATAAAAAAATAATAATAATTTTTTTTTAGTTTGAAATTTTTTTTTTATCTTAAATCGTTTTTGCTTATATATAACCTCTATAAACTTACACATATAACACGTAATTGATTCATATAATTACAGCTTTGAAAAGTATATTTAATATTTCTTTTTATTATAAATAGTTTTATCAAATAAAAACTATCTAGAATGGTAAGTGAAATTTGAGGGATATAGATAATGAAATGAGCCGAGACCAACAATTAAATAATCATTGATTAAACATAGTTAAAATAGATGAGTCTGGGAAAATAAAAGATCTTTTTTTTTTAAAATGGGAAATAAAAGTTACATACATAAGGGAAATCTAAACTAAATGCAAATGGCAAAAAGATGACGTATAAAGCCCTATGGTATGTATATTGTGCCAGTCCGTGTATAACGGCCATGCACAAAATGGCTGTTTGCTGAAGATTCAGCACAGCTTACATGTATCACATGAAAATTATAATTTTAATACGATTTATTAAATTATAATTCAGAGGGGAAGTGGGAGGTACGGATATAGTACATAAATAAATGGGTTTGGGCTATATTATATTCTTATTATACCCACAGTACAAGTGTGTGCAGTGTATATATGTTTTAATAATTTATTTGACTAGCAAACCTGTCTAAAAAAAAAAAAAAAGGGAAAATAAGTTGTAATATTTGTTTATATGTAGAACAGTTTTTTTTTTGTTGTATTTTACTACTTATAAATGTTCGAATACACATATATAGAAATGTATTTTTATTTTTTATTATTTTTCCTAAAAAAAGAAAAGAAAATTCTAAATAGTTAAAATTTTTTGCATTTATTGGAATTTATCTTTTCTAATTGTTAGAATGAGAGGGTTTGAAATTAATTAATTAAATTTGTAAAAGAAAAAAAAACCTTTTTTGCTAATTACAATCTACTTTCAACCGAAGAAAATGTTTTGTATAAAAGAATTTTCGGTTGATCGTGAATAAAGATAAAATAGATTTTATCTGAGAAAGGAATGTAAGCACAATGGGTGTCAAGTACTCAATATGGAAGCTTGCAAAAGTGTACTTTAATAAATAAAAAGGTAAAAGAATGTAGAAAGGTATATGAAGGTATAATTAAATTTATTATTAGCTGATGCAATAGCTCGTAGAGGGGGTCTGACAATTGGACTGTTTGGGCTATATGTGCTGCTTACTGGGGGCTTTGAGTGAGTCGAGTACTAGCTTGCTAAAGTGTGCGGACCAAGGGAGATTAGCCTGCTAAAGAGTGCGGACAAGTTAATGCTAGCTTGAAAAAGCATTCCAATGGCAAAGATTTAGAAAGTTAAATCTTGTCTCCCGCTAGTCTAAAAAAAAAAAAAAATGGAACAGTATAGAGAGTTGTGAAAAACAATCCGACAGAGAGAAAGGAGAAAATGAACTGTGTCTGTTAAAATTATAATCACTTGGTTATTTCCCAGAGAAAGAATTTGAAAAATTAGCATTTAGCAAGGATCGTTAAGTGGAGTTTGGAAAATGATCAACAACATGGATTCTCAATACGTTAAATAGAAAAATAAAAACGAAAGACGAATCATAGTTGGAGAACTGCAATTTATTTAGGATCTACTTGCCCTAACCAGCCGTGTGCGATATACATATATACGGGAGTATACTTACAGATCCGATAATTTGAAAGATGGCTCAATTATACGTTCCGGGTTATTATCCTACCATGGAGTAGACTTTCAGCCGTAGTACACCACCTGTTTGGCTATCAAGTCCGAAGATGCCTTAGAAGAAATAGCAGACCCTGATGACAAGAAAGACTCAAAGTATATCGGTGAATGGAAGCCTTATCTGCCCTATGAAGTAGCCGTGTGGCCCAGGCAGTTCGAATGGAATCCAAGAACAAGTCCGAGGAGCGTGTATAGTTGGTTATATATATATTTTTTATTTTATATTCTATTATATATATTTTTTTTCTCTCATTTATGTTCTTTGTAAATTTTTTTTTTTATTATGACATATATATATTATTACTGCATACCTTGTTATATGGATTTATTACTCTAAAGTGGGAAGGAATATAGGGCACACCCATTGTGTTATCTTTTAGATATTGTGTTTTTTTCTTTTTATATATACATCTTGGGGTCATATGTATATGCATCGGTGGAGGGTAAATATAATTTAAATATTTTTTTTATATATTGGACTTATATGTATGCATTAGTGGAGGATAAATATAGTAATCTGGGGATAATAAATATTCACTTTTGTAATTAAAATCGTTTATAAGTTTTTGACTTAGCTTTAAAATAATTATTAAGTTATTAGTACAGATATATAGTTTTTTTTTTTTATCCAAATGCAAATCCACGTAGTTAACCTGAGATTTACAGAATATAAAGTGAGCGAGATAGGGATAACTTACCGGGGAGTTGGATTGTTTCTTTTATTTTAGTCCAAACGTCTCGAAATATTCATATTCGTTAATGACTAGTCACATTTTACACACTCTTTCGGGAAAGAAAATGAATAAGTATAATCTTGAACGGGAGTGGCGCTAGAGACTGAAGGAAATATTCAGTACTCTTAAAGGTGTGTAAGGACACTTTAATTAGTCAACGTATAATTAATCGGCTAATGAAACAATTTAACAAGGAAGGTCTGGATGGGCCGAATTTTAGGTTCACTCTACTTCCTCTAATAATTTCTTTGAGGTATTTACTCATATTTAATCAAAAATATTTTAAAGAATTATTATCGATGTCCCATTCGGTAGCATACGTCACTTCATGCTCGGTGCGTATGAGAGTCTAACCATGCAAGACCACTACAGGGGAGTCGAACCGGTACAGAAAAATGGCGCCTCAATCGTGGTAAAGACGAACTAGGTTAAGATGAAAAAAGATAGTATTAGTAGAAATCTATACCATATTTTCGTGGTTTCAAAACAAATTTAGGACAGCTAAGTTAAGAGAAGAACGTTGTAAATGAGATAGGATTTTAATAATTGCGAAAGAGAAGGTTGAAATAAAAAAATTTTCTGTACCGGTTCGACTCCCCTGTAGTGGTCTTGCATGGTTAGACTCTCATACGCACCGAGCATGAAGTGACGTATGCTACCGAATGGGACATCGATAATAATTCTTTAAAATATTTTTGATTAAATATGAGTAAATACCTCAAAGAAATTATTAGAGGAAGTAGAGTGAACCTAAAATTCGGCCCATCCAGACCTTCCTTGTTAAATTGTTTCATTAGCCGATTAATTATACGTTGACTAATTAAAGTGTCCTTACACACCTTTAAGAGTACTGAATATTTCCTTCAGTCTCTAGCGCCACTCCCGTTCAAGATTATACTTATTCATTTTCTTTCCCGAAAGAGTGTGTAAAATGTGACTAGTCATTAACGAATATGAATATTTCGAGACGTTCGGACTAAAATAAAAGAAACAATCCAACTCCCCGGTAAGTTATCCCTATCTAGCTCACTTTATATTCTGTAAATCTCAGGTTAACTACGTGGATTTGCATTTGGATAAAAAAAAAAAACTATATATCTGTACTAATAACTTAATAATTATTTTAAAGCTAAGTCAAAAACTTATAAACGATTTTAATTACAAAAGTGAATATTTATTATCCCCAGACTACTATATTTATCCTCCACTAATGCATACATATAAGTCCAATATATAAAAAAAATATTTAAATTATATTTACCCTCCACCGATGCATATACATATGACCCCAAGATATATATATAAAAAGAAAAAAACACAATATCTAAAAGATTACACAATGGGTGTGCCCTATATTCCTTCCCACTTTAGAGTAATAAATCCATATAACAAGGTATGCAGTAATAATATATATATATGTCATAATAAAATAAAAAATTTACAAAGAACATAAATGAGAGGAAAAAAATATATATAATAGAATATAAAATAAAAAATATATATATAACCAACTATACACGCTCCTCGGACTTGTTCTTGGATTCCATTCGAACTGCCTGGGCCACACGGCTACTTCATAGGGCAGATAAGGCTTCCATTCACCGATATACTTTGAGTCTTTCTTGTCATCAGGGTCTGCTATTTCTTCTAAGGCATCTTCGGACTTGATAGCCAAACAGGTGGTATACTACGGCTGAAAGTCTACTCCATGGTAGGATAATAACCCGGAACGTATAATTGAGCCATCTTTCAAATTATCGGATCTGTAAGTATACTCCCGTATATATGTATATCGCACACGGCTGGTTAGGGCAAGTAGATCCTAAATAAATTGCAGTTCTCCAACTATGATTCGTCTTTCGTTTTTATTTTTCTATTTAACGTATTGAGAATCCATGTTGTTGATCATTTTTCAAACTCCACTTAACGATCCTTGCTAAATACTAATTTTTCAAATTCTTTCTCTGGGAAATAACCAAGTGATTATAATTTTAACAGACACAGTTCATTTTCTCCTTTCTCTCTGTCGGATTGTTTTTCACAACTCTCTATACTGTTCCATTTTTTTTTTTTTAGACTAGCGGGAGACAAGATTTAACTTTCTAAATCTTTGCCATTGGAATGCTTTTTCTAGCTAGCATTAACTTGTCTGCACTCTTTAGCAGGCTAATCTCCCTTGGTCCGCACGCTTTAGCAAGCTAGTACTTGACTCACTCAAAGCCCCCAGTAAGCAGCACATATAGCCCAAACAGTCCAATTGTCAGACCCCCTCTACGAGCTATTGCATCAGCTAATAATAAATTTAATTATAGCTTCATATACCTTTCTACATTCTTTTACCTTTTTATTTATTAAAGTACACTTTTGCAAGCTTCCATATTGAGTACTTGACACCCATTGTGCTTACATTTCTTTCTCAGATAAAATCTATTTTATCTTTATTCACGATCAACCGAAAATTCTTTTATACAAAACATTTTCTTCGGTTGAAAGTAGATTGTAATTAGCAAAAAAGGTTTTTTTTCTTTTACAAATTTAATTAATTAATTTCAAACCCTCTCATTCTAACAATTAGAAAAGATAAATTCCAATAAATGCAAAAAATTTTAACTATTTAGAATTTTCTTTTCTTTTTTTAGGAAAAAAAAATAAAAATACATTTCTATATATGTGTGTTCGAACATTTATAAGTAGTAAAATACAACAAAAAAAAACTGTTCTACACATAAACAAATATTACAACTTATTTTCCCTTTTTTTTTTTTTTAGACAGGTTTGCTAGTCAAATAAATTATTAAAACATATATACACTGCACACACTTGTACTGTGGGTATAATAAGAATATAATATAGCCCAAACCCATTTATTTATGTACTATATCCGTACCTCCCACTTCCCCTCTGAATTATAATTTAATAAATCGTATTAAAATTATAATTTTCATGTGATACATGTAAGCTGTGCTGAATCTTCAGCAAACAGCCATTTTGTGCATGGCCGTTATACACGGACTGGCACAATATATATATTCACTTATATTAATAAAACTAAATAATATATTTTAAATTTATAAATAAAATTTTAATGTTAACCAGAAGTAAGAAATATTTATTAAATATGGATCTTAAGCATTTACCAGAATCAGATATGTGATAGTGAAATAGAAATGACTACCACTGTTGTTTAGAAAGAAGCTTTGTATAGCCAAGCATCTGGGAGGTCTAGGACCGAAACTGGACACTTCCCACAGATGTTGGAAGAAAGCCAGGTAGTTTCTCAAACTCAAGAGACCTATACCAATGACGTTACTCAAGCACCCAGGGTTGAAATAACATCAACTACAGAGAATATGATGACCATGCAACTAATGTTCCAGAATATAATGGAAAAAATGAAAGAAGGCATATGCAATAGTTTAAAGGAAGAAATGGCAACGAATAGGAGAGACATGAGAGAAATGAACAATAGTTTAAAGGAAGAAATGCCAGCCAATGGCAGTAGTTTGAGGGAAGAAATGGCAAAAACAAACAGCAATAGTAGTAGGTTAATAGCAAAGTTAGATAGTTATAACAATAGATTAATAGCAAAGTTAGATAGTTATACGAGTAATTTGGGAACAAGAATGGCAATCAATACTGATATAAGTCAAAAGTTAGAAAATGAAGTAGAGAATGGTCCAGAGATTGTTGCTAAAAATCTCAGTGGAATAAATGACCACAATCCAGAATACAATTTCTCAAAAAAGGTAATAGCTGAAATAAGGGATAATCCTTTTAAAATTAACATAGATATTCCGATATCAACTACACAAGTGTCTACCCAGCTAATTAGCCCTATGAACACAATATCTACAGTGACAAAAAGTCACCTATGAACACAATATCTACAGTGACAAAAAGTCATCTATATTCACAAAGTCAGATAGAGAGTTCAGACCACGTAACAAATCTATTCCTAGATAGTATAGAATATGAGATAGATCATGAATCTCATAAAGAGAGACAGGAACAGTTAGATGATACTGTCACATCTCAAGTAAAACTAAGCTCTCAAATTCTTAAGGCTAACCACCTTAATAAATTCACAATATGTGATACAATCTTATATTATAAACGTGTTATGGAAAAGTACATGAAAGAGGATGAGATGGAAAATGAATTAGGTATATATTTAAAAACATTCCATCGTACTCATATTTTCCATCAAAACAAAATTAAAGTATTCTTTGGACAAGATAGAGATGAACTATATAGCAGCTATCAGAATATAATATTGTTAACACAGAAGACTGCAACCATGATAAGTTATCACAATCACCACACTACTTTAGGAAAATTTGACAATGACAAAGTATATGATCATTTTAGATGTTTGCTGTGGCATTTAAGTGCACTCTACTATCAACATGGTAGAGAATGCCACATTAAAAATCACTAAACAAAGAGATTGCCAGTTTGATAAACTATGCAATACGTATGAAGGTCCTTTTACTTTCATTAGACATAGACATGCTAGTGCTTAAAAAGTTAATAAAAGGATGGACCTCAAAGATTGCAACTTGGAACTTGTACACCGGACAACCCAAAAGTTTATGAATATAAATTTTTATTTTGAGATGATATACTGTTTTAAAAAAAAACTTAATACTAGAAAGCTAATGCTAATCTAGATACCTTTTTTATATAAATATTATTTTTAAAGAATATATAAAATTGTTTTCAAGAAGGTTCAAAAATAGATGGGGCATAAATAGATGCAACTACAATTTTTTTAACATCAAACCACTATTTATGGTTAATAAAAGCAAATATATGGTATAAGTTAAGTTAGTAGCACTAGAGTGCAATAGACCCCAATATAATTTTTTTTTTTTAAATAAAAGTATACCTATGTAAAACAATCAATGAGTGTATCAACTCATACCTTTACCAATATATCCCACAGAAATAAATGTGGAACAGGAAAGAGTACAAGCATATGAAAAACTCAAGAAAATGGCTGATCTAAGAAATAAAGATAAAAAAGGAAAGGTATATTATAATTTTAGAGTAGGGGACAAAGTCTTGATAAAAAACCCACATGTAAGTAAACCGCAAGATAACATGTACCGTAAATTTTTTAATCAATATGAAGGACCATTTACAATAGTAAAACAATCTGGTCATTATGCATATTGGATTGATATTGGAGGAGAGGTACGTGGAACATATAATGCCCGTATCTTAAAACCATATCTTGGAATCTCCATGTGAACATACAGTTGCCTTATAGAATGTATAACCCAGCTGGAATAATAACTAGAAGTGATAGTTAAAGCATAGTAAGAGATAAAATCAATATCAGAGAAAATATCTATATCTAGGTGATTTAAAAAAAATGAGTATAACTAGGGATATTATATTTATATTTTTTTTTGTTGATGAGGATATACCCAGGTTAATGTTTTAAAAGCATTGGGTTATCTTGACATTAACTGAGATAGAAGAGTCAATCCATACAGTGTAATGGATGCTCTAATATTTAGTTAGACCTTTAAAAAATCCAGTAAGACTCAAAAAAGGAGCAGGATAAAGGCTAACAAATAAATTTATGTGCCATCTAAATAGAGACACATTACCAGTTAATTGTTTGGTCCACATAACCATCAATAGGGAGAAAAGAAAGAAAAAAAAACCTAAGTTCAAATCACATTTTAAATGATGTATGATTTAACCATACAAAGAAAGTGTAAAGTAATTTTGAAAGACTAGCTGATAAAATTAAGCAACATTGGAGTAAATTTTTTTAAAACCTTTCATTGAAACCTAACTCAATCCAGCATTAAACAAACACGTACCTATATGTTAGTGATAAAATTCTTTCCATAAGTTAGAATTTTAACCCTGTAAGAGAAGGGGTTTGTAGTGATGAACTACAAACTGCCACACCATCCAGTTATTTAAGACACTCTACCAATTGGAGCCTCATAACATATTTGCTTAACCAATAAATTGCCAAGCAAATTGGCATATTAACATTTTTTTCCTTTCATGCACATGTGTATAAACATCTTTTTATTTCTAAAGAAGTAATAAAAGCCATTAAATTACTAGGGAGAAACAGATAGGTATATTAACACTGAAATAAAACGTATTATATGTTAATAATTGGGGATGACTATAAAAATAAAAACTTACACATAAACTTAAAAAAAATAAATAAATAAAAACAATGACTGAATTAAAACCTAAACATATAGCAACCATTTGTGGAAATGAAATTTAAAATATTTATAAATTATTATTTTTTATTTATAATCCCATTTATTTATATTTCGTCAGTTAAACAATAGGAAATGTCAAGGTTAAAATGTTTAAAAAAACTTCATGGAACCTACAACACAGTATTAATTGTTATAATTGTCTTCTGCACTCAAGATAGAACATTATTATTTTTTTCTGCTTAAAAATAAATTCTAATACAAAATGGATATGAATGTTTGAATTTAAATATATAAATATTTTTTTAAAATATTAATCAAAATGATCAAAAGCTGAAATTTTAAAGCAGTCGTTTGAAATGGAAGAACTAATTTGAAAGTAAGAAGATTTAAATTATTTGCTAATTAGACAAATTTCAGTTAAATTTATGCTTTGCAGTAATATTCAATGAAATAATTGTTTTGATATATAATAATATCGTCATTGAAATCTTGAGAAGCAAATGAATCAATAAATATATATTATTTTTATATTATGATTGCTTGCTGAAAAGTTTGTACCATGGGGTAATAATACTTCATCAATAAAGCCATGAAAGTTTAAAGATTTTACCTGCCCATTTAGGAGAAACTTAAAAACCATCTTTGCTTTAAATAAAATGCCTAAACAAATCCAATACAGGATAATTGGAGAACATTATTATTTTTTGACTCAGACAGGAGACTTCTATTTTTCGTGGGAGCAAAACTTCATCTCCATTCCTAGGAATTTATTTAGCAAATGAACAATTTCCAGCAGACTTATCAAACTTTAATTAACATAATGGAATAAAAATTGTGATTTTTGTTTTATTATTTTGTCTATTGTAAATTTTATGTTATTTTCGTTTCTACAAATGGAAGCTAATGTGTATAATTTTGGAGAAATTCTGTATGAGAATAATAGGGGGGGGGGGATATTAGATTTAAATATATATATATATTTTTTATCATCTTTAATTGTATAAGAATAAAAAAATTAATAGTTTTGACCGCCCCATCTGACTGACTTTTGACAACATATAGGAAATTAGGAGGTAAGACATTTTAATATTATCTCATAGTAAGCAAAACAAAATGATATATTTTTTTTAATTTATTATTAATTAAGCTTACTTTTGTATTGTTTTTATAAATCAATGATTTATAACTATTGATTTATCTGGACAACAAAGATTTTTTTTGTTGTTGTTGTTGTTGTTATATTTGTATACATATTTTAAATTAGCCAGCTAAAATCGAAATCACATATACATATTATGATTTTACATATTCATTGTTGTAAATAATTAGTCAAGTACATGAACTTCTACCATTGGGTTTAGGGCAAGGGTTTTATTTTTATTAATATCATTATAGATATTGATGTGGTAGAGATTTATTCTTGACAAAATAAATTACATGTATCAGATTTAATTGTTATTCATATTTTTTTTTGTTAGTTAATAAATGTTTATATAATTTGTTATTTTAATTTGGTCTCTAATTCATCATTATTTCAATATCCACCAACAGCTTTATAGTTCTTCATTATTAATATGATAGAGGAAATATATATACATATTTAAGTCATTTATTATAACTTTTAATACATATATACTTATACTGCACATACATATATTTTATATATCTTATGCTTAATTGATTTTTGGTAATTAATTATCACCTATATAGAGGTGCAATAACTACTATTAGTGTGATCTTCTTCCCTGATAAGAGAGCTCAGGCAATTACTCCCTGAGTTTGAATACTGTGGTATAACGTGGCTAGAAAGGGGTGAGAATTGGATGAACTGGTCCAAATTGTATCTAAGTTAATAAAAATAGGTAGAGCTAATCTATTGGAAGTAGGTACAATCATATGTTATGTATTTCATCGTGTAATCGCTCGCATCCTACCTGAAGACCCAAAGTCCGACCATAGTAAGATGCGCTCCCCCTATCTCTTCTGAATCTACCAACCCGTTACAATATATTATGGGCTTATAAATTTTTTAACTATATCTAATTAATTTATGTAATAATTGAATTTATGTAATAATTGAATTAGTATAGATACTATCGTTGAACATTAATATATTAATTGCTAAATCTCGAAACATTAGTAGTTGTTACTAATTGCTATTATAAATAAACAATTTTTTCAAGAATGTTAAAAATTCATCTTGCTGTATTGTTGATAGATCCATTTTTTTTAAGAGTATGTTAATTTGTTCTATAATATTTCATTACACATTTTTATCACATTCAAATATCTCCCATATATGGTCCTCACATGCTCTTTTCATAACAATTCAAAATTACTATGCAATATTTTTATATAAAAAATATTTATTTAATAATTAATTTTTTTATAATTAATGAATGATTTTTTATGTATAAATAATTAAACTGAACTCTGTATGTAAATGTTAATTGTTTTTATATTTCATAATTAAAGATTACAACATATTTCACTTTGCAATTCATTCCTTCTTTCTTCCATGTTCAGCCTTAATTATTTTTTACAATTGTCCAAAACTTCCAATTACTAATTATTGATTGGGATAGCATAAACTGTTTTGTTTTCTTTTTATTGTGATAAAAAATTCATGTATTAATTTGGAAAACATGAAAAGACAAAATAATGATATATTACCACTTTTATTTCTAATTTGTTTTTTTTTTTGTTTTTTTTAATTGAAAATGAAAATTTTTGTTTTATTTCCCAATATTTGTTTTCTTGCTATAGGTATATAGGAGTGACTTCTATTTTTTGCTTGTACAATTTCAGTATCTTCAATCATTTTTGAAAAAAAGTAAATTAAATTTAGTTTCAGTGATATGCAAAATAGTATTTTGCTTTCTATCTTATAATTTCAGAAAAAATCTCTAATTAGTATAGATATCTGAAACATAGCTGACTTTCTTGAGATATTGTGACTAATTATTATAAAATGTTGTTTTGTATCTGTATTTTAATTAATATTTATTTTACCTATTTAATTATAAATTTATTAAACGCACATTGATTACGTACGTAATATTTACCGAGGCTGTAACCTCGAGAATATGCGTGTAAAATGCGATAGTAGGGACCTCTACAGGTGTTTAACCACAAGCTTTTCTTCCATAGTGTAAGCTTGTGGTTAAACACCTGTAGAGGTCCCTACTATCGCATTTTACACGCATATTCTTGAGGTTACAGCCTCGGTAAATACTATTTAATAGTTGAGATTTGATATGATAATATATTTAATGTGTTATACTTCATGAGTTTTCTTGATTTTTATTAAAAAAATTTATCAGTTTATATTCACTATAATAAACTTAAATATTTTTGCCCATTTTTATTATTATTATTATTATTTTGTTCTTTGTATTTTCTAGATTTTGTTATGTTATTCCAATGGAAATCATTATGATAGTGTCTATCCAAAGTCTTTTATTATCAATGCAGCAGTCTGCCAATGTAAGACAATTTGTTTTATTTATTTATTTATTGAGGTTTATTGATTAGGTAATAATAGAAAATTGTCAAAATTGTTGACCAAAAATTTCATCTTCAGATTTTAAAATCAAAAACATATATATGTATTTTTTTTTTTTTTTAGCCATTATATATGAATTGTTATACAGGGGAGTCTTTAAAATGGGTCCAGAATTGGAAGCAGCAATTGAAATGATGTTGCATGATAAAACTTACATCAAACAAAGAAAGGATAGTATTGGTAGTGCAGGAATTATTGAAAATGGTGCTTATGATAAACTTAACAGGTGATTTGTTTGTTTGTGTTTACGTAATAGAGAGCCTACATGTAATATAAATCTTAAATTCATAATAGTTCAGTTTTTATATCATGAACACAATTTTATATAAAAACTCTCACTGAGGAAAATGAAAACTATCTTTTGCTTTTACAAATAGAAGATAAAATCATTTATATTTTAAAATTTTTATTGAATTGATATGAATAGGTATTTAGTATTGAAGTGGAATACAACTATTGTTAAATTTATTAGTTTATTATTATTATATACTTATGATCTGATATATGCTAAACTTTTCTTTTAAAAACTAATTAGATCATTTTTTTATTGATATGGAGAATATTTTTCTACACATTATTCTTATGTAGTTATTGTGTTGAATAATTATATACGGTATCTAAGTTACATAAAGTATGTTTCAATTAAGTTGGTTTAAATGCTACGTGATGAAAATCTCCATTTTAATCCAGTTTATTCTATCCCTAATTTCTCTTCTCCATAACACCAGAAAATTTACTTATTTTATCCATCCATCTCATAAGTCTCTATCTGGATTTTTACATTTTTTGGAATTCAATTTAAAACTTTTAATTATCTATCTATTATTATCTCTCATTTAGAAATGTATCCAATCCAGCTTTATTCCTGTCTTTTTATTCTTTCATTGCTATCAGTTATAATTGTTTGTTCTTTTATTTTTATTCCTAACGTGCATTTCGCTATTCTTCATTAAATGGTTTTGTACTCCATATTGCTTTTCTGTTGAATGTTCAAGTCTCAGATCCATAAGGAAGAACTGGTAAAGCCATCTATTAAAAACCATTTTCAAATGCATAGACATATTACAGTGGTCACCCAGCATAGCAAGCATGGATTCAATTATTAAAAATTATTTAAAGTTCTTTTAGCTTTAAAATATTATTATTTTGAATGTGCATGTATGTGTGGGGATGGTGAGATAAATATATAAGGGATATTGTGTGGATAAATCAAACCTGTAACATTTATTAAAATGGATTTTAATAAATTAAATCCATGTAAAATGGCTTTAAAATAAAATAAAAAAGATTGAAATAATTAAGAAAATTAATTTGATCAGATTTACTGATAGCAAATGAATCTACAAACAGTAAACAAAAAGTTAAGAAGTCTTCAGTTTATTACTATCTTTTAATTACTGATTGATTGTATATTTGTAATTAAAGAAAAATGTAAAAAATTTTGATGAGAGAAAATATGAAGGGGACATTTTTTGGCGGATTATTATTGATTCATTCATTGTTTTAATTGTGTCTGGTTTTGAGAGTTGAGAGTGTAAACTTATTAGTTTTTGTGAACTTTTAATGATAGCTAAGAAATTATTTCACAGTTTACTGTACTTTCTGAAGCAAAAATCTCCCTTGTCAGAAATATGGAACCCAAGGATCATTTGTTGATACAACCAGAGGATAGGCAGTGCTAGGCATTAAAGTGCACTAACTCACCATAAACTATGTAGATTTCTTCTGCTGTTTGATTATTATACTAACATTTTTCTACCTGAATTTAGTCCTTTTTTAAAAAAAATCATAATTAGTATATATGATTCATAGTTTGTTGTGTGAAGTTTTTTTTTTTTAATTTTTACTCTGCTTTGAATATGCCAAGATGAAACATGTACCAACACTGGAAATTTGTTGTTTTCTTCATAATGGTTGCACAACATAATCTGTCATCAAATGTCACATATAATAACTGATATGGTTAATTGAATAAATTTTCATATCACTACCACTTTGCTTTAGACTCGCACCTATTCAAATTTTGTTTTATTTTAAGAACCATTTTTCATTTGTTTTCTTTCAATTCGACCATAGAATAAAGTCACTATCAAAGATTATTCCTATAAAGAATTTACAAAAACAACATAATAAAATATTTTCATATCAATTATAATTATTTATCTTTATCCTTTTACTTTTTTATAAAAATTCTGTAATTACACGACATTCCTAATATTGTTTTTATTTAAAACTGAGTTTCTTGTTATATATGAACTTTCTTTCATTAGTCTTTCTTTTTAACATTTAATATTTTCCAGCATCTTTATTTCAAAATTTAAATATTTAGATTCTTTGACTATATATTAGAATTTCTATCTTTAAATGCTGTACTAATTGGGGCTTCAATTTATTTTTTGTTGTTCTTACATATGAAACATTTTTATTATTTTTTTTTTTTGTAATCTAAACAATTTACATTATAAATAGCATATTTTCCAATCCTTATTTTTTTTTAACATTTATCAATTTATTTAAATAAAAAATGAAGCAAAGATAAATAATCATGCTACTAAATTATTTAATAAATTATGTGGAAGGAAAAACATAGGAAGAATAAAAAAAGAATATGTAAGAAAGATAAGGAATATAAAAATAGAAATTTATAATAGTTTTAAGTTAGCAAAAAGTACATTTTATAAGATAAGTAAAATTCTAAAGCATATAAACAGGAAGTATAATAATGAATTTGCAATTAATTCAGTATATAAAAGATAAATTTAAATACACTGATAAAATATTTTAAAAAGGGAGGGATTGGAAAATATGAGTAGCATTTGTATTGTAAATTGATTAGATTGTAAAAGAGATAATGAAAGTGTTTCATATGCAGAAACAATTAAAAATAAATTGAAAACAAGACTAAAACAGTATTTAAAGATAAAAATTCTAATATATACTTGCATATGAAAGAATTTAATTTAGATTTTGAGATAAAATATTGAAACCATTAAATCTTATTCAATTTATATATAAGAATGAGAAAAGCAGTTTTGAATAGAAATAATGTTAGAAATCTTGTCTAATAATTGAAGAGTAATTATAAATAATTGTAAGATTTTTTTTATAAAAAAGTAAAAGAATGAAAACAAATTAAATATAAAAATGAGCAAAGAAATATGTAAAAAAGAAATTATAATTTATGTGAAACTATTTTATTATGTTGTTATTGTAAATTTTTTGTAAACATATATTTCTTAAATATATATACTTTACAGAAATAATCCTTGACAATGACCATATAATATGGTCAAATTGAAATGAAAAGTGGTTCATAAAATAAAACAAAATTTGAAAGTAAAAAAAGGGTATAAAATTAATTTATTTTATATATATTGAAATTAATGGCCGTATTTGGAAAGAAAATGGAATAATTAATGAAGAAATTATTTTATTAAATATTACTATTATGTTTGTTGTTAAAATTAATTAAAAGTGTACTAGGTAGTGGTGAAATGATTCAATTAGCAAAAGATGGATTAAATAAAGAACAAGAATCAGGGTTGTGACTTGATTTCTCTATTGATGATTCATTTATTAGATTCTTTGTGAATATAAATGACTGTTAACATATAATAGCCATTTTATAAATCTTGTCAGTATTTATCGGTAGCAACCATACATGAAAAATAATAATAATGGTATTGTTTCTTATTATTAGTGTCAAATAAGCAAGATATTATCCTAAAAACTTTTTTGTAATAAAAGTAAATGAAAGCACTACAGGAGAGAGATTATTATATTCATCCTCTAGAAGGTCATGTTCGATATTCCTTGTAAATTTTTTGTTCTCTTACATTCTTTATATTTTGTTGAAGGAGATGAGTTTAGTAATTGCTGAATTATTTATTTATATGCTTTTATATTAACTTGTCCTGTCTGTGTTTCTTTCAGGATGTTCACATTGAATTTTTAACCGTGAAAAAAATTTTGTTCTTCTTTAAAACTCAAACCCCCATCTTTTGCACTTCCCGGGAAAATCCTTAGCAGCTGAGCCAACGGAAGTATTATATTTGTGAAGTAAAATTTTGTTAATATGCATTTAACTCATACTTAATTAAAAGTAAATATTTTCTATTAAAGTCTCGATTATTATTCTGCAATAATTAATATTTCATAAATATTTTGTGAAAAAAATAATAAATGTATAAAAAAAAGGTTAAAGTATTAATTAAAAAGCTAATACATAGATATTTTTATATAGTAAACGAACACATGATATTTAAATTTGGAATTCGTTTATTAGAGGGCATATTTTTTATTTTCATGTCTTATTAAATTGTAATTTTTGTCTACACTTGTTATAAAACAATTGGAAATTGCAGGAATACTGTCATTTCATAAAAGTATTTGAGACTCAAATAAATCATAAAAATCTCTGATATTTTCCAAGAATGGCAAATTAGCCAAAAGGCAGATTATTTCATTGATTACTTCACCATTTTGTACTTTTTAGTTGGCTATTTATATAAAAGCATTCTCTAAAAAAAGTTTTATATATATATATATTTGTTGATAATAATGAAAAAACACTATTTACCAAGTAATGTTCTATTTTGAACAAAAGTGAGAAAACTAATTACAATTACTTGGGAGCATGTAATACCTATTATTTGTACATTAATTGAACCTAGTCTGCATTTATAAGGATCAGATGAAACATTTGTTTCACTACAAATTGAATTTTTTTTTTAGTGCTACTGAAGATAGTAAGACAGTTTGATATATTTTTAGCAACCACATTTATAAAATATGAAAATATTGGAAAAGAAAATCATTCATATTTGTTTAAAATTACTGTTGAAGAATTTGTTGAACTATTAGCTCAAATGGTCCATGTGTGCTCTGTTGATGAAGTAAATTTTTTGGTTATTTAACTGATCAGTTGATTAATTTATTGGACCTGTCATATACATATCTATTAGTGTTTAATTTTGTCTCGACAGCCAAACTATTGAATGTTTTTACTGTTTATGGAACTAAATAACTGTATTGTTGAGAAAGTACATATATGAAATTTTCAAATTAAATTTTTCAAAATGTAGAAAATAATCTTACATTAATTCTGCAAATAAGCTTAAAATTTATGTGCCTTATACAATCTAATCATTAAATCTGATAGCTAAAGTGTTGTCAAATGATAATTTTTTTTTTCTTTTCAATACATTTTAAGCAATTTTTTCCCACAGTCTCAGTTAACTGGTGGAAAGTTCTTACAGTTTGTCTTGAATATGAAAATGCATTAAAATTCCTCATTGATATCAAATGGGAATTACATTTGTAGATAATAGTACTCGCAGTTTTGAATTGTTTCTTGAATATTTTAGAGATTTTAAATATTTATCTGAATACTTTTCACAAAAGGAAAACATTAGAAGAAAAATAATTAGAGAAGATCATATATAAATAAAAACAAGCACAACTACTTCTCTAAACAGCTACTTTAATATAATATTTCAATCGGAAGATTGGTTTTCATCATAAATTACAGCAGAATTAAAATTTTAATTTTAGAGGAAGCCATTTTGCTATAATTTCTGATGAAAACCAGACTTCTGGTTGAAATATTATATTAAAGTTGCAGTTTAGAGATGTAATTATGTTCGTTTTTATTTATATTTCCTTCAGTTAGTTAATACATTTATATATATCATATAATCGTGAAAATGTTAAATATAATATATATATATATCAAGGGATAATTGATTTTACTCTTTAAGAGTTGGTATTGAAAGATTTGATACACTTATAAAGGAAATACTACCAAATGTTGATTTCAGTACAATTCAAATTTGCAGACATAACACAAAAAAGGTCATAGAGATGTAACAGAAATATATCTAAATGCCAGAGATGAATTTCATATCGCCATATTTTATATAATTGATGGCAAACAGAACTGAATAACAAGAATAAAAAAATGTATATTAAAAAGTAACAGATAAATGTTCTAAATAGAGTACCTTGTAGCATTTTTTTTTTTTTAAATGAAACTGAGTTATTCTCCAATACATATATAATCAAACAATGGTTTGAGGATCATCTTCCATTGATTTGAACTGTATGATTATTTTTGCACACATGGATTTTTTTTTTTTTTTTTTTAATGCAGAATGATTTAATAATTCTTTTAAACACTATTTAATTATATAATTCTTTCATTCTACAAAAAGTTTGATCACTTTTTGATGTCATTGATATTTCTGAACAATATTAATGAATTATCATAAGTATTCCTCTTCACTAAACAGGCAAAACTCTCTATACAGTAGTGTCAATCAGAGTAATCAGTGGATGCCAGAAGGCTTGTGCATAAAATCCCCATCTAGTGCCTACTCATCCAATATCCCCAAATTAGTTTCTGGCTTGTAGCCTTCGTCAGTGAGAAACCTTGGATCTGAGAGCACTGCACCTAGATCTTAGGATTTAATGCACTAGATGGGGATTTTATGCACAAGCCTTCTGGTTGCACAGGGTGGCACTGCTATATGGAGAGTTTTGCCTGTTTGATAATAGTTATATGTTAGGATAAGAGATGATGATCATGTGATGTTTAGTGGTTTAACACCAATCCTTCCTAATAGGATAATGATGGCTATGATTGTTAAAGAGCCAAAAACACTAAGATGTATGGGTGCTGAACTGAGTTCAGACCCATATGACTATATAAGCTATTGAGCTTAGATTGAAAATATTATTGTGTTTTAAATTTCATTCTCATAGTTTGGTAGTTAAGTAGAGATAAAAGGTGGCTGCTGGAGGGTTGCATTAGAAGCTAAGATCTAGGTGCAGTGCTCTTAGATCCAAGCCTCCTCACTGATGAAGGCCACAATCCAGAAACTAGTTTAGGGATATTGGATGAGTAGGCATTAGATGGGGATTTTATGCATAAGCTTTCTGACATCCATTGATTACTCTGGTTGGCACTACTGTATGGAGAATTTTGCCTGTAATAACAGCTATGTGTTAGCATACGAGATGGTGATCATATAATGTTTAGTGGTTTATGCCTCTTCATTTTAAATTTAAAATATCCTAATATCTAATTATAATGTTAAAAAGATTTATTTGAAAAGATTAGTAATTGCTGTTATTTATTGATCCCAGTGAAAATAAGTTCTTATCCAGGAAATTCTTAATTATTGTTATTTTTATCTACCTATTTAACATTCATTTGTTTTTGCCTTAAATCTATTAGAAATGAAAATTGTTGGATAATGAAAAGTTGAAGTATTATATTAAATTAATAAATGCTTCCTGAGGGTGTCATTATTCTAAAAAGCTATTGGAATATATATTTTCAATAAGATAATTATTATATTTATTTATTTTAGGTAATTAAATTAATTTACATCTGATAATTGAATATTTTTAAAATAAGTTTTGTATTAACATTTGATTTTTGATTTTTCATTTGCTTTCTGAAGGCTATACATTAAACCAGGTATTTCTTTGTAAATCAGTCTTCTTAAATTATATATAATAAAAGATATTTCAAATTTATATATACATGTAATAAAATGAAACTGGAGTTAACCTTGTAAACTTTATTATTCAATATTAACTACATTAATAAATGTTAAGCTATAGCCAACTTATAGTATATCTTCTATAATGTAAACTTTTTTTTTTTTTCAAAATTAGAATATATACGGGGTATTAGCTGATTACATCTTAATATTTATATAATTAATGTTGACATGTTGATTAACTCAATTTTTATTTTGTCATACATGTATATGATATTATATATTAAGAATAGTTTTATTATATATAATAAAACTATTTTATTAATAATAAATAGAATATAATTTAGAATGTAGATTTAAATTATTAAAATATTATACTCGTCAATTGAATGTTATTCAAACTTTAATTTATTGTTATAGTCCTTGATTAATTGGTAGTATTTAAATATTATATAATCTAAATAAGAGCATTGTTAAACTAGTGCATTTTATAAGTTTGGCAGTAAAGTATTTTTTCTCATGTATTAATGGAATGATATATATATATCAAATATTTAAAAAATACGTTGAACTGCAGCTTTTAACTGTAGTTTTTATTATCTTATTGTGAATCTAAGATGTTCGGTGTTATATATATATAGCTAATTTTTTCAAATTATAATGACAATATAAGTCCCACAAGGTAATTTATTGCAATCTGGTTCATTATCTTCACATACTCTTAAATAGCAAGAAATAAAAATCAGAATAGATTTGAATTTTATTTATGTTAAGTAGACTATATTTATATTATTTTAAAGTGTGAAAGTTGAAATGCACATAATTGTTAAATATGATACTTTTATTTATAATATTCATATATAATGAATGCATCTCATGATATTTAATCACTAAACACATATACAGATTTTTTAAATTACTTTTTATAGTTAGTTTTTTCTACTTGCAATATACCTTCTTACAATTAAACATCAATTTGTGAATTAATTTCCTTATAATCGTCACACTTTTTATTTTAATTTAATAATTGTATCTTCAGATTATTTCTTACCATTGTTTTGTTACATTAAAAAATATTTTTAAACAATTAGTTGCAAAAGTAACTATATTTTTATGTATAAATATGTCTTTGTTAATTTTTTTTAGTTTTTATTTAACCTAGTTGAACACTTATAGTGTTGCTAGGAGGTATTATAGGTCTTTAATACCAAGCTTATAAAATATATTAAACTTAAAATAATTCATTAATAACTAAAAATTTGCATAAGTTCTTTTTTAGCGCAGTTCCAACTTATTTAACTATGTAAATTGTATATTTATTAAATTCTATGCCATTGACCAAGCAGTAACTCTTGGCTACTGTCAGTGCTAATTTGTTACTGCTTGCTATTCTATTAACAAATTTTTTTATATATTTCAATTTAATGAATTCTTATTTTATTAAAGTGCCTATTTGTTTGAAAATGAGTATACTGAATAAACGTTTCTGTTGAAGATAAATGGGATTTTTTAGGAGGAATCTATGTTTTATAAGGTCTTCTAAACTTGTACTCTTTTTGGAACCGGAAGGATAAAATTTTATGCTGACTGGATTAGGAAAGTCTTCCAAAGTGAATATATCTATATATTTTTAGCAACTGAAATTGAATTAAGATGCCAAAACTATGACTCATAATATCTGCTACAGTCTAAAATTCTGCAGGATTTTTTTCCCTCCTTTCTAGTTATCTTCATTTTAATTCCCATTTAATAAACTCCAAACATTATATATATATTTCATTATTAATTATAGTATGAGTGCTATTAGTGGTATTTGTTATATTAAAATTATTCATAGGAATACATATAACAAAATATTTTAGTATTTATTTCATATATATTATATATTGAGACTACAGAATTTATAAAGAAAAAAAGGAATATGAAGATATACAAAAATGATGCATTAAAAAGGATTGAATATCTTGAATTTTGTAAAATGTTGTGGAAAAGAGTTGAAAATGATATAAGAAAGTATAACTGTGAACTAGCAAGGAAGTGTAAAACAACTTTTGGTGTTGGTAGGAAAGAAGTATGGAGAGATACATATTGGGATCAACAAAAAGAGATTGAAAACGCAATATATGGGTAAGAGAACAAAGAGGTCTTACTGACTTTATTGAAAAAATTAAAAAACTGAAGTGGAATTGGCTGAACATATTTCTAGAAAAGATGATAATAGATGGACAATTGAAATCTTAAACTGGATTCCAAGAGATTGTAAAAGACCCAGAAAGAGACCACATGTGAGATAGATGAATGAAATAAGAAAGTGTGCAGGGATGATGTGGAGAAAAGAACTAAAGATCGGAGATGGATTGAACTTGGAGAGACCTTCATCCTGAAGTGGATTGATAATGGTTGATGATGATGATGATGATAAATATATTTGTCTATCATTCATTCATTAGCAACATTCTAGTTTCAAAAGACATAAAAAAAAAAAAGTTATAGAATAAAAAGTTAGTTTTATTTTATAATTAAAATACAAACTAATTAGTGAATCACAAATTTATTTGCATATATAGAATATCATAAACTGATTTTTAATCTGTTTATTTACAATTTGCTTTACAGTAGATTCATAATTGCATACAATAACAAATCTTAGCTTATATGTATTTAAATACACTACGATCTTGTAATCACTATCATAATTACATATTTTATTGTATATTATTTGTCAAACTATGTAAATTAGGGTTTTTATTATAACTGGTTCATAAAAATTTCATTGTATTCTAGATATTTACTAAAGTTATTTGGGGGTTTAAAATCTTTTTTGAAAATAGTATTAGAATTGTTTAATTTTAATACACTGAATTTAACTTGTTTAAATTATGACAGATATTAGCTAGTTTCTAATAAAATGTCATCAGCGTTTGCTTATATATTTAAAGAATGAGTTGCAAATAAATATATATTTTTAGAAAGTTTGGGTGATCATACATGATTATGCATGAGATATATTTACTTCATCATATGTAGAGAGTTGTATTAAATCAAACATGGAATTGTTATGTCCTAAAGAGCTTTTATTATTGAATATTTGTGTACTTCATATGTAGAATAGTCTTCCTTTTTTTTTTTTTTTATGAAATTCAGGTCAAGATTGACTGTTCAAGGTGGTATAAGTCTTGAAACAGATATGTTGTAATTGAACTATCTTTTCTTTGAGAAATATTTAATTCATAAATTAAAATGTAAACATGAAGAAATTAATATTATTATGTGATGTTTTCTTTACATCTTTAAACTACTATATTTATGATAGAAAATAAAATATACTTTATAAATTGTAATTGCACTAATGCAGTGATTTTCTGGCACATAAATAAATTTTTATATATATTGCTATTTACAATTGTGTGTGTGTTTGGGGGGGGGGGGGTCATCTATGTATATTCTCTCTTTTTATTTAAGTAACTAAGCAAAAGAATCAATTAGCTAGTGATAAAATTTATTATTATTATTGTAGTTTGATATTACTTGCCACCTTCTTATCAAAACTTATTTTTGCATCTCAAATTCAAAGCTATATCAGATTGTCAGTAAAATTCTTGTAACATTTAATCAATGCTATGAATCTATTTAAGTGCTAAAAGTGTATTGTTTTTTGGTTTTTTTTATTTTATTTTTTATTCCAGAAAGAGTTTTTTTAAATATGTATAATAAAATACATTTCTAGGTGAATTTATTAATTAGTGTATATATACAGTCAGATGCATATATGTCAAAACTACAAAAGTTTTTTCATTTATCTCTAAAATGAATCACTCAAATGACTCGAAAGTACTGAAAGCCAGATTTTCAAAAAACTACTTCATGAAAGCTGTGAGGAAACAAAATTCTCAATACAAATTTAATTCTAAATATTAATATTCTGTATAAAATGAGCAATTTCTATGCATATTTAACAGTTAATTAATAGAGAAAAAAATAAGTTTTAATAAAAAATTTAACAAGATACTTTTTTTCAATATGGAAATCTTTTTCTGTTATAATAAATAGATTATTGCACTTTACTTATTACTAATTTACCTTGACATATTAAAAAGTATTTAATAAATTTGCCTTTCATTTAATTATAAATTTTTCTAATATAGTAGGACACTATATTATCTCAAAATCCATTACTTATATTTCTTCAAAAAAATATAGTAAACAAACTTGGCAGCATAATCCATATGTTTAAAAGTATAGGTAATAAAATTTTTATCAATACAAATTGTAGTTTCACCATTTGATCATCATCATTAATTTTTTTCTAAGTTATAGTATTAAAAAATTATTTTTGACATCACTTTAAAGTTTCTTTTGTTTAAGTTCAATATAAGAGATCTTACATAAGTCTTCATTTAATCATTCACATGCAAAAGAAAATTGCTTCTGACAATTAAAAGTTTTCATTCTTAAACTGTTATTGACATTGTTTTGTGGGGTTTTTTCTTGAGGAAGGTTATAAGATCCAAAAACTCATGCAAAAATGATTGCTTATGATACTTTTCATTTTAATATGAGTAGTAGATTGTGAATAGTAATATTTAAAATATTGATGGAATTTCTAGATTTTTGTTTTAATTTTAAATACTTTTCAAAAAATATACATGTTGATATATATGTTTATCTTATGTTTTAATTATTTAAGAAATGTGTGATTTAATTTTTACATTAAAATGTATTGCAGGTGTATGTACATATATATGTTAAGACAGGAGTCCCCAACCCTATGCCCGCAAGCACCATGGCGCCTGCAGACCATTTTACGTGTGCCCGCCACTATCCAAACACGATAAAAAATTATTTATCTGATACAGATAAATTTAATTTTTAAAATTTCTTATAAATTATTGTATTATATTGCAATCAAATTGTAGAGCATACTATATTTTTACAGCGTAAAAATATAAACATTAATTATATGTTAAAATTTTATTTTTGAAATAAATATTTTTTTGGAACATTACATGTATTATTAACAATATCCAACTATAAATTTATATTGAAAAAATAAATGGTGCCCGCCACCTGGCCGGTATTGTAGAATGTGCTCTTAAGTGCAAAAAGATTGGGGACCCCTGTGTTAAGGTGTTTACCATATATATATATGTGTGTTTCAAATATTTATTATATAACTTCATTACCATTGTAAGTCCTTATTATCCACTAAAAATCTTGGAATCAAATAACCAGATAATGTCTCAGATGATGGAAATATCACAGGAATCACTTATTTGAATATACAATCCCATGAGTATTTCCCAATTTTCTGAAAATATTGTAAATGAAATTGTCTGCATTCATACAATATATTGCTATTATTGAACATGTTTTCAAGGCTGCCAGCATAATTATTTCATGGCTTCAACTTTGGTAATGCATAATTTTCAAAACCTCCTACATAAAATATTTGATCTAAATTTAAACAATTATAATCTCTAACATTTTTTACATTCATCTATAATAATGTCTTGTCTCTGGTTATTTATTAAGCTAGTCACAGACATTTTATATACAGGTGAAATATTGCTACTACAACAACTGCTTCAAATCTCTTTATCTTAAAATTTCATACGCAAATGTAGAATTTATTTATTTTGGATTTATGCTTATGATATTATGATTAATGAAGTTGGAACTTGATAAAGCTGATGAACAGGATTTCCCTAAAAAAAATCTTATAATTCTTATATTATCATAGTTCACAATTCAGAGTTTGGTTTTCATATTACATCTTATTGTTACATAATGAACTAGTTGATGGTGCTTAAATATTCTCATTCATAATTGAATTCTTATTTGGTTAAAATATATTTATGTATTTGAAAATTATGTAAAAGCAATAAATCAATATTTATGAATTTTATAAAATAAATAGCATGATTTATTTTAAAAAATGAAATTAGATTATAATTTCTATCTATTCAGAATATAATAATTATATGTGTGCATGTTGATTATAAAGGGCATCACATTTAATAATCATGTGTTCTATCTTTCACATTTTGAAATAAAGCAAAAGAAATTTGTTTTATGTAAATAAGATTCAAATTTTTTTATTTTTTTTGATTTATAGTTAGCAATGTTGGGGTTTGGCACAGTTGATGGAATTCCCCACAATCAAACAATTCAGAATGCAGTTATTAAATGTCTTATATTTGAATTATAGCATGCGTAAATGCTCTAATTTATAATGTAATAATCTTTTGAATTATATATATTTTTAAGCCTTAGTAGAGATTGTACATCAGATCCGGATCCACTAGCAATTTGTTGTAAAACATTAGAAAAGGTAATTAATATTTTTTATTTAAAACTAGTTGCTTTATTTTTATTATATAATAAATAAGAAATACTTTCAGGAATTAGTATACTTGATAAATCATAGCAATAATAAAAAAAAAAAATGTAATTTCGAGATAATAAGGATTTTCATTTTGTAAAATTTTTGCATAATTTAGTTCATTTAAAAGTAATAGAAAAGAACTTGGAATGAAATAATTTCCAATAAGAATTACAGAAATAGCTTATTGCAAAATTTGCGAAAAGTCTGTAAAATAAATAATAATTTACTTTTTACTTCTGAAATCAGCTACTAAATTTTATAAAAAGAAAAAAATATTACAAAATATTAATCAATAAAAAATAAATAATCACTAATTTTTTTAAAAAAAAAAACATTTAGTCATACCATTTAGTATTAAATTTAATTAAATTCAGATGAAAAAAGGAATTCATTTCTTCATGTGGTTGTAATTAACCTTCATACTAGATGGTATTGGTAGGTATTTTAAAAATTGTTTGGTTAGTAATTTTTTTATGTAATTTCCAGTTTAGTGATAGGATATTTGGTTTAAAAGTAAATAATGAAATGGTTAGTAGCTTGATTAGACATTAGAACATCAGAAATGACAGCTTGAAAAATTCAGGACTTATTACCTCTTTATTCTGTTTTCTACTGCTGCACTAAACCAGACATAAGTTTGCAGTCCCACATCTCACTTTCTAAAATGTTTTTAAATATAATTTAAAATTGAAAAATCTTCCTGTACAGATCAGGGCTGTGCTTAATCTAGGAAAGAAAGGAGATCCAAACTTCTTGTTTCAATTTTTGTCTATTCAAATCATTCAATTAAATATTATTAAAGTAATTCATAAAATTAGACCTCCTAATAATGCACAGACCCTTATTAAAAAAAGATTAGTAATAGTTCTAGCTTTTTATGGATTTAGATATCAATTTATAACTTAATAGAGGCTTGATGTTAAAGAGCATGGACATGGGATATAGGAAAAATAGTCTCAATAATTGAACATCAGTAATTGACAAATGTTTATAATTCTGTCCAAGAAATCCAGGTAAGACACAAAAATTACTCTGTATAATTATTAATATAACAGAGAATTCTTTTTTATATTATCAAATGATTCAAAATTTAAAGAAATACATTTTTATCGATCACTCTTTCAAAAAAATAATGAATACATTATGAACTTACAATTCTTTAAATGAACAATCCTTAATTAATTCTTTTCTATCTTAATTTTATTACTTAGAAAATTTTTTTTGTTATCTACAAATTTCCACTTGGAATGCTCATTTTTGATTAATCTTTGTATTACTCTCTACTTTATACATTATCAGAATGTCATCATCTATGTAATCTTTTTTCTCAAGACTTCATTTTAACTCTTTCTGTACAATACAAATGAGATTAATAAAAGCTTAAAAACATCTCTATATGTCATGATGAATGGAAGTAAGCCTTTTATTACAGGGGTGGGCAATTGTTTTGGCTCAGGGGCCACTTTGTGGAAGCGGAGGGCTGCACCTTTTTTCATGACCCAATAAACATATTACTTTATTCCCTGTATTACCAAAGAAATATTTATTTGTTTGTCCATTTTTCATTAAATGCATGACTTTCATCACCGATTTTACATTTTTTTTCAAGGGTTCAGTTGGAAATTTATATATTAACTGTTGCAAAGACAAATTAACCAGATCAACCGAAAAGCACTGCACATTGTATCTATACTGCGCATGCATATTGATGTGGCCTAGTGGAAAATACGAGAAGCATCTTGGGTCGCGCACGGGAAGGACATCTCGGTTCAAGGCGGATTTTTCTGACTATATTGGTGGGCCACTATTTACCTACCCCTGTTTTATTATATACAAATACTTTTTGAATTGTAAGTTTCGCAATGAATTTCAACATAGAAATGCTATTGAACAGATTTTTGAATAAAGTTACTGTTATAGTTAGAATGCTTTTTTTTAATATTTCCTTTTATTATTAAAATTAGATCATTAATTAAATAGCAGACAGGATATTTTAGTGTAGTTAAGTGAAGGATATTGATATACGCCAAAACAGTGGAGGTTTTATTTGATTTTGAAAATTAAATAATTTTATTTTCAAGAAATACTCTCAAAATATTCTTTTTAAAATTATTTAATATTAATAAAAAATGTATACTTTGTAAATATACTTAAAAATTTATTAAATTTTTTATTTTAAATTAAGTAAGTCTTATTCCTTTGTTGTTGTTTAATAGTTTATATTTTTACTCTTTTTTCCTCTACAAAAATAGGTATTGTCCATTGTAACTATAAGTGAGGTCAATTTCATTAATCTTGTTATCAAATTTAAATGCAGCATTTCTTCTGACATTCTCTTTAATCTAAATTTTGATTTTTTTTTTTTAATTACTGATTTTGCATAAAAAAAATTTAAAACCTGCATCAGCTCACTTAACTCAAATCTGAAAGCTAAGATTGGTTACCAGTTACAAAGATTGTGGTATGCCTAAATTAAGAATCGTTTGAGTTATGTATGCTCACAAATCTTTAACAAACTGTAAAGAATATAGATTTTTTTTTTTAATTAGAAATGATGGCCTTGATAATTATTTTATTTCATAATATGTTAAGAACTCAGCTAAAATACAATTTCAACTGGTTTTAGATTTCTATAGCAGTTCAGGTTGTTGATCTGGATTTTAACTCACATTGTATTTGAAATGAGTATAATGTTATGAAAGATTTAATTGGTGAACTAGGTCTGAACTCAGTTTTTATATACTATATACAGCTGGACACAATCAGTATTTTATTCCAATAAATATGAAAGTTCTTTAAATCATTGTGGTTGACATTTTAACTATATGAGTCTACTTTTTCATATGGATTTATATAATTTTGAACTTTAATGCCGAATATAAAAAGTTTGGCATTTTTAGAGGTTTTTTTTTTAGTGCTTCCATTTTTTCTTTTGCATTTATATTTTACACATTTAACATGATAGTGGTTTTTAAATAAGTTTCTTGATTGCAATTTCACTTTTATATTTGCTCCCTGCTCTAAACTTTTAAGCAATTGAAAAGTATAGTTGTTGTTTGTTTTTTGTTTTTTTTTTGTAAAGAATTTATGGGATAGCATATTTTTCTGATTTGATCATTAATTTATAGTTGTTTAAACTTTAGTGATTGCAATAAAATGAAATAGATAAAATAAAATAAAAAATTTTCATCTTATTCTGTTTTCAGTGCGATAATGAAACAAGGAAAATATTATCTCAAGGGCCTCCTTTTCCTTATAAAGTTGCCAAAGCTTTAGATCCAGGGATCTACAGAAATGTAGAATTTGATGTGTGGATTGAATCCAAAAAAGGTAAGATGATAATTTTTTTTTTCAAACTTTTTTTTTAAATTCTACTTCAATGTTTCTCTTTATATATATATTTTCAGAACAGTATAGACTGGATCAAAATTTGGTGCTAGATTCTTTATACATACCTGGTGATAGATGCTTGGTAAGATTATACACACCATAGATATTTAATTACATTATTGGTTATTTTAACATGAATAATGAATTGTAAAATTGATCACAATATTAAGGTAAAACAATCTTTAAATACATATATTAAGTATTTACTTACAGTCTCTCATAGAAGAGAAGTGAATGAAGGGGCAGTATATACCAAACTTATTGTATTCTAAATGGCATAGATTTAAACTTTTTTTTTTTGTTTTACTTTTAAGCTAAGAGTAACTAGACACCTAATTACTGACTAATATTGTATGGTAAACTGGGTTAGCTATGGACTAGCTATCTAAAGGAAAAATTCCAAACTTGTTGAAAACTTAATTGAATTGATTCAAACATAGTCATAATCATGGCAAGTGCATGAGTTTCATTGTACCATGAGACCTTTCTATATGAGACTAAAGCTATACATGCATTAGCTGAAAAATAATGCAAAAATGCCAATATATTTGTAAAAGTACAAAACCCAAGTATCTACGTGGGGTTATTGAAAACTAATATGCAGTCAAAAAATTATCTGAAAATTATATTAAATAAGCAAATAGCTATATTATAGAAAATTATATTAAAAAATAATCTCCACTGTGGCTTAAATATTTCACATTTTTATCTGTGGTTAAACTGATTGCAACCTTTTGTTAATCAAAATTATGGATTAAACTTATACTTATGACTGAAAAGACCATCTCATCCACTTGGTTGATCTTCCTTGCCAGCTTTTTGGTAAATAACCTACATCTCACATAGCTTCCAATCTAATTATAACAATTACAATGGAATCATGATATGTATTATATTTTGTTGCAAGCCTCCTCTACGTACATTGTACATCACATATAATAGTGCACACATTCTGTTAATAAGCTTTGATTACAATAGAATATATATTGTTTATTGGCCTACAAGTATACAGTATTTTTCAACATGCACATATAGATGCTTGTTTGCGTATATAATATGCACATATAAATTAAGATTATAGTAGAAACAAATTTTTAAAAAATTAGTAAATTGAGAACCCATTTGCATATATATTTACTGTTTTTTATATGAATGTTGTACTACATTAAAGCAATGAATAAAATATGTATGCTTTCAACTTACGTTGAAAAATATTATTAAAAAAAATATGATCACACAGGGCACTCTTGAGATGGAAAAATGGCTGCTACTATATCATATAATTTATTAAATTTATCCATGCCCTTTATTTTAAAATATTTGAATATCTCCCTCTTTTATTCTATCATGCATGAAATTCTTTATAATTATACATTTTACCGAATAATAACTGAATTATAAAACTTAAAAGATATCTATACACATGGTTATACATTGATTGCATGCAAGAATTCCTGTTGCCTATATGCTAAATAACAGCGAAATAATATTACACTTTACAAAATTATCAAATATAAATTATAGTTATGTGATTTAATATAAAGAAATAAACTATTTTAAAATAAATATTTGCAGAATTTAAAACTGATATTAAGCAGTCATTAAAATAATCAAAGATGTTTATTGCTTAGGAGTTCATAAGAAAGAAGTTCAAGCACTGGAAGCAGATCTGGAGCCATGGAATGAATCTTGGATGTTGAACTCCAGTCTGCCATTGCATTAAACCTCACCAGCATCATCTGAATAAATTTTATTTATGAATATTTTGCAATGTAAAATGTTTTTCAAAGAGAAAGACCCAATATGCATGGTATTTTTCCATAATTTACTTTTCATGCAACTTTTTACATTCAGTTTTAATCGATACTGGTGGTTTTGCATTAATGTCATGAAAAGATAATAAGCATTTTTAGAAGGCACTTGCTTGGTCCTTTTATATTTTCTGATTTTTAACTGTTACTGAATGAAAGATCTTCTCACAATGTTCTGAAAGAAGTCTCTAGGAAATTCCTAGTCTTTTCATTTTCTTTGTTTTTATATCATCCTTTGGCATTGTTTTTCCTTATTCGAAAAACAACCAAACAAAAAACTAGTTTAATCTATTAACACTATATTTTTAAATATATTATTTTTTGATAATTTAATCCATTTATTATGTCTTGTTTATCTTTTTTTTCTTTTTAAAATAACAATCTATTCATGGATGATGTTTAACAACAAGTAATTATTTTTTTGTTTTTTTCTCCCTTTTTTATTTTGTTTGTTTGTCTTTTAATTTCTAATCTCACTAATTTTCATTAGGTATTTATTTCATTGAAAAATAGTAATCTTGTTTATACCTTCTTGTTATTATTTTTTTTTTATCGTTAAACATTTCATGATCTTTAATTTCTCCATGCATAAGTTTTTGAATTTATTTTTCTATTCTTTTACAATTTTTAAACAAAGAAAAAAACGTTGTTATATTTTTTAACTATATCATTGCCATTTCTTTTTTATCTCTCTTTTTTTTTTAATTATCTTAAAATGTACAAACACAATATTCTAACTTTCTCATCTTATTTTTTACATTGCCATTAGGAATAATAATTCACCCTTTTTTTTTCAGGGTCATCTACCTAAGCTTGAGTAGTCATTGAACATTACAAATCTCTAGACTGTTTTCTGGTTATTGGCTTTCGTCAATAAGAAGGAGAAACTAGTTTGGGGACTTGAATGTTATACTATAACCTAGTATCCCTTGATTGCTCAAATTTGCAATAAAGTGACTCTTGAAAAAATAGTATGAATTACTAATCTTAAAACACATTCTTCACATGACATATCAGTTTTTCTAATCTTGCTTTTTTTTTTTTTACAGGTGAGATGCTTATTTTTTTATAGCTTTATTTGCTATTTTATAATTACATTTCTATGTTATCATTAACTCTTTTTTGCACCATTTCAATTGTTCTAAAATGATTATTTTTATATTTCTTCTTTCCTGCAAACACTGCTATACTGTTGTAATACTTTATTGTTGAATTGCTGTCTTTTTTTTCTGCTATCTGTAAAAGTATCTGTTACTTTCTTATTACTCTCCTTCATGTCTGGTCCATTTTAAGTTTTTTAATATTTTAAAATAATTATAATTTCCAACTTAAATTCATTAAATATTTCCAAATATTATAAATATTGTTGTATTTTACATGTGATTATTGTATTTTTTTAATAATCTTTGTCTCACTAACTTTGCATTAATATAAATCTTACACCTCAGTAATTATTGATCATTTCCTGTGTTGAATTTATTAAGCACCTTATAATTTTGAAATGCATATTTTTTATTATCATATATAATTCTCTTTTTCCTCATTTTACACTTCATCATAGTTTTTTTTTTTTTTTGCATCAAAATCTTTCATGAAAATTTTAAAATGTTTATTCCATTCAAAAGCATGTTATGCATCTATATAAAAGTTTTGCCATTATTTTTTATTAGAATGAGAATTTCTTGAGATTCCAATGTTAACTATTTATATTATGTATTTTTTTAGTAAGTTCAGTAATTACTTTGATATTCTGTTTGATCAACATCCATAAAATTGCTTCCATTTTTTATTTATAGTGAATCCTATCCCAATTTTATTCCCAATATTTGTTTTATACTAAACCATATATCCTCTTTTCAGTGTGTTTATTATTTTTTTTAGTTGATGCCCTCTTTAATATGTGATAATTCTTCTACCAATTTGTGCAATCTTTAAATTCTTAGTGAGCACTATCTTCATTTCTCAATCACTGTCTTGGTAATGACTCTATGGCTCTGAGGGATGTAATTCTTTATTGTCTGTAATAATTATTCATCTATGAATTATTTTGTCAATTACACAGCCCGCTTTTGTTTTCAGAAGACATTCAAGATTGCATAACTGCTAACAATCCACATACTCTATTAAACTATATCAAGTACAATCATCGAGACACACAAAACATTATATACATTTTCTCTTCAAGGGCTTGTAAAATCACTTTATCTAGAGCATGCATGTTGATGAGCTACCTATCCCTATATATCTACTATGTAAACGTTCATGTAATAATATCAAATGTAATGACAAACAAATAGAAATTAGAAATGTGCCCTGCTCCAATGAGAAATCTAATGATTTTTTAATAAATCATTGTTGGTAATAGTCTGCCATCTGCCTAAAGGACTTTAATCTAGCATTTTATTTCTGTGATTTAATACAATGATAGAGTGTTGAATTCAAGCATTAAAATCTCTGGATTGAAGCTAAATTCTTTCATTTCACATGTCACTTAACATTCCAGTTGTTGATTTTTTTTTTTTGTTCACCCTGTTCTTTTTAATGCAGAGTCAGAATGTCAGACTCAGAAGTAAGGATTTCCAGAATAAATTTTTTACTGAGTAATTTAAATAAAAGCAAAAATCTTGATTCAGACTGTTAAATGCTCAACCTACCATTAGGATGCTAGATATCACATGCTCTCTCGACCATTAAACTATATGATTATGATATTAGTTTACTCCATTGATAATATACATTGAGCTATGCTAATTTTTTATTTTAAACTGACTTTAAAGCAACATTATTAAAAGTGAGATTTATTTTTCCTTCTTACATAATTGATATATTAGTTTAATAATTATTAGTGCCATGTTTTTATCTGACTGACATATTGAGTTATGTCTGTATTTCCATTATTATTGCCAAGGATAAAATTATAAACACCAATAGCTTAAAGAATAGGTGCATTCATTTTAGAGCTTTTAGTAAGAGAGTTATTTATTTATAGCTTAAGGGGGAGAGTAATTCACTTCATTAATTATATATATATTATTTTTATAAATTTTAATTAATTTTGTTGTTTAGAATTTCATCATAAAATAATAAAGTTTTTTCATTATTAAAATGCATGCCTTTTTTGCAAAATTGTTTTTCAAACAATTTTTTTTTTTTAAGTGATACTGTATTTTAAATGATATTACAGGTTCATTTAGATAAAAACACGTTTCACGCTATTGTTCAGGAATTGTCTCCTGAAAAAGGTCCTGTTACAGTTTTTCTTGAAGAGCTTGGTGAAAAGTAAGAGCTTTTTGTTTAATTTAGCATTCTAAGTTGAATTTTTATGGGTTTTGTTTTAAAACTATGATTATATTACTTTTTTTTTACTTTGTAGAGATGTTGTTTCTTTTGATAGTTTAGAACCATTACCTCCATCACCTCAGCAAAGTAAGTCTTATATTTGATTATAATAACTTATTTACATCAGTTATCAAGATAAGAATTAATGTCATATTTTTTTTTAGTTTCTAAATCAAATGCTGCTTTTGTAGCTACTGTAAAATGTATTGGGCAAAAAAAATAATTGGTCGGTCAGAGAGAATGAATGTTTAAATATCCAATTTTTTTTTCATTTGAGCATCATTTTTTAAGAAGTTGGGGGACTCAATTAGAAAACTGAAATATTTGTCATGTCACTAGCCTTATATTTAATTGGCAGCAAAAAAGTAATTGGTGCCAAAGTATTTATAATTGTAAAATACGATTCATACACTTTCTGGAGGAAATAACATGTCTATTAGTGGTATTGCTATTTCTGTAACTACTAAAAATAGTGTTTTTATTTCTATATTTACTAAAACTACTACAATGAAGACTACTAATTTTTTACCAAAGGTTAGAAGTACATGCTGTGGGTATTGGATAAACCATTTCCCCATACCATTGATCAGCAGAAAAGCATATTTTATATTAGTAAGATGAGAATTGCTATTGTCTCCAGTCAAAAAGATTTACACTTTATGGAACTATGGTAGCAGTCTTTCGTAATCTGATTCCAAATGTTCATTGGATCACATTTAATGGCCCTTTTTTAAGGCTAATTAATATTAATGGTCTAAATATACAAACAATTTATCAAATACGAAATTGTACTTGCTCAAAATCTTGGAAACAAGAAATATTGATATCTATATCGTATCAGGTGTAGCTGTCAAATATTGGCAGCATCTTTATTAAAATCAGATTTAGATTCAAATTTTTATTACAGCGATCTTATTCCAGGTTCTTTATTCATAGAGTTTGTTAAATTTATTCTTTTTGGTTTGTAATTCAATAATTAATTGTAATCCCTAAATGTGTCTCATCTTCCAATATACCATTTCTGTATAACCATCGGAAAAAAAAAACAATATTTATAAAAATCAGAGCACTTTTTGATGCAGCTAAAAGTGAGTTATGCTCACATTGGCTGCGTGAAAATTTTGGCATAATTAACAATCATATATTTTATGAAATATGTAGAAATAGACAATACTGAAAGATTTGGAATCTACTCATACATTGGCTCTGATGGTTATCTTTTTAGGCTTTTGCTACCTGGATTAGTCATTGCGACAACATGATTCAAAGTTAGCAATTTTTTAACTAGCCAAAAAGTTTGAAAATGTTTTTAATCATTAAACATTTTAGAGAATAAATATAAACATGTTGTAATATGTTATAAAAAAAACAAGATTAATTAAGTAAAAAAGAGTATAATAAATTTTTCGCAGCATGTTATTTGTACCTTTATAGAATAAAGCGGTCATTCTTACTCTATTTTCTTTACTCCAGAGCCATCTATTGTAAGCTTGAGTAATTATGGATTCTAAATAGTAATGCTAAAAGTCACATTATTTAACTAGTATTTAGAAATAGTTTACAACATTGTTATCTAGTATCCATTGATTACTTAAATTTACAGTAAATGGATCTGGAGAAAACAAATAGAGTTGTTGCTGTTTCTAAAAGTTTATGTTGAATATAAGCAGAAAAAAAAGTCTTGTGATGTTGACTTGTAAATCCTTAGAAGCCTACAAGTGAAATAGAGCCGAGTTCAATAAAATATATAATTGTAGCCTAATATCATGTTTGTATTAACTATATTAGGAATTGGCTTGGTTTCAAATCTATGTTTTTGAAATATAAGTTAATAGTTTGATAGTCTTAAAAAGTTAAAAGTGATTGTTTGATATATAAGTGCAAGTACTTCAAACCTACAAAAATGGTTAGCTGGAAATTTGGATTAGAGCATCATTATCTAGTTTCATTGATGACGCAAGCTTACAGTAAGTGTCTTTGAATAAAATAAATAGAGCAGTTTCTGTTCCTAAAAGCATATCTTTTAAAGAGACTATAAAAGCAGTATAATAAATATAGAGACTAATTTATAACAATCAGCAAAAATAGAAAGGAAGTTTTGAAAAATTCTATATTTATTTTATGAAATAAAAAAAAAAGGGCAGCCACAGCACACACAGATTTTTTTCACAGTTTTTTGTTTATTTAAGTTATGGGTTGTTTATTTATAGATGTTGAGATTGGAAACATCACTATATATCCATCTTATTCAATGCTCACATTTTGATGATATATCAAACTAAATAATATTTAAATGGTGTATAAGACAATTATTTCTAATATAAAGATTTAAAAAATTATCTTCAGTATTTGCTTTGAAACAAATAACACCTATCAGAATAATTACGAAATAACATAGAAGCAACTGAAGATGTAGACTATTTTACTCACCTGAAATTGAAATAATGTTCAAAAGAAATTATAACTTATTTTAAACTTGCAAACAATTTTTAAAATATTTTGCACAAACTTTGGAAATATTTTGTACTGGATTATTTAATGTATAGATAATATTTTAAATAAATTATTAATAGAGATTTGTTGCAAATAAAAATATTGTAGTCCTTCTTCCTCTTATCTGTGATATTTGATTCTGAGCTAATATAGTGAACCAATATAGTATGTTTTTAACACTCACATGTGGGTGTCTGTACATACATTTTGAAAATGTATATATGATGCATATACTCATTTCCACTTTTTTTTTCTTTCTAGCCTTTTTTAAAATTTTGTATGTGAAAATTGGATACAAATAACTTTAAAGTTTGTGCCTGCATGTAAATTTAACAGCATTTTAATTTTATTTTATGGTCAGCTAGTTTCATAATATTCGTTTTTATTATTTTTTTCATTACCTTTCATGTTAAACCCAACATACTAAGATTAATGAGGATTAGATTACTCTAGTTGATAATAAGTTATGTGCTGTTATTCAAAATTCAAATTGTAATTTTTCTCAAATGCATTCATATATAGCATTCCAATAAATACCAGTACATGTTTAGAAGGAATAGTTCAAATTCTAAACTTTAATGGATCAGGAAACAATAAAATGTATGCATCATGTCTTCTATTTTTTATGTATGATAGAACTCAATTTTAATATTGTTTTTTATTTTTTGCACTTATTATTTTTTGAATAATAAGCATATAAGATAAATTTATATCTATTTCAGAATATATTTTTAGCTAATGGATATTTATCCATGATAAATTTTTGAATGAAATATCACTATCCATAACAAAATGATTGTCATCAAATGTAATTGGAATGTAACAATCTACATATTGAATTATTAAAGTGTTTCATTGTAGATCTGAACCATAAAATAAATGTTTAAAATCTTTAGATTATTTGCCATGAAATTTAGCAGCACTACAAACCATAGTTATAATGATTTGATTATTAAATCCTGCTTTGAACATTATGTTAAGCATAGTTAAGGATCCCTGAATAGCATTTTTGGTCTTGATTACAAAGTTTCAATATAATCCTACATTTTTCTAGAAATAAGTTTTTAAATAAAATTATGAATGGATCACTATCTAAACTAATCCATAGTAAATGATTTCATTCTTGAGAACTTAAATCTTAAGCTTTGAAGATATTACGATCTATTAAGAATGACCTAGTATGGCATCAATAGAAATATTTTAAAAACTAATGGATTTGAACTTTGTTCTTGAATTGTTAATTGAATTTTAAAGAGAAGTTTCAACGTTGAGGTATTTTTTCAATTTGTTATTTATTTAGGCTTTTTATATGTATTTTTTAAATATAAATATTGTTCTTATTTCAGTTTATTTTACACTAAATTATTTTTGTTAATAAATAAATTAATTTATCAATAGTAAAACATTGCATATTTTATAATCTTATGCACTTTTTTAATTAAAAAGGGAGGGTAAAATTGATAAATATTTTGAAGATCGTTTTTTATCTAATAGCAATGTTTACAAGTATACACCTGATAATATATGCCTGTATAATCATAGAAAGTAAATAATTATGCTATATATATATGTATATGTCCACATTGATATATGGAAACAAGAAGAAATATATATTAAATCTAACTAAAGAAAATATATGAATAACAAAAGCATACACAATTACTTATTTACACAGCTGCTTTTAATATTTCAACTAGAGGACTGGGTTTTCATCAGAAAATAGCACCAACTGACTTCTTTCATATCTGATAAAGTAAAAAGTTCTTGTAGGTTAATAATCTTTTTTTAAAAGAAAGTTTAACCAATCAACTGATGATCTATTGTGATAAATATTTGTTATTTATTACAAAAGTAAAAAAAAAACTTTAATTATTTTCTCAACAAACATTACAAAAACGTTTTAATGGTTAGTTCATTCATGTTAAATATGTATATGTGTTCAAAAAATATATACATATAAAAAGAAACAGGCAAAGCCAGAGTAATTAATGGATTCCAGAAGGCTTGTGCATAAAATCCCCATCTAGTGCCTACTCATCCAATATCCCCAGACTAGTTTCTGGCTTGTGGCCTTCATCAGTGAGGAGCCTTGGATCTGAGAGCACTGCACCTAGATCTTAGTTTCTTCACTGATGAAGGCCACAAGCCAGAAACTAGTCGGGGGATATTGGATGAGTAGGCACTAGATGGGGATTTTATGCACAAGCCTTCTGGCATCCATTGATTATTCTGGCTTGCATTGAGTGGCAATACATATAGAGAGTTAATCCCCATCTAGTGCCTACTCATCCAATATCCCCAGACTAGTTTCTGGCTTGTGGCCTTCGTCAGTGAGGAGCCTTGGATCTGAGAGCACTGCACCTAGATCTTAGGTTCCTCACTGACGAAGGCCACAAGCCAGAAACTAGTCGGGGGATATTGGATGAGTATGCACTAGATGGGGATTTATGCATAAGCCTTCTGGCATCCATTGATTATTCTGGCTTGCATTGAGTGGCAATACGTATAGAGAGTTTTGCCTGTTTTAATAACAATTATAAGCAAGCATGAGACATAGTGATCATGTGATGTTTATTGGCTTATATATAAAGAAGACAACATTATAGACAAATTGTTTAAGATTGAAACTTGACCACCTGAAATATATAACTAGAAAAAAAATAATATGTACAAAAAATTATCATGTATTCATATTAAATCTCAAGTATATATATATAACATTATTTTGTAATATATTAAATAATAATGAATGAAAAATATAGAATTAAGAAACTAGATAATTCAAGCATGCAATAGTGCCTATAATCGTTTTCATACTTTGAGGATATAAAGTCTTAAATTTTGTTTTTTTTTCTCTTGTGAAGGAAAAATTATTCTATTGTATGACCCCTCTTAAATCATCAAGTGATGTAGTAAATTGATGGGTTTAGAAATTAATCTGACTTTATTTTTATGTAAAATGTCAAATCTATGATTAGTTATTTTAATATACAGATATTGCCAATTCACCAGTAACACAGTTAAACTATTTGGTACATTTTATTAAATGTATTACATTTTTACAATTGATATAGTTGAAAATATACTATTTTTAAATCGTTAATGGTATTACCTTGAACCATATTTGTATGAAAAACAATTTTATCTGATTCAAAATTAGTAATGAAATTTGTTTTATAAATCTCTCTTCAAGTGTTTTGTGTCTTTGATATATAACTTTAGGCAAGTTGGGAAAAATAGATTTTCGATAAACTGTGGAATTTAATATGTTAAAGTGTTTCACAGTGTGTTGTTAATGTTAGATAAATCATTATTTAAATTAAGAACTAGTGATAAAACTTTCATTGGCTACTTTTTCCTTAAATAATAATTCCTTTCTATCAATATCTGAAGATTTTATTATTGCCTTATTCATTAGTATTTTGATGATATTCCAGATTTATAATTTTATTGAAGTAATTTTTCATCGCTGCAAATTTTTCTAATTTTTAAAAATTTACTATAGGGAATAGTGACTTTTAAGAGCTTAGGGTGGTTATTATAAAAATGTAGATATCTATGGCTGATAATCAGTTTGTTTTATATATATATATATGTATTGAGAATGGTTGACATTCTTTAATTAAACTAATTGTGGGTCAGTATTGATATAATTAATATTGGTTTTCATTTTATTAATATTTGATATATATAAAAATAAAAATTAAAAACACCCTTTAGATAATCCATCACAGGATTAAACCATTTGCAACAGCTTTTATTAGCAGAGAAACAGTGAAGGAGAAAAGATCTTATTATGCTATGTGGTGGATAGTTTTTCATTCTGGTTTAAAAAATGATTAGCTGGATTGACTATAGCCAACTCTTGAAAGAAAAATCCTAAGCCTAATTGGAATCTGAAAAAAATTTTTTAAGTTTTGTCTAGCCAGAATTTAAACCCATTTTGTGAGAATGGTAGTTGGTTATGTTACCATCATGAGTTTCATATATATGTCATTTTTCTCTTGTGTAAGTTTGATGAAGAATCATAAAAAAAAAATCAATAACAAGATAATTTCTGAAAAGGAACCTGATCTCTTATGACTATGCACAAGATTCAGAATTGTTTGCTGATATTTCATTAACAACAGATATTTTTTAGGACAATAGTATATATATAAGTACATATTTTATAAACAAAGCAAAGCAAAACTCCATATAGTAGTGCCACCTGTGCTAAACAGAGTAATCAATGGATGTGATCATGTGATGCTTGCTGGTTTAATACATATTTTATAGTTGTGGAATTAAGATTGAAATTGTAAAGCATTTACAAATATTTGAGATAAAAAAGTAGACTAGCAAATATAATATTTTTTGTAATAGTAATTGTAGAATACGGGCATAGTAAAAATTATTCTTTTATTATTTTTTTAATTACCATTAATTAAAAAAAAAGAATGTTGTTTTAAGTTTAATGGACATTTAATGAAGTAGAAAAATGACAGGTCTATTAATTAAAAGTACAGTTAGAAAGTCTGCTCCTTCTAAATTTACTTTTGATTTGCTAGTAATTCCTTTATCATCACTTACAAATCACTCTGCATAAAGTGGTTCTTTACTGAGTTATATAATGGAATAGTTTCGTTTTTTCTATCACAGTATAATGTTTTTACTACTGTAAACCTTGCCAGTGACATTCACTGAGAAGCTTAAACTCATTAATAATAATGCTGCTGCCCTCTACTGTAATTTTTAAATTGTATTTTTTCTTTTTCACTTACTAATTATAACTTACAGAGCTTTTACTAGTATCTGACTATAACTAGTAGAGTTCTTGTAATTATTGCACCTTTTTAAATTTTTAATGAATAAAAATATTACTGATTTAAAATTTTAAGTAAGAATAAACATTTTATTTTTTAATAATTTAAATGATATATTTAAAATATTTATATCATGCAGTAAAAGTACATTTTCTCTTTTTTTTTTTGTTTAAAAAGTACAACCACCACAGTGGATTTCAAATATGAAAAATAATAAATCCATTAATGGAGGATATTATCAGAAGCAATGTAATGGTGTTTCTTCTTCAGAACTAGGTAATTACATTCTGAATACTCATAATGCAAATTTACAAGTTATTTATAAGTGACTAATAAAATTTAATTTATAAACATTATTTTACTTCTATCGCAGACAAAAATAAATTAAAGAAAAGGTACAAAAAAGGGAGACTAAAGGTATGTAAATTGTTTATCCATATTTAAATAGTTTTAAAAAATTTACATCTTGTTTATGAAGTTTTGTTAACATTTTAAAGTTTTATCATTTAGTTATTCCGTAATGTCTTTAATAAAATGTTTATATTTTTATTTTACAGTTTATATTAGAAATACAAATTTTTTTATCATTTAGATATGAAATTATGTCTGAGAGTTCAGTAACATTCAGGATTTTAGAGCGTTACAAAGAAGCATATTCTTTTTGCAGCTTTTATCCAAGGAATTCTCTATTAATCATCTTCATTGAAATTTACATTCTAAATGAACATCTTCAGATAGTTTGTCAATATCTTCACAGGTTTAGAATAGGATGACAGATTAAACTGCCAAAAGTCATGAAACGCAGCTCGCCTGTGTCACTTGAGTGCTATATGATATCCCAAGTGACAAATTATTTGATTACTGCTTTTTTTTTTACAGGGTTATATAAGAAAAGAATTAATTTGAAAATTGTGGTGAAAACTCATAAGATTATTTAATTAGATGTAAAATCCTGTTCATACAAGAATATTGTTTTTTAAAAACATGATTATTTTATAATAGAGTTCTGAAAAAGAATTGTTAAAGTAAAAAAATTTTTATGATATGATAAGCAGTGATAAACTATCACTAATGACAATTGTTATTTTCCGGTTGGTGTATGTATTACTTAGACTTAAAAATATGTTTGTGTGTTAATGAATGGTTAATAATTTTTACAAATGTGTAGAATTCAATTCACACAAATCACTTTGAATATAATTAAAAATTTTTGATCATAGTATCTGAATGATATGATATTTGTTTTACTCTGAATCTTAATGAGTGGAACTAGTTAGGGATTTTAATGCATAAATCTTCTGGCATCTATTGATTACTATAGCTTGCACCAGCTGGCACTATTGTATGGAGATGGTTGCTACTATTATTAAACTCTTCAAATATATTTGCAGTGTATGAAAATTATGTATATCATATTTTAAACAAGACAATGAATAATATTCATATCCATACAGGTACTCATTTTGATATGGGGTAAAATGGGAAATTAAACATTTTCAAAGTATTTTACCATATATATTAAATTATTATAATAGGTAATATTTAATGACACTTGGTGCTATAATTATTTAATAATCATGAGAAATATAAATAATAATGAATCACTTCGTCATATTTATTTTATTATGCAATTTTTTAAATTAAATCTTATTTATGCTGTCAGTTTTAACTGTTCAACAATTATTATTCATTCCAGCGTATTGCATAAGAAAAATATATATAGATACGAGTCAGGAGACAAGTTGTTCTAGAAATATTAGTCTTCTAATGGTATAACTATGATAATAATGTGAGAAGACCAGAGAGTTGGCTAACCACCAATTCACTCCCATTAGCAAAATGATAATAATGTTCGAGTAATCGGAAACTTAAATGAAATAATAATATCAATTTTTGGAAGTAAATCATTCTTGTTAGGATTATAATATATGATATTTTGAAGGTAGCTATGCTAAAAATTGTCAAATTACTAGATTTCATTGCTTTTCAGTGATATTGTACAATTGTTAAATCTAGAACTTGAAAATACATAGTTCAAATTAAATGATTTGAAGTGGCTGATTAAGGAAATACAAAAAAATATTATTAGAAATGGAAAAACTGTAGAATAGATTTTGCAATAAACAAACAATTAAAATAGCAAAGATAATAAAAATTTGCAAGTCAGAAGCATTTATTTCAAAATAGTAGCTAGTTTGTTACTTGGATACTTGGCAGAAATTTCTGTGGTTTATATGAAATCAAAAATGATTAAAATCTATTTATTGCTTGCTTACAACAGAGAAAACTTTTAAAAATTTTATTAAATTCATTTGGCCTAACCTAACCTATATTTATTATCTAAGTATTAATGATTTGTTTGTATACTTTAAACACCATAAGTTATATTGCAAGTGACCATTTCAAGAATTTTTTTTTTGTTTGTTATTCTATTTGCTTTTAATTAATTATTCTTTGTTTTTTATAATTATTTATATATTTTTTTTACAAGGAAATTCCAATCATTGTACCCTTAACTCGAAACGGTTTACCATTTTCTCGGATTCATAATTTTGATACTACTGCAGGTTTAACTTTTGGACGTGGAAAGTCTGTACCTCCTCCTCATATTAATCGGTAATGTCTTTCCAGTTTATTGAAATTTTCAAACTTTTTTATTTTAAAATTCTAATTATTAGATTTATTTTAATTTTTTATTTAAGCACTAGATGTATATAATATATGAATATAACAGTACTGTGACTATAAGTTACTTTTAATAATTATTAATCTAACGTAAGTAATATCTGCATCAGAAGCAGTAATTTACTTTGCTTATTTTACTCGAGAGTGATCTATTGTAAGTTTAAGCAATTAATCTGCTTTAGCTTATAATATTATATCTAAGTCTTTAGATTAGGTTCTGACTATTGGTTATTGCCTATGAAGGGATTCCAATTAAACATCTAGAAGCCACTTTTATACTATTTAAAATTAAAAAATCATATAATTTTGAACTAAGGTAACTTTTTTGTATACTTAAATTGGTCTTCATTATCTATTTATTTTAGTCACAGTTTAGACTAATATTTTTCCTTTTAAGTTAATTCATTATGTTTTTGTAGTTTTGCTATTTTAATTTTTTTCTCTCTCAGATAAGATTTATTTTACCTCTTAATTTGGATTTGAAATAATATTTTATATATAATAAAAACTGCAACAAAGATAGCTGGTAGAAAAAAGCAGCAATTGACCAATAAAATTTCTACTGAGACTACAGAATTTATGAAGAAAAGAAGGAATATGAAGATATACAAAAATGATGCATTAAAAAGAATTGAATATCTCGAATTTTGTAAAATGGTGTGGAAAAGAGTTGAAAATGATATAAGAAAGTATAACTGTGAACTAGCAAGGAAAGCTGTAGAAGAAAATAAAAGTCTCAAGAATGTAAAACAACATTTTGGTATTGGTAGGAAATTTATATCTGTAATAAGAAAAAAAAGATGGAATTATTACTAAAAAAAGAGATGACATCATGAAATTGGTAGAAGATTTTTATCAAGAATTATATAGTAATAAAGAACAAGTACCTCCTATATCTATTACATCTTCCGAATTGCCCAGAATTTTAAATGAAGAAGTGAGACATGCAATTAAATGTATGAAGAAAGGAAAGGCTCCAGGTAATGATGGAATTATAATTGATATATTAAAAGAAGCAGGTGAAGAAATAGAAAAAATTTTAGCAAAGTTATATACCAAATGTCTAAATGATAAAGATGTACCAGATGATTGGAAAAATGCAGTAATAATATTAATATTTTAAAAAGGTGATAAAAAAGATATTAGAAATTACAGACCTATCAACCTTTTATCAGTTTTATACAAAATTTTTACCAAGATAATTACAAGCATCTTCAGAGAACATTGGATTTCCACCAACCAAGAGAACAAGCTGGATTTCAAAGTGGTTTTAGTACAGTAGATCATATCCAGGTATTGAGAGAAGTTATAGAAAGGACAAATGAATATGAGTTGTCATTATGTTTTGGATTTGTAGATTATGAAAAGGCATTTGATTCTATAAACATTCCTTCAGTGATTAAAGCATTGGATCATCAAGGTATAGATCCAGGATATTGTTATATTTTAAAGAATACTTATAAAAATGCAACAGCAACAATTAGATTACATAATGATACTGGGAAAGTCAACATTGAGAAAGGTGTAAGACAAGGTGACTCCATATCTCCAAAACCTTTTACAGCAGTGCTGCAAGAAGTATTTTGTGGATTAAAATGGGAAACTAAAGGAGTGAAAATAAATGGAGATTATTTAAGTCATTTAGATTTTGCAGATGATGTAGTTGTTTTTGCAAATAAGGCTTCAGAGCTGCAGGAGGGCTAAAGATAAATGTTAAAAAGACTAAAGTAATGTTTAATCGATTTGCTCAAAATATGAAAATAAAGATTGATTATGATGAATTAGAAAAAGTTAAAAGTTACAAATATCTTGGTCAGATTATTAATACAGATGGAAACATAATGGAGGAAATTAATCATAGAATTAAACTTGGAGTGCTTTTGGTAGAAAAAACTTGTTACTAAAAGGAAATATGCCTATGTGTTTGAAAAGGAAGGTTTTTAACAAATGTGTTTTACCAATTCTTACTTATGGATCTGAGACTTGGACACTTAATAGAAGAGCAATACAGAGACTTCAGACCACTCAAAGAAGTATGGAGAGATGTATGTCGGGAGTAACAAGAAGAGATCGAAAACGCAATGTATGGGTAAGAGAACAAACAGGTATTACTGACCTCATTGAAAAAATTAAAAGATTGAAGTGGAGTTGGGCTGGGCATATTGCTAGAAGAGATGATAATGGATGGACAATTGAAATTTTAAACTGGATTTCAAGAGATTGTAAAAGACCCAGAAAGAGACCACATGTGAAATGGATGGATGAAACAAGAAAGTGTGCAGGAGTGATATGGAGAAGAGAAGCTAAAGATTGATAATGGTTGATGATGATGATATAATAAATATTGATGATGTTTGTTCAGCACAAATAGGTCTTGGGAATCATTATTCGTTTTCTGAAGCATTAGTCATTTGTTTGAATGGGAATAATATTGACCAATAAATTTCCAATGCCCTTCATTGATGAAAATCATAAGTTAGAAACTAGTTTGGAAGAATGAATAGACCAGCATTAGATAGGGGTTTTTTTAAGCTCTATCATCTATTGATTATTCAAGCTTTCACTAGATGACCTAAATGGAATAGAATAAGAGCATTTACTTCTGAATATCATTATGTAACCTGGTATCATGGGGCGGTTTTGCTGGTTTTATATAATAAATACTGATTGCCTGTAAGATTCATCATAAATTACAAAAGTAAGCAGGTTATCAGTGACATTTTAACATTTGTATTTCATTAATTTATTTATTATTTAAAATCTACAAAGCGCATGTGCAATAGCTTAATGCTTATTATTTATTACAGTTTATATACATCGCGCTATATAAAATAAATTGTTTATTTAAAAATTAAAGTAAGTTTCATTGTTTTTGTTGCTATTGCTGTTTATATATATAAATATATTCAGTGTTTTATAAAATAATAATGGATGTTACTTTAATAGTGTACCCTGAAATAAAATTTAATTAACCCATATAAATTATACTTGTTTTCTGTTCTGTATTCTACTATTCATTCCTACATCTAATTGGGCATTGTTCATTATAGTTTTATATTAACAAAGAAGAATGGAAGATTATTTAAATCAGAATTTTAGTTATTTATTTTATATTCAGTATTAAGAATAATGTTCTTATTCCATCATATATTCTCAATTGTGGAAGTTGAGCAGATTGTGAAGATGAGCTATTTTAATATTATTTTGACTTATTTAACATATTTTCATATAAACTTAATTGTATATATCCTGTCAAAAAGAGAATCAAGTAATTATTTCTAACATTGAAATATAATAAATGCATTTGTGGTAGATTTAAATCATTAAAATTAATTCTGAAAAGCAGAAATACAATTAGTTTCATTTAATAAAAACTTTTTTAAAAATATATTTATTAAATAAGATATAAAAGTAATATCTAAGATAAAAGAAAAAAAATTAACATATAATATTCTTGAACTTTAAAATATGTTTAACTAAAAAACAAGTTCAATAATATACGTAATATGTACCAGTGAAAAGATGATTGGTAATTGGTTTTCTTCAAGCTGCTGTAGCATCATCTACATAGTGACATGGTTTAGTTATTTGGCTCAAAAAAATTTAAAATTCTAGTATATCTGTAACACAAGGTATGATGTAAAATGTGGCTGTGCTTTGTATCTTAACCTAGGATGGAATAACACTTTAAATTGGAGAAAGACATCTGCAGAAATATTTAATTAAGTGATTCAAATTGTATACAGCAGTGAACCATGAAATTATAAGAACATTTTAAAATGATTTTCAGGATTTTGTGGTGGTGAATAAACATTGAAGATAATCTATAAAGGTACAAAGCACATTGACATTTTTCATGATCCAGACATGTTAGCGTTTTAAAATTTTTGTGGTGAATAGCTAAACTATGTCCCCAATTAACATATTGTTGATTCAGATAAGATGACGTTGCAAGCTATCCATTTCACTGGTTGCATAAATCAGTTTTATCAATTGAAAAAAAGAATATTTATAATTTTACATAAAAAAATCATATCTATATATTCAACTTATTGTTAAATATTATTACTGTTATTCAATATAACAGCAGAATGGGGTCCAATAACTTGCTCTTAAATAAAATTCTCTATTAAGTTTATTAGACTTTTTTCCATACATAAATACATATAGTGATAAACCTACATGTTATTAGTATTATTCCATGTCAGCTAAACATTATTGTAATATTATTTTATTAATACAGTTATATTTTGATAATTATTCTATTTCATTACTTGTTTTATTAATAAATGCAAAAGAAATTTAAAAAAAACCAATATTTATGGCAAAGTATAACTACTTCCAAACTTGTTTGTAAAAAATATAAACCTTTATTACTGTAATGCATTAAAATGCATCTTTTTTGAAAGATTTTATTTACAGTGTTATTACACTAAAAATATGTTTATAAAATCTGTTTTAAATTAATTGTATTAATAATGCTACTTATATGGAGAAAATATTAAGCAGTTTCATTATTACATTTAATTAAGTATTCTCATTTTTACAAATAAGGAGAAATTAAAACCACATTTATTATTACATTTAATGGTGAAGTTGTCATTTTTTATATATAAATCATATATTATTTAAAACATCATATTTCTAATAGCATTTAAAATAATGAGTATTATAATTTTATAATTAATAAAGTTAGCATTTTTTTTTAAGAAAGAAAAAATGATAGATTTGTTTTCGTTCTGTAAAGGTTCGTTGTTGTTTAGTTTTCTTTAAAATGGCTAGTTCGTTCAATTTTAAATGGTAAAACAACAGTTATGAGCAAGCATAAGAAATGGTGATCATATGATGTTTAGTGGTTTAATATCAATCCTGCGATTATTAAAGAACCAAAGACACCAAAATGTATGGGTACTGAACTGACTTCAGACCTATATGACTATATAGGCTAATGAGCTTGGATTGAAATTTTAGTCTCATAGCTTTGTAGTTAAGTAGAGATAAAAGGTGGCTACTGGAGGATTGCATTAGGTCCTAAGATCTAGGTGCAGGGCTCTCAGATCCAAGGCTGCTCACTGACAAGGACCACAGTCTAGAAACTAGTCTGGGGGTATCGGGTGAGTAGGCACTAGATAGTATGCACAAACCTTCTGGCATCCATTGATTACTCTGGCTTGCCTTGAGTGGCAATACTGTATGGAGAGTTTTGCCTGTTTTAATAACAGTTATGAGCAAGCATAAGAAATGGTGATCATGTGATGTGTGAATATGAATCAATATAAATAACTTGGTAGTCTTTTTAAATATAAGGGTAGAATTTGTTATTAAATATCTTGGTGGTTTTTTAAATAAAAATATGGCTTAGTTGTTGAAGTATTACATGAATTCATATGTGTTGGTGTTATAGTTAACAAGTTAAAAGATAAAGAATTTTCATTTCAGTGATATAATTACTACAATTATATTAATTATATATAGAATTGAGTTTTTTTTACTCTCTTTATTATATTAAAGTGAGATCTGGATTTCTTATTACTATAACATAAAGGATTCTTTGTAAGATTTTAAAAATATAAAATGATAATATTATAAGACCAGTCAGCATATTTTTCAACCTGTTAAAATTGAGATTATAATGGCAGACTGCTTATATTATGAAGACTTTCTCAGAATGCAGCATTGAATGATATCATTTAAACAAAGTATAGAATATATGTTGCTGTAAACTCATCTTTAGTATTTTATTTTTCCATCTATTTTTTTTCTCATTCTCTTTTTCTGGAGTTAGAATGATCGCATTCATTTATGGTTGACTGCTAATGAAAATTTGCCTCTTTTATAATTTATCAGAATTGTAATCATTAGTGTTTGCATTTTGTATTAATGTGATAATTATTTATGATTAAATAAGTTTAAAATCTGTTTGTTTATTTATTTTAGTGATTTGTTTTTTTTTTTTGTGTTGCATGTCATTTGTATTTGGGTAAATTAATTTTCATTATTAAACATGGATTTAGGAATTTTTTGTTTTTATTTGACTTATCTTTTTGAATTATATTCATTTCTAAATATAGCTTCTTTTTTTCTTTTTTTTTTAAGATTTACTATAAATTTGATTGTAAAAACATGTTATAGCATTTTTATAAATCTTACTTAAATATCTCTTAGCAGACAACTTTTTTACTGATGAGCAAAATAATAATGATATGTTAATAATTGCAGTGGCTAAATAAACTTTCGGGTGACTAATTATTTTGAGGCCTATAATTTGAAACTGGATTTAAAAAGGGGACTCTTTAATCATTCTATTTAAAATGTAGTTGATTAGAAGGAAATATGAAAAAATTAGACTCTTTGGGATATGGATTAGAGTAGAATGGAAAAATAAATTAAAATTATCAGGTTAGCAATGTAGAAATGTTAGAAATATATAAAAGGAAATTATTTAAGATAAGCATTGGAAAAAGAAATTTGATTAGAGATTCATTTAAAGATTGTAAGATAATAAAAGAAGTAGCTGTAGTAGATGAGATTAATTGATGATTTCAAGAAAGAAGGAAATATAAGTGTTTAAAAATCAAGCCAGAAAAACTAAAAAAGTCATGTCAAAAAGTAATATGTTGTTTGAATTGTTTTAATTTGTCTTATTAAATATATGTGAATACACACATACATTAATGTATAAGTGAAATGTTACTATTCGACTAAAGCATTTATAGACTTTCATTGTAAATTTTAATTCTTTATAGATATGTTCCACGTTTCATCAATTCTCATTACACTCCTTCAAATGGATTTTATTATAATGGTTTAAAAAATGATGAAAACAAAAAAGAAGGCAAAAATATGACGTTCGAAAGTAATGATCAAGATATACAAATATTTCCCCTTCCAGTAAGTATTTGATATTTTGTATAATTGGTTTATTGTAAGATTAGTATTTCATTATAATTGGCACAAGTCATTTGAAGAGTAATTACAATGTTTATTTAATTTTAAATAAATGATTTTAAAAATTATAGTTTGAATTAAAACCTCTTTTAAACAAATGAAAACTAGTAGATGTAAGCATTTAAATCTTTTACATCTGCGTGTGTACATTTATAGTTTATCCACCTTGAAGCCTTTGGCTTTTGCAACAAAATAATTGACTTGGTTGAAGGTGTCGTAAAATTTGATGATTGTATTTGCATCAAGGTATCACAATTTTTTTCTTTAGCTTATTCTTTTTTAATTACACTTTTATCTTTATTTACAAGTTTATTCATTGGATAGTTATTTGATACAGCATAGCGAATTATTCTTAAATGAATCTGAGTGCAGCATGTATACAAATTATTTTTAAATTTCGATCATAAATAATAAAATTAATGACATCTAGTTTTTCAGCTGAACATTTTTTTTTTTTTTGCGTTAAGATGTAAATCACTAATGCATTCTACTTTCCCTTGTGGCCATATAGTGATATAAGTTGTTCTATATGATTGGTGGATTCTAGAACTCAAATTGCACAAATTGTCATTTCTGATGCTCAAACTTCATCTAAACTCTTGACGCGCAAACTATTCATTTATTTATATTTTATAGTGATTGCGAGACAAAATGGTCATGCCGTTATTATGCTTTATATGCCACAAAAATCATCTACCAGTTCTCAAGGATTTCTAATATGATCTATGCCTGCCTATTAGTTTTACTAATGATTGCAATAGGAAACAAAAATTGAATTTTTTAAGAATGATTTACAATATTATTAGTTGCACCTAAATGGAAAAGTAATAGATTGTGCAAATAGTTCATTTTTATTGATCAGACTAAGATTTTGGTTTTCCTCTTCTGAAATTGATCCAGGTCTCGAATTTATCATACTAAGCAATTATATTTAATGACAAAAATTATAAATGTATTTTCAGTATTGTGACCTTGTATGAATTGGAGCTCTAGTAATATGCAAGATAGGTAATCTGAACTTAAAACATACTTGGAATGTGTATACTCCAAATCAGTGTTTCTATCAGAAAATGGAAATAGTTTATTGACACTTTGATATCTTAGGAATTAATGAAGTATTAGAAGAATATATTGTCTATTGTTAGAGTGTAATCAGAGAAGAAGGAAGGATATCCAAAGCATTATCATTGAATATAATACTAGAAATAATCAGTAGATATTAATTCAATTTCACGGACTTCCTCCAATAACTCAAGCAACTGAAAAAGATTGAAAAGTTATATATTTGAATATATACTTTTAGTAATTGATGATTTAAGTGCTAAAGTTAAAAAATGGTAAGTTTAATTTTTTAGTAGCCAAAATGACTAATATACATATGTTATTGGGTATTATTTATAAAAATCAAATTAATTTGTATCAAGCAAAAAAAGTCTTAAGTTGCAATAGTGAGTTACTCATATACAAGCTTTAAATAAACTTGAACACTACATGCTTGTGTAGTACGTTAGATGTAATCTATAGATTTAAGGAATATTAGTAATTGATTAAAATTTTGGATGTAATTGATGGTGAACCAAATGAACTGTGAATGGAAAGCTGAAAATAATACAGAAAAATCTGAAAAAAATTTAGATAGATTTTTTTTTTTTTTTCCAAATTAGTTAGTCCTTAGCCGACTTAGTTAACAGTCTACCTATTTTTAACCAGAATAACTCATCATCTGGCAGTAGAATATGCCTGTTTTTTCACTATTATCCAATGGTGGGCTATATAATTATATGCATTTGACATTTCAAGATCATTGTTTTACTTGAATGTGAAATGCTGCAATAATTTACCATTTATAATAAGCGATATTTTACCAGTCTAATTTATTTGTTTTGCAATAACTTTTTCTTTTTATTATGGCTATTTGTTTTAAATTAATTATTTGTGTGGTTTTTTTAATCTAGTCCAATCAATGTAATGGTACTAAAGAATATACTCAAGTTTCCTCTTCAGTTTCAACAATATCAAGCACAGTTTCAAGTGAGTCATCATTGCAAACAATACAAAATGCAAGTACAAGTAGCACAATAACATCATCGTTGAATACATCTCATAATTTACCTCAAAACTCTGTGCCAACAATGGGATATCTTCATTTTCCTTATTATCCTTACTTAATCTTTCCTTGCTCTGATACATCTGTCAATCCAATAAACTATAATGTTTCACTTTCACGAGATCCCCATGGAAATGACTTACCACTAACAGGTAACACTTTTAATTTGATAATATGTCAGAATGTGTGTATACATTAGAGTTTGCTATTATATTATACTTTTAATATATAAAACATTTATATATTTTATACTTGCTATTGTGGACTTAATCAGTGAAGTATTGAATAGCTTCACACTCTCAGATCTAACCGCTTCAGCTTCACCTATTTATATAGAAAGTAGGTTGAAGTAAAGAGGGGGTTCCCCTCTTTTCTTCAAAATGCGTAAGCTTGTGGTTAAGACCTGTAGAGGTCCCTACCTTCGCATTTTCAACCACACATGCTTTAGGTTTATTGCCTTAGTAAATATTAAATATACTAAAGTAATTATATCATTTTTGTTATATATAACTTTTATGTATTTAATATATATATTTTGCTAGATATATTAGAATTCATTCTTTTTGTACTTTTTACAATTATAATCAAATATCTAGTAATTTTGATTTTTTAACAATTCTAAGAAGATTGTTAAACAATTAAAACTGATAGATAGTTGAATAACAGGGTTGCATTTATTTTTTGGAAATGTTGCTATTTTTTTAATTCATATTTATTAGTATTATGTCTAAATCTTATTTTTTAATAGTAATTTAAAATTACATTTTTTTTTATGTTATGATAAATTTTGTTTTTGATAAATTTTGTTTTTGAATTTACAATGAATAATGGAATTGCACATAGCATTCTCTATAATGAAAAACTCCAATAAATATTTTAATGTTCATGCTTTTCATTATTAGATATTCATAAATAAGTTTGGCCATTATAATTCTGGAAAGATTAAAAAAAACAGAGAAAAAGAAGCCAATCTGTGAACTGCAAGATATATCAATTGCTGATCTTTTAGTCTGTGTAATTGGCATCTTATAACACTGATTTTTAACTTCTGCAGCTAACGCTCTTTCTAAAGATTTCAACACTTAGGCTAATTGTAATTCTCCGTGATTGTGCATTTTTTAAAATAATCAGTATTAAATCTCTTTTGAGAATATAAATAGGTTATGTAAACATATTCTGCCTCTTCCATGAAAACCATCAAGTAACTTTTTTTGGAAAGTCTACTACTGTTTATTTGCTTTTTATTCTCAATTGAACAAAGACAACACATGTTACTTATTGTCTTTAGCAGCAATGTGTTAAATTATTTAGTATAATATTATATCTATCGCACCTAAAAAAAATGAAGATATTTTCATATCATTATTAGCCGCAACTCAGAAATGAATATGGTCAACATAACTTCACAAAAAAAGAGAATAAAGTCACAAAATTAAATTAAAAATTTAAGCTTTATAATGACTATACAAAATAATTTCTTAATAACTGATCCTATAGGTATTTGATATCCTGTCTTTAAACATTCTCATACTATAGCTTAATTTTTATTTTATTTTTAAATACTTCAAAACCTTACATAATTGTAGCTTTTTATTCTCTCCTCAACCATATTTTCCACAGGATAGTAATTAATAGTGTCATTTTGACATGTCTTTGAGATACACCTGGGTTTCGTTTTTTGCGGATTATTTTAATGCGATTTTGAATTTATGCAATTCATGTTTCTTCTTAATATCTTTCATATTTCACTATATTTATCAGATATCAAGAAATTTAAATTTTTAATAACTTATTTTGACTTGAAATAATTTTTTTTTTTTCAAAAATATAACGTTATATTAGCAGCTAACATGAATATGGCCTGAAGCTGTATTTAGAATTTTAGTTTCTATGTAAATAACCTATTTATACTAATGGGTAAATAATAATAATAGATTTATACTTACATATAAAAATATCGCAATAAATATTCAAAAAATTTAAACTTTTAAACCGTATTTTGTTATATATAACAGAAATAAATAATCTTTAGATTTTTAAAATAAAAAAACGAAGATTTTATAAACTGAAAATAATCTTTCTAATGATAATGTATAATTTTTTTGTTCGATTACGATCTCATTTTTTTAATATAGAAACAGAAAACCATTAACACAGCACAAAACTAAAAGTGGCGCTAGTTGTACATCACTTCATGAATAAAAATAAATTGGCTAATAGGTTTTTCTGGGCATAATTGCTGAGAGATTCTTGACTTTGTTTAAAGAGAAGCCACAATACATCACATCCAATCTGATTTCTTACCAGTTTACAAATGAACGCTAGCGGTAATGATTAAAATATGTATGAAAAATGTAAAATTAAATACTGTAGTTAATAAAAAAAGTTTGTCTTGTATTAATTTTTTTCAAATATTTGAAATTTTTTATTAGTCATACTTTATTTGCTTATTTTTTTAATGCGAATTTTAAAATATTTTTTCCTTGTTGCTTTGCTTTTATGCGAATTCTGAAAAATACAGAACCTATCCCCCATTTTTCAAGGTAAGTTAAGTCTATTTTTGTGCGATTTTTTTTAATGCGGGTTTTCTGTGGAACCTATCTACCGCATAAAACGAGACTCAGGTGTATCTGTTCTACAATTATTACTTCATTATCATAATATCCAGTCTGCTGAAAAATATAATGATTGATTACTTTTAATATCTTACCCTTATATTTTCAGAATATTATAGAACATTATGAATTTTTTTCATTGCTTTTTATGTTCAGTCAGTGGGAATGGGAGGGGACTGTATCATTCTTTCATACTATAAAATTAGTTAAAGTAATTATATCATTGTGACAAAATACCTGTCATTTGATTTGTTATATGTTCATGTACATTGAAGTCTGTATTGCATCTTTAGCTTCTCAAACTGCTAACCATCCAAGCTAATGGTTACTGATTTATTTTTTTATTTGGTTGATAAAACATTTGAGTTAGAGTTTTAATTATAAATCAAAGTTACATTCAAAAAATTTAGAACATTATGTAAATTATCATTTGAATTGTAAAGTACAGTTATCAATACATTTTAAATCTATGTTTCAAGATGTTCTTATTTTTGCTTTTAATCAATCCAAATTAAAAAACCCAACGACTTATATAATTGGTAATAATACATCTAAACACCTATTTAACACCAATTTTCATTCTTTCCATCATTTAACCTGTATAATATAAATAAAATAGCTAGAATAAATAACTGCAAGCATTCTCCAGATCAATAATAATAAAATATCAATCAAACCTTTCTTCACATTTTTTTTTCTTTATTTTTTTACCTGACCACCAAAATAATGACTATAAAACTATACTGAATCTCTGGTAATCATTCCTTTAAAATACTTTGCTATAGTAGATAATAGTAATTTTGTTGTTAGTAGTGCATTTGTTTCTATCCTCTTTATTTTATTTATTTTAATAATTTTGGATAAAGCATATCATCACTATATTTTAAAAGTTTTCCTAAGATTCCATCAGGATCTACTACCCTTTTGCTTTTAGGATTACAAAAGGCTGTGATAACCTCATTAACTGACTTCCTCTCCATATATATATTAATTGATAGGATAGTTATATAATTAAATACAACCATCTGAATTTCTATATCATTATTCAAAAGTTGATCAAACCACTTTCTTCAAATGTTGTTTTCAACTCATGAAAAAAAAGTCTGTAATGACCATAGTTTTAATCCATCAATCATGTTGAGCATGGAACTTTTGTCTTCTAATTCATGTACTGTATTTGCATGAAATTCCACATTCATTTTATTATTCAATAAAGTATAGAATACCACTTGTTTTTTTTTAATCATGTCATCAATAATACTACTCATTGACCAAAAGTTAGTCATATTTCTTTTTAGTTAGCTGAGAACAACTTTGTCATATCCATAACTCATTTCTTAAAGATTTTTATGACTTTATATCATGGTAAATTGGAAAATCCAAATTGATAGTTTCAATCAATCAAAATTTAGCACATGTATCAATTACTTCTAAAAAAACGAATGTCCAATTTTCTACCAAGAATTTATACCCATATCATTTTTAACCTTGGAGAATATTTCTTAAGATACTACTTGGGGGGGGGGGGGGATATATTCAAGTTTTGTAAAGATTTTTATATCTAAACAATGTGTATGTGATAAACAGTCTGTGTGTGAATTTTTTCGTTAATGATAACCCATTCGAATTTATATAACTAATTCTTATTTCTAAAACTAAAAAAATTTATCTTTTAATATTATTGATATAGCATATACAGTCCAATACAAGATCTTTTTTTTTTCTGAACTTTTGAATTTAATAATTAACATTGATAAAATTGATCATAGATACCTGTTGCATAAACCAATTTAATATTATTAGTCTTTCAATAGTGTATTTAGAATTTCAAGTTTAAAAGATACCAAATTAGACCTAGTCATTTCCATTGAATTATCTGCCTTCCAAAAAAACTTCAATTAAGCTTCTTTCCTCGGGAAGTCAAGATTCACTAAGACGTGGTTTTCTCCATTCAAGTCTTGGAAAAATTCTCATCAGGCAAAATTTTTGCATTACATTTACCTATATTAAGAAAAAAATTAAAATGTTTCCCCTTGTCATCATCATTACTTTCTATTCGGTTTTATTACCATTACATAGTTATTTTTCTTTCTTTAACGAGTCTTCTATTAGGTATGTTAGCTAAGCCAAATTTTATGAGACAGGCAATTTTTAAATCACTTTTCCAGATTTCTATTTCTGGTGTATAATTACAAAGAATGAGAATGTGAAAACAGGATATTTATAATTAAAAATAAAAGAAAAAGTTTTTCTTTTAATTTATCCTAACCTACTAAAAGAGCCATAGATTTGTTTTTCAGTATCAATTTTGTAATTGCAATTCATTCAAAATATTTTCATAGCGATGGATTGCAACGCCATCAACCGCAAGGACACCTGCTTCACAATCTTAAGAAAATGGAACAATTAATCTTGATTTGCATAATTGCATATAATTAATTCACTTAGAGCTATGAAGATGAGAGCACGTCTCTTGAAAGTGCTTGCAGAATAGTATAATTTTATTTTGTTTTAAATATAAAGTAGCTTTGCGTTCAGGTGCAATAGCGCCCATATTATTTTACATATGTATGTTATATATTTAAAATATATAGGCTTTTTTGTTGTTTTGTTTTTCAGATTTATCAACTTTAAGATTTTTCTTCAACTTGGGGTGTGAAGTAAGTGTTTGAATTTTATTTAATTAGCATCTTATAAAATAATTTGATTTCATATTAGACATTCGATTTTTATCTTCACTATATTAATTCTATCTCTAATTATTGCTCAAATACCAAAATGTCATTTCATAATTAAATATAGGGAACTTTTACTTGATTGCACTTAACTGATTAATTTAATTATAATATATGGATTTGTTAATTTAAATGTTAGTGAAAGAGATTAGAATGTCTTTAGTTTTTAGATCTGCTAAATAATAATGCAATACTTCATCTGTAGCTTCATTGAAATAATCTTGTGGACATGTCTCTGGCATGCTGAAAGTAGTGTATAAACTTGAAAAAATGTCATAATACAATTAAATTAATAGATAACATTTTTTTTTACAAGATAATAATATTTTGAACAATTGGATGAAGCATTTTGAACATCTTTAATTAATGGTAGCATTTTTATAATATTATGGTAACAAAAATTTAATATATTTTTTTTTCATTCAATAGTCTTGAGGAAAAGATACTTAAGATAGTTTGTTGATGATTAAAGAAAGTTTTTTATCAGATAAACTACTCACAATAATTTATTAGTTATGAAGGCAATGTATTACTGTGTCCGATAGTTACAGTACTTAATGTGCTGCAGCTACATCAGAAAAACAAATATTTGCTTCTTGCATTATTTTCATCTGCTAAGTTCAGTTACTGACTATTGATAAAAGTTCTTAGTAAAAAAAATTCATTAGGTGGCAGTTTGAAATCAGTATTATTGATCAATTAAATTTTAATTACAAGTGTTAAACTAACTCAGCTCACATCTTTGACACCGCCCACTTTGGATAAATACAGTAATGATTATTACTAATCATTTACTAAACTAAAGATTGTCTCTAGCACAGATATAAACTTCAAAACTCAATTATTGATTAATACATCTGATTTTTTTAATTAAGCAGACACTCATTGTCTTTTATTAGGAATTTCCATAAGCTCTTATCTTTAGTGGTATAATGATTAATTATTGCATTCTTAATTTCTGCTCGCAGAGTTTAATTCTTTTGCCACACAAGCAAAATAATTATATAGATGGCATTTTGATTTCATGATGTGCGCTATTGTCACCCATGCAAATTCCACTGAAGTGATTATTTTTAATGGATGAGGAATGGTTAGATTTCATTGATATACACTCTGTGTATTTTGTGGTATTATCTCACAGAGCTAATGTCATGATGATTTTTTATGAGATTCACTTTAGAAAAATTACTCACTGGACATATGAATATTTAACCATAAACTGAATTGAAAGAATTCATCAAAATCTCTTCACAGAATAGTTAATATGATTTTGTATTGAAGTCTGAAATTAGTGAGCCTTAGTTTATAAAAAAATATGAATCAGTCGGAGTTTATTTAAGTTCAACTGATTTTGGTAGTAGTTAGTGTCTGTTATCAACGAGTAGGAATGTGGTGATTTGCTTGCCTAAGTCATTATCCTATTTCTATATAACATAGAATACAAATGAGTTGAATGTGAATTCTAATCTGATTCAAGATTTTAATAGAATCTTTGATTAAACCAAATATTTTCAAAACTCTACTAGATATATAAAAAAAAGTGATATTAGCTATATTTTTTTTTGATTTCAAATTTTTTTAAAATTTACAAGTTTAGCCACAAGTTCTTTTTTATATAGGAAAACCATTGATAACGTTGGAAAATAAAATTGAAATTCAAGTAAGGAATAAAAATTACTTTATATTATTCTTTCCAAATAGTAAGCATATTAATTAATGGATGAGTTGATTCAAATTCAGAGAAATTTGGTCATAAATTGATCTAAATTATTAGTTTGGAAGTGGAACTTTTATAATATTCATTATGTGAAAGTTGAAATTGATCTAAATTATTAGTTTATAGGTGGAACTTTTATAATTATCATTATGTGAAAGATGAAGATTCCGATTTAAATTGTGAACTGTCTGCAATTGTGATTTAAAATGTAGTGCAATAATATATAAGCATTTGTATAACTTAGAGGAAAGTCATTCTAGATTAAAATATTTGGTTTTTGCATCAGATGCTTCATAGTAACATATTTTTTTGAAATCATGCCTGTATGAGACAGTTATAATATTATTAAAGTAAATGAGGTTCTCTACTCCAAAGTTTAAGCTTTTCAATATTTAGGGTTATTTAGTAGACTTAAATGAGCTATTTATATTTTATTATTCTAAGAGACAATTTAGTTACCAGAAAATAGTAAAAATACTTCTTTTATTTTTTATAGTATTTTCGTTCAACGTCTATGCTTTATCTACAGCAACAACAATATGCTGGGTGGAATTACAATGGACAAGTTAATTATGCCATGATTCCAACTTATTCAATACTCTCTCATGGATCTGATAACTCCGAGAACCAAGAGGAACCTGCTAATGGAACATCTATATATGAAGGTACAGCGGAATATGACTTTAATGAAATTGATAACTTGAATACTGAATTACAAAATTTACATTTAGAACAAGCTAATGGTGAAGGGAAAGAAACATCTATTTCACAGCATGTTTTTTTAGATAATTCAACAGAGCAGCCAAATTGGGAATGTTATTCACGAAAATCTCAAAAACAAGCTTCCCAACCATTTACGACAAATAGTAAACCTATGCCTATTAAATCTTGCCATCAGTATGAAGGCCAACCACTTATTCATATGGCACCCAATTCAGAAATTTCTAGTCAATCCGTTTCTAAATCTCTCCCCACTTATTCTAATAATTTTCCAACTCACTATTATTCAAATCCGGTTAATCCTCTGACAGGTTCTATCGTAATGGGTACTCAACCGTATGTTATTTCTGCACCTCCTGGTCCTTTGTCAAACTTAACATCTCAAAATTATTCATTTCCTCAATCTAACCCTAGTTTGCAGCCCTCTTCCTCTGTAGGATTTTATTCTCCACCTGGAAGCAATGTCTCACCACCAACTTATTGCCCAGCACAAACATATTATCCGCCTCAGCCTTTAAGCTATTCTCCAAGTTCAACAGGGGCACCATATCATTCATCTAGTCATTAAACAAAATGAAGCTAGCAAAAGAATTCTTTTACTCTTGTTACATCTTTTTTTTTTAATAAAAAAAAAAACTTCAGCAAAAAAAAAAGTAAGTTGAATCGGTTATTTAAATAACTTTTTTCATATTGCTTTTTGTTATTGTTATTTTTAAACATCTGAAATGCATATAGATTATTGAGAATTATATTTATTTTATTTTATTTTAAGTGTATATTTTTATTTTCCATGATTTGTTAATTTAATTTTATGTTTTGTTTCTATGTTCAAAAAAAAAAAATTTTTTTAAAGCTGAAATCTCATCATGTATCTATATATGGATATCATATATTTGCTCACAGACATACATAATTGCATATATACATCTATGAAAGCTTTTTTTTTATATGCATATAGATATATGTATGACTATATACATACATAGTCTACATATTATATATTGTTATATACAAAAAAATATACTTGCTCACATATATACTTAATTACATTTGTGAAGGGTTTTTTTTTTCATCTATGTGTATACACCTACATGTGCACACGCAAATTCATGCATGTAGATACATGTAAGACTATATAAATAGTTTATATATGAATATTGTTTGAATCTAAATTAGTACATATATACTTATATAAGATATGTTAAACATTTGAAATATTTCTAGTCACTTTTTTTAACTATATAGAAAATTATTTAATTTATTATTTAGACTTAGTGTGGTTAAAAAAAGAAATTAAACCAAATGCCACTTTATCTATTAAAAATTTTCAAAATGAATTAAAAAAATAGTTCCTTCATTTTTAAATACTTTAGCCTTTTATTTAAATACTTGTAATAGTCAGACTTAATATGCACATGAATTATATACAAGTATAGAAATATAAATATAATAATACTAAGTATATAAAAAATTTGTTGTGAAAATATATATATTGTAAATATATATCAGTATACTTTTAAAATAATTATAATTCATCAACATAAAGACATGTAGCACTTTTTACTAATCGAATATTATTAACATGTAATTCTAAATACATTTTTGTTAGTCAAATATGAAATATATTTGCTATTATAAGAATTAAAACTTGTTTTTATATAAAGCATTACTTTATGTTAATGAGGCTCCACATTTATAAATATATATTATATTTATGATAATATTTAGTGTTTCTCAGCAGAATTGAAAAATTTTCATCAGTTAAGATTCTTTAACTCACTATATCTTCACTTATTAGTTCATTGCCTACTGAATTTTTGCTGTTTTCACATTATATATGCAGTACTTTAAGACTTGAACAGAATTTATGAGTCATTAATACTTCATGTTTTAGTTTTTTATTAATTTCTATGCTGTTGGGACACTGGTTCATTAATGCTTTTTGAATATGCGCACACACTCTAATTTAAATGCTTATGATACATTCATGTGGTGCAGTTCTTTACTGAAAATATATTTAATAAAAAAAACATTCCAAAGTCCATACTTAAATAAATTTATACAATCATGCATGATTTAAATTAAAAAAATTATTTTCTGTATTTTCAAAGTAAATATGGGAGTATACAAGATTAATTAATTTTATATTATGAATCAGTATTCACCAAGTTAAAATTTAAAGTCATTGGCATTTATGAATTTTCCTGTTTATTTATTAACATTTTATTTTAACAAATTCAACACATTTGTATTATGTTAATGTGTATTGTATGTGTGCAAATGTAGACATACATTTGAGCTATGTATCACATTTTGAGTAATATTAAAAAATTTCACTTTGCTTTTACTCTACTATATATATATATATACATCAGTATTCTAAAAAAAAATATATCTTCCTGCACAGACTTGCATAAACACTACTCACAAACTTCAATCTGTGATGGAAATCATTTTTTTGTCTATGATGTGCATTAGTTTTTGAATGTAGCATTTCTATTTTGCATAAGTTAAACTTTCATCTAAACCCTATTTAAGATCCCAGTTTCATGGGTATGGGGTCTTCCAGATTATTGTTTATGCACATTTGCATAATACTATCTGCTTTAGATACTTTTAATAATTCACAAAATTGTACTATCTCTGGATTTTATCAATATTTTCTGATTTCTAATACTGCTTTAAGACAAATTTTTATTGTTCAAAAATAAGTCTAATATTATCTAAAGCTGAAAAAAGTAAATTAAATTAGAAGTTATTAAAATTTAAAAATTTATATAGATTTTTTTTTTTTTTGGATACTCTTTATATACATATATGTAGATATGTGCTAAAACACCCAAGAATAGAAATGACTATATTTAGATGCAATATTGATATTATGTGTAAATGTATATTTGTTTACACTCATATGTATGTACATTCTTACATATTTATAATAAGCATATCTAAATATTAGCAATTATAAACTCAAATAAAATTTAATGGTTTGTTTTAAAATGCTTTCCAACTACTATGTAGTCCAACTATTTTGACATTTATGATTTTTTCATTTTATTTTTATATATTGTTTTACTTTTAACTTTTATTTAATATTATTTGGATGGGTTATATTCTCTTTTGTTTATAAATTTTTTTTATGTATTTATACTAGTCTTTTTTTTTAACCAATTATTTTTCATATAAATCAAAAAAAAAAAAAATCAATATTTCAGGTAAAAAAAACTTTTTGAATTTATTATAAGTTACAGTTCAAAACTTACTTTCAAGTTGTGAATTGAATTCATTGTAAATCTGCTCAATTTTTCAATATCTTCGTATATTTTTTTTTACGTTATATGTTGTATTCCATGTTACCATTTTATGCTTGTATATCAAGATTCCTTAATTTTTCAGATTTTGTGGAATTTATAAAAATTTTGTAAAAAAAAAAACTTTTGTTGTTGAATGTTTGTAATATATTTATATAAAATTCTAAAAATATATGCCAAAAAAAAAAAAAAAAAAATTAATCATGTTTGGAATCATGTTTTTATTTTGTTTACATTATTTGTTTTTTGTTATTTATTGCTTTAGAAAAATTTTTGTGTCTTTCTTGTATTTTTTTTTTTACTTTGTTTTTATAAAAAAAAAAAAAAAATTTGAGTGATTAATATTTTGTATTTTTTTTTTTAATTATTGATCAAACATACACTTTTAAAACATTTAGGATTAAAATAATATCATTCATTATTTTAACGAAAATTAAATATATACAATATCCATAATCAGATTGTATTCTCTCTCAAATCCATATATTTATTAATATTGATTATTTTTAAGATGATAGACTTGTTAAGCAGTTATCAGTTGAAGCTATTATTGGTTGATCAATTATATCTTATTTACCACACCTGGAACTGCTATACACATTTTAAAAATCTTTTTATTATTATTGTTATCAATTACTTCATTTAACTGCTTTGATCATTCTTATTTATAAATTGTTTACTAATGATTTGCAAGTCTAATGATTAATGAATTAGTTTACCATACTGACAACTGGATTCAAATTGGAATAAATCTGGAAATTTTTCATATAAATCCAAATAAACTCTTAATTTTTTTTCAGTTCTTTAGTCCATGTTAAATTTAAGAGTCATCCAGTGTGGATTAATAAATAAACAGTTTTTCTTAACTAGGGTTATACAACTTTGTCTGATTTCTTGGAACAAATCTGTAGTCAAAAGAAACATTGCTACTTGAGCAAGATGCTTACTTAATATTATGGATCAGAACTAAGAGTTATAATAAATAAAGAAATCTAACTCATAACAATTATTCATCTGCTTTTTAAAGTTGCTATTGAGGATAAACTTGAATTCAAATTATGCATAGCAACTCAGCGTTTTAAATTATATGATACTTATAAAATTATGACATTTAATAATACCTGAATATCTGGAGACTTTTTTTAACGATTTGATTGTATGAAAGCTTTATAGAAGACAATATTGTTTAACCTTTACAGTGACAAAGCAGCCATATTGAATATTTAAAAAATTATGTTAAACCACAAATTTTATCATAATGTATGTTTGTATTACTAAAAAATAACATAATATAGATTGTTTTAAAGATCAAACACATCAAAGAATGTAATTAAGCTGAAAAAAGTATAATCACTGGTATTCAAAGTAATAAAAAAAAAGAATAAAAGTTAATATTTCTAATAATTATTTTCATATTCTTTCATAAATTCTAAATTATCATACATACAACTTAAAATTATATTTTTGTTAGTAGGTAGTGGACTCATCGTAAAATTTCTAAAAAATTAGTATATAATAACACTTACCCTAAGGTAACCCATCACTTGAAAACTTCATAGAATAAAGACACTAGTACCTTTCATTTTTCTCAGTAGCCCTTCAAAATGTCTTTCCATACTGGGATTTGCAATGTATATGTATTGATCAACAATTAGTATAATTTGAATATTATAATAAAGAACTTCAATACAGTTTGTAATTTATTAAAAAGTACTACTAAAATAGTCACTATATACAAAATAAAATAAAAAATGAATAAAATACTAAATTCACATAAGTTAGTAGTTTATATATATATAGGGTCAAAAATCTTTACTTTTAGCATTTGCGTGTTTTTATTAAAATGCAGGCAAAATATTATAGAAAAATCTAACTCGGTTCATAATATTTGCAAAATATGTTTATCTCATATCACCTAATTCAAATACTGGACCCAAATCCCCCCCCCGCCCGCTACAATTTGTGATGTAAATGAACACAATCACAAGCTTTTTTTTTTATACCTTTACAATGAAGGACATGGAGATGAAAGCTATGCCCCCTGGAAACTATCTTTAATTCTTTTTTTTATTACCAAACTGATAGTCTGAAATTCCTAAGGTTTGATTCTAAAATAGCTTGCTTGTACCTACAATTTTATAGATCTAAAACCATGCCACTAACTATATAATTTTGTAACTTTGTTCTTTTCTAGGCACTTTTTCTCTGATTTTTTTCAACTAACTACAATAATCTGCAGATGATTAACTAAATTGTATTACCATCTGTCAAGCACTGATTTCTCAATTTTATGAAAGTTGGTGCTATAGTAAAGAAAGGAGAACTGTACTTGTTTATAATACTGTAATCAAGTAAAAGAATTAATTATTTTGTTGTACTAATGTTCCCAGCCAAGAATAATGTAGTGCCTAGACTTGGAATAGAACTGATGTAGTAGAAATATATAAGTACTAACTTCTAAACATCACATGATCACCATCTCTATACTAGCACATAATTGTAAACAGGGGCAAAACTCTACATACAGTAGTGCCACCCTGTGCCAAACAGTAATCAATGGATGCCAGAAGGCTTGTGCATAAAATCCCTATCTAGTGCCTATTGATTACTCTGTTTGGCACAGGGTGGCACTACTATATGGAGAGTTTTGCCTTTGTTTAAGTACTAACTTAATGTCATCAATATATTTGTACAAGCTGATTGACTTTGGTTCAAAACCTTAGGGTTTTTTTTTTTTGTAATTTTATGCTAGTATATTCCCTTAATAGATAAAGAAATTAAAGTTGGATACCAGATGCTTAACTGCATTTGCTTTAGCTTTGAATATCAAGTCTTCATTGTGAAAGCAAAATCCAGAAGCTGGTGGGGATAATAATTAAATTGTATTAATATCTTCTAACCACTGAATCAGTCAAGCCTACAATAAATGATACTGCAATAAAGAAAGAACTGCACTCATCAGTTGATCCAGATTATCATCTCCGCACATATATAATCAGTGCTCAATATATATAAGCATAGCAAATCTTCATACTTTAATGGACAGGCTTCAATCTACTCCAACTCTTCAGCCATCCGTACCATTGAAAATATGTATATTGGTGATTATTTATTTTTTCTACATGTGTGTGGTCATGTGTATCAGTGGTATGAGATAATGTGAATAGTAGAAGGGTGCTTGAAAGTCTGAGCTCAAATCCTCTATATTTACAATTAAGCTCCATGTATATAAAGAATGCCTATCATTCAAATATTTACACATTAAGCCTGCATGCATCCTGCCATCCCTCTTTTATGCATTTAAATGGATAAGATCCTATACATGAGGAGTCAGGGTTACTTGAGGTCAGCATGAGATTTGGGCTTTCCATCATCAGATTTTCGATGTTATGGATGGCTGAAGAGTTGGAAGTTTGAGTAGATTGAAGCCTGACCATTAAAGTATGAAGATTTGCTATCTTAATATAAATTGAGCACTGATTATATATGTGTGGGGGAGATGATAATCTAGACAAACTGATGAGTGCTGGTTCAGCATGAAATACATATATTAGTGATTATTTATCTTTTCTACATCACGGTCATGTGTATCAATGGTATGAGATAGTGTAGATAGTTGAAGAATGCTTGAAACTCAGTTCAAATCTCCTATATTTATAAGTAAGCTCCAGGTATACGAAGAATGCCTGTATTTCAAATATAATATTTCAATAAGCTGAAAGAATCAAATGAAGTCATATTATCTTAATAGTGTGAACTAAATATAAAAAATATTTCATACAAAATTCTGAATTGTTTTTATGTATAAGTGAGTCATATTATTCTGATAAATTTGATTTCAAAATGTGAAATATTACTTTTAAATGATTATTAATAAGTTACTGGAGTAATATTTCAACACATACTAAACATTAAGTTTTTCTTCGTGATTTACAAATATTTTAGAATCTTTTACTTGCCAAAATTTTGACGATAGTTGTAAAGTAATCAATGAGAAATCAGTTCTAGTTTGAACCTCTTATTTATGAACTTATTTTAATAATCTTGTCATTGAAACTACTATTCATAAACATGAATGTGCTTCTCACCAAAATGCATGATCCCGCATGATGAGCTTCATGTCTTTTTGAAATTTTGTGTTTTTCATTGTATCAGATTTTTTTTAGTAAGATTGATTGAGTTTCCTTGGAAATAGATTTATGTATCTATTAATCACTATGTATATATATATATAAATGAATTGTAACTCATATCTCAAAGGATGTTAAATGGCCAATTGATTTGAAAATTAGATATTTTTACTGTAAAGGTACAAATATTAGAAATGCAAAATAGAATAATTTTATGAAAATTAATATATCAGAAAGTTTCAAGATTATTCAATTGAATTACAGGATACTAAATGTAGATATTATAGCTTAGGAAGTTAATATTACAAAGATATAGAAGACTAGTCTAATTGCTTTTTGGACAGGTCAAATAATATTTTTATGCTGTTGGAAGCAATTGTAATGCCAAAATTGAAAGCAGATAAAAAATAAATGTGATCATTATGATAGAAATGAAAAAGGATATAATTTGGGATTTGCATAAGCAGAATTTTATATATATATATTTGAGAAAAAAAAAATACAAATAGATAGTACTGTGTGTGTGTGTGTACATCAAACCAGGATGTGTTAGAGAAGACAAATAAATAAATAGAAATGGATTGAGCAGGCAATTATGAACTGACCAATAATAGAAATTTTCTCTAAGGACAGTGTTTTCTTTAGGTATCAACATGCATCCGGAAGCTTAATGGACATCAACTCTGCAGTCTTTACCCAGTATCATCTCCACTAAAGTGTATGTAAGTATTAAAAACGCTGCCCTGATCTACATTATTATTTTTGTATGCCTTGGTGATATTTGTAATTAGTTTAATATTATGCCAAATGTTTTCACTTGTAATCGGATGCATTATAATTACCTGTACCAAACTGTTATATGTATATACATGCATAAATATTCTATCAATTCCAGTTGTATAAATTAGTGTTAAGTAAGAATTAATTAAACGTGCTCATGTTCCTCATTTTTATTGTGCTAGATTAATAATCGATACATAACACAACTTGGCAAAGTTGAACAATCAATTGAAAAACAAGCACAAACTGAAGGTATTGAAACACGAAAACATAGGGCTGAAATCTAGTAATAGGTATTAAAGAATTGATAGAGATAAGGAATATGGCACAACTCAGATATAGAGAAATTTGATGATAGCTACCGCTCCGAGTGACTTGTACAACTTGTATTGCTAAATATTTTGTAGTAAATAAAGTAAAAGATGATGTCACTAAAATTGCCACACTTGCTTTTTGGGTGTCTGAGATTAATTGAGGTTACAAACCAATTATGTGACCTGAAGACCCTAAAGGCATCCTATGCTGAAATTATTAAGTAACTAAACCATTTTAGTCCTGAATCATCAAAACATAGCTAGGTTCACATAATAGACACCAAGTGAAGGGGGAAAGTTATAGAGTTTTTGGTGTAGGATTAAGAGACTTGATTAGAAACTGCGAGAGGCAATTATTTAAATGAGGCCTTATTGGAGCATTTCCAATGGGGAATGAGTGACAACAGACTCCAGCAGCAGCTGTTGGCCATCCCTGAGTTTACTTATACAGAAGCAATCAAAATATGAATTATGGATTAGTAATCAAAATTGCAAAAGAATTTCAACAGTTGAATGTTAACCCTAAAATCGAGCAGGGAAGAGAAAAATGAAAACTCATTGCGAATGTTTTTGCTGCATAAAGATTGGTCCATCTTGCAAGCAATGCAGAAGCAAGATATAACAATTGTGGAAAGGTGGGACGTCTAGTGAAAACTGCCAAACCAAAAATAAAGCTAGATAGAGATTCCCTGAGAAACAAAATGAGAAAACCTGAAGAGCTCGTTGAAATCTATAAGGCAGAGACTGATAATTGTAAACAAACAATGTTAATAATAAAAATGCATGGAAAATCAGTTGAAATGAAAATAGTGGGACAGGTGTATCATACTATTTCTGAGAGTTTGGGTCATGCTAAATGCAGAACAAAGCTGAGAGTTGAAAGTATGAGGGTAAGAGTAAGAGATGCAAATGATAACTACAAACCATTATCCAAAACCCTAAATGTATATATAGTAAAAGGTGATATAGAAGCTCTGGCAGGTAGAGAATGTTTTGCTCCATTGGGAATTAAAATACGCCTGCAAAATAATGTACGTGTAGAAAAAGAAGTAATGGATAAGTTCCCAAAACTAGAGTTTGGGTCGTGCTAAATGCAGAACAAAGCCGAGAGTTGAAAGTATGAGGGTAAGAGTGAGAGATGCAAATGATAACTACAAACCATTATCCAAAACCCTAAATGTATATATAGTAAAAGGTAATATAACAGCTCTGACAGGTAGAGAATGTTTTGCTCCATTGGGAATTAAAATAAGCCTGCAAAATAATGTATGTGTAGAAAAAGAAGTAATGGATAAGTTCCCAAAACTATACACAAGGAAATTAAACACAAAACTTTTGAGATCAGCTTTCACAAAGGAACAAAACCTATTCGAAACAAACCAAGAAAAGTTCTGAGATCCCCGAGTAGGAATAAATCTTCTGGATCATCAGAAACTTGAGTCAATCAACAGTGGTACTGTTGCCAGTTGGACTCGTGAAACCATAGAGTACCAAATGCTGATGGGGTGAATTAGAAATGGATGCCCACCCTATCTAAATTATAAATGGTGCCCAAATCTTTATTCCACATAGATTTGAGAAAAAATATTAAAATTAATTTACCAAAGGACATCCTGGCACAGCTAAGTATACTGGCTGGACATGAGTCATGACACATAAAAATGTGTAAACCTTGTCAGTTAACTCACCCCCCAAAAAAGGATTTACCATGGTCTAAAGAAGATAGAACATGGAACCGTGTACATATTGACCATTGTGGTTCAGTAGATGGCAACATATTTGTATTAGTAGATGCTGTCTGCAATAAACTTATTCAAGTGCAAAAGAAACTGCACTCTAAGAGAAATTTTTACATATCGTGTTTCTCTGGAGATACTCATTTTTGATAATGGGACCAGTTCACATCCAAGAATTCAAAGCCTTTTTGGAAGAATGGGGACTATGATGTATCACCACCTCACCCAGGTTACTTAAGCATCAAAGAAGCACTGGGTGTGTCAATGCTGCACCAACACATCACTCTTTCCACAGCCACTGGTAAATCTCCAGTAGAATTATTGATGGGAAGAAAATTAAGAAATATCCATTCTCTTACCAAAGGAGGAATAACCAACAACAATTCCAGAAAATAGCTATGCTGCTGGAGAAAAGGTGTGAATAATAAATAACTTACGGAAATTATGAATCGAGGGTCAAATGAAAGTAATTTCAAAGCACATCATAGAAGTTCAAATATCTACGGCATAATCTACAGATACCATGTAAACTACATTAGAAAAAACTGGGCTGAAACAAATGTAGATCTGAATGCTGAAGGTTTTGAAAAACCAACCAAAACTGGAAAAAATACCCAACAAAATTGCAGACTCGTATAGTGATTTGGTACTAAATCAGAAGAACCTAATCCTATAGAATAACAACCAAATACTACAGAATTGCAGACTGCCGAGAGACTGACATCATCACCAAAGAACTATATTTGCTATTGCTGAGAAAATTAAACAGTCTGCAGAGTTTTTCAGAAATAAGAGGGGTTAGTGCTGTGTGTGTGTAAAAACAGGATGAATTAAAGAAGATAAGTAAATAAATAAATAGAACCTTGAGCAGGCAATTAGGAACTGACCAATAATAGAAGAGTAGAAGTTTTCTCCAAGGACAGAGTGTGGACTATAAATACCTGTTTAGCTAATTAGTTTGTCTCTTTGGCATCAATATGCATCTGGAAGCCTAGTGAATTTCAACCTGCTGTCTCTGCTAAAGATAAAGAAAGGAGATGTAGATATTATTATTTTTGTATGCCTTAAAGCTCTATTTGTAACTAGTTCAATATTATACTAAATGTTTTCACTTGTAATCTAATGTATTATAATTACATGTCCTAAATTGCCATATGTATGTGTGTATAAATATTATATTCCAATTGTATAAATTAATGTTATTAAATAGGAATTAACTAAACATGCTCGTGTTCTTCATTTTTTTATTGTGCTAGGTTAATAATCGTTACATAGCAGATACTGAAGAATCCCAGTGAAGATTCAGACAACTGGATTATATTTTGATTATTATCAATTTGTCATTAATCCATTACTAGATACTACAACTTTGAAAAAAGTATTAAACTTCAGAAAGTTTCATTGACTTGAAGATAGAATTTTCAAATCATTTTAAACTATTAATGTATTTTGAAGATGTCTGACATAAATGAGAACACCGAGATTAACAGACTTACTAAGAACAATTACATTCATACTTATAACAAAGTAGCAATTTACCAATATATTTTCCATTAAGATAGCAATTTATGTTTTAAAAAAATGATAATAAAAATGTTTTTTTAAATGTTCCATTTACAAAAATATTTCCTTTAATATAACAAATGGCAAGAATTCATTTCTAAAAATGGGAACAATATGAAGTGTATGGAAGAATTCTATAAAATATATATGGTAACAAATACCAGGGAAACAAAATAGCTCATTAAACGTTATTACATCATTTGTAATGGTAATGGGTTTTTAATTAAGGGGTGAAATGTGCAATTATAATTAAAAAAAGTTACATAAAAAGAATTGTATATATTTAAAAGAAGCCTATAAAGAAACGACAAATTCTCATATACACTGTAAATGATAACGTATATACTAATGATTAAAAATATGAAAATAATATTTTTAAAAAGTTGTTACAAATTAGAAAACTTTAGAATATGAGAATGTGTTGGATATAAAAATAATTATTAATGACAATGGGAAAAGAAAAAAACCTTATATTTATCAGCATGATGCATCATAACTGACATCATAAACTAATTGGTACCTTTAAGTGGCTTATCTAAACTACCTTTCCCTTAGTTTATATTTCAGCATCACTCTTTCCAAACATGACACATATATTCAAACCGTACGGAAAAAAAACAATATACACTGCAACCTACTTTTCCATTTCATGCTATCATGTTGTATGCCAAATATTTCTGCGTCACACCTTTCCAAATTATTCAAGCCCCATCACGTGCACCAAATTTTTCTGTACTGGTCAAAGTCTCCTCCTTATGGTTATTTCCAAAACAGATTTGGGAAATTATGCAAATCTCGCATGCTTCAAATGAAAAAAATCTTTTCTATTCATGTATGGCTTTATGTAAAGTTCATTATTAAAGATACGAATCTCTTTATTTCTCAATTCATATATTACAGATAACCAAACTAATGTTGATTAGTTATATTTTCTGGCTATCTTATGTATACCAATATGAAAACTTCCCTCAAGGCATATTTATAAGCACTGATTTTCATCAACCTTAAGTGTCAATTCTAAACAAAATATACAGTGAGGGAGCAAATATATATGCAGGAAAATGCACATTGATTTCCAGATGGCAATCCCTTCTACTTAGCTCAGGATTATAATCTAACTCTCAGAGTAAGTGGTATTAATAAACAATTGGAAGTATTCACTTATACTATTTACTAATGAGTTATGGAAATGATCGACTACCAAATGTATTTATTTCAAAACACTTTTTTTTAAATGTCACTTCAATAAACAAACAACTAATAATGAACTATGACAAAATTATAATTTCCCAAATACATATTTTATATTTGTATCTACCTTCACCCAAAACTAAATAAACAAAACCTATACAATAAATCCCCCTTTATCATTATCCGCTTATATATTAAACATCGTATCCCATATACTGTTAACTCAAAACTTTATCCCTTTATTTTGTACATTTGGGTGTGTGGGATGATATATTGTGCATTTTTTATTAGTCCATTCTTTTAAAATAAAATTTTAAATTTTGTTAAACCCTGTGATATTTACTTAGTAAACTAGGAAAGATAATGACATGTTAATATCATGGGGTTTGAACTTGGGTTTATTTGGTTTAAAATTTAGAAAGGATTTGATAGGTAAAACAACTCAAGATACATATAACTAATAACCTATAGAGTCATATATATGTAGATAAAATGGACAATTGATATCATTTAGTATTTAAAACCAGGAAAGTTCAGATTTGATTTTTAAAATAGAAATTATTTATAGTCAAATCGGTATGTTATGCTTAAAAGTGGGTAAATATTTATCAATTTAAAAAAAAAATACTGCTAAAATTAAAAAAGTAAATTGTATTTTTATTTAATTTCTAAGAAGTATTATATCTTAATATTTAAAAAAAAAAAACTGTCATCTTTTAGAATTTTAAAAAATAAACCAAAAACTTGCAAGTAAATGAATGTTGTTCTAACAGAAGGGGGGGGGGGTCAACTAGTATTAAGCAATCTTTTACTATAAAAATGAAGGGGCAAAAAAAGTTTTTCTTGATCGTAAAAATAGGTAACTAGGTTTTTTTTTTTGTTATATATTTTTAAAAAGTTGGATAAAAAATTAATAAAATATTATTTACAAACAAAAAGTAATGAATTTTAACTCTGCATCTATAGGATAGTTATAAGTTTCATGTTTAAAATAATGGAATAACTTAATCGGTTTCGATTGGGCAAATCTACAGTCAATGATTTCTAATAATCTCATGAAAGTTATATTGAGGAAATAATCGGAGATGAATAATATGTGCATATTAAAAGAATATCAACAAATATACTCACTGGAAGAGAACCGTAATTGTGCCATGTTTAAAATGAATTTCAGTGATGGGCAAAAGGAAATAGGTGAACATAGTAAGTACTCAGCAAAGACAAATAAAAGAAAGGTAAATCTCTGGGAAACAACTAAGTATACATTTTTAAAAGTCAATAGAACTAAATTAATAATAGCTGAAAAGTGTTCATTGCCATTATAAAATCCTGATTGCAATAAGTTGATTGGAGGATTAAGTAACTCTGAACAATACCAGTGGGAATGTTACTTTCTATAAAAAATGTTGAATGATCTGTATAGATTTGATTGAAATCATAAGCGGGCTGTATAGTATAAATGGAAATATTACTAAACAAAAGGAATGACTACTGACGCAATAGCCCAATGCCTTGCTAATCTTGGAATAAACAGTCTTCAGAGAACAAATAAAAGTGATAATCAGTTTAAGCAGTGTGGAACGATCAGAACGCTAGGAAAATTTAAATTATTTTATTTTTAAGCTGGTAGTTTTAAAAAGAGAACTTGTTCCTAATGTCTTAATCTGTGAGTTGTTAGTACAATGGGGGGGGGGGGCTAAATCAACGTATAGTTGAAGTTAATAAGTGAATTAATTCAATTGTTTATATCAGTAGTTATTTAAAAGTTATGTTATTAAATATTATTAGTGATTTGAATGAACAAATATGATCAATATCCTAGAATGAAATGTATGATAATGTATTTAACACTATATATATGTGTGTGTGTGTGATTAAGAGGTCAGGGTGTGTTTACATGTACTAATTGATAAACAAAACGATATTTTTTTTATGGGAAATAGAAATTAATTTTGTTTTTCTTGTAAACATCCAGAATTATAACAATCTTTTCTCAATTGTGTTATATTGTTACTTTATCACTAAGTATACAACTTTATTACAATTATTATTTTGAAGTTTGAAATAAAAGACCATGAATTTAGAAAAAAGGGAGAATGATTGTTTAATAAAAAACTGGGTGTGTGATGTATAAGCATATACATAAAGGTAAATATTCCAATATGCTATTGGAGAGTATTAATTTTATTTCATTATAAACACCTCAAATATTAATTTTCCACTGTTTTATAACTATTATAGTATGTTTGCATACAACTTTATTATAAGTTTTTTTTTAATTACTTGTTAATGGGAATGTATATTTTACTGATTTGTAAATAATGTTATAAAAATTGTTGTGAAAGTTTACTTAAGTTCTAAATATTGCATTTCTTTTTTTGGCTCATGGTCACAATATCACATGAGCTCAAAATGTACAGGTTGAAATTAAAATGAGAAATCAATTCAGTTTAGAGCAATCTAACAGTTTATTGAGCACACATCTCTTATTAGTGATTTTTACTTGCTACATGCTGCCTTGATCCCATAGGTCATTGATGACATTGCCAATTATTAAGGTGTGTTTATTAATATGAAATTAAATGATAAATTAATTACTAGTGAAAGTATTAGTGTTACTCACAGTTTAATTAACAATATTATTTTAATAATAAATATTAAAGAACAAATATAAAGCTTGATTATAGATTTAAATTATAAGCCTTTCTTAATTTGTGCACTACCAATGGAAATCGATAAAATCCCTCTTGATATTCCATAGGTAGTATGAAGAATTAATAAAATCAATGATTATCCTGAGATCTGATTGTTGCCAATCTTAATTATCAAAAATAATAGTAATCAAAGTTTATCTGTAATTATATAACATTAATTTAATGAGTGATTGAATTAAAATTTAATAGCTATAGATGTGATATGATATATTGGATATTATTGTTAGCTATGAGAGTGTGTAGATACTTAATAAGAAGGAGTATCTGGGTATTATCATGCCTTTGAATAAATATTTTGTATTTGCTTAATGTTAAGGGGATGTGATCTGTTTATAGGCAAACAAGTCTAACTTTGATTATATTTAAAATACGTCTTATTGTAGAAATGTTTACTCATGTAAAGTAAATTGGGATAAATAATAGCCTTACCTAAATTCAATTATAGTTAAAGAAAATGGTTGGAAATAGTAAGTCTGTTAATAGTACCTAGCCAGAGTCCAAATAGAGCTTAATATAGGGGCTTGGCACCTCTGATTAGGGTCATACCACCTATAGACAGGCCACAATATATATGCATGTATAAATCAGCTTTTTTCTTCTCATTTACACAATAATACAGAAAAAGAAAACATAAAAATAAAATATATATTGTAACCTTTGGCTTTGGCAACAAAGCGGGTATTTCATTTATTGTGGATATTTAAGTAAAAAAAAAAACAATTTTATAGAAAGAAATTTTTATTAAATTCAACTATCTTTGGAAATTATATTTATTAAAATTAAATAAGCATAGTCAAATCTAAATAGTAAATGATTTAAAGTATTTATGCTATGAATAAATAATAATATATTTTACTTTATTGTTTAGTTAAAATTCTTGAAGCTCATATTTAAAATAGATTTTAATAAGTTAAATCTAAGGGTGTAGCTAATAATATTAGAGAAATTCAGATTATTTTAATGCAATTTAACATATCTAGTTTAATAATCAATAAAGCAAGTCATATATAGCATAACATTGCTTTTATGAGCTTGTATTTACAAATATATAATATAGAGCATACCAATAGTTCTAACAAGTTCTTAATCGATAAGTGTGGTAAGAGAAAATATTTAAAATCTCTATATGGAATATTCGTATCCCAGTGAGGAGCTAGAACACTCGGACATTAGATCTAAAATATCAACTCAAAACACAGTACTTCAGAGTTTCTTAAATATTATGTATTAAATAAGTGCTGTGTTTTCAGTTGATATTTTAGATCTAATGTCTGAATGTTCTAGCTCCTCAATCATAAGCTCGAAACCAATTGTTCTGGGGATAAGAATATTCCAGATAGAGATTTTAAATATTTCTCTTACTGCGCATATCAATCAAGAACTTGTTTGAGCTATTAGATCTATATTATATATCTAGTTTAATAACTGAATTAACCATAATACTTAAATTTAATGTTAAAAGTTAATGTGTAGTTTTCATAACTAAAACAAAGTATTTTATTTAAACTACGTATTAACAATAATCAGTCCATTTGTTAAAATAGTATTAAAATTGAGATTAGAAATTAAACTAAATTAGTTTAATTGGAAAATAGGTAATTAATTTAGTGCTGTTTAAAGAAACAGTTAAATGTTAGTTTAAAAGTTATGGGATAATTTCTAAATGTGTGTGTGCATGCCTGCATTGGTAAGTTTAATTTTTATTTATTAATGGGAATATTTCTTTAGTTTGTAATATTGAATGTTATTGTAGAGTATTTTTGTTAAAAAAATTAAAAGTATTAGTGAACCGCTAAATTTATTACAATTTATAATGTAATTAATTTATCCTGTAATTATTAAACATTCCTAGACTATCATGTGTTTGTCTGATTGTCTAGTCAATATTTAAATTATTGCTATTTTTAGATTCACCACAGATACTAATTAAATGTTAATTTAAAGGGAAAAATTAAAAGGAAATGATGTTTTCTATCAATCAAAATGATTGATGTTAGCAAGCTATAAAAGGCACACATACATTAGAGAGCATATGTTTTAAAAAAGAAAATTTTGTATTGTCCATCATCTTCAGAAGAACAGAAAAAATTTAAAAACTTCGATAAGTAAAAGTAAAATGATTTTTTTTTAATGTAAGTTTTTCTCCCAAGTGAAATGAATATGTAAAATTTCTATCAGGTGCTGACTTTTATCTCAAGTCAATTAAAAATCTAAATTAGATATTGAAAGAAGAGTTTAGAAAGCAAAAATGTTAACTAATTGTCTACTGATGATGAATGCATTGTTCTGCAAAACTAACACATTACAGATATCCAGATTAACTTATTCTATAACTTAAGATAATAATTCATCAAAAACTTTTAAAAATGTTTTATATTTTGTTATGGACACTAATGACCCTTTTCTTATAATAATTAAGTAGTTATTTATTGTCTTAACTAAAAAAAGCTTGATAGTCATTTATGCTTTCACTTGCCAACTAAATATTCCTAATTTTGAGAAATTACTAGTATAGAATTTAAGTATTCTATTAAGTGCTAAATAATTAGCATAAGCTTATTTTTTATGAAATGGCTATATTTAAATATTTACTTCAAACCTGCTTAAATTTAGAGAAGTTTATGACCAAACTGCTATATAAAAGTATTTTTCCAAACTGCATTACATTTAAATGTTTTGCTCAAAAAACTTGATTACTAAAAAGGATATGTGTGACAAAATATTATTAAATATTACCAAGAAAGTTTACTTAATTTTAAATCTAAGATTACTTAATTTTGAAAAGAAATGTTTATGAATGAACCATTGTATTAAATATCATGCCTGGAAAATCTTGCTTAAATTGAAAGAGAAGAATGTGTGCTAACTGGTATATTAAAATAATTACCTGCCTTAAATTAAAAAACCAGAGTAATGCTGTAAGAAATATTGAACTGTTGTGACAATTAAGTGTTTGATGATTAACAAAATAATGGCCATGTATTTATTAATATTTTCTGAGTATGGTATGTGCAAAGTCTTTATAGAAGAAAAAACTGTCAGTGCAAATGTGTCTTTTTTAAATTATGTTACCAGCATTTGGAGAAACATACTTGTGAATTTATTTGCTACAAACCAGGAGCTGCGCAAGATTAAGAACTAACTTTAATATATTTCTTTTGTAAAAAAAAAAAAGTTTTGATAAAATTTTATGCTTGGGTTTAAGTTATATATTTATAACTTATTATCTTCTGCTATTTTAAATATTTTTATATTTTAAGTGTTATGGTCTAGCATTCCTGATATTCACTTATTAGTATTAATGATTTAATATTAAGTTATTTTAAAGAGTATTGTTTTATTCTTTATTATGAGAAGTATATTTTTATAATGAATGCATATATGTTTATGAAAAATGATGTATATTTCTTGTTTTTTTTAATTGCTTATTTATTCAGTCATATTTGACTATATTATTACTTTACCTATTTTATGCATCAATTTAGTATTATATTTATTGAGAGCTTATAATTAATTCCTTTCTAGTACGTGATATATGTTATCTGACCATTGCACATTTCCAAGGTATGCCAATTTTATTTCTACCTTGATGGTTTGGAGATGGTTGGCTTTCTTGTTATTGTTACAATGAAATAATTTAGATATTTTATTAGGAGAGAGAGAGAGTTATTTTCTCCAATATTGTTGATATTTTCCTTGAGTGATGACTTCAGGTTTTATGGTTGTATTGATCCATTCCCATTTATTATATATGTCTAAAGACAAGAGACCTAACATATTTTCTTGCTCTCAGAAAGTAGGTGCATGTTTTGGGTTCATGCCATCACTAGGTTTATAGCTTTTAGCTTTTCCTCTTGGAACTATCTTTTTTACTGTGTACTTACCACCATTTATGGTGTCATTGATATTTTAGTATGTTGTCATTGATAGGTTTGTATATAAATGTATTATCCTTTCTTCAGGAGTACTTTTAACTCCCTAAGTGTCGATTGAGAATTTTGATGTATAAATCTGTTTTGCTGTATGTTGCCAGCACTACATGAGATAAAACCAATAATGACTTTTTCAAAATTATAAATTTATATTCTTTAGCCTAAATAAGCTGAAATGGTATTATTTAGCCATCATTCCATTTCTTCCATAGTAGTATCTTTTTCCTTAGTTTGAACTGATCCCAGTCCACATATATAGGCTTCTAGAAATTTATTTTTATATGAAAGTGTATATTTATGTGTATGTGCATGCACTTGTATAAGTGTGCACATCCAACAGCCATATTAATATTTGTATGTGTATAATGCATACGCCTTTATAAATTTAAAATTTAATAAAATGATATAATTTAAATTAAGTGTGCAAACATTGTTCTATATGTATGTAATTACCTACATATATATTTGAAGGAAGCTGTAATGCAATAGATTTAAAAGCATTACAACTCTTTTAAATTAATTTAAATTCACATTATTCTTAGTTAAAAACTATTTAAATGCACTTGTATATAAAATTCAATTCCTGCAGTGGTCTCACACACATATACTAGAATGTTTATAGACTTAAACTCTTTTTTTAAAAAAAGTTATGTTTTTATAAAAAGTTGTAATTCTGAGAAAACCATCTGCAAGTAATTAATCAAACTTGGAGACAAAATTTTAATGTATTTTTAAAAATAAAAACTAAGAACAAGGAGTAACCTGTTTGACTGATTGTTTTCGCCAAGAAAATGACCAAAATTTTCATTTTTATGTATTTTTAATTACTAAGAAAACTTTGTAAAAAGTTGTAAACAGGCTACACAGATTATCAATTTTTCTGGTATAAATAAATTTTGCTTAGGAGAGTTCACTCATTAACTTTTCTACCATGAGAACTTATGAGTAAACCAACCACTGCCTCTCTTGGAGAATGGTCACTGCTCAAGGTGGAGTTCACGACCCAGTTAAACTGCCGAGAAAACATCAGAAACACAAGCCCAGCTGAGAATGATGATGATCATCTACACAGAAGCCTCGACAAAGATGTAGTAACAATTTTCCCACAGAGCTCTTTAAAAATAATTCTAATAAATTTATAAATGAATCTCTAAAACTCTTAAGCTAGCTAATATTAACCAAGCTAGCTAATATTAATCATGCACAAACTTTTAAACCTAAATTATAATAATGTTTTAATAAACTAAAAGCTAATTTCAATCTGTAAATTATAATTTAACTTTTAAAATAATACCTGTAACTTGCCTATTTATTCGCTTAAGATATAAAATTCTAAATGCTTGTTAATAATAACTTATTCAGTTATTATTCTATCTTTTAATCTGCAGTCATGACTTTATTTGTTTTATATATGTTATTTATAATTTTATGCTATGACCAGTTCAGAATGGAGATTGGTTTTATGAATAAAGTTTGAGGGGGAGAGATGATAGAGGCTCTCTCTGAATTAAGTAATTTTGCTCTTTAGCATACACACTCAAATCTCTGCTCTGAAAATCTAAATATGTTCATTAAGCTATTATGTTTAGCTTACTATTATTATTACTGTTTGCAAGTAATAAAGTAATTAGTTAATAAATGCAAGAATGAGTTAGAAAGCTTATATGTATTGCTTAAGTCCCAGATATGCTTTAACCCTTTTTTTAGTTATATTATAAACTGTGCAGATTGATTAAGAAATTAGATTACTTTTAAATATTCCTTTTAGCATGTTTTAAAAATGCTAATTATGAACTGGCATATGGTAGTTTTATGCAACGAAACTAGAATTTTGCATACTTTTAAGTTATTAATTAATATTATATTTAGTGTGGCGAATGTGTCTTTAGGAAGCACATACGTGCATATATACTTTGCTGTATGATTTTATATGAAAGGGCTTCTGGTTTTAATGGCCACTCCATCTCCTTAGTTCAGACAGCTCTTTAGAATTGGAACATGATGGTCCAGATTGTTTTTATAAGCTGCTCCGATCACTGAACTATGTGTTCAATTTATTCACAGCAAGTTGTACGGTCCATGGGAAATGAGTACTTAGTACTGAAGTAGTTGGATCTAAGTTCAATCCTAGTTTCATAATACCTCACATGTAGCCCACTTCAAACCCTAGTACTAACTATGAATTTCCAAATGCAATGGGGCTTTATATGTTCAATACATGCTAGTTTCCTTAAAAAAATAGTATCATATAAATGTGTGTTAAAACTAACTAGTTTGACATTTAAACTAATCAATTCATTAATTAATTCATAATAAAATTATTCATGAATTTGTATATATTATAACTGTGGATTGTGTGTATATATTCATAAATATTTAAATATATATATTCATTATAACGTTTCATTGCGTCAGGAATGTTTTATTTTACTTTCAAACAGTTTGTTCAAATTTTAGTGATTAAAAGCTACATTCTTTCGATAAGCTTTCAGATTGTCCTTTTCCAAAGACATTGGGGAAAGTTTTATTAATTAGCAAAAAGATAATAAATTAAAATGTAAGAACGGTTCCTAATTAAAATGGTTTTTTATGAGTTTGAAAGCCTTATTGAAGGAATTATCTAAAATCAATTAGCAAAATTTGTAATTTTGATAATGCAAGAAGCATTAGCCTGAAGGCATCTAGAATAGGCGGGAAACCTGAGGACAGTATAAATAGCCTGGAAAAGTTTGGGGAGGGAAGCCATATTTGTTTTAGAGAAGTGCTACTAGAATCTGTGCATCTTTAAATTATGAATTTCAATAGTGTCTCCATCATGGTGAGAGGCTAAACTTTGGGAGTCTGACTGCTGGGCCATAAGTCCCCAGAAGATCTTCAATGTGGCTGCTAAACTAAACCTTTTCTGGACCAGTCATGCTGCCCAAAATATGAAATAATCAATCAACAGATCATTCAAATAATTTATAAAATGTGCGCCTATGTTTCACCCAACTGGACTCTGCCATGTGTAATCTAAGGAACCAATCATGAAGGAATGGTAATATCTTTCTTGAAACAACCACAACTTTCTGGCCAGTTTCCAAACTTTATTTTACATCACCTTTTAAATTAACTACTGTAAAAACTCCTCTTTATAATGCTTTTAATCTGTATAAGTAATTCTCATTTTTCTATCTCTAGTCTTTAAAATTAATACTTTGTTAAATTTCTCTTTCTCATGATGTCGGTTTGTTTCACTAACTGTATTATATATATTTATTGAGTAATTACTAATGCCATGTATTTTTGATTATATGCCAGTAATACTTCAACTCGACAATAATTTCTTTTGTTATACGTACCTCATGAAAATAATCTAATATGAAGTTTGATAGAAATTTTTGCCCATTGGAACTAATTTAAGATGGTTCTATTAATTGTCAAGTTGAAGGATTTATACAATTTTTGCTATTTCTATTAATGGCTAATAATAAATTATTAGCTCAGTTTCTAACCTATGTCCCCCGCTCTTTTATCTAGTTTACAAATATTTATTTATTCATAATCTTAAAATGTTTTTGCAAAAGGGTCGATAAAGGAATTAATGTCAAAATATTCTAAGTTAAATTTTATGCTTTCTATTAATATTCAGGGAGGGCATGATGTTTGGAGCATAATTAATATAATTTTATAATTGCGTTAAATAATTTTGTATTAAAGGTCATTTGACTTTAATTTAACTATCAGGTCATCACGTAGAGCATTCTTTATATAAATGGGTTTTATTCATTAACCATGATGATTACCAAGTCACCATTTTTCTGAATGTCACTGGCGCGAGCCATGTGCTGCTTCGTAGGCTTGTCATTGGTGATACTATTTTTACTTTAATTACCAAGGAAGAAACCACTTCCTCCATCTGCTCATTTTTTATTATATTGGAACACCAAAGGTTCACAACTATTACCCGACCTGGCTTTCCATGTGTTCCACGTCTCCTTGATAGGGCAGAAAGACTTGTAAAACACAAGTCGCCCTCCTATTTAAATCACCGACAAGCCATTATTTCTCGTATCCATTTTTATAGCTCATAAGACATCAGTACCATTTACTTCTCAGCTCAAATAAAGCCCCACTCTTATGCTCGTAAATCATGATGAATTGATTTCATTAAAGTTTAACAAATTCTTAATCATTTCTAATGAAATAAGTTTTCTGTTAAATAGTAAAGTTATGCCCTAAATATGTATCTTGCTCTTTGGGAATTGATTTGCGATTGTGAAAATAAATCTCACATTCTTTTGTTTAGAATTAGAATCATAATTTCTGTCACAGCCAAATACCTTTATCTACCTTTATTTTCTTGTTGGGGCATAGACATATATAATCCTCCTAGAATATTGCGTAATAGTTATTGGCATATAATAAGGACTGCCATTCATATTGTAAATCATAGATTCCGTTTAAAGACTAGAGGTAATCTATACCAGTGTTCTTCAACCCTTGGTCCATGGCCCGGCACCGGGCCGCGGAACTTTTCTGCAGGTCCACATGCTAGATGGGCAGTAAAAAGTTTGTAATAATAAGAGTTTAAACTTTTAATTAATATAGCCAATTTTTATTTATTTTTTCATCTCATTTTTACCCAATTTAAAAAAAAAAGAAAACAGAACGAAAACAAAATCTGATCAATCATTCATAAATTAATTTGTTTTTCTAATTATCACAGATGTTTATGGGGGGGGGGGGGAATTAAATTTTTTATTACTTTTCTAAAAAAATTTTAAAAAAAGTTTTTTATTATATAAACTCCATATATATATTTATAAAACTTTATCTTATATATTTAACATTGTTGTTTTGATCAGTTATAACAATTATGCTTATCTTTAAGAAAATTTATCTATAGACTTCTGCCAGTCTGCGAAATCTTATCCTTATTTTTGCTGGTCCGCGGAACCTTATCCTTATTTTTACCGGTCTGCAGATGTGAAAAGGTTGAAGACCACTGATTTATACAATCATAATCTAAAAGTTGAACAAAATTATTATTATTATTATTAAACATCATATTAACACATCTGGTTTTTAACTTTATTATTCAATAGTTATTTTTATATTAATGCTCGCTGTCTGTATTGGCAACCCAAACGTATACATAGATGAGTTGACTTAAAAATATCCTTAGTTATTTTATTATATGTTATCAGTGTCAGTTCAGGGGTCTCAAATCATCATCATGCATTGAGCTAGTTTCTTGGCGCATAGTTAGATCATCCATTGATTTGATTTGAGCTTGCGAGTTGGGTTTGAATTCAGTTTGGTTCGACTGAGTTTGAATCAGACTTTGAGTTTAGGTTGTTGATGTGGGTGGTTTTTCGACTGGTACAGTACTGAATCCCATGATTAACCACACATTCGAAGTGCACACATCTCTAGTAATATATGTAACACCATAGTATTTAAAGTCATACTACAAAGCTCCAGTTCATCCCTTCATAATATTATGTAATATTTCAGCATCGATCTGAACGTGTAATCTGATTTGTAAGTATATAATCTGCATAGAGAGCTAATTGCAACTCGTTAAGTGTTATTAAATGACTCGATGATAAATCATCATTCTTGCACCAATTTAACTATCGCAAATCTAATAGGTCGGGCTTAGTAAAATTAAGGCATGATTAGAAAACGTAAATTATTAAAATTGTAATCATCTCTTTTGAAATATAGTGCATCAGATGAGATACTGTTGTCAAACTTGCTAATCGTTTATACCTGCATGTGTCCTTCAGTGCACTCGTTTGATTTATATTGACTAATTAAAATATATTAAATTATAATAACTGTGTTGAATTTCATTCATAATCCATCCTAAATCTTAGTTAAATTTTTTAATCCCAAATTTTAGTTGTTTCTTAATATTGTGTTGCTTATTAATATATGCATTATCTAGCCAGCCATAGATATGTGTGTGTATTTAAAATAACAGTAATTTAGTTAATATTCCCAGAGTCTCCTGCTCCACCCTTTGCTACTGCTGGCATGTGAACTAAGAAATTCTGAGTGTAGCCTCATATATGTCATTCATAGGGTAGTAAGTCATGGAATGTTGGTGAAGAAGCTGAGGTGCGATCTGATTCGAGGTCTCAACCTCTCATCTAGATCAGCCTTGAGATAATTTGCCAGGACTCTGGATTTTGATGCACGAATGTACAAATATGACCATTACAAAGCAATATGCATCATCATCATCCCAGAAGCAAGTCATCACTGGTTTGGTAAGATTTATTCATTGTTGAGATAAATATCAGAGTGTATGAATATATATGTGTAACCTCTGAGAATAATTTATAGATTTAGTGCAACTTCAGCAATTAAAGACCATAGAATTAATAAATAATGCATAATTAATAAAAGCTATAGATTATAAAATTATAGAAATGTTTTAGGACATACATTTTATGCAGGAAAGTATAAAGCTTGTACCATAAATTTGTTTATAATTTAGTAAAGTTCTATTACTTTAAAGGCACAAAATTATTGTAGTGAAATAGTGATAGTAACTATTAACTTGGAAGATACAATTTCTTGTAATAATCTCTTACTTATCAAATGTATTTGTCCACCTAAGACCGTAACAGGTCATGGATATTTAATTCATTTATTTGAATAAATTTGAAACTAAAGTATTCTACTATAAGCAACTGCATTGGATTATTGTAACTGTTGCTTTTTAAATTTTTGTAACAGATTACTTCTATTGTGTTCATAATATAAAATTTATTTATTGTAAATAAATGTTATTTTTATTATTAATTCTTGCATAGAGTCTCTATAATGTCTTTATATTCACCAGTCAATATCCAGAAATCTAAATATTGTGTAATTTATAATGCAAATATTTTTATGCTATTTATTCAAAGTACAATAGCATAAATGGAAATATTAAACTACTTAAGGATGATGATTTTGCAGATATGAAGAATGCATTTGAAATAAAATATTCATTTTATTCTATTGATAACTGCAACTTATTTAAATAAGACTGCTTTATAATCAATCATTGTCTATTTCTATTTAATAAATTTATTTATGTTGATAAATATTTTGTGGCCATAAAATCCCTGAGCTTTGATTGATTCATTTGTAAATTGCATATTTATCCCTATAATAGTTCATTTCAATAAAAATTTTATTAACAATAAATAGTGATTACATACTAATAAAGGATAAATAAATGAATAAATTGTACAATAATATGATTATATAATGTTCTATTTGTCATCTGGCTAGATTATGTTATGAGAGCACAATGTTATACTCTTATGTGGTTAGGTATAGTGAAGAGATTCTAAGAACTTGTTTAATGGTATTAGCATTTTTAATATAAACATAAATATTTTCTTTTATAATTGACTATTCTATAATGCTGGGTAGGTGGGAATTGATAATCAGGAAAAGGAAAGAGCAATTAAGGACCAGGTGTCAGCAAAGGCTTTACTGGAGGCAAGGAGCTGGTCATGTTTCTTGATTTTTTTGAGCGTTTGATAAAACAATGGTATGATTTGTGGCGGGGGTAATTCCATGAGACTTTTGCATCTCACTATCCATATGGAATAAAGGACAAAGGTAGAAACCCTTATTATTGAAAAAAATCCATTATGAATGGCATTTTCAAGTGAGAAAATTATATCAGGTCTTATGTTGGAATTGATTATAATTATATCTTTCAGAGTTTTAAGTCTTGGGGCACCGGTGTATAATATGGTCTATGGTTTCATCTTCATGAGCACACAGACCACATATAGGGTCAATGCTGGTAAAACCTCTTCGGTGATAAAGAAAGAATTCGTGAGTAGCGCATTAAGATTTATTTTAATGATGAAGTCAAGGAATTTGGGTTCCAGACTCCATCTTTTGAAGTGTGTAATGAGTCTTTAGTTGGTTACTTTTAGGCTGTTTTTAATGGGTTGTTGATTATAGTTGATTATATTGTATGCTTCCCATAAGGTGATTTTTTGGTTAAGGTTAAAGGGTATTATCGGGTTATAAAGTTGTAGGTGTTGTATTAGGGATGCTATCCATGAACTGGAAGAGGGTGGAGGACGATCTGTCGGTGTAATTTTTTTAATAATGTTAGAGTATCCGCAGGAGAGGATCAGATTATATAGAGTGTTGTGAGTTTTCTGTAAAATGATTGCTTGTATTGAGTGGAATGACAGTCCATTGAACCTGCGTGGTCATTGGATACCTCGCAAGCTAATAGCAACTGTCCTTCCTCTCCAGAGAAGTTTGGTGCATAATCGGTTAATTTTATTTTGAAACTGTTTAGACATTTTAACGAATGGAAGATAATATGAGATTTTTGGCATTATGATCATGTTGAGGAGGCCAACCTTTCCATATAATGAAAGGTATACTCTAGAGAGTGAAGTGGTGATGGCTTCAGTTGAATGGAGGATTGCATCTTGAATCTCTCTTGCCATTGCAGTTGGAGTTTTGTTGATTGGGAAACCTAGGTATCTTTGGGGTTTTGCAGAAAAGGGAGAGTTAATTTGTTTACCAGACATTATCTTCCAGTTGGAAAATTTGCTAAAATTGATTTGTAGGCCAAGTTTCGCTGTATTTCTGTTTAATATGTTCATGAGAAGGGGAAGGTATTTAATGGTGGGAAGCACAACCATGATGTCATCAATATATGCAAATACATTGAAGTTTTTATTGAGAGAGGAAAGGAAAATTCCAGGGAGGTTTTTTTCTATATCCGTCAGAAGAGGGTTGATGTATGCTGTGAAGAAAAGGGCACTGAGCGGGGATCCTTGAGGGATCGACTTGTATGGCTTGAAGCCTGGTGTGATCTTGCCATCAAGAGAGAGAAAAATCTCTGTTGTTGAGCAGATTGCTGACCATCTGTACAATCCCGGCTGGAATGTCACATTCCAACAGAATATCCAGGAGGATGTTTATCTGGACTGAATCAAATGCTGCCACAACATCAGCTGGACAGCAATAGGTTTTGATTTACGATGTCCTCTGATGTAATTGAACAGTGCAGTTACATTGGGCATAGCATGCGAAGTTGATGATCCCTTTTTTCCGTATTGGTTTGACAAGATATGGCTAAGAATTTGAGTTTGGATTTGATCTTTAATGACTGACTCAATTATCTTGATAAGCAATGGGGTCATGGAAATTGGCCGGATACTGTTAATGTCATTTAGTGGTTTTGCTTTTTTAATAAAAGGCACGAGTGTCACTGGGTAAAGATCTGTTATGTTTCTGTTGCCAGAGGCTAGATGATCAATCATTTTTTTAATAATTGGCACAGTGAATTGACTGAGGTGTTTGAGAAGGAAATTTGGGATGCCATGAAGGCCAGGATGAATGCCGTCAGGGAGAGATGTTATCTTCTTTTTGATTTTGATTTCCATGATGTCATGTTCGCCGGGGTCACCAGCATCCAACCAGCTGTTTATAGGAGGAGCTCCATCTTTTTGCATTAATTGGCAGAATTGTTTGCTGATGTGCTGCATCATTGGAAAGCCAATAAGATTGGTTCCATTAGTATTAATGGATAAGGGAGTGATTTGTTTTTTATTGTATCCCAGTGCCCATCTGAGGTAGTCTCTCGTCCGGCAGTGTTGTTGTGCTAAGAAACATTTGGCTCTTCTGATGGATATATATTCTGCAAGGGACTTTTGCTTGATTTTGTAGAGATTTTTAAGGAAGATAATTTTTTCTGTATTTGTGAAATTTTGCTGTGATGCTTGAAGTTGTATATTAATGTCTGTTAGGTCATTTAGAAGGCCATTAGATTTTCCTGGTGTGGTGATTTAATATGGACTGAAGTATTCCAATGAAGGAAAACCAGCCCTCCTCAGCAGGAAGGGAAAGGATGTTTATTTTCTGGAAAAGGATGTATGCCTCAGACACTATCGCTTCGGTCATATTTGATTGGGTGATCATGCGCATGGTTTTACCAGGTCCATCAATAGGTGTAGGGATTGCAATAGGTGTAAGTTGTAAGATTAGAGCCATATGATCAGAGAAAGCAACAGGGGCCAAGGCTGCATCAAGGTTGAAATGGAGGTCTGGGGTGTAGAAAACCAAATCAATCAGGGACTTTTTAGTTTTAGTATAGAAAGAGTAGGCTTCAGGAGGGAAGAAACCCTCTCCACACATTAATCTGCGATTTATTAGATGCAAAAATTTCTTGTTGAAGTCATTGTATGTGGTGTTAAAGTCTCCCAGAAGAATAGTAGAGGAGGCTCTGTTAGCGTTGATGGCATTTAGGATATGGATTATTTTTAGATATTGAGAGGTGTCTTGGCTGTATATATATAAGCTATGATGATCGGATAACCCCAATAATCTATTTCTATGACAATAATATTGGCATCTAGGAATAGAATGTTAAAACTGTTTGGTGGTGTTGACTTGCTGAGAATACTGACTCCACCTGAAGCAGAATGGCCTATGGAAAATCTAGTAAATCCGAGAACTGAGAGAAGAGATAATATTTTATGATCAGTCTTATGGTGATATTTAGTTTCACCCATAAGAAGTATATGAGGGGAGCAGAGCGAGAGCCAGTTTTTAATAGCTAGAACTCTATCAATTGAGTTGATGCCGTGAATGTTAATGCCAGCAATTTTGCAGAACATGATAGATTAATCCAAACCGTCCTCAGCAAAGTGTACCAAGTCAATGTGGGACATCTCCATGTTAATGAGTTCTGATGTTGTTTGGCAATCAGAGTCTTGTGATTGAACTTGTGGATGGATTGGTGATATATTTGTTGGTTGAGGAAACGCATCCATGAAGTCTTCGGTGTCTGATGAAGTAGTGTAATCTGTCTGAGATTTGTCAGATGGATCAATGGTTATAGGATCCATAGTTTTCCTCTTTTTTTCTATGGATTTGCGAAGCTTTGTGCTGGATATATCTGAAATTTGTTTGCTAGTGGGTGGTGGTGAATAATGTATTGGATGGGAGCTGTCATCATCAGAGCTTGATTTATCTGAGCGAATTGATTTTCTTTTAATTTTCTTATTTGTATTTTGGGTATTTGTTGTGTTGGTTTTTGGGGTTTTTTTAAGTTTAGTAGTGTTTTCTTTTTCCTGTTCTTTTGATGAAAGTGTTTTTTTATTGTTATAAGAATTTGGTTTAAATTTTAGACCTGAGTCATTTTCGGTTTGCTGTAACTGTTGTGAAGCATTAATTATGCTGACTTTCGGGTTGAGTGTTTGATAAGTCTTTTCATCTGGATGGTTAATTATTGCAGGCTTTGAAGAATTGAGGACAGTTTGTGGATCACTTTGTTTAGGTTTGTTGGACTTAACTGGCCCAAATAATGATGCATCGTTGGTTTTAAGCTGGGTGGCAGTTGTTGTAGATGAATTGTTTTGAAATTTTTTAAGTGTATTTTCTTCATCACCTGGGTTTTCCTTGCTCTCGTTAGATGGTTTGGTCATATTGTCTTCTTTTGTAGAAAGAGTTTGGTCTAGCATTGTTTCTCGGGGATTAGTACAGTATGTATCGTATGAATGATCTTGAGTATTATTGGTTTGAGAGATTGGTTTAGTAGCAGTATATGTTATTGCTTGGTTCTCTGATTCACTACTATTAGTGTAGAGGTTGGCGTTTGTTCTTTTTTGAAGATTTTCATTTTGAAAGATAGGTTTGGATGTTAAAGGGTTTGTTGGAGGATTTATTTGAATCAGATTGTCTGGGTTTGTAAGGTTGCTGTTTGAATTAGTCCCATGTGGTAATTGTCTATTTAAGGATGTGATAGCCGTATTAATAGGTCTACCAGGGCATCTGTGAACTTTATTCTTTTTAATACCACAGTGTGTGCATATTCTTGCTGCACAATCTTTAATAAGGTGTGTTCTTTGAAGGCAGAAGAAACATTGTGGCTGTACTCCCCTAAAGGTTAAAACCATAGGAGAGCCTCTTGCAGTAATAATGGTGGGTATGTCAGTGGGTATAATGTTTTTCTTTAATGTAAGTGTGAAGATAACTGTATTGGACAGAATTTGATCTTCGAAGTGAGGGTTTAATAGGTGTTTAAATTTGCTAACTGAACCATAATTAATAAGGATGACTTGTAAATCTTGTTCTTTCAAGTGGGCAAGGCAGTTTTGAATTCTGCCGGATAGTGTAACTGGATGGTTCATATCTATGGAGCATAGTATATAATTTCCTAAAGATCGGTAGTTATTTTTAAAGTTCATATGGTCCGCCCATGTTTTAAACTCAACGATAACATAGCGGTCATTGGGATGATTAAGGATCATGTGAATGCCTCTACCTAATTGATTTTGATTGATTAGACTGTATAGTTCTAGAGGGAACTTATATAATGCACATTGTTGATTTGTTATGGCTAAGATTAATGACTTATCGCTGTAGTAGTTTGTAAACCATTTATACAATGTATTGGGAATTGTTTTGTTGAAATCGTTATTTATTTTTAGGAACATGTCGTCATTAAGATCGTTTATATTAAATGAGACATTTTCCAGAGTGTTTGATTCTTGTTCTGTGTCTAATTCTGAGATATTCAAATATAGTTCATTGAAATTATCGGCCTTAATATTTTCGGAGATGCTCTCAGAATTTTTAGACCTTACGATATTTGCGTACGTAGAGGAATTTTTCAATATTGGAATTGAGGAAATTGGTTTAGATTGCAAGTTGGCTGATGTAGCAATGGATTGTTCTGTGCTATAATCTTTGTTTGTTTTGGAATGAGATTTATTAGTTTTAAAATTTATTTCTTCTTTTTGATTTTTAAATTTACTGTTGACAAACTGTAATGTGACAGCGCTGGTTTTGTCGACCTCTGGTGGAAAAGTTTTAACTTTAAACAATTCACCGAAATCATCTTGTTGGAAATTTTGTCTATTATTTTCATATATGGATTTCAGGGTATTATTGGGCAAAGGAAATTGCTCAGTAGAGTCTTCTGAGGGAGCGTAAAGTCTTCGGAGAGGAGATGATTGGTTTTTGCTTGTATTTTTAAGGATTTCAATAGTTTCGCTTGATGAGATATTTATGCTATTGTTTATATTAGGGGTAAGTTGAATATTTTCTAAACTTTTATTGATATTTGCGATGGTGTTTTCATTTGATTTATTGGTTTGTGGGTTTTTATTTGTAGTAGAAGTTAGTTTAGTTGCATTTAGATTAGATCTAAGGCTATAATATTTTTGACCAATGACTGCATTGCTAGATTGAATGCTGAGATCAGGGTTAACATTAATTTGAGAGTTATCGATTATATTATCACTTTCCATAATATATGATTAAAACCGACTTACCTTGAATAAAAAACGTAAAGGTAAGGGGACAATCGTCCCTGTCTTCTTGAAACTGAATCGCTAAGGGACGCTTTTTATAAGACCAGTTGCAAAGATGGCTGCCAAAAGCGGAAGTATCATATCCCTATAATAGTTCACTTCATACAATCCTGCTTATCTCACTGCAGCGATCCTTTTGGTTACAAATTTGACACAAAGAACTCTGAGCATAGCTTGATGCTTTGCAATTTGCAGCATTCCTATCTGCCTACCTTTTGTAGTTTGCCCATTGTTACAATTTTACCTATGTCCATGATTTCTTTTGGTTACAATATATATAATTTTACAATCAATAATAAAATCGCTAATACAAAGAAAAGAAAGTACACACGTATTTTACAAAGTGAAACAAAGCAAATAAATATTTTCACCTTATTTCTCTGTATTATAATAACAAAAAAAAATGGTAAGCTTACCCTTAGGGGAACAATTTTATTTTGCCTATCTCATTTAACTGTAAAGTGTCCAAATCTTTTATTGATTAAAAAATAATTTTCTTTGGTTTTCTTCTCTGTATATTCCAGGTTAATCTTCAGTAATATGTAATACATATGTTTACAGATTGCATGAACATTAAACATCTTTGCCATTGGATGTTTACCATGGATTTTATTTTGAAAAATTATTCATTAGACATTTTGCAGATGGCAACATAAATAACACAATCACATGACTAATATGGATGAAAAATTGGATATACCTCTGATTTCGTTCTATTCCATCATATTATTTGATACTTAAGCATGTATCTCTCATCCATGATATATATATATTACTGATTACAGACTACTTATTTCCAAGAATTACTTTTTTTTTAATAAGAAAGTTCCCCAGTAATGCTTTCCCATTTCGTGAGATTTAAGACTTCACTTTTCAGAATATTTTTTTTAGGCAAAACTCTCTATATATATTGCCAATTTCACTTTAGCTTTGTTGTTTACTCATCTTGAATAAATTAATTTCCTCAAAGGTCATGCTGTCATAATTCTGCACCAGTGAAAACATCATTCCATGGTCCATCTCTTAGCAAAAATTTATCCTTTTCCTATTTTTCTTTTCAGGAGAAAAAAAAATAGAGCAACCGAAGCAAACACTTGCACAAAGAAAAAAAACTACCCCTAACAAAAAAAATGTTTTTATAATTCACTTACATAAAGAAAAATGCTGACTCACTATTCAAATGCTTAGTCAGTCTTTACATTTTTATCTTGTACAAAATTAAATACCAAATTCTACACCAAAATTTTTTCAATAACATTCCACAGCCTGACTTGAATATGAACAAAAAAAAAAAAATTTTACATTAAGTTTTCCCCAAGATTCATTTAAAATCGATGACAAAAAATTTTTTTTAAAAAAACTCTGATTAATTAATCCATTATAGAGGTATACTTACTTTTCCTCTGTTTTGTTAACAAAAATTTTATCATTGGTCACATTCCACTTGACCAAACTCTTCTGTAATTACTCAATACCAATTAATAAACTGCTGAGGTAAATTATAAGTTGTATACTTAATAATCTTTTAATATTTCAATTCTTAATCTTAAAGCAAACTTTTATATTACAATAAAACAAAATAAATGTTATTTATCCACTCTTCTTTGAATACTTTTTAGCAAAAAAACCTTTCATTGTACATATATGCATATACAATCTTACATTTTAACTATCCTGAAGTATTCAGAGCCAATTTTACTTTGTTTTAAAAATAAAAAAACAAAAAAAAAATATTGTGTAAGCATATATGTACACGATTTCTTGCTAAAAAGTATTCAAAGTAGAGTGGATAAATTGCATTTATGTAAGATTAGTAAATGGGTATCCAATTTTTTTTTAAAAAGTTAAATCTTCCATGTCAGAAAATAATTAAAACTTGATAGTGGATATTAATTTTCATAACTATATTTACTAAACATGTTCTGAATATATTTTATGAAAAAAAAATACAAAGCTTTTCATGTTATGAAAATATGCTTTTTTTTATTGAATACATATGTTTCTATTATGAGTAGTCTTATTTTAAAATGCCTTTTATATTTGCAAAAAAAAAAGCATATTTAATAGCCAGAAAGTCAGATATTTTGCTATTTACTTTATTTTGAAAATAAAAATATGTTATTCTTCATATTCTTCTTCCTTCAATAAATGCATGAGTGAACCATACAATAAAATATTTATAAATATGTTTCCCTTAATTTTTTTTATTAATACTATTTTTTTAAAATTCTGTTTATACATATATTCTTATCCTTTTTAAAAATGCCTTTTATTAACATATTTCTGAAAAATTTGATTATCCAGCACTCTTCTTTAGTAAAATACAATTATAATTTTTCTTTTGTGTACACTCATATTTATTTATATATATATATATACATAAATACAACATATTTTCTTTGTATTATTTTTCATTTTCTATTGTGTACTTAATATTTAGTTGAAACATAATTTTTTTTATTAATCAGTATTATTGATAGTTTATATATATATATAATAGTTTTTAATTTTTAAAATAAAATTGTCAGTATGAACATCTTAATATAAAATATTTTTGATTAACATTTTGTATTATTTTAAGTGAGTAGTGCAATAAGATTGAAAAAATATTGAACAATTTCGAAAGATACTATTAGCCTCACAAGATCAAATTAATGTCTTGTATTAAATCTTCCAGAAGTATATTCTTGATTAATATTGTTTCCTAACCATAGTTCTCATTAATATGTATCATTAAGATTGCCTAATGTCATTCATCACTTTCTGGGTTGATTTTTGTTTTCGTCTTTTACTATCATGCACTCAAAATCTAGACTCTTTGAAAAGGCAGGCCTTTTTCCATTTCTGTAAATTTGTTTCTTACACTGATGAATGAACTCAAAGCCTGGCTTATATTAATTGGTTAATGACATTGATTTGTAATGTCGCTAGTGACCACTGTCTTTGTAAATCTAACTGCACACTAATCATTTCTATGCAATTATTTGTTGTCAACACCAAATGTGGATTTCCTAATGTACTGAATTCAAGTCTGAATGAAGCTGGAAGTTCTTGTTCAGGCAACTGAGACTTTGTTAAATTAATGAGGGGGGGGGCATTGACAATCCAGTAGCCATCTGGTACTGGCCCTAAAAGAGTATATATCTATCTATTCTTAGATGAACTGTAAAAATTCAAGGATAAATAGAGTTGATCATATGACAAATACAAGTGTAATATGCGTTTTTTTCTGTGATAAAGTATCATACACCTATTGGTACTATGACAATGATTTGGGTTTTTTATAAGTATAACAATGTGTCATTTTCAATATCTATCAATTTCAAAATCACTTAAATATCTATGTTTGAAACTGATCGATTTTAAACATTTTCCATGTATTTGTTATCCCCTCCACTTATTTAAAATATGAATTTTATAAAGAAAAATAATTTGCATATTATTAAAAATGTGCATATTATGAAATGGATTCATTCTGTATAATTGCTTTTGATGTTCCACTTTATGTGGCTAAAATGTGTTGTTTTATAAAAATAAAATATAAACAACCAAATTATAAATATAATTTTATTCATCAATAAGAACCGGGATAAAGCAAACAATGATCATTGTGACCAAAAGCAAAAGATATTCATGAAATATCATGAAACTAAAGTATAAAAGATAGAATACTGGTGGCTAATATTTGTAATTTTTTTTTCTTATCCATTCTGACAATATGTGATTTAAATAAATTTTAATTTACAAATTACTTTTGTTCATTTTCTTACATTGCAATTTTTTTTACATCGTACATTTCATTTTATGATTTTTTTTTTTCCTGTTACAAACATTAGGCACATTTAACCAATTTCAGATTTTATTTTTAAAAAAATTATAAGCGAAAATTACATTTTTCCAGGCTTATGATAAATTTATTTTCAACAGATGGATTGATGGAGATCAAAATTCAAGAACACAATGTGCTATACATATATATAATAGAAATTAGCTTATGTTAATGCATTTAATGATATCATAATACTAGAAAGGCAGAAGCTAAAAAGATATTATGCACTACATTACAATATTCAGTTTAAAAGCAAAAAATAAATAAGACTGATAAATGATTGTTTTAATGTAAAGTTAGACTTTCTCTGATTCAAAAACTTTGAATGTTGTAATGGTGGCATACAACAATAAACATCAGTGAACTTTATTTAGCTATTACTTGTGGCCATAATTTTTACATTTCTTTACAAGTTTTTACATAGAAGAAATATCATTAAGTCCAAAGTGTATATACAATAATCTCCCTGCATTCACTGTCATCTAGTTCCAACACCCACACATGACACAATTAAATTTGAAAAAGATATGCATTTAGTTATTAGCAAAAATAAAATATAATAACATAGCTATACAAGTTAGTACAGCAATAAATCTAAAAAGAAAGAGTAGCCAGCCTCACAAAAATTGTAGTTCAGATCCTAGCAAAAGTCAAAAATAAAGTATGCTGTGTGCCACTTTGGTATCTATATGTCATTTGATCTCCAACACAATTCATAAGTTTTTTTAAAAAAAGAGAGAAAGAATATAAGCCTGAGATTTACTAGCTCTTTCGGTGCAGGTTATATTGTAAATATCAATAGGCATAACTTAATGTATTTGAAATGGAAACGGAAGTAAACTAAGTATAGATAAATAACATCCATTGTTGGTGACTCACTATTTATCCATGGCTTACGAGGGAGTTAGTTCACTTCCGTTTGAATTTCTAAATGTACATATACTGTATATTAAAATAAATATATGCCCTTTGTTTTACAACAGAAAACATTTTATGTATATTAATTTTTTTTAGTTAAAAAACAAAAGAATAAATCAATATATTCCACAATAAATATCAATTATTTTGATTTTGTACATATTTTTTTTTTTAAAAAAAAAAAAAAAGGGCGAGAGGGACGGGGAAATGAAATTAAAAAATCATTTTTGAAAAAGAAAATTATATAAACCAATTTCATTGTCAATTTGTGAATAAAATTATTTGAAGCTAAAAGTTCAATTTTATAAAACCAAATAGTTGGAAATCATTAATAATAATGATATCAATAATAATAAATTTAGAAAATATTTTATATTGTAAAAAAAAAAAATTTCTCTCTTTGACAGTAGATTTTTAAAATGATATGAAATAAGTACTTCAATGCAATTTTTAATTGAAACTACTATTTCAAACTTATATTGTAGTATCAAAAATGTAAATTCATGTATGTTTATTATTTTTTTCAATCTTATCAATCTATTGCAGAATTAAGATATCTCAAAGATTAATCTAGTTTCTCCAAACTAGCCTTTTTTTCATTATGTTACTCTAGAAAATTTCCTTATTTTGTTTATATACATATGCATTTCCATCTAACTGAAATACTGAGTACTTTTCAGGCATGATTAACATATAAGTTCTATTTTAAACCAATAAGGTTTCAGTAGTTAAGACAACCTATAGATATAATGGATACTTTATAACTAGCTATTATCATCAGACATCTTGAGAGACTAATTGTGAATCATATCTATCATACTTTTCAGTTTGTATTTGCTACTGAAATCTCAGGACTTCTGATATGTCTTTTACCAAATTTGCTATGATTATGTTCTCATCTTCAAACAACTGTAGCTATTACTTTCTTAATATCACTAAACAATTCTCCTTAGTCTCTTATTTTTATTACAATTATTTAAGATTTTGTTCTTTTTAAATATGCTCAATCTAATCTCCCACGATTCCATTATTTCTGATTTTAAGATCAATATATCTTATTTTATATTTCCTGAAATAGCAATGAAACACAACAATAATTTTAATAATCAAATCATTAAAGGTATAAATTATATTCATTAACCTACTTTCCCAATGAAATTTCATTTTACCCGATTTATAATAAAATTTCATTGCAAAATAGGTTGATAAAAAAGGTTTTAGTCCTTAATGATTTGTTTTACTGTCTTGTATGGTTAAGTACAGTGATAACGACTGATTGACTCGAGTGCTTAAGATTACTAAATCAATTACTAAGTGGGCAAAGTAAAAAAAAAATCAACTGAATGGACCTGTTATGCCCAAAGTAGTTATTTTGATACTTACATATTATAAATTCTTAAGAAAATGACTGATTATTTTCTCTCTCTCTCTTTTTTTTTTTTACTGGAAGTATCTCATAAAAAAATGAATCTATTATTCAAAGAATCATGTGGAAAGATTGAATTTTTAAAAAAACAGAAGAAATTAATAAAAGAAATTCAGAACCAAATTATGGAAGTTATTGAAGAGAAGATATGACAATCATAAACCATCATTCTTAATTGGAATCTATTTAAAAATGATCCATCTCAAATATAAGAATACTGTTCAACCGATGATTCAATTTAGGCTTTGTTCAAAGAAGCAGTGTAGAAAAATGTTTGACTTAAATAATATACCGTTTGCCCAAATTTAATGTCTATCAAAAGGTGGTTGATTATAATTTGAATAATTTTACCTGTATTTGATATTTATTGTTTCTCCATCATTATATTTATTATATATATTAGATGAAGTTTCTGATCCATTTTTGGCAATTAAAGTAGCTGGTCATCAGTAATATTGAAAATATAAATATAGGTATTTTATAGATATTGAGTTGGATTCATATATGATTAGAATTGATGGATTTAATAGAAGAGTTTCATCTTTTTGACCATGATAATGCTGAGATATTTTCTTGTCTGAATTTCAGATACTATTTTTAAGTTAATTAGATATTTTAAAATGTCTAATGGTATCTTAATGTTATTTATTCAAAACATTAATGATTAAATTGATATTAATGTTGGAAATGATTATACCATTAATTAAGTCTGATTATAGTTGTTTTGATTGAACACATTTATCAAAAAATGACATATCAGGTAAATTAAGTCACAATATAATATGCATAATAAATACTAGATGTATGGCTAATTTTGGTGGACTGTAATGACAATGCTGGCAATTAAATACCATTTGTAAACCCATTGATAGTGGATTAAAATGATAATCTTGTCACTAATTCTCTGTAAAATTGCAAAATGTGATTGTACTTTCTACAAATCAGGCATTTGTCAAATGACTAATACAGATGAGCATACACTTCACTATTAATTGCATTTTAAAAATAATCTACAGACAATCTGAAAAAATATTGACACAAATGCAAGATGATCAAAATCAATTTACATTTGTGCTGATATTAATTGTTATATTATTTCAATATTAACTCTAGTTGATTGTATGAGTACATAGTGTTTCACAGAATAACTTGGCTTCTGTTTTTTCCTCTAGGCTGTTCAATGAATTATTCATTATTGTAATACAAACTATCCATCTATTGAGTTATTGCTTTAAATTTTAGAACTTTCCATGTATTAAACATTTTCCCAATGAATTCAACTCCAAAAAGTATAATAACTACTCTTTCTTATTGCATTGCCAAATGTATGCCATATAGTATTAAATTGTCCATGCTCTTTACTACTGTTACACAATGCTTTATTTACCATGCTTTTTTACAGTTTACAGTTTCGATTGCCCCAGCAATCTTCTTCAGAACTTTATATCTCCTAGACAACTGCTAAAAGACATAAAGTTCTGAAGAAGATTGCTGGAGCAACTGAAACTGTAAAAAAAAAACTGCTAGGAGATATAAAGTTCTGAAGAAGATTGCTGGGGCAATTGAAACTGTAAACTGTAAAAAAGGATGGTAAATAAAGCATTGTGTAACAGTAGTAAAGTGCATAGACAATTTAATATTATATGGAATTTAACTCCAATGTTAATATTAAATTTGATAAATTAAATTTCTTATTACCACATATTTTGTTAAGACTTTGACAAAAAAAAAAAAAAACAGAATAATTTGGAAATATTAAAATTACTATTAACTTTATTTCAGTCTTCCATCTTTTTTATGAATTAGATACTTTGTCGGTATTTATTATAGTTTTCACCAATTCATTTATATCAAATAATATGAAATCTGCAATATGAACTAAAGATTGCCAAAAAATTGAGATGGCCCTATAATCAAATTATTTTGATAAATAAAATGAATTATTGCAAAACTTAATATATGTTTTACATTTCTTGTAAGTTCATAAAATTAAAAATCTTCAATAATATTTCTAATACATTTCACAATGAATTATTTTTTGCAGTGGCATTTGATTCTGCTATTAAAAAATTTTTTATCAATTATTAATTTGCACAAATTTATTAACTTATTTATTAGTCTGTAATTATTACTAAAATTAATATGGCTGTTTTATTATAATTCAGAATTTTCAAATAACTTAAGACACTTATTTTACTTATATCGAATTCATTACACAGCAGTTAGTTGTCATACTAATTTTTCATTAGAAGTCTTATTTATAAATAATGAGTACTGTGCATATTGAAAATTATTTATAAAAATAATTGATTATTATAATTACATGATAGAGTTACTAAATCATCATGATGATAGATAACTTAGGTAGTATATATGCAAAATCATTTGACTTTATTACTCAGGACTTCATAAGGTTATATCCCAAAATTGACAGTTGGGCAATGAACCATGGACCTTAAGATCCAGAATCTGTTACTGTATCATTGCATCCACTTAGGTTGAAATATGTCCATATTGTTTTAGTTTAGCGAAGCTTTATTGCTCGGGATATAATATGTTTGCGAATTGAAAGTAACAAAGCTGAATCACAGTATATGGGTCATGAGCTCCAAAATCTGCCATTCCACTGCTGCCCACACCATGGAGGGCAACTTAGATAATAATGAGTATTCATTGTTTTAGTCTAGCCAATAATAATTCACTATTCTTTAATAAGTCAGTGATTTTTATGTGGTTATGAATTTTTATACTTTATTAAATCTTTGTTACATTTATTTTTAATTTATCTAGAAGTAATTATTAATTTTTATTAATTATTGATATAATAGTTTGCTTAGTGCATTAATTAGTCATGATTATGACATGGGTTCAATCCAGGTAGAAACTGGTAATTTTTTCATATAACTGAGGATTACTAAAGAAATGTAGAATTTTTTTAATGCCACCAGCTCAAAGCTAAAACAGCTGGCTATCTAATCACTGATTTTTAAGACCACATCTAGATATTTTTTTGCTAGAGAATAAAATAAGTAAGGAAAATCATAAAGTATCACCAAGTCATGTTTAATAGCCTAGTGAGTAATATCTTCTTTGCTAATCTTTTGTAGAGGAATGCTCAAAAAGTATTGAATTTTGATATAATATGTAATAGAATTATTAACTGCTTAGGTCAGGGGTTCCCAATCCTATGCCCGCGGGCACCATGGCATCCGCAGACCATTTTACATGTGCCTGCCGTTATCCGAACATGATAAAAATTTATTTATCTGACACAAATAAATTTAATTTTTAAAATTTCTTATAAATTATTGTATTATATTGTAATCAAATGTTAAAATTTTATTTTTGAAATAAATATTATTTTGTACATTATGTGTATTATTAACAATATCCAACTATAAATTTACATTGAAAAAATAAATGGTGCCCGCCACCTGGCCAGTATTATAAAATGTGCTCTTAAGTGCAAAAAGGTTGGGGACCGCTGGCTTAGGTGATCAGAAATGACAGGTTGAATCTCAGACCATGAACTTTCAGCTGAGTAAGCCATTTTACCACTATCTTAAACCATACAAGATAATTATCACATATAATATTTTTAAAATTATAATCTGCAAATTGATGAGTAATTATTACTTTTTTATCCTGTTTCTTTTTCTTTCAGATCTTAAATGTATACAATATTTATTATTCTAAAGGTTAGATCATAATTTTATCAACGTCAAAATGTATGTACATTAAAAAGCATTATTGTCTAGCCACATCAACGAATTTGTCATTGAAATATATATAAGATCAATTTAAACTTTTTTATAAAAAAAGTTTAAATTGAAAGAAACACGGAGATAGATAATTCTTTGAAACAGAAGCATTTTAAAATAGTTGTTTAAATTTTAACAAGTTACTTTTATTGCTTCAAAGCAAAATTTTACCAATTAATTTTTTATTTACATTTTATATATATTTTATTTTACAGAATAATAAATTTCTTTTAAATGTTTCAATCTCTTAACAACTTTTTATAATGATTTTTTTTTTTAAAAAAAAAAACAACTTTGCTCAATCACTTTAAAAAATAAAGTGTTTCGATGCATATATATATATGAAAACTTACAAATATTTTTATTCACTCGCAATGATCATAAGTCCTCTCTCGTCAAAGATAATTAAAACAATGATTAATATATTTTAAACAAAAATGTCTGAATATATTAAAGATGAATCACAACATTTTTGATTCTTACATATATTCTAGAATCATATTACAATTACGACCAACGGAACATTTACAATACAGAATTGTATATTAGTAATGCGAGTACAATCAGTTTTTAAGTTAGGTTTTTGATAATTAAAATAAAGAATTTCCATGTTAGTATAACTTTATATCATGATCATGAAAAGTTTAAATATATTACAGGTACCCCAACTCTAACCATTACCTATTTAAAAAATGTCAGTTTTGAAATAATAATAATTATATGAAGAAACTAAAAATTGTTTTTTTTTTTTTGACTTAAAAAATTTTGTTGAAAAGATAAAATTTAGATCAACAACAAATATATACATAAGATGATTGCGTATCTTAGTAAAATATATATCTAATTTTATAGTATACAAGTTTGAAGTCTGTCACATCTAAATATGTACATATAAAGTATAGGAATATAATATTTTAGAAAGATGACTTCCGAAACATTATCTATTATTAAATTCAATTTTACATTTGTTTTGAAGTAGGTTTGGAAAGATATCGTTCCAAAATAATATACAGTATATATATTTAATATTGATTATAATGAGGCTAGTAGAAGTCAATAGATAAGAAAAATCAGCTCAGAATAGAAGTCATAATTTTAAGATAGTGAATCCAAGAAGTGATAAACTATTTAAAATATTGACATTTGAGAAAGCTAGGAAGCATTTGAAAATAATATGTATCAGTTAGGAAATATAGAACGTTAAAATTAAAAATGGATGGGACTAAGACAAGAATGTCCTATGTCACCTATTTTGTTTTTGTTATATTTGAGAGAAATGGAGAGAGCAATAGAAAGATGAGGAAGAGGGGTAGAAATACTATTAATAGATGACAAGGGAGTGTATATATTATCAAGTCTTTCATTTGCTGATGATATCTTCTTGTACACAGAAAGTAGGGAAGATAATGGAAGTTATATTGAAGACAAGTGCAAGGATGGGTAAAGAGATGGGAATTAAATTTAGTGAAGAAAAATCAAAAGTAATAATGATAAATGTTAGGGAAAGAGAAGAGAAAGAATTTTTCTTGGGGGATATAAAATTAAATGTAGTGAATAGGTATAACTATTTGGAATCATCTTAAGTAATCAGAAAAATTTCTTGGATGAATGGGAGAAAAAATTGATAAATGAAGCCAAGAAAGGGACTGATAAAGAAATTAAGTGTTTTCATATAATAAATATGATGTCGCAAAAATTGTATGTGAGCATTTGTAGCAGGGTTAACTTATGATAATAATGCATTATGTGTTAGTAAAGGGATGTTAGATTACTTAGAAAAAGTATAAAGAGAAGTAGAAAGACATGCATTAGATGCAGATGTAGGGATCGCAAAGGAGTCAATTCAAGAAAAAATGGGATAGACAAGTTTTTATATGAAAGATACAAAAAGCAAAGTGAAAACGTTCAGAAGATTGCAATTAATAGATAGTAAGAGAAAAGCCCAAATAGTATTTAATTGGATTATGAGTAAAGGACAGGCAACAAGATGGGTAAGAAAGATAGTATGATATGCAGAAGATTTGGATGAATACTTTATGTCAGTATACTTGTACAAAAGATGGGATGATTGTGTTAGGAGAATTGTTATAGTGGCAAAGAATGGGATAGAAGAATAGATATATTAATAAAAAATAGGAAGATGGAGAATTAGTATGGAGAATAAAAAGAGTTTAAATATATATAGAAGTAAATAGAATATTGGATGTGAGTTAATTTATGATAATAGCAAGGAAAGTAGTTTATTGATTAAGGCTCAAGTGGGATTTTTAGCAATGGGGGATTATATATCTAAATGGAAAAACATGAGTGATTTAGTCTGCAAGTTAAGTAAGGAAGGCATGAAAAATATTAGGCCTCTATTAATTGAAATGTAAATACTTACAAGCAGAAAGGGTATAAATAATGAAGTTATGGAAAAATAAATAAAAATTGTGATTATAAAGAAAGTGGGTTCTTGATTTTTATGCTGGGTTTAGAAAAAGGAGGATCTAAAGGTCATAGAGGGGAACAAAGATGATGTAGAAATGGAATGGAGCAATATAAAGAATTTGGGAAAGGGAAGGTAAGGTGCCTAACAGGTTTCTCTGGGCATAAAGAAAAAGCTATAATGCATTGCATCATAACAAGCAATAAATGGGGGTGGGGTATGAATCAGTTATATAAACATGAATTTACTTGTGCAAAACAATATTAATATAAAACTTGCATAATTTACACATTATTTTTTTTTTAAAAATAAAGATTACAAATAATAATAAAAAAATACTAATTTAGTTGTACAAAGTAACTAATTAAACAAGAATAAAAAATATGAAATGATTTGTACAATTTTTTTTTTTTTTTAAATTAAAGGTTTCAATGGAAATGTACTATTCTTTGGTAAGATCAAATGTCTGCTAGATTTTTTGCATGCTTATACAGACGATTATTAAAAATTGATAACACGGGGATTTTTTTTTTTTGTAAAATTACAATAGGTGAAAAAAATAAAATGAAAAAAAAACTACCAATTTCTTTCTTCACCAAAATAAAATGAAAATAATATTTTTTTGTGTTTCAGTCAAAACAATACAATGTAGAAATGATATTTAAAGCAGTAAAAGAGTTTTCCTTATCTATAGAGGAACCTAAATGAAAACAGATAATAGAGGTTAGGCACAGTTTTCTCTTTCAAGATAATTTTATTTGACCTATAAGTGATTACAAAAAAAATAAAAAAATAACAAGAAATAACTAGACGAGGTTACAGGGTGGTATATACAAAGAAGAAATGATTCAAAAGTCAGTAGAATATAACCTGTGGATGCAAGGTGAATATTAATCATCTAGTCTTTATGCTAATAAAGTTAAAACAATCACTTTGTGTATTTTCTTAAAAGATTGTTAAATAAACTATTTATTTTATATAGCGCGATGTTTATAAACTGTAATATTAATAATCAGCATTAAGCTATTGCGCATGCGCTTTATAGATTTTTATCTATAAATGAAAACTTTTCTTGTGTTTGAAGTAGGAGTATTCATTTATAGTTTAAAATCAACAAAGCGCATGTGCAATACCTTAATGCTGATTATTAATATTAAAAGATTGTTGTAAAAAACTTTAGATAATTTTAATGAAATTGAAATGCTACTCCTCAATGCCATAGTAAATCCATAATTGAACAAGTAATGTTTCTTGTTTCATTAAAACTATACAAGTTTTATATTGATATTGTTAGGGAGGGGAGAGGAAAAATCCACTACTAGTTTATTAAAACTATGCAAGTTTTATATATTTCTTCGTATAAGAAAATTCATATTTGTACAACAATTCTTTTTTCTTCCACTTATTGCATGGTATTTTCAATAGAGATTACATAGCTTCCCAAGTGTCAATAAATGTTTTTTAGCACCTACCAAATTATTACCAATATGCTTACAACAAATATGAAGAGATATTTGATATGCTTTAGCTATTGTTCTTATCTCATTATATAACCATTATTTATCTAAAGTTATTAAGAAGGTACTTTTGTTAATGAAGTTAATCTATTTAAATTATTTAATAATAATAATAATAAAAAAGATTATAAATCTTTAGTAAAACAGTTAGTTATATATTCATTAATAAGTAATTTTGTACCAGTTATAAATATGGAAATGAATTTTTTTAAAACATAACTATTTTATATCTAATTCTTTCGTTGTTATTGACATTTTAAACAATTGCTATCAATCAAATGCATGTTAAAAAAGTGTTCTTTCTTTTGATGTTTTATAGAACAAGACTGTTTATCAGTAAAATATTTCATGTCATATAAAAAATAACTTTTTTTAGGTGATTATATTTATAAATAAATAAAGACAATTACATGCTTTCAATTACACATTTAAAAATATAAATTAGAAATGGAATCTTATGAAAATTCTGAATTGATATCTACAAAGGATAAAAAAATTCCAGTAGATATTTTAAAACCGAAAATGGTCTCTGATTCCAGATAAATCAAATGTCAGTTCACAAAACATTTCAGGAAAAAGTAATTTCACCATTATAATCATTTTTCGTAAGCACAAATTAATATTATAATCAAATAAATTAAATTTCTAATGCCGCTTTTTAGTTATATATATATTACAGTGACATCTGTCTTTCCTATAGTTTGTTTTTAAAATCGGGGAGTAAGCAAGTCAAATACGAGATGCAGTTCAATAAATATCTATCTACAAACTCCTATCATCAGTTTCTATTTGAATTTTATTCAGACAGGACATACTTTTAAATCGCATCTAGTTGTTGATTAACTTGTATATACCTACAATTAACAATAGTAATCGTCTTTTTCTCTCTTTAGAGCTATTTCTGTAAATTTAAATAATAGATGATAGTGCTAAAAAATCTCTGGAGTCATTTCTCGTTACAGGTTTCTTTATATATATATGTCAAAGGGTTGACCAGGAAGCGAACCCGGACCAGCTGCTTGGAAGGCAGCCATGCTAACCGTTAAGCCATCAACGCTTGACAAATGGGAAGTGCTTTGTTACACTATACTCAATCAACAGGCACTTTTTATTCACATAATAAAATTTAAGTTAATGGCATGATAACTTCAAATGCATTAAGATTTGGACTTAAGACGACTTTATTGTCTAGCTATAAACAATAGAACAACAGCTATATATTTTAGTGATTTTAGTTTATTAAGCTATATAAGCACCAAGATTGTATATACCAGGCATGGTGAACTTATAGCATGTATGCCAGAGGTAGGTACATACAAAAGTTTGGATGGCATATAAATGATTCAAAGATATAATTTTATAGGCTTATTAATTTATTTAATTTTTTTTTTAAAATTATTAAAAGTATTTATAAATAAAATTTTGTTTCATTCGACTCCTCTCCCCCATACGATTTTTCTTTTCTGCATTAGGCAACATATTATAGATAACTCATAATTACGATTCATAAACTTTTCCCATCTCTAATAGCATATACTTTCATTGTGTTTAGTACTGTTATGGCCAGTAGGAAAAAAACAAAAAACAAGCAGCTGCAAATGTATTATTATTGCATATGTGCATTATATTTTGTTTTTGTTATATGCGTGAATTATAGAAAAATGCACTTATTTTTGAAAAATAGTTAGATTTAATTTGTCTAGTAAAAAAAATAAAAGTTATCAAAATCAAGCAGCAGACATCTCCAAAGTTGATGGTCTGAAGATTAACAAAAGCAAAAAGTAGTTATGCTCTTTGTTCTGGGATAGTTATGCAGAATATCATAAACAAAATGGAACAAATTATAAATGGATTCCTTGAGAAAAATAACGTGAATAAAAAGAATTTATTGCTTGGGCAATCAAATATAGAGATATTCGGTTGTATACAGAAATAAAAGTTTATCAATTTGAGAAATGCTTGGAAATAAATAAAAATGATCAGTTTGTCAGAATCAAAACAAAAAATGCCGAAGAAATAATGAGAATTTGGATTATTATTCCTAAAATCTTTGAATGTGTAAAAAAAAAACTAGCAATGGCTATGTTATAAGTTTTCTCCTATATATACCTTATGAATCATTTTCTGAAATGACTTCTATAAAAGATAGTTTAAGATACAGAATGATTAATCAATCTAATTAGCATGCATATTACTAAAACTGATGTAATATTAACCCGAGGTAAAGTATTTGGCATTGATATACAACAGCAAAAATTTCATTAATAAATAATTGATCATTTTTAATATGACAAGTTATAAGTTCATCCATATAAAATTCTATGTTAACTTTTAAATTTGTCTGCACAATAAAATAAATTATTATTAATTTTGTCAGTATTAAAAACTATCCGGCATGTTAGGAACTTCATAAATATTATTTATAAATTTGTGGCCTGTGCATATAAAAGATTCACCATTATTGATATATACCATTACAAAAAAACATGGATTTAGTATTTATTTGTATTAGCTGATAATTCTATATTAGTGTTATATAAATCTGAAACTGAACTAATTTCATGCTTATGAAGAACAACAGAGTGTTATCTTAGGTTCAAAACATTAAGTTATTTGAAGTTTAGGATAATTTGTTTGATAAAATCCGATTTTTAGATCTAGTAAAACTTCTGTCCTGTTAATAAACAAATGTCAAATGACTCTAAATTAATCATAGGAGTCTGTAAGTATTAACTGATAACTTTGGCTTGTTTTATAGCCTAATCTTAAAATTGTGGTATATGTATAATTAATAATATATACATATAATCAAAAACCAGAACATTTTTAAATTGTATACAATTCAAAATTAAAGAATAAGTATTTGTTTTTTTTATACAATTCCCTTTAAAAATAAGGGAAATTACTTCTTCTATCCATTTTAAGAGATAAAAATAGCATATTAAAAATATTTATAAATAAATAGTAAAGAATTAATATTGAAGGGATAGGGATTCATTTTGAGTAACTAGCTATAAAAAGTGCAAATACCTTGAAACTGCCATAATGTTTTAACCATTTAAATGATCATGTTTAGTTTATGACAAAAAAAATAACTATGTAATGTAATTGCTTTCTTTTAAATTTGATATTTCAATATGTATTTTTACATACATACATTATATATTCAAATATATATATCAAATATTTTTAGGGGAAAAAGTTTACAAAATTTTTTAAAAAAAAATGTTACTACATGCACGCATATTTCTACTCCGTTTTATTTTTTGTTGTCAGAAACGATTATCTGAAACATTTAAACAAGAGTGGGCAAGACAACAAATGCAATCTATTGGTGAGCCACCAAGACATTTTGGAGTGACCACCTGAATAAAAAAAAGGATTAATCTATGCTACATTATGCTAAATTAGAGAACTATTCACAAAATATATTTTTCAAGCGTGCGGCTACTACAAGCAAGAATCAGCTCTTCACAATAGACGTAGCTGTGTGTAGTTGGTACTTAACGATGAATGAATCACATGATATATGCATCTTCATTCAAAATGCTTGATGATGAGTATGTCCATTATAAATTTATTGGCTCAAATATTTTTGCTGTGCAAACAAAGCATTTATTTAATACATTCAGTTAGTTGCAAAACCAATAAGTGTGTGGGAGGGGGGGTATTGTAGCAGGTATACAGATTTAATTAATTCATTGTGAAAAATTACTATATTATCATATTCTAAAAAATAAGTATAATGTCTGAAACAATTGCAAAAATATATATATATATATAATTTTAATACAGAATGGGAACAGCTTTTCTTCAGAATAAATGCAAAATGTGTTCTATATATTTCATGCTAACATGTCACTTCCAAGAAAGCAAAATGTTGAAAGATGTTTTAAAACCATGCATGTAGTATATAACTAGTGCACCACGATACTCGAGAAAATTATAAGTTGCCCTTGACCTGAGAAAGTATGCCCACCCTTGATTTAAACCATCTTTTAACAAAATATAGAAGTTATTTCAAGGCATTTGAATTTTTTGGTAGAAGTTAATTTAAATAACTTTTATGAGATTACTAGCAAACTCCTTTTTGAAAAGATAAAAGAAAATAAATAAAACAAAGAAAAGATAAATAAAAGAGTTGTGCTGTTAGTGATCAATCATTTCATAATTATATATTTGTACATGTATGTGTTTGTATTTCTAACAAGCTTATCCAATGATAATTACGTGTTATTATTTGTTAACGTATATATACAGGTTAAGAGCTTTGAGAATTGTGCATTTTTAAAATTTATTTATTTGTACACCTCTAAAATTTTAGCTCGATTTGCTTTTTTTTTTTTTTAATCATTTCAAATAAATAAATCCGTGATTAAAAAGAACCTGCTCAACGAAATCAAATTAATGCATAGCTCACCTTTTATGATTTTTACATAATCCACACAAATAAAAATACTGTAAATAAATAATGATAAAAAAAATCATTTGTATCTTGAGTATTACTGTAATAATCACAGTAAAAATATCAAAGGAATGACAAAAATATACACTTTAAAAAAGATCAAGTGCCATCCATGACGTCATCTAATGTATCCATTGTACGAGGTCACAGTGGCTTTTACTTCTTTAGATGAGATCTAACAAATTACATTTGGAGTGTCCAGTCTATCATCGCTTATTTATAAAATCTTTGATAACAGGTTTAATCCAAATCTAAAAAAAAAAAATCACAATATAGTCTTTTAATTTTATATCAATAAAATATTGGTTAGTTTTTATTTTACATAAATATTTTAAAAAATATTTTTTAAACAATGGGAGTTATGAATTACACTATATTTTGTTCCACATCCATCTTGTGTTTAATGTATAGAGTAGACTATAATAACTCACCTGAGATTGATAAACGTTGATTAGAATAGAATATGTACTATATACTAAATTGCAAGCGTATATTATTGATGTGACACCGAGAGCATCAAGTAGATAATTGACAACGGCAGAACTAAAGATGCTAAGCTAATAGTTTAAATAACATATGAGAATATTTACAAATTTACATAGCCTATTTAAAGGGCAAAAAAATAAAAGGTCATGGCGCACTGCACATAATAAACCCTAGTCCTGATTTTTGACTTAAAGAGGTAAGAGTCTCTGAATTACATTAATACCAGAACACATATACCAAGTTCTGAGACTTCTGGAATTTTTTACATGACTTACCATATATGGTATTTTTTACATACCTCCATCTATACATGGTGTTTTTTACATACCTCACTATAGTTCTCTGACCTTATAAGACCAGATATGCAACTCTATGAGCTAACAATATTGCTACTTTATATCTGTTTATTATTATATATGTGTGTAAATGATAGTTACAGATAATTTGAGTTATTTTAAATAATCATTATATATAATTATTTCACACAATCATTATACATTATTTTAAAAAGTTATTTTTATTCTACATAATTATTATTGTAACAGTCAGAAACGTCTATCTCGCTAACACACTGCAGAATTGAAACCCCAGACATGAAACTGAACATTCTAGGAGGGGTTGCCTTCTAGATATACTAAGTTCGAATCTAAAGAAATCCAAATCACAGCGCCATCTACCAAACACATGACCCTCGGGGGCGGGGGGGGGAAAAAAAAAAAAAAGGGGGGGGGGGGGTAAAAAAAAAAAAAAAAAAAAAAGCAGTGATAGGAATCAAATAAAATAAGAGATCAAATTTAGTTTTAAATAATTTCACAAAATTTATTTATATAAATTATATATATAATGCCACTGTCTGCTTATATGAGACAGGGACGCGTATTAAATAATTTGGCATTATATGACAAAAGGCTTTTAAAGCATGGACCCGGAAAAAAAAAATTTACTATGTAACAGTCAGAATCGTCTATCTTGCTAACACACTGCAGAATTCAAACCCCAGACACGAAACTGAACATTCTAGGAGGGGTTGCCTTCTAGATATACTAAGTTCGAATCTAAAGTCCAAATTTCACAATGCCATCTACGTGATAACGCATCTGATGCCACTACTCGTATAACCTTTGACTGGTGCCTGGTGGTCAGGGAGAAACAAAAGACTCTATACTAAAAGAGGTTTGGGTGGCTAATTAACGTCTATGGATTTACAAAAGAAATGCAGAAAATATATATATAGACCGAGACAGTGATAGGAATCAAATAAAATAAGAGATCAAATTTAGTTTTAAATAATTTCACAAAATTTATTTATATAAATTATATATATAACACCACTGTCTGCTTATATGAGACAGGGACGCGTATTAAATAATTTGGCATTATATGACAAAAGGGTTTTAAAGCAAAGTGATATATTCTATTCCTCAGGCTAATAGCATTACGATAATGTGCTTGATGAGATAGGAACATGTGCGAGGTGCTTTGAGTAATTATACAAGTTTAAGAAAATATTTGAAAGTTAAGTGTTATAAAATATTTATTGATTTCGAGAATAGCACGGACAAAAGCTTACTAAGCAACAAAGTGGGAATGTGATCAAGGCATTTATTTGATAATAATATTAATAGAGTTACATTGGGAGGTCAGTATTGCTGATAATGAATTTATTAAAGTTGGAGGGTGTGACACGTTTAAGTCACGGATGCTTTGTAAAATAAATATAAAATAAAACAATATTGAATATCCGGAATGATTATGGAGGGCATATCGCCGCTAACCCGTAGGAAAGTATTTTATGAACAGCCGAAACTTAGCGACTGGGTGATGATTGTGTTTAATTCCCAGGTGTGTCATTTGGGGACATACTCTGCCTGGAAACCACAAAAAGGCGAAGAGAACGGCCTTAGCCGTGTAAAGAATCCTTGGAAAAATAAAACAAAGCGGTCTCAACAACCAATTCATTTACCAGCAATACGAGACGAGTGTATATAAAACATACTGAATGGGTTTTACTTGGATTAAGAGAAATGCCCAATCAAATTCCCCGAAATTCATTTAAAAGGGTCCGCACATTCTCGATGTCAATGATGAACTTTGTAATTAAAGTAGAACACGGTAATTAAAATAGGAAAATGCATGCTTGTGGGTTTGAAAAGTAAGTATAGATTTATATACGCAATCATGCATTAAGGGACACATTTAATCATTGACCTCGCACATACTCTCATATTAGATTAAAATCAATAACATGTAGATTTTAAACTATGTGATTATATTATATATTAAAGAATAGAATCGCCCTCGAATGAGTGATTTGCAAGATAATAAAATTGGAAAATTATAAATTTAAAATATGCCTTAATAGCGGCGTCTTACTTTCAATAAAGGGAATAGTTCACTCGGTCAAAGACGATTCTGACACATTATCATAATAAAATAAAAGAAAGCTTTATAAATAGAAAATATTAACCCAAGGATAGAGCAAAACTGTTGATTATATTTGAACACTTTAAAGAAGTACATAATAAAGTTATGTGAAATAAAAGAAAAACAATTTAGAATAGCTATAGCATGTTAGTTAGGAATCACAAGAGCTCTTGGGTTAATTTAGGTTACCTCTGGAGACGCATTTGCAGGTAGATGTTCGGCAGGTTTTATAATTCAGCAGCAAAATCTGGAATGTTCATATTTTTGCAGCAGCAGCAGTTCCGGGGTTCCTTATGCGATAGCTTCCGATGGTCTGGAGCAGTGGCCGGCTATTCCGAGGGGACATAGCCATCTTGATGCCTCTACTCTGTCATGTCAAGGTTAGCAAATCATTAGAATAGAACTCAGAATGATTTCTCTTAGAAACATTAGAAAAAAACTGAAGAACAAAAGAAAACCCTTCTTTTTATAGTAGACTTTAACAATAGAACTGCCCTGGAGCATTACAAAAATATATCGGACTTATCAGCTGTAATTAAATCATCCGAATGTCTAAAGGAATTCAACATTAATTAATTTCTTTTGTTAATTTCCCTGTCGACATTCGAATTACAAACTAGATTTAATTAAAAATTACTTTTATTAATTAAAGAAAACCTTAAGTGGACATCTGCTGTTTTTAGATAAAACTTATATAATATTAACTAATTAAACTATTGTCCCTCATTTATTTTAAAGAAATATTTGGAATGACTTTTATTAAATTAAACGAAAATTATTTTACTTTTAACTTGCAATATTTGAATCTATTTACTAAACGAATATTTACTAAATGAATTTTATTTTAAATCAAAATATATTACGACGGTAATATATTTGTAAATAGATTCAAACAAAATAACTTTAACAATTTATAATTTTGATATGTTTTAAAATGCATATCATAGTGTGTGCGCAATTATGACTTATATAACCTACTTTTTAATAAATCAAAATTATGTGAACATATACATAATCTATAATCTTTTATTTATTTGGGAATGAGTTATATATATAATATGAGCATTGTACTCATGGTTTAAAATTAGGCAGGATTTTCAGTATATAAGCGTATTGCAGACACACTATGATAGATTGGGTTCAAACTAAGGTATGAGGGTAGGAAATAGGTGAGAAAAGGTGAAACAAAGATCTGCAAAGCAGACCTTACTGTTTCATTATATGTATTTTTTATATATTTATTGTTGTACACACACATATATTTCTTGATTGACCTTGAACAATGCATTCCTTTGCCATTCCAGAAGTATGGAGGTCTTTGCTGTGCCTCAGTGGTGATTTCAGTGTAGCTATCTCATTTTCAGGAGGGTCTATAACTTGTTGACAATTCTTTTTCTTCAGGTTCATAAATCTCTGGACTGGTTGACGCTGTAGTTTCTGCTTCAATGGTTTTGTCAGCTTCACTGTCTCCATTATTTATGGTTCACAGATATCTTTTTCTTAGTTGGTTTTTATGCTTCCAAAGTTTTATGGCCACTTCATTTTCAATTTCTGCCAGTTGATTTGCAATATTTCTCATGATGGTTGCTTTCTCACAACTCTTTTTTAATTTATTCAGTGACTAAACATTGTCACCTATTTCCAAAATTTTCCTTACCATTACTGTCTTGTTAATTCTTTGTCAGGTAGATAACAAGATTAACAATGTATTCCTTATTTTTCTTTGAAACAACACTTCAGCTGGGGTTTTCCCAGTGGCACTAAATGGTGCACAATATCGATGAAATGCTATTTCAAATAAGACTTCATTTATATTTTCAGTTAATCTTGCTTAAGCTTTTTTTCATGTTTTGGATGCTTATCAGTGATTCCATTTGAATTGAGATGATATGTTGGTGATAGTCTACCATTCAGATTTTGATTATTATATAACATCTACTAATATTTTTTTTTTAACAATAAGCTGGTAAATGACATTTCCATTAAGTTGTTCATATATTATTGATAGAAATTTTTAGATATTGAAATAGGTTATAATAAATTAGATAGAAATAGTTTATAGACTAATTTTGAAAAATGTGGAAAAAGATTTGGGATTGCTAAGAATGATAATTTTTATAAATATTGATTGGGGCATGCAAAACAGGCAGAAGTTAAATGTGAAATAGGTTAAAATAGTTATATTCACTATCCATTACAATTTATTTTGGTTCTTTGAGAATTGGCAAGACTGAAAGATTGAGGATAGAAGTGGAGATTTCAATATAAGAACCCATATGAATACAGAAGAAGATAGATATATAGAATAATTAGACCAGAAGTAATGGCCTTTGCAATAATATTTAAAAATGAACAGAGAATTCAGAAATTTTTAGATATAAATCAAAAGAAATAGGTATATATGCATTAGTCTATGAATAATAGCAAATGAGACTATTTAAAAAAAAATATGATTAACTTTTTTTAATGAGGAAAAATAAAAATAAATTAAAAAGATTTGGAAAGCTACAATTAATGAATGGGAAAAGATTAGTAAAACAGTGTTTAATTAAGTGGAGAAGCCAGCGAACACAATAGACTAAAAATGTTTTGCAATATACAAAGTTACTAGATAAAAATTTATTTCTATGTATTTGTAAAAGAAATGAAAAATGTATATGAATAAATAAATTGGTTAAAGAAAAAGAATTACAGAAAATGAATATAAATAATAAAAAAATAGTTTAGAGTTATATAAGAATAAAAATGTATATAAAATGTGAAAAAATGTATAATGATATTAGCGAGAACTTGTTGATATTTATTGCGAGAATGGTGGCTTTGGTTGACAAAGCAAAGAGACAAAAATTGATTGTAATTCTAGCTTATGTGAAGATAGAAAGAGAGACAAAAGAGGTTGTATGGAGAATAGTAGAAGCATATAAATGAAGGGGGGGGGGGAGAAGTAGAGATTTTTTGTTCTATTTAATCTTATATCAATAACTAGAAATATAAGACAAAAAGAAGAAATAAAGAAACAGATTTTATTAAAACCTGATAGGATAAAAAAGAAAAAAGAAATGTGTCGTGCTAAAAAAATGATTTGGTGATTATAGAGTGAAATGATGCAGTATAAATTAGAAATAAAAAATTTTTCTGTGATGTAAAACAGTTTAAGAGAGTGAGAATATTAACTTGGCTAAAAGACTGTTTGGGCATACTTTCTCAGCACAAATATTTCTGACTTTGTCTAAGAAGAAGTCATTTATATTTTAGTTCTTTAATAAACTATTTATATAAAAACACAGAAAATAATTACTTTTTAATTTGTATTCTTTGACTACTTTACTTTAACATTTTATAACAAAATGTATACTCTTTGTTGTAAAGAAATATTGTGAAAAAAAAAGGGTTTCATTAGATTTTCTACAGTTATTTCTAACATTTATTAAATCAAAAGAAGTTCAAAACAGATATTTGCATCAAAAAAATATTACACAATTCTAATATAGTCGCATTATACATTTTTTAGTTTTAAATTAACCAGTCATGTTATTAACATCCCATAGATGGACAACTTATTGTTATAATTGAGAACACTGAAGTGTTCTCTGTCAGAGATAAGAAAATAAACCAAATAAAATCTATTTAATCTAAAGTGAATTTAAATTTATTCTGGCTTGAGATAGTTTGGCTTGATGATGATGGCTGTTTTCTTGAAACTCATCCTCTGAACTTTGCATTATCATATTTTACAATTCAGAATTTGCTATTGTATATAACATGTTAATAAAAGTGCTTAGATACTCTCATTTGGAACAAGTTTTATATTACTTTACAAACATCTATACTATGTAAATTATGTTTTTTAATTAATAAGCACTGACAGCCAATTAAAAAATGAAACCAAAATTGTTGATGACAAAAATTAGCAGTTGGAAATGTAAAAGGCTCACTTGAATTAGATAGTAAAATTGATCTTTAGCTATTTTTAATGATATTTACTTAATAGAATTCCTAAATAAGTTCCTGATTATCAATGTAATATCTGATTTTTGCTTTAAAAAAACAAGAAAATAAGTATTTGCAAAATACTGAATTTTTTTAATGATTGTCTAGCTGTTTATTTCTGCTATAATAGGAATAGATGTTATATCAATTAAAACACTGAAAGTCTTCTACAAAACTCATAGTGAAATTATATAGTATATATTACATAATAGCCAACTTCCAAATTGTAAATTATAATAAGACAAGGTTCCATACTGCTTTAAAGAAATTGCTTTTATCAGAATTATAGATATCTCTTTTTTTTTTTTAAAAAAAAAAAAGTATTAATATTAAGAATGGGATGTATCCACTTATTCTGATTTGTAAAAAATAACCCAACTTCTGACTTGTAAAACACACAAAGCGGTTAAATATTTTTTTTTTTTAATTACAACTATTAAGTTAAAAACATAAATTACTGAATTGTTATTGTTTTTAATTTAATTTAAAAAAAAAAACGAATTTTAGTAATAAGCAATAAAAAATATTAATAAAAATATTAACAATTAATTCTTACCTCACTTAAAATTACCCAAGATTCACTCTCGCTATGAACTCTTAGCCTTATTTCCTTAATTTCTGCAGAGTAATTTCCCAGTATACCTTGAGCAGTACCACCTTCACTGAAATTTCCAGTAACATAATAGCCATCACTCAAAAGAGGATAGTATGATGGTAAGCTCTGGCCTTTCTCAGGGAGTATTTCAACTGTTGTGTTATAAAACCTATCAGCAGGATGTTCGGAGTTACCACTTTTGAAGTAATACCTAATTAATTAAAAGAAATGTGTTTTAAAAATAAGCAATTTATTTTGTAATGCTAGTCATATTTTATTTCATTGTATTTATATATAAATATAATGTGCATGAGTATATATAAAATAAAACATTTACTATCATTGTAATAAACAATAATTATCTTACTGAATGCTATTAATATTTAAATAATTACTCTTTAACATATTGATAAATGTGTATGTTTTATTATCCATAGTTTAGATACAGAATTTATTCTATTTATATATGTCTGTGTTAAGTTCTGTACACAAAAGCAATTTAATTAACTGGGTATTAGAATCCCATATCCAAATAATAGTATTGTACCATTAACATTGTTTGGCAGTTTGCTATTATTTACTTCCTTCTATACAATTTATAACAATAAATTAATGCAGAAAAAGAGATAAAAGCTAGTATCTATAAAATTACAATTTATAATAAAAACTCAATTTTAAAGTTAAATCAAAAATATATACACATATATTAATATACACACATTTTCCAGTAAGTACCCGTAGGTGTTACATATCCAGAAATTTTTAGTGAAGGTTTAATGAGCATGCTGTATCTGATCCCAATCTCAGAGAAATAAAATAAAAGAATAGCATTTTTCCTTTATTATTTTTAATTCTACTATTTATTATAGCAACCAAAACCTCACATGCAGATTGGTTTACATAAAATTTCACATCTCTGTTTTTTAAATAGTAAAATGTTTATTTAGCTTGTGAGAAAAGATTTAGCACTTATTTGCACAAAATATACATTTATAGTTTATATATGCCTATAGTATATTGTGAAATGCATTTATAATCTTCTTAAAACACAAACTGAAAATGTTGATGGTGGTGATAATAATAGTAATAATAATACTAATTAGTCAAGCATTGGTGGTCGAGAGATCGGCGACAGCTGCTTTACAGGCAGTTGTCCCAGGTTAGTGGGGTTCGCTTCCCGGCTGATGCTATGATACATGAGGGAAAAAATAATACTAATTATTAAACAATAGGGTTCTACATTTCTTCTATGCCTTGAGAGTATCAAGCAACTTCAGTAATTTTTAAATAAAACAAAATAAATTTATTTAATATCAATAACAAAATAGAAAAAGAATAACAAGTAGAAAACAATTAGAAATCTCTCTAATCTATTAATAAGCTTCTGCATGTGTTTGTCAATTTCTGTAAGCACTCAACAGATAAATATTATCTATTGCAAATTTGGGTATAACTGCAATATATGTGTGTGTTAGGAACAGAAATCAGTTATAAATGATATTATCATTATGTAAACAATCAGCTGCTACTGTAATATGTGAATCATACTTGCATTTATTACACTTTCTCACAATTCATTATATTTCACTTTCATTGGATACACATATAAATCCTAGCAGGAGTTTTTATATGAGTCCATTTAAGCATAATTATGCCTCATTTGCACAATATACATTTAAATGCATAATTGGCATATGCAGATTTTTTAAAAGTAGCTTAATAGTAATAAAGCGATAAATTATCTATGTAATGTCTGCACGTATTTACATAGTAAAATAATAATCTTTATTTACATTCATGTATGTATATTATACACACATAGTCTATTCAGTTTCAAATGACAGTTTCTTCTCAAGAAATAGTTGTAATATTGTCATGAAAATTAAGTTTTGTCAAACAAAAATCCATTTATTAATACTAGAGATAGAAACCATAGATTTGACATTAATACACTTAGTTATTGGCAATGTGACTGGCTAATTTACATATCATACTGTAAGATATTATGATAAAGAGAATGAAATTTTTTTATATCCCCTTCCTTTTTTAATGAATAATGAAGCTTTACTTTAGCAACTTTCCACTTTATACTTAAAGAATCTTATGGTAATGACAGTAATGCATTTATTATATATATATATCATTATGCTTATAAACTAAGCTCAAATCCAAGCTAATGGAAATTTGAATACTTTTTCAATAGGTTTGAGATTTACATCAGTAAATGGGTATCTAGCTATTCTTAGTTAAATAATAAAATTAAAATAGAAAAATATTCAAATATAATTACCTAAAAATTATCAAGCCTAGGCAGCACTTTCTGCTCCTTTTTTATATGGGGTTATTTGAGAGATCTATAATGAGCTATTTAAGAGTTGTTTTAACTATATATATATGCATGCTTTAATAGCTTTTATATGTAATGTTCACATATACAAATTTATTTCTATAAAAAAATATTACTTGGTAGAAAATTAATTAAATCAAAGAATAAAATTTATTTTGAAAAAAATAATAAGTCTCTCAATTTCTGAACTTATGCAATAGAAAAAAAGCATGTGATGTGATGCACTGTGACTTCTTACACGTAATCAGGAATCTCTCAGCAACTATGTCCAGAGAAACCTGTTAGCCACTTTACCTTTCCTTTCCATTCCCCACCCTAAGTTTTCCCATAATCTACTCCATCCCATTTCCACAACATAATCTTGTCAACTCCATGGCCTTCATATAAAATTCCCCTTATCTTTTCCCAAACTCAGCATAAAAACCAATAACCCACTTTCTGCATAATCACTTTGTTCATATTTAGTCTTCTGTAATTTCATTATTTGTACCCTTTCTGCTTTCAAGCATTTACATTGAATTAACCGATATCTAATATTTTCTATAACTTCCTTACACAACTTGCAGACTTAGAGCAAGTCTCTATCCTAGTAACATTTATAGTAAGTTTGAGTATATAAGATAAAGATTTAAAAGTACCATATTTTCTAATTACTGATTGATTACTCAAGCTTGAAGGTAATGAAATAAGGGGTTGAGATTATTGTCATATCCATTTGTTTCACAATCTGAGGCAAGATTTCTTAGGAACACACATCATGTTTGCATATTTCTATTGAACTATTTTTTAACATAAACAGTGATAATTTCCAATTTAATCAGTAGCCAATTGTATAAATATTGATTTAGTCATTGGAGAGTAGACTATAATGCAGTTACATAATAATAACTGCAAATGTAAGTTGCCTTAACTATTAAAACTTTAAGCCAGCCAACTAATATTATTTAATAAATAGGTATGTAATTATACTTTGGCTGAGAATAAATTTACAATAGTTAATTCATTGCCATTGAGGATCCTCAATGGCAATGGCCAGAGAAATACAGGACGGTATCCTCCAAACAACAGAGCACATCACAACATCTCTCTCTAGAGTCTATCTCTCACTATATGGAAAAGTAGGTCTCCTGAATATGACAATATTACCAAAAATTGCATATTACCTGCTCTTCATCAAACTAACCAAACAGTTTCAGAACAAAATTGCACCAAACTCTTCTGGAGAGGGAAGACTGTGGCCATCAGCCTCCGACAAATCCAGTTGCCTCGGAGGTTCAATGGCTTGTCTTTCCACTCTATTCAAGCATCCATCCTCTAAAGAACACACAATATGCTACATAATTTAATACATTCCATTGGCTATAACATCAGTGAAAAGATTTCCCCAACAGATCGACCCCCACCAGGGAAAATGCTGTGGATGTCATCCCTTATCAATCTTCTAAGTCAATACAAACCAATCATGGACACCAATCTCAACGTTAAAATCACCTTGTGGCATGTGTACCACCTAATTAACCCACAACCTCCTGAAAGTAGCCTCAACCTCACAAACCAAAAATTAATTACCCACTTTAAAAGATGGTGTCTGGAGCCAAGTATCTGGACTTCATCATCAAAATTAACATTAGTGTGCTTCCCACAAACTGGTTCCTGTTTTACCAAAGAGGTGACTCCAACATTGATCTGACCTGCAGTTTATGTTCTCCTGAAGAGGAAACCATTGAGCACTTCATATATCACTATCCAAACCTTAAATCGGTCAGAAATATAGTCTTCACCAACTCCAATATCAGACCGGACCTAATTCTCTCACCCATAAAAGTGATCCACACCAGAACATTTTCTATTATTAGACTATCCATTTTCATTCTCTATGCAATCTGGGTAGTACGCTGCAAGTTGATAATGGAACTGCCCCGCCTAGATCCAGATCTGTTGTTCTGCAAAACAATAAAGAAAATCAGGAAAAGAGATGAGCTCACCTCCCCCAAAAAATCATTTGAGGACACTTGGAACCTATTCACCCTCCCAACTAATACAAGAGAACAACAAACATGCTGGCCTACTAAACCACTCATAAGAACTCTCAGAACTTAACATAACCTCATTTAACTTTGTATATATCCTTTCCGATTTGTACACAAAGTAATTAATAAATATATTTTTGAAACAATTTAGTTATTCTTAGCTAGAGAATAAAAGAATAGAAAATACCTCATTAAATATAAATGATAAAGCTGATGAAAAAGTGTTTATTCTTCTGTTATTTCTCAACAGGTATGAAAAAGCATTCATCTTGCAATGATTTTACTTAAGACTGTAATTTGTCTATATATAAAATGAAGTAATCACCAGTGATCTTGAATAATAAATAGCTTTATAAATCAAATGCAAAACACTGTTTCATTGGTAAATAAAATTATTTCATAAAAATCAGAATGTTTTGAATGTATACATAATTGATACATTGATAAATCAATTGATAAATATAAAGATATCGAAAAAGTTTGTGTAATAAGGAATATTTCTTGGACTCAGTGAAATAATTGTAATCTTTATTCTTTATAGATTGAAGAATTATAGGATGTGATAATTAATGTATTAGCCTGATATGCTTACAACCTAAGGTTCAAATCAAAACTAATTTTTTTTCAAATAGTTGAGAAACTTCAAGTGAATTTAGAATTTTTTTTTTGGAAGTAAATGACTCCAGACAAGTAATTTTGGAAGCAAATGGATTTGTAGTTATTTTTGGTATAGAAGTATATCTGGAATAATCTAAATTAATCAGATGAATATCAAGATACTGACACAAAGTAAAAAGATCATTAATCTGTAGTCACTCGACATCATAAATTAACAGCAATTTAACTTTTGGTTTTGATCACAACAAGTAAAGCGTGATATTAATGTGATTGAGGAAGAGTTTGTCATACCGAAAATTAATTTTCATTATTAAATAATTGTCCAGTATATAAGTCTTTCTTGCGGACATAAAACTCAATTATATTGATTTAGTGTGATTTCCTGCATTAGAAAAAAATCTTTTGATAAATTAATAAAAACAATCTATACTCTGTTGATTACAAGGTCAAGTGATGTTATCTATAAGTATATAGGATTGATTGCATTGTTATAATTCTATTTGTACTAATTACTTGATAATCATTAAAAATAATTACCTTTCTATCTGAAGTGGAGGTGTGAACTTGAATGTGACCGTGTCTCCTGGTTGAGGTAACAGAGCCCAAAAATAAGTTTCTCCTTTATAAGCTTTAGCCAATGAAAATTGCTGATATACTTTTAGTGTTGTTGCTACTTCAGCTGATGGATTGGAATGTGGTCGATGGAGTTCTATTTTGCCAAAGTCTTTGTCCTAAAGATTAAAAATGAATTTCACATATATGTTAATACTTTCGTTATGTATATGTGCTTCAAAATAAGCCAATTATTAATAGAATTTATATGATTCATTGCTAAAAAAAAAACAAAAAAAACATTTTGCACAGATAAAAAATCTCAAGTTTTAATTCCTCCAATTAACTACAAAGGATATTTTTTATTACTTTAAATATTCATATATATATAATAAACAATTAGTATTGTAAATATGAAATAAACCGAAGCATTATTAAAACTTCAATGTGAAATCTACAGCATTTTAAATTTATTCTTAATATTGCTGCATAATGCAAAAATCAACAATTTTGGGCAATTGGTGGTCGAGAGGTCAGTGCGACTGCCTTACACTTGCAGGCAGTTGCCCGGGTTGCGGGTTCGCGTCCCGGCCGATGCTATGACACTTTAAAAAAAAAAAAAACTATTTTTATCAAATGTCTTTCCAACAACTGACTATCACATCATCATACCAATATCATTCAGATTTAAATACCAATATGGCATTAAATAAAGTAGAAAATACTATAAAAAATGCATTGACTTTTTAATATTAGTTAATTTATTCAATATATATATAATAATAATTATAATAGGAGCGTTTTACAAATTGCAGCTGCTTAATAACTGTCAATTGCACCATAATATTTAAATGTTTAATATTGTAAAACTGTTTCATGATTATTTCAATTAACATCTAATCACTCTGGAGTTTGGCATCGCTATGAAAAAGGCTTTTTATATTGCATTGAAATACTAGTTAGTGAGTTCACAGCCAACTGATGAACAATATTGTAAGCTATGAAAAATTGTCTTGAAGGATCTGATTGGTTGATTATTTTAGTTGCAAACTATGAAAAATTGTCTTGAAGGAACTGATTGGCTGGTTATTTTAGTTTAATAACAAAAGGGATGTTTATTATCAGTGATTTTATCTGGCCGGTTTGTTTGAATATTGTTTGAGTAATTTAATTTACATGTAGTAATTAAAGACTGTGACAGATAAATGTTACCAATTAAAGTGCACTCCTCATTAGATTTAAACTTACCAGATTGTAAATCATTTATCTAACATAAAAATTCGGTTTACTAACACAATGTCACATGATTTTTACCTCTTGATTATATAAGCAGTCTCTTCTTGGTCTACTACTATTGCGCCATTAATTGTAAGTTTAAATAATCAATGGATTCCAAATGGTAGTATGATTTAATTCCTACACTGTTTTCTAGTTTATGCCCTTTACCAATGAAGATTTGGGATTCAAAGCTTCAATTTCAACCCCCCCTCCTCCCAGATTTCACTATAGAGAAAAAGAGTGAACCGAATTTTAATTTAAAGATTATGATTTAATCTAATGAGGAGGTTTGATATAAAACCATAAATTTGATTGGTGTATATATACAACTTCATATATATATAGATTAGTTATAAAAATAATTCTTTTAAGCAGGCATATTATCAAACAACTGTATAATTCAAATAATACATGTAAACTAAAAAAAAAAAAAAGACATTTAATATTTCAAATGCCTTTCATTATTGTTTAAAGAAACAATATGGAGAGGGAGAGAGTCTGATAGTGAAGGGAATGTTAGTTTAAATATTCTATTTTTCTATTTTTACATTTTCTTTATTTTGATATCAGTATTTTATATATATTATAAAAAATCAGATATCTATAGGTGGGAAAATCAATAGTATATTTTACATCTCTCTAACTAATACTACAACTAATGTTTATTTATTACATGGCCAGTACTTTAGAAGATCGTGCCAAGTTCAAACACTAAACACTGGAACAATGAATAGTTCCATTAATAGACAAAACAGATTTTTTTTTGTCTAGATTCAATCTGGAACTTTTAATTCTTAGGCTCACAACTTTCATTAGTAGATTTAAAAAAACTTTATTTAATATAGATCTTCTACTTGAGAGGTACAATATATCTGAGCTGTGAAAAGGTAAGAAGAATACAAAATGACATCCAAATAAGTAAGAGACCATGATTATTATTTTTACATATTTAGAACTAATCATTCTTATACTAAAAAAGACAAAAGCTAACAATCTTTGTCCTTTTTATTTCTGCAGTTAAATGTCTAGCTCATTAAAGAAAGTTTATTTTGAAGGATGGAAATGGTATACTCCCAGATTAAAATCTAAAAATAGAATTAATTGTAAAAAAAATAATAATTTGAAAGTCAAAAAAAAAAAAAAAAATTACATCAAATTATGACACATTGAGTAAATATTGTTGCTAGAAAATATTGGCTCTCGATGACAATAGTATCTAATAATACGGCATATAAATCTGAATCAACTGTAGATAATATAAAAACATCAAATCTAATTCATAATTCTTATAAACCAGAAAAGATACAAAGAAATTGAAATCCTAAAACTTTCATTATTAATGAATATTCCCAAAACTTTTGAAAAAACAATTGACTATTAGTATGTTGAACCCTGATTGGAGACTGCCATAGTATTCACTGGTTAATTGGACAACTACCTGGGATTATCTAAGAACTTACCACATATAAATTTTAATGATATTGTGAAGTTACATGTAGTGGATAGAAAAGAGGTGACAGCTTGATTTTGTATAATCACCCTTCATATCAAGGTTTGAAAGGTCAATGCAATTGTACAAAAGATCTTACATGTTTATGGCTTCTAGTATATGGACAAATAAGATCAAAAGCTACTTGTAGCACATAGGTCATATCTTATTATATACAATCCATGAAAGTAATGCATTAAATCTGGAGAAGGCAGAATTATGCACCCAATGTAATACTAGATTTTATATAGCCTTAACTAAACATGAATGTCAAATCTAAGAATTTAATATTTTGTAGCAATATTTGATAGTTTTCAGAGGTTTGACTGACAATTTAAATTTATATATATTAAAAAATGTTAAATATTTGTTATTTGGTATCAATGTTTTATAGTTTATACTTAAATCAACTGGACTTCATGGTTTAATGTAATAGTAGAGCAGCTGATTAGAGAATTGACAGTTCATAGGTCATAGGTAAACTGTCATTTCTGGTATTCAAACATCATATGATATTATTATTATTTACTTGAAATGATTAAAAAATGTTAAATACCCTGACTATCTAGATACAACTAAAACTAGTTTAATTAATAATTTGTAAAACACATAGTCATTACTTCTCATTACGTAAGTAATATATATTAAGACTATGAGCCTAAAATATGACAGTAGGGATCTCTACAATCTTGTGTTTCGATTTGTAGAGGTCCCTACTGTCACATTTTATGTGCATAGTCTTAAAGTTATAGCCTTAATATATATTACTATAAATAGTTTATTAACTGAAATGGATTTTAATAAATATATATAATTAGTTATGTGTGTTGTATTTCTCCTGCAAAAATATCTTAGCAAAATGAGGCATTCCAATTTAGTCCTCCTTATCTCTTATGTGGTAGCCATAGAGAAGCTGTTCACAGCATTAATGAATAATGCACTTAGTAAACATGTAGGTTATCCTATGGAGACTTCCATCTGCTGTTACAAGTGTTTCTAAATTTACTTAACTGCATGTCAAATAATTCTATATTATAACCAACAACATCCAGAGTTTTGGTGAATTATCCCAAAGCTGATCTAAATTAGGGGTTGAAACCTCGAATCAGATCGCAACTTACTACCCAGACTCTTTTAGTTCGAGTGCCAGCAGTAGCAAAAGGTGGAGTATGAGACTCGGAGAATAACGACTAAATTATTAATAATTATCTAAACACACACACACATATGGCTGACTAGATAATGCACATATTAATAACTATCAATAAATTAAAATAGATTTGGATAAGATTTAGGCTGAGTTGCGAATAATACACTAAACATTTTATAAGTTTTAAGATATTTAATTATTAAATCATAAGTTAATTAATACAAAATAGAAGTGCATTGGGATTTACACTAGCAGTAATGTCTCATCTTTAGAATGCATTATAAATCATTTAATTTTAAATTTATTACAATTATTATTATTATCTACGGTTTATACTCATGCCTGAATTGTGTCACCTCTAGAATTGGAGATTTATATGCGACTAAACGTAAATTTGTACTTTAATTTTATAATAACTTAAAGATAAAATAATTCAATTGCATCGCAATGCTTATAAAATCTATTACATTGCAGCTTCTTTCGCATATATATATATATATTGTAACGAGCACAGACGTTCGTTACATTGTTGTTTTTTGTTATTTATTAAACATGAAAGTAAATTAAAAAGTTCGCATTTAAAAATTTTCTTTTAGAATTAAAAATTGAAATTAAATATCATCTTAAACTCTTATATATTAAATCGCACAGATAATGAAAAATTATTAAAATAAAACTTTATTAAAGAAAAAGTATTTTAAAACTAAATTTTAAAAAGATTTGGAAATAAAATTATATCTTTAAATTTATCTTTAAATATATCTTTGATTTGGAAAACAGGTTAATTAATCAGAAATGGAAATGATTGTTAATTAGTTAAATGTAAACCAGCCTTGGGCATTTAAAATGTAAAAACATTAGTCAGATAGGAAAACAATAGAAACTTTCAGCAAATGAAATAAATCCATTGGGAAATCGGACCTCAACGAAAAGGATCATCTCATCGATGACGTAATGTTAAGTCAATCCTTCGAATACGTATAAAAGGAAAATTTGGAAATTATTAATTAGTGACTAGTTATTGATGATTATTACGATGTAACAGCTAGGTGTTAGTGCTGAGGGGATTGAAAAAGACGCACAGCTTCAATCCCTTCAGTTCTGCTAAGAAAGGAAGAAAAATGAACCATCGTTTCTACATTGAGGACCAACTACACTAAAAAATCTCCGGATGGATAAATAAATCGGCCAACAGGATACCAATTTTCGGACGACGTGGGAATTCATGTTCAAACGGCAAGGAATATATGAAGATGAACTATTTAAATAACCGTAAGAACTTTAAAATTTATGAACAGTAAATTAAAAACTTTCCAGATTTAAATGATTGCAATATTATTCTATCTGACCAACATTATTTATTAATTAGTTATAATTTTATTTAATGTATTTATTTTGTAAAATCATTTTCATTTATTTATTTTTTGTTCTTTAAGTTTTATTATGATTTTTTTTTCGTTAAATGTTAAACTTAAGTCGGGCGTGAATGGCTGTATAGATTTGTAAAGTTATATTAGGGGAGGGTAATCTTAGGTTATTTATGTCGTTGTTAGATTGGGTCAATGGATTGGATATATTGATGTAGTTAGTAGATGTAATCGGAGATTCGCTACTGGCAGAATCGTTTATATATACGCCGCACTCACCCGTTTGCCTATGGAAGGAATTATAAGACGGAGAACGCAGTTCCTTTCTATGGAGTTTTTTTTTTATTGTTCTTCTCGTTAGATAGATGTAATATTCCTATCTGATTGAGAGTCAATGTCTTTTCTTAATTCTTTTGGTGCTGCCGTATTTCGTATTACATTGAATACATCGATATATCAGATGGATTGATGTCAGTTTGACTGCGAATTTTAGCCTAAGGTTAAATAGGGATAGAATATTTTAATTTCAATGCTAATCTATGTAGTGTTCATACTCGATTCTAAATAAAAATGCATTAAATTTAAGTTGTTTATAGACGCTTGCATGGATTGTTTATCGGTTAACTGTTTTGCGTTTTCATATTTGATCAAAATATATAGACATTCGATAAATAATGATACCTTACGGTGAGTATCTAAAATGTATTTATTCGGATGTCTTTTAAGTTATTGGTGACAATGCAAGTATCTTATGGTGAATACTATTGGGTTACATATAAATTTCCCTCCGCAATTGTCAGTAATCAATAATTTTATATTTTGATCGCTTATGTTTACTTTGGAATGTTTTTAACCGTGTAATCTATGTAACCGATCTATAGCAACTTATTATAACAAGCTTTTATAATCCCATCTGTGCGAACTTAATTAAAATGTAAAATTAGAATGTAATAGTAATTAAAGGTAAATTAAAGTCAAAAATCAAAGTTAAAAAATAATGTTAAATGTTAAAATGTAAAACTAATAATAAAATAATTTTAAATCTTATATATATATGTGCATAAATAAATGTTTGTATGCTAATTACTGGCAGTGGCTTATTATATTTATTTTTTAATGTTGAAATCTAATTAGATAAGATATGATATTATTAAATCTCTGCTACTCCCTGAGCTAGTGACATGGGCTAACGACCGGAACCAAAATATAAAAAAAAAAAATTTTTTTTTTTTTGACTTACGTATCTGCCTACTTTATAAATTTTTCTAGGTTCAAATGCCTAGATGGCGCCCTGTAGTGCAGATTACGTGAAGTTGTATTCTCCGGATCGTTACAATATATAGGTGCACTTATACACATACAACAATGTTTACGTAACTTACTTTTAATTTTATTATTTTATAATTGAATATACACGTACTATTATAACGAACTCTAGCATTCAGACATTAATGTCTATGAACACAAATATATGCACATATACGTTAATATATGACAATATACGTGGACTTGGAGGGGTTTGAATTAGAAAACGAATACTACTATGGAACCTAGTAGTTGAAATGGGGTGCCAGACAAATAATACCATTTCAATATCTAAATAAGAATATCTCTATCAAAGAACATAAACCATTGATTCATAAAATGTAACGGATAATTGGTACATTCTTAGAAACATATTACATCTTCTAATCAGTAATCGTCATTTTCAACCATTATTGATCCACTGCAATATTAAGTTCTTTTCAAGTTTAAGCCAGTTTTTTCAATCTGTAGCCTCTCTACTCCACATCACATCCAGCAAACTTCTTTATTTCATCCATTTATCTCAAGAGATCTCCTTCTAGGCCTTTTACAAATGTGTATATTTCCCTTGTTTCGATTTATACATTGTAGATAACAAAATCCTAATTGAAAAGTAATGATAACATTTATCATTTTCTCAATAAATTCTTATTTATCCTGAAAGGTCAAATAATTAGAATTGGTTATATGCTTTGGATAGTTTAGCATAGTGATACAGTAATAGACTCCAGAACTAAAAATCTTGAATCATAAGTTCAATCTGTTACTTCTAGTGCTCAAATATACTGATAAGTTCATAGCCATTCAATTATTTTTTATTCATTATGTTATTATGCATATTTCTTAAGTTCTTTATCTGGAGGCACATGGAGTAACTAAGCAATAAAATAAAATTCTTGCCAACTTCTTAATACAATTCTAGAATTTCAATTTTAGAGCTACATTATAACTTTAATTAAGATGCATATTACCTTTATTATATGTTCTATTTATACTTAATGTTGTTCAATTTTTGTTAGTATACCTTTCATTGTGATCTTAACGAGCAAACTTCTTATTAACAATATGGTGTTTGTTATGATCATAGATTCAAATTGATAAATACTAATGTCAGAATATGTGATTTTAAAAATATACATCTCAGATCTAAAAATTTGATATATCATATTAATATTTGATAGTTTATAGAGATTGAATAATCAGTTTGAATTTATAGTGTTTAAAAATGTATATAAAAGAATAGTTTTCTGGTAAACTAAAATCGGGAAGTTAAAAAAAAAACTTTCTAGACAATTGAAAGGGTAGCTATACCTTGTCACTTAACTTATGAAAAACTCAATATATTTACTTGCACTAAATTAATTTGGTCACAATTTCATTTTTTTTTAATCCTTCATGATGGCCCCAGCCTTTACACTAATTTGGCAGCATTTTCACCCTTATATTCATTGTTTTTAAGAATGGGAACAAATTTATCATAACTTGTAGATTTATTCAGTCATTGGTCAATTCTTCATTCCAAGAAATCCTAAAACACATTAATAATTTTTAAATCTCGATATTTGTCTGGAATAAAAAGACAGCTACTTTTTCTTTAATTGAATCCATTTGCAAAATTGTTGATTTCAAATTCACTTTCTTAATGTTTGCTTTCAGAAGCAATTTTCTATTCCAAAGTCATTTAGAAAAGATTAATTATAGATATTTTATAATTAAATAGAGAAACCATATGATGATTTATTAATAATTTTTATTAGTCATTCATTAGACTAAAAATTATACAATAATGAATAATATATCTGTAGTGTAATTTTCATAACACCTTCCTCACATAAGATAGGGACTGGTTTCTATCTGCTTTTAACACCTTATGGAGAGATGTAATCACAAACATATGGTCAAAGACAAGTGAAAAAGATCTATGGCCCAAAGAACACATTTCATGCTGAATCAGCACTCATCAGTTGGCTCAGACCACAATCTCTTACATATATCTTTATCATTCTTCAGTATATATTTATAGCAAATTAGTACAATGTGATGTGATGTACTGTAGCTTCTCCTTAAATGAAGTCAAGAATCTCTCAGCAATTATGCCCAGTGAAACCTGTTAGCTACTTTATTTTACATTCCCCAGTCTATGTTTTCCCATATTCTGCTCCAGCTCATTTCCACAATATAATCTTTGTCAACTCTATAGCCTTTATATCTAAATCCCCCTTATCTTTTCCCAAACCCAACATAAAAACTAATAATCCACTTTCTGTATAATCACTTTTTTTATATTTATTCTTCCATAACTTCATTATATGTACCCTTTCTGTTTTCAAGCATTTACATTCAATTAACCGATGCCTAATATTTTCTATTCCTTCCTTATATAATTTACAGACTAACTAAATCACCCATATTTTTCCATTTACATGTATACTCTCTTGTTGCTAAAGATCCTGTTCAAGCCTTAAACAATAAACTACTTTCCTTGTTATTATCATATATCAACTTGCACCTAATATTGTTTATTTATATATATATTTAAACTTTTTTTACTCTCCATACTAGTTCTCCATCTCTCCAACTCCCTATTCTTTATTAATGCATCTATTTTTCTACCCCATTCCTTACCACTATAACACTCAACAATTCTCCTAACACACTCATCCCACCTTTTGTACAAGTATACTGACATAAATTCTTTATCCAAATCTTCTGCATATCGCATTATCTTCCTCACCCATCTTGTTACCTACTCTTTATTCATAACCCAATTAAATACAATTTTGGCTATTCTTTTATTATCCATAAACTGCAATCTACCAAACATTTTCATTTTGCTTTTCACATCTCTCATATAAAAACTTGAACATCCCATTTCTCCTTGAATTGCCTCCTTTGCCATCCACACATCTGCATCTAATGTATGTCTTCCTACTTCTCTTTGTACTTTTCCAAGTAATCTAATACTCCTTTACTAACACATAACACATCATTTCCATATATTAACTCTGCTACTGCCACTCCCGTCCATGCAATTCTAGCTACATTATATTTATTATATGAAAATACTGTTAATTTCTTTATCAATCCCTTAATCGATGTATCATGTGCTGTCCTCCTTCCTTAATCTTAAATCACAATTTTAGATTTGTCTTTAATCTTTTCAGGGACAAGTAAAATATTTAATCAAAAAAAAACTTGGTGGCATTGATATTAAAAAGCAATAGTATCATATGTGTAACTTTTGTTTATTTTTAACTTAATCATTCTATATCGCAAATTTGATAAGTAAATAAATAACAGGATACACACACATTTATTTCAGTGTATTAAACAGAATACTTATTCTTTAAAAGAGTAATAGATCAGTATATCAGACTCTTGGTATTACAGTTTAGATACTTTAATAAATAAATAAAATACATTTATTTTTTTAGTAAAGAATTGCATTGAAAAATCACAAAAATTCATAAATATTAGTATGACAACTTTTATCATTATTCAATTATAAAATCAAAATAATAACAAAAAATTACTTTCAATTTCTGTATTTTTCCCTTAAGTGATGAATGTGTTCCAATATGTTGAAATAACGAAGGTTTATATCGTATACGAATTTGTTGCTGAGTTTTTGCGCAGTGTTTCTACAAAAAAAAAAGGTCAACAATAAAATATTATAATTTGAATTATATAGATAATTATAAAGTATTATTATACATGATTATCAAGTATATGAAAAGTAATTAACAATATTTTAGTGCAAATCTTATTCATCGAGTTTTTTTCATTTGGTCACGATATTTTTTTTCTTGTCCTTTTCAGACCACTTTTTTATACATTGCACGTGACTAACTTTTATCATCACATATTGCAAAAAAACAAAAAAAACTTTATGAAGTAATTAAAAAGATTTTCGATGTTAATATCATGGTAATTAGTATTCCTTACTATATTTGAACATTATTTATCATGTGCAGTAATAACTATTTTTCAATTATTAAAATGTGTGTATCCATATATATAAAAGGACAAAAAATCTTTCTCATATCTTATGCTGTTTAACTCAGTAATAAGAGTTGATGAACTACTGGATAAACTTCAACTTATCATTTCTAATGTTAAACATCACATGACCCCTGAGTAACTAATAACTGATTTTTTTTTGTCATATGCTTTGGTGCAGTGTTAAAATGATAGACTCAAAAGCTAAATATTTCTGCATCAAAATTAATGTATGCCATGTTTGGTGCTTTGAATGCAGGTAGATGACACATTAAGAGACCCAAGTGACTGGATCAAAGCTCAATCTATCATTTTTGATGTCTAAACATCACATGACCTACTAAGAAACTATCCCTTTAATTGTAATGTTTTCCCAACCAAATGATGAAGCAATTTTCTAAAATGTAATCTTTTCAATTTGACTCTAATCAAAAGAATAACATTTACTTATTAAATATATCACTAGCCCATTTTATTTTGCTGTTATTTGAATTTGCTTCAATTGAAGCAATCTTCCAAATTTTGAAAGATTTTAATTAGCCTTGTTTCCAGTTCTTAACAATTTAACTGTATACTCTCATATAAGGCTACTAACATACTGACCCAAAGAGATATCCAGAAACACAGATAACATTCTATGGCAATTTATTCTTTTTCTCTCCATTTTGAAAATAATTTTTTCAAGATGTTAAACTGCCATAAAAATAAATTAGAAAGAAATATTAGAAAAAACCACAATAATAGGAATGACTACATAAAAATTCTCTAAAATCGAATTAAAATTGATCAATGGCCTTATTTTCTTCCCCAATCAAGTTTAGATGGACAAAAAATGTTCTAGGATGTGTTGCTATCAAAGAATACTTCTAATTCCTTGGCCTAATCACAGAACAAACACAACTATCTTAAAAATTAACAGGAAAATGTGTGTTAATCAGAAGATTGTAACACATAGTTAAAATATCCTTCAACCCTGTAGAAAAGTTTTGTCACTGATGGCAGGATTAAGGTTACCATCAGTACATTTTTTTTTAATGTGATAAACAGATTCACTCGAGAAAATCGTTAGCTATCGATTATATATATGACCCCAAATTCTAAAGTATTGAAGAAAACAGGATTAAGGCCCCCATCAATATGTTTCTTCTCAATGTAATGAACAGATTCACTTGAGAAAATCATAAGCTTTCTATATACATGATCCCAAACTCTAAAGTATTGAAGCAAATGATGAAGTGTTTTACATGATGCCATTAAAGACTTTTGAGAATTAATTAACTGTAAATATTCAATTAGGCTCAATATTAGATGATAGTTTTGTTTGTCTCTGAAATAAAAATATGTACATGTAATATCTTCTACAACTAATCCTCAAGAAAATAAAGCAAAAGATGAGGATACACTATATATTCTACATACTGATACCATATATGATAATCATTTGGTGTCAAATGTATCTTATTTTACTTTTAGAATCTTAAGAAGTCACTTAACTAATGTTTGATTTTGATAACTAATGAATCTAAAAAACTGAAAACCACAATAATTAGTATTAACAGATGGGTCATCATCATCACTTTCTTTTTTCAATTATGAAAAAATAACTTTCATTAATATTTTCAATTTTTACAAATATAACATATTTATTATTATTATTAATTAATAATAATAATAATAATAATAATAATAATAATAATATATATATATCATTAAAAACCAGTCAACACTTAGACAATCCCAATATCAATAACAATCAACAATTTCTAACTGTTGTCAAGGCAACTGCCTTTTAACAATAAAAACAGACTTACCGCATCTTTCTCAGGTATGCAAACTTTAACATAGAAGATGTGATCCAACAACCAATCAACTGGCTTTTCCTGATGAAACATCAATAAGAACTCAACCAATAATGGTAAGTCCCGTGATTTGAAAAGTTTTCCTAAAAGTATATATTTAATTAAAACTAATAAAATGCATCACAACATATAGCTAATTGTATATAACAAAGAAAGAACCTCACCAATAAATCCCAACTGAGAAAATTCTAGCATAAACCAATCTTCTTTTGGTTGAGACAGTGCAAACTTATTCATTGCTGTCAGGTAACCAGCTTTGGTAACGATATCATCTTCCAACTGCAAAAGATGACAGATGCCATAAATATATTTACATGATATAAACTTAACTATTAAAAATGGGGGGGGGGGGTAGTAAAAATGTAGTTAATAACCACAAGTATATGTATATATCATATGATACTACATAAATCTGTTAGGAATTAAAATTAATAAATGTGGACTGGTTTCCTTTTCAGCATACATAAATTGATATTAACAATATTTCCCTCTTGACAATAGAAGTTATAATGTAAGCAAATGAGTAAAATCAATAGACGCTAAGTGGCAATGAAAGATAAACTTCCATAGCCAATTTCTTATTTATTGATTTTTTTTAGGATTAGATTTACACTGTTCTTATATTGTTACTAAATCAGTAAATCGAAATTTCAAACATCATGAGTTTTAAACTCAAACTAATTAGCAGTTTGCACTATTTTGCTCATTATTCACACTGACAATTAATATAAATTCATTAGTTTATTTCCCTGATTTATTTCAATGGCCACAATATAATAATGTCTACATATTGATATGAATGAAGATAGTGGTAATCATTGTGAAGAGTGAGAAAGGAGGATAGAGAAATTGGTTACAGAAAAAGTAGAGTTATAAAAAATGAACCTAAAAAAATAGTTTAAAATTATATAAAAATAAATAAAAATTGTAAAAGTATGTGAAAATATTAGACAGAATTTATTTTTTAGTGAAATAATAATAACTTTGAAAAATGAACATAGCACTAGTGAATATTTATTTTCGAAGTGAAGATTATTGAAAGACGATAGAATAAATTGTATGGAGATTGGAAGGAATATAAAAGAGAATAAAAAATAAGAAACAGATATTTATTTTTTGTTTTTTGTTTGTCTTTTTGACAAAAATATAAAAATAAAGATTAAGATATTGTAACTGATAAAACACTTTTTGCTATAATGAGGTAAAGCAGGGGTCCCCAACCTTTTTGCACTTAAGAGCACATTTTATAATACCGGCCAGATGGCAGGCACCATTTATTTTTTTAACCAGGTGGCTGGCACCATTTATTTTTTCAATGTAAATTTATAGTTGGATATTGTTAATAACACACATAATGTACAAAAAAAATATTTATTTCAAAAATAAAATATTAACATATAATTTACGTTTATATTTTTACGCTGTAAAAGTATAGTATGCCCTACAATTTGATTACAATATAATACAATAATTTATAAGAAATTTTTAAAATTAAATTTATTTGTATCAGATAAATAATTTTTTATCGTGTTCGGATAGCGGTGGGCACACATAAAATGGTCTGCGGGCGCCATGGTGCCCGCGGGCATAGGGTTGGGGACCCCTGAGGTAAAGGGAGAAATGAATAGTGATTACAGATTGGAAGGGGATAATAGGAGAAAAAAGAATGAAAACATTGCAGTGGTGCTTCAGATAGAGGGAATGTTTAACTTGGTTAACAGAAGCTGTGGGAATATGGGTTATATATAGATACTTTTGACTTCAACTAATATGAAATCACTGTGCATCACATTAATACATTAATTTTGTATGAAATACTGTACTTTCTTTTGACAACCTTTACCCAATAAAACTGAACTTTGTAAAGACCATTTTTAAACAAAATTGCTATTGGAGATAGAAATATTAAAAAATATGAATGGAAATGAGAAAAAGGTTATTTGTCCTAAATACAATTCATTTTCAAAGATTTTCTAATAGTATTTACAATAAAAAAATCACTAATTCTTTCAGCTTGCATAAAACAGATAGTAGTGTCATCTATGTTTCAACTTTAGAAGCCACAAAAAAAAAAGGCAAGGAATAAAAACAATAAACACAAAAAGGCAATGCAACCCCAATTTTAACAGTTTTGAACTAATTTGTCCTCTTCTAATTAAAAAAAACTATGATTTGCAATGTTTCTTCTTGATCAATAGCTTTTGCTCTCATCCTGTAACTCCACTGACATTATTCATAGCTTACATCATAATTCCTGAAATTAAGAGATATCACTTAAGTCCAATCATGAGCTGGAAAATACTTAAGTACACACTTATTATTATTAATTATTTGCCAAAAGATCAAAGAAGCTTGCAATTCGCATATAACTGGAATTGTAAATATATAGATTTAAAGTCTTAAGATATTTGACACTCAAAATAAATTTGAGTTAAGGGTACACAAGCAGTGTAAATTATTGATAGTGATAATTAATATACAACAGTGATGTCTATCTTTCTCACAGTTTTTCTTGTAGATGATAGCATTACAATCAATGTTTTCTTATCTCCTTTTAACTAATAATAGGAGAAAGACATTAGAATTTTTATTTATTATACAACATCTTTGGTATTGTCTAGTACCACAACAAGTAAACGTAGATAGAATTGGGAGAAAGTGGTAGAAGTCATCAACCTTCTTAACAAATGTGATGTTTATCATAAATCAACAAAGATCAAGCATCAATCATAGCAACATATTGCCTACAGCTTTTAATTTTCTTTAAAATTGTTTAAGTTAATTTTTCATTTGATTCAGAATCATAGTTACTTTAGCCCTCTTCTCCCATCCTATGCACAATGTAGCAGTAGTCTAATGATGTCTAATTAAACTTGGGTGTGAAAACAACTCTATTTAAAGTTAAAATTAGTTCTTGGGAATTCAAGTGATGTTCCAGTACCACAGTGGCAAAATGGATGCAACATTTCCATTCAATTGACCAAACTGAGATTTATTTAGTTAGTTGTCCACAATTTTTAGCTCTAGATCTGCCTCATTCACTATTTTAATAAGCCTCACAGGTATAATAGCAATTATATTACTTAATAGCAATAAGTTGCAAGTGTATGCTCTAATTTCATTTTGCAAACAGTGTTTTTATGATAAATATATAAGTTAATAATAACAAATCACTTAATTCTTTAACAAAAACAACTATCTACTCTAGGGCTATCTATAATAAGTTTCAAGCAATGAATGATTATTGAATAGTAGAGCATTTATTTTATAAATGCAGAATCTGATCTGGAAATTTAAATGCATTATTATCTAGTAATCATTCATTATTCAAGCTTATAATAGATGGCACTAGAGTAGAGACTGCACTTGTCATAGATTTATAAATTAATAACAGGTTTGATTTTAAGTTTACTATTCTGTTCAAAAATTTATTATTTTTTACCTGTGCATAAAAAGTTCCTTTAGGTTGAGCATACATCATCAAGAAAGAGAAATCAAGATTTTGTTTTGTGCGCCACCTATATATTAAAAAAAAAATTAAATAAATAATAGCAATTATTAATGTGTATGAATATAATTCTAGATTATCACTATTTTTAAAAATGTTTCTTATCAATTTTCTTGTCTTTTAAAGTTCAATCTTGTGTTAAGATTTGTAGAGATACCTACTATCGCATTTAGGCACATAGTCTTAAGATTATAGCCTTAATATATATTATTTAAAGAACTTAAGAGACATAATTTTTAAAAAATAACATCATGCATAATTTTAAATGCAATTTGTCTTTTATGCATTACAACTTTATAAATATTAAATAATGAATAAAAATTATAAGATGCAGTCATATTATTATTATGTTACCTGCAAACTGCTTCTACAGAAAAATAATAAATAAAAAGAAAACCGATTCATAACCAAAAATTAATTCTTTATTTTTACTATTTTTATGTTTTAGGAATTTACTATTGTTAATATTAAACCAAATAATATACAAATTACAGCATTTTTCTTAGCTGTAGAGATATGATTAGGAATTTAATAAAGACACCTTAGCAGACATAATTGTAGTATAACTTCTTATAACGATGAATGTAGTAACTTTAATATTAAGTATTAAGAATGTGTTGTACTTCAACACATGTAGGCTATGTGTAACAAAATTATTATTAGTAATATAATTAAGTTATATCTTTAAAAATTAAAAAAAAAAGTTTTCATATTACATGGGACAGAAATTATATATGTACTGTAGCAGATAGAGAGTATTTGGTATAATGAGACAAAAGATCTGCAAATGCAAATGAAATGATATATGTGACTGTGTCATGTATAAGTTGCAAGTACATGTAATATTATGATAACTAACTTTCAAGCTACTGATGATGATTAAACCAATACTCTGTAACAAATAAAATTATTCCATCACAATATACTTTTCAGATTATTCGTTATATATATAGATGCATCATCTAATCCAAATAATAAAAATTATGGTCTGCTAAAAATAGCTTTCTATTTGTGCCAGTCACTTATAAGGATCAAGATATTAGGCATCACCTTCAAAGTGATGAGCTATCCTGTGCATGTTATTCTATCTTTTCTGCATTTTTATTAAATCTTTCTTGTTATTGTTTTTGACTTTTAGCTAATATAAAGTATAGACTTTGAGAATGATAACATACAATAACAACAATTAAATTAATCATGGAGAAAAATTATAGACATACAAAAGAATGAGAATAAAATGAAAATAGGCTAGGTCAAAAAATTGATAATATATTTCTTGATGTAAATAAAATAAAGAAATAATTCCATTATATTGCAGTAATTATATGTGTGTATATTTAGTGTTATGAATGCATCATTTTTTTAGCTATATATTCATCCTCTACTTTAAGCATTAGTTTTAGTTTTATTTTATTTCATTATTATGCACTAATACCTCTTAAATTACTATTCATTAATTTAGAGACTTGATATTATCTGACTAACACTTGGGAACTTAAATGTTAACATATAATAATAAAAAATATTAGCAAAATGCCAAACATTACAACAAAAACTCTATTTCATTTACAAAATCTTAATCTATCCTCACAAGATATGAGTTCATATGATGCAAAGAATAAATATCCCAAGTTGTCATAAATTTAGCATATTATAAAAAGCATTAAAGTTGAAAAAAAATAAATTATAAAATAAAAATGAAAAATTTAAATATTAAAGTTATTGATTTTATATTTTTGATAAATTGTGAATTTTGATAAATTTTTAAATCGTCATTTAGCATAAGTTCATTACATTCCTCATAAAACATAATTAAAATGGTATATAAAGTCTTATTTTTAATAATTCATGTTTAATATTAAATAAAATGAAAATGTCTATATTTCAGTTTGTACACAGGATTTACTAACACTGGCAAATATGTAAAAGGTATCATTCCCCCCCCTAACAAAACAAATAATAAATATTAGGTCATAAAGCAGGCAAAACTTATACAGTAGTGCCACTCAGTGCCAACCAGAGTAATCAATGAATGCCAGAAGGTACTAGATGGGGATTTTAACAAGCCTTCTGGCATCCATTGATTACTCTAGTTGGCACTGAGTGGCGCTACTGTATGGAGAGTTTTGCCTGTTTTAATAACAGTAATGTACTAGCATAAGAAATAGTGATCATGAAAATAGTAGGTCATCTAATAATCTATTTTCAGATATTTATTAAAAATAATATTGATAAATTATAATTTAAAAGTTCAAATATATATATATCATTAACTGCATGAGAACAATTTGTGTGTACTCGTGCATACATATATATGGGCAATTAGTTCCCAAACGGCCATCTAACTTTTCATGTTTTAAAAATAATAATAGTAATGTAATAACATTATCTCCTAAAAATAATTTGAAAGAATAATTTATTGGAGATCTTTATCAATTTTCATATCTTAGTAATAATAGTAATAATAACAAGTCAGATGTCACATGACTTATATATAGCTTGCACTTACAAATATGTAAAATTAAGAGCGTGCTAATAGCTCTAAACAAGCTTTTTTTTTATTTATTTATTTATGATAAATGCTACTACAAGAGAAGACATTCAAATCATTTTTATCTTGGATTGTCCCCATCCCCAGACAGGTTTCGACCTATGGGTCTCTTCAGTGAGGAGTTGGGACATTAGATTTAAAAAACCAACTCAAGCAAAGCATTTATCTAAAAGTTAATTGTTAGAAGAAGATCTGAAACTTTTAGACATCTACATGTCTTTAAAGTCAGCTCTCCAACTGAAAAAATCATATGGGCCTAATATAAAAAATTATTAATATTTTCTGAAATCATAATTATGAATTCAATTAGTCATTCGATTCTTGATTAAAAATGATTATATAAATATAATTAGCTAAAGGATACAGTCTCAAGTTAATTTGAACTGATCAAATAAATATTAATGTACTAACTATAAAAAAAATTATAACCATCATGATGATATCACTCTAGTTCTTCTGGTGCTGAGCTCATATTAATATCTTACAGTAGTAAAATGATTTTAAATCTAGGTGGTGCTGGTTAAATCAGTACAAAGATTTTATATAAAAGACAACATATTTATTAAGATAGAAAAAAAATTGCAAACAAATGTCAAGGAATATTATGTAATCTCTAGGGTGCAAATGAATGTCCAAAGATAGAATATGATTAGCTGATGATTATTTTATTTCGTTTATAAAAATACATAAATCTAAGTTTATCTAGAATGCACCTGAAGCATATCTTAGATTAATAGTTGGGTAAAATTTATTTTGTTTAATATTGTCATGGATATTTCATTGATGAACAAAAGACATGTAGATATAATTAATTTTACAACTTATAAAGATTGATAAACTATTTTATAAAGATTCAAAATGCAATATTACAAAGAAATACTAATTTCAAAAAATGTGTTCTATAAGAGGATTGTTTTAAAGCTAGGACTAAAAAGAAAAATACTGCCATCAAAAATATCCAATGGGCTGATACTTTTGAAAATAAACTTTAATTTTAATGTTATTTTCATTTTCCATTTTTTAAAAACAAAGGAAATAGATACGATTGCAGTAATTACCATGGAATATCATTATTATCTATTACAGCAAAGGCACTTCCAGAAATTTTGTTGAATATATTGTTTCCAATTATAGATAAATAGTTACCAAAAACTCAATGTGGTTTTAGAAAATAAAAAAGCACTATAACATAGTTTTCATTGCCAGGCAAATTGCAAGAAAAATGTTGGGAACAAAGGAATGATTTACATATTGCCTTTATTGATGTGAATAAGGCATTTGTTTCAAAGTACTGTATAGGACAAGTTTATGGCATTGCTTGAAATTAGTTGGTTGTCCATCAAAGTTTATTCATATTATATGATGGAATGACAAAAATCATTATTATTATAAGTGGAAAATCTAAGGCATTAGAAATAAAAGCTAGTTTTAAATAAAGATGTGTATTTGCTCTAACATTGTTTTCAATTTTAATGACAGTGGTCTTTGGAATTGTTTATAAGCAGCTTAATAAAACAGAAATATATGATATAGATTTGATGGTGGAATTTTTATTTGAATCAATTAAAAGTGAAAACAAGAACCGCTTTTTGAATTCTGGATTTACAGTTTGCTGCTGATTCTGCTATTTTTTCTAGTTTAAAAGATTTACAGAATATTCTTAATGTTTTAAATGCAATATATATAGACATTGTTTTTATTAATTAATGTTCAAAAACTCAAATTCTTTATCAACCAGTGATTGAAGAAAAATCCTTAGTAATTAGCTTGGATGGTTTTCATCTTGAGAATATAAATCAATTTAAATATTTGGGTAGTTTTACAAGTACAAAATTAGATTTAGATGTTCATTTACAACCCAGATTCCAATGAGATACTGCTCTTAATAAGTCAAAAGAGTATTTTATCACAGAAAAATAACTATTGCAACTAAATTTGCTATACATAGAGCTATTATTTTATCTAATTTATTGTATGGAAGTGAAACTTGGACACCCTTTTGCACAATATAAAAGCATTAATAAAGATTTTATTTAAGGATGCTCCATAAAATTTTAAAAATCAACATTCTTTGCTTGCTAGATGAGATTCTATTGAGTTCACTATTGTAAAACCACATCTCTGTTGGATTGAACATGTAAAATGAATAAACAGTAAAGCATCGGTGGCCTAGCAGTTAGCATAGCTGTCTTCCAAGTAGCTGGCTCAGGTTCACTTCCCAGTTAACGCTTTGACATATAAAAAAAATAATAAACAATGGAAGACTTCTCTAATGGTAAACTTGAGCATGGTTTTTGTAGGAGAAGTACATCCCATCTACAATATTATCTCAAAATGCAATGTCACTTGTTTCCATTGAGAAGATATGACCAGGAATAGAATGCAATGGTATTAAAGTATTTCAGAATAAAAAATTTCTGCAGAAGAAATGAAAGAAAGCACACAGAGTATGTTCTATATGTGAATGTATTTGTGATACAGAGATACAAAATTCATTTCTAGGGTAGTTTTTTTTCTCTCCTTTATTTTCTTCCTCTCTGCCCCTCTTTTTTTTTTGGGGGGGGGGGGCATTGGAATGGTTATACTCATTTATGAGTAGCTGCTTATTGTTATTTATTTTTCAACTCCTTGCAAAAAAAAAAATTTAATCTTGTAGTAATCAAAAATCCCTGGTTTTTTAAATAATGATAACAAATTCAATATAACATTTACAATCAACATCCCTAAATTAAAAGATAAAATGAGAATTTGATATCTTCTTGGTTTACAAAATATATTTATAATATTTTCAGCATTTCAATAATAGATAATGAATGCTTAAAAGGGTGCTTCTTGTTAATATTCAAATACTTTTGAGAAATTTGGTTATAATGTCAATTAGATGATATGAAGATAATTTTTTTTATAACTAGACAGGTTGAATAATATTAAAATTTGTGACAAATCTATACAGTATTAAATACAGTAGTCTCTTCTTAACCATAGATTCACTATCCATTGTTTCAGTTATAGTTTAAAAGATATTAAATTAAAAATTGAAAAATTTGCAAATTTGAATTTATAAATTTCAAACTATGCTCATCTATATAAATATCGCTGGAGATCAACTCTCAGTCAACCATTACTTTGCCTTGAACATTCAATAAGCAAGATTATTTTTTCTAGATTTATTACTATCTGACTCTGTTTTTGTTAATATTTAAATATGTCCATTTTAAATTAATTATGTATTAGGTTTGATGATGTTAAAGTTATATCTTATGTAGAATAACTATACCAAACTTGGAATCTAATGGCAGCAAATATGAAAAGCAGATTACTAAAATGTAAAAAAATTGTGTCAAGTTTTTTTAAAAAAGATAGAATTAATATTAAAATAATAATAATAAAAAAAAACATTGATGTTAAAAAAAGTATGAGGCTGCATTGAAATCAACCTCCAAACCCCATGTTTTAGATTCTGCTAATTCTAACCTACAGCCATACTATGAGTGATAAACAAATTGGCTACTATGCATAATTATTATGAGGTAGTGTTTTAAATAAGTTTAATTTGAATAAATTATTAATAGTAATGTAATTTTTTATATAAATTAGAGTTTAAATAAAGGTAATTTGGAAATGTAAACATTTTCATTTACATATAATCTCGGCCTCAGGGTGGCCTTTGAGCGTTCCATCATCAGATTTTCAATTGGATGGACGGTTGAAGAGTTGGAGTGTGGAGTAGATTGAAGCCTGTCCATTAAAGTAGGAGGATTTGCTATCTTAATATATATCTGAGCACTTGTAGCATATATGTGTAGAGATGGTAATCTGGACCAACTGATGATTGCTGGTTTAGCATGAAATATGTATATTGGTGATTATTTATCTTTTCAACATATGTGTGTTAAAGTATATCAGTGTTATGAGATAGTGTGGAGAATGGTGGGTCATGTGAAAGTCTGTACTCATATCCTGTCTATTACATATATAGACACAGGTATATATAAACCTGTGTATTTCAGCTATTACATATTAGAGATGTCTGCCTATCCCTTGTATATGTATTTAATGGATTATGTCCTGTACATGAGGGGTCAGATTGACCTTGGGTCAACATGGGTGTGACAATAATCTCGGCCTCAGGGTGGCCTTTGAGCGTTCCATCATCAGATTTTCAATTGGATGGATGGTTGAAGAGTTGGAGTGTGGAGTAGATTGAAGCCTGTCCATTAAAGTAGGAGGATTTGCTATCTTAATATATATCTGAGCACTTGTAGCATACATGTGTAGAGATGGTAATCTGGACCAACTGATGATTGCTGGTTTAGCATGAAATACGTATATTGGAGATTATTTATCTTTTCAACATATGTGTGTTCAAGTGTATCAGTGTTATGAGATAGTGTGGAGAGTGGTGGGTCATGTGAAAGTCTGTGCTCATACCCTGTCTATTACATATATAGACACAGGTATATATAAGCCTGTGTATTTCAGCTATTACATATTAGAGATGTCTGCCTATCCCTTGTATATGTATTTAATGGATTATGTCCTGTACATGAGGGGTCAGATTGACCTTGGGTCAACATGGGTGTGACAATAATCTCGGCCTCAGGGTGGCCTTTGAGCGTTCCATCATCAGATTTTCAATTGGATGGACGGTTGAAGAGTTGGAGTGTGGAGTAGATTGAAGCCTGTCCATTAAAGTAGGAGGATTTGCTATCTTAATATATATATCTGAGCACTTGTAGCATATATGTGTAGAGATGGTAATCTGGACCAACTGATGATTGCTGGTTTAGCATGAAATACGTATATTGGTGATTATTTATCTTTTCAACATATGTGTGTTCAAGTGTATCAGTGTTATGAGATAGTGTGGAGAGTGGTGGGTCATGTGAAAGTCTGTGCTCATACCTTGTCTATTACAAATTAAAATGAAGCCCAACTATTCAATGTAGCTCAAAGGTAGAATATATAATAATTAAAATATTTCAAATAATTTAACTAAAAAAGTAATCCTCTTATATTTAAAAAAAAAAATATTTACAATCAGAACATATTTCTAACAATGGAGTGATAAGCACTTTCATTTAATATAAATTTTCTTAATTATTACTGCTATTTGGAGCCCCATTGATGAAGTGTCTTTGTGCCCTGCACAACTGCACACCAACATGTGGTGGCCCTGCATACATTTTTTTGCAACTATAGTCATACTATATCTTCTAAATTCTTACGAAATTAATTTTCATCAAGAATTTGTGTCATTCTGCTAAGAATTATTAATATATATGTGTGTATAAAGGGATTATTCCTTCCATACTTTCTGATATGTGCAGAACTTTTTAAAAGCAAATATAATTGTTTTATGTACAATGACAAAATTACTTTTTATTTCTTGATTCACATTTCTTTTAATAAATCTTCATTTTAATTTAATAGATTTTTATTTTGAAGGATTAGGTTAAAGAATGTTTATTTAAATATTACATTGAAATCTTATAAACCTTCTCTCACCATCATTGTTTACAACATACTATAAACGTACAAATAAAAATTGAGATTCAATACACATGGAATATACTTACTTCACACGATCCTTTGTATCACCAAGAGTTTGCTTGATATTATCAAAATTTGGGTAGAATCCAGCAGGTGGCGCAATTATTTCCAAAACTCCAGAATTAACATGTTCATAAAAACTAATTAAAAAAAAAATGTTGTAAAAGTACTGAATGTGTATTTACACACATTATCATTTTATATGCATCTAATTATAAATTCATCAAGAAATAAATATTAACATAAACTATACATTAAAACTAAAATATTTAAATAAAATAATTTTAAAAAATTACTTTTATATTTACAAAATATTATTTAAATCAAGATTACAAAAAAAAAAAAGATTTTAGTTTTCCAGCTTGCTAATCATGCTGCTGAAATAATTCAATTCAGAATAGTTTATTAATTACAGATAATACTGAAAATAAAAAAATATATACAGTAGAATACCTTTTTAAGGAATGAATATTAGATATTAAGGCAATTTTTTATGCTAAATTTAAAAGATGTTTCAATTATGAGCGATAAGATTTGACATTATATTTTTATATGCAATTGAAATTCTAGATTATAATATAAATAATCTTAATGTATATAGATGCAAAATACAATAGCTTTAAATATCCTGTGCTAAGTGTAAGAAATGTCCAGAATCTTTCTGTAGAGAAACAAAAAAGAACAAAATATTACTCATCCTATCAGTTTTTTGCAAGTTGATGAACATGATATGAAAAAAGTATACTTGTTACAAAAGGATTTTACTATGAAAACCTCTGATACTAAACAAATAGAAGTAACCAGAAATTGAAAGGAGTTAGAAAACAGTTTTTCATAATCACAAATCATTTGCAATTTAATAAGTCCAGAAAGTGAGTAAACATAATATGCATGTTATAGCGGTAAAAAAAAATCCCATATTTCTTTAATAAAAAAAAATGACTTGGCAATTACATAAGTCTATAATAAAACTGCAGAAGTATTTTAATGAGGAGAATAGCTTATTAAATGCATAAATTAACATTGCAAATCTTTCTAGATCCTAATATTTTCTTGTGTTGATCTAATAAATGCTATACCCTATATGGTTTAGTGCAGTGGTAGAGTATCAGACTCTAGAGGTTTGATTCCAGTTCTAACATTTCTGGAACTTGGTAGAGTATCAGACTTATAGGTTTGATTCTAGTTCTAACACTTCTGGAACTTGGTGCACCGGTAGAGTATCAGACTCTAGAGGTTTGATTCCAGTTCTAACATTTCTGAAACATGGTAGAGTATCAGACTCTAGAGGTTTGATTCTAGTTCTAACTCTTCTAGAACTTGGTGCACTCTTAGAGTATCAGACTCTAGAGGTTTGATTCCAGTTCTAACATTTCTGAAACATGGTAGAGTATCAGACTCTAGAGGTTTGATTCTAGTTCTAACTCTTCTAGAACTTGGTGCACTCTTAGAGTATCAGACTCTAGAGGTTTGATTCCAGTTCTAACATTTCTGGAATTTGGTAGACTATCAGACTCTAGAGGTTTGATTCTAGTTCTAACACTTGTGGAACTTGGTAAAGTATCAGGCTCTAGAGGATTGATTTCAGTTCTAATACTTCTGGAACTAAAATTTCCTTTGAATTTCCATAGCAATATTTAGTGTTATTTCAACAATTGCTAGCAGCTTTCATAATTATTTTCATATCATTCTATATCCAATTCTTTAAATATGATGTGTGCTATCCTATATCAATAGTCTTAATTAATTTATATCACTATCCTATACATCAGTCCTTGAAGCTTTGATTAAGTACAATTTCACCATAATTATGTATATCAATTCTCCTAAAAATATTTTTGATTACCTATTGCAATTTGAAATCTTGGAGTTAAAGTTAAAAATCTGAAGATTTTAAGAAATAGAATTTGAAAAATAAAGATTGAAGCTGTTCAAACTATAATGCTTTGTGTAATGTCATAGATGTGAAAATTAGTCTTTGGAAAAAAAAAATATGGATACTTTTAAAATGTTATGCTGATAAAAACTTTTGAGAATTTTATAGGCAGCAAAAAAATTAAGTGGATTAAGTGAAATCATGATGTTCCACACCTTACTCCCCTTGTGTACATCACACATAGCATTAATAGCCCAGATTGTTGTCAATAAACTTTGATTAGAAAGAATACATATTGTTTATTGAAATGCATGTGTATATATGCTTATGTATAATACCCTATAACTATATTGTTTCTGCCACACATCCCTTTAAATAAAAATAGTCTGAATATGTGCAGATGTTTTTTATTTATATAGTATGGTTATGAAAATTAATATTGTAGTATAAATAAAAAATTAAAAAAATAATAATAGTTATTAATAATAAAGTGAGGAGCACATTTGCATATATTTTACTGAATGTGTGTTCACTCATTCATTCGATGAAAAAATAAGAATTAAAAAACCTTACTATATCATAATTAATATTTTAAATAAAGTAAAATAGTGAGATGTCTGACTTTCATTGCAATTAAATATATTCTTGGTAATATTCTTTTTTCTCTTATAAATTTATAATAATAATCTCATTATTAAAAAACCATAATCTCTCTAATTGTTTTGATGTTTTTAAGTTAGTATCAATTTTAAATATATTCTGAAGTTTTGTAAAAAATGTTTTATTATGCAAAATGCTGTATATCAAATTCTGAAAGGATAAAAACAAAAGAATAAAATGTATATATTATAAACAAGATGGAAAAATGGCTGCTAGCATATTGGAAAATGTAGTCACATTTTTTTTTTAAATGTGCCCTCTGAGATGGAAAAAATGGCTGTTCGAGTATTTTAAAAAATGCATTAAATTTATAAATTATAATGGGTTTTTTATTGTTTACTCACTTATCTTTTTTTTTTAATTATACTTTTTTTAGATGGTGTATAATTGAAGTTGTGTATCTTGATGCAGTTCACACTTTATGAATTCATGTACTTGATTAGATTAGACCAAACTTTTACTAAAAGTGTAAAGAATCATATTAGATTTTATCCTATTTATATCATATCATATCATAAGACAATCTATTTTATTAGAAAAGAGTTTAATGTTCTGAAAAGTTAATTTTGAAAAGAACACCCAGAAAGAAAATGAATAAACTGCATCATTACAAAATGGTTTTTAATAGCTTGAAAAAACCAACAGGTGATATATCATTGTAAAAAATGACATTTATTTCCAGAAATTAGTGTTAACTTGATAGCATATCATTAACATAATGATGATGATGATGATAATATTAATAATAATTTGTAAATGTAATTACTTTTCCTAATGCTTTAGCTTTATGATCACATTTGACTTTGTGTGTTTGTATTCATTTAATTAGTTAAACATATAGAACAGTTACAAAACTATATCAATTCCCAGGAAACAAACAATCCATCAAATCATAACATGTATTTTATGTATGTATCTGAAGCTATTCGTACATGCCTCCTATCACTATATATACACAAGTACAATTCATCCCTTTATTCCATTTACTTTAAATATAAAAACAATTGTGACATTAAAGATTTCAAATATATTTTCTTAAATTTATTATTTAAATTGTAATTCGTGTTCAATTGCTTTATTGTTATTTTAATTAAAAGAATGTTTTAAAATTGTATCAAATAATTTATGCAATATATAAAAACTAGCTGTCAAAAAAATAAGTAAATTATGTGAATCATCATCATCATTGTCAACAATCCATTGCAGGATGAAGATCTCTCTAATATCAACCCACCTTCTCTGATCTCTAGCCTCTCTTCTCCATATCACCTCTGCACACTTTTTTATTTCATCCATCCATCTCACAGTTAAATATTTCTGAGTCTTTTACAATCTCTTTGGATACAGTTTAATAAGATTTCAACTGTCCATCTATTATCATCTCTTCTAGCAATATGTCCAGCCCAACACCTGTTTGTTCTCTTTCCCATATATTGTGTTATTGATCTCTTCTTGTTAGTCCTAATATGCATCTCTTCATACTTATTTGAGTGGTCTGAAGTCTCTGTATTGCTCTTATATTAAGTTTCCAAGTCTCAGATCCATAAATAAGAACTGGTAAAACACATTTATTAAAAATCTTTTCAAACACATAGACATATTTCTTTTTAATATTATTTCTATTAAAATCACTCCAAGTTTCATTCTATCATTAATTTCATCCATTATGTTTCCACATGTAGTAGTAATCTAACCAAGGTATATAGTTAAATTTTTCTAATTCATAATCTTTATTTAAACTTTTTGAGAAAATCCATTGAATATTACTTTAGAAATTTTAGCATTTACCTTTAGTCTTACTTTCTTACTTTTATCTGATAACTATTGCTTCCTGAAGCTCTAAAGCATTATTTGCAAAAACAATTACATCATCTGCAAAATTTAAATGACTTAAACAATATCCATTTACTTTTAATAGGTCTATAATTTCTAGTATCTCCTTTAACACCTTTTTTTAAATATTAATATTAATACTGCATTCTTCCAATCATCTGATACATCTTATAATTTTAATTTACTCTAGATAAATACTTTTCATATAATAAAGATATATATGAGAGATAGTGACCTGGGCCAACTAATAAATGCTGGTTCAGCACGAAATGCATCTTGGGGGTCATTTGTCTTTTATTATATCTTTATTTAAGTGAATTTAAAGGAATGGAGGTGTTTATTATACCTATATAATTTTGTCAAATCTGCTTTTTTAATATATCAATAATAATTACATCATTACCTGAAGCTTTACTCTTCAAAAATTTAATTGCATGTCTCACTTCTTCATTTGAAATCCTGGGCAATTTAGAAGATATAATAGATATAATTCTTGATAGAACTCTTCCACCCATTTCATGATGTCATCTCTCTTTTTAGTAATAGTTCCATCTTTTTTTTTTCATATTGCAGATATATGTTTCCTACTAATAATAAAATGTTGTTTTATACTCTTGAGACTTTTATTATCTTCTATAGATTTCCTTGCTAATTCAAAATTATACTTTTTTATATCATTATCAACACTTTTTCACACCATTTTACAAAATTCGAGATATTCAATATTTTTAATGCATCATTTTTATTTATGTTCACATTCCTTCTTGTCTTCATTAATTCTCTAGTCTCAGTAGAAGTGTTATTGGTCAATTGCAGCTTTTTTCTACCAGCTTTCTTTGTTGTAGTTTTTAAAAGTGTATCAGTAATTTTCATGTTAATTTCATTCAAATATGAATCATGTTCAAAATCTACTAATACTTTAAACCGATTTGCAATTTCTAATTTAAATTCATTAGAATGTTTCTCAAGATTAGGAATATCAACTGTAAATATTATTTTTCTTATGTCTCTTTGTGATGAATATATTAAGAACATTATAATCTTGAAAAAAGTATTTTCTTTTAGTCAAAATATAACGCAATTTTGCTGTACCTTCATTTGGATGCTTCCATGTACATTTTCTTTTAAGTTCTCAAAAAAAGAATTCATAATATAAAGTTTTTCTTTTTCTACACAAACTCCACGAGTCTATGCCCTCTCTCATTTCTAATTCCATAACCAAATTTATCTACAGCACTTTCATCTTTCATTTGTTTATCAATTCAAGCATTAAAGTATCCCATAATGCTTAGTCTGATCAAAAGCCTTTTGTATATCCATATAAAAATCTTGTACTACTTCATCATTATAAGAACTTATTGGGGCATAAACCTGAATTATCTGCATTTTGTATCTGCTATTAAATTGAATAACTAATCTTGCCATTCTGTTCAATATACTATCAATCTCCATAATGTTGTTCTTCCACCTTTTATTTATAATGAATCCTACTCCACTTGTACTTCTAATATTTGTGCCTTTGTAGTAGAGCACATGTCCACTTTATAAATCAATTGTCTCTTCACTTTTTCTTCTAATTTCACAAAATCCAATAATGTCCCATTTAATATAAGACAGTTCTTCCAATTCTTGCTATCTTCTTTCACTCGAAAGTGATCTGCAGTTGTAAGTACTTAAATGAAAGTCATCATCAAATGGCAGCCTGGGTCTGCAATCAGGGGATTCTTAGCATGCTCTGCCTTTGACTACCTATGGCTGCCTTGACTGGTGACTTTCCATCCTCCTGGGAATAAGGGCCATGATTTATTTTTGTCTGTCATGATTGTATATATCTATTAAGAAAAAAAATTTTCATTCACACACACATTCATCCTGTCTTATCATGCAATTGAGAAAAAAGACCATGGTGTTTCTTGATCTTAAACTCAGAGGTAAAAAGCCAATAAACTCACCACATTGAGTAATGTGTGTTGGTGAGAAGCCCATCCATGTCCATATACTATATGAATAATCATATAGTAATAATAACTGCAATGACAAAAATGTATGAAGTGGACATTAGGAATTTGTCTGCTTCGTTCCTTTAAGACCTCCAAGAGAACATAATTAAAAAAATCATGTGTATATATAATAATCATAATTCTAATGAGTTATGAATAAATCCATTTTATCCCTGGCATTCTTGTTGTTCTCTTACTTTCCATAAGTATTATAACTGTTTTTCATAAATTTTAAATGAAAAAATTTTGCTAATATGTAATAGCATCTTCTTCTTATCAATCTATAATGTTACATGGCACCTTCTGATTCCTAATTGCCATGCTCTATTCATCCATAAATTTTTAAATTTCTGTCTCTAATTTATCTATCTAGTCTCTCTTTTCAACTCATTTTTGAATATCTTTTTTCTCCTTTCTAATGGAAACCAATTTAATACTTATTTTTGTTAATTTTTTCTGAGATATCTTAAGCACATGGCCATACCATTGTAATTGTATTGTTCTAATGTCATTTACTATAGTGTATTCAATATTTATTATTTATCAAATTCGTTTACTGATTATCTTCAGCAATATCTCATTTCTGTAGTCATCAATTCTTCCCTTCAACTGCCAAACTCACTTTCACATGTAATAATACTTTTCACCTTCTGATTCCACAATATCCCATTTAATATTGATATAACATTTTTATCCAGTAAATTCTTTCTTTTGTAGCTTCATCTGTTATTCCCTTTGTGTGAGCTTCTATCCAAGATACTTATATTTGTCATATTTTCCAACATGTACATCTTCCAATATTGTATTCTGTTATGATCATCTAAATACAAATATCTAAATACTTATATCTATCATATTTTCCAACCAGCCCATCTTCCATTATTGTATTCTGTTACATTAATCTATATTTTCATGATCCTTTATTATATTCCTCGAGTAGTTTTCTGGTGACATAGCTCAAATTATCATGATCTTAAGTTAAAACTATTTGATAATCAGCATAGCACAATGTATGAAGTGTTTTATTATTATATGGAGGAATGTCCATTTTCTCACATTTCCTTTTCCATATTACAAGGACTTGCTTTAGGTATAATTTAAATAGTGTAGATAAGAAATATCTCTGTTAAAGCTTTTAGTTATTTTTCATTTTTTTAGAATAATATAATTTTAAATAAAATGCTTTATTCTATGTCATACATAATATTGTTGTTCCTGATAATAGACATGAGAGTTAAACGTTCTTGGATAAGAAGTTCAACCTTTCCCTTCTTATGCTTGAATATCACATGACATCAGGAGAAATTAATAATTTTGTTATCTAATTATAAATAAAATGCTTCATTCTTCAAATTTTCTTAGTTTCAAATGTTGTTTTTAAATATATGAAAGTAAAGATGACTAAATATACAATTATTTAAATAATAATAAAACATTAAAGCAAAAAATGAAGTATTTATTTCATTTAAAGTTTTATATATATATATCCTGGATAAATTTAGGTGTCAGTATTGGAAATTTGGAGTTTCCAAAAATTACTAATATATATTTTAAAACATTTGCATTTAGATTAATCTATTTATAAAAACTACACATTTAAACTAGAAAACAATAATTTAAATGATACAAACAAAAACGATTTTCTTATATTAATGCTACAAGATAAAACTGCAAAAAAGTGATAATTCTAAAAATTTTCATCCACACTCACACGGCAAGTATTGGGTTAAGATGTGTGCTAATTTCAGCTGAAAAGAAGTTCATTATTTATAATTAAAATATCAAAATAATGCTGAGCGATTTCCAGAGTTACTCTATTCTCATAACATAGCTGGGTTCAGCTATAAAGTGATAGTATGTGTCAGTATTTTTTACATAAATTTAATTTTTCACAATATATATATATATACTAACACACACTATCACTCCATCACTTTATAACTGAACCCAGCTATGATTATGAGAGTAGAGTAACCCTCAAAAGCGCTCAGCATTATTTTGATATTTTAATTATAAAGAATAAACTTCTCTTCAGTTGCGTATTAGCGCACATCTTAACCCATTTTATATAATTTTAAATTAATTTCAACTTTACAGTTATATAAGTGAAAACAAAAATTGGTTTAATATTTCATAATTTATTTATTAAACTTTTAATATCCTAAATGAATAAAATCTTTGATATTTTTATCACGGGGATTTTATAATTGAATTCTCATCATTATTATAAATGACATTTAATATTTTTCCGCTTACGAAATCATTCGGTGATGAGTTTTAAACAATTTTAAAAAATATATAACAAAAATAACAGTATTAACTATCACAATATCCAACTGATATCAATATTTTTAAAAAATTCCATTCGTAGTAGTAATTATTACAGGACAATCTATACTCCTCGATCAACACTGTATTACCTAATCTTTTACTCTTCAACAAGAAACAGCTTGTCTTGCATTGGTGGTCGAGAGGTCAGCGCGACTGCCTCACAGGCAGTTGCCCGGGTTGCGGGTTAGCGTCCCGGCCGATGCTATGACACTTAATAAAAAATAAAAAACAAGAAACAGCTTGATATCCATTTACTAGCTTAATTGGGTTATTAACTTGATTGTGGAGTAAATATATTCAAATGCCCAAATTCCAAGCTTCAACTGAATTTGAACATCAGAAAGCATATACACACACATATATAAAATGTCTTAGATAAATATAAAAAGCATTCTAACCTTTTACAGATTCATCAAAATTTATAATGGTGCTAAATGATGTGCTAAGGGATAATAAGAAATGGGAATTTATCACTCATAATTATCAAATGATATTGCTAGATCGTCATATTCACCTACCCATGACCGGCCTTCTCTATAAACGAGCCCTAAGTGAAGAACTTTTTGGGGTTGTAATGTATTATACCATATATATATTTAAACATACGATTTATTTATTTTTGACTGTGATTAAAATTACAATTTTTAGTAATTTCCTTCTCAACATTTAATACAATAAGTGTATTTAAGCTTTTTTCACACATAGTTGATCAAAAGTAATTCTTTGTTTTAATTTGCTAAAAGAACACCGCTCTAACATACTATAGTTAGCAATGTAAAGAAAATTTTTAAGACAGTTAACACATTTGAAAAAAGTTTGTCATAATTAGTATTTAATATATATGCAATACGTTTTGCGTGAAAGTTACATCTTTTTCATTCAAGATCAATTCTCTTAATAAAACAATTTCCTGAATTAAGTCTTCGTTTATATCCTTGTTATAAAATTTTACAAAATTTCTTGAGTGATTTTCTAACTCATTCCCCCCCCCCCTAATGTTTTTATATTAGTGATTAATTTGAAATTAGAAGTAATATTAGGTATAATTTTGAATCTCTCTTCTATTTGCACAATAACGACATCAACCACAATGTTACTACAGAAAGTCCTAAGTATTCTTTCTGCAAATTAAAATTTTATAAAAATTATCTTTTGTTCAACAAACCTGTTTCTCTGAAAATAAGACCTGGTCTTATATTAATTTTTGCTCCAAAAAATGTCTTAGAACTTATGAAAATATGTTTATTTAAATACAAAAATATTTATTTGTGGAAGTACAACAATCAATCATACATTTAGTCTAATACTGTCATATCTTTTTTATGGAATATAAACATAAACTCTCCAAAACCTGAATTTCTTGCAACTACATTTGCGATTGAGTTGCCCAAATCTTTCGTGTCCAGCAATAAAGCTCTCCTTAAATGAGAACTTCTTGTCCATGTGGTCTGCTTATAGTACATTGGCAACATAGACGTTAGTGATTTTATCCCATGAATTCTTCATCCAAGTCACAATCTCATGCAGGCTAGGTTTCATAAAGTTTCCATGCTGATTTCTCTTCATTCTATATTCAATGTAGTCATTGATTTCTATGCATAAATGACCCATGAATGATTAGTTAATTGCAATATCAAGAATTTGGAGATAGGCAGTCATTACTGCAGGAATTATTTTTTGATCTATTCTTCTCTCTGCAAGGAAGTTCTTCATGTCTTTGGTGTATTGAGTGATGCTGAATCTTAGACTGATAGACCTCCTTGGCCATATTACAAAGCAAGTGGAAACATTAAATTGATTCACTTTCTTCAAGAACATAAATGCCTGAAACATACTCAATCTTATCTTTTTTGCTCTTACAGATAATTAGAGGTGGGGTTTTCTTTCCGTCCAGATGAATTGCCAAAATACAAATAACACATGTACTTTCTTAATTAGAGAGAATGTAGACTAATGAAATACTGACCTGTTCAATTATCATTTGGAAATTTTTGGCCCATACTGCAGTTTCATCCATAGTAATCATGTTACCACTTTTTATGCTTGTGTATAACTGTTGTTAAAATAGGCAAAACTCACAATATGTATTGCCACACACAGCAAGCCAAAAACTAGTCTGGGGATATTGGATGAGTAGGCACTAGATGGGGATTTTATGCACAAGACTTCTGGAATCCATTGATTACTCTAGCTTGCTGTGTGTGGCAATATGTATAGTGAGTTTTGCCAGTTTTAGTAATCATGTTGGTATTTTGAAAATTAGATGTGACCAACAAAGGACTTGATAAGTGCACATTTAATACATTAGTATCTCCTAGGTTGTATATTGTTGTTGATATTAGAGACAGTTCCTATCACTGAAGGAAGCTATCCAGCCAAAATTGCAATGCTTGAATATCACCCCTGTTCACAACCAAAGCATTTTGGTTCTTCTATCAGCAATCCCTTCACATGTGATTCTTCCAGCTCAGGAATTAATGATTGCTGACCTGATCTACCCTTGCATTTCCTAGTATTTCCCTTGCCCTCCTGTTGGGTGAGGTTATCATACTCTGCTCTCAGACCATTTGGAAATCCAACTCTTTACAGAAAGATGTAAGATTCTTGCCCTGGGAATCCCCCCATAAATTTTTCTCTTCTACTTGGTGGAATAGCTTTTTTTTTTGTACTCAATTTGTCTATGAGTCAAAATATTATTCCATTTAAATCTATCATTAACTCATGCATTAACTGAAGAGTTACAAGACAGAGGTAGTAACAAAAATGATTACAGTTAAGAATTATTGTGCACACAAAAGTAATGAAAATGCAGAAAATGTTTCTGCATTACACATGAGTACATTAACTATGTCCATTGCAACACACTGGCATATTGAATTATGAAAATTCATATAAGACACAAGCCTGTCTGTCCATTGGAAAAATTGTAGAAAATTGAATTATAGTGTGGCAACATTGTCTCCCTATTCTTGGAGCAAGATTGGGGAGCAATGAATACATGAGGTATATTGCAGCTTTTCAGAGTCCACCAGCTGAAGGGTAATTACAAAATACTTAATTATAATTTATGTTATCATTTATTTAAAGCATTAATGTCAACAATATCACTTATCGTTTTACACATTCATTATTTCATAATTTAATATACATCTGTGTTTTAACAGATGAACAAAATCCATCCGTCCATTTAACAATCATAACTAGGGCTTATATGATGAACATCCTGAAAAATAATGCTAGAGCTTTTATGATGAACGTCCAGAAAAATAATATTAGAGCTTACTGTCTGATTAGATCTTATTTTTGGTGAAACACAGTATGTATGAAGAACACTTAAACATACTTGCTATATTAAATATCAAAAAGGGACTTGCTGTCAAGTGTTGGTGGCTTAATGGTTAGCATAGCTGCCTTCTAAGGAGCTGGCCCGGGTTCATTTCCTGGTCAATGTATTTGACATAAAAAGAGGGGGGGGGCTTGCTAAACATTGTAATTTTTCTAATATGATTAATGACATGACCCAAAAAAATTGCACTTAAATAAATACATGTGACACAATATACATTCTTTTTTTTAATACTGTTATTTTCATTTTTGAAAAAATATTTTTTTAAGACCCCAGAAACTTTCTTTCATCTGGGTCTCTTATATAAAAAATTAGCCTTGACTGTATGTTAAGTATTGTCTGTAAGAAGAAAATTGTTGAAACTCAGTGAAATTTTTCAATAGGCTAAAGCTACTTTACTAATATATATCAATGGCATCTTTTGAACCCATTTTAAAATTATTTATTTTTTTAGTCTTTTTGAGGGGTGCCTACAAACATGGAACCTGGGTGCACATTGCACCTTCTGCTCCCCATCTAAGGTTGGTCCTGCTTTTTTCTAGTGATCTCAACCTGTTATTAGATAGGCAACTTAATACACATATAAATGAAAAGTGAATATATTACTAAACAAAGGTTTTTCAACAGCGGTCACAGTGAAAAAGACAATTACTATCTAGCTAAGAATGGCTAGATACCCTTCTTATGATTAATACTGGATAGTTTAACTGTCTGGGGGGGACGACTTTAAAATACTGGTAAAAAGTGTCAAGATTTACAATTATCAAAGTATTATGCAGCACGTTCATTCTACTCCTCATTTACTATGCTACAGTGCATTAATTTGGCCTAACAATAAGTCAATCAAAAAATCACGTGGCTATATAATGTATTTATACAATCATAGTATATAATTACAATATCATCAAGTAATTTTATCATATAAACAAATAATAGTTATAATTGACAAATATGAAGTATCTAAAAAAATCTTCATGAATGCATAATAGATTCATTGCCAAGACTAATCAATCTCTAATGTTTTAATAAATGATATCCTTATACAATAGAATATCAATTATATTGGAAGATTTACTTTTAAGATCTCAAGGTTAAAATATGTAGACATTTCATATTGAGGATTTCTAAATATCTTCCTAAAGTATCTTTAGTATTGCTTTCAAATATGAAAAAAGAATACCCCTCCCCCAAATTTGACATAAATTTACTCATTTCATATGTAATATTTCAGAATAATTTTAACTTGGGGTGAATAGTTCACTTAGTTATAGGATGGTTTTTTGGAACATTTGAGATGGACCCAATGAAGAAAAGAGGCAAAAAAAATTAGTATGGACATTTGAGATGAATGAGTCTAGTAACAAGACAACTAAGTCAGCACTTCAAACTAAATGGATTTCAAATGAATGGTCATTCAAAAGTTTCAAAAAACAATGCAACCCCGTTACTATTATAAGGTTATAAATAGAAGTTATGTGAAATAATCAAAACATGGTACAGAGAAATTGGGGTGAACCTGGGGTGATGGAAAACATTATTGTCAACAACCCCAGTTAATGAATCAAATTTAAATATGCAATGACATGATGAATATGATGAAATGAGCCTGAGCTCAGCAAAAAACTAATTATAACTAATTATAAGTTCACCCAGCATTACAGACAAGAATAATAATCATTCAACAACATGAATAATAAAAAAAAATTTAAATCAACAGTCAACCTTGTAACTGGATTTGAAAGTGGTTCCCTGTAGACTAGGCTAATTATTTAACTCATGCCAAGCTTGGGAAGCAATACACAATAATTTGGATGCACAAACTTAAGTGCTAATCCATAAGAATACAACAAATAAACAATGCTGTGATACTAAAACATGCTGATCATCATCAATGTTCTCTGGCCATATAGTACCATTATTGTACTGGCTAACTATAAACTTAATTTCTAATAATAAAACCTAAATAAAATGTAGTGTATAAACTCTAAAGAATATCCCTTTGCACCATACAGCATTAGAAAATTAATGAGATCACCATCAAGTGGATATCCACAACACTAAACATCAATCTCTATAACTGACCATTATGTACTAATCCAGCTCAGTAAGCAAGAGCTCTATAACTGTTACTGTGAGCAAGAGATAATACTAACATATAATGTTTTAAATCTAGTTTAGGATTAAATGAATTTACTGGATTAATGAAATATAAATTTATTAATAACAATAAAATTAAATTAAAGCCTGCTAAGTATGCTATAAATCTAAATTCAGCATTCCGAGTTTGATTAAAATACAAAAATAATAAAATATGCTATTACATTATAATTTACATATATCTCAATAGGTTTACATAAAACACTCAGATGCGCTGTATAATAATAATAATAATAATTTAAAATTAACATTTACCTGACACATATTCAAATGTGTGCACACACTGGCAATTATATTCTAGGATATTTCATTTGTCAAAAAAAAACTTATTAAACTATTTTATATTTTCACAAGACAATTAATTCATTGTCAAAAAATGTCTTTAAAATATATATATTGATTCTTCTACAGTCCTTCATAAAAGTTTTTCTTTGGGAGGGGTTACTCTTAATTAATGGTATCATCTTTAAAAATATTCTAGCATGTTAATCTAGAAAGATTTTTGGACTTTTCCCTTTTCAATAAAATAAAACTGGAAATATATTTTACTTTTTGTTGAATAATTTGACAAAAATTATTTACTTTTAAATCTTGTAATTAAAGATTTTAACTGTTAAGTTATTTCAATATTCTACTCACTAACTATACTATATATATATGAACAGCAACAATTATACGTTTATACTTCTTTGCATGTAATCAGCTTATAACTAGCATGATACTCTTATAGCAAGCCAATAGAAACTATGTAAACTGGTCCATTCTAATATAATAGACTGCCTTATTGACATATTTGGGAAAGATATAAACCTGGTACCTGCTGCATTCAGTTACTATAATTTGGTGGACTTCAGGCATGTCATCTAATACAAACATATTTGGACTATGAAACACAAAAGGCTGTCCTTTGATTCCATGTGAATAAAAACTCTACCACAGTGGCATTAGCAGCAACTGTACTTCATAATAATAGTAATGTAAACTAATCATTTTTCCAACCTTTTTATAGTCAGGAGTGGAATTTAAAAAAACAATAATTAAAAGTAAGTTTTCTTTATCTTGATTGAAAAAAGTTAATGATTCTTTTCAGTTCACCCTAATTCTTTCAAAAACAACTCAGTCAGATTTTATCAAAGAATTTAATTTTAAAAAATCTTAATCTAATTAAAAACAGATTGGCACTTTACAATTACAGTATCAGAATTAATAAAACATTAAATAAACTTTTTTAAATGCTCAACTTAAAATAATTTTTTAAGTATAAAAATTATTATTTGACCAGTATAATATAATAAATATTTTAAAAAAATTGTTTGTGTTTCTATTTTTCCATTCAATTTTATGTGTGGACTTGCATTGGTGGTCGAGAGGTCAGCGCGACTGCCTTGCACTAGCAAGCAGTTGCCCGGGTTGCGGGTTCGCGTCCCGGCCGATGCTATGACACTTAAAAAAAACTTTATATGTGTGTGTACACTACTGCATTATATACAATGAGACACATAACCATCTCAATATAAAAATATTATAGATAGGAAATAGAACTATAAAGTTGAACATAAAAACATGACTTTTTCAAAAATAGGTTGTGTATACATCAACAGTGGCTTCTTCTCTTACTTGTCAACCAAATCATCTAAGTATGAATATGAAGGCAGTGTAAAAAAATTCATATGGTTGTTTTAAGTACTTTCTTATATTTTGCATTGGCAATCTTGTAAGGCTAAGAAAACTTTTCTAAATCCAAAAATTCAAATTATACTAATTTATTTATCACTATAAGTAGGATATAATGGCATAATTGGTAGGGTATCATATTTGTGTTAGTGGACTGAAGTTTTGATTAGAGAACCATGACATTTTTTTTAGATCACAACAAGATTTAGCATTTTTGTTTCAAATATGAAATGCAAATTGACCAGAATATTCAAATTATTCAAAATATTTAACAAAACTTTTTTTACCCCAAAATTTTTATATATTTTTTTCTTTTTAATTTTATTATTTTTATAATGATGTTATCTGTTAATACTTCTTCTATACATAATGATGTTATCTGTTAATACTTCTTCTATACACAATGTAGTAAATGTAATAAGTTCACTTATACACAACTATAGAGAAGTTGTTATTTCTATAAATTAAATATGGCTTAGGGCTTTTGAGAACTTATTATTATAGTTCATCTTGCTATGAATATGAGAATGCCGTAAGTTCTTGAAAGCCTAAGTGGGTGTTTAATCGATAAAAATAACGAGCTTCTCTATAGTTGCTGTATAAGTACACTTATTACATTTATTTATATAATATAATTTTTTTTAAATTTTGTTTAAAAATGTCTAATTAATTGTATTAATAAAATAATTAATGAAATATAAACAACTAATAATTAAATAGACCTATGTTAATAAAATAATATTACAATAACATTGACCCAGGTATATAGTAGCAGTGAATAAAAAATAACAGAATGGATTTATTGTTCATGAATTCGTAAAAAACTGAAATCCGGGGAAATGCTATAAATGAATATAATTCCAAAATCCTTACGCTCCAGAGTCTAATAATTTATGAATGAAAATAAATCATAATTCACTTAATGACAATTTCACGATTTTGATCCCTAATCTGCCACTGCTGTGAAATACACAATGTTAAGTAACAGACTTCAGAAAAAATCCAATATTACACATAATTAAAATTACAGAAAAATAAATCAGATTGTTTTAATATAAATTTAAATAATATCGGATATAATTTTGTAAAAAATTACAAATAAAAAATGTAAAAATGAAAAAGGAAATAGTTTTTAAATATGATTTCGTTATTTTGTCCTTTTTTAAAAAAATCCTAAAAATAAATATTGATTATATTAAAATATAGAGTGGAGATTAAAGAAAAAACACAATTTTAGATGTTGATAATAAGTTTCTTTTTTTTTTTTAAAAAAAAAAAAAGTCCTGGAAAAATTAAAAATATTTCTTGCAGTTTCATATTCAAATTACTTAGACCGTTTTACTCTGAATAATTCCCATAATAAATAGTCCATTAAAATTGAAAGAAAATCTTTATATTAAAAGGAAATATATCTGTGTGATTGAAACAGAAGATTGTTAATAAATGTATTTTATAAACGGAAGAGCAATACAAATATTGCAGACTATGCAACAAAATATGAAACGTTAGGATACATCAATGAACCAAATGGGTGAGAGAATAAATAAGTATTCCTGACTTTGTTTAATAAATTAAAATACTGAAATTGGGATGATCTGGTTAAATCGCTAGAAAATATGATAGATAGCTGAAATCTTAAACTGTTTCCCAAGAGATTGTAAAAATTCTTTAAAAAAAAAGAACACATGTGAAATGGATGAACAAGATAAGGAAGTTAGCTAGAGTAATATGGAGAAGCTTAAACTTGGAAAACTCTTTTGCAGTAATGTTTATAAACATAGATTATGATATAAAAGAGGACAATAAAAATCCCAAGAGTCTTAAACCATTACAACAGTCTTAGTAGTATATTACTACACACAAAAGTTTGTTCAAAAATAGTTAATGTTTACTAGACGTTTTATTTAAAAAATAATCAATAACTGGTTTTAAAAATTGAGTTTGTCAACAAATCTGTTTACTAGTTAATATTAAAAACATATATTTGAACCATATTTAATACAACAGCAGAGGGATCTTAAAGATTAACACCTTTATTAAATTATTACTGGCTTACCAAATTCTTATAACTTCATGTCAAAAGTCAATCAGTTTACATTTGTGAAGGTGCATAATAGAAATAACAGAATATCATGCAAAGTAAGTTATGGTTTATGGTTTTTATCAAAAATGATATCATAAATTGTTTTCTTTCCTAAAAGATAATAACAAATATAAAGAAGTAATGATATTTCAATCTAGTTTATTAAAGTGAATATACAGTATAAATTTAATATAAGGGATTCAAACTCAGACTTTCACACAACCCTTAACTCTCCATGTCATCTAATATTGCTGACCCATCTAATCATACACATGTTGAAAAGATACATAATTACCAATATACATATTTCATGCTAAACCAGCAATCATCAGTTGGTCCAGATTCCTATCCTCACACTATAAATTTAAACAAATAAAAATTATTTCCAATTATGCAAATAAATTGTTAAATGTTTTTAGAAGAATTCAAACTTTGTTTATAATTTTCCAAATATACTCCTAATCTAAATTAGTCTTTTTATTCTGTGTTTCCACTTAGTTGTACTTTTTAATGAAAAAAAACATTGCTATTTTATCTTTATATTTGTTATAAATTTTATTAAAAGTATATATTCAAAAAATGAAATTAGTCTAAAAATAAAATATCAACTTTGAAAATAATAATAAGCAGAAATATGCAATCAAAACAAAAAACTTTGTTTCAGTCTTCAAATTTAAAAAATTAGTTTAATGAAAAAAGGAATTCTCTCAAAATTATGAATATTTTAAGACAAATTTTGTTAAAATGTATGTTAAAATAATAAAAACATCATTTGAAATATTAAAACTCAACTTTTAATTATGAAAAATAAACAATAATAATTAATGAAGTTATAGATAGTAGATGTTTTTAATTTGATGTCAGTAAATTTTCAGTAGATTAATTTTCTGCTAAATGCAAATGTATATATTTGTTAGCTCTTCTATTAATAATTACAAAGCCTTACATTTGGAGATCTTTGATATGAATACTGATGGTTCTCTGGCTTTCTATTTGTAATGCTTTTGCCAGTTTTTCATTCATTTGATTGCAGAAAATAAAATTAAAATAATATTGATTTATTAGTTCCAAAAACATCTAAAAGAGTCAGTATTCTCCAGCCATTTGAAAGTTCAAAGTAATCTAGTCCTTCCTAACATGTCAATGATTGATAGATTCTTTGTTTTCCAACTTCAAGACCATTTGTGAGATTACTTTGAGAAGACCTTTTACCAAATATGGGAATTACAAAAGAATGAATTATTTGCATAGTATGCTTACATATTATTTAAAAACATAGATGATTACACTCCGATTTCACTGGAATATGTTTTATTTTTAAAAATATAAAGTAACAAATTCAACTATAACAGCAAACAGATAACATTTATTTTTAACACTTTTTATCATAGTAGTCCATAATATATATATATTATTTTAAAAATTATAAATGCAATTTTGAATTTTAAAACAATTTGATAGATTTAGGATGGTTTTATATTACTTCATATACATTTTAAAAATAAAGTTCAATCAATAAAGATTTCATTAATTTTCTTTTTTTCAATGACTATGGCACTTTTTTTTATACTGTCCAATTAGAAAAAAGCTCATTGCTTTCATATTCTTACAATAAGGCCCAGGTAGACCCAAATTGCAACTCAATATTTGCAATACATCAGAAATCAGCTGGTCATGCATGTGAACCTAAAAATGCAAGAATAGTTTGCAGGGAGAGAAATGACATTAAGAGAAAAGTTAAAGAAGCATGTTTTATTGCTATTGATGATAAGCCTATGAATAGGAAAGATGCGTGTTACAAAATCTCTAAGAAATGGATCATTTAGAGCTGATGCATTTATTTTCAACTAATTTACATATATCAGCATATTTTAGCATATACCAACACGCTATGCTTATTCTTTGTTGCCCATGATTATGAGAGCTAAGTTCTCTTGAAAGCGCTCGGGCATTATTCTTTAGATATTATAATTATTTTAAGTTTATAATATATTGTTATTTAATCCTGATCTCGGTTGTTGTGCGCGTATTTGCGCATTAAAATTATATATATGTATAGTAAGCACCTGAGTTTAATAATTTCTTTTTAAAATTCAATATTGTTTACAATTTTTTTTCATTTGTAATTTTATATTTCTTACAACCCAAGTCTAAAATCAAATGTTAAACAATTACAAAAACTGGCACCAGGAAGAACAATGTAAATATTTCCACTAATTGAAGAATGAACAAGCAACAGCTATAATGTGGTTTTATCATGTAAATGTTACAAGCAATATCTCACACTGTTCCTAAAAAAGTATTTGTTCTATATAATTATTATTCCAAATTTGTCTTGTTTATTATAAGCATTATTTACAATAACTATTAAATTCCATCCTTTCTAAAATACTATATTTTGTGTGGGGAAAAGTGAGAGTATTCATTTATAATTTATCTTTAAAGCGCATGTGCATTGGCTTAATCACTAATATCACTATTGCAGTATAAAAACATAGCGCTAAATAAAATAATAGCTCAATAACTATTAAAATATTTGTACATAAAATTGCAAAAACGGAAAAATAAAATTACTTTGTTTAAATAATCTCTAAATGGAATTAGTTGATTCTTTCTTACAATCATGAAATAAATTTGCTTTTTATTGTTGTAAGCATTAGTTACAATGTGTTTTATAAGATTTATCTAAAAAACTAGAAAAAAAAATAGCAATAATTTTCATAACACAAAGAAATTTTACTTCCATTTAAACTATAAGCGGTATGGGATACATTTAAATTGAAAAAGAGGAACAGAAAACTAATACTATATGAGCTAAATTCAATCTAATTTATTTTTTGAAAATAGACATGTAGGGAAGGACTGAGACAAACACCTGTTTAATTAAAAAGATTATATGAAATTAAAGGTATTTGAAAATTTAAACCAGCCCCATGTATCAATTGTAATCACTGCAGGTTAAGAAACAAATATTTAATAAAATTTACAAAAAAATTAATAATAAAAAGTAAACAACTTAAAATAAAACTATTTTTCTACCTTTATATTATCAACAAAAAACAGTGTTGCACAAGTGTCATTTTATTTCTTCAAAGAATGAATACACTCTTTTTATTGCCTTTTTTGAATTATTAATAGTTGCTAATATTTAGATACTTTAATTAAAATTAAAATTTTCTTATTAATTATAAATAAAAACATTCAAAGTTTCTTCAATTAAAGTTTTACTACCAATAGATTGAAATGAATCCTGCTTTTAAAATAAAGTTTGATCATTTCCAGCAACAATGGCTTATGGGAAAATAAATAAAGCTATTTAACGGTTAATTGTAACACATAGTTAAAAATATGTTTCAGAAGCTATTTTTCTCTTCTCTTCTTCAGGCATCACTATTTGACCAATGACAGTCTAGAATGGAATTTAAGGTGATGCTCTACTTAACTACACTATTTGGGTACAGTAAGAATCAATATAAAAATTTTATATATTTGTCTATGCGAATATTTCTGGTTTCACCTCTTTTCCACTTTAAAGGCAAGGTCACTAACTTATGTGCTGTGACTAAAAAAAAATGAATGTAGAAAAGTATAAATAAAATGAAATTAAAAAACAACAACAACTATAAGTCAACATAGTGTGATAATCTCATTCAAAACGTTGTGTTACCAATTGAGAGATGAATATATTTAGAAAAGTGTACATGAAGTATTATTTTTTTCTGAAAACGTTTAACAATTCTCAGATGATGGAAATAATCTAACCTATAACTACAATTAAAAAGCCATTATCCCACACCTTTATGTAAATAATTAAATATTATGTATTTTTTCCAACAATTATTAATATCAACCATTCTCTTCTAATACTATTGAAACAATTTATGGAAAAATAAAATTAACTTTATATATTTTATTGAAACACATGGCGGCATTTCATAAATAGTTCAATTTCCCTTATTTAATTTACCGACAATGATTAAACTTTCCTTCCATATCTATGACAGAATAAAAAAAAATAAAGATTAAGAAAAACAGCAGCCAAGAAAGTGTTGATATCATTTAACTTCTCAAGCAATAGAAAGAACATAAAGAAAGAAATAATAAATTTGCAGTGATTATTAGAAATAAATAAAATAATTCTTTTTTTAAATCTTTATTATTTGTTAATGTTTATTAATCTGCAGTAAAGTATAATATGGAAATGAAAAATGTTTATGGTTTACAAAAATAATATTATTGTGTCTGATAAAAATAATAATCAAATGATTAATTGCTCAGGAATCTCAGTAAAATTTTGAGCATTACAAGTGATAAGTTGAGCTTAGATTCATAACATTTATCTCTTAAATTCATCATTTTACTAAATGCTAAAGTGTACAGGGCAATTATTTGAAAGGAATATTTGCAAATAAATAGTATTCCTTAATAAATTAGAAATCTCTATATATGAGATTCCACCTATCATTATTTATTCACATCACTATTCACCTATTTTTCCAGAATTAAGAAGAGACAGACAGACAGACAAACAGACAGACAGGCATAGATAGATAGATAGATAGATAGTAGTAGTAGATAGGTAGGTAGGTAGGTAGGTAGGTAGGTAGGTGGGGGGGGGGGGTAGGGGGGGGGAGGATGGATGGATGGATGGATGGATGGATAGATGGATGGATGGATAGATGGATGGATGGATGGATGGATAGATAGATGGATGGATGGATGGATGGATGGATGGATGGATGGATGGATGGATGGATGGATGGATGGATGGATGGATGGATGGATGGATGGATGGATGGATGGATGGATGGATAGATAGATAGATAGATAGATAGATAGATAGATAGATAGATAGATAGATAGATAGATAGATAGATAGATAGATAGATAGATAGATAGATAGATAGATAGATAGATTACTATATTAGTGACCTTTTAGTTTCAATAAATTAAATAAAAAATAAGTATAAGTTGGGATAGTAAGAGATCAATAACTAAAATAAGACTTTCAGAAAAGTTTCCCATTAAATGATCATTCATCTGACTTTATCGCCCTCTATAATTTAGTGTACATTAGAGTAATAATAGACTTGAGAACTAAAAATTCCTGGATTGAATTCAATTTATCATTTCTGATATTCAAATGTCACACATTCTCCTTATAACTACTTATAATTATCTGAGCTGGAGTATCAGCTGATTTTTCACTATCACATTGTATATATAACTGATTTTGTCCTTTCAATTTATATATGTAGTTATATTCGTTTTCTGTTTAATATGCAAAGCTTTTGAGAATTAATTCAGATCATTTTAAAAACTTCAGGGTAAGAGACAAATACAATCAGGATTTTATAACAATATTAAACAACTAAAACATCAAATGATCACTATTTAAGTGCAGCGCTCTCAGATTCAAGTATCCTCACAGATGAAGGCCACAAGCTAGAAACTACTCTGGGGATATTGGCTGAGTAAGCATTAGATAGGAATTTTGATGCACAAACATTCTAGCATCCATTGATTACTATGGCTTGCACTACTGTATATTGAGAGTTATTACGATGACAATATTCTCTAAAAGGCACACAATAAGATTGGAGGAGGTATGAATCTGGCAGACGTATAATATATAGTGGAATTCAGGACAATGTGCCAGTATAATGCAGCTTGTCTTTATACAATGTGTATAAAACCAAAATAACTGTACATGATATATATATAGTGTGTATTCGGCTTTAAAATTAAAAAAAAAAAAAAATTGTATAATTCTACTTCAATTTAATAATCATTTTCATTATTCAATTCTGTTGATGTTCGCATACACAATATTAGATTACTTTAGCTCTGCAGCTACCCGAGATGTTTTGTTAAAAGAACAATAGTGATGTTGTGAAAGATCAAATTTCAGAAAGTTTTATCCTCATTTTCAATTCAAAACGTTATTGTCAGAAATAATGGATTGATTAGGATCAAAGTACAAAAACTTCAACTTTTTTTATTATTGAACAATTGTCAAAACATTCATATACATATACATCAATTCAACTTAAATTAATGAAAAAGGATTCAAAAAAAGATAAGCATCTGGTATTTGGGGGTAGGGAGGGAAGTGAAGATTATACTCCCCCCTCTCAAATTATGGCTACCAGAAAAGCAGAATATCGTTATTAAAATAATAAGTGATTTTTTTTTTATGTATATACATTTTTATGTTTTGGTTTTTACCAATGCAGCTCTCATCTCAGGCACCCCTTCTCAATACGCTTGCATTTCACTAATAACGTTTTCTCTTCAGGTGAGTTACAGGTAACAAATACTTGAATCTTCATGCCCATGATGACACAGGTATTTGTATTATATAAGATCTTATTAAAGTTTATGATATAACTCTAAAATTTGAGGTGCAAGAATACATTTTTGTTGACAGAGTAGCAAATAATAGCAAACTACTACTGATGATGATCAAAGTGTGTTCCTAATACTCTACTGTTTAATTATTATGGGAAGGAACTTAACATGCAAATAGATTAAGATCAACATATACAAAAAAAAAATCAAATAGTTAATTGCTTAGAAGATCTATAAACTTAAAGTACCAGAATGAAGACCGAGTTAATACAGAATCTTTTCTCCCTTTGAATCCATCATTCTGCCACGATTCCAAAGCACACAGAGAAAATCAACATATATAAATATTTGTTAAGCATTTTACTAGTAGTAAAGTGATCACTAATTTTTCAATCTGGAGTGGTTATTACTCAGATTAAATTTTGAAGCTGTTTTATATGTAAATATTAAAAAAAAACGATCGTATAGACCAAAAGCAACCTGTTATCAAGTTTTAAAAGGTATTAATCTAAATAATCCATATTAAGAGTAAATCTGTTGGTTTCTGATTTTTTTGCCTTTATCAATGAGAATTAGTCATTCAAAGATGGAACCAATGCAAATATATATCTGGCATTCATTTTTAACTTTTTGTTCACTAATCAAACTAAAAAATCTGACCCCCCCCCCCTGAAGTTTTGAACCCAAGCAATCTACTTGAATTGTTGCGTAGATCTGACTTGAGATCAGCCACAATACATTTTAGTAACTATTTGTAACTACATAGCCAATTGTTTTTCCTGACAAGAAATATTTGTTTAGCTTATATAACAATAAAAGGATAGAATTCTTCTCTAGTGCCATTTGTAATAAACTTGAGTAATTATCAAAGGTAATGCAATTAAATTCTCATCCACAGATTAGGTTCTGACTTTTGTCTCTATCAATGAGGATTTTGGATTCAGAATTGGAACCAATGTAGTTTTGAATCTGGAAACAACCTTTTATTTTTAGTTTACTATAAAGCTAATGGTTTATATATATATGGGGAGGGGGGTATACAATAAACCTGCCCTGTGAATACTAAATTTCCATTCTAATTTTTTTGTAATTATAAACTATCTTAAAAAAAACCTCATGGTAATACCTTTACATTATCATGGTTAAGATCAGATTCAAATCCAGATTTGTTTAATTTGAAAATTATTTCAATCAGGTGTAGGAATCCTCTTTAAGATAAATGATCCCAAAACTAATCCAGCTAACTATAGAATATTAGTCAGTAAAATGGGTATCAGTTATTTTTAGAGTAGTGAGTAAAACAAGAATAATATATGGAAATTTGCTAAAATTCTGATTACCTGGAAATTGGAAAGCATGATTCTCTATAAGGAATTGTTAAAGATGCCTTTGTCTTGCAGTAAGCTAATGTAAGAATCAATGCATGTATATATCAAGAATTAAGATAAAATATTAGCTTTCTATATGACTGAAATACTGCAGATTTAAAAATTTTTTCTAACAAAATACCTTATTCCAATGCTGATTTATTTAAATACAATGTGAACTGAGATTACTATCCATCTATAACAGGGGTGGGCAAATAGCGGCCCAAGGGCCACATGTGGCCCACTAACAGTTTTTATGTGGCCCACCAAGACAATCAGAAAAATCCACCTTGAAATGAGATTTCTTTCCCATGCAGGACCGAAGATTCATCTCGTATTTTCCACAAGGATGGCCACATCAATACACATGCGCAGTGTAGATATGATGTGCAGTGCTTTTCCAGTTGATCTGGTTAATTTCAATTTTGTCTTTGCATGAGCAAATATATACATTTCCAACATTAGTAAAATCATGAACCCTCCGAAAAAATGTAAAATCGGTGATTTGAGAGTTTAATGAAGAATGGATAAACAAATATTTCTTTGGTAATACAGGGAATAAAGCAGTGTGTTTATTGGGTTATGAAAAAAGGTGCGGCCCTCCGCTAACCTTTGCTTCCACAAAGTGGCCCCCGATGCAGCTCTCCACCAACATCTGTGGCCCCTGAGCCAAAACAATTGCCCACCCCTGATCTATAATGTAGGAAAAAGCTATCTACTCTTAGGTAGAAAATTTATGTTAAAAGCATAATGTTATTATGAGATGCATTTTGTAAAATATTTGAACTAATTGTTGTAGGAAATGTGCCAGAATTGGGAATTCTGATAAATTAATTAAAGACTATAAGTAATATAACCTCAAGAATATGCGTGTAAAAATGCGATAGTAGGGACCTTTACAGGTCTTAACCACAAGCTTACTATCATATTTTTACATGCATATTCTTGAGGTTACAGCCTTAGTAAATATTACTTACATAATCAGTGTGCCTTTTAATAAATTTATAATTAGTAAAATCAGAAATTGATAACATGTTTTAATCTCGGTTCTAATAAATATTAATTTAATTTTTCATTTGAAATCTCAACTTTATCAAGTTTACAATAGAATTTAAACTGCGGTGTGCATAGTTATTGAATACAAATATTTGTTAGTATTTATGTAGATTTCTAGTTTTTATATATTAGTAGTAGTTAGTTAAGTAATTAAGCTAATAAAACAATAAAAATTATTCAAATAAGATAGAATAATTAATAGATGACATTTATTTTTTTGTTGCTGCTGCAAACTATTTTTACGCTTATGACCTGTCAGCATAATGTGGCCAGTGAGTGACAAGTGATTGTATATAGATTAATCAGATAATGACTTGAGAGATCATATAATGTATATATATAAACTTCTTTGTTTAAAAAAAAGTTATATCTCATAATTATAAATAATATAAAGTATTAAAACAGGCAAAAACTCTCCATACAGTAGTGCCACTCAGTGCAAGCCAGAGTAATCAATGAATACCAGAAGGCTTGTGCATAAAATCCCCATCTAGTGCCTACTTATCCAATATCCTCAGACTAGTTTCTGGCTTGTGCATGAGTAGGCACTAGATGGGGATTTTCTGGAATCCATCGATTACTCTGGCTTGTGGCAATACTGTATGGAGAGTTTTTGCCTGTTTTAATAACAGTTATGAGTAAGCATAAGAAATGGTGATCATATGATATAAAATAAAATAAAATTCATCTCCACTTCTTATACTCAATCAGTCTCAAGACAATTTTTATATAAGAAATATAAAATAGAAGAAAGAAAACTTATTTTTCTTTAAGAATAATTATAAATGTAAAATTAAACACAAAATAAAAGATAATATCATTGTCAGCATTATAACTGAATTTTAAAAAAATCCAGGATAGCTGTTAGAATTTATCCACTCCAGTTAAATATAAAAATTATGTGAAAATCATGATTTTCAATTTCACTTAAATCAAACAACAATTCCATTTTTTCTTCTTTTATTTCTATTTACTTTTTAGTGCCTTAACAAAAATAATTTACAACAAATTTTTGCTTATATATGGTGTGCTAAGAAGTAACTTCCTTCAAAATCTTCATTAGCAACATCAATTATACATTCTATTAGTAAAAACAATTTTACTCACTTTTCATTGAATGAGAAATGTTTTAATTTCAAAAGTGAACTTTATTTACAGAAGAAGCATAATACAAGGAAAACAGTAAATTGCAAAATTCATTTGGAAGCGTATATGTAGCATCCCATGAGTTACAAGGATCACATTTGAGCAATTCAAGAATACACACGTTGATGAAATTACACCATCAAGAGAACATAGACAATAAATCAAACTAAGTACATAGCTTCTGTCATTGAATAATTAACAAACAAGATGAGAATTGATATTATTTGGTAAATCAAATAGACAGTTAGGTTTTTACATGAAAGGGATAACAGAATTCTTCTAAGCCAAAGATAATTATATAACAATTCATATTAGGATCATACAAAGGATGAGAAAAAAAAAGGATGATTGTCCTGATAAAAAAAAAAAAAAGGTAGGCCTGATAAACAAGGCCATCACATAACAACATGTTCAGGTGACTACCAAATGTGATACTAGAAAATTCATAAAAGGAAAATTACAATACAATAATGGAATTGCATAAATATACTTATGTAATATGGATACAAAAATCAGTGAGTCACAGATCAAAATACAATAAAATATAATACATAGTAAAGGAGCAAAAAATATTTTATTCACTGTTCTTAAGATAATCTGTGTGGCTTAGAGTAGTCATAGAATGATGGATTATGGATCTCATGTTCATGCACTGTGAATCAATTTTGTCACACAGTGTGAACTCCTGAGCAATATAAGCCATTTGATTATTACAACAGCAAATTATTTTTTATAGATCTATATGTTTTCCCAAATTGTTTCAAGATACATTAAGAATTAGAGATATCCATGGAAAAAGTTCAGACATGTTTTTACAATAATATGCTTAATTTAAACAATGCATATTCTGATTTCAAAAATAGGAAATACCCAAATTTCTAAAGATCCAAAAAGCAACATTTTTTGTTACACATTTAGTGGGATGGGGGAGTAGCTGATCTACACTTACAAGATCTAACAGCCCTCTGCTTTCCAATCAATATATAAGAATATAAAATGTAATTACTTAACACACAAACCAATATATAAAAATTTTATATTACAAATAAACAAATATAAAAATATTATATGTTATATAGTTCATATTTTGCAAGATGAATGGCAGATTCATGAGTTAAAGATCCATGAATTGCTGCTCAATTTCATCACTTCTAATGTCCAAATATCAAATGACCTCCTAAGCAACAAATCTTTGAACACTTTAATATAACTCATTTAAAAATATTTCTTGTGTTCTAAGCTTTGTTTATCTTAAAAGAAATTATGCAAATAATATAATAAAATCATTTCATATTGATATACATTAAATAAAATACTTTATTTTCTACAAACAAAAAAAAAATATTTACATCAATTACAAACATTTAACTTGGATCATTAATAGTTTAAAGATGTCATGGTGGTTCCTTATGTAATGGCAGACTTGTATCTTGCTGTTTCCTTCAATAGTTGAGTCAAGAATAGCTGCTCCTACTGATTTCTTCAACAGTGTGAATCGACTACGTATAAAACAATCACTTGTCATGTATCACCCAACTGTAATATTCCTACTTCTAATACTAGTAATACATTTAAGGTGTATGCACTGAGTCTTATATAAATACAATCAGGATAAACTGTATTAATATGAAAAACATTGTAATATAAAATTAATTGAACTCAAGTTGATAAGCAGATCGGTGGCATGATAGAAAGCTATAAAAGGTAGAGTAAAGAAATCACAAAAGTAAATCAGAGAAAAGTACACATCAGCAGCTGGTAAGTTAGAAGCAATGGATTAATCATCTACTACATTTAACAACTTAAAAGAAAGTATAGTGTAGAAACATTAATACAACTACCACAATTACATTAGTTGACAACGTTAATTTATCTCATTTCTTGGAGGTGACACAAATCCCCTATTAATATAACATAAATGAAATGTATAATATATATTTGAGATTTTAAAAATATGATACCAAAATCATAAAGCCAATCAACATGTGTTTCCGCTTACTGGATGATGATGTTATTAAATACATTACTGTTAAGACACATTTTCATTTGACTGAGAATGTGAAGCAAATAAATATTAATAGATCTAAAAAATTACGGCAAACTTGAGAATAGTTTTTATTGGAAAAGCAGATCTTATTTATATTATTAAGATTGTTTCAAGAAAAGCAATACAGATTGCTTTTACTAGGAGAATAAAATTGTGGGTAACATATAATGGTGTTGGTTGAAGTTTTTTCAAAAGTAAATTTTGCTGCAGATATTAAAAAAAAAACAATATATCAAATGATTAGATTAAAAATGATCAACACATAATACATATAATGTGTTAATGACTCATATATTATTTTGTATAGTTATTCTATTTTTATGGGATTTTTTTTCTCTTGGAAATAGAATGGCCAGATCTGCTTATGAGCGCAGCTAGTGGATATGCATGATCTCTCCTATTAATATAAATAGATATGTAACGGTTTGATAATGAGAGAGGTTAGATTGATGTAACATCTACATGGGTATGATTACAATATCAAATCCACCAAGGGCTTTGAGCATTCCATCATTGGTTTTTCAATGAAATGGAAGATTAAACTTTTGGAAGGATTAGAACATTGAAGCTTGTTCATTAAAGTTTACGGAATTGCTATCTTAATATAGGCTGAGCAATGATTGTTTAAATATGTGGGAGGTTATGATCTGGCCCAATTGATGAGTGCTGGTTCTGCATGGAATATGTATATTGGGGATCATCTTTTGTATGTGTGTGATCATGTGTGTCAATTGTTTGAGATGGAATAGATTGAAAATCCTAAATTCAAATCCCTCTATTCATTAAATACAATGAGTAATTTTAATTCTTTTTCATCTGTGATGTTAACTAGTGACAACATATTCTGATTCAAAGCTTTAAATAGACTTGTAATAGTATTTGTTATTGAACTGAAATGTCAGCTATTTAGCTATTATATATTTTTACTACACAGTAGCTTCCGGAAATAGTATTATGAATTCATTTATCCGTGAGAATATTATAATTGGTATATATATATGTGTGTGAAAGAAAAGTTCTCTATGTTTTGAAAAAGATAATTTAACTCTCTTTTTTTAATCAATAATAAAAAATATTATGACAGTAAAATATCATTAAAGACTTCATAGTGACAATCAGATATAAATTCCAAATATCCAATTTAAATCATAAGAATGTTTGATAAAATGACCATGGCTACCTGACATTATACCTGAAGGCTTTATATTTAATTTACATGTCATTTAACTCATCTTAATCATGTGTGATGATACTTCAAAGTTTAGGATTACCTGATAAATTAGATAGAACTTCTTTGATTACCAGCTGTCAAAACTTGATTTTTCTGTGTAATATCAATTTTATAAAGTAAATCCATTTCAGAAAGTTTGTCAATATAATATTAGAAAAGTTTATATACATATATATATTTCAATTTAATCTGTGTTATATATATATATATTCAATTAGCTGCCAATATCAATTATAATCTGTGTTATATATATATATATTCAATTAGCTGCCAATACAGGTTATATGAAGGTTAAAAAAATTTCAGAATTTGAGCAGGTATAGTATTTTTCTTTTAGATGTATAGCCTAATATCAAACCAGATACTTAATTAATCCTTGGTTAGTTAATAGACATCTAATTATTCTTAGCTAGTTAGAAAATTAAATGAATATAGAAACTGTAAATTCTTGCAATCTAAATTTGATTAGATTGATGATTTGTTTTCTTTTTTACTGTTTTTACTTAGATGTATGCTGTAATGGCCTTTCTTTTTTCAATGGTTATTTAAAGACTGTTTGCCATTTATCTGCATGTATATCTTTTGCAAACATTCCTCTTAAATGTTTAAAGTATATTGGAGAAAACTAGGTATGGTAAAAGTAGGATTTAAAAAAAAAGAAATGCTAATCTCCAATTATGAGATGATTAACAAGTTATAATCTATCTATGAGCACAAATTATGAAGTACCTTATAAATTTAAACACAAATTATTAGAATATGATGAACATATGAAATAGGAATTAGAAAAGAGTGTAGAATCAAAACTTATATTAAAACATAATTTTATTGACAAATATTGAGTATAAAATTATACATATATTTATGCAAAAGATAAAATTATGTCTTGCATTGGTGGTCGAGAGATCAGTGCGACTGCCTTACAAGCAGTTTCCCGGGTTGCGGGTTCGCGTCCCGGCCGATGCTATGACACTTGAAAAAAAAGAAAAAAAAAAAAAAGATAAAATTATGGATTTCATATATAGATAATATTAATCATTCACATTAAATAAAAATATTAATTGAAGATTATCCACAGGAAAATAATGGTGAATGTGTCACTAAAATCCATAACTTTGATATGTTATTTTTTTTGAATTTATAATGTGTATCTGTTACACTTTTGTATTGAAATCAGATTCAATAACCAAACTATTCTGTCCAAGCAATAATATACTTAATCATCATTGATAAAGTAAAAAACAATAATATAGTTATATTCAAATATTTAGTTTGTATCAATGTATATATCAAATTATATCTATCCATCAGCATAGAATGTCAAACCATATTTTCTAACTACAGATGCATTTTGAAACACTCATTTTACATTACAAACAAAATATAAACACAAGGAATAATTTAATTTCATATATATATTTCAAATTTCCCTTTTCATCACAAATTCCTGAAACATATGACAAAAACATGTGAAAAAGAAAATGACTCTCAAGATGTGCATTTCGTGCTGAACCAGCACTCATCAGTTGATCAAACTCACAATCTTTTATACATGTTGTGTGTATATATCTGTTAATAATAATAAATCAGACTATATGTTACTTAACGAGAAGTAACTGAAGCTTCCAATGAGATTTTATATAATTCATTGGAAGCTTCACTTACTTCCTGTTCAGTTATATATATATATAATTAATAATTATAAGAGTGATATACCTAAAATGCAAAGAAGTAATATAATTTACAAAATTATATGTAGTTGCAAAAAATAATATATTTGGGAATTAAGATGTGCCCTGGAAAAAAGAACATTAATTATTATACAATTGTATAAAAAAAAAAAAAAGATAAGTAATCAATTAAATACTGCCTCAGTATTCTTCCACCGTGTAAAATCTTGTAATTTTAAATTTACTTTTAATGAAAATGATACAAAAATAGTAATGGAAGAAAGAAATCATAAAATAAGAAAAATTAATGAAGCAATAGTGATAAATAGATTCAAAGATAGTATAATAAACAGACACGCAGCAACTACCAACATACACAGCTCACGAATAATCACGTGATATTAAACATTCATATTTCTTTGCAGTTGATAAGGATTAGTATGTAATCAAAAGTGCTACTGATTAATTAAGATATATATTTTATTATTTTTACCATTAAAATTATTTGAACCTTACATATAGTATATTTTTAACAGGTATTTATAGTTTTACATATATATTCCAATAATTCCATAATACTGGCAAAACTCTCCATACAGTAGTGCCACTCAGTGCCAGCCAGAGAAATGGTGATCATGTGATGTTTAGTGGTTTACTTCCATAATTCATTGTAGTTCAAATTTTACAAAGATATAAAGTGTTAACACGTGTGGTGGAGATACTACTACAAAGAACTAATAATTTCCAATTTTCTATATTAGACTCTGAAAATGATATGAAACAAAGATTATTTGTTTAAGGAGTCATTGAATATTCTTCCGCTAGAGAATAGATTGAATTAAAAAGATTTCTGCAATCTTTATTCTCAAATTTAGCATTACATGTTATCAAAAATATAAGAATAATTTTTGACTTTTTAACAGAATTTAAAATATCATATTTAAAGTTATATTCTAAATTTGAATGAGCTCTTAAGTTTATAGCTTTAAAATAATAAACCATAGGCTGGGTAATGCAGTGGCTATCAAAAGCCCATAATTAAATTTTCAAGAATTTTACAATACATATTCAACGTGATTCACATTACATAAATTATATTTTAATACATTTTACAGGCTTAAACCTGCATTTATGTATGTAATATATGCGGGATTCGAACTCAGACTTTCACACAACCCACTATTCTCAGTGCCATCTCATATTGCTGACCCACCTGATCACATGTGAAAAGATAAATAATCACCAATATATGTATTTCATGCTAAACCAGCAATCATCAGTTGGTTCAGATTATTATCCTCACACATATATATAATCAGTGCTCAGCTTTATATTAAGATAGCCAATCTTCATACTTTAATGGACAGGCTTAACAAGGGCTTTGAACGTTCCACCATCAGATTTTCAATGAAATGGAAGGCTGAAGAGTTGTGAGTTGGAATAGTTTGAAGCCTGTCCATTAAAGTATGAAGATTGGCTATCTTAATATAAAGCTGAGCACTGATTATATATATGTGTAAGGATAGTAATCTGGACCAACTGATGATTGCTGGTTTAGCATGAAATACGTATATGGTGATTATTTATCTTTTCACATATGTGTGATCAGGTGGGTCAGCAATATGAGATGGCACTGAGAATAGTGGGTTATGTGAAAGTCTGAGTACGAATCCCGCATATATTATAAATTATATTTTCTAAAGTATTTTTTTTTAATTATATTTAAATCAATTGTATTATTTATTTTGTAGAGATTATTTACATTTAACATAAAATGTAAATGGTTATGATATTTGTTTCTAAAAATATATAATTTTCTTGGTTAACCTTATCAAAAAATAACACATTCTCATATGATTCCAAGTTCAGTTCTCTTCATCCTTCTAAAGTTATCTAATAAAAATAATCAATAGACATTAGATTGTATATTTGTTATAATATCCTCATCTTCAATTTGATTTCTTGATTTTTCTCTTTATCGGTGAGGACTAGAATTCAATGCTGAAATAAATGTACGTATGCATTTATTAATTAACTTTACGCCTTCATAATATTCAAATTAATAGTCAGAAAATTAAAAAAAAAAAGGTAATGCTTTGAACTGAAACTCTTTATATATAATTTAATGATCTCAATCAGAATATGTAAATGTTATTAAAACAGGTAAAACTCTCTATACATATTTCCACCCACTGATTGGCAATACGTATAGAGTTTTGCCTGTTTTAATAACAGTTAAGAGCAAGCATAAGAAATGGTGATCATGTGGTGTTATTGGTTTAATATGTAAATGTGTGGAAAGTTAGTTTATGTTCAAAATCTTATAATTTTTTTTTAAATTTCAGGATATTGGCTTGAATAGTATAAAGGAGTAAATGATAACTGCTAGATGGGTATGTTAATTCCAGAAAATGCCTGAAACCAAATTGGGAATATTATACCATTATACCGTCTTGCTCTTGGATGTTTTCTTGGTCTTACACTCAAAAATAAAAGCCAATAAAGTCACATGTTGTCTGATGTTGGTAAACTGCGACTTATGTTCATTTACAATACAAATAACGTAAATATTTTGTTATTCCGCCGGAAATAATATAACATTTAAATATAGGAAATGACAGCTGCGCTACCATCCAAAGCTCTCGAGTTCGGAACTTTTACGACCACAATAATATTTCACAGAATAATATGAGCAATTGCGCAGTATAAGAGTTGCGACGACAAGTAAGAAAAAATGTTTGAGAATTTGCCTGCTTGCTTCCTTTGCTCTTTCTGTAGCGATATAAACAGTTATTCTATACTATTAAATTAATGAAATTGAAAATAAGAATCATTTACCTTTTTTAAAAATAAAAAATTAAATAACCTTGATCCTCAACTTTATAAGATAAGAAAAATCTAATTTTACATTAAAATCAGACCAAAATAATTTTCAATTAGTTTAGTGAGTTTCTTGAGACACAAAAGATTGACAAAGGAAGATAGTAATTAAATTCAATAGCAAACTGTACCAGCCAGTTAACTTTTCTAATCAACTCACTATTCTTATCTTTTTATGCTTACTGAGAGAAAAATTTGATTTTCAAATTTCTGCAATAAAAATGAAGATAATATATATATATTTTTAGTTAATACTGCTAATAATTCATGCACAATTAATTTATAAAAATCAATTTTAAAATCTAATTTAGTTAATGGTTGAACAATAATGAGAAAAATATATTCATGTTATTAGTTGAATAATAAATAAAACCAGATGTAAGTTTTATAAATATAGAGAAAAAAAAACAACTTAGATATTATTTTTAAAATTAAAATGACATCCACACGCACGCCACGTTGAGTTCGTCTGAATCTCAACACCCCAAGTAAGACGTTACTTCATTTATAACACAGAATATGTTTGTGGTTATATTGAATGCGATCTTGATATTTTTGTCTCCATGCATGCACTTATCCCAATGAAACTGCTTTATAAAAATGGGTGTAGCTTTGCCTATGTTATTCTTAAAAGTGAATCCTGGGTGGTGGTGATTCAAACAAGTTTTTTTTTTTTTTTGCGATTTTTTGTAATATAATTCGATAAATTATGCTTGATTTGTTGGAGTATCTAAAGATGTGTCAGTATAACAAATATGATTTATGAAAATATGAATGAACATTGGAAAATTCATATAGTTATCAATGACATGTGGTTATGTTGTGATATGAATAGTAAAAAGCATAACAAAGATCCAGATTATTTTGTTTTGGAGAAATTCACAAATGATCCTAGATTATGTTATAAAAAGAAACATAGATCTTTATCTTCAATGATTTAATTAAACCATCCGGAATTATAATTACTACATTCAGATTTCCATTGTATGACAGTGGCATTTGATACATTTTTGATTATCTCTAATAATGTAATTAGACATTTAAGACTCAATCTCAAACAAAAACAAAGGATAGTGATTCCAGCAAACATGGAATAATGATAGGACATCTAATGACCTGATACATGGTACAATGGTCATCTGATGATATGCTTAATTTACAATATAATTTTCCATGTGTTAATCAAGATATTTTAAGATATATTAGATGTCAATTCAAATATATTATAATGGTTGAATTGAACTCTGAATATAAAGACATTCTGCATTATAAATAATAATAATAATAAACCAACAACAGCAAATATTATTTTAAAGTTTAGACTGCAAGAGAAAAGTATAAAATTACAATCTAAATATTTAATTATCCACATGTGAGTGTATGCACACAATGGAACTAATGCTTAGTAAGTTATATTTTTAAAAAATGATGCTGAGCTGATTTTTTTTCTCTTTCCTATTCGAAGCAAAAGCAAGATTTTTGTGTAAGTGGATAGGAAATGAGAATTACCTAAACTAATTAGATAAGCAAGAATTTACCTGTATTTTATTGTGATTCATCCAAAGATTTTGGAAAGAGAAAATGATGAGAAAAATCTATCTGTATTGGAAAAACAATCTGCATTCCAAATGTTAATCTTTTTGATTAAGACTTTAAGATAAGAAACATTCTTTATATTTTTTTTAATATTTTAGATAAAAGAATTTTATAGTAATAATAGAAAATCAGATGTCACGTGACTTATATATATATTTATAGCTTCCATTAGCAAACATGTAAAATTAATTGAACAGATAGAAATTAAACAAAGAATTAAAAAAAGAATTCATCATCATCATCATCAACCATTATCATCCACTGCAGGATGAAGGTCTCTCCAAGTTCAATCCATCTTCTCCGATCTTTAGCTTTTCTTCTCCACATCACCCCTGCACACTTTCTTATTTCATCCATCCATCTCACATGTGGTCTCTTTCTGGGTCTTTTACAATCTCTTGGAATCCAGTTTAAGATTTCAATTATCCATCTATTATCATCTCTTCTAGCAATATGTCCAGCCCAACTCCACTTCAATCTTTTAATTTTTTCAGTGAGGTCAGTAACACCTGCTTGTTCTCTTACCCATACATTGCGTTTTCGATCTCTTCTTGTTACTCCCAAAATGCATCTCTCCATACTTCATTGAGTGGTCCGGAGTCTCTGTATTGCTCTTCTATTAAATGTCCAAGTCTCAGATCCATAAGTAAGAACCGATATAACACATTTGTTAAAAACCTTCCTTTTCAAACACATTTCTACCAAAAGCACTCCAACTAAGTTTAATTCTATGATTAATTTCATCCATTATGTTTCCATCTGTATTAATAATCTGACCAAGGTATTTGTAACTGTTAACTTCTTCTAATTCATCACAATCAATCCTTATTTTCATATTTTGAGCAAATCGATTAAACATTACTTTAGTCATTTTAACATTTATCTTTAGTCCTACTTTCCTACTTTCATCTGATAACTCCTGCAACATTTCCTGCAGCTCTGAAGCATTATTTTCAAAAACAACTATATCATCTGCAAAATCTAAATGACTTAAATAATCTCCATTTACTTTCACTCCTTTAGTTTCCCATTTTAATTCACAAAATACTTCTTTGCAACACTGCTGTAAAAAGCTTTGGAGATATGGAGTCACCTTGTCTTACATTTTTCTCAATGTTGACTTTCCCAGTATCATTATGTAATCTAATTGTTGCTGTTGCATTTTTATAAATACCTTTAAAATATGACAATATCCTGGATCTATACTTTGATGATCCAATGCTTTAATCACTGAAGAAATGTTTATAGAATTAAATGCATTTTCATAATCTACAAATCCAAAACATAATGGCAACTCATATTCATTTGTCCCTTTCTATAACTTCTTTCAATACCTGGATATGATCTACTATACTCAAACCACTTTTAAAACCAGCTTGTTCCCATGGTTGGTGGAAATCCAATGTTCTTTGTAGATGAGTTGTAATTATCTTGGTAAAAATTTTGTATTAAACTGATAAAAGGCTGATAGTCTATAATTTCTAATATTTTCTTTATCACCGTTTTTAAATATTAATATTATTACTGCATTCTTCCAATCATCTGGTACATCTTTATCATTTAGACATTTGGTATATAACTTTGTAAAAAAAATTTCTATTATTTCAGCTGCTTCTTTTAATATATCAATTATAATTCCATCATTACCTGGAGCCTTTCCTTCCTTCATACATTTAATTGCATGTTTCACTTCTTCATTTAAAATTCTGGGCAATTCAAAAGATGTAATAGAAATAGGAGGTACTTGTTCTTTATTACTATATAATTCTTGATAAAAGTCTTCTACCCATTTCATAATGTCATCTCTCTTTTTCGTAATAATTCCATCTTTTTTTTTTTATTGCAGATATTCATCGCATGGTGAGACGTTTTAAAAGAAGGTCAACTTAAATTAAATTTAGTTTTAAAAATTTTTCTTGGGAAAAAAAAGACAAGAAAATGCAGGATTAAATTGTGGCGGTAATCAATAAGAAAGTAAATTAAATAGCAATTTGTGATACAGAAAATTATTTGTTAAATGATGCTACTAGTTTTCCTCATATTATGCTTCATAGGAGCCAAACAGTTGGTTAGCTGACTTTTAAAATCCTGTCCACTTGATCCTCAGTCCATTGTAAAACTTACACTGCAGAAAATAAATAACAACAAAGAAGAAAAAGCTTTTCATATATATGTGAACTGTAATTAAAGTTAGTTAAAGATAATTATTTTAATAAAACTTTTTTGTATTTTTTAAAAGAACAGTAAGATCATATTTATTATTAACTTAAGGGACCAACAAATTCACAGTAAGATCTTTATGTATATATCTTTAATGTAAGAAGGTTTTACTAATAATGGTTATTAACATTTAAATTATAATGAATAGTAAATAATTATATGAGTTGATTAATTTATTATATGGGCATTTATTATTGAAGATTATTGAGGTAATTAAATCATTATATTAGATTTTACTAAAATAAATCATATCCAGTGCTATTTTGTTTATACTTATATTCATTCTTTCTGGATATAATAATTATATTCAATATTTTTTTGTTAATGTTATATGAACGTATATTATTTGTAAATTATTTGTTAGGTTATATGTATTTTTTTTGTTAGTGTGCGTGATTTTTAAAAAAAAAATTTTTTTTTTAGATATACCTGGCCATTTCAATCTCATTTATTTACAAACAATAAAATGTTTTATCCCCAAAGAAGCAAGCTCAGGCTGAGTCTTAACAGGCATGTAAATGGTATTAATTATAATGTTTGATTGAAAGGTGGCTCATCCAAAATATTCATTCCATAGAAATGGTATCCATATCTATTAATGAAGCTACATATTTAAGATATGATTGAATGTCAATGAAAATATATAGAAATAAAAATATATTGTGAGACGAGAAAGCATTAAATTGATCACTGAAAACAGCTGTTGAGATAGCATCCCAACTAATGCATTTGAATTAGTTTGAACTCAGTTCCTGTTACAATGTATAACATTAGTTCTTCAATATAAATACTGATTGCTACTTGACTTAAGACACCATCACACTTCCAATTACCAATGTATTTGCATAATTAATCTATGAGAGTAAACTAGAGTCTTTCTCTTGTTCAGATAACTTTCATTAGCTATATCTCTGAATAAGTTATGGTATCATAATATGGCCCATCTAATTCAACCTTTTCTCTCTTGTCAGATATATAATTTCATCATTTGACTTTTGTCCACCATCGCCTCCATTTTATTCCTCAAAAGCCTTCAGTCTTTTAATATTATTAACTAAAAAAGTATACAATTTTGCTTTATATAGTGAAAATGTCCAAATGAAAAATTTTCATAAATCTTTTGCAAAAGTAAGAAACAAACTCTTTGGTGTCAAAACTGCCCATTTTTCATAAAAATTCAATCTGTTGTTTTACTGCTTGAACATCTCATGACTTCCCAAACAATCGGTCAATTATGTTATTATTAAAAACACCTCCTCTCCCAAATATAGTACATTATTACAACAATGAAGGGCAAACCTATTTAGTCATCATCACCACAGAGACTGGGAAAAAAGATGTTCCCACTAAATTATATTTTCACCAGTGATATAAGCAAATATCAAAGAATATAAATAATTAATCAGACACTCATTAAAGATTTGTCTTCAATGAATGTTTGTAAAATTAAACTTCCTTTTTGTCAATAAGTAGCCAAAAAGATAACAAGAAAAGCTTAATGTTTAGATTAATTTTCAAAGAAAACTGAAGTATTTGGTAAAAATTATGAGAGGTTCTACAGCAAGATATTCCATAAAAAAATAAAATAGTAAAATGGCTTAGGCTCATTAAGTCATGTGATATCCTTACGAACCTATCATGAAATGATAAGCTGAAATTAAATTCTGATATTTTGAAGTCCAACAGTCTATTACTGAACTCAAATATACAGAGCTGAGAAAATCCATGATAAGGCACTAAAGATGTAGATAGTTTTATTAAAATTCAGTAAAAGATATTAAAACTTTTTTGAATTGACACTGATTAGAGTAAATCCAGAATTGTCAATATACTCCCTATCCTATGGTTGATTGATTTAGACCACTGTTTCAGTAATGGTAGTAAAATATTTCTACTCTTAATACAGTTGTTACTTAGAGCAAAAATTTCAGTCCATCATTTGATTCTCACTGAAAGCATTTCTGGTTGACATTTTAAACTATTAAATGTTAATCTATGACAGGTTGCCTCAAACTACCTCACAACAGTGGCTTATCTTCACAATTACCAAAATAACATAGCATTGCCAAAATTAAGATCACTACTTCAAAACAAATACACATTTCAGATTTGTTGAATTAAAGAACAAAAAACGAGTTATTTTATTACATGCTTTACTAAGCATTAACTGGCTCTACCACCAGATAGTACCAATGAATAATTTTATTTCCCATAAATGATTTTTTTTTAAACTCTAATGTATCTATTATAAAGTTGAAGTACATGGATTGGATTTAAAAATTCAGTGTTAAATTTACAAAGTTGTCAAGCTTTGGTGGCGAGTGGTTAGCACAGCTGCCTTACAAGCAGTTGTCCCGGGGTTTGCTTCCCGGCCGATGCTTTGACATATTAAAAATTTACAAAGTTAAAAAGTCGTGCCATGCTTGTAAAATGCAACAGTTAAAATATATTGATGCAAGCAATCACAATTATGCATAAAATCATTAAAAAAAAATACAGAGAACAAGAAAGCCGATAAAACTAATGATATATTTTTTTAGAAAAAATAAAACAGACTTTAAATTGTCTACTACAGAGTAGTGAGAGTATCAATTTTTTTTCTTTCTTTTGCTTTCTTTACTTAAAATATTAATACAGACAAATATATATATAATAATGATTGCCTTGCAGAAACAATAATAATCAAATATAAACTTATATTGCAACTATCCCCAGAATAAAAATTCCACTCTGTGCTCTTTTCACATTGTTTACTATGCCGTCATAAACAATCTTTGAACCTTTACTCATCGGATAAACTAGAAGTTTGAAACATCTGAGTTTTTACACTGTTTATAGATTAATACATATATAGTATAAATATAACCTGTTGAATTTAAAGCTTAAATTTATTTGCAATCAAACCTATCTCTCTGTTGTGTTGATCTGTTCAAATCAACACCAACAAAAATTTCATACATATTCGATATATTTTCATTCACATTATCACACTTTATAGCAAACCAATTTACACACCTACTAAAGAATTTATGTCATAATTAGAAGATTAACTTGTTTTTTATTTGGTTATTTTTCCAGTTAAAAAAAAAAGTGATATGGAAAAAGAATAAAAATAATAAAGACTAAAATTTTCTCAATAACTTCCTCAGAACATTTTCAAAGATTCTTTCATTCAGCAGAAGTTCACAGATATCATCAATATATAAAATTCTATTACTTAATTGTAATATTAAAAGATTATAAATTTTTAGTTATTATTGATCCAGTGCAGGATGAAGATCTCTCTGAGCTTTAATCCAGTTTTTCCAATCTCTAGCCTCTCTTTTTCACATAATACCAGCAAACTTTCTTATTTCATCCATCAACCTCATATGTGGTCTTTTACAATCTTTTGGGATCTGGTTTAAGACTTCAACTGTCTATCTATTATTATCTCTTCTAGAAATATACCCAGCTCAGTTTATTTCAGTATCTTGATACTTTCAAGAGTGGCAATGTTACTTATTTGTTCTCTCACCCATGTATTTTTGTTTTCAATCCATCCCTTGTTTTTCCAAACTTAATCTCTCCATGCTTCATAGAGTGCTCTAAAATCTCTATATTGCTCTTCTGTTAAATGTCCAACTCTCAGAACCATGAGTAAAAATTAATAAAACACATTTACTAAAAAAAAAAGCTTCCTTTTCGAACACAACGACATATTTCCTTTTTTTAAGTTATTTCTACTAAAAGCATTTTATTCAAGTAGTTTAATTCTATGATTAATTTCATCCACCATTTTCCCATCAATATTAATAATTTGACTAAGATATTTGCAATTATTAACTTTTTCTAATTCATTAATATTAATTTTTATTTTTTGAAAAAATTCATTGAATATTAGTTTAGTTTTTTTAGCATTTATTTTTAGTCCTACTTCTTGCTTTCATCTGATAATTCTTGCGTCATCTGAAGATCTGATGCATTATTTACAAAAACACCTCATCATCTGCAAAATTTAGACATGTACTTTTGCTCTTTCTATTTTAATCCACAAAATATTTCTTATAAGCTGCTGTAAACAGTTTTGGACTTATAGAATTTGAAAGCCAAGTGCAATCAACAAATAAACATGTAAAGACAAATCAATAAGCAAAAAGGGAGATGGGGGGGGGAACTAAGATATGGCTGTTGTTAAATACTTTACAAGATTATGTTACTTCTTTATAAAGAAGGTAAAAGAAAGAGATTGAAATATAAAAAAATAATGTGTTTGGAAACTTATTAATAAGCAGAATATAACTTATTATTATTTTTTGATTGCTTTCTACTAAGAGATATAAAAAGATGACAGGTTCCACAAAATTTTTTGAGAAGTCCTCTTATTCAGTAGAAGTTGATAAACATTATCAAAGCATATGCTTCTATTATAAATTGTAATAGGTTAAAAAAATAAGAGAATAAAATTGAAGGCGAGTGTTAGATATATATATAATCCAGTAATGTGTGGGTGTATTTATATGGATGAAGAATTTTATGAAATGTGAAGATATTCAAATCATTTAAAATAAGAGAAATGCTTATTTACCAATAAAACAAGAAGTAGAGAATTGTCTTTAAGATATAAATTCAAACAAACTATAGAATATATGTTTCCGGAAATAGCTTTTATCTAACAACATATAAAATGCATAAGATAATATATCCTTGATAATAATCACTATTATAATTTTGCATGACTAAAGAAATTAATTGATAATGATGATGATAATAATAGTAGTAGTAGTATTGACCATAAGCAATTGATGCACAGTTTATAAAATTGTGGAATTAGAGGAAAATTGCTCATTTTGTTAAAAAATTACTGAAATGATAAATATGTTGTATTAAAAATATCAAATATATTGAGTAATGAGCCAAAAAATGCATATGGTGTTACTCAAGTTTCTATACTTAGTGCATTGTTGTTTCTGATTTTTATAAACAATCTAGGAACTATTAATATTGAAGGATCAATATATCAATATGCAGTAATACTATTATTATGAGTGTAAATAACAATATTGATAGAATTAAAGAATGTCAAAAAAAGTCTGAACAAAATTATCTTTTGGTGCTTTGAGAAATGAATTTATATAAATGGAGGAAAAATAAAATGTATGTTAATATGTTCTCACATGAAATATAAAAATATTGATATACATTTACATTCATGTGAGTGTTTATATGACAATAATTTAATACGTAATGATAATAAATGCATAAAAGTAAAACAGATAAAATATATTAAATATTTTGGAAATGATGATAAATGAAAAAATGTCTTGAAAATGTCATATTATATTACATAATAAATTTAGAGTTGTATTAATACTTAAATAAGGCTATAACCTTAGTCCATATGCCTTGAGTGCTTAATTTATTACAAGAGAGACCTCTACAAATCTAAACGCAAGATTCAACTTTATAAAGAACGGCCTCTTATCTTCAACCTATTTTACTAATTATATAGGCAAATCTAAAGCATTTTGATTTGGGAGCATGAAGCTAATAAATTCTTCACTGATTAAGTCCATTATTTCCGTTAAACATTAACGATCGCGAAATCTTTGATGTACAACGAGTTTTCAGATCTTAAATTTAGAAATATTTTGAATCAATTTAAAGTTGTAAATATTAATTCTTATTAAGTGCAGTATTTTATAACAATGTTCTACAAAATCAAAGATAATTTTTTTTTAAATATTCTTATTATTACATATAAATCTTTATATGAATCTTTATTGAGATATGGAATAAACTCTTTATGGTTTTGCAAGCTTTTCTAATATTAAGCATTACTGCAAAAAAGAATACTTGATCTAATAGGGAAAAAATATATTAATAAAGAAAAAAGCATATAAAAATAATATTTTATTATTCAATAAACTTCTGGATTTTATAATAATAGAGAAAAAAAATTTTGATAATACTTTCAAAATTTTTTATATAAAACAATTTGAAATGTGTCTAAGGAAAATAGATACATATTTATTTATATAATATTGTAATAAATATGGAACTAGAGTAAGAAATCATTATGTTCCTGAATTATTTAATAATTTACCTATTGAATTAAGAAGGTTGCAACATTATAAAGAAATAAAAAAACAAATTAAAAAATATATTAAGGGGGGAGGGGTTGTATATAAAAAAAATTAGTATCTAATATTATATAATCAATATTTTATAATATAATTAATATATTATTGAAATATAATTTATTGTTATTATTTTTAGCATATTTTATATTATGTTAAAAATTTCATTTAAATATCTAAAATGTTATAAAAATTTTCTTCTACACAAAAGTTCAACTAGAGCTTAGTAGGAGAAGAATGACATTTGTATCTGTGTATGTATATTTTGACCTGTATTTAAATAAATGAATGTAATGAACGTATTTATTTTAATAAATATAATTATTATTATTTAAAAAAATCAATCTTCAAAATATTTTATATGATAGAAAAACAATTTATCATTTTTCCACATTCAAATAATGATTATTATTACCAGCCATTTTAATAATCCAAATTACTAACGCCTGTAGCATTTAAACGGTAACTGATTATTTCCCTTTTTTAAAATGACGAAACAATTATTTAACTTTGCAATTTTTACTTAATGTATACCACTATATTAATATTTAATTAAATTCTTATAAATGTTTGTATCGGTTATATAAGAAGGAATGGATATTGTACAGAGCTTGAAAGTCTGAGTTCAAATCCCTTTTAATTACATTACATTATTGTATCGACTTATGTTAATATATGAGTTAATCACAATGGTTTCTGAAATAAATTATTTATTATTCGATGACCAAAATATTTTGTCATTTAGTGTGTTAAGCCTAATGCTAATTTACTTTGAATATAAAAAGTTAAAAAATGTTTTGACACCAAAATTTAAAAATAAAAAACAAAGAAATGGAGTTAATCTATTTGTCTTGGAACAGACGCATATTCTTTGCATGATTTAGTGCAGAGTCCTCAGAATGTAATCCAACTCCGTCAGTGGAGTCCTAAACTACCGAGCTATAAATCATTTTAATTATTTTTGTTTTTTATATATAAAAAACACAAGGGGTTAGCAAATAGAATACATTTCAATTCTTTACATTGTTTGGCTTATTAATATTAATCATATTTAGATTTGATTACTACTCCCCACTCATCCTTAATTTTGTTATCAATTATGTATGACATGTAAATCATAAATCTATCTATTATTAACAATTCAAATCTAAACGACTAAAGTCACTAAATAATCACTTTCTTCCTGAATAAAGAACTGAGATATATCCAGATGAAATGAAGGAAAATGTTAATGCAATACATCCAAAGAGTAAATAGGATTTAATATACTTTTATAATCTGGGTGTACAGTATACATACTATAGCAAACAATATATTAATCTATTTTGCTATAGTATGTATTAATCTAAAATGTCGTATAGTACAAATTATGCAGAATTATAAAATAAATCAGTCAGGTGAATCACATATTCTTTCTCCTCATTATCCTGAATGTTTTGGCATAGTTGATAGATTGTCCAATTTGGAATCGGGAGGTCCCAGTATGGTGCAATTAGTAACGCATCCGACTTGAGATTGAGAGATCCTAGGATCTATTCTTCCACTTTAACTTCTTAAGAACTCCTGACAATAAAATCCATTAACATTTCTAGGAAACCTATTAAAAATATGTAAGTGTACAGCACCCTTGTATAATCAATTTTCTATTATAACAAAAATTTTACAAAACAAATATTTAACTAATTAAAAATTGTAATTAAAAATTTTATCTTACGGTAGTTGTTTCAGAAAAAAAAAGTTTTCAAATGAGCAAAGATCTCTAGGATAATTATTAAATAGAAAAATGAAAGTAAAAGTCTTATCTGGCAAATGGATATAGAGCCGCTATACCATATCATTTATTTCAACACACTCCACTTTATGAGCAACTAACTATTGTGTAATCAATTAAATTTTGATGATTTTTTCTTGAGTTAATATATTTATCATAGAGAAATGACTTTTTTTATTATTATTAAAAGAACGAATCATTTTCCTTTGGAAATGATAAATGATTTTTATACGGTAGGTAGAACTCATTTTTTGCCTGTCAGCTAAATATTGATGAATTATTACATCTATTTTTTTTATCTAGTTAGTTTTAATACAGTTTAATGTCTGACAGATTCTATCGGACCAAAATGATCAAAACACAAGATAGTGACTTCAAAAAAAAGAAGAATTACGATCATTAATCCGCATATGGAAAAAAATGAGATTTTTTTTTGCCCCTATGGTTTCAACAGATTTTCGTTTCACTACTTTTCTTTGCAACTCTAAAATAAAATGAATACATTATTCTATGGTAAAAAATTATATTAAACATTTGTATATTAAATTTGGAAATTATGCTTACTGCTTTTATTTACTTTATACACAAATGCGCATTAATACTTTTAGCCAATTTGTGTTTAAATCAAATTCTCTGTTAAAAGTATCGCTCCCAACACTTATTTCTCACCATTTCCATCAACCACATAAGCTTTGAGTAAAATCAAAACATAAAAAAGTTTCATGGATAGAGGATAGCACATTCATCCACCAGGTCAAAACTCGAATCTGAGTAGGTGAATCTTGGATTTTTTTTCCTGGTCAGCTTAGAATTTTACTTTGAGACCATGACCAGATGAGTTAGCCATGCAAAAAACAATAAATGGGTATCTAACTATTCTTGAGGCTAAAAATCTTACATTAAATGGAGTTTATAGATGAATGACTGAAGATGCACTAATATGTAAAAATAAAATACAATTATATGTTGATGAAATTTCAGGACAGTATGCCATGGGGAGCTTTCTTTCTGATGGCCACAAAACAAGAATACAGTCATACTTCTATAAATCATTACTTTTGTCAAAAAATCAGAAGGGGATGCCTCAGACTCTACTAAAATCTTTTTTTATAGATGTTAGAGAAAATCTCTAGTTTAATAAATGATTAGTAATAATCATTACGTGTTTATCAAAAAGTTGATAACGTAAAAGTTGGGAGTTGAATAAATTGATGCTTGAAAATTAAAATGAGACAATTTGCTCTACATAAATAATCTTCATGTAATAAAGATATATATGTGAGATGATGACCTGGCCCAACTGATGAGTGCTGGTTCAGCACGAAATGTATATTGGGGGTTATTTGTCTTTTATTGCATCTTTATTTATATGAAATTACTTATGAAATAAAAAAGAATGAAGAAATATGGAAGTTGTCTATCTATAAAAAATAAATTAGCTTAAGTTCAAAATCTTTATTTGAATAGCAGGATAAGAGTAAATGATAACCACTCAACAGAAACAGTGCAAATCCAGTATCTCCTACCAGAAGATCAATTAATCAGAAACTAGACATAGGGAATGTGAATACTCTATCATTAAAGTCAATTGATTGAAGATATATTTCACTGCTATTTCATGTAAACTGCCTTCTGTAGTGATGAGAATGGTGGATACAAGAACTAAAAGTCACTGGATTGATTTCCAATTGAGAAAAAAAATTGAAAAACTGATTGATTCACTGAATGAAACTGTTTTGTGCAGTTTACTCTTTTAGTGCTCTGATGTTATTTGATCTCAGCAAATGATATAATGTGAGCTGAAAAACTTAGATGCTGCTCACTGTTTGCTTAAAAAAATATAGTTAAACCATGGACTTAGCCACTCATAGAAATATAACATCTGCACCACCAATGATAACGCTAAAGGCAGTAACATATCTCAATTACTTTTTATTTTACTGTCAGTGATTAATATCTAATTTCAAGATTAGTCTAGAGCATTATCCTCCAACTAAAAACAGCTATACTATTCAGATCCAATTCTTTTATGTTATCCATATAATCTGAAATTAGACTACCATACTGTCTTGTCACCACAATTTCCTTTCAGACAGGACTTAATATAAGTGTACATTGTGAAGGATGATAACAATCAACCCTCAGCTACCAATAATTTCAAGTCAAGGCAAGCTCGTTGCCTACAGGTTAAAATTATTAATAGCTTAAGGGTTGTTTGTTATCTACATTTTAAAACATATCAAAGCTTGAGTAATTGATTTTATTATCTTATTGTGATGATGATTGAAAAAGTATCTACTAAGTCAAATGATTGAGAAACAAGTCTTTTAGTACTGAGTGTAATTAAAATGGTTGTTAATTTGTTCATGTGGAAGTTGTTTTGCTATGATAAGAGGCTATCTTGGAATCTAATCCGCTTAAATAGACCTTAGTAACAAGGTTAAATAATTTTATTGCAGCAAAACTTGATAGATTTTTTTTAAACTTAGCCTTTTTTTTTAAAGTTTATTTTATTGATTTTCATTTCTTATTTAGAACCAAGGGAATAATGTGATTCTTAGATTTTGTAGGTACCACCTTACCTTTTTTTGATAGAAGTCACTACAATATAAAGTTTATGTCATAGCAATCAACCTACATAAATGCACAACAAGTCTTGAATTCAAAGCCATCTTTGTAATTCATAAGACATCTGCATAATAATAGTAAAGATGATCACTAAATAGTGAAAAATCACGGTTTTTTTCCAAACTTCAAGCATTCTTAAATGAGTCATGGAAAAGTTTAAATTATCATTTATTATCAATGCAGATCTTCAGTACTTATATGAAGACAGAGATCATCTATCAGCCTTTATAATGTAGAAAAATTATTTTAAAAAATTGTTACATTCTACACTTGGGCAGTTTCTAGTACCTGAAAATTATGACTTCCTGAGCACTTAATCATTCACTTTCCCTAATTATTTAATTTTCGGTAAATAATTTATTTCTGTCACATTTATTCATTATTTTCAGTGTTTTTTATTTTCATTTTAGCATTTCCTTTCATATCTGATATAGAATCAGCTTCTTTTATTAGTTATTTAATACTGAATGAGCAAAATTTCCTCTAATATTTTAAAAATATGGGCATTTGATAATTCATTTTATATTCTTTTCTCGTGATGTTAATTAGATGTTTAGCCAAGATATATCTGAATCTTCAATACAGTATTTTTTTAAAATGGTGATCAGATAGGGTTTAATTATCATTATAAGGGGAAGGGGGTGGAGTAATAGATAGTGCTTTAACCTGTCATGCCCTGAATACAAGTAAATGATTCTTTTTCACTATATCCTAAGAATTTACCAAGTCAGCTCATGTGCAGAAATTTAATATTGTTTGGTTAATAGGTATAATTCTTAGCTAAAGGTCAAAATTTTAAGAATAAGGTGCTGGAAAAATGAGCAATAATGTACTGACCATAACAAACATGAGTATGATATGGTGCAGTCATCATACCTTGTCACAGGTCATTTAGCCCATGGTTAACTTTATCATTACTGAAGATGAAGTAAATTGGAAAAAAAAAAATTGCATTATTACCGGCAATTGAAATAAAAACTAGTGAAAATCAGATGTGGTTTGGTTCAGCTCCCATTTTATTTTTCAGTTTTACTGCAGTAATCATTTGAAATGTTTGTGAGTGGCTTTATAATGGAAGTATCAAGATGTGATATGTCATTAAAAGCAAATACATCTTCAGCAATTTTTGAATGCTTTTCAGCTTAGAAATTTTGATCAGTTCAACTTTTTAACAGAAAGCCAGATTTTGATATGGTTCTATAAAGATTCAAATTTGCTGCTACTGCAGTTAACACATGAAAAAATAAATATATTACTTCATCATAGTGATATAGCCAATTTAATTAAATTGTTTGTACATTATGGCTAGTATTTTACTATTTTACTAGGTTTAATGTATGATAGTGAAATATGGAAGTCCACAGAATTTTTCATTTAATTACGCTCTATAAAATTCTGAAAATCATTAAATTCTTGAATTTGCTGAATTTGAGGATAGGAAATTTACTATTTTAAGAGCACATATTTGCTGCAGATGAAATGGATAAAGATTGATGTTTTTTTTTAAAAAAAATATTTAGTGGAGAAAAAGGCAAACATTTCTTACATTATTAAAATTATCTCAAAAGAAAAACAACAACACTCTAAATAGATATAAAATATAATGCAAGTAATATAAAAAAAAAGTTTGATTAAAAAAAGTTGAAAAACTGAACCATAACCCAGTCAAATAAATAGACTTGGATTTATTTCTGGTTCTTTTATATATATATATGTCAAAGCATCGGCCGGGAAGTGCAAGCAACTGCTTGCAAGGCACCTGCGCTGACCTCTCTGCTACCAACGCTTGACGAAATGGTTTTTATTTGAGGTTATATAGTCATTACTAAACTTTTTTCCCTCTATTTTTTTTTCAGAATTAGACAATAAGGGATAATTTGCTTTGCTTGCCAACAATTTATGTTAACTATTTTTTGTACGACATCACAATCTTTGATGATCTCTTTACATTTTATTAACAGTTAACAGTTAAGCTATATAAATCCATATTTTAAATAATAAATTAAAATTTTTAAACATTGAATGTAAAGAGTGAAAAATGAAGAATTATATATATGAATATATTTACATCATGAAAATATTCATCAGGTTCATCAATGTTAATATGACAGTTTTTTAAATATATATATAACTAATTTTTACAATAAATCTAGTAATATTTAAATACAGGTAAACTTTATACCCCTGGAGTTTAGATGTAATTATAGGGGATTTGAATCCAGACTTTCAAGATTCCTTCAGCTATCATATCTATCTCATTCAACTGATAAATATGACCACACTCATCTGAAAAAGATGAATGATCTCCAATATACGTATTTCATGATGAACCAGCACTTATCAGATCATTTTTTTCACATGTGTGTAATCTGACTATCGTATTGTTAGATTGGATAACTGAAGGAAGCTTGAAAGTCTGGGTTCAAATCCCCTATAATAAATCTAGTAATATTAAAAATTAAAATTTTGAATAATTAACTGTTTTCTTGAAATATAAAGAAAATAAAACTGTCACTTATTACAAAACTAATAAAACCGTGTAAATTTAAGAAACGGGAGAAAAAAATCAAAAAGTTAATTATTTTTTATTATTACTATTTTATAAAAAAGGAGATTAAAAAAATAATAAATTATACATCTAGAATTCAATTGTGATTTATTCGGAAATAACATGCTTTCAACTACAATGAATAAATCATAGCAAGAAAGTGTCAAGCGTGACTTGATTAAAAAACGAAAAAGTGGAACAAGTTATCTTTAATTCATTTATTTCAGGCAAGTTGCGTCTAATCCAACAAAAAATAATAATTTCAAATTATTATTAATTAATTTAGTTAAAATTACTCCGTGTAATTGTGCTCATTTACAAACACACATGCGCATGCTACGTGATGTTGCGTTCTCAATGCGAAGGTAAGCGAAAATATATTTGCAATAGGATATTACAGCTTAGTAATAATATTCAATCATCATCAATAGTGGTTTGCCAATACTTGTGACTCTCTTTACATTGTTCTAGTATTTCAAAATTTGGTTATCAGTATAGAAGCCGCTCTGCACTCACTTTTTGTCTGAGTTTCTGCTTTTACTCATTGAATGACGCCATTGAAATCATATTGGGAACACTAATAGATAAATTTAACGACCAAAAATTTATCCATTAATATTAATCTAAAGTCTAATAACTAAACAACATACTTTTAAAACTAAATGACAGTGGAGATTTGCTATTACTTACCAAAGTTGTATGACAAAAAATAAAACCCCTTTATACTGCCAAAGTTCATAACTTCCACATACCTACACATGCAATGTGTACAAATGTAATACTATTTAACCCAGCATACCTTAACCTCAAATATTTATTTAATGGGCCTTGGATGAGTATAATAATTAATTTATTAGATTATTATATTCAGGATCTGAAGAATAGAAGTAAAATTTTTATAAAACTCACAAATTTCTATAAGAATACAGAACTGACCTAACCGATCCATTCACTATTGAATAATTAATAATACAGTATTTACTTATTTTTACCTTGAAGGTAAAGTTTAAAAAAAAGGAAATTAATGAAATTCTACAGCAGTGAGTAAATTATGGCAAAATGGGTAAATATCCACAACATTGTCTCTGTAACCAAATGAGAATCATCTCAAGAATCAAAGCAATAGTTTTCTAAATTCAGATAGGAAAAACATGAAAGTTTCAGACCAGAGTTTAAAAGAAAACTCTCTCTATATATAAATAAACGCTCACAGTGGAGCTGTGAAGTATGCTCTATTCTGTTCAAAGCTCCCTTGTGTTCAATATATATGGTATATAATAGCTCATCCATAAACAGTGATTGGACTAGAAAAATATTGTTTGAGTTGCAATGTAGAGTATTTTTAACACACACATGTAACATAGGTGCTTTTTTTATATGTATAGTAGTAATATAAATCAATATTATAATGATTGTATTTAATGTTATATATATTTTTACTATGTATTCTCTCATGCATTCACTGAAGAAATAAGAATAAGAAAAAAAAATTAACTATTGTATTTTTTTTATATATATGTCAAATGTGTCGGGAAGTAAACCCGGGCCAGCTGCTTGGAAGGCAGCTATGCCAACCGCTAGGCCCCCAACGCTTGACAACTATTGTATTTTTATATTTAAAATAAAGTAAATAGTGAAATGTCTGACTTTTGTAGTTATTAAATATGCTCTAGGCAATTTACAGCTTTAAAATAATTACTAAAATTTTAAATGGTACTTGAGTTATTTACGTCACTTTTTGTACAAATCATGTACTCTATAAGTCAATGAAAATGATTTTTTTAAATTATTCACAATATAACCCAAATATATATTAGAGAGTCAAACCTTCTAAGATATGATGGATTACATCATATCTTAGACAAAGTCAGAACAAAGTGCTCTCCACTGAATTAATTCTAAAATAAAATATTTTGACAATACAAAGTTCCAAAAAAATCTACATCTTATTTCACAATGATCTTAGAGGATGCTCTAATTCTCTGTTTCATAAATTATTTATTCGCTAAAATTATAACTTTTTTAAACATTATATATTTTTTTATATTAAAAAAGGGGAATGGAATGACTCATTGCTCATGAGTTTATAGGAAGTTCAAGTTACAGAAAGTAACAGCTGAGAATGTTCTATGGATCTCAAACTCCAGAATATACTACTCTATCACCATCCTAAATGATGCAGGGTATCTATTTAGAAGTGAATGGTAGCCGAGAGGTCAGCACAGTTTCTTGCAGAGTTGTCATGGGTTCACTTTCTGGCTGATGCTTTGATATATGAAAAAAAAATAATACAATCAAAATACTTCTTAGTTTGTTTTCATTGTATCTTGTATAAAAATTGTGAGATCATTAAATGCCATTGATTAAATGTATGTTTTTCTCTCAATGTGGCTCTCAACTTTCTCCTTAATTTCAATGCCTCTTGTGCATAAAATACACAAAAATAACGCAGTAGGCAAATCTCTAAACAAATTATAATGAAATGCTAAAATTTACAACACTCAGCAGCAGTTTATTTTCAACTTTAGTCAACAATCCAAGTCAACAACATCATTTGCATTATACTGGTTTAAATATGCCACAAGAAAGATCATCCAACAGGTTCCCCTTAGAGGAACCATGAAGTGGCATTACACAACTGTAGACTGATAAGAAATGATTTGTTGCCCCATTTTTGTTATATCATCTAAGATTAGCTAGATAAATGTGTGTAAATAGTTCTATATCCTCCCCCCCCCCCCAATTTCATTGTTATTATTGTCAACACCATTATAATTTCTCATGTATCTTTATCATATGTACAGCATTACAATTTGATTTACAAGTGTCAAACTCCATTCATAACCATGATACCATCCACTCTGGATAAATACAGAAATAATTATCACCAATCATTTATTAAACTAGAGATTGTCTCTATCCCAGATATAAACTTTAAATCTGAATTCAAGATTAAGATATCTGATTTTTTTTTGTACTTATCTAGAATGGATAGTGTCAGAGTTGTAGGTGGAATAAATTTGATACTTGCAAATCAAAATATAATAATTATCATTATATAGTCATTTAAAAAGCCAAAATTAGCCAATAAAAAATAGTTCAAATATTTACAGAAGAAATAAGGAGATGATTTGTTAAATGTAGAGTTAATTTCTAAAAAAACCAAGCAATATTAGACAGTCTGCCTTGTTTTAAATAACAAGAATAACCTATATGATTATATTTACAAATTTATCAGAAGGCTAATTAATTATAGTCAATAATAAAATCTTAAGTAGCAAAAAAAATGATTGTGATAAAAGGAATGAATTAGTTAGTAGTCCAGAAGTTCATGTGATTAATATTCAGCATTATAAATATCTTTAGTTCTCAAACCAATCACTCTATCACTTTGCAACATACTGTATAATTGGATATGTTTATCAGGTGACATTCATAATATTATCACATGATATCTGCTGATATTTTTTTTTACTAACATGAAGACCATTCATGAGGAAAATAGATAAAAACTATAACATAGTGCGTAATATGTAGAATAAGATTGAAGGTCTGTGATACTGTATTATCTAATAATTGCAAAGAAGAATAAGAAATTACAAGATGGAGAAAAGAATATAAAGATAGTGAAAATATAACAGTGAGTCACAGTTAAAATATAATAAAAAACTAACAGAGAAATGTGGTCGCTGCTAAAACATTGATATGACCAGAAAACTTATGAAAATTTATTACATTATTAATAGACTAGAAACAGATATTTATTTGTGCTTACATCATAACATAAAAAATAAGTACAATTATAAAAGAAATAATATAAAAGTAGAGTATAAATTAAAATCTGATTTTATTCTCTTATGAAATCTATAGGTTCTAGAAAGAAAATGTTTTTTAAACGAGAACAATTCAATAATTCATCATACATTCATTTTAAAAAGTTGATTAATCATAAAATATATTTTTAAATATTACAATTCAATTTAATTAAAAGTGTTTTAAATGTTTATAAAAGAATCAATATACCCATTAGATATTACATAAATTCATTATCTATTGTGAAACTGCTCTAATAAAGTATTTTCAAACAATAATAATAAAAAAAAAACTTTCTTTTTTAAAGCCTACTTTAAATTGTTAGCAGAAAACAATATTCAAATCAATTAGTTATGCAATAAAATATTATTGGACATTTGAAAGCATCAAAACTATTAATAATAAATCAAAAACATTATATAGCATTAGAAAAAATCATGTATTACTATATGATATTATTACTAGTTATATAAATTCACTAATGAATTTAAGATGACTTGGAATGAGTGACTGATTTTAGATAATACCAATTACAGTTAAACACAATGATTCAATAGAATTAATAATTAATTGAAATAATAGCATACTACTGAAAAAAGCTATCAATTCATTTTTTTGAAATGAATTATTAAGGTCTGTGTGGTTTAGTGCAATAGTAGAGCATTAGAAGCTGGAGGATCAAGTTTTCAAATTGATTCCAGTTTCAGGTATTTCCAGCACTCAAATCTCTTGTCAACTCCTAAGCAATAAAGCTTTTGATTATTTATTTATTAATTGGTAAAATAATAATAAAAACAATATAATTCACTTCAGACACATGAACAAAGACATCTGAGAAAGGTAAATTCATATATTTAAAGTTGTATGTTGAAACGTAAAACTATCACTATCTAAGATATATATGTTTAATAAGAATAAATATGCTAATATTTAATTAAATTTATATGATAACTTCTGAATACAATGATAATTAGCATATTTATCTAAAGAAGAGATTATCAAATGTACAAGACATTTATAAATCAAGTTATGGTAATCTAAAATTTATACATTCATTTTTTTTGGTAAAGATAATACTGAGTTCAATACCCATAGAAATATAATTATGGGCTACTTGTCTAAAACAAATATCCTAAGTCTTTGTGACTAAAAATGTTAATGTTCATCTAGTATGTATTCAACTGCAGGTCACGCACATACTATGAAATGCTCTAACTATTCTTTAATTGGTAATTTAGTGCTGGACATAAAATGTCTTGCCCCTACTGAATAAAGTGATTAATTGGAAAAATAGCTGACCCACTGATCATAAGTTCATATTTTTAATAATAGACATTAGTGATTATTGGCAATGTAACTTTTTGAGGTCAAAGTTTAGGGTTCAAGGGTCATGATGGACTAATTTTCTGCTGAATGTAATAGATCCACTATTATGATGAGTGATCAATAGGTGAAATAATTTACATTATCAAAGACATACATTTATTAAAAAGCATTTAGTTTAAGCTTATTTAAACGAACTTCTTACAATGTGTTGCTTGTATAAGGATGAAATAAGCATTGGAGTAGAAAGGTTTGCTGCATTATTTTTCCTAACGATGTGAAATAGAAGCTTAACAGAATAGTAAGTAAAACTGATAAAAATCAATATATCTAAGTTTAAATCAAACAGTATGTATAGCTGGAATTGAAAATTTCACAGTGGATGAGTGTTTTGATGTACATACAGTGATAAAGATTAAGATAGGGATTTCAATGAAATGGATTTTAAGGAGAATAAAAGATTATATTGCAATTGCCATTTTCACACTTTAGTATAGTAGTATAAGAGCAGATTCTGGAGTTCAAAATCCTATGGTTCATGGTTTCAGCCCAGCCACCTCTGGTGCTTGGACTTCTTAGAAGCTCCCAAACAGTAAACCACTTTATAATTTTGTCCTGCATGGTTTGCTGCAATGGTAGAGTGGCAAACTCTGGAGGTCAAGATCCATGAATAGACACTTTCAGTGCCCAAATTTCTTATGAACTCCCAAGTAATAAAGCTTTTGGATTATTTACTTTATTTAAAAATGAAATATGGTTCTGCTTTATAACATGGCTTTAAGGTCAAAAAGATAAAACAAATAATTAGTAATTTTTCAATCACAGAGTTAGAAGGTAAAAATAAATAGGAAGAATAGAATTTGCAATGCTAAAATACTAAAAAGAATAAATGAAAATATTATTTATTAAAAAAACAAAAAGGAGAAGAGAAGCCATCAAAAAACTATATAATACTTGAATGAAAGGCTCCATAGAAAATAAAAAATAGAAGACAGGAGAAAAAATTGATTCATAATTTAAAAAGAATGAGTAGCTATGAATGTTCAAAGTGCTAAGCAATAATTAAAAAGACTTGGCTATAGTTATCAATCGATGTTGAGAATCTATCTTCTGAGCAACTACTAATGATGCGGATGTGAATGAAATTGATAACAACTTTCTGCTGAATACAATTAATAATGAAAGATGTGAGAAATTAGTATGAACGAATTTGTTTTATGAGACATTAGGATTTTAAAAGGGGTTGTCAATCATTAAATGAATATAAAATCAAAACAGTATGTATGTGGGGGAAGTCTGAGACAAAATAGCAACTAAAACTGAATTGGAGAATATTTTTAAAAAAAAATTAAAAAAACTCAGATGAAGATAGTTAATAGTCTAAAAGATGTTTTTGTTCATTGAAAATAAAATCACAATAACTAGCTTTCTTCCATAGTGTAAGCTTGTGGTTAAAACACCTGTAGAGGTCCCTGCATTTTATACGCATATTATCGAGGTTATAGCCTCAGTAAATATTACTTACGTAATCAATGTGCGTTTAATAAATTTATAATAACTAGCTATCGTAGGAGTGTGACTCGTCTTCTACCAGTAAGAAAGGCGGCATCATATTGTTATTTTTCTATTTTTCATAATCAGCACATCAATACTATTCTGATTTAGAAGAATTAACTGCGACCACCATCATTCTCTAACTAAGAATACCAATTTGCCAACTATTACTCGAACTTATCCGTGACAAAACAAAATTCAAGTTCTCCTTAAAAAGAGCTACTGAGCAAAACAACAGCATTAGTTTTTACTGACTCTCTAACATTTAAAAAAAAACATTTAAGAAAAAAGCATTTAAGAAAAAAAAGGCTAATCACCAGACCATTAAATAATGCGTTGCAATTCTCACTCATTCTGATTATCATTATACAATTATGATATTTAATTTAATATAAAAATAATATATTATATTATATAGGGTATATGAGCAGAAACCTTCACATCACCCACTCCACTCCATCTCATAACACTGATACACTTGAACACATATATGTCGAAAAGACAAACAATCACCAATATACGTATTTCATGCCAAACCAGCAAACATCAGTTGGTCCAGATTACCATCTCTACACATATATGCTATAAGTGATCAGATATATATTAAGATAGCCAATCTTCACACTTTAATGGACAGGCTTCAATCTACTCCTCACTCCAACTCTTCAACCGTCCATCCAATTGAAAATCTTACGATACTGTATTTTTGTCATCTATACTAGAAATATAAATAATCTAATGGTTTTACTGAACAGCAGTGCATATGAAGTATGGCAATAGAAAATGATAGAGTGAATCATTCCATGAAGCCTAAGTTCTAGAGTCTGCCCAGAGCTTCTGGATAGTCAAGTATATTATTACAATAATGATACACTTTTAAATATATCTACAACTCATACAAGTCTGCAAATAAATTGGCATCTAAACTGACATCTATTGTAAGCTTGAGTAATTAGTAAGCGTTAGATGGCATAGCAATTATATTCACATCTTTGAACTAATTTTGGCTTATCATCTTGCGGTGATGCTGGCCTTAATGTGAGCAGTCATATAACAGCCACTTATGATTACATTTTTTCTATCAATACAATAGTCAAAGGTGACTGCTAAATTCTTAATTGCATGAGATCCTTACTACATTCAAAATTCTTCATTGACAATATCCATAAGCCAGAAATTAATCTGATGAAATATATCTAATAAACTACTACTTAGTTTCCTTGATTGCTAAAGTTTACAATAGAGGACTCTGCTATAGAGAAGAAACTGTTCCTGTCAACAGAAAAAATTATATGATGTTTTATTATTAACATATAATTAGCAGACTTCATAATTACTGTTAAATATAGACAAAATATATTTATGAACATTAAAAAGTCCACTAAAGGCTAAAAATTTCCTTGACAATTGTACGTATAGAAACAGTGAAAAAGAGAATATTACAAGATTCTGCTAGGTGTTAAAAAGTTTCTGCAAATTTTCAATTTTGATTCCCTATCTAGCTAAAAATATTAATATCCCGTTTCCAACTAATATCAGATGACTATCTTAATCAATTATAGGCAGTCTACCCAACACACATTCATATAAAATCAAAAATCTAATTAAACTGGGTTTTGTTTTCAGGTTTACTTGGTCTGGACCTGAATTTAGATCACATAGCATGGTAGGCCACATTACCATTGTATCATAAGCCCTTAATATCAAAATATAAGCAAGCATATAGCATCAAGACATTAGAACTACTCTTTTGAAAATAACAGTTTACTTAAAAACATATTTTACATAACTATAATTGAAACAAGAAACCAACTCTTTTAATGATAAAGTATGTTTATTCAAAAGAAAGTCATATAAAATTTTGAAAAATAAAAAGCAGCTTTGGTATTTGTCTAAAACCTAATCTGCAATGTTTTCATTTTGTAAGTAATTTAACATTATCATAATTCAGTTAGTGGCAGAAATAAAAGTTAAAGAGTACAAATGATTCTATAGAATTTGAAACCATAAGAATGTGAAGTAATAATTCACTGCGTTTAAATATATGATATTTCTTTCCAACTAGATAATAAACAAATATATATTAATAAAAGTAAATTATTTAAATATTCTTATTTTAATGAATTAAAAAAAAATCCAATCAATAATTAGTACTAAGGCAAATATATAAAAAAGCATAAATTATATTTAAATACATCATTAGATTTTTATTATAATTTAATGTTGTAAGAAGATTCATTATTTTATTATATAGTACCAAATTTAACAGTGATAATCATTTGATACCACTGACATTGATTAAGCATTTGATCACTGCATCCTATTAGTAGCTACCACAAATAACCATTGGAAGAGATCTTACTTACATAACATCAATATTTTAAAAAACTTCAAACTTTATTGTTAAAATGTAAAATAGATAACATCAACATCTTTACAGTGATAAATTAACATAAAAGTATTTGAAAAAAAAAAACAGTTTGTAATAAATTTTCCAGAAAGTTTGAGACATAATAGTTCAGTTGGTTAGAGCATTACCTTAAAATTTGATATGCAAGAACCTAAAGGTATGAGTTTGACTTCTATGCTAATACTGACAATGGTCAGGTCAACAACACTTAAAGCCTGAAGAATAATATCACTCAAAATATTGTTTAATCTACCAATTTGTATTGTCTATATAGTTGTCTGTATTAGAAAAGTTTAAATAAAGTTTCAACATTTAATGATACATGATAGAAATAGTCCATCATATTATCACATATGAAAAATTTTGTCTTGAAAATTTCAGATGTAGTTTTATCCAAGCTTTTTGGATTATAAATCTTCATCAGAAAATATTTATATTCTTGTAAACGTTTTTAAGCTTTATTCTTTGGCACTAATAATATAGCTTTTTTTTAATCAGGCAGATCTAATAATAAAGCAAAAATATTTCTATAGGTCTTCATTTCAGGTTCACATTGTCAGACAGTGATCTGCACTTCCAAAAGTAAAGTCAGTATACTATGGAAGAATAAGATTGATATCGTGATTACTAAGGAGAACATAACTTTATTTATGTATTTCCAGCTAGGAGTTTGGCTTCTCCCTTAGTAATTCCCCTAGTTAATCTTTATCTTGACCACTAACTACTAATTTCCTTTTCTCTTTCAGCTAAACTTTTTCTCTGCTACGCTCTTATAATAACAATAGGAATAAATATAAAAATGATTGAACTTTTGAAAAACTTCCTGTCAAATACTATCACTTTTTTCATTATACATGTTTTGTAAGTGTAATAGTGTTTAATAGACATTGTAATTTAATAAATATTTTAATTATTTAATTCCATTATATCAATAAAAAAAAAAAAATCTTTCATTAAGAGTTTTTTGTTCTATCTGTTAATTACATTTTTATACTACATGTATATAATTTGCAAGTTACATATATTTAATTTATACTTTTAATTGCATAATATTTTATAACCACTACAAAATAATTTGCATTACAAGTTTCAATACAAAACCCATATAATGATTAGATCATTTTAATTTTTTTACAAAAACATTAAAATAAATTATAACACCAAAATTAATTGTGACATGGTGAAACAAAATGGTAATTTAGTATTACTTGGAAGTTATTACAAATAAAACTTTTCCCCTCATTTTGGACAAGTTTAAATGTATGTTACTTGCACTCATCATTTGTGCAAACTATATACACATTGTTTAATTATTTATCAAATTCATATTGTGAACTTTCATACTTTACATTTGTTTCACTTTACTTTCAAGGCAAATATAAGCTATTTGAATAACTGAAGTGACAGTTATCCAGAACTCTTTAGCTCTCAAGTCAGTCATCTTACTACTGAGCTAAACTGCAATGAGCACTTTCTACGAAAGCAAATTATTTTAAAAATATTTTATAATACCTCACCTTTACTTACAAATAAATAAATAATCACATGGTTTGTGGCTTTGGAATTGGCCCATGAAATATAGACCTCGAATTTTAAAGTCCACTACTGCAGTAAACCACACAGTGCTGTGATTAATGTTGCATATTAATTCTCACAGTCTCAGAATGAAAAAAAATGCCAGAATTGTTCACATACTCTATAGATGTAAAAGTTGGAAACTGAAAAAGTAAAATAGGAAACCCATTAATGTTGTTGGGCTGAGATGGTGAAGTCTTTTTAGAAAACCATAGAAAGTAAAAATAACAATAAGTAAATATTCATCAGATTTGTCCAGAATTTTTACTTGACCAAGTCTTATTTTGGATATATCATGATAAAATCTAACTCACTAGAAAAGTGGTCTCATTTTTAGAAAGTTTGATGGTTAAAAAAAAAAAAGCTAACCAAAAATTAGATATATAGTACATTTGAGGAAAAAAAAGACCATTAAAAAGGCCATACTAAAGAAATATCTTTTATATGAATATCAAGAATCAAACAACACATTGAAAGCATATAATTATAACATCTTAAGACTATAAAATTTCAAACCAGATCTTGAACAGACAGTAAAACTAACCATTAGACCACAACGTTCTACTGAATAGAGTTTGGCCTCTGTGTTCTTAACAATATATATATATTCGAAAAGTTATGTAACCACTCATTTCCTTTCTATATATATAAGATAGTTTCATGCTGTGATTCAATTAACAGATAAATTAATTATTAAGTGTTATAAATGGCAATGTCAAAATTTAACCAGCATGCAATTTTTGCATTTCTCAATTCACGCATGACAATGTAAAAAATTACATGGCATAATAGACTTTTAATTAAAAATTAAAGTGATTCTGAACAATTTGTCACATTTAAACCTTTATTTTATAGATAATATATTATCAAATGCAATAACAGTAACAGTCACAAGGAGATTATTAACACAGTACTACAAAATGATATGAATGAGCTAATAATGTTTATCAATATCCTCAATTTAAATTTTATTTATATTTTGGCTCCATCTGCTGGTATTTGATAAAATTTATTTTTTATTACTAATTTTAGATTAATAAATAAATATATGCAATATATTTTTCTGAATTAAAAATAAAGATAAATCATGGACTCATCTTATAGGTATACTTGTTCACTAATGCTGACTAAATTCAATAACTTTTTTTGCTCTTTAATAATTGGGCAATTATCTAAGACTAAAAGTTAATTTAGTCGCACTTCTCTAATTATTATAAATTGATTGAGGCCTTTAATCTTCAGCTAACAATAGCTAGATATCAATTTACAGTTCCAAGAAATTTCCCCTTTACAGACATGGAAAACAAACTGCCATAACCACTATAATTATGAGTTATCCATTATTTCTTTAAACTGTGTGTCTCATTATGGTTTGAAAGCCAATATAGTATTTAACTGATTCTTCTCGAAAATATTTATATATTTGTGGAAGGGGGTACTTAATAACTGTAATTATTATTTGAAATAGTCTTCAGTTTTATATGAATCAGTTGAACTTATTTGATTTAATTCCAGAAACAATGAAGACAAATCAATTAAAAACTGCTGTAGATATTATAAAGTTTATCTCAAAAATATTTTAAAGAAGTTCAAAATTATTTCCATTAGGAAGATATGGCAGAGAAGAGTTTATGTTAGAGAATTGTAATTCGAAACAGTATTGAAGTATATCCGAAAAAAAAGTAATGTTTCACAGATTGACTTGCATTTACACTACAAAACCTATTTCTAGAGCATTTTTTCCCCTCATTCTCTTCTTTTCATTCCTAGGAGGAATTTGAATAAACCTGGAGAGATCTTCATCTACTGGGAATAGATAGTGTCTGAAAATATTGATGATCATTTAAAAAAGAAGTCAAACAATAAAGAACAGAATATAATAGATGTTTATTTATTTATTTTAAACATGAACACTAGTGAAAAGTATATAAAAAGTTAACCTACCTCTACATGTGGATGGATATCATTAATATGTTCAAAATAAAGGTCTCTACTCCAACAGATAGTATCAGAGACAGTTTATGCATTAAATTGCTGTTACACTTGCCAATATCCAAAGCCAGAAGTACTACACTATTATGTGGGTGCCATGAACTGAGAGCATCAACAACAATTGCATCCAGATAGACATCATAATCAAGATGTGCATAATCCACAACACCTTTATATTATTATACTGCACTTCCAACACACACCAGTGAAGCTATTATTTTAATTGTATTAATTCTGGCTTAGCACTTTCAGGGCATACTTACTCCCATATTCATAGCCTGTGTCACTCTTCATTTTGCATTATCAGTAGTGTATGCAAATTATTTAACCAGTCCATTTCTTGGAAATCGAGTAGCAGGAATCTTGTCTGCTGATGGCCTTCAGGTCATTCATGATGAAATACTTCTTTTATTTTTTATTTGGCAGTTTCATTCCAAATACATGATTTCGGCATTGGTAGGTTCAAATCTGTGATTAGATGTTTTTTGGTGTTCTAGGAATATCGAACTGACTTCGTTTTTAATATGCGATCTATTATATACATACATGTGTTGAGCTACTCTGGTGGTGGCAGGAATCTGAGTTTCCCCATAATACATAGCCCCACAGCTGACATGTGGGCATGCAATCTTTATATTTAGATTTTTTTAGACTAATATTGGTAAAAACTTCATACCTATTCACAAAAGGGACCATAACTGTCTTTGGAACTTCATCAATCAAACAATATCAGGATGAAGATCTTCATCAAAATCTGGAATAGTTTAAAATTCTAACCAAACTACAATCAGATTTAATGGCCCTGTGTATAAGGTTCAGTATCGCACTATGACAGAAAGTAAATATGGCCTACAATTACAAAGCAAAAATTATAATGTCTCATTTGCAAAACCTCATCATTTTCATCTCTTGTCACAGGCAACAAACCTGCAACTACCATTCAGATGACACACTCCTACTGAGTCCTATAAATGAAGTGTTAATTGCAAGACCTAATAAAGTCACTTCAGTGCAGTTCTATTTGTGACCTTAAATACCTTACCTCATTCTGGCTTAGCCAACAGAAGTTTGTTATAGTATATAACCAAAGAAAACCACAATTTCTCATTAAAATTAAAATTAATTTTACTATTAACAAAGAAAAGATTAAACAAATTTTGTTGAAAAAAATATATGTGCTTAAAAGAAAAAAATAATTGCGTAAAAAATATTTATTTTATGTTGTTAACATTACCTGAAAAAAATAGAAAGCTTTGTCAAGGACTATCCTCAGACTCTGAAGTAAAATGAAGAAAAAAAAATGCTTGGGTTTTGTTGAACTCTTTGATAGTTAAGATATCATCAGGCAAAAAAAAAAGTTTTGCATTGTATCTTGAAAGTAAAAGGAGTTTAAAAAAATGAAGGTGTTTTATCAAATAATAAAAAGTTTGACTTTCTAATAGATTTATTTAAATATCTCTATTGATCTACCCCTCTCCATCTATCTATCTGTTTGGTTTTCTGTGTATTTATCTATGACAATATATATATCAATTCATTTATCCAACTATCTATGTATTTATTCATTCCTTTTATCTCTATGTATCTATCTGCTTATTCCCTTATCTGTGTATTTATTATCTATATTTAACTATCTAACGTTTTGTCTATCTGTTTATCCACCCATCCATCTATATTCAGTCACATATTTATCTATATATTGTTCAATCAATCCAGCCATCTACCTATCTGTCCATCTATCTAATTTTCTTTATCATCCAACTATTCATCTATTTGACTCTCCACCTGCTCATGCATCAATCTATACATCTATTTTTATCTGCTCTTCTGTCTGACTATCCATCTATTTATTGATCTAACCATCCATCTGTTTAACCCTCTATTTGGTCATTCACCAATCTATCTTTGTATCTACCTATCTTATCTATATTTATCTGTTTTTCTATCTATTTGTCAATCCAATCATCTATTTATTAAACTATCTATTTATCCACTCATCATTCATCTATTAGTAATCCATCTACCTACAAATCCACATATCTATTTATCTACTTATCTGACTGCCTGCCTAACTATTTGTCTGTCTATCTCACAATCTATTTTTTATCTATTCTATCTATATGTCCTTCTATTTATATATCCACCCATTCATTCATCAATCTACCTATCCACTCATTCCATCCAACTGCTTATTTTATCTACATATTTTCCTATGTATCTGACTTCGTATATACACTCATCTGTCTATCTACCCAATTATCCATTAATGTATCTTATTCATCCATCAATATTATCTATTTATCTAAATGTTTCCAGTCTGTTTATTTATCCATCTATTTATCCACCCATGTATTATGTATCTATCAATTTTTATCTATATATTCATTTATCTGATTTTCTATCTGTTTATCCATACGATTCATCCATCCTCCATGTATCCAGCCATTCATTTATCTATCTATTCATTCATCAATCTATTCATATATCTAAATAGGCACATAGATAAGGAAATGTAGATAGATTAATAAATTAATATCTATCTTATTATCTATATATATTTATTTATCAAACCAATCCTCTATCTATTTAACTATCTACTTACCCACACATCCATCTATTTATAATCTACCTAACTGCATACCTACTTATCTATCGACTTTATCTATCTGTCTGCATATTCATTTATCTGTTTATCTATCCACCAATCTATACATCCACTGATTTATTTATCAACTTACTTATATATGTGTTTCTGTACTTATATATTCTTTAATCTATCTATCTATCTATCTATCTATCTATCTATCTATCTATCCATCTATCCATCCATCTATCCATCCATCCATCCATCTATCTATCTATCTATCTATCTATCTATCTATCTATCTATCTATCTATTTATCTATCTATCTATCTATCTATCTATCTATCTATCTATCTATCTATCTATCTATCTATCTATCTATCTATCTATCTATCTATCTATCTATTCATCCAACCTATCTATGTACCTATCTATCTTCTTACCTCTCTATCTGTGTCTAGGAAAATAAATAAATGGGTGGATAGAAGAATCAGATAAATAAACAGGCATAGATAGATAGCCAATAAATATATAATTAAATAAATGAATGGTTGTATGAATAAATAAATAGAAAGAAAAACTAAAAAGATAGACACCGAAATAGATAGATGGATTAATAAAGTGATAAATGAATAGTTGAATAAATGAATAAACAGATAGACAAAAAGTAGGATAGATCGGTAAATAAAAATAGATAGGTAGATACATAGGAAGGAAGTAATTAGACAGATAAATGAAATGGAAGGTGAGTAGATAAATAGATGAATATATAAACAGAAAAACATTTATATTGATAGCTAAACAGATAGTCAAACGGGTAAGTAGATAAGCAGACAGGTAAGTAGATAATTAGATTTGTAATTAGATAGATTAGTAATAAATGAATGGAATGATGATTAATAGATAAATAAATAAATGAATGTTGGATCGATAAATAAATAGAGACACAAATAGATAATGGATAGCGAGATTGATGGATAAATAGAAAGATAGAGTTAAATGGATCATTGGATATATGGATAAAAAAGATAGAAAGTCAGATAATTAAATAAATAGTTAGATAACTATATATCTAGGTGATATATCAAATGGATGGATGGGTAAATAGATGAATGAATGGACGGATATAAGATAAATAAACAGAAACACAAACAGATAGATAGACATATCTAAAAAAAATCTATTAGAAAATCAAACTTTTATTGTTTGACAAAACATGCTTTTTTTTATTGCTTTCATTTTCAAGAAATGAATGCAAACCTTTATTTTTTTCTTGTTCTCTGATGTCGTGAGGTCAAAGGGTTGAACGAAACTCGGGCAATTTTTTTTCTCCCTTTTACTTCAAAGCAGAAAATTACCTTTGAGACCGTCTTTCTATTTTTTCAAGTAATAACAACACAAAATAAATATTTTTCATGCAATTATTTTTCTATGTAAGCAATTATATATATTTTTTCAGTAAAATTTGAAATTTATTTAAATCTTTTTAATTATAAAACTAATTTCAATTTTTAATGTTTTCTAAACTCTAAAGGATTCTGCTGCCATAATTTTAAATAAAATTATTAATTTCAATTTTAATATTTGTTAAACTCTAAATGTTTTTGTTTTTTTTCATGTATTAAACCACCAGTCTTACATTTATATATGCTGCCACCATTTTTTCATTTGAATTTTTGTTTTACTGTTATACTGAGTAGTATAAATATTTATATTGTGTAAATAAAGTTTTAATTAAATTCTGTATGTTGCACCAATAGTATCCCCCCCCCCCCAGAAACTACTCTAGAAAAAACGTATAAATGAACTAGTATATATAAAAAGTTTGAGAGTCTTGTTGCGCAGTCAGTCAAGTGCAATTTCCAGTCGATGTGGTACTGAAGTTGTAAGCCATAGTATGCAATCAAAAGCTGTCAGTCAACAGCAAAGAGGAAAATGGTTGCCGAACATAAACTGCATTCTCGAAAGGAAAAATAGTTAAGATTGAATAAAGTTTGTATTCAGTAAGGTATTTACAATTGAAGTTCAAATGGATATTTGTTTCATAAACACTTTTATTTAGACAAGTATTGAAATTCTTCAAAATTAAATGAACTGAAATTAGTAGTGGTGTGTAGATTAACATTATTTTTTCACACACATAATAATTCCATATAACCTCCATAATATACCAGAAAATTTTATTTTATCTATCCATCTCACAAATTATCTCTTTCTAGGTCTTTTCCGATCTTTTGAGATCCTTTATAATCTATTATCATCTCTTCTAGCAATATGTCTAACCCAGCCTCATTTCAGTCTCTTTCAAGTCTTTTACTGATATCACTGATACTTTGTTATTCTCCTACGTATGTATTTCAATTTTATATCTTTCATAGTCTGAAGTCTCTCTATATAACTCTTCTGCTAAGAGTCCATGAATAAGTAAGAACTGGTAAAACATATCTATTAAAAACCTTCCTTTTTAAACACATGATTGATTTTCATCCATTATGTTTCAATTGTTGTTAATAATCTAACCAATATATTTGTAGTTATCAACTTCTAATTCATGATTATTTATCTTTATTTTCTTTTGAGAAAATTCATTAAAAAAAATTCTAGACTTTTTAATGTTTATCTTGAGTCATAATTTCTTACTTTCATCTGATAGCTTTTGTAATATTTACTTTTAATCTTTTAGTTTCCCATTTTAATCTGTTATAAAAAAAGTTAAAGACATGAAATCACCCTATCAAGCATCCTTCTCAATATTAATCTGCTTAGTATCATCATGTAATCTAATCACTGTTGTACTTTGATGATTATTCTTCAGAATAGGGTAATATTCTCCAGTTTATATCTTGATGATCTAATGCTTTAATTATTGCAGAAATGTTTATAGAATGAATTGTCTTTTAATAATCTACAAATCCAAATATTAGCAACTCATATTCATTATTTTTGCCCCCATAACATCTTTCAATATCTGCTTTGTTAAAAGTTCTTAAATTCAGCTTGTTCTTTTAATTTGTTAGAATCCAAAGTTTACAGTAGACTAGCTGGAACTTTCTTGGTAAAATTTTCCCATAGAACTGATAAGTATGTAATTTCTAATACCTTCTCTTTCTTACCTTTCTTAAATATCCATATAACTATTACTTTCTTCCAATCATTTGTTACATTCTTATGATTTAGACATTTAGTACATAACTTTATCAAAAAATTTTCAATTTTTTTATCTGTTTCTCTTACAATTCTGCAGCTTATCCTGCTCCCTTTCATAGATTTAATTGCATGTCTCATTTCTTCATTTAAAATGATGGACAATTCAAAAGATGTAATAACTGTAGAATATACTTTATTTTATTATTCTTTATTACTACGTAATTCATCATAAAACTCTTCCACACCTTTCATAATATATTTTTCTTTTTAATAACAATTCCATTTCTTCATCTTAATGCAAAAAGAATTTTCCTTCTAATACCAAATTGTTGTTTTACACTTTTGAGACTTTTATTCTCTTCTATAGCTTTTCTTGCCAAACCACAATTATATTTTCTTATATCATTAGAAATTATTTTTCATAACATTTTACAAAATGTTAGATATTCAATTTTTCTTAATCGATCATTTATTAACATTTTCTTCTTCTTTTTTTTCTTCAACTCTCTTTCTTTCCTCAATAGAACATTTACTGGTGCATTGTTTTATTGGTTTTTGTATCAGCTATTTTTCTTGGAGTTCTTAGTAGAGTATTAGTTATCTTTTTATTGATTATAGTCAAATCTAAATCATCTTCAAAGTTCTAATTTAAATTTATTGGAGTGCTTCTAAAAGTTAGGATCCTGAATAGTTTTCTTCTCTCCAGCTTTGCATTAATACACAACTTATTTCTCACTAATTAATGATCACTTCCTGTATTGAATTTATTAAGAACATTACAATCTTCAAATTCATATTTTCTGATAATCAAAATATAATCCAATTCTGCTAAATTTCCATTTGAATGCTCGTATGTTCACTTTCGTTTTGGGGTGTTTTTTTTTTTTTTTTTGGTTAAAAAAAAAATCAAATTACTCATTTTTTTCTTCTGAAAACTCCATAAATCTATGTTCTCTTTCATTTCTATATCATAATTAAATTTATGCACAGGACTTTTCATCTTTCAATTGTTTGCCAATTTTATCAATAAAGTCTCCTGTGATAATTTTAAAATGTTGTTTGGTCTGAACAAAAGCATTTTGATATATACATATTAAATTCTCCAATTTTTCAACACATTAAGAAATTATTGGTGCATAGATCAATTTGGTATCTTACATTAATTTAAATAATTAATCTTGCTAACTCTGTCTGACAAACCATCAATCGTCATGATGTTCATAAATCCCAACCTACTTGATCTTCTAAAATTTTTGCCTTGCAGTTTAAAGTACATATTCCCTTTTTAAATAAATGGTCTCTTCACCCTTTTTTCTGACTTCACAAAGTTCAATAATTACCCACTTAATATTAGATGGTTCTTTTAATTTTTGCAATCCTCCTTCATGTTAAAATTATCCGCACTTGCAGATGCCTAAAATAAAATATCAGCATTGAATGGCAGCCTGAATTCACTATCAAGTGACTTCTTAGCACCCTCATCTTTTGTTGGGGACATTGAAGCTTGCTGGGAATAAAAGCCATAATTTAGTTTTTATTGCCATGATGGTAAATATTTATATATAAAAAAATCATTCATAGATATATTCATCCTGCCTTCATAGAAATTTACATGATGTTTCAGTTAGGAACTATCATGAAACTGTGAAGAAAGACTATAATGTTTATTGATCTTAACTTTAGGTGTAAAAAAACCAGTAAATGCAACATGCTGGCTGATGCATGTTGGTGAATGTCCTGTTGACATTTGTTTACTATATAAATAATCACATAGTAAGGAATTTGTTCTGCTCAGTTCCTTTAAAGTCTCAAAAAGGATTTTGAAGAGTCTTCTTTTAATTAAAGCATATTCTAATTTTATCTTGACTAATTTTACTCTCCAGATAAAAAAAAACTAGACGCCCATTTACTAACCTATATTAGATGCTCATCTTGATAGATCATAGTTCAGCTACCTGAAAAAATTTTCAAGCTGTAATTAGATTTGAAATTCCAACTCATATGCATTGCAATTAAAGCGTTAACAAATTCACTATAGACGTCAATAGTATACAGTCTTATAAAATCTTTAACTATGTGGCTCTTTAATAGATGCATCTATATATATATTTTCAAAACAACAATATATACAAAAGAGAGTAAAAACATTGATAGAAAGAATCAATGTTAACTGATATCGCAATATATATATATTTTTTAGTATTTTGAAAAAGGAAAAAGTCGTGACAGATAAAATATGGTCTCATCTTGCAACTTCCTTCCACTAATCAAAGTTTCAAAATAACCTACTGAATCATTTTAATTTAGCTAACTATCGTCCAGAATTTTTCTTTCTCACACAATTTTTATTATACTTGCAAATAAGTCTAGAGATTTTTCAAATAATATACCAGCAGAATGAATGAGGTGAGTTCAAAGAAGTTTACAAAATACATTTTTATTTTTTATAAAAATAAATAAAGAAGTGAATAAACTTCAGCGTTATGATTTTGTGAAGACATATACTTTCCAATTTTGTATATGTGTGTGAGTATATATATATATTTACTATTATATATACAGAACTACAGTGAGCTTTGCTGGTATCCTATGCAAACTGAACATTTAGTGTTTGTTTGGCACCACCAAACAGATAGTAGCCGATTGGTTTCAGGAACATGATGAATCAGTGATTCTTGTGTGCCAATGACAAACAAATTTCAGATAAACTCAAAATGGTTGAAACAAATAGCATCAACAAAATCCTTCCGCATCTCACAGATCTCCACCCCAACAATCTGTGTCTTAAGACTTCTACCTGCTTGTCTATCCTATTACTAGTATTCTGCATGTACATAGAGGAATCAAATCCTTCACAAATGTGCATATAGCATCAACGATACATTAATAGAGAGAAAGTCATATTTTCTTTTTTTAAATCAGATTTAAAACATATTAAAATTAACAGTATATACCACATCATTGAAAAATTTACATCAAATTATTCAAATGAACTATATGTCAACTTTTAAAGTTATTAAAGTTGATGATTAGCTCTAAATATAAGAAATTTTGTATTAAAAATTTGTCAGACTTTAGCAAATTTCCTTCAGTGCTGTTCTGGTAGTATTGTGATAAAGTACCTTACTGAATATGAACAGTGAAGCATGATAAATTTTCATCAAAAACAAAAATCAATGACAGAATAGTTGTCTATCGATCTAGACAGACAAAATTTTAATGTTCAAAAAAAAAAAGAAAAAAGGCTGCTGGATAAGCTAGATTGGAAAATGTTGTTATTTGCAGAGAAAGAGCAACATTCAAAATGAGTACTCTCTATGAGGAAGGTCAACAATCTGAAAGAGTCTGGGGATCTGTTTAATCCTACAATCTGAAATTAACAATTACTCTTACCTAAATAGATAGTGCAGAATTATAATTATTGTAATGAATTAAAGATTTCAAATAATTTTCAGATATTTTTGTGTTTTATATGTAAATAGTAATGATTGTATTTTATTTTTAAAAATTAAAGTAGAAAAAAAGATGTTTGTAGATTCAGGACTATGGACTCATTGTGGTTAATAAAAATTGGCTCCGAGGTTCTACCAAGATGGCAAAATCTCAGCCTCACAATCAACTACTCCTAGAAATAGAAACATTATTATTAAAGTTGTGAAGAAATGTCAGTGGAATTGGTAAACAGTTGTATGATAAATTGCTTATAAAGACGTGTGATATTTGAGCATCTCAATGACATATAGAATATTTAATCACTCCATTCATTTAATGTAAGCCAATGTTCTCTTAGCTAAGACTCAACCTTACACCTTTCAGTTGAACCTGCTTCTCTATCACTGGCTAAACTGTACAAGGTATAGTAAAATTACCCAATGCCTCAAAAAATGTAAGTTATGTTAAGATATCTACAATGAGACTTAATTGCAGAATATAAAAAATAAAAGCCATATCAAGATTACATTCTAATACTTGCTATGACTAAACACTAATAAGGAATTCAGCCATATATCCTCATGATTAAAAATAACACTTTACCATATACATATTTTTAAATACGAAAATATCTGTCATATTTTTGTATTAGAAAAATCATAGTCATGTGTTAACAGATGAGCAATGAAAATAGTAAACTGTAAATACTGACTGTCATTTTCATAATATAAAAATATAACAGATATTTCCACATTTAAAATATTTCAGCAATATCATCTGTTAAAAATTATTAATTTATATATATATAAATTAGCAGAAATAAAAGTACTCTTCCACTCACTCACACACTCTCCACATCAATAAATGTTTTTTATAAAAATGGGTGGCCACCATTCTTAAAGGTTATTATTTAAATATTTATTGATATGCAGTACTATCTATTCATAGTGCATGAGTGGAAGAGTAGTTCTTCTTCCATTTAATTTACATATATATCTAAAAAATGCTGTTATTTAATAATTACATATACATCATTAGCAGCCATTACTAAACAATTATAAAGATTTAAAACAAAAAAAGCCATGAAGAATAAAAATGAAGATATGTATAAGGTTGTTGTTGCAAACCAATCATAAAATATTGCTCACTTATATCACATTCAAATCCTTTAATCCCAATATGCAGATATGTATATAAGCACACACTAGTAAATAATTATAGTAAATTGTTCGCAGGAAAAGCCATGATGTTTAAGCATTCAAAATGGCTGATCAGTCTTAGAACTTCCATTTGATTGAATGGAGAACTTTTGACTTAAAAAATAATAATTGATTAGCTTATTATTCACAAGTTCATAAGCAATTTGAGTATCAAATGCAGCAAAGCTGGATCACAATGCACAGACCTTGAGTTCCAGAATCCACACTCTGCATTGCATCAAAAGCTGGACATTGTTAACTTTTATGAGTAGAGAATCAATTCAAGACCACTCTTCTATTTTGCTAAACCACACATGGCAATGTAGATTCGATATATCACCCACCACATTTTTATTTGACTTTATCTTTAGTGAGAGAACATATAAACATAATGTTAACATTTTTTTGTTTAAAGAATAAATACTATTAGTTTAATACAACCAGCTTTCATTACAAATCTTAAAATGGCAGTCAAATTAACACTTACTTTTCTTCTATCAATTGAGCTTGTTTCTTAACATATGCCAGGTCCGACTAAAAAAAAAAAATACATTCATTTTAAATTTATTATTGTAAAATAAAATGATAAATTAGTTTAAAAAGAAACCATAAAATAATTAAATATATAATATCATCATCGGCCACAAGAAAGTAGTTCATGATAGAGTTATTTTAATTTTTTGCAATTACAATCTAAACCTTCACAAACAAATAGTTAAAGACGTTAGGAAAATGCAAACAGGGCCCATAACTTTTTGAACAAACATTCTCATTTAGATAAAATATTCAATATATAGGGTATAGAGCACAGACTTTCACTCTCCACTCTATCTTATAACATGATACACTTGAAAACATACATATATGTGGAAAAAATAAATAACCACCAATATACGTATTTCATGCTAAACCAGAAATCATCAGTTGGTCCAGATTATCTATACACATATATGCAATAAACTGATATCAATTTAAATTAAAGTGCCTCCTAATCTTTGATTCTGTTGAAAGCAATCGAAATATAATCTCAATTATAAAATCATTTACAGTATCAGCATTCAGGTATTAGGTTGAATTAAATAAATAATATAAAACTATCTATATAATAAAAATCATATAAGAAACGTAGTAATCACAGTAGTATTGTTATACTAAAATTAATATTACAAAAGTAAGGGTTTAATCTTATTATTTTACTGTAAGTAAAGTCCATAAATTGAACTCTGATTGTAATTCCAGATTTTGAACGACATAACAATACTGTTTAACTACTGCAATTAGACTTTTAAAAAAGCTTAAACTAAAATAGTGAGGCAGAAAAATATTGCAATCAAAGGATGACATTTGATTATTGTCAAAATCTTATTCTATCATCTTAATAGTTAGAGCATTGCATTATAGCATTGAAATTACTTAAATTAAATGATAAGACATGAAATAATCATAAAATTAAATAAATAAATGACTTAATTGTTTAGGAGTTCATAAAAAGTTTGTGCACCTAAAGTAGCAGAATTTGAATCAACTCGATTTTATATTCCAGAATCTGACATACCACCACAGAATTGAATGATGTAGGGGACTATAGAATTTATATTATGAAAAGTAGATAACTCCCATTACTCTTCTTAAACCTGACTTGTATGTATTTTCTCACAACATATATATATATAACATCTTAAAAAATAGAATATGTGCATGTTTCTAGTTGAAAATTCAAATATAAAATATCTATTACATCCCACTGCTATATTTCTTTCAGCAGTGCTACCTTGTAAACAGACCCAAATTTAATGGCACAAGTAAAAGGTAACTTCTTGCTTGTATATCACCAAATATGTCTGAATTTCAATTTATATAACAACTTTTCAGCATACAAACAAGAGCTTATCTTTTACTTGTGCTATTAAATTCAAATTTTATCTTTGTTTACTAGAGCTGCTGAAAGAAATGCAGTGATGTGGTATTTTAACATCTTAAGAGTGTTTTTTACTACTGTTTTAACAACTTTTTAATACTTTTTCACTAGTAAATAAAAGTGAAATTTTCTCAAGTATCTGTTAGAAGAGTCTCTCAATTATCTATTGATAATAAGAGTTAATAAGCAAAATATTTAAACTAATCATAGAGGGAGCCTGTGATGATTTCAGTAAATATTATTACAAAAGATATGCTGGAATGTTTTGGATAAAAGGCAAATAAATAGACACAAGTACAAAGAAATTATTTTATAATTTAAAAAAAAAATAAAGTTGAGTATTTGGAGGATCACAAAAAGACAGGAAATTTCAGAGAAGATAGTCTAGTTTAATATATGAGATCTGTTTTTCAGTGAAAAATTAATAATGATTACACCTAAGCTAGTAATTACATAACAATCTTAAGTTTAATACATAGCTTAACTTTGGCATATTTAATAAAAAGATAATAGGAGAGATCATTAAGATTGTACAACAGATGTACAGTTGTGAATTAAGATATAACAAAATGGGTCAAGTGAAGAAACTAGTTCAGTAGAGATGCATCCTAGAATCATTAGCTTTTTCAGTTGTCTTTATGTATTTGATTAATTAAAGGGCAATAATATTTATTACAGTGATTTCATATATATATATTTAATCCTATACAAGTGTTTAAAAAAATGAAATTTGTAATAATAAGTACATTAGAGTTTACTAAAATGAATGAAATTGTTCCAGAATATCAGATATGCATTAAGTAATAATCTGTTTCAAACCATGTTCAAGACCAAAATTATCATCCAATACAAATATTTAAACAGAACTAAAATATTACTGTACAAATACACTAAAAAACTCAACTGCTGTACATATTTTAATAAAACTAAAATTCATCATAAAATTATACTTTGCTGGCAATAAACTTCTTTCCAGGAACAGTACTTGTATTAAAAGATACAGCAAAAATTCTTCAAACAATTGCTTAACCTTTTCATAAATGGTTGCCTCATTGGTGTTATAAATCTGCCCTTTTGTTTTTGATTAATCCACATCAGCAAGTTTCTATTGGTTCCCTACAAATGTAAATTGTTCAAGCAGAAGTCCTTTTCATTATCTTTTCACTTTTTTAATTCATCTTTTTTTTTTTTTTAAATAGTGTAGATCACTGATTTAATCATGCTGTATTCAGAATTTAGATTGCTGACTTTCACAGTTTCTCTTTTAAAATTTTTGGTTGTTTTCTCGTCCCTGGTGTTCGCCACAGGATGGCGTTGGTGCTAATCAAAAACATATACATATAACGATTCTGGGCTGGACCTAAATGATAGATTTGATCTCAAAAGATCTGATTTCTTAGATTTGTAATAAAATATTCTATTAACTAATACTATTATATGATGTTAGTTTTTTTCATTTTTGTAAATGTTTATTAATCTTATCTTGTTTTTGAGTTTGTGTGTGTGTGTCCTTAAAGTTACGGTGTTTTTCTAATTTTTTTTTTTTACTTTACGTGCGTCTTTTTAAAGTTACGGTCTTTTTTTTTTGCAAGAGTAAATCAATAATTTTATTCAAAAGCAAGATGTAATAAGTAAAAGTTTATTAATCTTATCTTGTTTTTGAGTTTGTGTGTGTGTCTTTAAAGTTACGGGGCTTTTTAGAATTTTTTTTTTTTGGACTTTAGGTGTGTCTTTTTAAAGTTACAGTATTTTTTTTGCAAGAGTAAATCAATAACTTGATTCAAAAACAAGACGTAACAAGTCAATGTTTATTAATCTTAGATTGTTTTTTAGTTTGTGTGTGTGTGTCTTTAAAGTTACGGGGCTTTTTCTCATTTTTTTTTGGACTTTACATGTGTCTTTTTTAAAAGTTATGGTGTTTTTGGTCAAGAGTAAATCAATCATTTTATTAAAAAAGCAAGACGTAATTCTAAATCTATCAAAAGTAATGTAATTTATACACTACAATTTAGAATGGTCATTGAAAGACTCAATTGAAAAATGATACCCGACTAATTTCCATTTTCTTTTTTTTTGGAGGGACAGTAGTGAATCAGAAAGTGGGTTGTTTTTGTTAAATCTGTCTATATAAAAAGGGTACTGTTATTGAAATACTAAATTTTAAAATGATAGCCGACTAATTTGCGTTTCTTTTGACAGTAATTAATCAGAAAGTGGGTTTCTTTTTTTTTTTTTTTGGTAAAATCTTGTGTATATATAAAAACAAACAAACCATAATTCAAATACTCCATTGAAAAAATCAAACCCCATTGAATTTGCTTTTTTTTTTTTTTTAAAAGACAGTAATTAATCAGGAACTGGGTTGTTTTTGTTAGTGTGTAAATATAAAAACTAATCTTATTTTGAAATAATAAATGTAACAAAAAAAAATAATAATACCGACTAATTTTATTTTTCAGACAAGTAATTACTAATAATTAGACAGTGGGTTGTTTTTGTTTGTGCATATATATATATATAACAAAAGTAACTGGTCACGGATGAATTCTCGTGAAAACGGTACTTTTCGCATGATCCTTCAAATTTTTTTCCCTTTCACACCCTTGATAGCGATTTTTGAGGGTTACCCATTCGTAATGGAATCTTCAGGACATTATTACTAAACTTACAACAGTAAAGTAAATTACAACACATTAAAAAAAATAGACGTCTTATCAAATTTAAAAAAACTACGAATGCTTCAAATACACACACTCTCACACGAAACTACAGAGAAAATAGATATTCTACTATTACGAGAAAATGATGAACAAAATCAACTACTACTGCAGCCAATCAAGGCATTTCTTTCTCTTTGCTTTTAGCATAGAAAAAAAGCCATAACCGGCAGCCGTTGGGAACTCTTTCTGTGTTTTATCATAGAAAGAAGTCTCTTTGTGTTGGCTTCTGTCGCCACCACTGCCTCCTCCGTCCAACATAACGTGAAGACTTTTCTGCATTTATAACATAGAAAAATTCCTCTTTTGTTGGGTGAAGGCCGGTAAAACAGTATATTTCTAGGAATTGACTTAGAAATAGCGACATCTTGAGGCGAACACCAAGGATGAGAAAGCAACCAATTTTTTTTTTCTGAATGATAATTAAAATTAATATTTATAGCATACTAAAAGAATTTTTAAAAAACTAATAAAGTTAAACTAATTACGAAAAAAAAAAAAACAACCAGATAAGCTCATAATATATGATAGTGGTATCTGGCATATTATTTTGTGAGAAGTCTAATGCATATGTTAATATATCATACATTAGAACTATAATAACATTTTTTTTAGTTCAGTCAGGTGTTCAATAATTTAATAACTCCATGCTTAGAATTTATTTTTCCACATTTCTCCCAGACTTTTGTTTTCAACTTTTTTTATATATCCACATTCTCAGATTTCAAACAATTAACTTTATTATAGTAAATACACTTAGAAAAGTACTTTTAAAAATGTGTGCATATTTTTACTATTAGAAACAGAAAGAGGTAAGCAAATTATATTGATAATTAAACTTTATATTTCTGGTATTTTTATTTTTTATTTTTGATAAATTGAGTTTTTATGACTTATGGGTAAAATTATTACAAAACATGCAACCAGGAAAATATTTTTAAATAAAAGTGTTAGTAACATTTTTATCACTAAAGATAGAAAGAGTTATGCAAAGTAAATTGGCAATCAAGTTATACATGACAAAGATATTTGCCATTCTACTGTTCATTGTACATTTTTGCATTCTGTGCAAAAAAAATAATTTAATGAGTAATAGTGTGCATACCATTAGTTATTAGCTCTTCAAATCTTTGTTATAACAAATCTCATTGTGTATTGATTTGACTTTCCAAGATTATATCTCAATAATCATCATGGTCTAATGAATAGGTATACGTTGATATATTTATGTTGCAGCAAAATATAATGAATAAATAGTAAATAGTAATAAAGATTGGTGAGACTGTTTGAAGATCTGGAGTAAGTAAAGAAGCTAGTATAGTTCGGCAGCAATGCATTTTGATAACTATTTGCTTTTTTCTAATGTCTTTATTTGTTTATCTGAAAAATGTTCCTATGTTAATGTAATAAATGGACTATTATTTTATGTCAATGAATTAGTTATAAAAAGGAGTTTACTGTTAATTGAAAGAATACCATATTATTCCTCTTTGAGACTTAAAGGAATTAAGCAGATCCAATTTCTAATGCCACCTCCACATGTTGTTATCATTGCAACTGCTACTACTATGTGATTTTTTCATATTGACAATGAGCATGGATGGGCTGTTCACCAACATGCATTAACTATCATGGTGAATTTACTAACCTTTTATTCCTGAATTTAATAGCAATAAATACCATGGTCTTTCTTCTCATTTGCCTAATATTTTTTACATGATACATCATTTGAATTTTCTTGAAGATATGATAAATATGAATGATTTTTTATATAAAATATACTTACAAATATAACAGACAAAAATAAATTATAGTCCTTATTTCCATGAGACTACAAAGTTGCATCCAAGAAAGAAGGCATCTAAAAGCAAAAGGTGATAATAATCCTCTATGGATCTAAGCATCCATTCAATGCCATTTTATTCAAATACTTACAACTGCAGAATACTTTCAAATGAACAGTCTGCCAACCACGACCCCTATCTAATACTAAATTGAGAATTGTTGGACTTTGTGAAGTTTAGAAGAAAAGATAAAAAGATGACAATTTGCGCTTTATTGCAGAGGAACAAATATTAGAAGCAGAAATACAGTGAGATTCATTATAAACAAAAAATAAAAGAACAACATTATGGAGATTGATAGTACGTCAAACAAGGTGGCAAAATTAACTACTCAAATTAATGGACGATTCCAAATACAGTTAATAATCAGATTTATGCAGCAACAAATTCTCATTATGATGAAAGCTGGGAATTTTTTAGAAAATGATGTTGATTAGATAAATATTTGAAAATTCTCATGGGAGATTAAAATTGGTAAATGTTTAAAAAAATTTTGTTATGGATAAATTTGATTGTAGTGGCAGAAATGACAGAGGACACAAATTTATGAAGTTCATAGAAAAAGAAAATATATATTATGAATTCCCTTTTTGAGAAAAATGCTAAATAGACATGAAAACATCCAAATGAATGTGCAGAAGAACTGGATTATAATTTGATTACCAGAAAATACATATTATAAGATTACAATGTGCTTAAAAGATTCAACACAAGAAATGATAATCAATTAGTGAGATGGAAGATATATGTTAATGCAAAACTGGAGAAATAAAAGTTATTAAAAAAGACAATTGATATTTCTAAATTTCAGAAATAATCCAATGAATTTAATTGTTTTAAAATATTAACCGACTTTGAAAATGGTTCAGACTTGAATAAAATCAATAAAAAAATAACTGAGACTTTGTTAAGAACTTCAAAAGAGATAGTTGATGCAAAAAAAGACTCCAACAATTTATCACTACCTACCTTTTCTACTGAGATAAGACAATATATAATATAAAAAATATGAAAATTTTTAAAAATGATCCATAAAAAGAATTGAATATTTAGAGTTTTGTAAAATTATATATATATATAAATCATAATGAATGACATAATAAAATATAATTGTGAATTGACACAAAATTATAGAAGAGAATAAAAATTTAGAATAACATCTTGGTATTGCAATAAAAAAAAAAGAGGGAACTATTATTAAAAAGAGAAATGCCACTATAAAAGGTATATAAGAATTATATATTCATGAAGAACAAGAAATAAAGTATATTCTACAATTACTATATCTTCTGAATTGCCAAATATTTTATGTGAAAAAGTTAGACATGCAATTAAATGTATGAACAAGGTAAAGGCTTGAGAAAATTATGGAATTATTTATTGATATCTTAAAAGAAACAGAAGGAGAAATATATATCAAATGTTTAAATAATAAAGATGTTTCCAATGATTGGGAAAATGCAGTAATAATAATGATATTTAAAATTAGTGATAAAGAAGATATTAGAAATTATCAACCTTCTACCAGTTCTATATAAAATCTTTAAGAAGGCAATTATAACTCATCTATAATAAACTTTGGATTCTAAACAACCTAAACAATAGAAGCTGGATTTAAAAATGATTTTACCACTGCAGATCACATTCAAATATTCAAGAAGTTAAAGAAAAATCCAATGATATGAGTTATCACTATGTTTCAGATTTGTAGATTATGTTTCAAAGTAATCTTTATTAAGTTACTATATCAAATCTCATAGGCCCAAATGTACAGGGACCACATTCTGTCACCTGCAGCAGTGGGCCAAAGAGATTACAATGGTACACTGATATTATACAATTGGCGGTCGCTCAAAGCAGTCCAACCACCTTACACAATAAATTGGGTGTTTCAGGTATGAAATTTGTAGATTATGAAATGACATTGGATTGTTTAAAGATTTTATAGTGATGGAAGCTTTGGATCATCATGATATAGATTCTGGATATGGTCATATTCTAAAGAATATTTATCAAAATGCAACAGCAATGATTTAATTATATGGTGATACTAAAAAGATATCTCCAAAATGTTCTACAGCAGTTTGCAAAAAATATTAAGTGGATTAAAATGAGAAGTGAAGAAAGTAAAAAGTAAATAGAGATTATTTAAAACATCCATAAATTACATATGATTTGATTGATTTTTACCAGTGCAAGAGTTATCAGATAAAATTAAGAAGTAGTTCTAAAGATAAATAGAAAAATTCAAGTGTTAAATGGATTTTCTCAAAAGAAAGCAATAAAGATTAAGGAATGAATATATAAAATAAGATAATAAATGATATTTGGAAATAAGTATATATAAAAAATAAAATGGAAAAGTTATAGTGATACATTAAAGAATAAATGTGGAATGATAGATAAGATAGAATAAAATAAAAAATAAGAATAAAATAAAAATAAAAATAAAAAATAAAAAAATAAGAATATATAAATAAGAAATAAGAGAAGTAAGCTATAGAGTTAAAGTTAAGTATGATTACGAATGGTAATATAAAATATGTATAATAATATGTATATATAAATAAAATAAAATAATGGTTATATGATTATATGTTGCAGCTCCGATGAAAACAAAACTATAAGCAAAATAAAGAAGGAATTATAAAAAAAAAAGATTGCATTAAAGTGTATAAGAGATGATAAAAAAAAAAAAAATTAAAATTAACAATCATGAATTAGAAGTATATTTTATTATATTATCAGTAAAAATGAAAACATAATGTACAAAATTAATGACAGAATTAACTTTAAATGAAATATGTTTGAAAATAATAATAATAATAATAATACATGGGTTTTATCAATTCTTACTTATAAATAATTTATGGAGCTGAGACCTAGATATTTAATTGAAGAGTAATGCAGACTTCAGACCATTCAATAAAATAAGGGAAAATATATGTCGGGAGTAACAAAAATGAACTAAAGCAAAATATTTTTGAATGAAAGAACAAACAGGTATTAATGACATTGAAAGAATTAAAAAGCTAAAATGGAGCTGGACTAGATATATTGCTGGAAAAGATTATGATAGTTGAAAAGTAGAAGGTTTAATTTGGATGCCAGGAAATATTGTAAAAGATTGAGAGAGAGAGAGAGAGATCACAAGTGAAATGGATGGGTAAAGTAAGAAAGTTTATTAGTGTAATTTGGAAAAAAGAAACAATAAAGTTAAAGAAATTGATTACATTTGGACGGACCTTCATATTGGAATGGATTAGTAATGATTGAAAATATTGATAATGATGATGAATAACTTGTTCAATCAGCAGCTACAAAAATTATTACACGCCCTCTAGTATCAAAGAAATCTATATAACAAACAAAATAAGAATCCATTTTCATCTGTTTGTCCAAGGTCTTACGTGGATTTATGTACAGGTAGTGTTTTGATGTTTATGAATATACTTATTTCATAATATTGTCTATATATTATTTAACATTTAAATAAGCGTGTGTATTATATTTTTTATTGATTAGTAACCAGCTCTCAACCAAAATAAAAACACGAATATAAATATTTATTCTACGCTCTACTGATTTATAATAATTTGTAATACGAAACTTTCAAATAATAATAAAATTTTCATTTTATAGAAATTTTATCCTGTCAATAGACGTTAGAATGTTTTTATTTGCAGAGTTTTTGTAAGTATAGTCGATGTCGGTTATAATTCAACCATAACTTAACAAATGGAGATGAATCTTAATCAATTCATTACTTAATAAATTGTTCCAATATTATATATATATATTGCGAATTTGAAAATTCTTTTAGCTTTAATAATGCTGACTGCAATAATAATATGACTTTTTTTTTTTTACCTTTTTGAATAATCTAGGAATTAAAATGTTTTATATTATTAACAGCAATGTCAAATTATTCAAATTTACCTGTATATTTAAATGTTCTTTTAAATTATATATTTGCCTATATACTTCCACAATTTTAATATCCTAATAGTTGGAAGGGCTAATCAGATGTTAAGCATTTGCATACTCTTCCAAATTTATTGTGCAGAAATGTGAAATAAACTTTTCATCAATGTAATATAATTTTAGTATATCAGTTTGAAGACGCTATAATGTAATATAATTTTAACTTCAGAATAAGTTACATTTTTGTGAAAGGTTTTTTTGTTCTTTAAAAGTTTTTATTGATAAAAACTTGTACAGTTAAATCGTAAAAGAAATATATATACATTAATAAAAACTAAATTTTTTAAAAAAGTATCATAACAGATTATAGTATAATTTCAAAATTCATTCATTAACAGTACTCGTAAATACGTATAACCATCCACAATCCCCCCCCCCCAAAAAAAAAGAACTATGAGTTTTTCCATGACCATATAACCAATCTCTGTATTACAAACATATCTACATGTCACATGCTAATTTTTTATTCTTTTTATTTGACATTGTAAGTTGCTGTTTTTTACTTTATTCTATATAAAAAAATTCAGCCCAAAGATTCCCACACTATATTGATCCACATTCCCTCAACGAAAGCAAGCAATATTGAATTTAAAATAGTTTTATCTGCTCACATTCAACATATAATAATAATTCATTTCATTTACTTGATACCAGAGCCACCTACTGTAAACCCAAGCAACCATGGACAAAAGATGATAATGCTGTCCCTAGACCAGTTCACACTTTTCAGTGTTGAAACAGTATTCTTTGTCTATCATACTGCTTCACCTACTATGTTCCATAATAGTATCTTTCCCCCAGTTCACGTATATAAGCTTATAGTAGTTGTTTTAATCTGTAAGAGTGTATATTTACGTGTATGTGTGTGTAATTGTACCTGCACATATCTAATAGTTATGTTAATGCTTGTATGTGTCTAATGCATATGCATATATAATTTTATGCATAGTTTTTATTTGTAATTTTAAATTTAATAAAGTTGATTTAAGTTGTGAACATCATTGTATAAGTGGGTGTACACCTATATATATATGAAGGAAACTGTAATGTAATAGATTTAGTAAACAGTGCAGATTTTCTAAATTCTTTATAAATTATTTTAAGTTATTTAATTTACAGAATCATTGGTGTTCCCATATAATTCTTAAATTCAGGGGTCTGTCTTATGTATATAATGAAATGTTGATAGCTTAAATCTCTTTTAAATAAAAAGAATCAAAGGTTATAGATTTCTCAGAATTACTTTTCATTAAATGGTAATCTGAGAAACAAAATTTAAAAGACGTTTTAAAAATAATGTTTAAAAACAAAGACAAAATCATTAATTCGGTCCTGCTTGTCAATAATTACAGCTAGATCTTTTGTCTTTACTAAAATTAATGTGTGCTATTAAAATTTAAGAATTGAAAACTAAAAATCATAAATATCTTAATGGCTTGTGAGGGTGATGAGAAAGAGTTGATAAAAGAAATCCAAAATTCAGTCAACCAGGTTCACTCATTAATTTTTCCTACTATGAGAACTTTTCGCTAGAGCAACCACTTCCTTCTGGAATTAATCCATGATGGAGATGGAGTTCAAGCCCATAGCCTGCCCAGAAGACATCGCAAGCCAGCCTAATGGAGAACATCAGCATCAAGTGACTCAGCTAGAAGATCGGTAAATTTCTTCTGCAGAGCTCTATAAAATTATTAAACTAAACTTTTAAATTAATTCCTAAAGCTAGAAAAAAGATGAATGTTCAAATTATTAATAATTGTAATAACTTTTAAAAGTAAACTATGTAACTTTATTTTAATAATAATCTGTAAACTCCTTTAACAGTAAATTCTGTAAATTTAACAATAATAATCTTTGTAAGATCTTGTCTGCTTAATAAATGTTAATAATTCATAATTTTCTTAAGATAATAACTGTAATCAGTTATTATTATTATTTATCTGCTTCTTTTTAATCTGCGGTCATGACTATTATCTATTTTATATATTTATTAATTGATTTATTTATGTTATGCCATTCAGAGTGGAGATTGATGATAATAATAATTTTTGAGAGCATGCTCTCACTCAGTTAATTTATGTTGCTGATTAGCACACCTTATAAATCTTTGGTCTGAAACCCTACTCATATATATATATATTAATTAAAGCTACTATGTCTTAGCTTATTATTTAATTTAGGTTTTTTTATTAAAATGTCTGTTTAGTTAGGGATGAGAGAATGATATTTTAAAGCATATTATAAGTAATTCGTTAACTTTAAGTCCCAAATATGCTTTACTCCCCCTTAGTTATTCTCACAAACTATACGGATTACTGAGTAAACTAGATCACTCATAATTACCTCTTTTAGCATAATTTAAGTGTGCTGATTTATGAACAGGCAAGTACTAATTTCGCAGAATGAAACTATTGATTGAGCGCTTTAATTTTAATGTTTATATTTTAGAAAGCATTACGGATGTGTTTTTATAAAGCACATAGTTGCAGTATATGCATTGCTATTATATTTTATTAAAATGGGCTTTGGTTTTATGGGCTACCCCATTATTCTTAGTTTGGATAGCTCTCTTTTCAAAATGGGCTTTGGTTTTAATGGCCACTCCATTATCTTATTTTATAACTGGAACACGAGAGTCCAGATTGTTTTATAAGCTGCTCCGATCACCTGAACTAAATGTTCACTTATTTTAAGATAGCAAGTCATATGGTCCACAGTAACAGAGTACTTGATACTGAATCCCATGAGTAACTGCACATTCAGGCCCTATCTCTTCTTTATTTTATGTAGTGCCGTAGTCTCAGAAGTTACGCTACAAATCACCAGTGCGCCCTCCATAATATTATTCGTTCAGCATTGATATGAACCTCAGACCTAGCTTATATTTGACTGTTCATTACATAAAATATTTAAATGCTATTTATATTAGCTATCATTCTCATATGGTTTAATTATTGGAAAATCTCATAGGGATGGCGCACCCTAGTTAAGGCATGATTAGAGATTGTAGAATAAACTTGTAATCAAGAGTAAAACTTATAATAAAAAAGAAACTTGTAATAAAGAATAAAATTGTAATAAAGAATGAAATTGTAGTAAACTCTTTAGTTTTCTAACTTGTATTGAAATTCTCTCATCGCCATAAAACACCTGTGTGTGTACGTCCCAATACATTTTTATTATCTTATATAATTATAATTAAAAATTTTAAAACTCATAAATGTCTCATGTGTTATTTGTAATTAATTACCAAATCTTCTCCAAATCTACTCTTAATATAATATTAATTATTATTATATGCATTATCTAACCAGCCATAGAGGTGTGTGTATTTAAATTAATAGCAATTTAGTTAATATTTCCTGAGTCTCTTGCTCCACCCTTTGCTACTGCCTGCACGTGAACTAAGAGATTCCGAGTGTAGCCTCATATATGTCATTCATAGGGTAGTAAGTCATGGAGTGTTGGTGGAGGAGCTGAGGTATGATCAGATTCGAGGTCTCAACCCTTCGTCTAGATCAGCTTTGGTATAATTTGCGTGAATGTACAAATATGACCTTTACAGTGTGAATGATCAGAAAATAATTTGGACTTCGAAGATAATACTGCCATCTGATTCTATTTACTGCTCAAGCTTGTAATAAATGACTCTGGAGTTAAATAAATAGAGTGAATCACTTCTCTAAAAGCAAATATTATGTCTACTTAGAATGATATTGATCTAATATAAAAAAGGGTTGTTGTTTTTTTTTTGTATGAAAACTGTGCTCAAGTTTAATATAAAATATATTTTAGAAAGATTGTTAGTCTTTATTCACTTCCTATTCCCAAACCAACCTATATAATCAAGAAACTACCAAGCTAATACCCTCCCTGTAAATGAATTTTTGCAGGAAATTTTTCTTCTAACACTGACTAGAAAAAATGGAGTCTTTTAAAAACTAATCATTGATTGAAATTCTTTAGAGTTTTATTTAAAATATGAAAAATATTCTATAGATTCTTTGAAATGAAAAGAAAAGGCAAAATCGTTATCATCATAGTGTACATTAAAAAGATGAAGTTTTTATTTTGGTTTTTTATTCAGTTTCAGTTTAAAATTACCATCAAACCTATACATTGCATATAGATGCTTTTTCATGAAGCTGGCTGTAAAACTTTATATATAAAAAAACAGATACGAATCCTTGCTTAAGATCATTTTCAGGCACCCCCCCCCCACTGGTGACAAAACTTCCTCTCATAATATCTAATAGCTGATGAATAAACTTCTGTGATAATCAGTTACTTTCAACCATTTCTACATACCTTTTGATTCAATTGTACTGATTAAATTACTAAAACCAATATATAAATCATGTTTTTGTTTATGAGAATTTAATTGTACTTCCATGACAACAAAAGCCATATCTATTGTTTCGTGATTTATTAAAGTCATTCACTGCAAGCCTCTAACCATTCGTCTAAAATTCTTGAGAGTATTTTTTACAATAATGTTTATATATATAAGGAATTTGAATTCAAGACTTTCAAGCTCCCCACAACTATTCACACCATCTTAAACAATTGACACATCTGACCACATACATATGAAAAAGATAAACGATCTCCAATATATGTATTGCGTGCTGAACCAGCAATCATCGGTTCGTCTACTCTAGATCACCATCTCCCACACATATATACAATCAGTGCTCAGTTTAAATACTTATTGGAGAATTGAATATACGTATTTTTCCTGCCAATACCAAAACGAAGGTTGGAGGGGGGCTGGATATAAAATTAAGAGTTTATTTCTAGTGTAGTACTAGTAATAATAGTAAGTATAACTTATAACTAAAATTTTTGACATTATCAGAAATGGATCCAAAATTATTATAAAAAAATAAATCAAATTGCAACAATAATTTAGTCAAATCAGCATATGTTAGTGTGTGTGTGTGTGTGTGTTATCAACATTACCAACGAAATATTTTATAAATATTTCTTATCGACAATAAGATCTTATTTTGCGCATAAAAATAAGTTAAATAGTATTGGAGGACATCAGATAGATCTCTTAATAATCAGATCAAAAACAGTAGAATGCTTGCATATATGTTAACATATATTTAAAAGTGAAAAAACTTGTTATAATTCATCCTTGTTTTTCCCGCAAGACATTTAAACAGGGATAGACAATTATTACAGTTAACAAATATATATCCACAGGAAGCAATTAATCTTCACCGTACAATGACTGCTTCAAAGTGGGCTCTCCAATTATTTTCTTTTGTACAGCTCGCAAGCAAATTTCCTTGTTATAAAACTATTCAAAATGTTTTAATACTTATTAACGGATTTTATCTCTAAATCATTTTGTATATAATAATAAGTGTAAAAAATAGAATGGGCATGTTAATAACATACTTCAGAGTTGCTGCTTATTCAAGATACTCCATGAACTTTCCCCCCTTCTCCTTCGAAACAAATACTGAACTATATTTTGAAATCTTCATACTCACGGAAGTTGTAGGTGTTTTTTTTGCCCTCCAGCATATTATTAGATAACAACACTTAAAAAATTTCTTAGCCAATTATAAAGATAATTTATAACAAATATGTAAATATAATCATTAATTTTTTTGGTGCTGCTCTCTAGCGATTACAATATGTAATTTTTTCTTAAGTCTTCGTGCATAAAATATTTTTGCATTTTGTTTTATTTATTTAAATTGTTCTTAATATTTTGAATTGTATTATTTTAAAATATAACATATAGGGGTTTGAACTCAGACTTTCACACGACTCTCAACTAGTCTGAGTTCAAACCCCCTATATATTATATATTGGAGTGCAGGTATGAAAAAACCTGTACTGTAGAAAAAATTCATATATTTAACATATATCCTCATCTAATTATATTATATATTTAAACATTATATATTTAAACACAGTTTTCTATCTAATTTTTCAAACTTTCAATGCCAATCATTTCGTTTTACTGAGTTTATAAATAAATACACTGAATATAAATATGATTAAAACTTTAAGAAAGTTTGGGAAAGTTGTTGAAGATCTTGGTTTTTGCTGGAAATTTAAAAAAAAATAAAAAATATTAGTTTTATGATTTGCATTTCCATTACTCAAATCAAGTTATCTATTATTATTTTTAAAATTTATAATTTTATTTCTTTTTCATGTTGCAAAATTATATTCATTATATGGAAGTGAGTTAGATGTAACATTTTATTATGAGGGAGCTAGTAACTGTTTTAATTTCATTATTATTCAAAAAATATTAGTCATTTTCATTTCCAGCTCATACTAAATCACGAGTTTATAAATATTTGGGGTCATCTTCATTGGCGATGAAAAAAAATTGATTACTGATATTTATAGTTCACAAATGACAATTTTTGTATTAAATTTTAGTAGTTAGGATTATATGTATATATTTCCTTTTTTTTTAAAAAAAAAGGTGGATCTATAACATTTGATACCATACTACTTCGAATATAAGATGCCCTCAAATTTAAATCACAGTAGGATTTTCAGCTTGGAAAGTTTTTGGAAAAAATCTAAAAATGATTTTATAATTCACCCAAATACTATGTAATTCTACACAGCTACTATCATAGAGAATAAAGCAAAGACACAATAGTTGGGTAATGCGAGATTGTCAGAAATAAGATACTGCATTACTTTGAATTCAAGATGCCCCCGAATTTAAGCCACAGTAGGATTTTAAGCTCAGAAAATAGGATTAAGAATTTTAAAATGATTTTATTAAAAAATAAGAAACATTTTTATTTACTTAAATAGGAAGTAATATAAATACAATAAGTTCATCTAATTTATTACAAATCTTCCCAAGACATACTTTTACTTTCTGCATCTTCACTTTCAGAACTTGAATTCTACTCTTCACTATTCTACCAGGGTATATCATCTTCAGGTCACTTAAATTGTTAGCAATGCAATGTTATAAGAAAGATTTTTTAAATAATTTCTGATATATCTTCCCAAGACTGCAAAATCCACTCAAAATTTTGCATTACAAAATTTTTTTATTTTAGTATAAATACCATAATTTTTTTTTTTTTAATACAGTATTGATATTTAATGGCTTGAGTGATTGGAGTGGGACAACCATTCGCTTCTGCTGATTGATTGAAATTTTGTTTTCTTTTTTAAATTATGCAAAAACTACAAGCATGATATTAACAAAAATCCCAGCATTCGATGCTCCTTTCTATTACCTTTTGAACGATATGTCTTACATTAATATTAGATAAAATTTGAATTTTTTTACAATTATTTTTAAAATGAGATGAATTAATTTTTTAATTTTCTGGTCAATTTACTAGTTTACAATAGGCAATAAAGGCAGAAAATTTGTATTGGCCTTGTAACCCTAATACAAAGGATTAAAAATACACTGATAATTCGGATATGAAGGCCTTCAACATGACATACATGTAATGGCAGAATATCGTAAGTTATTAATTTTAATTTTTATTATTTTAAATTTTATAAAATTATTTGATAAATGGTATATTAATTTGTTTGTATTTGTATTGGTGTGGGTGTGCTATATAAATTATATATTAAATCATTTATACTCTTTATTGTACAAATATTTGAAATATAGACACTCTTCACATACCTGGAGCCTAATCCTAAATATCCAACATACGAATATAACAAAAGTTGTTTTGCAGAATATCATTAAGTTATTAATTTTAATTTTTAAATTTTTTAAAAATTATTTGATAAATGGTATATTAATTTGTTTGCGTTTGTATTGGTGTGGGTGTACTATATGAATTATATAATATTAAATCATTTATGCTCTTTATTGTACAATATATAAATTCAGATATAACAAAAGTTGATTTTGTAGTGTAATTTTGGGTATAGACATAATGATTCTCAAAAGGTATATGTTTATATTTGTACTAGTGTGTTTGTTCTTGCATCATGTTTGTATAACAAGTATATATTTACACATATAGAGCAGGGCAATGTAAATTTAAAAATTGATAATCTAATGTACAGAAAGATTACAGTTGATAAAGCAATCACAAAATTTACTGGTCATAGTACCATGTGAAAATATAAACACTTAAAACCAATAAAAGATTTCAAATGATGTTTGTATAGTAGTAGCCACAATGGATATGCATATATCACATGGAATTGTATGTAGGCAAAGAATCAAATTCTGATTCTTGCCTATGCCTTGATACTCATGCTGTGGAGTCAGTAGTTTTGCCACATCTTGCATCACAATATTTTCAAGTCTATAGCTAGCAAATAAGCTATATGCAAATAAATTATATCTCTGTGGACAATAAATATAATAATATAGCATCACTGGTGTGCATAAAAAATATAAACATCACTGATGCACAAAAAAATATATAAAGTGAAGAGATGAAACTCATTTTATCAGTGATACAGACAGTAGCCTACAATTTCTAATTTTAGATAAACAAGAAGCTAATTGCTATGATGACAAATGCATATCCATCTTCTGGAAATGATTTGTTTTGTATCTTTTATTAAGATGAATCTTTTTCTTACAGACACCTTTGAGATTTGTCAACTTTTGGAAGATAAAAATGAAGATTTCTTATGCGAATAGTTTTGGAGATTCTGAAGCTATAGATTATCTCAATTAAAAAGTATTATATATGATTTGAAAGATAATTTGGTGAGAAATATGAAAAAATTATCAATAAAGATGTAATTTAAACTTAGTTAATGATAAATTAGAAATTATGAACAAACAATAAAATAATTATGTCGGATGTTGAAATTTCTTTTTTTTCTTTCTTATTTTTTAAATGGTTATTATTATTTGTCTTAGACTTATTAATTTCCTTAGTTTTTCTAGTTTCTATTAATATAATTTTTTTTGCTCTAATATAATTAAAACTGAAGTTATTGTGAAAATTGTGTCTTGGTTCAGTTTTTTTAAAAAATTCAATATGGCGCCTGGCAAATCAACCAATTAATGTTACCAGTAGATCTTTTTTTCTTTTGATTAAAATCTTTTTCTAAAATGCAAATTAATAATTTGTCAGAGTATTAAATTAAATTATAATTTTTTTTAAAAATAATTTTGATTTATAACTGATAAAAATAATCTATAGTAGCAAACATAAACTATGTTTGTCATCCAATTATAAATTGCAATCGAATGTTATAATTTCTTTGTCAATTTGCTTTCATGTAAAAGTAAATTTTTCTATTAAAATATAAATCATTATTCTAAAATAATTAATATTTTTTGAAAAAAATTATCATCAACCATTCTCAGTCCATTGCAGGATGAAGGTCTCTTCAAGTTCAATCTATCATCTTCAATCTTTAGCTTCTCTTCTCCAAATCACTCCTGCAAACTTTTTTATTTCATCCATCCATCTCACATGTGATCTCTTTCTGGGTCTTTTACAATCTCTTGGAATTCTGTTTAAAATTTCAATTGTCAATATATTATCATCTCTTCTAACAATATATCCAGCTCAACTCCATTTCAATCTTTTAATTTTTTCAATGAGACTTCAGACCACTTAAAGAAGAGATGCATGTTGGGAGTAACAAGAAGAGATTGAAAATGCAATATACGGGTAAGAAAACAAACAGGTGTTATTGCCCTCATTGAAAAAAATTATAAATGTGTAAAAAGATTCTTAAACGTGTTTTCACTTAAAAAATCAAAATGAAGATATCAGAACTGTCAAAATCATTGATAGGTGTTCTCTTGTGTAGAGTACTAGAAACAACCAATCAGCATAGTGGAAGACAAATTCTTATCTCATTATTGTATTGATTTATTGATTGTAACAAAATTCTAAAGGTTATTCAGTATGGTTTTCTTGGTAAAGTAATAAGCATTTATTTTATATAGCATATGTTTACAATTGTATACATTCAAATATCAGCCTTTTAAGCTAATTGTGCATATGCTTGCAAGTGTTTCCTGCATAAATACTATATTCTTATATTGGTGAAAAAGTATTCATTTATTATTAACACTCGCAAAGCGTATGTGCAATTAGCTTAAAAGGCTGATATTTGAATTGATAAAGTAATAGTAAAATCGACAAAATAACATTAAAAATTTTTAAAAAATACATTTTCAGTTTGAAAATCAAAATGAAGATATTGGAACTGCCAAATCATTGACAGATGCTCTCTTGTGTAGAGATCAAGAAACTGATCAATACCTTAAAAGGCAGGTTCTTATCTCATTGTTATTTATTGATTTATTAGTTGTAAAAAAATCTAAAGGTTATTCAGTACAGTTTTCTCAATAAAATAAGTTAAATTGGCAAAATAACATTAAAATTAGCAGTCTGAGAGAAAGAGTTAAGGCCGTTTACAAAATTGATCCCCAAAAATTGACATTTAATGTTCAATTTTTTATTTTGATTAAAAAAAGTGTTAATATGCTATTCTACCCATAAATATTGATGATCATGATCAAAATATTATGCACAAGTATAGTGTAAAGCAAAGATCTGCAGAAATAAGATGTTAAAAATGTTAGGTTAAAATTTAAGATGCATTTCTTTTTTATGAAAGCAAAATTTAGGGGGGAAAGCATCTTATATTTTAAGTAATATGGTATTAAAATATTCACTTTGAATTAGTATGGGTAACAAAAAAAACCCTCAAAATTAAAATATGGCCAGATACAACAGGATTCTATACAGCTACTATTAAACAGCAATTGAATTAACTCAGAAAAGTATGAACAGTGAATCACAAATAAACTGCTATCAATGACCATAATATTATGTATATGTGTAGAGTGTAAAACAAAGACACAATCATTGGAAAAGAAGAAATAAGATGTTAAAATATTTGCTTCAAATTTAAGAGGCAACCCACTTTTATGACTCCAAAAAATTGAATAAAAAGTATGACTTATATTCAAAATAATATGGTATATCAAAAAATTATATTTAATAACAAATTTTAAATAAGTATCTAAGTCTACAACATAACTAGATAATGATTTATGCAAAGAAATGTCCAAATTTGCCACTTTATAATTTTGATTTAAACACAATTTTACAAAAATAATATTCACAGCAGACATTTTTCTTCAGTCTTTACAAAAAGCTTTGGCATTTATTTTTTTAAAAAAAAAACATTTTTATAAGAAAATTTATTTACGAAAAAAAAAAAAAGCTATCATGCAATATGCCTGGTTATAACAATGATCACATGGATACTCATGCTACTTAAGTTTTAAACAGCTTAATAATATAATTATGGTTTCTAGACTGAATACACTAATCTCACTGTCTTACATTATTTGTTTTCAAGTCCATTGCACAGATAATAAAAGTCAACGATAATAGTAAACACTATATAATATACATTTTTAACATAGCCATATATACATACAAATAAAATGTCTATTAATTGAAAACTATTGTAATAACAATAAAAATAAACTATTATATACAGTCTTTCAATCCACAGAAGTACTTTCAGTTAGTTCCTTATCCCTCATCAACTGTTGCACTTCCTAGGATTGAAAGACTGTAGATAATAGTTAATTACTGTTACATTTATTATTTTATATATATATAGTCGACATGTTTTCAATATCCATATGCAGTATGTATATTAACTTAAAAAAATTATTGTAAATATATTAGGACCAACAAAAATCATTTATATATCTAAAAAATAGAATAATGCACACATTTTCAACAAACAAAATGTTTTTAACTTGTACATATATACATACCAATGATTAAATTACTTAAAAATTATGTAGATTAAAATATGATTCTTTCTATGGATTCATGTTTAGAAAAAAAGCAGGGTAGTGTTTTCACCCACTGGCTTCTTGGTGGTACTGCAGTGTCACCTGGTGGCTTGTCCAGTGGGTGAAAACACTATCAAAAGGAGTTATTTGCTTGCAATTTTTTTGTGATCACAGCATCAGATGTAAAACTTATACAAAAACATTACAACTTAGAAAATGAAAATGTTTTTTTTTTTTTTATTTTCTACAAATGTTTATATTATTTGGGAGTTCATAAGAACTTTTGAGTATGAGATGTGCCAGAAGTGGAATCTATACAAGGATCTTAAACTCCAAATTACAACACTCTATCATTATACTAAACCATGCAGGGCAAAAAAAAAAATTAAAAATCACGTTCAAACAGATGCCGATATTATTACACACAAGATTGCAGTCAAGCTATTTTGGAATATAGCATAATTTATTTTCCTATAATCACAAATAAATAATTAAGATATATTCTTTACAATTGATTTAGGATTACCTATAGCAAAATATTTAGGACTTCATAGTTTAAAAAATTGACTGAAGATCATCTGTAAAAACTTTAATCTAAGTAGTTTCTTATCTATTGAGTAAAATGAGATGAAACTTCATCTTAATAAAAATTAAATCCTTATCAATAGATTTTGCTGATATGTATATAATAATTTCAGATTTCTGGTGAATACTGTACTCCAATTACAGTATTACAGGTGTTACTGACCTCATTGAAAAAATTAAGACTGAAGTGGAGTTGGGCTGGACATATTGCTAGAAGAGATGATAACAGATGGACAATTGAAATTTTAAACTGGATTCCAAGAGATTGTAAAAGACCCAGAAAGAGACCACATGTGAGATGTATGGATGAAATAAAAAAGTGTGCAGGGGTGATGTGGAGAAGAGAAGCTAAAGATAGGAAAAGATGGATTGAACTTGGAGAGACCTTCATCCTGCAGTGGATTGATAATGGTTGATGATGATTATTATTATTTTACCTAGAATATTAAACCAAAATTGGTAGTAAATCTATTTTTTTCTTTGAGGCTAGATTTAAAAAGTGCACATATATTTGCGTCATCGGTATTTAATTTTCAACCATTAAGGAATAATTCAAATTCAAGTTCCTTAGATCTCTTCTCCATATCAATTAATCATCAATTCTTTTTAGGTTTATTAGAATTCTCTTTTTAAATAAATTTATCTAAATCAGTTCAATTCCGGCTACTTAATTAATCAATTATGATAGGATTTGTTTATTCTTTCACTCATATAATTTCCTTACTTCTCTTCACAGTTTTCTGTATGTTGCTGTGTTTTTATATTGTTCTAATATTAAGTGATTAAGTTTTACTGTTAGTGCAACATATTGAATAAAAACCTTTTTCAGATGCAAATGAATATTTTCTTTTGGTAGTAATTTATTTCTCTTTAAAATATTCCTTTAAAGTTTAATTCTATCATTATCCAACTATGTTTTCATCACGAATTTTAAGAATCTGATTACGGTAATTATTGTTATCTTCTAATTAATTAATTACACTTGCCGTTATTTATTTATTTTTAATTCACTGAATATTTATTTTAATGTTTGTTGAATCATATTTTTCTGTTTATGACTGATAACTTTTGCAACATCTCTAAAGTTTATTGCAAAACAATAACATTATTTTAAACAGCATTAAACTGTTGCACATGCGCTTTGGATTTTAACTATAAAATGAATGAATACAAACACTTCAAACACATGATAAATTGGAAAAGACAGAATGTGCAACAGTTTAATGCTGTTTAAAATATTACAGTTTGTAAAAAACATCGCGCTATATAAAATAATTGACTTAATAACATTATTTGCAAAGTCTAGATGACTAAAGGAAATTGCATTGATTCCTAATTTAATTCACAAAATATTTATCAGAAAATCAACGTAAGAAGTTTTGGAGAAATAAGATCACTTTGTTATAAACCTTTTTTTTTTTCATGTGTCATAGCATCAGCAGGGAAGCGAACCCGCTAACGCGGGGACAACTGCTTGAAGGCAGCTATGCTGACCTCTCGACCACCAACGCTTGACTTGTTATAAACCTTTTGCCAAAGTTAATTTTTTTAATATTGCAGTGTAATTTAATCATTGCATTTTAACAAACAATATTCCTCAGTGCTGAATACTATTCCAAAGTTTATATCATGAGTATAACAAAATTTTAATGGCATCAGAAAGCTTACAGAATCTGATTCCTTTTAATTCTTTCTATAACTTCTCTTACTATATTCAAACAATTAGTTCTAAATCCAGGTGTATATCTTTGGTTAACTATAGACAAATTGTAATTAGCAATTGTTTTGTATATAACTGACAGAAAACTAACCAATCTGTAATTTCTGATATTGTATCTTCTTTGTCAATTTTTCTTTAATATATACATAATTCTTGCATTTCTCCTGCAGGCAGGTATATTTTTATTATTTAGGCATTTTGTGTACAACTTTGCTAATAATTCTTCAGGTGCTTTTTAAAAAAATATATTTAATGATTTTATCATTTTCTGAAGCTTGTTCTGTTTTAAATTAAATATCCTCTTCTATCTATTAAATCTTCAAGACATTTTTTTTCTATATCATTCATATCATTTTATAACTCATCACTAATACCATCTTACAGAATTTTTCTGCTTCATTTCTTCTAAAAGATCAAATTAATATTCACTCTCTTTTCTGAGTTGGAAATCAATCCATGAACCTTCAGCTTTTGAATTCACAATGGGGTTAAAGTAGGAGCCATGATTGAAGGAGGGAATGTCATGTTAATATTTTAAAAAGTTACCCAAAATTAGGATTTTTTTTCTTTAGTAAAGCTAATAAAGTTATTAATCTCACTTATCTGGGAAAAACAATTCTAAAAATTGTTTATTGCTCAGGATTTCATAAGAAGTTTGAGCATCAAAATAACAATGATTGGCTATGATTCATGAACTTTGAACCTAGAGTCTAACAATCTACCACTGCATAAAATAAGGCAGGGCCAAGAGGCAGTAATTATAGACTATTATAATTTTGTTCTTGTATTTAATTTTTTTTAAAAAGACTATATATTTATGTGAAGGATCACAAGCCATCATTGTAAAGTAGAATATTAGATTCAATTGTTGGAGAGAGATATCTAGACAATTTATGATTATATCTTTAGAGGTGGCTATAAATAATAGCCATGCTTTGTTTGATTTAGTGCAATGGTAAATTGTATACTCTAGAGTGTGTGTTCTTTGGACTGCATCAAGTTGTGGCTCTGCTACTATTCAAATTTTTTAAGAACTACCAATCAATAAAGCCACTTGACTGTTTTATATTCAGTGGCACCTATAATCAAAATATTTCATTAAAAAAGAGCATATACTGTATAGTATTAGCATAATATTGGGAGTTTGATTTTGATATTTAATTTATTCTGCATTGTATAGTTTTTGGTCCAGAGATCGAGCCATGGACTGACGAACTGGATGGAGACTTCCGGGATGATTCTTATATAAAGTGTGGTGGGGGGGGATCTTTAATTTGTTCAATTGAACGTGAATAAAGTGCTTTTCCTGAAACTTTGGTGCTCAAACGTCATACAATGCTCATCAGTGTATGAAAAATTTGTGATAATTATTGCAATGGAAAATTGATCGACTTGCAAACAGAAATTATCCAAATCAAAGCTCAATTTTTCACTCTGATTCTCAAACTTCACATGATATTCAAACAACTAATCACTCAATTGTTTATTATAATAAGTTTTATGGAGAAGTAAGAAATAATATTACCATATGTTAATAAAACAATTTTCATTAATCAAAATTGTAATCCGTTTTAAAACAACTTTAATTAACTTTCTCCTCTCTACTCGAGTGCGACGTTGGGTTGGTATTAATTAAATATTGTTACATATAAGAACTGAATTTTATTAGGTTTGTATTTTGTTTTATTTGAAAGTAATTTAAAGTGGTTAATCTAAAAATAAATAAACTACTCAAGCTATTGATTTTTTACATAGACAACTAATTAAATTTGTTAATTAAAAGGTAAATAGTTTATAAGATAATTAATAATGCAATAAAGTCATTAATATTATTAACACAACACGACTAAAGCTTTCAAAAATTAGTTATTCTTCAAGTCTTAGACATGAAAAACTCTCTCTGGAAATTAATGAAAGTAAAGACAAATTAACTTTCCAATTTCTTTTTTTTCAACTAGTACAGTACCAAATATGCAAATACACAGACATACAAAAGTCAATTACCTTTTTCTTGAGTGGAATAATGATATTTGCATTATCTATTAACAAAGTTTTTCTTTTCAGATCTTAAGATGATAAAGCAATTATTCTATCTACTTTCCGAGACAAAAAAAAAAAATGCTTTTAGTTAAATGACTTTAGAAAGCGAAGTATTATACATTTATAACATACTTCATATAAAAGACATCAAATATTCAAAAACTGGTTAGTCTTTTCCTGAAAAAAAAAAAAAAAAGGTTTTATAAATTAGATAAAAACGTACTGTATTTTTAAAATATTTTACACAACTTGTAACCTAACGTAGTTTAAAAAAAAGTATTATCAGATGATTCGACAAAAACATGGCTATGTGAAATATTTTAAAAAGAAACAAAAATGAAAACTGTAATAAAGAATAGCCTTTTTATATAGAAAACATAAAATCCATCTTGAAAGATGAGTGATGATGACATTATTAAACTAAAATATAAACATATTAAATATCATCGGATCGACTCCTGAAGACCAAATACAATCGCAATTTCAGCAGAATGTCACACTCTCGGCTCGGATTATAAGTTTCTCAACACTATATTTAAGTTTAATGAGAGATAGATGGAGGAATGAAATAAGAAAGTGTGCGGGGGTAATGTGGAAAAGAAAGGTTAGAGATCTGAGAAGATGGATTGAACTTCGAGAGATTTTCATCCTGCAGTGGATTGATAATGGTTGACATTGATGATGAATGAGAGCACTCTGCTCTTCTCCCTCTTCGCATTTACCAATGTGGGAAGGGGGGGGGGTATTACAGTACTGTTTAGTGGCGCAATAAAATATGATTAGCTGCTTATAACATCACGTGATGTTTGAGCATTCAAATGGCGCAACAGTTTTATTCAATTGACCAAACTGAGTATGTAATTTTTAATGTCATATAAAAATCATTTTTTCCATTTTGTTTAAAACTTTCATTTTTTTCAACGAATAATAATGTTTATCAATAAAAAATCACTTTGGAATAAAAAATGACCAATAATTTTCAATTAATTAAGATTGTATATTTTTAATAGTATTTTTTATCCCTTTGCTTAATTGAAAAGTCAAACTAAGAAACTTTATCTTCAGAGTCTACAATTCTACATCTGCTTTTAACTGAGTAGACTAGTTTGCAACAATAACTGATAAAATGAAGCACTGGATTCAATCCTTATATGGAAAGCATAAAACATATCCATCAGACTGATGATCTAATGTAAAACTAAGACAATATGATGACCATGAAAATTATACAGCACTTTCCTCCTATTTGTAGGTTCCCCACTAAACATCACATGATCACTATCTCAAACTAGCACATAATTGTTATTAAACAAGGCAAAACTCTCCGTACAGTAGTGCCACCCTGTGCCAACCACCTAGGTGCAGTGCTCTCAGATCCAAGGCTCCTCACTGACAAAGGCCACAAGCCAGAAACTAGTCTGGGGATATTGGATGAGTATGCACTAGATAGGGATTTTATGCACAAGCCTTCTGACATCCATTGATTACTCTGGTTGGCACAGGGTGGCATTACTGTATGGAGAGTTTTGCCTTGTTGTTGTAGGTTCTCCCAAACTATTTTAACCCAAAAGCAATTCTAGATACAAAAATTCAGTTAAAAGTTCATAAGTCTAGTGTATAACTGAAATTTCCAAATCCTTTTTGTTTATATATTTCTTACATTTTTATTAATATTTAGAAAGGATTACACTTGTTCTCAATAATCTTAAATCATTTTGACAAACTTTCAAGATATATTAGGATCAGCAAAAAAATTATACGTTTCAGTATTTGTCTACAGCATATAAAAGCCTTCTTAAGTAGCAGTTAACAAAAACCAACTAAGCTCATGGTTTTTCCCTATATAAGCTATCTTATTATCAATCGACAAATCATCTATAATTGGTTGGTGAATGGCTAAGTAACTGTTCTTAACTTGAGGTTAAAATTAATCCTAAAGCAATACAAATCAAATGAAGAGTATTAATGAGGTGACTATAATAAAAAATGAGTGAGGTTAAGCAGCCTTCACTTCATCACTACATTTTTAAAGAAAATATTTAAATTTAATAGATAGAAAACAAGTTTGTTGATACGGAGGACAAGTGATCTTTTTTTTTCTTTCTCATGTGTCATAGTATCAGACGGGAAGCGAACCCACTAACCCAGGACAACTGCTTGTAAAGCAGCTGTCGCTGACCTCTCGACCACCAATGCTTGACGACAAGTGATCTTTGAGAATCAAATTGATAAGTTGAGCAAAACAGTTGCATTCAATTTATTGCCCTGCATAATTTAATGTAGAACAGTAAACTCAAGACCAAAGATCTGCTGAATGTCTGATATCTGATGCTTAAAAAGCTAATAACCTTTGGCACCACACAATCATTTCTTTATTTTCTGAACAAATAAATTTGCACCTAAGAAAGAACTCTGAAAATAGAGTGGAAATTTCTTTCATTGTTCAGAATAACAAAATCACAAGCAATTAACTAAAACATATCTTTTTAGAAAATGTTTTATTATCTCTCTTTAAAAAAAATTGAGTTTAAAATAATGGTGATGAAATTCCAGTTGCCAAGTAAGTATTATGTTAGTGACATTGTTCCTTCATATGATAAACATTTCAAGGCAAAAGACTATGCAGCTCATTCCATACAGATATCTTTTAGATGAGTATTTCTCACTACCCCTACCATCACCTTGCATTAATAGGCATTTTAATTAATAGAGTGATAAAACTTATTAAAAATAGATTTTTTAGAAATCTAATCTAATATTTTTTAATTAACTCAATATTTATTATGATGGATATACTTGGATTTTGTATCGGTTTTAAAATTTTTAATTGGGTCTTTGTTATAAAGGCATCCTCAAGGCAACTAGCTTCAAAATTTGCAGTGAGTAATCGGTTTAAAGTCATTTCCCTATTATACTCAATTTTTAGTTTTTTTTTGCTTTTGCATATCTCTGCAAGAGACATATGAAGGCAAATGAAAATAAAATCTCAAAAAGCAAACATAGTGCAATTTTCTATAAAAATAATTCAAACCAAAAATAACAACACCATCAGAAGCATTTTGTTATCTCTTTGGAGTTACGATCCAAAAGTCGAAAGCCCAGATTTGATACTATTATCTTTTCTAATTTCTCGTGGGAAACATTAGTTACAAAATTTTCCAATCCAAATCCTCTGCTGTGTGTTTAATTTCATTCCTTTCTGGACATTATTTGTGGTTGATTTTAACTATTCTAGATGTCTCTATATCATAATTCATTAGCTATCTAATTCATAATTCCCTTGAAATATTTTCTAGTTTTCATAACAGATAACTCAGATACATTACAATCTCAAATTGGATCACTTTTACTCCCCCCCCCTACTAATTACCGCTTCCATTATTCTTTATAGGATTCTGAATAAAGTACTGAATTATTTTTTCTAAACTTTTCAGTCTTTATAGAAAAACAGATTTCATAATGCAATTTTGTTTTAATTTTCAATTACGTAAAATATCATTTCTGTAGCATGCAAACTGATAATCAGATGTCTACCTCTTTTTATTGATTACGTTTTACATAACTTCTGCAGTATATTCTGCTTTGAATAATGAAGACTCCTATAGTGAAAATGCCCACTTCTTTCACAATTATTTGGGTATTCCTTAAATTCTTTTAGCCATATATACTGTCAGATTATTTAATATATTTTAGAATAAATATCTATTAGAAACAAAATCTTTTCTAACATTTTACAAGATAATTATTAACTGCTTAATCTCCTCGAGTTTCTTTTTCTAATCAACTATGAAAAAGAGAAAACATATGTAATTCTTTTATGCTCTTTCGAAAACGTGATAAAATTTAACTAATTGTGTTTACATAGGATATTTTTTCTTCTCTACAGTTAATAAACGTCAGATAAATAGTATCTAATTTCAAATAACACTTTCGAATTTATATATCCCCACTCCAGCTTTTTCTGAAAAATTTATCCAATTAGTATTGTTAATCAATTCTTACCTAAACTTTTTAATAAAAAAATTATATCTTTTATATATATTATAATTATGATTAATAGTAGAAATAGTAATAGAGATTTTTAGCTAAAACTGCACATCTATTTTAATACATTTATTGATTTGATTGTGCTATACAATTCTATTTGGTTCTAATATTCAGACGTAGTAATTCATACCACATTAATCTAAATCTTAGGTTCAATATAAATAGGAGTAACCAATATTAGATGTTATTATCAAACAGATACTCAGATATTATAGCTTTAGTACAATGGTTACTAGCAATAATAGAAAAATAGTGATATAAATGTTAGTTTTATTACAATAGGTAATCATATGTATCGTTTTCAACCATTATTAATCCATAGGAGGATGAAAGGCTCTTCAAGTTTAATTAAATTTCTCTGAACCATAGCTGTTCTTTTTAGTATCACACCAGAAACTTCCTTATTTCATCTACCCATTCTTACAGATCAGTCTTTAAATAATTTTTACAATCTCTTGGGATTCAGTTCAACACTTCAGTTGATCATCTATTTGCCATTCCTTCTAGCAACACATCAAGCCTAAATCCATTTTAATCTTTTAATTCTTTCAATGCTATTATATATACAATTGTCCACTCACCAATGTGATTCATTTTTTATAATCCCAAGACATATCCTTTCATATTTCACTGTGTGGCATTAAGTCTCTGCACTGCACTTCTATTAAGTACCAAAATCTTGCATATGCTATACAAATTATATCCACTGATATATATTTTTCACATTATAATAGCTCACATATTTATGTATGTTAGAAGTTGATTGACAAATTAAGTAAAATGAAAGTGAGTATATATATATAAAATATATCAATCACTAGCTATAGTTTTTCTGCATATGCTACCCTGTTAGTAAAGATAATGTCTGTATTAAATGGCACAACCAAAAGGTAACCTTTTGATTGTATGCCCAATGTTATGATATATATTGAAATACAGATATTAAACAAGAAACATGAAATTTAAATTAGCAAAGATTTTAAATTGTTCATAAACAAACATGTTTCATTTACATATATAAAGAAAGACTAATACATTAGTTGGTACTTACATACTATGCCTGCCAGAAAACTTCCTATCTATTTTACTTTAAATTATCCATTTTCAGGGGCTTCTAATATGGCTGACTTTAAGTTAAGGAATTCAATATTTACATTTTTTTTTTTATTAAAATGATAATAAAAAAAACACAAGAAAGTCCAAAGGGTTGTAATTAAAAGCTTTTTTAATGCAAATGCAGTAAATAAAATAAAAATAAAATATGATTAAGCAAACTATATAATAAAGATGGAGACAGACATCACTTTTCAGGCAAGCACTATCCCATAATTTTTAAAATATTCCACTGAAACCCACAAAAATTCCCCTACCAAAAACCTATTTCTTTTAATTATCTATACCATAAACTCTAATATCTCATAAATATTAACTTGTCATATAGCATCTTTATCATATGGTCAGATATTTTAAAAATAACAAGTGAAATTGGAGCATCAGAAAAGTTTAACACATCACCTCCACTCAATTGACTAAATTAAGATGTTTTTTTTCCATTCTTTATTTAAAAATTCATCAAAAATCTTTTAGATTTTGCATCCACCATTTGTTGTACTGATTCTGATATTTTCATTTATCATTCAACTTTGTTAATATGAAATAACTGAATGGATAAATATTTCAAATCACATATTCAATAACATATATAAATACAATTATTTAAATAAATATAAACCAGGTTGGAGTTAAACAGCCTTCAGTTAAACTTTAAATACATACTTTTTTATTTTATTGATTGATAACATATTTATTTATACTTAAATCTATAATGTGTGTGATTAAATATTTGTTGTTGTTTTGGGTTCTAATCACCAAAACAGGTAATACTGACCATTTTTTCAAAACATACTATTAGCATAAAAATTGTCCCAGCAAAAATAATGCAAAATTAGCAAGTGTGGGGAAGTAGTAATGTAAGCACACTATCAAAACTGGAAAACTAATACCATGTTTCTGCATAAGATAATAAAATTTCAAAAAAATAAAGACAAAAGACTTTGATTCGTATTTAATAGAGATCAGATTATAAAAAAAAACATTGCTATTAAAACATATTCTAGAAGAAGATAAGCTTATAAGACTATACATCAATGTTGTTAACAGAAAGTTGAGACATAGAGCTAATCTATATTACTGTTTGAAGATCTGTTTGAAGATATGATTGAAGACCTAATCTTCACCGAATCATAACCAATGTTCAATGAGATGCATTACAGACATCTCATAATATATTTATTCAATTTCAAAGTCATCTATTATAAACTTTAGTAATTAATGAATGATGTCACGTCTAAATGCAGAATATTTTGTGGTTATTAGGAATCATCATTGATGAGCATACAATGAGCTTGAGCAGATCAGCATTTAAATATCAACATTCAATGGAAGATTATCAACATAAAGCAGAGAATATTTAACAAGTAACAGCAAAAACAATGGAAATGCCAATATAAGCTGATTGGTAAACAAATTGATGAACACAGATATGACTTACTAGCTCATAATAACAATGGTAGTGTGACAAATCCATTAATGAACCTTGATTTTTATAGGCACTACATGTTTATGGAAGTAACTCAACAGTTATTATCAAGTAGCATAACTTTAATCTGCCCAAATTACTTACATGGATTTATGTTACTTATGACATTGTTAACTCTGATGCATATTATCAGTACAATGATGAGTCAGTGGTCCATTTTCAAGTATTAGTAGATTTTGAACATAATTCAGATTTGAATGAAATTAATATGTAAATAACTGATACACTTTTTAAAATTGCAATAAAGATAGGTGTTAGAAAAAAGCAGCAATTGAGCAAAAAAAAATTCTACAGAGACTAGAGAATTTATGAAGAAAACAAGGAATATAAAGATATATAAAAATTATGCACTAAAAAGGATTGAATATCTCAAATTTTGTAAAATGGTGTGAAAAAGAATTCATAATAATATAAGAAAGTATAATTGTGAACTAGCAAGGAAAGCTGTAGAAAAGAATAAAAGTCTCAAGAGTGTAAAACATGTTGGTATTTGGTAGGAAATTTATATCTACAATAAGAAAAAAAAGATGGAACTATTACTAAAAAGAGAGATGAAATCATAAAATGGGTATAAGAGTTCTATCAAAAATTATACAGTAATAAAGAACAAGTATCTCCTACATGTATTATATCTTCTGAATTGCCCAGGATTTTAAATGAAGAAGTGAGATAAATTTATGAAGAAGGTAAAGATCCAGGTAATCATGAAATTATGATTAATTAATATATTAAAAGAAGCTGATGAAGAAATAGAAATTTTTTGGCAAAGTTATATACCAAAAGTATAAATGATAAAGATGTACCATATGATTGGAAGAATGCAGTATTAATATTAATATTTTAAAAAGGTGATACAAGAAGATATTAGAAATTACAGACCTATCAGTCTTTTATCAGTTAAATACCAAGATAATTACAATCTCATTTACAGAGAACCATTGGATTTCAACCAACCCAAAAAACAAGCTGGATTTAAAAGTGGTTTTAACACAGTAGATCATATTGGGGAAAGTTATAGAAATAACCAATGGATATAAGTTGCCATTATGCTATGGATTTGTAAATTATAAAAAGGCATTTGATTCTATAAGCATTTCTTCAGTGATTAAAGCATTGGATCATCAAAGTATAGACAGGATATTGTCATATTCTGAAGAATATTTATAAAAATGCAACAACAATTAGATTACATAATGATACTAGGAAGGTTAACATTGAGAAAAGTATAAGACAAGGTAACTCCATATCTCCAAAACTTTTTACAGTAGTGCTGCAAGAGTTTGTGGATTAAATTGGGAAGCTAAAGGAGTAAAAGTAAATGGAGATTATTTAAGTCATTTAGATTTTGCAGATGATCTGTTGTTTTTGCAAATAATGCTACAGAGTTTCAGGAAATGTTGCAAGAGTTATCAGATGAAAGTAAGAAAGTAGGACTAAAGGTAAATGTTCAATGGATTTTTTCAAAAGATGAAAATAAAGATTGATTATGATGAGTTAGAAGAAGTTAACAGTTACAAATAACTTGGTCAGATTATTACCACAATGGAAGCATAATGGATTAAATTAATCATAGAATACAACTTGGTTGAAGTGCTTTTGGTAGAAATAATTTATTATTAAAAAACATATGTGCCTATTTGTTTGAAAAGGAAGGTTTTTAATAAATTGTTTTGTCAGTTCTTACTTATGGATCTGGGACTTGGACACTTAATAGAAAAGAATACAGAGACTTCAGATCATTCAACGAACTATTGAGAGATGCATTTAGGAATAACAAGATGAAATCAAAAATACAATATATGGATATGAGAACAAACAAGTATTACTAACATCGTTGAAAGAATTAAAAACCTGAAGTCGAATTGGGGCTGGACATATTGCTAGAAGAGATGATAATAGATGGACCATTGAAATCTTAAACTGGTTTCAAGAGGTTGTAAAAGACCAAGAAAGAGACCACATGTGAGTTGGATGGATGAAATAAGTAAGTGTGCAGAGTGATGTGAAGAAGAGAGGCTAGAGATTGCAGAAGATGGACTGAACTCAGAGAGACTTTCATCTTGCAGTGGATTGATAATGGTTGACAGTGATGATGATGATAATATCTTAAAAATGGATTAATTATAATTAAGTAGTATTTTTAATAATTAACAGTTCTAATAACATCAGTGTTCAGTTTATTATTTAGCGGTTAAAAAAGGGGGCAGTATCTTAGGTCATATAATATTTTTTAATAGCATATTTATAAACTCATTGTCAGAACAGAGAAAAAAGTAATAATTATTATTAAAATACAAATTACTGGTAAATGATAATCGAATGGTTTTTAAATTTTATTTTACTGTGGAATAATATTATAAAGTAGCACTTGAAAATTTCAAGAGCCAGACTTTAACATTATTTTAATATTAATTATAAAATTTATTTAAATAATATTTTTTATTTAATTTTGAATATATTAATATATGTATATTTATTTCAAAAACCTAAAATTAAACTAATCACTAAAATAAATCACACTAAATTCAAGATTAGTCAAAATCTTTTTAAAAGCTAAAAAAAAAAATTTATTCCACAAACAATCGGTTTCATTGCCAAGGCAAACTTCTTAAGCAAAGAAATGCAAATACATCAACATATATATTAAATACATTTTCCATAATTCTCAATTACATTCCACGTACCTTTAATATTGAAAGAACCCTTAAATGAATTAGTAGCTTCAGCATAATAAATTTGTAATAATAAAGAATCTTTCATGCTTCTCTTTATTTCATTTCTTTCAAAGAAGACAATCTTAGCCTGCCAGAACATAATTTTATGTCCAGAGTCTCTTTCATGGATATATAATGCACAACTAAGCTATTTATTTTTTATTCTATGTTTATCCTTTTATTTACCTCAAACAACTTTGATCGATATAATTTTTTTTTACAAAAACAAGAAATAATATAAACTACCCCAGACAGGCCAACTGGGGGGAGGTGCAAAAGGTGTGGCGGTATCAGGCCTGCATGATTTATGCCAACTTTATTTCCTTTTTTGCGTGTGCACCAAAGCCCAGGTTCGCTTCCCGGTCAATGCTTTGATATATATATAAATTGTAATTTGTAGACTCTATAATGACTATCACATGTGAAGTAATATAACTAGATGCATTGGCTATGTGGGAGCATGGATTTTTCTGGTATGCATAATGTTTATACCTAAATATTTCATAATATTGTAATTATGTTAATATAAAATGTAAATAAAAAATATTAAAATAAAATGTTCTGCACAATAATATAGAAAAGATAGCCTTATAATTTAAACTTAACCTTTATTAAAGCTTAGCATGCTTTTGTTACCTAAATTATCATAATCATAACATTATTACTTCTTTACTGTTCCGAGCTTTTAATTATACGTGATAATTATTTAACAACCTTTATATTTAAACATCACATGATCACTATCTCATACTAGCACAATAATTGTTATTAAACAATTCAAAATACAGCAAAACTCTCTTGTTAGCACAAGATGGCACTACTATATGGAGAGTTTTGCTGTATTTTGAATTGTTTAATAACCTTTATATTTGTTTTATTTGATATTCAAAAATATTTAAATCTATTTAAATAGTCCACTTCTTGAGGAGAGCATGCTAAGCATTAATAAAAGTTAAATTTAAATATAAAGATTATCTTTTCTGTAAGAATATCCAGAACTTTTATTTGAATATTGCAATTATCCAGAATTGGTTGTGATTTAAATAATTAATAAGTAAACAAAATAAAACTCATATAACAAAAAATATATATTCTATATTTCTTAATGTTTTTTGTTATTGTTATTGTTTTGTTGTATGTGTGTGAATTCCGATTCAAAATAAATAAACATTTTAATAAACAAATAATCAAAAAAAGCAAGACATATATCACGTGACATTACTTTTATAAGCTTGTATTTACAAAAATGCAATACAGAGAGCATGCAAATAGCTCAAACAAGCTCTTAATTAATAAGTGCGGTATGAGAAAACATTTAAAATCTCTATCCAGAACACTCTCATCTCCAGACTGGTTTCGAGCTTATGGCTCACGTCAGTGGAGAGCTAAAATATTCAGATCCTAGATCTAAAATATCAACTCAAAACCCAGCACTTATTTCATATGTATATTTAAGTAGAAACTCTGAAATTTTCGGACATGAAAATGTCTTTAAATCCAGCTATCTAACTTAAATAGCTATATGGGACTGAACTAAAGTCACATCTACCATATTTTAATAGCCTCAGCATAGCCAAAGCCTTAAAAGTAAAATTATAATAATCAAAAAAGCAAGTCATATATAACGTGACATTACTTTTATAAGCTTGTATTTACATTCGAATATCGACCTTTCAAGCCAATTGTGCAAAGCTTTGTGAGTGTTAAATAATAAATGAATACCCTCTGACCAATACAAGATATAGAATTTATGCAGGAATAAAATTTCATTGGCGTCATTCATTCAGACATTGTATATAGTAATTTAAAGTGACCGTTCTATTGTCACACCTTCTGTGCCAGTACTTCAGATTTGCTCATATATAAATATTTGAGTCGTAGGAATAGGGGGGATTCTTTTGGGATTCTTTTTATTCCTGCATAAATTCTATATCTTCTATTGGTCAGAGGGTATTCATTTATTATTTAACACTCACAAAGCGTTTGCACAATTGGCTTGAAAGGCTGATATTCAAATGTAATTATAATTGTATACAGACGCTATAAAAATAAATGCTTATTTATATATAAGCTTGTATTTACTAAAATGCAATACAGAGAGTGTACCAATAACTCAAACAAGCTCTTAATTAATAATTTAGTTCAATCCCATATAGCTATTTAAGTTAGATAGCTGGATTTAAAGACATTCTCATGTCCAAAATTTTCAGAGTTTCTACTTAAATATATGTATGAAATAAGTGCTGGGTTTTGAATTGATATTTTAGATCTAGAGTCTGAATATTCTAACTCTCCACTGATGTGAGCCATAAGCTCGAAACCAGTTGGCCTGGAGATGAGAGTGTTCTGGATAGAGATTTTAAATGTTTTCTCATACCGCACCTATTAATTAAGAGCTTGTTTGAGCTATTGGTACACTCTCTGTATTATATTTTAATAAAGAAAATCATTCTTAACTTAATTTATATCGAATGTAAAGCAGTATGCCTATAACTGCAAATAAAATCATTTTTTAAACATCTTTTTTTATATCATAAGTTAAAAAGATTCTCAATGTACTGCGCCACACTTTTTCTCAGGTCAACTCTGACTCCAAGAAAAGCATTTATACCAAAAACATTTTTTGTATTATTCAATAAATTATTTAAAATATTCTTTCTCCAAGATATTCTCTTACTCTCAAACAAATTAATATTCTTGTTTAAAATTTATAAAAAGACGAAAAAAGATAATTTAAAATGTAAAAAGGATGGCTTGGAAAAAGGGTACTTTAAATAAATTATGGAATAATACAATATATTTTTAATAAGAATGCTTTTATTTAAGGAGTAACTTATATTATTCTTTGTAAAAAAAAAAAGATAGATCAAAGTAGTTTGAGTTTAATTGAAAGGTTAAAAGTTTATAAAGTAGAAAAAATATGTACATCTGAATTCTCCATTATATATTGAAAAAAGAGAATATAGAACATAAATTATGTTTGAGCAAGCTACAGTTATCTTCTTTGAAAGAAATGAAATAAAGTTTATTATTAAAAATTTAAATACTTATATATAACTCCATAATCAGAAACTTGCCAGGATTTTTTTTTTAACTATCACTTTTCAGGGGCCTCAAAGTATTTGTTTATGTTTTTTTTCTAAAAATTATGTTACCAAACATGTTATTTATTAAGTTTAAAAAATATTAAACTATTATAAATTCCTGTTGAATTAAAAAATATTAATAAATCTAATTATAAATTCCATTCACAAGATTTAATTAATTATTTTTTAAAATATAAATTATGATATAGAAACATTAACATGAGAACACTTGTGTTTTTTTTATATTTAGTATTTGTTGTTTTTTGTAACATTTTGCCAAAATGATTAAAATTTGTGATTTTCCATTGACAAAAAACATGCCTCAGGGAAACTGAATTTATGTGTTGGTGACTGCATGAAGAAGATGCATTTGTGCAATATTGCATGCTATTAGAGATTTCCATCTGCTGACATTAATAATCCACATTTATTACTTTGTTTCCCCATGTTTTTTATTTTGTTTAGCACACTTTAAATTATATTAAATTTATTTTAATTATAATCAATTCTTGTACTTGGGTGTAATTTCTTGAATTTTTGGAATATTAAATCTCAATGTATTAACTCTTTTCATGAAAATATGTAATTCTAAAGCACTCATTGACTTTGAGTTCAGATGACAAGATATATATTAATAAATATAAACTAATTTAATTGCACTGAGCCAGCTTTCAGCCAAACACTGCCAGAATCATGGTGCTGAATAAAGGTATGCAGCACAGATAAATTTATATAATTAATATGACATAATATGTAAATGAGAACAATAAGCAAATAAGGCAATTAGATATTCCATTTTTTGGACAATGGAACACATGAATCCTTTGTCAATGAAATGTGGATCCTTTGTAATTGCCCAAGACTCTGTTCCTATTGCCTCATTCTGGGCATATTGGTCTAACATTTGATGGAGGAAACATGTGTGTTGGGTAATTCTTGTGGATCTATTTGCAAGAGTTTCCCCATAATAAAAAGCTGTAAAGAAGGGTAGTATATGCAATTTTATAGACCATCTGTGGTAAATGTTGTTCAACAAATTATTAAAAGAAAGTGGTACAATTATTAGTTTATGTTTACTAATTTATCTCAACTCAAAGTCAATAAGTGCTTTAGAATTAAAATACAATTTAAAAAAGAAAAAATATTCAATACACAGTTTCTAGTAAGCCATACTGGAGGTTCTTAAAAAAACCATGGCAAGCTTCCGGTTAGGGTTACACAAGTACCAAAATTTATTAAATTGACCTAATTAATTTACTTAAGCATTCTTTTAATATTATAAGTGGGATATAATTGAGAATTATGTGAAATGTATTTAATATATATTTGTTGATATGTTTGTATTCCTTTAAAATTGAGAATTCTGCCTTGGCAGTGGAGCTGAATAGTTGCTTAATAAATAATTTTTTTTTTTTTACTTCTTTAAAAGATTTTGTCTAGTCTTGTTTAATTTTGAATTTGGTGCAAATCCACATATATATAATACAATAAATAAATGAATACACCTGATCGAAATGTTAATACTTCTCTATTATGTTCTGCAATGTGTCACTTATGGCTATAAAAGTAACTACTTTAGGCATGCATGAGATATAAACCTCATATTTGTTAAGTTTGCTAAATGTTTTATAACAATAAAGTGAGATTTTTATTAATATTTCTTTTAAAATATCTAGAATATTGACTGTATTAAGTTTTCCTTAATTTTCATATGAGATCATATATTCCAAAAATAATAAGATTTAAATAATTCTAGGTCTCAGCAAAAACCAGTAAGTAATGCTAAATTAATTTTTGATGATTTAAAATATATGCCAATTGATTGAATGGAATGTTTCTTACAGCTTGGCATCAAAAAAATGAATGCTATTGATTAATGCCATCAATTCTGAAAGTTTGAGATCCTATTTTATTCCCAGTTATATTTCCCTAAAGACTACTATGAAAGTTAAAACCATCTTTAACTATAGAAGATTCAGAAGAATCTGGAAAAGACCAATACTGTACAGAAGATTTAGGGAATCGTAACTCTCTAGTGGAGCAATTACATCAATTTTATGTTTAATTATTATCCAAGATCTTCATTTTTGACTTTGATTTTATCCTATTTTCTAACTGAACAAATCTCTTACAAAGAAGATGAACCTGGCACTTAATATATTCCTTAGTCGTCAATCACCATATAACCATTTTCATGTAAAGAATCTAGAATTCTCACCATCATCATGGCATGGTTATCTTTTTATGACAATTAATTTAGTATTTTTCTGTGATTCCTTATGCTAGTTTTCTTTTTAACATAAAGTGAAGGAAATAAACGTCTGATTTCCAAGTGGAGATAATAGGTTATGCTAAAGATACATGCTACTTGTATCGTGATTCTTGAATATCATCCGTCATTATGCATATCATTTATTCATTATTTAATATAGTGTGTGTTTGAGAGAGTACATCCAAACTGAAACATAAACTACGTATATTGCGTTAAGTTCTCGACAGTAGGGGAGATGAGCATGACTAAGCTATAAACAACTAAAAGCAAGCAATAGCATCCATCATTTGTCATAAATGATATTACTTTACCAGCATCGTAACGTAATTTACTCTGCATCTCAATATTTAGAACTACAGCATGAATTTTAAAATAGATCTTCATGTCATTAAAATGCGTGTGCACATTAAAAGTAAATGAGATAGATTTATTACGAACATTTTAACTTTCCTCCCTCCACTAGCAAAACTTTTCTCGTTCATTAATTTTCATGACAGAAAGTTGGCAGAAACAGTTGTTAAAATTTATATATATGTAGAAAAAAATTCGTTAACATTTAAAAATAAACAGAACTAACCTTAAAATTAAAACGCGATAACCGTCAAAATAATTTCTTCTACAGTTTTGAATTGATTGTTTATTAAATATTATTTGAATATATGAAAAAAAAATATTATTTGAATTTTTTTTTTTTTATACAAAGTTTTTTACATTCTAAAAATCACCCAACGTAATAATATGCCGAGATTTTAATTTATACTACTAATCATAACTGATCATTTTCTTTTGATGATAAAATATAATATGCTGCATATATTATATTTCGGTTAATATTTTTTAAGTTTTTATACTTACAACGACTTTAATTAATTATATTCTTTTTAAAAAAAATCCTACATTATACATATTTGAAATAAAATCTTTTTTCTTTGCTCTTAATAGCATCGTTTTTTTTATTAAAAAAAAAACAAAACAACTTTTACGTAGTTACTACTTGAAAGCTAACAAGCGTACCCGCCTCAGTGTTTACAGCATGAGGATTGAATTTTTTTTTCAGACAGGTGGATCGCAATTAACGTGTTTGGCTACTCAGTATTGATCAGTAAACTAATATCTAATATTATTAACTAATATCTAATATTATTAACTATAGAGCAAATGTTCTAGTTAGCATAATTCATGAGATGCATATTGGTATTATAATTGTAAAAAATAAGGAATATAGTTGTAATATGATGGAACTTTCCACTAATGGCGCAGAAACAAGGATTGAGCTTACTCGCAAATACTTGTCATAACATTTCGACCAACTAATTTCATGAATTACTCATTAACTTTTGACTAGTTAACATAGGAAGGCTTCCTACCATAGTGATAATTAGTTCATCTATATGCCAGCTATTCAAATTCAAATCAGGTAAATCTTAAGACATTTTTTCCAAGTCTTAAAACAGCCTTAGGGTATTCAGACAGCTGGACTACAGTTAACCTAATTAAATATTCAATGTTGGTTAGTAAAAGGATATCTGACACTATTAGCTTGAAGATGACTGTGTAGATTCATTGACTTTGTCAGATGCATACAAGTCTCATCATTGTAAAAAATGCCCTGTTCAATTTTGCACAATTTCAGAAGTGTCAAATTCTAGAACGTGGAGAACCAGGATTCATTTCAGTGATAACACTTCCAACCCTCAAATTTCTTAAGAACTCTTGAGCAATAAAGTCATTAGAATATTGTAAATCACAATTGTAATTAATATGTTGGAATTTTCCTTAATGAAGAGAAAGCATAGGATTCCTATCATTGCAAGGGCAAGGAATTATCTTTTTTGAGATATCTGTTATATCACCATTCTGACCCAAATCCTCCTTATTCAAACTTCAAATCTGATTGCATGAGTTCCCCATTAGTTACACAATCAATCTATTTTTTATTTGAAAATTACGATAAGACACACTTATCATGATTTATAAAACTGTTAGAATTCAATACTGTCCCACTTGATATAATGCAATTGTAAAATGATTGTTTCTAGAGTTCAAGGTCCTTGAATCTCGGTTCAAACTCTATCACTTCTTGTGCTCAAATTTCTTATGAATTCCTGAGCAATAAATAGTTCAATTATTGTTATTAATTCAACACTGATTAGAAATAGCTATTGTTAGTATGACAAACATAATTATGGTCCTTTCAATTAATGAATCAAATAAATATTTGGTAAACTATATTAATGAAATGAATGATTAATGGTGCAATCTGGATCTGCAAGTACTCTTTCAATGTAGTTACTGTAATACTTATTGGGGTAACAGAAAATTGAATACAAACTTGATATACTTAAATTATATAATGAGCTTTCTAAAGTATATGGTGTTGCCAGAAATATTAAAATGCTTCTATAAATTGATAAAGAAGTAATAAGCAAATGCTACCATTGACCATCACATAATTTCAGTATATGATATTTTTAGATTTAAATATGATACTTAACAACAGCCCTGGACTGCAAGTCACATCTGGCTCACAAGAGATTTTTGTCTGGCCTTCCAGCTTAACAAATGAACACAAATTATCTAAAAATCAGATAACTAATAGCCAATAGTTAGATGTCGGTGTACCAGCAAATGTTTAATAAAAATTTATCCACAATTATTAAATCTCAAATTACTATATCTGTGGTACATTTGTTTTCATTGTTTCTTATTTCTCCATACTGATTTTTTTTACTTTCCTTTCCAGAAGTTCCTTTTTTCTGAGCAAAAGCAAACTAATGGATACTAAGAAAATTAAGATAGATCTTGAGTGCCAAGATTTGAATACTTAGCTATTTTTCATTAAACACTTGGAGAAATATATTTGTTTGATTTGTCAAGATGCCATTGATATGAAGAAAGTTTTAAATATTAAATGGCAAAGACACAAGAAGATGAAGTTGCATGGCTGAGAAATAATTTAACAAAGCAGTCATCATTTTTCACAAGAAAAGTTGAAGAAATTGAATGAAACATTCATGCTAGCTATGATGTGTCAAAACTAATTGCAGAAAAGATGAAACCTTATACTGATAAAGAATTCTTCAAAGAATGTGTGTTGAAGATAGTAGATGTTATTTGTCCAAAAAAAAAAGGAATTATTTTCTGCTATAAGCTGATCGGCAAGAATCATAACAAGACGAATTGAAGAACTGGCAGGAAATGGCAGAAATGACTTAAAGGGAATTTTTAACAAATGTGGAAAATTATTCCATTGTTATTGATGAAACCATAGATATGATGGATACTTATCAACTTGCAGTATTTGTGAGGAGTGTAACAGCGACATTTGATATTGTGGAAGAATTTGTACAATTGCTTCCTATGAAAGATACTAACACTGGAGAAGATATTTTGAGAGGCATTATAAAATTTATTTCTAAAGTAAAACTTGTTTATCAATGCTTATTGTACAGATGGAGAATCAGTGATAGTTGGAGGAAAAAGAAATCTGTTTCATTGCTTCAAGAACACATTGGTATTGAGCACAAATTAATCAAGCTTCACTGCATTATTCAACAGGATGCATTATGTGCAAAGTCATTGAATTTTAAGGATATCATGGCAGTGGTGACTAAATCACTATCAGTTTCAAGAATTTCTAAAACAAATTGAAGCAGAGTATGGCAATCTTACATATTTTTCAAATGTTTGATGGCTTAGCTGAGGAAAAATGCTGGAACAAATATATGCATTAATAAAAGAGATTGCCATGTTTTTAGAGAACAAAGACCAAGATAATTCTTGTTTTCAGGATTCACATTGGATTGTCAAGTTAGTATGGCAGACACCATGATCCACATGAGCAATTTGAATCTTGTGCTTCAAGGAAGGAACAAGCTTATATTTGAAATGCTTGGTCAAATTATTACTTTTGAAAGAAAACTTCAACTGTGGGAATCATAACTTCAGATAGATAATTACTCTCATTTTCCAAATCTCCAAAATCACAAGAAAGATATAATATCAGATATTTTTGAGAGCTCTATTCAGGATTTGAGAAGCTAGTTTTCCTCCTGTTTTGGGAACTTCCGGCAATATAGAAATCAATTTATATTATTTGATTCTCTTTATGAAATTGATATGGAATAAGTGGCAGAAAAATATCAGTTGGAGTTAATCAAATTACAAGATAATAAATTTTTTTATATCAAAATTTCACTTCGAGTCCATTGCCAACTTCTATAAGAAATATAAATTGCCAAGTGAAATTATAAAAATATTTTGAATAATGCAAAAATGATGGTAACATTTTTTTCAAGTACATATGCTTGTGAATAACTTTTTCCAAAAATGAAATATTCTAAAAGTCATTTAAGAACATGGTTGCATAATTATCACCTGAATGTTTTGCTTCTGGTATCAACAAACATATCTCCTAATCTGGAGAAGTTAGAAAATAATAAGCTAAAACAAGTGTCACATTAATTAATCTGTCATTTTTAATTGTATTTTGTTTATTGTAAGGAATTTGCAATTTTTTGTTGGGTTTGCAGTAATTAGTTGTTTTATTGTTATTCCTACAGTAAAATAAGTAACATTGCCAATAAATTTACCATGATTTGTATACTAAATGTATAATCATATAGTAATAACAGCTGGAATGATAAGTTTGTATGAAGAGAGCATTAGGAATTTGCCCTGCTCTGTTTTCTTCCATAAACAGCAAACTCCTTTCTGCTCCCATGTTCTCTATTACACAAACTATTTTATAATAAATTATTACATAATAATAGCATCTATATTTTCACAAGTGTAGATACTTGTAGTTATTTGAATTGCTATTAAAATATAATGTTTTAAATAAAGTTGTTTAATTTAAATTTATTTATAAATACAATATTTAAGAATATATAGAATGCCTAAATGTAGTTGAACAGAGATTTGATATAAAATATTTTTATTATAGTGGATAAGTTGTATAAATTATGATTACTGATAAAAAATAAGGGCAAGCCTACTTTTTGGTCATGCTGTCTACCATATGTATATTTAAATATCATGTGTGATAATACTAGACATTTGCCTATCATGCTCATAATGTGATCTGAATCTGGACTATATAAAATTTGGACTTTTTTAGATTTTGAAAAGTCTAAAGACTTCTCTTTAAATAACCAGCACAAAGCCAATCTAGCTAGCAATCCAAAATTGGTGAGTGAATAAATACCAAGCTGACTTAGGCTAGAGCACAGAACAAGGATGGAAATACATTACAACTCTAAATACATAGCATTTAACAAGTCTAATGAATAATATTATTCTTTGAGGACTGTTGGATAAACATTTGTTTCTCAGTGGACTATTTAAATGATGCTTATAGTATATATATAAAATGAGTTGTTAATTTTTGAAAAGGTTTTGTTCCAAAATATATTGTGTATACTATATTTCATGTGCAAAGTAAACATTTATATAATTAAAGTAAGATTATTTAATTATTTTCAATGATGTAATAAGTAGATAATATTCACATACTAGCATTAATATTTAAAATGTTTTTATTACATAGTAAATCATTTTTCAATCTTCAATATCTAGTCAAATGCATTTTTGAAGTTGAGTGTCTTAATTATAGCAAAGCTAATTTATTTTTTATTATAGGAAAGTTTGTTTTATCTGTAGTGTTTTCCCCTTATATGTTCCAATATGTTCTTAGTTGCACACAAGTTGCTCTCCTATTCATAGCATTATCAATATTGGTAATAAACCATGTCTCTTTCTATGCTCACACTGAATGCAAATAGTTTTAAATTTTTGATGGCCAAAACTTAACAATTGATGTCTATGGGAATCCTTCTTAGATTTATTCCATATGTATGTGTGCTACTTTATTCTGTTTGTGCTTATGGATTTATCATATTAAGTTGCAATGCACTCTTGGATAAAAAACCCAATTCTCAAAAAAACTTTCATATTTGTTGTTATTAATTTGTCATCAAAAGCCCATATTAAAACCTAGGTCACAAATCTTTTTGATTTTTGTAGCTATTTCTAGGATATACGGCATTGCAATATTTATTCTCTCATTAGTTTATAATTGAGATTCTTTACTTACCCATGGATTAGATATTTATTGTAGCCATTTTCTATTATTAAATCTGCTGTACAATTTTCTAAAATATAAGCAAATATCATGCAAAACAAGAAAATCTATACAACTTACATTATTTAATAATGTATCTTATATTAACTTTGACATTATTATGATGCTCAATAATAAAATGCATGTAAATTTGTTTATTCTGCAGTTAAGTGTAAACATTAATTCTAATATGTGGATATGGATTGACTTCATATTATTAGACGAGTATATGATATGTAAATCACTTATGCACTTATTTGAGCTATCAAAATGAAACTAATTTTTTTTTTAAATATTACACAATTGCTCAATTTTTGACAAATAAATAATGACATGCAAACGTTCAGTATTTATGCAAATGCTCAAGATCATCACTCTTGATTCAGAAATTAGAAATTCTTATTTGTTAAAACAATAACAATTATCTTATTACAAAGTGTAAAAGATATCAGACATATTTATTAACAATGATTAAAAAAGAAAAAACGTGTCTGAAGTAAAGATCTTTCAAGCTCCAAGGAACATATGTTTAATTAGAAAATGTATGAATACTGGATGGAAAGGGAAAAGTAAAAAGAATAAAATTCAAAGAAATTTCTCACTTGGTAATGGCAAATTGCCCCAAAAGTCAACCTAGTGTGAAAAATCATAATATTTAGATAGACTTTTTTAATCTTGACTTTAAAGGAAAAAATGAAGAAAAATTCTTCATAGATAAGTTTTTAAAATTACTGACTGTTGATGAAGCCATGCTAGCTGTCATTGATCAGTCAACACCTGAAGAAAGAAAGTGAATAATACTATGTAAATTGTATTCTGATCTAATCTGTGTACTGCTATAAGTTAAATGCATTTTAGAAAGAATAATTATAAGAACATTATCATAAATCTTCAAACAAATATTAATTAAAATCATAGTTCTTATTGTATAAACACATAAATATATTTTTATAAATAATTTTTTATTAGCTATTCATCAGACTAGAGATGATCTGATAATGAATAATATTTCCGTAATTGTAACTTTAATTATATCACTCACACAAAATAGAGAATGGATTCATTTTTAATACTTTGTGGAAAGATGTAATCATAAACACATAACCAAAGACGTGAAAAATATCTATGACCCCAAGATGCACATTTCATGCTGAACCAGCACTCAACAAAAGGCCCACACCACAATCTCTTACACATATCTTTATCATTGTTCATTATACATTTAGATAGCAAATTACTACAGTTTAATTGATAAATGTCAAATGTGCTACCCTTATTACTTTAACACAAATCACAATGAAAGTATATTAATAATTTTAATTAATCATTCATCAGACTAGAGATAGGTAAAAATTGTAATTATTTCCATTTTTCATATAGACTAACAAACATATACATGGATATAAATATAAAGTAGATAGTAATGCTTATTCTTTAAATGTGTAAATGGCATAGACATGCACGATCAATTGTGAAGCTTTTTATCACTATAATTAATCTGCTATTAAATGAATATGTATACAAACAAGGCTAAAACTAATTAGTTTTGATCTCTGTAAATCATACTAATTAAATAAAATAATGTACATAAATAATATAATCAAATTATGAACACTGGAAGTGAGCTGCTCTATCATTGCCCTGGGCTACATAGAAGCATCTAATTATTAAACATATTAGGGTCTATGATTGTTCATGCTTTCAATCATTGTTAGTTTTCTAATGTTATCTTGATTTTTTTTTAAAAAAAAAATAGATTCAAAAGTACTGAGCCAGCTTTTGGCAAGTTACTGCCAAAATCATAGTGCTAAACATATCTTCATATTCAATGTGTAATCTCTTTATTTTACAATAAGTCTAATAGCATATCAAATGTAGATCAAGCTTTTAACTTTTGTTTTGCAGTTAGAGATGTAAATTTAATTTAAGTGAAGAGATAAACTTCTAATCCTAATGCATGGGTCCCTCTAGTGTCAAAGATATCAAATGTAACAAATATTTTTTTTCCCAATTCTTATATGAACATTTAAACACAGTATAAAACTAATAAACATGAAATTTAAATCAACTGAGACATACTGCTTGCTATGTTTGACAGAGTTTTGCATTAAAGTTAGGAGTTTAGGTCTTTGATTATATTTCATGTTATCTGGTTCTGTTCAATTTAATCTTAAATTCTCAGAGGGGGCATTTGATGTTCAAATGACAACAAAAAATCAAACACATTGAGTTGTTTTTTTTTTATTCAGGATTATTTAGTTTTATCAAATAGACTGGAGTAACATAAGAGGTTTTTCTTATTTGTACATAAAAAAAGTTATACTGAAAATATACGTAAATAAAATAAAATGTCTTATTATGAAATAAATATTGTAATAAAAATAATGAATTATAATAGTGATAATATACTTTAAAAATTATTCTAATAAATCATATAAGTACTTTTAATTAATTTCTTAACCTTCTTTAACTAAAAACCATTTAAATTCAGAGATAATGGAAGTAAATTATCATCATATCATACCCTAAGTTTCATGGATTTTAACATTAAAAAGTTCTATTTTTGTTTATAAAAATTGCCTATTTAATTTTTCTTTTATTATGGTTTCTTTTTTCAGGAAGAATCTTAGCATTTTCAAAAACAAATTTGAAAGTAAACACATTTTTATGATCAATAATTGGTGCTCTTTTAATCTTTTCTCAAGAATCACTTATGTATGAAGTGATGCACTTACATAAAATTTGATAATATGATATTACTCTTTTGTTTGAAAGGTATATTTTTTTAATTATTTACTAATCTATTAACATTATGTGCAAATCAAAATGAAACATTAAATAAATCTCTATATATTGTGACAGAATGGGTCCAAACCCAGTCACAAATAATATATGGAATAGAAATCCATTTTTATCATTAACATTTAGCTTCTTTAAAAAAGTATATTTCTTTTTACATTGGCGTTAAGTAAAATAAATTTATTTAACACTGATATATATATAAATATCATTATGCATATCACTAGCTAAAAAAAATATATAGAACCATTCAAATCACTTATCATGATATTAAGATAGTTCAGACTATATTCACAGAGGGCATTGCTGAAACATCTTAACATCGCTAGGTTTGGGGAAAGATAAGGGAGATTTAGATATGAAGGTCATGAAGTTGACAAAGATTATGTTGTGGAAATGGGATGGAGCAGATTATGGGAAAACTTAGAGTGGACAATGGAAAAGGAAGTTAAAGTGGCTAACAGGTTTCTCTGAGCATAGTTGCTGAGAAATTCCTGACTCCGTTTAAGGAGAAATCACATCACATCATGGTGGGTGATTTGAATGTTTAAATATATATATATATATTAAAGTTATGAAGATAAAAAAGGTAAAAATTAAAAATAAAGGATGATTTTACAATTCTTGTAAAATAAAGCAAAACATTACATTGGTGGTCAAGAGGTCAGCGCGACTGCCTTGCACTTGCAGGCAGTTGCCCGGGTTGTGGGTTCGCGTCCCGGCTGATACTATGACACTTTAAAAAAAAAAAGATAGGCAAATTGAGGATATTTAAAACATCTGTAAAATTGTCCCTTATAAGAATGGATGATGATGGTCATCACTAGCACATATCTAAATAATTATTAAATACTTTTTTTTTTCAACTACTTCATTACTTTATTTCAGTTTTTATTTTTTTTCCTGTGAAAATAGCTACTTTAATTATCTGTTTAAAATCATGCTTCGATATTATGTTACTGTATTCATAAGTTTATTAAGTCTGAAATTACTTTTTTATTGTTGCTGTTATTTAGCGTGATTCGATTGTTTTTTTTTCTTCATATATTAAAAATTTAATTTATTATGTATTAAAATAAATCTTTATTGCAACAAATTAAAAAATATATACAACAGGTATCATTATGTATATATAGCAAATAAATTGAAGTTTTACCTACTAAACGCTAAACAGAAACACACTGAGAAAGAATAAAATGAAAACACATAAAATATTTTAGGGCAAAGCGCCAACACATTATTGATTATGCTATAATTGTAAACATGTGTTCCATACAATAGTCATGTTAGTTTTATAAAATTACTGTCATTATGTTTACTATATAAAACAAATGCTTACAATCCTAGCATAACTAATAAGCTGGCAGTGTGCCCTGGCAAAGTACATGTCATATTAGGTTTGTTCTTTGGCAGGTGTAGTTCTGCTTAGCAAAGATAGATTTAACCATGTGTGAGATTGGGTTGAGATTTATTGTCTAATGAGACGGTAAATAAAACTTCTGTTAATTGTCACAAATGTCATAATGCCAAAACAATTTATTATATATATACAGGTATGCAATACAATTTTAAAAAATATCATTGGTTCAATATTTCACTTTATTGCAATCTATAAAAAAAATTAAACATATTAAGAACAACCATATAAGGCCATGACTATTAAAAATTAATTAGTAACTCATTAAAATAATTCATACAGAAATTGAAAAATATTCTTCTGAAACCCTTGAATGTACAAATTTCTAATATTTGAATACTTTTAGGTCAACCATCATACTATAGCAAAAATTCACACAAGGATTAAAATTTCCACATACTCATTGATGAAAAAGTAAAATTGTTAAAAAAATCAGATGACAGCATAGTTATTCATAACACTAGGTGCATAACTAAAATACGTATTGATTATCAATTGTGCATAACATATAAAAAGTGTTTACAATTCTATGCTAAATGTTTATCTTCAAAGCAAATGACATTAGAAAAAACAATGATAGTAAATTCTATATTATCAGGTCACTTTTACAAATGGAATCACAATATAGCAAAAATATGCACATGATAAAATTTACATTTTAAAAACTTACTTATAAAAAAAGGTGAATTGTTAAAAAATAAATATTATTCTGAAAGTCTGCAATTTTATGCTGAATATTTATTCTCAAAAGAACTGTCAAGAGGAAAAACAATGAAGGTAAATCAACTAATAATCACTTTTACATCAAGATGCATATCAATAGATCACAATTTGTGAAGCAATTTATAAAAAGGAGGCAAATTTTATTAATATTTTTTTCTATATATGCATTGTTAAATTTCTTCAGGTAATTATAAGCAATTAATTATTTTTTCCCCTCTCATCACAATTAATGTTAAAAAACTTATTATTGTGATTGCATTGTGTTTTTAATTTATAACAATCATTAGAAAATTTTAACAATATTTATAGCGCATGTGTAGAGGGATGATTGCCTAATGATTATTATTATTATTATTTTGGGGTATATAAGAGAAAAATCTTAGCAACACAGAAACAATATGTCAATTGTTTCAAGGAAGAAAAAAATCAAAAACACTTATTTTTAAGCGTAGTTACCTACAAGATGCTCAGTTATACATCACAAAAAGAATTCGAAAAAATAATAGCACAACTCATTCGATAATTGACTCATTTCCAAAAGCTTACTTTGCAAAAATTAGAATCATCACATTTATACTTTTTGATCTGTTGTACTCAAGAAGCTTTTTTTTTTATATATAACAGTGATACATAAACACATTTAAAAACAAACTAGACACAATTAAAGAGACAAAAAATTACTCCTCCAGATATATTTGTAGCTACATGGTCACTTATCCATCAGTGCTCCAATCTAGAGTGAGATATTCTAACTATAATTTCTCTTTTTTAATGGCTGGTATATTCATTACAATTCTGTATGTTTAGCAATATGTAATGCCCCCCCCCTCCTAATTCTAACAAATTATAAATTATGTCAAGTTCTTTATTTTGTTTTTATTTTTCATTTCAAAATTTCCTTTTGAAACTAATGATTGTTATTATTGTGTTTGTATATATATATATATGAAGTCCACTCCTTTAGATATTAATGTGTACATATTCCTAAATCATTTCATCTGAAAAGTATCTATTTCATTTCAAATTCTGAGTTCTTCTCAACTTTCAAATGCTGTGTCTTCATTTGTTCATTTTGCAACAAGTTTATTGTAAACCTGATTTAAATTTCAGTAATTTGGGGCAGTTACTTCTACTTTAATTTATTTTTCATTGTTTTACACTTAATATTATTTAAGTAATTCCAAAATAATATTTTGCAAAGGAGGAAAGTAAAATATGTTTAGAAAGTTTTCTAAAATTATTTCTTAGATGAGATTCTCCTTTTTTGAAATAAAATTATCATTTAACTTTATTCTTGCACAATTTATCAGCCAGCCATTATAGTCAGCATGGGTATGACAACAAAATTGGTAAACAAGGACTTTGAACATGCCATCATCAGATTTTCAATGATATGAATAGCTGAAGAGTTGGAGAGTGGAGAGGATTGAAGCCTGTCCATTAAAGTTTAAAGATTTGCTATCTTAATATAAACCAAGCACTGATTATATATATATATATATGTGGGAGATGGTGATGCGGCCAACTAATGAGTGCTGGTTCAGCATGAAATATGTATATTGAGGATCATTTATCTTTTTTACGTGTATGTGATCATGTGAATTGATTATATAAGATGGAGTGAATGACAGAAGGCAGCTTGAAAGTCTGGTTCAAATCCTCTTTAATTACATCTAGCTTAAGTACATATTCTATACTTGTAAATAAACATTTTAAATATATCACCCAGTATATTTGTGTCAAATGTTTATTCATTGATAAAACAAATAATTTCAAGAAAAATGTATTGATTATTAATAATTTTAAAAAGAAATTGTTTCGAATCACAAAAATTCACAATAGTATTTATCCAATAGCCATAAGCTTCATTTTGATTTTTAAATTTAAAGATTATATTTTGTTTCTTGTCATCACTTCAGACAAGTGATTTGTTATTCAGTTTTTTGTTTGTGTTTTCCTTCTATTTGAATAGGATGAAATATTTAAATAATTTTTTTAATTTTTATGCAAGGCTGTTGGAATATATATTTTTGAAAAAATAATTAAAAGGCTGTGATAAAAACTAATTTTTGAAATAAATATTAATAATAAAAAATATTTAATATAAAATGTATTAAAATATTTGTTTTTTAAATAAATCTCTTCGTGTATTTTATTGGGTCTTTCATTTTCTCATATACTCATTAAATCTGCTTTTTGTATAAAACATGTGATAACAGAACTAACTAATTTTAGCTTTTAAAAAAACTGCAGTTAATGATCAAAAAATTAATATATTTAAAATGGAATGCCAAAATATGCATTAAATTTTCTTTAATAAGAGAAACCTGCAAAGGTAATTTACTTTAAAAGAAATCAAACTATGGAATTTTATTATTAATTAAATTTTTAAATCTCTTTTTTGTTATAGGTGATTTTATAATTGTAATAAATAAATGTTTTAAAATGTATGACAAATAGATGCCTATATTGTTGAAATATTTATTTATCCATCAATCTATTATTTTTTTAAATACAAATATATTTTATATACTTGAATTTACATATAATATAGGGGATTTGAACACAAACTTTCAAGCTCCTTTAAGCTAACCTATCTATCTCATACAACTGGAGATTATTTATCTTTTTCACATGTGTGTGGCCATGAATGTCACTTGCATAAGATAAATTGGATCGATAAAGGGAGCTTGAAAGTCTATGTTCAAATCCCCTATATTATAATCTATTAATTGTAAATCATTTGCTCTAAAGTATGATTCACAACTTTTGAAATCACTTTTCTAAGCATATTAAGAAAGAGCTAACTTTGGGATATATAATTCTATGCAAACTATGTTTAAAGCTCCAATTAATTTACTATAAAATTATACAAAATGGAAAAATAACAATGTTTTTAGAAGAGATTTTTTGTTGCAGCCAAAATCCTGATGTTTGTCAAAGTCGAAAGAGAATATCATTAAAGAAAGTAATACTTAACCTCTTCCCACAATTTACATTTAACATCTTGTAAGCATAATTAAGCAATGGGTAGAAAATAAAAGCATCAACCAAACCTCCAAACTAAAGCTTTTGCTTATTGACCTTTATTATTAAGAAACATTATATTAAACATACACATGCAGAGACATTATATATATATATATCTTTTGAACTTAACAAATTAATGACTTCAAAATTGAGTTCACACCAACCTGTTTGTCAAATGTTCTTATAGTTAGAAATAGCTGATATTATTAAATAAATATATGCTGTTTTAGTGCTAAACTTATATAACTACAAGCATGATGGCTTAGGTTCAAACCATATAATATTTGAAGCTTTAAAGTCTTTCCTTAAATCACACACAAAAAAAATAATTGTTCTGGAAATGTGCATGTAATCCAATGCTTTTCACAGATGAAAATCAATATCCTGAACCAGGGCCAGAAGAAGGATCATCAGTACCCTTATGCAAAGCAGTAATTGGTGCTACTCTTCCTCCTCCCCCAAAAAATCAAACAAATTTACTATTACATAATTATGAATTTACTTTCCAAGCTTTTACAGAACTAACTTTAGATACAATATGGATCTTAAGTGAATTGCATATGTCATTCTCTATCGCTATTTTTTTTATAATTTTTATTTTCAAAAATAATTTCTTTCCACTATCTACACTTGTAAGAAGGGTTAGTAATATTCTTAATGATATGCTCAAATTTGGGTATGAAACAGACAAATCATTTTCATGAATATAAGTTAAAACATCAAATGCATTTTTGAATTAAAATAATTCACTTGAAAATAAATTTTTCTTGCATATGATGCTTATCCAAGCTAACATTTATCAATAAAAGACTATGATGCATATTGCTAGAAGTTTTCCTCTAATAAACAATAAATATATTGTTGCCACAAAAATAATTAATTATATAATTCTTCTTACCATCTTTAACATACCTATAATGATAAACAAAAAAGATAATTCTTATAAAATATTTCAGGCTACATAATCATGTACACTTACTCTTTAGATAATTATAATATCTAATAGTATCAGCACAGATAACTTTAGACACCAATAAAACATATAAACTATTATTTTTAAGTCAGATGAGTAAAGAAAGATATCAGAAATATTTGTCAGCCATTCATACCTATAAATCCTGAGCCCTAGAAAAGTAAGAAAATTAGTTGCCAATGAAAAAAGTATGTATCAGCATAACCCCATTTCAACAACTATAAGCGACAATTACTAATAACTTTTGAAGATGACTGTTTACAGAACACTAAACATATGTGGTCATATTATCTATTAGTTACATACTGAACAGAAATGGATGGTAGAACTTAAAATACAGCCTGATTTTTAACTGCTTTATCAAAGAAGTTGACTACTATAAGACAATTTATTTTACCTCCTGAATTGCCTGTGATGTATTAGGAAAATCAATTGATTTGGGAATTCATAGTGTATTTTCAGCATCAAGGTAAAGAGCCAACATGTTAAAATACTATGATACAACTTAAACATATCTTATAAATTAAATATCTGTTAAATGTGCATTAAACATTTAAGTGTCAATAAGAAATTTAAATATATCAGTTTAAAAAAATCTCAATATAAGAGATCTGAAAATTCTTATTATTGACGGGGGGGGGGGCATGTAGATATTTTGTAGTTTTTTATTATTGTTCTGATTTGTGTTGAAATTATGAAAGGGGTATTCTTATTTCTTATAGGAATAAATCTTAAAAATGTATTGATGAGGAAATCCGACTTTTTTATATTATTGTTTAAGTGTAATGTGGATAAATTTGATTCATGTCAGATATTGTCAAGACTACAATGTAGTAAATAATAATTAAACAATTACTAATGGATAACAAGGATAATAATTAAAAGTAAAATTCAGTACTATGTTAAATAATAATAAGGCAATTTACAACATATATATATAGAATTAAATATAATCACTTTCAAGTAGTAAATGCTGTCACAAATAATAATACACACTCCCCACCTCAGTACTCGATAATATTATAACAAGAAAATGACATCACTATTCTTTGTATATAAAGAGAACTAATAAGAAAATAATTTCACTTTATTGGTACAATAATCGAGTATTGAAGTGGAGAGTGTGTATTATTAATCTGAAGATGTGCTCATTGTTATATATATTAAAATGATATAATCATTTCACATGATTATTCATTGTTTAATAGTAAACAGTAATAGGGATGTAGTGGAATGTATGTGTTTACTTTTTGAAGACAAATTAAATAAACAAGGGAAGAATAGAGTCATTGAAACATAATAAAATTAAACATATTTACGAAAAAATTGACTCGTGACACCAATAAGTATGTGTTATATTATATCCATAAACATGTGCATATAAGTGTTATTATATACATATTATAAAAAAATATATTTTAATGATTATCTAAAATATTTTATTAATTTTAAATATTATTTAAAGTAATTCAAATTACGGATAAAAATAATAATAATGGTAGTTAATATTTTACTTTTATAAAGCACTGAGTAAAAGTTTGTTAATTTGATACACTTATTTTCAAAAATAAAGAACCCGCGCTTAAAAATGGATGGATTGTCAGCATGTTTAAAAAACTAAAAGGAAGGTGATTTGCAATTAGAAAGTAAAAATTAAATCACTGTAACTAAAATACACTGGATCTTATCTGTAAACAAATCTTATTTGAAGGTCTCCAATATAAATTAGAATAAAATACCAGGAATTCTCACTCTAAAGTATCTTAATACAATGTCTGCCAAACTTTATATACCTTAAGGCGCACCGGCAAGGAGAATTTATTTTGCAACACACTAAATAAAAATACCATAAATTGTTCACCATAAAATACCATTATCCACCAATGACAAATTAAATTACAAACTTTTTCTTTTAAAATATATGTTCTCCAAAAATATGTAAGTAAATACATAATCTTTTTTTTCCAAAAAAACTTTATTTTCATAATTAACAACGAACACACATATATAATATTTTATTATACACTTTCCAACGTTTCAACTGTTTTACAACATTAGTCATTTTCAAGGATCTACAAACAAAAAAAATACCTATCTATAAATATATTTAACAACATAAATCATCCATAACATTTCATATCCCTCATAATAAAAAATATTAATAATACATAATTATATTTTACTTACATCAGCCTAAGGCAAACTTTTTTTTAAATTTATTCTTCCTTTTTTACATCATCTAACTATAAATCTAAACAACAAAAAACTCATTATATCAATATAACCCACCCCTAACTGTAAAAAACTTATTTCATCCTGAAACCATTTATCAGACATACTCGTATCAATTATCTACGTTCCTAATCTACACTCCCCCCCCTATGTCATAGCATCGGCCGGGACGCGAACCCACAACCGTCTGCAACCAACTACTTGCCTGCAATGTGGCTGCGATGACCTCTCGGTTAAGAAAGCTTGACTCCTAATCTACACTTTCAATACCATTTTTAAAGAATAACAAATTTCCTTTTTTTCTTCCCCTTAACTATTTATTTAATTCTATTTTAACAATCCAAAAACAATTACTTTTTATCTACCTTCCTTATCTATATCATTTATTCTATTTAAACAGGATTAAATCTTTTTATATAAAAATATTCTTTTATCATCCTTTCCTTATAATTTTTAATCTTTTCTAACATTTTTATATTTAAATATTTATGTCCAAATTCTTTATAATATATAAACATTTGGTAAGAAAAAAGATTATGCATTTACTTAAATAAAAATCCCAACAAAATTAAATATGCTTTATTAGTATGAATAAAAATAAGTAAATTATTATTATAGTAACAATAAAATAACATTGTTTTATGATTATATGATATATATATATATGTAATATAATACAATAATAATATGTGAGAATGATGCAATGGATTTTGAGAAAGAATTTTGGCAAAATGTGGCTCTAAATTATATAAACAATTACACAACTCCTCATCTACCATCTGTAACCTTTCCTGTTTTTTCTGATTTCATTTCCATAAGTGCTAAGAAACTTAATTTGCAAAGATACAATGATTCAAAGGGTAATAGAGATTTAATGGCTGTAGTAACTAATGGAAAATATTGGCTCCAAAGAGAAATTCAAAATTCTGTCAATTCTAATACAGAAAATGAGGCTTTTGTTCACAGGATTGTTTTTCAAATCTATTAAATCTTTTTCTTCTGTTAATGTTAATGACAGATGTATATTGTTATATCTTATAAAAGGATTGATGCTACTGGTACCTTTGATAATCAAGTGATGGATATTAATTTAAAAATGATTATAGGGAGGTTTTTTGCTGTCTTCTGCACTTCTGACAAAATTTTAAATTTGTTTGGAAAAGCCTCTGCCTGGGAAGCGATCAAGTTGAGAGTTGTTAACTTTCCTGGTCCACAGTTCTAACTTTATATTTTCATTCACTCCTAGCAAACTCAAATTTAAATATTCAACTTTTCAAAAAGATCATTGAGAAATGCCATTTCCACTACCAATTATCATTATTAAGAAATTCAAATCCAGAATTTTCAACATTGAAGAAATATATTATTACAGTTTGCAAAGAGATAAATCGTGCAAGTACCTTTTTTTTTTTTTTTTGAGAACCATTGCACTTATGAAGCAGTAAACAAAATCAGAATCCCCATAGTTTTACATAGGGATGAAAAAAGTCTGCAAGGTAGAGAATGGGATTTTATGTAATTTAACAACATTGTCCATCATTTTAAGGAAACCATCAGGTAGAGATTTTGACATCAAAACTTTGTGGTGAATCACACAATGTCAATTTTAACATGTAAATTTTTTTGTAATTCATGAGCCATGAAGCCTTTTTTCGATGCTGCATAGATGGAGTGCCATAAGTGCAAATGTTAATGCTATTGTCCACTGAATTCCTCTCAATACATTTTTGTTTACCAGATTAAAGGCAACTTCTACATTCTTTCTTTCAATTCACCACAAAAAAAAAATTGACTTATGATTCACCACCTCTGATGATTCGCAGAATGAAATTAGTTAAGCTTTGTTGCTAATGTTGGTACTTTCATCGATTTTTAAGGTCCATAAGTTTTAATTTATTTTTTGCTTCAGTGAAATGTTTATGAAGCTGATCATCAATGTCTCATGAAATATCTTAAGTTTTATGAAAAATTGTGTGGGCTGACAAAGGAATAGTCTTAATTTGTTTAATGGCTTCATCATTAATCATTGTGCCAATGGAAATCTTCAAGGTTCATAAAATAATGTTTTTGTCATCAGAATATGCTTTCCTCTTCTTTGCCAAAAGCTAGACAATCTTGTAATTAGCAATTTACGTTTTCTTGGGAATCCTTGGGAATCGAGAGAAAATTCTTCAGTCTTTTTGATTGAATTTTTAAATTATTTTTTAGCATCTCAAAGTACTCTTTGGTTTGTCCTTATGTTGCAGATTTGTTATTAAATAATATTGAAGTTTACTGGAACCATCATTTCATTTGAGAGTGTTATTAAATAAATCATACAAAAAGGAACAGAGTTGTCTTTTTCTGATGATATAAAACAATACTGGATGTAACTTTCATTATATTTTCATTTTGATGAGATGGACATTTTATCCTGCTGCTCGTCTTGTTTGCTATGTCTCTCATTTTTCTGAGGTCTCAATAAAGTATTTGTCCATGTTTAAAATATTTTCTCTTCATCTAAAATCAATTGAAATTAATAGAAAATAATTTATGTAAGTTATAAATAAATCGTAAACTAAAAACTACTAAGATTACTAAACAATTTACTTCTAGATAATCCTCGCTTAACTTTATTAATGCAGAAATGCAATATATTATAGCAAAACTGCTGTTCATAGTCGAATAATGTAATTAATTTATATTTATAGTATTTTACACTATATTTACAATTACAATCATTTTGAACTAACCAATTCCTAACTAATCACTAATATTTATATAGCAAAATGTTCAATTTATTTTAATCACAGTACTCATTGTCCTACTCTGTTCACTACCATTATATATACTCAACATGGTAATGTTCCAAAATATGCTCAAACTTTTTGAATGTTCTTGGATCTTTATTTTCCTAAAAACTACTGCAGGATGACTTACAGTCGAACAGTCCATGGCGTCTTCACATTATTTACCTATATTTTTAAATCTTTCACAGCACACTGGAATCTCTCACAGTGCACTACTGTGCCACGGAACACAGTTTGGCAGATACTGCCTTAATGGATATGCTAATGAAATTATATGCAAAGCAATCAGCATAGCGTAAGCTTGTGGTTAAAACACCTGTAGAGGTCCCTACTATCGCATTTTATACGCATATTATGAGGTTATAGCCTCAGTAAATATTAATTAGAATCTAAAGTAAATAATCCAGAAATATTTATATTAATAACTACAAGATTATTTAAATTAAACTTTCTGTTAATTGGTATAAACTTTAATATAAACTGTTGTACCCTTAATAACTTTTGGGCAAGGAAATATCATATTCGAGTTATTTATTGTTATTTATGTTTTTTAAAATACTATATATTAAGTTACATATTGTTTAATTTTTTTTTTTGATAATAATATAAAATTTTCATGTGGGTTTATTTATTAATAATAATTAGAGGAGTAAATTATTTACCGTTTAAACAAACAAATTATTAAGGTTTTAAAGAAACACGCACACACATTTTTGCATACATGTTATAGATTTGAATTTGTATATATGAACTTAAGGTAGTACTGAATAAGTTATTTGAGATTGTTAGATAATGTAAATGTTTAAATTTGAATGATTATTGGAATATTATTTTATATATGTTAAATGAATAAATATTAAATATTAGTAATAACCTTATCGTAATCTTCTTACAAGTAATACTATAATTTAATTTAAATTCTAGATTTATCTTATGAAGACATATATAGTTTGGGCTATATATTCATATAAAATTAATATCATTAATGGACATATAAATGTTACATTATTCCGAATTTGAAGTTATATTACATGTATATTGTTATCTTGAATATACAAGGAATACAGCTGTAAAAGTCCTGCTTTGTACTATTATTAAGATATGCATGCTTTCAGATGTGCATTCCTGTTTTATGTTGATTAATGTTATTTGTGTTCTTAATTTATATATCTTGACATTCCGTACATTGCAGCAGATATCATGGCACATAATGATTAGTTCACTGCTTTTTAATTCATATTCATATAAGAATGTTTATGGGCATATATATATTAAATTAAGTCACTTGATATATGACTTGATTTCCTTCCAATTATTGTTATCGCTATTAAGATGCTGGCAATTTTATATTGCTGAAGCTATTAATATATGATGTATCTGAACTTATTTAAATCTCATATGACTATTTAAGTCAGATAGCTGGATTTGAAGACATATCGATGTCTGGAAATTTCAGATTTTCTACTTAATAGATAAACATTAGATAAAGTTCCGGGCTTGACCTGGTATTTTAAATCTAATACTTGAATATCCTAGCACCTCATTGACAAAAGCCAGAGCTATAAACTGGTCTGAGAATAGGAATGTTCTGAAAAGCTTGTTAAAAAATATTGGCATGCTTATTATATAACATTTGTAATACAAGCTTATTAAATTAAGTCACATGATATATGGCTTGATTTCTTTGCAATATATATATACCAGAAATAAAGCATCCATGTATTGAATGGAATGAGTGCTTTCATAAAAAAATTCATTAAAACTTTCAAAAACTTTAATTAAAATTGAATTTAAAATATTCACTTTCAATTTTTTCACCAACAGTTGAATTGTTTTTATATATGGCAAAAAATGAATTTGACCAATGCATTGTTGGTTGATTATAATAAGTTCAAACAATGCTAAAATCTAATTTACAGTTATAATTTTTAAGAATGTTAAAAGCATTTGGAAGATAAAAATATATTGATAATGTATTATCTATATTTAAACTAATCATGGTCTGATTAACATAAAAAAGAGCATAATGAAGAATTCAAACTCATTATTTTTTGAATGGAATTTCTGTCAACTGTCAAATTTTTTTACCGACAGTTGATTTTTTTTATATACAGCAAAAAAATGAGTTTGACCAATGCATTATTATTTGATTATAAGAAGTTTAAACAATGCTGAAATCTAATTTATAATTAAAACTTTTAAGAATGTTAAAAAAAGCATTTGGAAGATAAAATATATTGGTAATGTATTCTCTGATTTACAGATAAGAGAGTTTCAGATTTTTCTAGGTGTGTGTAATATATATATATATATATTTGGCACTATTATGTAAAAATTGTTGTGGCAAATGAAATAAAAACATTATAAAAAAAGATTATATAATGTGCGTCCGTTCCTAAAAAAGTCATGTTTCATTACTAGTATATATATATGCATGCATTTGAGGGCAATACCTGTATTGTCTATTTGTTATTACTAACAAGTTATTTGTATTTGGAAAGTTTAAAATTTTCTATACGTTCAACAGGTGTAATTACTAACCTGTATTGTTTATTTGTGTGTTATTACTAAAAGTTGTTTGTATTTGGAAAGTTTAAATAAAGTTTAAAATTTTCTATACATTCAACATTCACTCATAAATGATGGAAATAGTCCAACAAATCACATCTTATAATATACCATCATTACAAACCTTCAGAAAATACTTTGGTCAAGGATTTTAAATTTTGTCTAAAGATCTCATTTTCATGTTTACATATCTGAATTAAATGATTTTGTGCTCACTCAGGTTACATGACACATTAAAATATAAACTATATTACAGAGTTCAAATAAGACTGAATAAGATTGCCATTGTAAAAAATAAATTATATAATAATAGTCTCATAAGATAAAGTTATATAATTAATAATTATAAAATTTGATTTTGTAGTTTGTATAATTTGCTGAGTATATTTTTACTAATTTTCTTTTCCATTGTGTGCTGGATATTTATGGATATTGTTGTTAATCATTAGTAAGTAATTGTATCTTTGGCACTACAACTTGTTTTATCAAACTATTTTTTTTTAATTATTAGGGTATTGTGAGTTTTCAAGTAAACCAAACTAGCAGCCCATATTTTGGATAAATCTAAAGTTTTGAGATCCCAAAAAAAAAAAACCATTACAAAAAAAAAATGCCTGCTATAAAATATCTTATTTAATATTTACATTTTAGTTGTTTGTTTTTCATATGTCAAAGCATTGTCCGGGAAGCAAACCTGCGACAACTATCTGCAAGCAACTGCTTTTTTGCAAGGTGGCTGTGATGACCTCTTGGTTACCAATGCTTGACTACAATTTAGTTTTATCACTGTTATTTTAAAAAAAGAAATCAATATGGAAAAATTAATTATAATATTTACAGTTTATTTTCTTTTTTTTTTATTAACTTATTAACAGAAAAAAAAAGTATTTACACTTTATTCATGTCAGTGGCAATGCAATCATATCATGACCATTAACACATTTTTCGAGAGGGCGGGATTCCATACCTTTGGAAATAGCTGACTGCATCATGTTCTATGACAGGAAGTTGCCAAATTTTTATCGTTATGACAATTTACCAAAAAAAAACATCTATTAACAAAAAGAAACAGCTGAATTGAACCAAAGTACAACAATGTTAAGAGTGTTTCATTGCTTCCTATATTATATGTTTTTTTAAAAAATTAAAATAAAGCTTCTTAATGAAATTTATCAAAATTTATTCCTTTTTTTAAATTTAGAAAATGATTTAATAATTTTGTTTTAATTTAACAACTAGCACATCTTCGGTAGATTATTACAGGCTGTCAAAATTGTGCATCTATAAAAAATACAGGTTGCCATCTTGGTTTACTTAACTCATAAGTACCATTGTTAATTTATTACTTGACTTATGTGTTATTTAATTAACATATATTATATAGTTATTTATTGGTTTTGTAATCTGTTCTTTAAAAAAATATACTGTTTCACTTTTTATCACTCACATTTCTGATTTTTACAATATATTTATTCAAACTTTATAAAATATTATGTCTATAATCATGGTTTAACTATTCAATTTTTTAAAAATATTTTATTTATTTACTAAATCATTTGTTGATTGATTAAACTAGTCTATTCTCATCATTATACTCATTCTTATATATAGACCTCCCTCTCATGATTATTTAATTTAGAATAATTAGTATGTGCAACTATCAGTCTCAGCAAATTTCTGTGAGCTAGAATCTAGATCAATAATGGGAGAACAAGTAAAAATACAGATTTGAATTAAGATATTGGATAGCACTTCATTAGATGGTGATGCACAGTTCTATTTCTATGGTCTTTATTATGGATCTATACAAATAAAAGCTGTCACTCATAGAGAATATCTTTTCCCAGCATTTTCAGATTAGAAAATATATCTGGAAATATAACCAGTATTCTGAAAGAATCTTATGATGAAAAAGTTCTAAATAGTGCAGAGTACCACAGTTGATAATCAGTGATAATTTAGAAGTCAAATGTTGTGATGTCCACATGTATTATAGACAAATACTTTGAAGCTAAAAATAAAAGTTAAACATATTTATAATAAACCTTTACATTTAGTGAACTAATGAGAGGTAAAGTATCCATTTTTTATTTATATAAACATAAATTGCCCAAGACAATTCCAGTTACACTCGCTATATGAAATCATCGTTAGTAATTTTGAAAGTTGTCACACTAATGTTGCATCACCCTGCAGGTTATCAGTAAAATTCTGTCCATTACAATATATATAATATTTGAATACATGTATAATTTATATGGCTGGAATTTAGATGTAATTATAGGGGACTTGAACATAGACTTTCAAGATCCCTTCAGCTATCCACTCTATCTCATACAACCAATACACATGGCTACATACATGTGAAAAACATAAATGATTTCCAATAGATGTCATTCACGCTAAACCAGCACTCATCAGTTGGTCCAGACCATTATTGTAAAATGCTACTCATGATGACCATGATATGGTAAACTAGGTATTTTAACAGTCACTGCAAGGAGCCTTTAACATATCTGCCATACGAGGGCACCATCTAGGCATTTGAACCTAGAAAAATTTATATAGTAGGCAGATACGTAAGTTAAGATTCAAAAAAATTCTTTATATACAGTATATTATTCTGACCGTTTGCTCAATGTCACTAGCTCATAGAGTAGCAGAGATTTTAAACATTTTTATAAGTTTTAATAGATTTAGATTCTCAAAATATATTAATATTTAAAACAATAAAATAAAAGAAGCCACTGCCAGTAATTAACACACAAATAGATTTTTATTAACGCACATTTAAAATTGAGGAATAAATTTATTTTTAGATTTTAACATTAATAATTTTTTAAAATTTAAATTCAAATTACTATTTAAATAGACTGCACAGATGGATATTTAAATTATATTTTACTTTAGCATGTCGAGCATAGATAGTCTACATAGATTTTTTCCACTTTTAACTTATCAAAACATTCATTCAATCTCAGACTAAAAGTTCGTAGCCAACCCAATGTCAGCTTCCAGATATATATTTGCAACCAATGCAATATGAAGATGCTAGCATAAAACCACACTGACAGGAATGTTCATCTGACAGCGTGATATTATTTGAAGAAAATGATCTGTGTCCAGAACAGGAAAGTACATCTGCATGACTAAGGAATCATGTATATAATTTTTTTAAAAAGTGCTATGTATGGGGTTGAGTGGTCTTTCTGCCATCTTATAAATCCCTGTCCATAGAGCTAGAAGGGGTCAATGGCGCAGGAAATACATATGCGACCATTTCAATGATATGACTGCCTCTTTGGGGTCATGCATTCAGTTGGGCACATTGCCCTGTATGCTAAACACGCTTCACATTGCATTAATATAAACACCCATATATCTCTCCACAAGCATTGACCTAATCACAAAACAAATAGCCTGAAATTAAAATCCCTTAAATTAAACATAAACGAATTTAAACATAGTTATTAATCTTTATCCATGCAGCTATCTACACCCAACTTTAAATTTAATACATTTTAGTTAAAATATAATACACACAAAAAAAAAAAATGAAATGGAAATGATTGCTTAAACATCTGCATAAAAAAATATTAACAATTGAATTTGCATTTTTAAATCAGATAAGAGTTCTTATTTTCAGCTATTAATTAATTGCAATTTTAGAAAAGTTCTTATTAGATAGACACAAGAGTTCATACTTTACGGATTTAGCAGATTTAGAAGTCCATCTTCGTGATCACTTTCGTAGATTTTGTCCTTCTTTGAAATGAAACTGTGACTTGCCATGCATTTGGTCAGGAACTGTCCTCAATAGGCCTCAGCTGGTTGTCCGGAAAATTAAATTTATTGCAGACTTCCACATCGTGAAAATCTGCAATATAGCTAGTTATAATGACATATTCATTGTCAGCTCTCAGATCAGAATTATAATAATCATTTGGCTTTTATATTTTTCTTAGTCTCTTATCATCCAATCTTTGGATTCAACCGGCAAGACGTCACTAATCCTCTGGTGTTTCAATTACGGTCCATGCTGACATTTCTGGTGTTTGCATTGGTCATTTAATTTCTTTGTACTCTCTTATCTGACCCTTTAATTTATTTTAAATGCCTCACGGGCCAGTTTGCTTTCGAACAATCATTTAATTAATAAACAATCATTTCCATTTTCTAAGGTTATAGAAATCAACATTATTTTTATTGTTAAAATATCAATCTTTATATTTTTACTTTTTTACAAAAAAAAAAAAATACTTTCAAATACTTTTTCTTAAAATATTTTAAGTCAGGAGTCCCCAACCTTTTTGCACTTAAGAGCACATTCTATAATACCAGCCAGGTCAAGGGCACCATTTATTTTTTCAATGTAAATTTATAGTTGGATATTGTACATAATGTACAAAAAAATATTTATTTACACTGTAAAAGTATAGTATCCCCTACAATTTGATTACAATATAAAAGAATAATTTATAAGAAATTTTAAAAATTAAATTTGTATCAGATAAATAATTTTTTATCGAGTTAGGATAGTGGCGGGCACACATAAAATGGTCAGCGGGTGCTGTGGTGCCCGCGGGCATAGGGTTGGGGACCCCTGGTTTAAGTTTTTCAACTGCGCGACAATATATATATTAAACAACTTTTAATTTTCAGTTTTTAAGTTTTTTTCTTTTTAATAAATCAATTTTTATTTACCATCTTTTTATTTTCATTTTAAAATAATGTAACGGAATATTATATTCCGTTACAGTATAGTATCATTTATTTTTATATATTGGTATTTTGAATATTGTAGAGTCTATTGCAGAATTTTTATTTTAATATATATATACACACACAATGAAATCTCGATTCATCGTCCGTCACATATCTAATTTTCTCCACATTATTAATATTATTATTTTTGTAACTGGAGTTAACCCTATATAATTTTTTTTCACACCCATCATTCTTCAATCTAGTTGTTTATTGCATTGACTGTTAGTAAGTGCTGAACCAACATTTATCTATGTGAAGTTGTTTTTCTTTAAAATTGAAACAAAGTACATTATACTTTTATATCTATCTTTCTCTTTGCACTAAGGTAAAAGCTTGAAAACATTGTTATCAAGAATAAAATTTCATAAAAGATTATTATAAATCTTTCATAAAAGGTTCAACACAATGCATGTGCCTGCGTGTGCTCATGTGATCACTTTCATTAGCTATCATGGTTCATTATATTTTATTTCTGTCATTACTTTTTCTCTACAATACAGTATTTCTTTAAGTAAATAAAAAAGGAGCCACGGTGAAGTGGAAGTTATAAAAAAATAAAAGTTTTCAAGAAGTAGCTGCATCACAACTGCACATCAGCATAACATAATAACAATAATCATTGAAGTGTTTTAGTTTTTGTTAAAAAAATCTGCTACAATTTGAAATGTAAAGTTTGCATTAAATCTGTGTTAAAAATAGACATTTATTTCAGTAAGAAGAGAAAATAAAATTTTAAGATTTATAATAATATGAATCTTCATTTTAGATGTTTTTATATTTAAGCTTTGTTATTTGTAAAATTAAAATCAAGATTACTACAGAATATAAAAATTAAAAAAAAAAAAACCCAGTAAATTTCCATTTATACAGTACATTATATTAGCCTTGTTTGTTTGTTTTTTTCAGTAATATTTGTAATTACCTTGATATTAAATTGTATATATGTACACACAATTTAAGAATAATAAATGTATGAAATTGTTTAAATTATAAACTCAGAATTAGAATTTTTTTTCATTACAATAATTTCTGGCATTATCATTTTCTTGCAACTTATAGTTTATTTTCTCTAGTTACTTGAAAAATGACAGTCTAAGGTTTTATTGTACTACAACATTATTATTATTGATTCTAAATTTACAACTGTAAGTCATTTATTTTTAATACACATTTGGAAAATACTAATGAAGTATTAAAAGGAGGTTGCCATGACAACAGTTTAAAATTGTTGATTGTTAGTGATATTGGGATTGTCTATGTGTTGACTGGTTTTTAATGATTAATAAAGTATATACATATTTGTGTCTGTTTATAAATACATTCATGATGCCTTCATTGTAGTAATGGTTAAGATCTGGATTACAATATGATTTCAAAATAGAAATAGAATTATCTGAATACTTGCCACCAAAATCATATGAACTGTATTTAAACATTTTAATCCTGACTTGGGATTTTTTTGGGGAAAATTAAAATAATTCAAAAAGAAGAAAAAAAATCACATGACAAATGAAAATGGTCAAGTGGAGTTTCAGTAATAAAAACTCAGGTTGAACATATTATTTATATTCAAGAGACTAAAACAAGATTGCTTGTTTTACTCTCATCAGCTGGGACTCAATCTCAGAGCTTTTTGCTCTTGATTACACAACTTTCATCATTGCATTAAATCATAGGGAAGAATTAAAGCAGTGTTTATCAGATTTGTATTGCCTCAATATTATACGTGAGGGAGAGGAAAGAAATACTGCATAATATTTGTTTGGTAGGTCATAAAAAATTTGGATAGTAGAAATGAGTAAGTTGGAGATGTGGTATATGAACCTTGACCTTCAAAATCCACTATTCTATCACTGCTCTAAATCATGAAGAATAGGTGGAATAATTAGACTTATTTTCATTGATAGTTGATATTTCTAATCTTCAGAAATATTCCAATAAATTTAAATTAAAACTTGGAAAATAATTTAAAATTATTAACAGATAACTCAGTCATGAATGAAATCTAAGAAGATAACAGGTTCTCTAGTAAAATCTGCAATATAGTTGGCATAAAAAAAGCAGCAATTCCTTAGTATTTTTTTTTATCTGGGATAAGATAACGAATGTAGAAAAAGAAGGAATACAAAAATACTTTAAAATGATTCAATAAGAAAATTTGAATATTGGGAATTTTATAAAATGGTATTTAAAAAAAATTACTAATGATATATAAAAATATAACTGTGAATTGGCAAAGAAAACCCTAGAAGACAATGAGTCTCAAAAATAACAACCTGGCAGTGAAAAGAAAGTTATTTCAGCAATAAAAAAAAGATGGAACTATTATTAAAAAGAGAATGCATATGAAATATGTGGAAAAGATCTACAAAGAATTAAATAGTAATAATAAAAAACAAAAACAAAGTAATTGCTATAATTGTAATTTCTAAATCACCAAACATTTTAAATGAAGAGATGAGATCTGCAATTAAATCTACAAAAAAAAAATGTCTCCATTAAATGAAAGAATTATTATTGAGAACTTTAAAAAAGCGGAAGAAATAGAAAAAAGATGGGAAGAATGCAGAAGTAATATTGATATTTAAGAAAAATGACAAAGAATATATTGAAAATTACAAATATATCAGTCTTCTTATTTTTACCAAGGTAATTCTGATTATTCTATAATGAACTTTGGATTCCAATCAATCAAAGATACATATAAAAATTAAATGAGGTTTTACAACAATGGATCATATTCAAGTATTGAGAGAAGTTAGAGAAAGAATCAATGAATATGAGTTGACATGATGCTTAGCATTTGTAAATTGTAAAAATGCATTTGGTTTTGTAATTACTTCCACAGTGATTAAACTTTTGGATCATCAAAATATAAGTCCAAGACATTGTCATATTCTTAAGAGTATTTATAAAAGTGCAAATTTCCACATCTCCAAATTTTTTTACAGCAATTTTGTAAATCAAAATGGGAAGCTACAGGAATAAAGTACATGATCTTAATTTAGGTTATCTACATTTTGGAAATTATATGGTTGTTTTTGCAAACAATGCTTTACAGCTTCATAAAATATTGAAAGTTATCAGATGAAAGCAAAAGTAGAATTGATGACAAAAGTCAAAAAGACTAAAATAATGTTCACTGATTTTTACAAAAGAAAAAAAAAAGATTAACAATCAGAAATTAGAAGTTAACAATTACAAATATCTTGGTGAGATTATAAATTCAGATGGAAACATAAAGAATGAAATCATCACAGAATTCAACTTAGATTAAGAAATATGCTGTTTGAAAAGGAAATTTTTTAAATAAATAAGTACATGTGGATCAGAGACTTGGATACATGACAGAAAAGCAATGCAAAGATTTTAGATCAATCAATGATATGACTAAAGATATATATTGAGAACAAAAAGGGACTGAAAAAATGTGAATGAGGGATCAAATAAGTATTACTACATTATTGAAAGAATTAAAAGACTGGAATAGAGGTGGATTAGATCTATTACTAGAAAAAAATGATGATAGATAATGTAAATCTAAAACTGGATTCCCAAGAGATTTAAAGATCTAGATAAAGACTACATGATAAAATAAGGGAATTTGCTAGAGAGACCCTAAGAATAAAAAAAAACTGGATTAGATATGGAAAGATTTTCATTCTGCAGTTGACTTGATAATGCTTAAAAATACAATAAAATGATTATATATGTTGTTGTTATTTAAAGAAAATAAACAGAAGCAATAAATATAATTAAAATGGCACAAAGTAAAATTTTGTAAATTTAATATCAAAATTAAAAGAAATATGATATAATTGTATTTTTATATTGGACTATTTCCATCATCTAATATGAGTATTGAATGTCTTTAGAAAAATTTAACTATTTAAATATTCCAAATACATTCAACTGTTAGTAGTAGCACATCAAATAGGTTAGTATATGCATAACGTTTTGAGAGGTATTATTCTCCCCTTTTCTTCAGGTGTTGCTGTCATGACCAGTGACAGTATTAGCATGGGATTCGAACCTGGACCTTTAGATTCTTGAGTATTGAATTTTAAGGTAACACTCTAATCAACTGAGCCATCCTGCCAAAGACAACAGTCAGTAGAAATTTCATGTACTTATCTATGAGTTTTTTGCTGATTTCTCCACTTTTTCCTAAGGCATTCAATATTCATATTAAATGAAGGAAATAGTCCAATATAAAAATACCATCATCTAAACCGTCAAGAAAACGCTAAACATGATATAACTTTTTTTTAAAAAAAATCAATGTTTTTCTCTTTTTTTTTAAACTTATGATTGAAAAATGTAGATATGAATACAAATTATATATGACAATTATTTAGAGGTTAAAAAAATTGAATATGTTTGAATTTAAAATAATTTTTCAATGAATATATATATATACCTTATATTGAAAAAACAAATGTGCGAAATGCTAAACTGGATATAAATCTAAATCATTCAATCAATTTTTTTGATAATTTATATTCATCGTTTATGATATCACAATAGAGAAATCAAACATTATACTGCAGAGAGTTGATTGGCTGATTCTTTTAACGTGTTATCATAATTGGTAAATGCAAATTAGAGTATTTAATACATTAAAAAAAATCAGGAGATGATCAGATTTGAGACAATATTGAGATTAGGAAGAAAATTTACTTGTGGAAATGTTTTTATGGTAAAATATTGAAAATGTCTTTTAGCTACAATGAGTTATCGATTTGATAATAAAATGAACATTACGGATACAATAATTTAAATAATAATTTTAATATACGAGTTAGTAATTATAGCTGGATATAATAAACTTTCAGAAACTTAAATTTAGAAGTTGAACTGATAATATATTAATGTTTATATGCTAGCAGTCATTGTGCTGAAAATCCATGGCAAAAGAAAAAAATTCTTTTCACTACTTTTATCTCCTGGGATATTTTCAAATATCTACTTTTATTTAAAAATCAACTTTAACGTTAAGAATCTGCCTTAGGATTTAATATATTTTACTTGTCATTTCATTATATTTTAATAAATTTAGAAAATACCTAATGTAGTTTTCATATATTGGATATTTTTAATAAAAGTCCTTTAAGTGTTATATAATAAATATTGATTGAAAAAAAATAATTCAACGTTAATCTTAATATAGATATGCACAATTTTTCAACAAAGTTCTACAAATACTTTCAAATGTTATAATTAATAAATAATGATTAATTAGTAATTTTCTCCATATGTAATTTGTAACAAAGACTGACTTTTGTAAAAACTAAATTGTATTAACTTTTACAGTAAATATATATTTTAAATAAGCTTTTACAAGATTATAACCAATATAATTTAGTAAAACCAATTACTAATGGAAAATAATGACAAAGCTGAAACATACATGCTTAACTGATCAAAAGTTAAGCAATAATCGATAACTAATGTATTGATCACAGTACCTTACCTTAGTTGTTAAGAATTAAATCAATAATAGTAAGAGTTCGATATTAGTATTTTATGTTTAAGAATTTCTTTTGATAAGAAAATGAATCAGAATATTTTTATTTAAAAGACACCGAAAATAAATATATAATCTTGAAATAAATTTAAGATAAAGACATCCTAGCACCAAAAAGCATATAACATCATCACCACCAATGGTAAAACATGCATTGTATTATATATGTATTTTCAGTTTCATGGTTAGGACATTAACACCCATTAATATTCATCAGATCATGCATTATTTGGAGATTATTACTTTCCACTTAGGAATAGTTATAAGCCCATTTTCCAACAAATATATAATTAATCGGATTGGCCAAACATTAATTAACTAAAAAATTCTATATTCACTTTTAAAAAAATCCTTAGAAACCTTAAACAAAAAAATTCAAGTCAAATTTGAACTTTATTATCACGAGTCTGGCATAAAAATGCATTACATTGCCCTGTGGATTTAAAAGCTAAAGTACTTATAGTGATTCCCAGCCAATTAAAACCAAAAAAAAACCACTTCAGATTGTGCTCAATCTGTAACTTGTATATTTAAATGTCATAATTTCAAAAAAAAAAAAAAAATAGTAATACAATTAATATTATTATTTTCATCATCATCATTATCATGAAAATCTTAAAAATAAATATAGTAAAATTATAATATTTAATTATTTGACATAAGAAACAGGATTTTATTCCACTTAATTTACTCGAGAACCAGCTATAGCAAGATATGTTTTGCATTGAAGATAATCAGATACCATTACCATTAATATATATTGATTACTAAAAAGCCAATAGATAGTCCTGAACTAGAATAGTGATTGAATTAATGCAAACGTTAAAAACAAATTGTGAGATAGGCACCTGATGCTTTATTTAATACTAAACTGATAGCCATGCTCTTTTTAAAAACATTTTATTTAATTCTATGGTTTGTTATGCTTAGGACAAATGAGGCACATTTCTGACAACACTTTTGTCTCAAGGAGCCAAACTAAGATTGGCTCTCCGCCCCCATTTTCAGGAATTAACTAGAAACTTTTGATTTGCCAGAAAGCTATTCTAACTATTCTTAAATGCTTAGATCTCTGAAGAGAGTATCTTTCGGTAATATATTATAATCTTGCTTTCTTTTTAATGATCAATATGTGATACTTGTCCTGACAAAGGCTTGAAAAAATAAAAAGCTGTAAAGAAACTCTTTATTTCTCAAATATGATGAACAGAGCCATCATATTTTATTTTATTACAAAAAGAATGTCCTGGATAGTTTTGTGCAATGGTAAAGTGATAGAGTCTGCAACATAAGCTTCTTGAACAATTCCAGTTCTGGCATTTCTGGTGTTTGAACTTATTATGAACTTCGAGGAATAAAACTATTTAATAATTACTTTTATATATACAAAAAGAATATCAGTAGAGCAAATTTCTTTGGTTTACTTTACTGGTTGATATGTTCTTTTCTTATTCTCCATGTGATTCAATCGTTTGGTGACTGGTGCACAACTTCATCGTTGGATCATTGAGTTAACAGTGAAGGTTCAAAATGCTTATCAATAGTTACCATTCATTTTTTTATCTATATAAAGTCTTGTTACTTTTACAGATACTTTCAATAACCTCAGTGACATGATAATTATTAGCACTTTTGATCTTTTGTCAAGATGGTAAAGTCTACATCACAATGAGAAAAGTTTAAGCATTTCATGATCTCTTCATTGATTATTTCTTCCCATTTCATAAAGATTATAAACTTACATATCACTTTTTAGATAATTCATGAGTTGAAATCTAAAATATTTTACATATTCATCAGGAAGTGAGAAGTATAGGGGATTCTTCATTCATCATATCTTCATTCAACATAATTTCATCATTAAGAAATTGTAAAACAATATACAATTCACAAAGCTTTAAGGACTGGAAGTTCACAGAATAAAACTATATCACAATGCGTAAGCTTACAAAAAAAAAAAAGTGCAATTTTATTTAGAAAATAAAATGTAACTGCAGCATTTTTGCATTCAAAATTTAAATTTATACTTAAAACTTGTTAATATTATTTTGTGTTTATGCATTAACTATGTCTGGTTATTAGATTCCAAAAAGAACAAGTAATTAAAATTAAAAATATTTCAATGATTTTCATTTTTTACATCAAAATAGCCTCTCTTTTTTTTAAAAATCACTACATATACAACTAAACAAAGATGTGCCTTTTTTAGAACTTTGGATCTAGAAATTTTTTTTAATTTAAAAAATTATAATGGAAATGATAGGCATCATTTATTCTCATTGAAATGAAATTTTATTTTGAAGAATTATTTTCAAAAATTATTACCAATAACATCACTTAAATTTCATAACTTATTATATTAACAAGAATATTTCTCACCACATTCTAGTGATGTCTATTAGTGGATAGGACTTAAATTATATTACTGATAATCACTGATTATTGATAGCATTAGAATATTGAGAAGCCTGAATAAACTTGTATGAAAAATTTTATTCACTCTACACATTTTTCTTTGATTTTAAAACTTTTTAAACAGCAACTTTGCTTTCAATTAATTCTTAATCATTTCTTAAATAAATCTTAATTTTGATCTCGGAAAATAAATTGCATTTACAATTGGCAGGTGATATCCACATTGATTTCACCTTTGATAACTTTCAGTTTCACATTTAAATATAAATAATTATCCTAGAGATATTGTTAAAGGTTTATTTTCTAATAAAAATATTGATTAAAATAAAGAATAGAATAATATTAAATAAGAATAATAATATAATAATAAGGTAATTTATATTGCTTTTGACATATCAAAAGATTTGTTTGTTAAAGTTAAGAAATTATTTAAAATAATAAGAAATATAATGTTTTCATTTATCCTATTTATAAAAAAAAGTTTAAATGTTTTAATTAATAGTAATAGGGAATGTAATAATTTAGAAATTATGAATTTAGTTTACATAATAAAATGTTTGAATTATATCAAAATAATATAGAGATGTTATATGTTGGGATTACAAAAAAATAAATTAGAAACTAGATTTAAAACAGTATTTGAGTGCTAAAAATTCTATGAATAAATTTAAATAAAGATTTTGAATAGGATGTTAATAGAAAAGAAAAAAAAGAAAATAATAGATTTGTTAATTAAATGTTTTTAAGATATTTTTGGATGGGTATATAAACGTAAAAATTTGATAAAGTTTTGAGATTATTTGTAATAGAAAGGGTTTGCGGTAAAGAGTATTTTTTAGTATTTTTGGATTTGTTTGAAATATGTGATATTTATATTTATCATTATATATTTTTATTTTTATTTTCCAGTTTTCCTTGAAAAAGAATATATTATAAAATAGTCAAAATGTTGGTGTGTAGTTATATTTTTATAATAGTCATATAAAAAACAAGATTTAAAAAGAAGTTTGGTGTATTCATTTATATATATTGAAAGTTATGAACTATTTTTGAAAAGAAAACTGTACTGTTGATATTTTAAATTCATTAAATGCAAATATATCATATACTTTATATTTTAAAATAAAACATATAACATTTTCTCTTTTATTAACACTTTATATTGAAGCGATCAGTGTGTATACACACACAGAGCTTCATGATAGTTGTTTAAAAATAGTATATATATATATAAATTTTATAGATCAAATATTTAATTTTTCATTTTTTTGTTAGAATATAATATACTGATATGTGTGTGAGGGTTAATGAATGAGAGGGCATATATGTATGTCATTTTATTGAAATACATTTTTTTTCATTATAGATTTGAAAAAGAAAATATATTTCCTTTGTCTTATATGTTTTTCCTAAGAGACAAAGATAAATGGAAAATATAAGTTGACTCATTCTTTCTTTGGAAATAACATCTTTTATGAGTCTATTTTTTTGAAACATTCATATAGTGGCATGGAAATGTTAATTATTTCTCATCTTTAAATGGCAGTTAAAAATGCAATCAAAATTTTTGTACCTAAATTTAATCTTAATAGGATTTTGCTAACTAGTTTTAAATTAAAGATCAGTCAACCAGTCTATTTTCATTTCTAACAAAGGCTGTTATGATATAGGTGTTAAGAAAAAATATAAGATTAAACAAATACTGTACTGATTTTTGGTTGTGCTGAGAAGTTTTATTTAAAGTTACAGGCATATAAATACTGGGTTGGTTTTCTAGTCAAGGCAGTAAAAGAGTTTAAAAGTAAAAGTTTTTAAAAGCAGAGAGAGTTGTGGGCAGTCAAACGTAAGCTGATGACAGATGCTCACCATGACCTATGAGTAGACAAAGTTTACCTTTCCCCTCAGGGGAAATCTCCAGAAAAATGCATCTGTGGGAAGGAAAGAAATCCAATTAGTTCCATGTTGCTGCCACTTAGAAAATGGGGAACCAACTTTGAATCTAGCCTGTACTATGTCCAGTAAAGCCAAAAGGGTCCTGAAATAAGAAGATGAACCAGTAAGAAGATAGTTGCCTCATCAAAGTGACATAATTGCAAGTATAAACTTTCAGCCTTTAAAAAATATTTATATATTAAAAAATGCCTTCTATAAAAACTCTAGAATATTTAGTTTCCTCAGATTTATAAATGATCAGTAAAAGACTCTATCTTTAAAAAAATGTGTTTCAAAAGGACAGTGATATATATGAGTGTTTTAATTTTTTTATTGTTTTTAACAAGTCAATTTATAATCTAACTAGATTTCTATTTATTAATGGTAGAAAAAAAAGAGTGTAATGTCTAATTCTAAATGGAACAAAAGATTACTATAAAGTTTATAAATACAGCTTTTATTATTTATTTTGAAATATGCCAGTATGTTCTCTTTAATTATAAAATATACACTTTATTGATTAGTGTTAACTATGCCAAATTCAGCCAGTATTGGATGATTATATTTTACTATTAAATCAATTTTATGCATAAATTTGTTTATCTCAAATCTTAAATGGGAGAATGGTAATTATTTTATAATAGTAAAGTAACAAACAGTCAAACTTAAATTTCTTAAATCGTTTGTCTAATTCTGGCTGGGTAAAATGTCATTTATTTGTTTTTAAAAAAAGAGAGAGAGAAAAATCAAATATCTGTATTAAAATCCGCCCTCTACTCGTATATACATAATTACAGTACCTTGTTAAAGAAAATTAAGAATATAAATGAGTGTTAAAATTGTTGTTTATTTGATATAGATTTGATTAAGATTCTTTACGACAATTAAAATGAAATAATATATATGCGTTTATTTATGTGTTTAAAAAAAAATAATAATAATGATAGTGCTTTTTCTTAAATGTAAAACAGGCAATATTACTTATTACAAAAGTATATATTCATCTCACTATATATATATTTAATGATGCATACATTTGGGGAAAAGATACTATCTCAGCAGTAGTGCTTTTGCCTCTTTAGCATTTTGTGGTTAAGCTTTTATTTAAGCACTTAGGCATTTTATAGCTTATAAGATATGGTTATCTTAAATTTTCCCATTATTACTTATTAAATACAGGTTTAAGAAAATATCTATACAGATATAAGTTAATGCTTTTTTATGGGCAAATATATCAGTGTTGCTTAATAGAATGATCTGTGCCTATATGGCTTTTAATAATGAATATGTCGAATAATGCTACGCGAGCTGCTAGATGGATATTTTTACTGGTCCTGGAGATAGCTGTGCTTTTGAGCCGATAAACCCACTCTCCATTATTTCCTACACATGCCACACTAATTGCGAATGTGTTTTCATAGGAACTTCTATATATATTTTATTGCTCGACAATGGAGATTGGCCATCTGCCAATGCCAATGCCAATAACAATATAGCCGGCACATGATTTAAACCCAGATACCACTGACTTCTGTAATTACATTTCTCGATCATGTCTGATGGATAGATAAATCATATCTACCATATAACTATTGATAATAAAGGAAGCTAGAATTATGCTTTGGTCCATAACTCCTGGGAATACTAAAAGTAAATATAATAATAAAAATATATACTTAGCTTTCCCTATGTATGTGAACACACACATAAATTTATTATATATATATTTCTGGACTCTAGCTTAATTTAACCAGGTATTGTGTTTACTCTTGACAATTGGCATATTAATTTTATAGTGGCATATTTCTTGATCAAATATTATCATTATCAACATAAAAATTTGTTTTATGCTTACACACATATAATACTGATATTTACCATGTGTTGTAATTATGATTTCTGGTTATATTTACTATGTGTTGTAATTAGTATTTCTGGTTAATTTATAATTATTGTTTTTGATTCATAATTGTTGTTGTCATGAATGCCAGTATGACTTCATTGTAATGCACACACACATCTAACACTAATGTTTAAATACTATTGAAATTATTATTTCTTGTCCATAACTTCTGTTGTCAGTATTGATAATACGACTTCATTGTAATGCTCACACACATCTAATATTGATGATTATTATTGTAATTGTTATTTTTAGTTCATAACCTTTGTTGTCATTATTGACAGGTGACTTCTTTGTAAAATCATACATTTATTCTAGTGATATCTAAATACTGTACCATTATCAATAACTGATAGTTAAATATTGTAATTATTATTATTTTTGGTTTAAATGTAACGCCCATACATGGATCATAATAAGATTCAAACATTGTTATTATTATTTCTATCTTCTAATGAATTGTGTTAATAAATCATATATATCTATACAGTTATCATGTCATTCCCTGGTTCATCACATCCACCCAATTATATCCACACTTAATTAAATCATTTATGTGTATTCAAAACCTATGTAATATTTGAAATAATATTCTGAGCTGTATCAAAGTATTTGGTGAGTATCTCAGATTAATTTAATAATTCTAGAGCATGACAGGCTAAGTTTGAACTGATAGAGTCCTTGTTTTACCCTGACCACTGGGAACGAAGAAAAACGATGACCATTAATAGCATCAGGAGCGTTGGTTGGATAGTGGAGATTTTAGAGCACTGGCAAATAGGTTAAAGCTTAGTACTGTTCCATGACTACCATATCCCAAACATGCTGGGTTTGAAGTACTTTTGCTAGGTCTCTGAATCTTGTTGGCTGATCACACGATTCTGACCATTACAATATATATATACAGTTTTTATTTTAATACACTATTTTTTTGAACAGGACTTTTTATTACAGTGATTTCTTTTTATTTCTGGCAATCAATTTTCACTTTTTAGTACAATAATTTGAAGTGATGGTGAATTACACATTTATTGCTGATGTGAAAAGGTGTATATATATATGTATCATCTCCCCTATCTTGCAGGACTAATACCTAAGTACCCTTGGGGGAAATGACGGAATTATTAACATTTTTTAAAAAAAGGAGATAAATAGAAAAATTGTTTACAAAACTATATACCAAATGTTTAAATGGTAAAAATGTACCAGATGATTCGAAAAATACAGTTCAGATATTTTAAAAAGATGATAAAGAAAATATTTAAAATTATAGAAAATAGTTTTACACAAGACCATTATCAAAATAATAACCCATATATAATGAACTTTCAAACCTCAAACAAAAGAACAAGTTGAATTTAAAAGTGAAGTTTAGTATAATGGATTACATGGAAATGTCCAGAGTAGTTTATAAATGGGTTGAATGAAAATAAGTTATTATTATGCTTTGGATTTATATATTTTAAAAAGGGTTTAATTCTATAAGCATTTTTCATCAATAGGTTCAGGATATTGTCATATTCTGAAGAATATTTTAAATGCACCAGCAGTGATTAGAATATGTTATTATTCTAAAAAAAAAAAAAAAATTTAAAAATATGTAAAACGGTGTGATTTCATATCTGCAAAATCTTTTTAAATGGGAAACTAGAGAAATAAAATACATAGAGATTTGTCCTTGCAGATAAAATACATAGAGATTACTTGTTATCTAGATTTGCAAATAATTATTTAGAGCTTCAGGCACTGTTGCAAAATTTATCATATAAAAGTAAACAATATTTATCTAAATCACATGTTGAAAATTGATAATAAATTGAAAGTATGCTAGCCTTTCTCACATGCACAATTATAACAGAGAAAGCCAATCAGATTTTAAACAGATATCTAATAAATAATCAAGCTTAGACATGAGACAGAGATTTTGATAGAAAAGGTTGATACCAACCTTTTCTAAACTTAACTTTTATATATATAGGCCAGTCTTAAGCAATGAATGATAATTGTATTTGTTTATATATTTAAAGCTTTCGGGCTAAGATGCTTAAGACTGGCTTATATATATAAAAGTTAAGTTTAGAATAGGTTGGTATCAACCTTTTCTATCAAAATCTCTGTCTGTGTCTAAGCTTGATTATTTATTAGATATATGTTTAAAATCTGATTGGCTTTCTCTGTTATAATTGCGCATGTGAGAAAGGCTAGCATACTTTCAATTTATTATCAATTTTCAATATGTGATTTAGATAAATATTGTTTACAAACGTTGCTGCTATGAAAATTGCGGTATAGTAAATCTGAGATTTCGTGCCGTAATATATTATATTTATAACACAATGAATGATAATTGTACTTGTTTATATATTTAAAGCTTTCGGGCTAAGATGCTTAAGACTGGCTTATATATATAAAAGTTAAGTTTAGAAAAGGTTGGTATCAATTTCTATCAAAATCTCTGTCTCGTGTCTAAGCTTGATTATTTATTAGATATCTGTTTAAAATCTGATTGGCTTTCTCTGTTATAATTGCGCATGTGAGAAAGGCTAGCATACTTTCAATTTATTATCATATAAAAGTAAAAAAATAGGTTTAAAGATAAATACCAAAACAACTAAAGCAGTGTTTAAAGGATTTTCTAAAAAAAAAAAAAAAAGAAAATAAAAAAGCTTAAAGGATGAAATTAATAATAGAACTAAACAAGGATGGTGTGCTTTTCATATAAATAACTTAATACTGAAAGTAAATATACCTACATGTTTGAAAAGAAATATTTTAGTAGATATGTTTTATCAATTCTTATTTATAAAACTGATATTTAGAGATTTAACAGAAGAAGAATACAGAAACTTCAAAGCAATACAAAAATAGGGTCAGATATATGCTGGGAGTAACAATATGATACTGAATGTAAATATATTTGGGTGAGAGAATATATAAACAACATTAACATCATTGAAAGAATTACAAGTGGAATGATAATGGGTTGGATATATTGCTAGAAAAAAATGATAATTGTAAGAGATCTAGAAAAAGGCCACATGTAACATGGAAAGATAAAAGTTTTGCTGGTGTGGTGTAGAGAAGAGAGGCCCTATAAACTAAAAAACTAGGCTAATCTTGGAAAGACCTTTCATCAGGAAGTGGATCAGTAATTGTTGAAAACAATATATATTAAATAATAGTTAATGGTGTAATAAGGTTTTGTTCAATGCTCTAATCCAAATAAGCAATGAAATATCAAAAATGAGACATAGATAAATAGAATCATAGACTTGGAAACCTCAATCTTCTCATTATTAATATTAGGCCTATGCAAAAATCTGATTATTATTGAAACTGTTGATTGATAACTGAGGTTTTAGATTTCACACAAATAACAATGTATAAATCTTAGAAACAATGTTTCCTTTATGACTTTTGAATAATCAACTGAAAGTCTAGTGGTATAAATTATTCTAAAGCTTTCCAAATATTTTCATTAGAAGCTGCAATTTACTTTACAACCATCAATTGTAAGCTCCACTAATCATTGGATACTAGATGATAGTGCTATCTTCATATCCAAATGCTAGCTATTGGCCTTTCTCAGTGACAAGTGAATTTCTGTCTATAGAGATAGGATTAATTTATTTCTTTTAATATTATGGTAAGCTAATGATTCAACATCTTAATCTAACTTATCTATATGGCGATATAGATTTGATTACCATTTAATGTTATTCGAAAACTGGAATTTGGACCATAGTCAGATGATGAGAAGATGATAGAAGAGAAGCCATGATCTTTTTTGACTTCAACTCTTATTTTTCATCATCATCATCATCATCAACCATTATCAATCCACTGCAGGATGAAGGTCTCTCCAAGTTTAATCCATCTTCTCCGATCTTTAGCTTCTCTTCTCCACAACACCCCTGCACATTTTCTTATTTCATCCATCCATCTCACATGTGGTCTCTTTCTGGGTCTTTTACAATCTCTTGGAATCCAGTTTAAAATTTCAATTGTCCATCTATTATCATCTCTTCTAGCAATATGTCCAGCCCAACTCCATTTCAATCTTTTAATTTTTTCAATAAGGTCAGTAACACCTGTTTGTTGTCTTACCCATACATTGTGTTTTCGATCTCTTCTTGTTACTCCCAACATACATCTCTCCATACTCCTTTGAGTGGTCTGAAGTCTCTGTATTGCTCTTCTATTAAGTGTCCAAGTCTCAGATCCATAAGTAAGAATTGGTAAAACATATTTGTTAAAAAACATCCTTTTCAAACACATAGGCATATTTCCTTTTAGTATCAAGTTATTTCTACCAAAAGCACTCCAACCAAGTTTAATTCTATGATTAATTTCCTCCATTGTGTTTCCATCTGTATTAATAATCTGACCAAGGTATTTGTAACTGTTAACTTCTTCTAATTCTTCATAATCAATCTTTATTTTCATATTTTGAACAAATCGATTAAACATTACTTTAGTCTTTTTAACATTCATCTTTAGTCCTACTTTTCTACTTTCATCTGCTAACTCCTGCAACATTTCCTGCAGCTCTGAAGCATTATTTGCAAAAACAACTACATCATCTGCGAAATCTAAATGACTTAAATACTCTCCATTTACTTTCACTCCTTTAGTTTCCCATTTTAATCCACAAAATACTTCTTGCAGCACTGCTGTAAAGAGTTTTGGAGATATGGAGTCACCTTGTTTTACACCTTTCTCAATGTTGATTTTTCCAGTATCATTATGTAATCTAATTGTTGCTGTTGCATTTTTATAAATATTCTTTAAAATATGACAATATCCTGGATCTATATCTTGATGATCCAATGCTTTAATCACTGAAGAAATGTGTATAGAATTGAATGCCTTTTCATAATCTACAAATCCAAAACATAATGTCAACTCATATTCATTTGTCTTTTCTATGACTTCTCTCAATACCTGGATATGATCTATTGTACTAAAACCACGTTTACATCCAGCTTGTTCTCTTGGTTGGTGGAAATCCAAAGTTCTCTGCAGACGAGTTGTAATTATCTTGCTAAAAATTTTATATAAAACTGATAAAAGGCTGATAGGTCTGTAATTTCTAATATCTTCCTTATCACCTTTTTTAAATATTAATATTATTACTGCATTCTTCCAATCTTCCGGTACATCTTTATCATTTAGACATTTGGTATATAACTTTGCTAAAATTGTTTCTATTTCTTCACCTGCTTCTTTTAATATATCAATTATAATTCCATCATTTCCTGGAGCCTTTCTTTTCTTCATACACTTAATTGCATGTCTCACTTCTTCATTTAAAATTCTGGGCAATTCGGAAGATGTAATAGATATAGGAGGTACTTGTTCTTTATTACTATATAATTCTTGATAAAAATCTTCTACCAATTTCAAGATGTCATCTCTCTTTTTAGTAATAATTCCATCTTTTTTTTTTATTGCAGATATAAATTTCCTACCAATACCAAAATGTTGTTTAACATTTTTGAGACTTTTATTTTCTTCTACAGCTTTCCTTGCTATTTTACAGTTATACTTTCTTATATCATTTTCAACTCTTTTCAGTACCATTTTACAAAATTCGAGATATTCAATTCTTTTTAATACATCATTTTTGTATATCTTCATATTCCTTTTTTTCTTCATAAATTCTCTAGTCTCAGTAGAAATTTTATTAGTCAATTGCTGCTTTTTTCTACCAGCTATGTTTGTTGCAGTTTTTAAAAGTGTATCAGTTATTTTCATATTAATTTCATTCAAATCTGAATCATGTTCAAAATCTCCTAACATTTGAAACCTATTTGTAAGTTCTAATTTAAATTCATTAGAATGTTTCTGAAGATTAGGAATATCAACTGCAAATATTGTTTTTCTTAATAATGTTTGTCTCTCTAGTTTTACATTAACACGTAACTTACATCTTACTAATCGATGATCACTTCCTGTGTTAAATTTATTAAGAACATTACAATCTTGAAATATGTATTTTCTGTTAGTCAAAATATAATCCAATTCTGCTGTACCTTCATTTGGATGCTTCCATGTCCATTTCCATTTAACATTTTTCTCAAAAAATGAATTCATAATATAAATTTTTTCTTTTTCTGCAAACTCCACAAGTCTATGTCCTCTCTCATTTCTATTACCATAATCAAAATTACCTACAGCAATTTCATCTTTCATTTGTCTACCAATTCTAGCATTAAAGTCTCCCATAACAATTTTAAAATGTTGTTTACTCTGATCAAAAGCCTTTTGTACATCCATAAAAATCTTCTACTACTTCATCACTATGAAAACTTGTTGGGGCATAAACCTGAATTATCTGCATTTGGTATCTGCTATTAAGTTGTATAACTAATCTTGCCACTCTGTCCGATACCCCATCAATCTCCACAATATTGTTCTTCCACTTTTTATTTATAATGAATCCTACTCCATTTGTATTTCCAATATGTGTGCCTTTATAATAGAATATATGTCCACTTTTTAAATCAATTGTTTCTTCTCCTTTTCTTCTAACTTCACAAAGTCCAATAATGTCCCATTTAATATAAGACAGTTCTTCTTCTAATTCTTGCAATCTTCCTTCACTTGAAAGTGATCTGCAGTTGTAAGTACCTAAATAAAAAGTCGTCATCAAATGGCAGCCTGGGTCCGCAATCAGGGGATTCTTAGCAACCTCCGCCTTCGGCCACCAACCGCTGCCTTGGTGAGCCTCCTGGGAATACAGTGCATTAAAATAATAATAATTAGAAGATTGGGAGATCATATAATATTTGAATATTCCAATTGCAGAGTACACACAATAGTTCTATTCAAATGATTACATTAAGACTTTGTTGACTTTTTTTTTTACTTTATTCAAATGAAAATCACTAGGAATCTTCAAATTCTATGAATTTGCCATTATTTCAGTACTCTAAACCTCAAACAGCTCTATAATAAAATTATATTTACTTTCAACAGATTTTTAAAATAGCTTCAGAAACAAAAAGGTCGTCCAGGATATAATAATGATAAAAATATGTTGTTGTTTTTTTAGGTGTCAAAGCGTCGACCGGGAAGCGAACCCCAGAATAAGTGCTTGTAAGGCAGCTGTGCTAACCTCTCGGCTTGAAAGAATGACTTTAAAACGTATTGTTAATGATTCTAAAATTTCTAATTGTATTTTTTTTTAATAATAAAACTAGTTTTAAAAGTGGCATCTAGATATTTAATTACACTTTAAATTAAAATTACTCCATCATTATACATATATAACTATAATAAATAGAAAAAAAAAAGTTTTAATACGCTAAAAATAAAGTTGAATTTATATATATCATTTTATAAAAAAAGTTAATGTGGATATGATTTTATAATGGCAAATCTAAAAAAAAAAAAAAAAAATCACAAAGAAGAACATTCTTTTCAAAACACATTTATTCATTCCTGAATTGCATATTGTATGAATTTGGCCTTGTAATTATGTTAACATTTATTGGAAACTTTTAAAAGAATGCGATGCCACTGGGAGGCAATCGAAGCAAAGAAAACAGCTCCAATATTGATGAAACCAATTTTTTACTCATTCATAAAGCATTTCACTTTGCTTTTATAATTACATTAAAGTATTCAAAGAATAATAGCATATTTTTAACAAAAGTTATAAAAACTGTAACAAATGATTATTTATAATAAAAGCAAAATTATTTTTTATATAATAGTAAAATTCTCATAAAAGAATTTATTAAGCATAAAAATAAAATATGAAAGAAAAGTAATATCAATTTGAATACATATATATATATGGTATAACAAGTGATGAATTTCCTTGTTCAGCGGTTAGCACATCCGCTTGTCATTTTCATAAAAAACACGAGGTTCAATTCGAAGGCAGGTTATATTTTGTAATTGAATTTGCATTTAATTGGGTGATTTCTAAATAAGCGAATTAGTATACATAAATAAATTTTCAAGTTATAAGCAGACAGAACTTTATTTTTTTTTTTTGCATAGCTAGCCCACAGCAATTACTTAACCATTTAATTATTAATCAGTAAATAAATATCTAACCATTCTTAGCTAAAATTGAAAATATAAAAGAAAACTCTTAAACTCTAACTTGCCTAACATCTGACCAGTCTGGTGAAAAATTTCTTCTCTTTTTAAGTTCTTTGGGAGGCAGTTGGAGAGGCTTTTGTTTTGCAGTCGATGAAAAGACTGTTCACCATTTAATGTGTAACTAGGTGCGTTAGCAAACACAACAGCAACTTTTTTGTTAACTTTTGTTATGACTATAATATTTTTTTTGCCTCATGTGTCATAGCATCAGCCGGGAAGCGAACCCGCTAACCGGGGACAACTGCTTGTAAAGCAGCTGTCGCTGACCTCTCGACCACCAATGCTTGACAGGCTATAATATTATTGAAGACAAAATGTTTAAAGTCACATTTTATAATAACATTATGATATTCAATAAAAAAGAAAGAAAAAAAACAATAGAAACTTTTAAATAAATAAGCATTTATTTTTATATGACGCCATGTGCAATTAGCTTGAAAGGCTGATCTTTGAATGTAAGAAACTTTTTAAATAACTTCTATTGTATATTACTTTTTGCTTTATTCAGACATAGTATATTAGTACAATTTACATTTTTTCTATTGTATTCTCTCTACTTTATTGTCTATTGTACTATTAATTTTTATCTAATGTAATCTCTACAACAATATATATAAATTAATGATTTTAAATAACATTTGAGAAATCCGGCCAATCAATTAGGCTAATTTGGTGTAAACATTAAACATCACTAGCTAACAATTGTGCCATGAACACAATCGCAGTTCAAAATCCAATCATTCCTGATATAGAATTGAATTATGAAGCATGACATGATATTTACCTATTGGGTGTTTTAATGTTGCAGCAAATAGCCGAATAGATTGGCTGGATTGTTTAAATATTATTACGAGTCATTAATTTATATTAACAGCAATTTATCATAATGCATATTTGATTTGCATATAAATGTACACACACTTATATAGATATAAAAATCGCAGTGCTTGAAGCATTTGTACTGACTATTAATATTTTAATATCAAATCAATGGATGTATAAAAGACTTTTGATCAGAGTAAACAACATTTTAAAATTATTATGGGACACTTTAATGCTAAAATTGGTAAACAAATGAAATTGCTGTAGGTAATTTTGGTTATAATAATAAAAATGAGAGAGGACATAAACTTGTGGAATTTGCAGAAAAAGAAAATCTTTATATTATGAATTCTTTTTTTTGAGAAAAATGTTAAAAGGAAATGGGCATGGAAGCATACAAATTACAGAGAATTGGATTATATTTTGATTAACAGAAAATACATATTTCAAGATTATAATGTTCTTAAAAAATTTAACACAGGAAGTGATCATCGATTAGTAAGATGTAAGATACATGTGAATGCAAAACTAGAGAAACAAAAATTATTAAGAAAAACAATAGTTATAGTTGATATATCTAATCTTCAGAAACATTCTAATGAATTTAAATTAGAACTCACAAATCGGGTTCAAGAATTAGTATATTTTGAACATGATTCAGATTTGAATGAAATTAATATGAAAATAATTGATACACTTTTAAAAACTGCAACAAAGATAGCTATAGAAAAAAGCAGCAATTGACCAATAAAATTTCTACTGAGATTAGAGAATTTATGAAGAAAAGAGGGAATATAAAAATATACAAAAATGATGCATTAAAAAGGATTGAATATCTCGAATTTTGTAAAATAGTGCGGAAAAGAGTTAAAAATTATATAAGAAAGTATAAATGTGAACTAGCAAGGAAAGCTGTAGAAGAGAATAAAAGTCTCAAGAGTGTAAAACAACATTTTGGTATTGATATGAAATTTATATCTGCAATAAGAAAAAAAATTAGTACTAAAAAGAGAGATGATATCATGAAATAGGTAGAATGCTTCTATCAAGAATTATATAGTAATAAAGAACAAATACCTCCTGTGTCTATTATATCTTCCGATTACTCAGAATTTTAAATGAAGAAGTGAGACATTCAATTAAATGTAGGAAGAAAGGAAATGTTCCAGGTAATGATGGAATTATAATTGATATATTAAAAGAAGCAGATGAAGAAATAGAAAAGATTTTAGCAAAGTTATATACCAAATGTCTAAATGATAAAGATGTACCAGACGATTGGAAGAATGCAATATTAATATTTAAAAAAGGTGATAAAGAAAAAATTAGAAATTACAGACCTATCAGCCTTTTATCAATTTTATACAAATCTTTTACCAAGATAATTACAACTTGTCTACAGAGAACATTGGATTTCCACCAAACAAGAGAACAAGCTGGATTTAAAAGTGGTTTTAGTACAGTAGTTCATATCCAGGTATTGAGAGAAGTTATAGAAAGGACAAATGAATATGAATTGCCATTATGCTTTGGACTTGTAGATTATGAAAAAGCATTTGATTCTATACACATTTCTTCAGTGATTAAAGCATTGGATCATCAAGATATAGATCCAAGATATTGTCATATTTTAAAGAATATTTATAAAAATGCAACAGCAACAATTAAATTACATAATGATACTAGGAAAGTCAACATTGAGAAGAGTTTAAGACATAATGGTTCCATATCTACAAAACTTTTTACAGCAGTGCTGCAAGAAGTATTTTGTGGATAAAAATGGGAAGCTAAAGGAGTGAAAGTAAATGGAGATTATTTAAGTCATTTAGATTTTGCAGATGATATAATTGTTTTTGAAAATTATGCTTTAGAGCTTCAAGAAATGTTGCAGGAGTTATCAGAGGAAAGTAGGATTAAAGATAAATGTTTAAAAGACTAAAGTAATGTTTAATGGATTTTCTCAAAATATGAAAATAAAGATTGATTATGATGAGTTAAAAGAAATTAACAGCTACAGATACCTTGGTCAGATTATTAATACAGATGGAAGCATAATGAATGAAATTAACCATAGAATTAAACTTGATTGGAGTGCTTTTGGTAGAAATAACTTGATACTAAAAGAAAATATACCTATGTGTTTGAAAAAGAAGGTTTTTAATAAATGTGTTTTACCAGTTCTTACTTATGGATCTGAGACTTGGACACTTAATAGAAGAACAATACAGAGACTTCAAACCACTCAAAGAAGTATGGAGAGATGCATGTTGAGAGTAACAAGAAGAGATCGAAAATGCAATATATGAGTAAGAGAACAACAGGTGTTACTGACCTCATTGAAAAAATTAAAAGACCGAAGTAAAGTTGGGCTAGACATATTGCTAGAAGAGATGATAATGAATGGAAAATTAAAATCTTACACTGGATTCCACAAGATTGTAAAAGACCCAGAAAAAGACCACATGTGAGATGGATGAAATAAGAAAGTGTGCAGGGGTGATGTGGAGAAGAGAAGCTAAAGATCGGAGAAGATGGATTGAACTTGGAGAGACCATCCTGCAGTGGAGTGATAATATTTGATGATGATGATGATGAATATAAGAACATTGCAATATTAACATGGTTGATTCTTGAAATATTTGTACTACAGAGAAATTTGTTAGGTTTTTATATAGGATGGTGGTCAAGCAATAAATTCTTCCAGCATTGTAACTGGAATTTACATCTATCCAAGCTTGTTTGCATATTTCTTGGTGCAATTATTTATTTGACTTTACATACACTTGATACAAACTTCACTTCTCACAATTTTGAAATATATAAATAAAAAAAAGAATATAAATATATAATTGGCTTAATGATAAAGCTTTTCAATAAAATGTGAGTTATATATGATGTACAATGTGTGTGAAGGGATTTGGAACAAAATATAGTAGATATTACAGCCCCCTACATTGATTTTTATTAATGTTTGGTATGCCACTAAGTTACAATCAAAATTTAAGTTCTAAAATACTTAGGAAGTTTTATTATTTCGACTTTATTAGTATTTTATTGCAATGATTTTTAAATTAAAAGCCAGGTTACAAAATATTTACCAATATTATTAATATTTTAACTAGCAATCTTTACATTTGAAGTTGGAAATCTATGTTACAATAAATTCTTGAAAAAACGTATAGACTTTAATGTTATTTAGTTCTATTACAGTGTTAGAATAAAAATTGGAAGTCACTCATAAACAATTGTTCTAACTCCAGAAAAAGAAAATAGAAAGTCCAAAAAAGATAAAACATTAAAAATAAGTGCAGTAATAATTATGCAAACCAATTGATGAACTAGCTCAAAATTAACATTAAACACATGCTGATCATCTAGTTTATTTATTTAATATTTTATGTTGCTGTCTTTCATCTTTTTGAGAGATTTCAACACATTTCTTAATTGTAATTCTCCATAGTAACCTACCTTCAGATTTTTTTTTCTTATGTGTCAAAGCATTGGCCGGGGAGCGAACCCGCAAAGCCGGGACAACTGCTTGTAAGGCAGCTGTGCTGACCACTCGGCCACCAACGCTTGACTTCCTAATGAAAGCAATCAATATTTAATTTTAAGAGTATCTTTACGATAATAAACAGTATCTGCTGTCCTACAAATAACTGTTCTTGAGTTCATCATACTTTTAGAAAATCTTTGTTTGCATAAACTGCATCCAGAAAAAAGAAGCACATTGATTAATCTTAAAATCTTGAACATTTATAAGTAATTTTTTTTCTAATATCCTTACATTATTTCAATAAAGGATCTAAGTTTCACTTCCATATAATAAATTGGGTAAAATAACAGCTGCATTTATAATTATATAAAATAAGAATTTCATAAATGGCCAACAAAGCAACAATATTAATTGGCTTTGATCAGAATCTAGATTGAAAGAAGAAAAATAATTTAAATTGTACACATAAGTACCTTAAATGCACATTAAGACAATTTTAAACATATTTCATTTTCTTATTTATTTTTAGACAGCAGAGTATAATAGCATATAGAAAGATGAAGTATGAGATATAAAAGATGCCCACATATTTCTATATACAAGTTTTTTTTTTTCGAAACTTAATCTAGTAGAATTGACAAATTATAATTATAGCGAATGATGTGATAAATACATTAGTTACATATAAATATGTGCCCAAAGTATATTCGTGACAAAGTTCTGTCATGTTTAGACGACCCGAAGCAAATAAATTTAAGTTTATAAATTTAGTGAATTTGTAAAGATGTTTCTAAGAAGTAATATTGTACGTAATAATAATCAGTTACTCAGAAAGTCATGTGATGTCTGATCAAATAGTCGTCAGACAGATTATAGCAAGAACTAACTTTTTTACAGTTGGCAAGAGATACAGAAACCTTTAAGACTTTTAGTCTGATATGCTCACCAAATTTTCTTATAATGTAAAAAAAAAATCATAGCTTTTTTAAATTTTGATTCTAGCAATTATATTTACAATAATTAAGTTTGAAATATGAATTTTTAATTAAGTTTATATTTCAAAAATTAAAAAAAAACTTATATCAATTAGTTTCATATATATATAAAGATATTTTAATTATAAAAGTTAGCAATAATATTTGTGTTTAATAGACAAAACTTATCAATGAATGAATTATTCGGAATTTAACATTTCGTTTATTTATAAAAGAGAAATTATCATAAATAAGCATCAGCTCGATGTTTTGAATAGAAATTCCTAAGGGACCATATATTAGATAAATTTAAAATATACTTTCAAATGTATTAATAAATACAAGACATACTTAATAATTAAAGTACTTAATTATAGGGGATTTGAACCACTTTCAAGCTCCCATCCGCTACACATGATCACGCATATGTGAAAAAATAAATGATTTCCAATATAAATATTCCATGCTGAAACAGCATTCATCAGTTGGTTCAGCATGAAATACATAGACTGGAGATCATTTATTTTTTTCACGTGTGTCGTCATGTGTATCAATTATATGAGATAGATACAATAACCAAAAAGAGCTTGAAAGTCTGGGTTCAAATCCCCTGTAATTATATCAAAACTCCAGGGATATAAAGTATACCTGCATTTAAATATTAAAATACTTAAGTGTTTTTGACACTGTACTATTTTACATTTGCATAATTAAAATTTGCATAAAATGAAAAATGGCTTATAACTTTCTTGGTCACTTGCAGTTTCAGTTTTGTTAACATTTCTGATAATTTCTAAACACAATTTCTGGATAATATACAAAAAAATATAACTTGTATAACAGTTTTGTTTATTTACAAGGCATAAAGTGAAATCATCTCTCTTTTCATTAATTGTTATATTTTTAAGCTTTATTAGTGTTCAATTCTTAAATATATTAAACAGTCATTTATCGATCTGTAATCAAAGAAATGCACCTGGGTTTCTTTTTGTGTAAATTTTTTAAATGCGATTTTGAAGTATGCAATTCATGTTTCTGCTTAATATCTTTCTATGGGTTTTCTTTTATGCAATAAAGAAATTCATATTTCACTTAAAATGAGGATTTCCTCATTTTATATGCATGCATTAAATTTTACATACTTTAAATGCCTGTTGGAAAAGGGTTCGGCAATAAATTTAGATACCGTAGAAGATTTAGAAAAAGATAATGAAACAGGAGTGGAACTGTTCATTTCACAGCAAAAATGATTAGAGAATCAATTGGAAAATCATTTTCTTGTTAGTGACACAAATTATGAACTAAATTCCAATGAGAGCTAAATAGTTGTATGTCCATGTTATGTATGTATATGTTTATATTTTCTTTTATACACATATATACATGGAGAAACTTTTAGACAGAAAAAAGTTACAAGTAAAAATATTTAAGAACTTTTAATTTCTACTTAAAAAGAATATTTTTTTAAAAGTTTTTAAATATTTTTACTTGTAACTTTTTTCTGTCTAAAAGTTTCTCCATGTATATATGTGTATATATATGTAAAATAAATTATATATAAAAAACATTGTTTTGAATAAAATTAAATAGTTAATAAAAAAAGTTTGTCGTGTATCAATTTTTTTCAAATATTTGAAATTTTTTATTAGTCATACTTTATTTCTTTATTTTTTGTGTGTGTAAATTTTAAAGTAATTCTATGTTATTGCTTTGGTTTTATGCAATTTTTGAAATTTTTGGGACATATCCTACATTTTTCAAAGTAAGTTACGTCTATTTTTGTGTAATTTTTTTTAATGCGGGTTTTCTGTGGAACCTATCTACAGCATAAAAAGAGACCCAGGTGTGAAGTATTTTGTAATTCCAGCTATTTAACAAACTTTGGTAAAATAATATATAAATTAGTATGAGAAATTATCAATAATTTAATATATTTGAATACTACATGTCTAGGAAGCAAAATTGATTTATTTAAAATATTAACATTTTAAAAAAAATTATATATAAATCTATACATTACTTGAAAAATATTTTGAAACTTTCACACACACACACACACATATATATATACTTTTTAATGATTACTTATAAATTCATTTAGCTTGGAGCATTATTACACTTATTATTTAAGTAATACTTTGAGTGAAATTTGAAATTTGGGTACTTAGATATTAGTCCTGCGATGTAGGGTAGATGGTATGCCTTTTCACATCCACAATAAATGTGTAATCTTGCAATGATGTCAAATTTAAATAAAATAAACCTTGCAATATTATCCATCTCATCTTTATCAAAGCGTGTTTTTTTTTTTTGATATTTCGATAATTTCAGTTATTGTCTAGATTTCTTTCTGACAACAGCTTTCATTTCAATTGCATTTTTGCTTCATCCAAATATTTCAACGTTATTTCTACTTCTGAGTTCATTTGATTTGTGTTGCATAGATTGCATAAAAAATGATGACACGTTCATTTGCATACTGGACATAAAAAAAAAATTTCCACTAGGATGAAAAGTTAATATAAGTGTTGTAATTTATATTTCTTTATTTTTATAAATTTTTTTGGATTTTTTGTGTTTTGTTTTTTAAAAAAAAATACATTTGTTTATTAGCATTTCTGTGGAAAATCCTGTTCAGCCAATAATCTGCACAATCACATGTTCAGTAAACCTCCATTTGGGGTGAATTTTTTCAGTTGAGATCTCCATTTTGTAATATAAATGCCAAATTGCTTGTTTCAATGTGACGGTAAATAGTGTATGTGTATATTTTGTTTTTTTATAAATAATATTTTAAAAAATAATAATTTAGTGATTGTTTTGTCCATATTTAAAATAATAGTTTGGAAAAAAAGTAATGGTATTTGTTTTTTTGTACATATTTTTGGGCAGAGAAAATATACTTTTTAAAATCGGCTTTTCTTTCTTTCTTTTTTTTTTGTGGAATTCATATCTTTAATGTTGTTATAAATTTTACAGTGTGAAAGTCATATATGTTTCTGGGTGGCAAATCAATATTTATTTTTAAAATGTTACATTGTTATAAATTTTATACTTTTTCTTGTCAAAGTCATATATAATTTTGCTCCATATTTTATATTTTTAGTTGTGGGAAACTGGTATTTTTAATCCTGTAACATGAAGTACCTATTAGACATGCTATATGTTTTCACATACATATTCAACTTGCCAATAACTTTGTAAATCTTGTGAAAATATCATGTACAAGATCCTTGTACACATTATTTTGGTCAGATCACAAAATTAGAAAGTTATCAGTGGATTGATATGAGTGTGAAAAGGTGCAGCAAGTCTAATACATGCTCCGTCTTGCAGGACTAATACTCAAGTACCAAAATTTATAATTGCACAATTTGTAATGTTATAATTAACTATTTATTAGTTTGCATTCAGAATAGGTTATATTTACCTGTTTAAAAAAATTTATTTAAACTTCTATGTATCAATAATTTCAATCTGTAGACAAGTTGCAATCTTTAGTGTCTATATAAGTATATTAGACTATTGTGGGATTCTACCTTTATTGTTAAAAGAAGGTTGCCTTGACAACAATTTGAAGTTGTTGATTGTTATTGATATAGGGACTGTCAAAGTATTGACTGTTTTTAATAATATACATATATATATACACCAATTATTTATTTATTAAAAACAAAAACTGGAATAAACCTTATAAAATTCAATATAGCAAAAAAAATATATAAAACATAAAAATGGATTTTTTTATTTTTCAAAATATTGTTTATTTCAATTTTTTATTTACTATTATTTATTTATCAATGTAAAAAATACTAAACCAGAGTTTAAATATAAATTTAGTAAGATTTAAGCGTAGAAAGTATACTTAGTATATTAAATCTGACTAAATTTATATATATATATTTTAAGTGTCATAGCATCGGCTGGGATGCGAACCCGCAACCCGGGCAACTGCCTGCTAGTGCAAGGCAGTCGCGCTGACCTCTCGACCACCAATGCAAGACACTAAATTTATATTTAAACTCTGTTTTGACATTTTTTACATTAATATTTAGAATGGCAGAATACCAAAACATAATTATTATTTATTTGTGTATATGTATTTCATTCTAAAATAAGAGACTTCCTATTTTGTTAGAAACAAACGATTCTCAGTATTTTTTTTACATTGCACGGGATTCGTGTGATGTAAACTTAAGTTTGTATAACAAATTACAATAGAATTATAAATCATTCATTAGATATTTATACTTAGTTGCATTAATAAATTTCATATAATTATAAGCATTTATTTTGATAATTTTAAATCGTAGTTTTTAGATGTTATATACATATAATTTTATTTTATTTGCTTTAAAAGTTATCTAAGCCATTTACTTCTTTCTATTAATGGTTTATTAGAGATCGTTCATTCGCATACAACCTGACAATTATAAGAAGGCAAAATGTTTATATTGCTGAATAATAAGAATCGTTTTACCTCTGCAATAAAAACAATGATGACACAGTCCCCTTTTTCTTCATCATTCAAGTTCTCCAGTAAAGAATGTAAAGTCTCCATTAGGTAACTCTGAACATTTCGCTTGATAGTTGGAATTCCCATCACCACAGAAACTGCAAAGACAAAATATTGATGATATATAATAAAAAGAATGGTAATAACTGTTCTCTACATAATAAAGCATTTATTACAACTAAGTGATATTTAATTATAAAAAGTGAAAGTTTCATCATTGCTTGCCAATCACTTAAAACAATTTATTTTATCTTTCCTCATTTGAACATCCAAAAAATTTAATAAATCCTTACACCACAAAAAAAATTTAAACAAATATATTTTTAAAAAGGTATTAACTTTCATACTCATAAATTAGTTCAGTGGTTGAAATTGTAAATATGTCTTGTTTCAGTTGTAGACTAGAAAACTCAAGAGCTAATAATTCCTGAATTAATTGTCATTTCTGACACTAAACATCACAAGACATCCTGAGTGACAGCCATGCTATTAATTCATTATGTATATATACTAAAGGAAATATACAAAAATAACTATTAAAAAAATAAAACAATTAGTAGAAATATTTACAATTCATCCCCAACAGCAAACCAATTATCAGACAATTTGAAAATATATTAAATAAAAAAATAAACATTCATAAATTTTAATTTAAAAATTTTATGGAAGCACCTGCTAGTAGGGATCCCATCATACACCATCTCTCAATCAGCTATTCTCTTATCTTGCATACTCTCCAGGCACACAATCATATTCTCTTTCCATTGATTACTATAATTTTTTTTTCACAACCACATGATGTTTAAATATTTTTAATTACTTTGCTTCATAAGTGTGATGTATATAATGTTTGCTATTATATATGGTTCAGATATCCACGGGAAATCTCAAAAACAAATACAGTGGATATGAGAGAACTGAATAATATATTTAAAATAATCATCTAATAATATTTTCACATTTTACTAAATAAAAACTTTTTTTTTTCAATAGAAAATATAGTAGTTGACTATATTTATATGCTTGGTCTTTATCTGCTTTGTTTAGCATAATTTATCAAAATAACTTCAATAATTATTATGTTTTTTTCTTTATAAAAATTTTAGCCACAATAATTTACATTATTAATAACCAGCAAGCTTGTGGTGCTTGTAGTAGCAGATAATAATTTTATTTATTCAACTTCAGAGCCATCTATTGTGAATTTGAGTTACTGAAGAAGGCTAGATGTTCTAATTATTCTATTCCATATCCCAAGCCTAGTTTCGTTTTATGGCTTTCTTCAGTGTGGAATTTATACATAATGCATCCTAATGCCCATCACTTATTTTTAACACTAGATAGTTGAACAATAGACTAAACAGAATCAGTTGTTTCTTATAAAATCATATGTTAAATGTAAGTAAGCATTTGTCTGATTTGCATAAGATATACATTATAAAACATGTTGTTAATAAAACTGCAACTAATAAATATAACTGATTTTCACCCCAGTGTATATCAGAAGACTATAAGAAGCCATCATGTAAAGTTAATAAAATCAACAGACACTAACTCCTATGACAAATTATTAGTTTGTTGGTCTTCTATAAGTAGAAGACACCTGACATGTACTGTTTCCCACTCATTTCCTCAATATATTAAAATTTTAAACCTATCAATCAGTTAGTTTACATAACAAGATAATAATGAACCAATTTTTTAGAAATCAATCATAAAAATTTCCACTGAACTATTTATTGTAAAATGATACTAATACAAAACTGAAATGCAAGCAGTTTTTTGCTTATTGTAACATCTAAGATGATCAAATAATATCTAGTTTATTGTTGCATCTAAAAAAAAAGTTCTTTTAAACACACACACACACACACATATCATTTTTAACATTATTGATCCACTTTAGGATGAAAGCTTATCCAAGTTTTATTAAGTTTTTCCATAGACTTTCCTGTTCACATGACATTAGCAATCTTCCTTATTTGATCCATCTATCCTGCATGTAATATCTTTGAAAATCCACTGTTTAAGACTTCAACTGTCCAGTTATCATCTCTCCTAGTAATGTGTCTATCATTTTATTTCAATCACTTAATTCTTTCGCTGTTGCCAATAATAATTGTTTATTCTCTCACCCATATCTTTTACCTTTGATCTCTTCCTGGCTACTCCCAACATACATCTCTCTATAGTTCAATTAGTGATTTGAAGTCTTTATATAGCTCTTCTGATAAGCTTCCAAATCTCAGAACTATATGTAAGGAATTTGTTAATCACATCTCTTAAAATATTTTTTCTTTTCTTAGCCATATTTCCATTTAATGTTAAGATATTTCTACCAAAAAATACTACATCAATGTTTAATTCTAGGCTTAAAATGCATATTTTTACAAAGAACATTAAAAGCAGGAAATGAGATTTATTACAAATCTTATATATATGCACGATACCTTATCTGTAAATGTGCCGAGATATATACAGCGCGTAAGTTTCTATAGGCTTTGCAAAATGAATACACACTTCTCATATTTTAAAGTTTTTCTTTCATCATTTATTTATTGCAAATGAATAAATTCATATTACAGAAGTGACTGTATGTACAAGACCATACTTTTTAACCTTTGTGAATTTAAAATAGTGATATAATGATAGACTTTGAGAGCAAACGATTTTTTAAGGATCCTTAATTTCTCACTTCCAGTGCTCGAACATCAAAAGACTTCCTGAAATATTCTTCCCGCTACTCCCATCATCATAGCTTGTGTTTAATAAAGTTACCAAATAAAATTTATTGTTTTCTCTGTCTTCGTCTTTTTAATTGTGCTAACAAATGCCTTTAAATTAATTAGTTATTTAAATGTTATTAATCTATGCTTTAGTGCTAAATATTATTCAGTAATTACTCAGCAAAACATAAGTTTAAAACTGTTAATTTTTCATTTTTTTAAAATATTAATTAAAGTCATTGTTTGACAAAAAGAAAAAAAATGAAAGAAAAAAAACAGCAAATTAAAATTATTTTCAGTAACCACAACAAATGTAATTAACTGCTCAGTGAAACAAATTATTATAAAATAACTGCAGCACGAGGTAAAAAAAAAAAAAAAAGATAATTGAAAATAAATATTAACCATGCATAAATGATAATTCACATGAAATAGTAAGTAAATTATTATAAACATATGAAGAAATATCAAAAAGTTCTTATTCTAATTATGAGATGGAATGGGCGGTGTGATGATTAATGTTTCAGTTTGCATGCTGTAAAGTGGAGTTCAAGATTAGAATAGAAGTACAAATATTTCAAGTAGCTAAAGAATTTCCAATTTAACCCATGATATTTGCATATATGTGGTACATAATTGCCTCATTTAACTGTTCAATATTAGTCAATAAAGTCATATTTAAGGGAAAGTTACACATTCCCGTTTGGTTTAAAACATATGGATAATATAATAGCTTTTAGAGAAATCAACAATTTCTGACAAAAGCACAATGTTAGAAAAATATATTTATATTCTAAACAATTTTATATATCTACTGATTCAAGAATCTTATAAACTAAGTATATCCTTCTACACAAAAGTGTAATCTTCTGTTGAAAAAGCCTGGAACACAAGTCTACCTATATTTCTTAGAAGTACTTGGCCTATATTCCTCATAACAAAGATTAGGTCTAAAATAATTTTTAGGGACAACTTTTTGGAAAAACACTGCATGGTTAAGTGTTGGGATGCAAATATTTTAAGGACAAACAAACTCCTTGGTATTAGAATTTTCTATTGGTAAATACTGTGATTTTGTTTGGAAAAAAAGTGTCCATACTAAACTTTTGTATACATAATTAAATATTACCATGAGAAATATTAATGATATATACAAATCTATTTCCTTGAAATAGTTTCCAATCCTTTCATGTATTACATCACCAAATATTAGAAGAAAAATTACATAACAGAAAATATATAATGTTATTAAGAAAATCAGACGTACCATTACCCTAAGATACAGTTTTACTATTTGAGATAAATTCCAAATCAAAATTCTCTTGACAATTGAAGAATTGTGAATCAAAAATGAACATAATGTGAGTCTCCTGACAATTTTTTTTCTTGTAGAACTGAAGTTTGTCAAGCAGATTCAGAACTACCCAATGTGGATATGCTTTACAGCCTTTGGCTTATTAGTTCTAACAAATATAAATCATGATTATATAGTTAATGACTGCCAAATCTAGGCATAACAGTTGAAAATTGCAGATTTTAATAAAGCTACTTCATTGGAATCTCCACAGATTCATCTAAAATGTTGGTTAATAGTTAGCTATCGTTAAAAAAAAAACAGATCTTATATTAAATAAATAGGTCATGTATAGTTGCAATAAAAATGCCAAAAAAATTTAATTTTAATTTATAAATATGAATCATCTATCAATCAACAATTTTCATTCATTGCAAGCCCAGTTTTATAGCTACTTTTATTCTTGATTTATTACTGTACTATCTTCTTCATATCTGTATTAATCTATTTTTTTTTATTATTGTAAATGATGTCTTAATAAATATTGTGAACCTTTGACAAGCATGAATATGATATAGAATTTGCTATTTTCAATAGTTTTCAGACACCCATAGGACAACTTGTAAGTCAAATATAATCAATATGTGTTGGAAGCCATGACATAGTAAACTGTGGACTTATCAACATTTCTTGAATCATTATTATTTGTATCTAATTAATCTCTTTGTTAATCTGTCTCCCTTATGTTAACCAAGCCATTTTTATAATTATTCTATTTAAAACAATAAACAAAAATTAGCAATAAGTTATAGTGAATTGATATTTTAATTAACTAAATCAAGATTATTTTAATATACAGGATGACTAAATCAGAAAGAAATGAGAGCTAAAATGACTAATTTAAGAATTACACTGTTTTATGAAAAAAGTTAATACTTTCAGAAATACATAGATATGTATGATCTAGACAAAATTTCATGAAACTTCATTGAAAAACTAGTTTTAGATCAGGTGGCCATAAAGCTTTTAGCCAATTCTCTAATGTCAAGTCTTTCTGTAGAATATGTGATGTTATATCTGATAATAATATGTTCCTAATATCCACTGCTTTGACCTAGTAACAGCAGTGAAGTCTTTTTATTTGAAGTGATGTCTTTTCCATATAAATTGCAGAAAACATGTTGATTGGGGAGAATTTGATTGAACTAGGCATCATATTTTAATATGCCCTTTATACAATAGTTTCATTGGCAGTTCATCAACCCAGTTTTTAAGTAATCTAATTCAGATGAAGGAATTTTTCAACATAAAAAGGATTATTCAATTGTATTAGAACAGTTCTTTTACTTTATCATGTGATCAAAGTGTTAGTATTCATTCATTTTATAGTTAAAATCCAAAGCGCATGTGCAACAGTTTAATGCTGTTTATATTATAACATCAAATTTTTGTAAAAGATAAAATGAAGCTAAGAAGAACCTTTATCACTCTTTATATTTATGTGGTTTATTGCTTCATAAACTTGATAAAAAATATATACTGATCTAAAGTATATGATAAAAAAAACATAGTATGCATTGAATGAGGCAGAAGGATATGTTTTGACCTTGAATGCTGATCTAATATTAATCAAAAAGTAGTTTTATAATCATATAATTATATACAAGTCAAATCACTATATTGCCCTCTAATAGGGATTCACAAAATGTATTAATAATTGGTTATATAAAATAGATAATGAGATATGTTTTATATTTGGGTATTAATTAGAGAATTGCAGAGTTCAATCGAACAGAACTAATAGGATTTTCATTTTTAAAGCAATATCAACTGAAATGGAAGTTGTTAAAAAAATATATATAAAATAACTTTCCATCTTTTTAAAAATATATGTAATTGCAAATAAATAATACAAAAAAACAAAAAGCATTTTTATAATATTTTGTTGTCGTCTTCAGTGTGAATGTAGATAAACATTAATGCACATATACTACTATATACAACAGCAGATTACGTACAATATCTAAATTTTGGTTTACGACTTGCATTTTTTATATTTATGATACCATTACACAATAAAGAAAATCTTGCCAATATTATTTATGCATTGATATAGCTACAAAATAATGAAAATTATCATTAGTTTACTTTTATTAATCACTACTATAGGTTTATTTGGATACAAAATATATCCATGTTTTATCGTGCATCTTCCTCTTATACATATATATTCTATACATGCAATAAGTACACACTTAACTATGCACATAATGAGATTCGATTATTATGCATAGTCATGTGTATATACGTGTGTATTCATATATAAATATTCATAAATATACATATTATTATAAGGACATCTTGCAACATTTTATTATGATTTTCTAATCATTTTTTTCATTAATTGGTCAATTAGTTAATTGTATAAATGTTTTATATTCATTTACGGTTTAATAATATATTTTTAAATTTAATTGGTTTCATAGTTTTTTTCTTCTATTAGAATCTTTAATATAATATAAAGGTTTAATAATGTTTTGATAATTTATTTGAACACTATAGGTTAAATAGGTGTATATGGTGCTGGTTATCTTCTATTAATTATTTTAGTATACTTTTAACAGAACCCCAGTTAATCTATTCAGCATCTGGAACAAGCCTTAAAAATATTCACTTTAAAACTATTGAAAAGGCAGTGAATTTAATAGGAAAAATATGTATTAAATAAAAATATTTATTGAATATATATATAAGAATAAATTATAATAAATAAATATATATATATACGATAGATAATATATAATAAAATATATTCCACAAGAGTAGGTAGACAATTATCAACTATTATAGTAATGAATTTTTGATACAAAACAATATTTGTTATTTTACTGAGCCAGGCTTTCGATACAGCTTATGTTTGTCAAAGCAGAAGTATCCGCATGCTTATAAACATATATTAAACTAGTTGCTGATTATCATAGATTTGTATATGTCATTAGATTAAATGACTAGTGCTTGCCGAAAGGGATGCTATTGGCTCATATTTATTGAAGTTCTTAAAATTAATTATGTGGCAAGCTTCTTTTATTTTGCAGTTTTTCTTATTACTTTCTAAGCAAATAATTTTAGCTTTAGAAGGTTTAAAGAAATGACCAGATTTTTTCTCATGGCGTACATACATTAAGCTATAAGCACTGTTGCATTTAGCTATGTTATAGCATAATGAGTGATCTGAATTACAAAATTGACAATCCAGGGCATATACCAATTAAGCTTTATCATCATCTTTAATCCTATTTTTGGCATTGTTAATGTATATTCAATATAATGTCTCACTTTAGTGCCTATTTCAATTCAACACCTGAGGCAAACATCTCATTGCATACCTACTGAACTAGCCCTGGTTTCTTCTTTCTTTTAATTGTTTTCTGTACATTCATAATAAATTATATTATACATTATATTTTATGTTAGATATGAATGTTTTATAATTTTTTCTGTTTAACTGTTTAATATTTATATCTTTATATAATTATTTAAAATTTAATAAATTATCAGAGATTATAACTTTTTATGCAGTTATTATTCTTAAAATTCTTATTATTAAAATTATTATTACTTGAAAAAATAATACTATTATATTGTCTTTAAGATAAGGGTTATTTACTATACTAATTTGGTACAAGCAGAACCTATCTATGCTTTAATCACAGAATAGGCCCCCATCCACATATCATTAAAGTAAAGAAAAACTGAATAATGTTTCGTATTTTTGATATAAAAAAAATTAGAAATTAAAAAAAAAAGAGGGGAAATAATTTAATATTTAAATTAAAAATAAATGAAACATGAAAATAATATATTTAAAAAACAAATCTGAAAATATATTTAGTTTACTCGATATATAGTGATTAAAGTTTGATCAATACAAATAATTCATAAGAAATTAAATTAGTGATGAAGGTAAATACAATTCCATAAGAAATTAAATTTGCAAAATCAATCTTCAGATTAATATAAATAAGGAGTTAGTACAATATAAACATAAAAAAATAATGAAGGCAATAAATCCATAACAAATTAAAGTCCAAAAAGATGACCATTTATGAGATAATTAAAAAATTAGGTCATGTGACATCTGGCATGATTTTTGTTTTTTGTAATAATAAAAAAATATGGATGCCATGAAAAAGTATATAGATACAAAGTTACATTTATATTAATAACTATTTGAATTAAAATCACTACTGGTAGCAAATAATGTTTTACCAATAAGGTCAATTGCAAATCTATAAAAAAATAAATTACAAAAAGCAATCATTCTGATTTGAATGTACAGGTATATTTTGAATGTTATTCAGGAATACAACAAACAAGTCTTGACATATATTTTGTCAAGAGATTTTTCAACATAAATAGCCAAGATATTAGTAGAAAAGATCTTGGAAAATACCTCTCATTTTAAAAAATTTTGCACTTAACCTCAAATCAAGAACTTTCAATAGAATGAGTGTGATTTTCTGTCAATGAGACTATATAATACTGCTACTGATGATGAATGAATGACTGAACTCTCTCTTTCTCTCTGATGTTTAAGTTCACATACACCAGTCATTCATCAGAGTGTATTCCCAAATAGACACACATTCCCTTTCTATAATGGGAAGCAGAGTTGCTTGTTTGAGATTTTAATTTTTTATGGATTTACTGCTATTAATTACTTTTTTATGAACTATATGATTTACTTTTTGTATTGTTATGCTAACCATTATACTCTATTGTGATAAATGTAGCATTTCACCTGTACATTCTTATGGCATCCATGTTTTTCATTTTAATTTATTATAGATTTATTCTTATCATGCACCACAAATAATATGTCTTCCTTTTTATAATGACTGCTTTTTAAATCCTTATTTATATACAATTTATGGATTGGTTTTCAAATTTAATTTCTTATGTAGTTGCATTTGCTCTTATCTCTAATTTAATTTTTTATGGATCACTTGCACTGATTATATTTTTGAAGGTATTTCTTTTTTTGATCACAGTACATTCATTCGGTTGCTGAGTATATAATCTTCAATTTTTTTTCCCTAAATAATATTTATGCTTCTTTTTTTTTTAAAGTAAATATATTAAATTTTTTTCTTCCTTTTTTTTTTTTCTTTCCAATTTTTGATTTTTTTTTATAAAAATTGTCAAACTTATTAATTAGTTTTTTCTTTGCTTTAGTTGTATATGGACAATCTATGAACAGAACATAGGGGTTATACTACCACTAATAAATTTAAGCAATAATGCAAATGAGTTTTGCGTGGAATAAAAATTTCAGAAATAATTAAATCCTTGAATGCATTTTTAATGCATAGAAGCTTTTTTAACAGACAGCCATTAGAACAACAATGTGATAGACCATTACATGTATGAACAGTAACAAACTTTCTACAATAGTGCCACCCAGTACCACCCTTAGTAATCAATAAATGCAAGAAGGGAAGAGTTTGCTACTGTTTTAACAGCTTGTGGAAGAATAGGAAGTGGTAATCATGTGATGTTAAGTGATCATTAAATGTTATTACAGGAAATAGTACTAACTTTAAATTTGATTTTGTATGTGCATACTCCAAATCACAGTCAATTAAATGCTGGATTTTCTATTCGTCCCTAAGTTTACATTATTATCAAACCTATGCCTCTTTTATTTTTCATTTTCTATTATCCTGTATCACTACAAACTATCCTTACCAAATATTGTTTTATAATTCAAAAACATGAATAACATCACAGGAGTCTCTGTTGTTATTAAGATATTTTTAATAGTTTTGGGATTTTATCCATATTTTTTTAAGTACTGCAATAAAATATATAAAAATGAAGTAACTAAAAAAAATGAATATAACTCCATAATTGTTAAAAGTATATATTTGTAATAAAATTGTAATAAATAATAATATAAAAGAATATTTTATTTTTAAAAAGCATGTATTATAATAATACTTAATATAATCAAATTTTAAGAATAATAAATTTATAAAAAATTCATACTTTCCAATAATTTATAAAATATTAATCAAAAATAAAATTCCAATAAATAAAGTTATAAATATTAGAGGGATAAACAAAAAAAAAAAACTAGAATCACTCGTATCTAATTCTAAAGTAAAAAAAGAGAGATAAATATAAAAAAAGATGTCTATAAAATTAATTGTGGAATGTATAATTGATTTCTCATTTGTCATATATATAAATTAGATATTGCTTTCTATTTAATATATAACCATAAAATAAATAGTCAAAAGAACATTAAGCTTTTATGCTACATTAAATATTCTCCCAATAGAAAAGTCTACATTTAATATAATGAAGAAAAAGGATTAATAAAGGCAAAAAATATAATTAATTAATGAGTGATAATTTAAACAATGAATAAAAAATTTAATATGTATACAAGTATATGAAAGCACTATAATATTTTCCATATATATGAGTATGTATATAAATGTTAAAAAGACTAAAGTAATGTTTAATGGATTTTCTCAAAATATGAAAATAAAGATTGATTATGACGAGTTAGAAGAAGTTAACAGTTACAAATACCTTGGTCAGATTATTAATACAGATGGAAACATAATGGATGAAATTAATCATATAATTAAACTTGGTTGGAGTGCTTTTGGTAGAAATAACTTGATACTAAAAGGAAATATGCCCATGTATTTGAAAAGAAAGGCTTTTAATAAATGTGTTTTACCAGATCTTACTTATGGATCTGAGACTTGGACACTTACTAGAGCAGTACAAAGACTTCAGACCACTCAAACAAGTATGGAGAGATGCATGTTGGGAGTAACAAGAGATCAAAAATGCAATATATGGGTTGAGAACAAGTAAGTGTTACTGACCTCATTAAAAAATTAAAAGATTGGAGTTGGGATGGACATATTGCTAGAAAAGATGATAAAGAATGGACAATTGAAATCTTAAACGGGATTCCAAGAGATTGTAAAAGACCCAAAAAGAGAACCACATGTGAGATGGATGAAATAAGAAAGTGTGCAGGGGTATGTGGAGAAGAGAAGCTAAAGATCGGAGAAGGATTGAACTTGGAGAGACCTTCATCCTGTAGTGGATTGATAATGGTTGATGATGATGATATACACATGGTTGCATTATAATTGACTTATATCATCTTTAACCATTATCAATACACTGCAGGATGGTAGTCTCTCCAAGTTCAATCCATCTTCTCTGATCTCTAGCCTCTTTTCTCCACATCACACCAACATGCTTTCTTATTTCATTAATCCATCTCACATGTGTTCTCTTTCTAGATCTTTTATAGGCAGATGCTATTAAGAACCCTCTGATTGTAGACTTAAGTTGCTATTTGATAATGAGGTTTTTTTAATTACTTACAACTATAGATTGTTTTCTACATTTTAAGAAAGTTTGTATGGATTGGAAGAACTGTCTACCATTAAATAATACATTATTTGACCTTGTAAAGTTTCCGGGGGAGGGGGGTGAAAAAGCAATTGGTTCAAAATGTGAATATATATATTTATATTAAGACACAAATAATGAAGGAATAAATGGAATATATTCATTATAAGTAAATAATGAAAGACCAAAATTGTGGAGATTGTTAGAATATCAAATATAGATAATTCAGATATTCTTTATAAAAAAAAATTTTTTAAAAATCCTATTTAGATGTGCAGATTAGTTTTGATGAGATTAAATAACATTTTAAAATGTCATGGAAAGCTTAATGCTAGGATTAGTAAGCAATTTAAAGTTTTTATAAGTAAATTTTGATATGTGGACAAGAAAACACATTTGTTGGAATTTGCAGAAAAAGAAAATATATATAATACGAATTCTATTTATGAGAAAATTTGTAAACCAAAATAAACATAGAAACATTTAAATGAATGTACAGCAGAGTGTATTATATTTTGGTTAACTGAAATATATTTACTATATTTTATAATTGCAATTTACTTAATAGATCTTAGGAAGTAATCATTGATTAGTATGCTGTAAGATATTGTTAATGCAAAGGTAGAAAGACAAAAGCTATTAAGAAAGACTGTATACATAGCTGATTTTTCTAATTTTAGAAATATTGTAATGAATTTAAGCCAGAACTTTCAAATCATTAAAATTTTTAAAAGATATTGATAACAGCTTTCACTTATATGAACTAAATAAGAAGATAAGTAATACCTCTATTAAGATTAGTTAGATAGGTAGCTGATGCAAAAAAACAACAATTCATCAATAAATTTTCAACTGAGACAAAAGTTAAAAATATTTCAATATGATTAATCCATTTAAATAAAAGTAATGAATATTTGGAATTTTGTTTAATAAAATAAGAAGATGTAAGTAAATATAACTGTGAACTAGAAAGCTGGAATGGAAAACTACAGAAAAGAATAAAAAAATCATAAAAGTATAATATAACATCTTGTTATAAGGAGATTCAAAAATTGTTTTATCAATAAGAAGATAAGCTGGCAACATTACTGAAAAGAGGAAAATTATGAAATATGTGAAAGAGTTCTACAAAGAATTATATAATAATAGAAAAGAATGTAGATTTTACATCTTCTAAACTGCAACATATTTTAAGCAAAAAGATGAAATATTAGAAAAGGAATTATTATTATTTTAATATAGAATGCTATTGTAATGCTGGTACTTAAAAAAGGTGAAAAAGAATATATTAGAAATTACAGACATTAGATATATACTATCCAATAAACAAGTAGTCACTTTATAAATATTTTTGGTACTTATGTACTAGTCCTGCAATGTAGAGATGGTACACTTTTTCACATCCATGATAAATGCATAATCTTGCGATCATGTCAAATAAACTCCACAATTTGATCCACTCTTATTCAAAACATGTTTTTTTTTGTGTGTGTGATAATTTTACACTCTCAGTTATTGTCAAGATTTCATTCTGACAAAATCTTTAGTGCTGATAATTGCATTTTAAAACTTTTTTTTACTTTATTTCTATTTGTAGTTTTGATTCAATGATTTTTATTTTTATTTGTATTCATTCAAAGATTTTTTAACTGTTACAGAAATGAATGCTGTTTTATATTTACAAGAAAATGTAAAATTGGAGGCCCTAAAATTTGATGATAACCCTTTTCAAAATCAAGCTAGATGAATTCTTCCTTTAATGAGTGTTTTATCACAATAAATGATAGAACAGTGGCAATTCTTACAGAAGCTAACAAATAAAATGTGGAAGAGGGGATAGACAATTTATTCTGACTATGGGAAGGCCTAAAAAAATGCTGAATTACTAATTACCAGTTACAATCATTTTCATGTAAACCACAAATACAATCATGTGTTAAGTAAGGGTGCATTTTGGGAAAAAAATAAAAATTTTATTTTTAGTCTTCATTTTGGAAAAAAAAATTATCCACTTAAAATAAAGTAGAAGTGGCAAATTGATTGTTTCATTGTGACAATATCATATAAAAAGTACCGTATGTATAAATTTTACATTCTTTTTTACCATTTTAGGGTATATTCTGACTGCTGGAGGACCTATAATAGTGCTGAATTTCTAACTACTGATAACAATCACTTGTGTGAACTACAAATACAATCATGTGTTAAGTAAGCATGCATTTTGGAAAAAATAAGAATTTGCACTTTTAGTCTCCATTTTAAGAAAAAAAATTATCCATTTAAAATAAAGTAGAACCAGCAAATTGATTACTTCATCATGGCAATTCATGTTATATATTACATGATAAGTACCATATGAATATATTTTAGGTTTTTTTGTACTATTTTAGGCTATTTTGTAATTTAGTGGTTGAAATTCATATTTTTAGTATTGTTAGAAATTATTCCGAGTCACATTTTATATTTTTTGTGTGAAATTAATATTTTTAATGATGCTAGAAATTAATATTTTTAGTATTGTTAGATTTAATCTGATGCAATTTTTGTCACATATTAGACATGCTACATCTTTTCACATATGTATTCAGTCTGCTGATAAATTATTAAATCTTGTGAAAATATCATGTACACATGGACCATTTTGCCATTTTGATGATTTTTAAGATTGTACAAGATCCAAGCCTACACATTATTTTGATCAGATCACAAGATTAGAAAGTTATCAGTAGATTGATACAAATGTGAAAAGGTGTAGCAGGTCTAATATGTGTTGCAGGACTAATACATAAGTACCATATTTTTTTATAATCTTAATCAAAACCCTATCTACATTTTATTTTTATATCTTTCCATAAATTATATCTCATCATATGAAATATCTTGTATATCTAAAAAAAACTTCCAAAAAAACTACTATTCAGTTTATAAGCCTCTTATTAAACAAAGGAACCAAGATAGAATGAATCCACCGATTCTTCGTTGCTCTGATATTTATAAACATACCTTTGTCAACATGATTGGTAATTCAGAATGAAATTAATTTATCAACCAGATGGAATAAGGCACTTAAGAGGTTTTTTTCATGTGTCATAGCATCGGCCAGGAAGTAAACCCACTAACCCAAGACAACTGCTTGTAAGGCAGCTGTGCTGACCACTAGATCACCAACACTTGACATTTAAGAGTTATTAAACTCATAATTAATAATCCAAGGCTGGAGACAGCAGCTCACTTTTAACACCTTGATTGAAACAATTAAACAAGATTTAATATGTAATTTTTTTTAATTAATTATAGCTTAATGTATACGTAAACAAGGGGGTAATCACTTTTTCCCAGATTATGACTTAGAGGCACTCTAAATGTTGAACAAAGGAATCAAGAATAGAATCATTCTATTCTTGATTCCTTTCTTCAATACTTAGAGTGCTTTTAAATCATAGCCTGGGGGAAAGTGATTTACTCCCTTTGTTTACATATACATTGAGCTTGTTTAATTTTAAAAACCTCTTATTACTTTAATGAAACAAATATATTATCTCTCAACTTCCTATGATTTCTAAAACTATTTTTCACTTCTTTTAAAATACAATTACTTTTTATCCAAGACATGGCTTATTTTTTTCATAATATACACAGATAACTTAATACCATATAATTCTATAATTAAAACATTTCAAACAATTAAAAGTCTCATTTTCCTCTTTTCTTTACAAAAACATTTCTTGTATATATATATATCCACTTGTTCCAAAAAAGGGGAAAGTTTTTTGAGAAGGGAGGCAAATCCTTGAAAATGACTATAAATTAAAAATAGTTGAAAGGTTGGAACAAGTGGATATATATATACAAGAAATAAAGTTTTTGTAAAAAAAAAAAAAAGAGGAAAATGAGACTTTTAATTGTTTGAAGTGTTTTAATTATAGAATTATATATGTTTATATGTAATGTATATTTTGAAAAGAAAAAAAAAGATGGAGTGGTGATTAGAGGGTTTTAAACAGAAGTAAATGGATTTATAACTTAATACCATGTATTTGACAGTGTGACAGATATATAACCATTCAAATATAGCAGAACCCTTATATCCACATTATTTAGTTCTAAGCTCTCCCCCCTCCCCCTATAGATATCCAAAATTCTTGATAATACCAAATTCGGTACTTACGGATAATTCAACCGATGATGCTTTTGACTTACCGATTTCCCTTCCGGTAGACATCGACATTTTTTGCATGACAACATTGTCATGGTAAACAAGTGACTGGCATGATTAATCCATCAGAGAGTCAATTTTTTTTTTTTTTTCACCCGCGAGATTTAAAATTCATAGAGAGGTTTGGGAAATTTTTTGATTTTTCTGTCTATTGCAATTTTGCTATCCACAGCATCACAGTTACTTTTTTGAGCTGTTAATTTGGGTAAAGTGTTTTATTTATCTGTTTATTTTAAATTTACAAATATTTTTTGTTAATATTTCTACAATTCTCAAACTTACATTGAATTACTTTAATGTGTAAATAATTTATTCCGGTAAACTGTTTTTTATTTATCTGCTTATTTTAAATTTACAACATTTTTTTGTTAATATTTCTACAATTCTCAAACTTACATTGAATTACGTTTAATGTGTAAATAATTTATTCCGGTAAACTGTTTTTTATTTATCTGCTTATTTTAAATTTACAACAATTTTTTGTTAATATTTCTACAATTCTGAAACTTACATTGAATTACGTTTAATGTGTAAATAATTTATTCCGGTAAAGTGTTTTTTATTTATCTGTTTATTGTAAATTTACAAAATTTTTTTGTTAACATTTTTTGTTAATATTTCTACAATTCTGAAAAATTCATCGGCAATTATAAAAACTTTTTGTTAATATTTCTACAATTCTCAAATTATTTTTCGTAAATTCATCGGCAATTATAAAAATTACAGCTATGAGAGTAATACAGAGTGACGCCCTTAATACCAGATTAAATCGCGTCTTTTTTATTTAGCTGTTTATTTAAAATTTACAAAAATTTTTTGTTAATATTTCTACAATTCTGAAACTTACATTGAATTATGTTTTATGTGTAAATAATTTTCAATAATTTTTTTAAACAAAATTTGGGATATACAGTACGTTTTTAAACTTACCGAATGCAAGTGATAACACATTTTTCCAAGGATGTCATTAATACCAGATTCACATTAATTCGGGTACAGGGTTTTATTTGTTTATTTTAAATTTACAAAAACTTTTTGTTAATACTTCTACAATTCTCAAATTATTTTTCGTAAATTCATCAGCAATTATAAAAATTACAGCTATGAGAGTAATACAGAGCAATGCCATTAATAACAGATTTGCATTAAATCACGTCTTTTTTATTTAGCTGTTTATTTAAAATTTACAAAATTTTTTTGTTAATATTTCTATAATTCTCAAATTTACATTGAATTATGTTTTAATTTAATTTTTAATTTCTGAATCACAGCTATGAGAGTAATACAAGGTATAGGTGTATGCCAAGCCTTCGGCTTATCAAAAACACAAAGGGCCCCCCCTGCCAACTCCAGTGCTATGCGCTGTTTTTTATAATTGAGCATAGTATAGGGTGGTTTTATAAATTATAATATAGTTTTTTCTAAATTATTTTGACGCATGCATGTACATTTTTATTTTTTATTTTTTTTTTACTATTTGCCTGACCTGCGTCAGATTTTTTTAATTTTTGAATAGTTTTTATCACGTGACCTGGATAATTCAACCGATGATGTATTACCCTGAAGGCATATCAGTCTAATCTTGTGATTTTTAACATACCGTGTTCACGTGATCTGCGAACACATTTTAGCGATTACATGTAGATCACATGGAGACGTTATCTTAAAAATCACAAGATTAGACTGATATGCCTTCAGGGTAATACGTCATCGGTTGAATTATCTGTAACTACCCCAAATTCTATAGTGTACTTATAATATATTATTTAAAAATTATATATACACATTAAATCATTAACCAAAATAATTAACAAAAGAATATAGTACTATACAATATATTCTTTTTGCTATTTATATGTATGATACATGTATTACAAGCATTTTTAAAATATCTGTGATACATTATTTAAAAGTTGTGATTACATATCAAAACATCATCAAAAATGATTAATAAAAAAATTGATACTATTTAATATATATTTTTAACACATATATGTTTAATATACAATGCAAATATTGGTAATAGTATATAAAGTATATACAAACTTGATTCATTATTTAAAATTTACATTGAAACATCAATAAAAAAAAAAAAACTTACTACTTCTACCCCTCAGTGTTCATATGAGTAAAATAAAATGCACGAAATATAGTGCATAAGTGATTTTAAATCGTAAATTTTAAGCAATGCCTATCTTTAGTGTGAAAGCAATAGTAGTTATTCTCTTGTAATAGTTTGTGAGCACCAGATGCAATGTGAATTTAAAAAATTAAAATCTAAACAATTAATCTTTTTTTTATTACTAATTTCTGATTGATTTACTTTTACTTAATTTTTTTTTAATATTTACTAAGGCTGTAATCTCAAGAATGTGCACATAAAAATGCGAAATGAAACAGCAGGACATCTATCGGTGGATGATGGTTTTCTGGTATATTTTGGACTTTTATCTTTAGATTTAAAAATTAGTCTTACTCTATTGATAACTTTCCCATATATTCTATGCTCCCGTATTTCTATTAAAATATTCCAACAAATATTTCTTACTTATTTTGCCCATTCTATGTACCATTTCCATTGCTAAATTATCTATGTTCTTGAATTTTATAAATTTGCAAAAAACTTTCATAATTTTGTTTATTTCATAATAGTATCCTCTGGTGAAAGATTTAGTACATTTATTACTTTTTTTTTAAGTGTCATAGCATCGGCCGGGACGTGAACCCACAACCCGGGCAACTGCCTGCAAGTGCAAGGCAGTCGCGCTGACCTCTCGACCACCAATACAAGACAAGTACATTTATTTTTGTTTATTTAATAGTAAATAAAATGGCAATTAAATACTTTGGTAAATAAACTGAAAAAAATATTTTTTTCTTTTTTTACTGTTTACACTATATTTATTAAAAATAGAGTTTTTTAATTAGAAGGGAATTACATCTTATACACATGTGCTGCAATATTGTTTTAATATCTCAACATTGTTTTTTTTTAAATACAAAGGATACATGCAAACCAAAGCACAAAATAAAGACTTTGAAAAGATAAGAGAGGCCATCTTATCTTTGTGCCTAAATTCATTTATATAGGCCAATCTAAAATGTCTTGAAATGAGAGCATGACGGTGTTTCATTAATCACTTTATATCCATTTACTTTAGTCTATTTATTAACACTCATGAAATTTTCCACTTTACTGTAATAATCGAACACCTTACTGTCATTCTAAGATGTTTTAGACTAACCTATATAAATGAATTTAAGTACAAAGATAAAACAGATACTCTTATCTTTTCAGAGTCTATCTTAAGCTTTGGTTTGGGAATATTCTTCATACTCAACAAAAGCAACATTGAGGTATTGAAATAGTATTATAATGCATGAGTATAGAGTGTAATTATCTTCTTATTAAAAAGATATAGCTACTGTGCTAGCAAATTAAATAGATAATTAAAAATAGTGTTTTTTTAAATAGATTTTTTAAGTGAAATATAAATTTAGCAAAAGTTTCAATTTAAATTTTTTTAAGAATAAATATAGGTAAAATATATAATAAGATAACACATTTATAGAGAAACATATTTTCCAGCACCCTTCAACTATCCACACTATCTCATATAACTGATACACATGACCACACACATGTAGAAAAGATTAATAATCACCAATATATGTATTTCATGCTAAACCAGCACTCATCAGTTGGTCCAGACTATCATCTCTCACACATATATATAATCAATGCTCAGTTTATATTAAGATAGCAAATCTTCATACTTTAATGGACAGGCTTCAATTCACTGCAACCTCCAACTTTTCAGCCATCCATATCCTTGAAAATCTGATGATGAAAACTCAAATCCCATGCTGATGCTAATATTATTGCCATGCTCATGTTGACCTGAAGTCACTCTGACCCCTCATGTATAGGACAGTATCCATTAAATACATATAAGAGGGATGGACAGGATACAAGCTTAATATGTGTGAGAGATGATAGTCTGGACCAACTGATGAGTGCTGGTTTAGCATGAAATACATATATTGGTGATTATTAATCTTTTGTACATGTGTGTGGTCATGTGTATCAGTTATATGAGATAGTGTGGATAGTTGAAGGGTGCTGGAAAATCTGAGTTCAAATCCTCTATACTTACAATTAAGCTCCCAGGTTTGTGAAGAGTGCCTGGTTTCAAATATTTACATATTAAGCTTGTATCCTGTCTATCCCTCTTACATGTATTTAATGGATACTGTCCTATACATGAGGTGTCAGAGTGACTTCAGGTCAACATGGGCATGGCAATAATATTAGCATCAGCATGGGATTTGAGTTTTCATCATCAGATTTTCAAGGATATGGATGACTGAAAAGTTGGAGGTTGCAGTGGATTGAAGCCTGTCCATTAAAGTATGAAGATTTGCTAGCTTAATATAAACTGAGCATTGATTATATATATGTGTGAGAGATGATAGTCTGGACCAACTGATGAGTGCTGGTTTAACATGAAATACATATATTGGTGATTATTAATCTTTTCTACATGTGTGTGGTCATGTGTATCAGTTATATGAGATAGTGTGGATAGTTGAAGGGTGCTGGAAAATCTGAGTTCAAATCCTCTATACTTACAATTAAGCTCCCAGGTTTGTGAAGAGTGCCTGGTTTCAAATATTTTATAGTGAAACATTAAAAAAAAAATTTAATAGGTTAATTTTTTTAAAAGTGCATTTATCTTTTAAGATTCTTTGCTTAAAATAAATATATACTTTTGTATAAAAACATTCATTATTTACTGCTGTTTTATTTCTTTTCAAATGATTTTACATTATTTTGTAATTATGTTAAATGTAATGAAAAATTTTAAAGCATATTTAAAAATCATTTGATGCACTTCTAATTATTTTTATTAGATTTTTTTTTTTTTTAGAAATTTTATGATCTTTATCTGAGGCAGAATTACATTTCATCTGTATTTTTAATACTTATTTTTTAAAAAAAGTACTGATGTATTAAAAACTTTATTATTCAACATTTTTTAATTTAAAAGCTAAAATATTTTGGCTATTTACATTGTGAGTTTAGTCTTAAACATTTTCTCTCTGTGTGTGTTTATATATATGTGTGTGTAAAGTAATAACTACTTTATATTAATATAAATAATCAGAAATGTGTTTAGCTCATTACCAGGTAAATGTAAATCTGCAGAACTAGAAGGTTCTCCTACAGGATGTGTGATATACTCACCAGATGGGGCTACATAGTACATAATGACCAAAGCAAAAGACTAATCGATCAGTTGTTGAATTTATACCAAGAAGTGTAGCAAATAAAAACATGAAAATAATATATTTAGCAATGAAAATTATTTATTTAGCAAAGAAATAAATGTACATATTCAATGCTTAATTTATAGCAAGAAATATATGTACGATGTAAAATATAAACACATCACTATTTTTATGCCAAGAATTGTATTAACTAGTATGAAAATGATTAACATTTTAACAAGCATATAACCAATTCATGGCAATAGTTGTATTAATGCAAACAATTCATAAGAAATCAAATTAAAAAACAAACAAACAATCACTTTAAGAAAAAAATGAAAAATATATATGATATAAAGCAGGCATAAGTTTTATATTATACCACCACGAGAATTCAACACTACTAAATTACAAATACTTTCTCAATTGATACATCCTAATAATGTTTCATTCAGCAATTATTATTGTCTTTCCTTGTCATATTTCTTAGATTATTTTTTGAAATTTTATTTCTCATGGACTTGTATTTATTCTTATGCCTGCATTTCATTTTTTATATATTGCTTTTATTAACAAATCTATTGACATAGATTATTTTAATTAGCTGAAATATAATTTTTTATTATGCTTTTATTTAGTATAGTTTATGCATTAAACAGATTGTTTTTTGGAAATGTATTTTTTATGGATTTGCATTTGGCTTCATACCTGCATTTCTTAAGTAATATTTTTTAATGTGAAAAAAGACCATTTCATTCTGCATTACATTGGTTGCTAAATATATTATTTTTAAGCTTTTCATTTAGCACTTTGTTTGATTGGGACATGGCATTATAGAGCAGTAGTCTTATCCTGATAAAAATCATCATTTAATATATAAATCATGGTAATAAATCAACTAAATGCCTAAGAATTTTAATACAATTTTAAGGTAGTTCCATTTTAATGCTAATGATTTTACATTTTAGTTTTTATTTTAGTTCATAGGTGGCAAGAATAATTAAAAAATGAAAAGAGATTAAAATTTAAATAATATCTTAAGAATTTTAACAGACATTGTTTATGGTATATTACAAAAAAAAATTTTTTTATGCATGCTTCAAAAATATGTAAAATACATTAAGTTCTATAATATTTATATAAGGCTAAAACCTTAATACATATGCCTTGAGCACTTAATTTTAGCAAGAGAGACCTCTACAAATCATAACGCAAGATTCGACTTTATAAAGATAAAAGAGACCCCCCTCTTATCTCTAACCTATTTTTCTTAATTATATAGGCAAATCTAAAGCATTTTGATTTGGGAGCATGAAGCTAATAAATTCTTCACTGATTAAGTCCACTATTTCTGTTAAACATTAACATTTGTGAAAACTTTCGATTTACAATGAGTCAATATTTAGATATTAAATTTAGAAATATTTTGAATCGTTTTAAAATTGCTAAAATTAAGCACTCAAGGCACATGTACTAAGGTTTTAGCCTTATATAAGTATTACGTGCTGCCATCATGCTTAATAAGAATTAATATTAAGTTCTATAATGCATTTGTAATTGCTAACACACTAAGAACCATGTAGCTCATATGCTACTCCATGGTCTTTGACAAAAAATAAAATGTATTCAAACAAAATAACAAGGAACAATTCAACTCATATGTATATTCTGTCAAATTTTTATGCAGGAACAACACATGAATAAAACTGATATTGTGCATTTTCATAGCTTGAACTTTTATTGTCAACATTCTTCATAAGCACTTATCCTTGAAGTAATTATACATTAATTATGCATTAAGCCTTATGAACAGCCATCTGTGTAATTTGAACTTTTATTAGTACATGTTAATATTTATAAATAATATATTATCAATGAAAAAAATACATATTTTTAAAATTAAAAAAAATATTTTTATATATTTCTATATAACCATTGGCTTGTTAATTTGATGTATAATGCAATTATAAAAAAGGAAATATATAATATTAAAAATGTACTTTTTGGTATATCTAAATTTATGCCTTAAAAAATAAAAGACTGTTTTTTACATTTTCTAGTAAAATCAGAAAAGCTTTTTTTAAAATTTCATATGATAAATTCATTATTTTTAAAATCTTATTATTTTTTTTATTAAAATGCTAATTTGTAAAATAATATTTAATAATAAATATGTAAAATATTTTTATTTTTCCATAAGTTTTACTCAAACTGAAGGTTAAAGATGAAAAAAAAAAACCCCTATGATTTGAGCATCGATTTAGTTTTGTTTACGTTTGGTTGTTAAATACATTATTTTTGTGTTTTTGTTAAATACACTTTTTGCTAAAAATTCAATAATAAATATGCACATTTTCTTTCTTTGCTAAATAATTAATTACCATTTGTAAATAAATATATTATTTCCATGTTTTTATTTAATACGCTCATAGCCATAAATTCACTAATATACATTTTATTACTTATCTTATATATTATATTATTATTTTATTACTTATCTTATATATTATCTATTATATGGTTCCGGTGGATATTATACAGGGATCACTGATTACAAGTTAATATTCAGCTAAAAGTGTGTTTCTTATGTAATAATAATGAATGAATGAAAACATAATTACTTTAGCTTAAAATAGAAATTTCTACATTAGTGTGTATGTGAATTAATTCATTTCTAAAATTAAATGATTGGTAATTCCAGCATGTTTATTAGATATTCAAACCTCTTTGCCCTATCTTAACAAAGGTGATTACATCTGAAATAAATGTACAGTGGGAGACAAGTGCATTAAAAATCCTAATTTTTGATTGGTTGTGTGTAAATTAAAGAATGCATAATGCTAGATAAAACCCATATAGTAATAGAATATGATGAATTGCTACTCTTTCAACCATAGTACTTATTTTTAAAAATCCAAGTCTGAATCCATGTATTTTCGATTCTTTTTATTGAAGGTTCATGATAGGATGTTTAAACATAGGTAACATGATTGAAATTGTAGCTGTTGGTTTTACTTTATATTATATATGTATAAGGATTTATATGTGAAAATATGATTGTCATATATGAGATTAACTACAATAATAAACAATCACTAAGAGGAGTATCTTTTGTTGTCTCAATAGATAAAATATTGGTTCCTCAAAGATTTGGATATTGTTTTTGATACAAAAGTCTTTTCTATCATCTCTCTATGCTCTCTCTCTCTCTTCTCTCTCTCACACACACATTTTTGCTTTCATCTTAATAAATCACTTAATTAAACTAATACTGTAATATATTTTGTCTTTTCATGGCATTAATTTTTTTTTGTACAATAATTGTAATATTGGAAATGTTTGTTCGTGCAACAAGATTTTTATCCTTTAGATACACACAGGAATTTTGACTCCAGCTTTTCTTTTTTGTGTGTGTCTTTTTTGTATAAACGAATATAGAAATATACAAAATTCTTAATACTGAGAAAGTGATACATATAAATAGTCTAATAGATCTCCAATAAAAATAATTTTTTTGTAATGATTTTACCTAATGTTATCTTATATGCATTAATTTTAATTTTTATCTATTTTAAAAATCAATATATACATGTAATTATGGATTCATATGTTCAAGGTAGGAAAGGAGAATAAAAGAAATTACTAAATTTGATCATGCATTCTTTTAAATCGTTTATTTTATACTATTTGAAAATTTATAACTTTGTGCCTCACAATAAAAAGGATCTCATAATATAGTAGTTATGTCTGCAATCATTTTCCACATTCACAGTATGGATTTTGAATTCTGTTCACTTACATTTTTGAATTTTTTTCATGGCCTAAGCAGATTTTTTTACAAGTAACTAACTAATCCATAGTCAGCTTAATTAATCGTCCATTTAGTGAATAATAAATGAATATGTAGCTACTTTAAAGCTTAGATGAAAATCACTAAAAGGACTCTGATGATGGTTAAGTCTGGGAAATGTTTTCTCACCTCACTACTCTCTTTGGGATTGTTGAGATTTTGGCTAGAAGTGAGCTAATTAAAAGTAGTTTTTGCTTTTCCTTTGATTGCATTGGTGTTCAAGAGGTCAGCGCGACTGCCTTGCACTAGCAGGCAGTTGCCCGGTTGCGGGTTCGCATCCCAGCCAATGCTATGACACTTAAAAAAAAGAGAATTATAAAGTGCTAATTAAGTATTTCACATATGTATTTGGTGTCTAAATGGAATATAAATTTTATCATGTAGCCAAAGCTTTAGACAAAACTTTTAGTGGGAACTGAAAGCTTTTTTCAATTAAACATTCAAATGCAAACCCATAAGTTGGTATTAGCTATTCTTAGCTAAAGGATAAACAAGAAAAGAAAAACTCAAATCTCTACCAATCAGCTTAATAAATAATACCATTTCTTTCTCTGTTCCTTTATAATTGGTTGTTAAAGAGAATTTATTCTGCCATAGACTTAAATTAAAATTGATTTTTAAAAAAAAAATCTAATAAATATGGAAATAAATATGGAAATTGCTTTACCCTAAATTTTGATCAAGAAGCTTAATAAATAATTTTAGTCCAGAGTTGTATATAAGTAATTAAATTATAAATATAGTGATAGTTTTTTGGTTTTTTTAACTAACTGATCGTATCATTCTTTCCCATGATTCTTTTTGAAAATGTAAACTGTTTCTATCAGATCACTACATTTCAATGCCCTGTATGGTTTACTGTGATAGTCGAATGGCAGACTCTGGAATTCAAAGCCCATGGACACAACTCGAGTTCTGTCACATTTGGACACTCAACCTTTTTATGAATTCCGGAGCAATAAATCATTCGATTCCTTATTTACTAAAATGTTGATGATTTCTAATGTAGTATGTCACATGACTTGTATATAGCTTGCACTTACAAATATGTAAAATTAAGAGCATGCTAATGAGCTCTAAACAAGCTTTTTATTATTATTATTTATTTATGATAAATGCTACTTTTAGATAAATGCTTTGCTTGAGTTGGTTTTTTGAATCTAATGTCCCAACTCCTCACTGAAGAGACCCATAGGTCGAAACTGGTCTGGGAATGGGGACAATCCAAGATAAAAATGATTTGAATGCCTTCTCTTGTAGTAGCATTTATCATAAATAAATAAAAAAAACTAATGTAATATATATATAATATCACAATTTTATTTATATATTGGATTATTTCCATCAACTAATATAAAATATTGAATGTCATTCGAAAAATTCAACTTTATTTAAAATTCACGCCAGTTATTAGTATAATAGGCTGAACATACAAAGATCTCTTCTTGCGTTATGATTTTAGTAGCACATCTTAAAATGATGGGCTTTTATAGCCATATTTGTTATGTGATTCTTCATCATTTTATAATATATTTATGAAATCATTTTTATAGAATAAATAAATAAGTAAAATATGAACTATTTTGTTTAATTTTGCTGTTGCTACCGTATTTTTTATTTGATGGGAAGTGCAAATTTTTAAAATAATCTAATTATTTTTGATAAAAATACTTTTGACGTTTCCTTTTAGTTTAGTGTGCTTTAAAGTATTAACATTTAATGTAGTTTTTAAGCTGTTTTCTGTTCTTTAATGATGATATGATCACTAAATGTTCACCTGTATATATTTACATTAACAGATTTGATCGAATCCATTTCACAAAATGCTAGTTATCTGTCAACATTAATAAAGAGTAATTTTATTTTGCAAAACTTTTACTTGATTATAAAAAGAGTTTTCAAACTGGCAGTCCATTTCATGTTTATGAGAAAAAAATGAATAAAAACGATTAAATAATAATAATATATACACGATTTATTACTAATGAATTTTCTATTTTATTTAAAAATTGAATAATCAAATATAGAGTTGGAATGGTTGGCACCCACGTTTACATTTTGGAGCCCGAATTATGGTGAAAGTTGGATTTTGTTTTTAGATGTGTACCTCTTACCTAACATCGCTAACCATTCAATTATCTTGTTCTTGTTAGATAGAGAATAAAATAGAACTAGAAAGATATAAAGGCAAAAGCTTTTATAAACAGCAGCTGATTAGTTTAATGAATAATGTTTGAGTGTGTGTGTTGAAATGCTGGGAAGGCTTAGATGTTTAAAATTACAGTAATTTCATTACAGGCATATATATTTAAAAATTAAATACTGCCTAAAGTTATACTAGTAATTATAAATAAAATATAAATTTATGTAACATTACAATACTAGCCAAAAAACAAAATTTTACTAAAATTCTTACACAACCATGATTTCATAAGTAAATTTCTACTAAAATTACAACATATATATGCAAGGCTATTTTGTTTTGTATATACAGTATATATGTTGTACGTTTAGTTGAATTTTGCCTGAAAAGATCTATTTGTCAATAGATGAAATCAAGGATATGGAAGAATTTTAATAAAAAATAAAAAAAAATGTTGGAGTTAGAATTGTAATGTTATATGAATTTCTACTTTATTTTATGCATATATTTGTAAACATAGATATAATTAACTAGTGCATTTAATAAATATCCACAATTAATCAAATCTGCCAGATTCGCCACACATTCTTTTAAAGCTTATTAAAAATTCTGAGCTGAAATCAATCTCTCTCACTATTTGATATTTTTCACGAAGCAAGACTACTCTCATTAGATGAATTGGTGTTATGAAATACCTAGGAAACTATGCAAAAAGACTACTCAGCAATTTTTATTCATCTGTTTTAATTAGTATTTTAATTTCGAAGTTTGAATGCTGTTAGCATCGTCATAAATATATAAAGTATTCAGCTCATCAGTTTTAAAGTTCATATTCTATGATAGGTGAGGTTAATATATAGCTACATTAAAATGCATATTGAATCAGAAATATGTTAATATGAAGGGTATATATGTAATTAGTTAACTAGTGTGCATAATAAATTGATGTAAGCAATCAAATGTGCCAGATTTACTCTGCACTCTCCTAAAGCATGCTATAAATTTGGGGAAAATATCTCAGACCAATTTTCTTTAATAATCTGAAGATTTGAAAACAGGGAAGCCATGATATCCACTATATTTTGTTCCAAGCCCCTCTTGTGTAAAATGTGTATTGCATGTAGCAATTCAAATAATAGATTTTGATTACAATAGAATATATATTGTTTACGGAACTGCAAGTATACAGCACTTTTCAGCTTGCACATATGTATAACAAAGATGCTTTTATATATAGAGAGAATTTATGAAGAAAAGAAGGAATCTGAAAATATAAAAAAATTAATTAAATATCTCAAATTTTGTGAATGGTGTGAAAAGTATTGATAATAATATAAAAAAGTATAATCAAGAAGAGCTATAGAAGAGAATAATTCTCATGAGTGTAAAATAAAGTATTGATATTGTAAGGAAACATATCTCTAATAAGAAAAAAAGATGGAACTATTAATAAAAAGAGGGATGACATCATGAAATGGATAGAAGAGTTCGATCAAGAATTATATAGTAATAAAGAACAAGTACCTCTAATAACTATTATATCTTATGAATTGCCCAGGATTTTAAATGAAGAAGTCAGACTGCAATTAAATTTATGAAGAAGAATAAAACTCCAGGTAATGATGGCATTATAATCGATATCTTAAAAAAAGCAGATGAAATGATTTTTTTTTTTTTTGGCAAAGTTATATACCAAATGTCTAAATGATAGAGATGTACAAAATGATTGGAAGAGTGCAGTATTAATATTTAAATAAGGTGATAAAAAAGGTGTTAGAAATTACAGTTTTATACAAAAATTTTATCAAAATAATTGCAACTCTTCCTAAAGAGACTTTGGATTTCAACCAACCAAAAGAACAAGCTGGATTTAAAAATGGTTTTAGTACAATGGATCATATTCAAGTATTAAGAGAAGTTATAGAACGGACCAATGAATATGAGGAGCCATTATGCTTTGGATTTATAGATTATGAAAAGGTATTTGATTCTATAAGCATTTCTTCAGTGATCAAAGCATTGAATCATCAAGTTATAGACCCAGGATATTGTCATATTCTGAAGAATATTTATAAAATGCAACATTAACAATTAAATTATAATGATACTAGGAAGGTTAATATTGAGAAGGATATAAACTGCATGACTCCATATCTCCAAAACTTTTTACAGCAATGCTGCAAGAAGTATTTTGTGGATTAAAATGAAAAGCTAAAAGAATAAAAATAAATAAAGATTATTTAAGTCATTTAGATTTGGCAGATGATTTAATTGTTTTTTCAAATAATGTTTCAGACCCTCAGGAAATGTTGCAAGATTTATCAGATAAAATTAAGAAAGCATAACTAAATGTAAACATTAAAAAGACTAAAGTAATGTTTAATCGATTTTTTCAAAAGATGAAAATAAAGATTGATAAGAATGAGCTAAAAGAAGTTAACAACTACAAATAGCTTGGTCAGACTATTAGTACAGATGGAAATATAATGGATGAAATTAATCAAAGAATTAAACTTGGGTTGGAGTGCTTTTGGTAGAAATAACTTAATATTAAAAGGAAAAATGCCTATGTGTTTGAAGAGGAAAATTTTTAATAAATACCAGTTCTTACTTATGAATATGAGACTTAGACACGTAATAGAAAAACAATATAGACTTCAGACCATCAAAAGAAGTATGGAGAGATGCATGTTATGAGTAAGTAGAAGAGATCAAAAACACAAACATGGGTAAGAGAATAAACAGGTATTACTGAAATCATTGAAAGGATTAAAAGACTAAAGTGGAGTTGGGCTAGACATATTGCTAGAAGTGATGAAAATACATGAACAAATCTTAAATGAGGTTCCAAGAGATTGTAAAAGACCAATAAAGAGACCATATGTGAGATGAATGAAGAGAGGCTAAAGATCAGAGAAGATGGATTGAACTTGAAAAGACCTTCATCTTGCAGTGGATTAATAATGGTTGATGATAATGATGAGCATGCTTGTAAATTAATATAGTATAAACAAAATAAAAAAGAATCATAATGTAGTTATTAATAATAAATTAAGAAAATATATTTAAAAGATATTTTACTGTGTGTGTGTTTATCATTCACATTCACTCAAAAAATAAAAATAATAAAATCTTACAGTACCACTTTTTTTAAAAGTAAAATGAATGATGAAGTGTCAGACTTTCATTGCAATTACATACATTTTAGATAATATCCTTTGTTTTTAAGAACTTTTTTGCCTGTGGAAATGTTAATAGTAGTCTTGTAAGCCTTATATGTATTTAGTAGTCTTGTTTATCAGAAGATCTTTCTAATTATTTTGATGTTTTTATGTGTGTATTAGCATCAGATTCATTTTTATTTACTGCTATCCATATCATATTCTCAGGTAAATTCTTTAAAGTTTAAGCTTTCTGATGCAATACAATAAATTTTTTAGTTCTTTTTTGGCACTAATAAATTAAGAATTTACATTTTATTACATAAGAAAGATAGTTTATTAATGTTAATAAATGTTATTATATAAATATTATATTAATCAAAATGAAAAATAAAATGTATGAACTTTCAATTTGCCCTGAAGAAATATTATTAATAAATGTGACTATGTAGGCACTCTGAAATGAAAAATGGCTACTGCAATTTATGAATTTTACTGTTTTATTGTTTATTTACTTTTTTTGGAATAGCATGTAATTGAAATAGTGTATACTGATGCAGTGCATATCAGACTTCAGAAGCATTGACTTATCATGCACATGCTTCAATGCTTTGGTATATTATTATTAAATCTATGCAATGGTAAAAAAATTGGCATAATAGAGATGATTGTAATCAATGTTGACATTTTTAAAAACTTTATGTATGTAGAAAAAAAAATTTTAATCAAGAAAAACTAATATACAGTAATGACAACTATTTTGGCTTGTTTTTTTTCTTATGTTTAATAGTAGTAAGCAACTTAGTGGCATCAGACTACAAAACAATCAATGCTTTATCAGAAAATCATGATTATCATTTGGGTAAAAGAATATTTCTGGAAGTCTTTAATGTGCAAAACTTTTAAGGCACAATAGATAATAAGATACACAATATCTTTAGACAAAATTTTTATTTTGTAATTGATCTTCATATTATTTATTTTCCAAATCTCAGGATATGCTAGTATCTGTGTTTCCCTTAACTTTTTCTTCTACCATTTCTTAATTTACTCTATCAATTTCATGTTACTAACATACTTATTTCATCTTCATATAATATTTACTTACACCATCTTCTTATAATATTTTTTCAAACTTTATTCTAAATATTTATATTTACAATAATATTTGAATTTCTCTGAAAGTTGCAATAAGTGCAATGTTTTATAGATATAGTACCTGTGATCACCTTAAATGATAATTTTACAGTCAACATATTAAGGTCATGCTAAACAACATTACAAACTTTAGTTAGGCACATGATTAAATCATCACACAATGGAACAAGAGAAGTCTTTTTTACAATATACAATTTTAGTTTTACATTTTTTTGTTTATACATAAACTACAAGTTATTAAACTGAAATTCTGATTTTACAGATATCTTACTTGGTCCACCATACTATTTTTCACACACATATACTCACGCGCAAACATATCTTCCATAGTGATTGGCTGTATATTTAGCGGGCTTAACTCAATGATTTGAAAATATATGACAGAATAATAGTAAATCCAATATATATATATATACAGAATAAATATTTTTTTTTTGTAACAGCATAAGAAGAACTTGCTATTGAAAGGCCTCAAGTTAATTACTTTAATGAAAAGTTCAGAATTATTTGTCTTCTGGTAATTTGTAAAAACGGACTTTGTTTTTAAGAATCTTAATAACATAAAGTTAGTAATACATAAAAAAGGGAATATTCTGAAAGTCTTGGCTAGGATTTACCTTACTTACAATTTGAAATGTAATTATCTGAGAATGAAAGTAATAGAAAGCTATTTGCTTGACAAAGATGAAAGAATAAAGATTTTATTTCTTTGTGGAATTAAATCTAAGATAAAAGTGATAGGCTTTACATGAAATTACAACTTACCTAATCCTAGGTAAATAAAAAACCAAGATACGTATTGAGATGCTTGGAAATTAATAAATTATATATTTTCATTACTCATTTAAAGTTATTTACAAGAAGATTATTGATTAAATTTTAAATCATTATTTCAGAAGTTTTATTATGATTTATATGAAACTTTTGCTATTACATGTTTTTTTTTAAACGCAAATAATTGAATTTAGGATTTTTAAATAGTTAAATTTGTGACTTCAGTACTTGGCAATTATATGTATTACATTTGTCCAGAATGATCTATTGTCTGATTGGTCGATTCAAATGCACATTTATTATTGGTATGATATGGTACATCAATTTTATAGCTGTGTTCTTTTCTTTCACCAACAATCTTATCAAGAATTATATACTTTTCTGATGAATTGGATCATATTATGTTTTGAAAAAAATAAGATAATTTTAACCTGGTTATCTGCACTTCAAGTGAGAACTCGACTCTGCTAGGATCAAATATGCATTTGTTCATTTTCTATGGAGATCATGAAATCTTCAGAATTAAGTACTGAATAAAGGCTGAATTCTTTTTTAATTGGGAATGGAGTGTGCCACTTTTTTATGAGTTTTCTGATATTTATAATAAACTTAAGCAATCAATACATACTAGACAGTATTGCTTATTACAATAGATGACATCAGTGAGGGAGAATAAATAGTTTTCTTCCAGAAAGCCATTGCATAGTGGCTCATGGTGTTTTTTGATCTTAAACATTATTTTTCTGAGTGAGATAAAACATCCTTACTTGTGATGGAACTGATTGTGAGAAAAGCTTGGTGGTGATTTGAAATTTGTTCAACTTCTGTCTGAACAAAATGAAAAAAAAAGTTGACTAATTTGCAATCATTATGATCAAATACATAAGTGAGTTGATTGTAAAAATTCATAGATGAAACTCATTATCCTGTTTGTTTTAGTGTGGGTGGTGACTTTGGATTTCAAGATCCATGGATCTCAGCTCCAGCTGTGTCATTTTTGGTTGTCAATTTTTTTTTTTACAAACTTCTGGCAATAAATTAATTAAGATTATTTTTTAAAAAATATATCAACAGAAGCAGTGCTATTTATGGTAGCAATATCCCCAAGGGAACAGTTTCTAAGTTCCAATGCACTTTATTGCAATGGAAAAATAATAGATCCTAAAAGCTAATGGTTCCTGAATTGAAATTCAACTTATCACTTCTAGTGCTCATAACATCACATGACCTTTTAAACAATTAACCTTTCAATTTTCTTTTTTATATAATAATGTGAAGCAGTGTCACTGTAAGTAATGGAGATGTTAAATGTAGACATTGTAATTTACACATAAAAGCATGAATTTTAAATGTAGTGCTTCCATTTACTCAGTACTAAATCATCTGTGAGTATGCTAATGCTAAAATAATTAGTGAGATGACATTTAAAGAGCAAATAATGAATCTAGGCACAAACATATTTTGCAAGTAGTTTGAAGATGCTTCAATTCTTGTAAGTATGCCAATACAAACTAATATTAAATAAATATTAACCATTTATTTAAGCATGCTTACAGACCATTATCATTTCAAATTTGTTGTGATGCATTGTTTAGAAAGTGTTGGCATATTCATTTAAAACATTGCTTTTTAAATTTAAAATGTGCTTTCTGAAGCACTGTAGTTAATTTAATGAATTAATTTTGTTTGAAATACTTCTTAGATGCTTCCAAGTGTTCTTGCTATAGATGTACATTTATTTTTTTATGGAAAAGTTTGACTTACTATTGTAAACTTAAGAAAAGAATAGGAGTGAATAAGTACTGTATTTTTCTAAAAATAGTATATAGAATGATAACTGATAAATGATATCAAAGAAAAATATTTGATTTAATTATTTTAAAAATCTCACTATTGGAATCTGTCATTAGAAACAATTCAATAAAACCCTTGTAGGGTCTGTAACTTAGATTATAGTAATATGTCTTGAATATACTACAAATACTTAACAAAGACTGGAAATCATGAAACATTTCATTTCTTAAAAAATACTTCATGCTATTTTGATAATTGTAATAAATTTAATATAGATTGAATAGAATTATTTCTGAAATCTTGATTTCTTTCAGATTCTGAAATATGATGAGTTGGTACACTCAAATACACACTTGTAATTATAATATTAAAAAGAGAAAATGTTTAAAAGTTAACTATAATGCATTAGAATTGCTGAAATATAAGATTAGTTATCTTCACCCTATCATAAAACCATCTACTGCAATTTTTGAGTTATCAATGGATTTCAGATTATTACTCATTCATAAGTTTGAGTGCCAGACCCACAAATACCAAAATTGATTATGGAACTTCCCAATCCCAAGTTGGATGTCTACCAATTGTGCCAAACTATTCAGGGTAAAATCAACCTGGCCTATAACTTTCAGATTTCCCAGGTGGTCACCCATCAAGTACTAACTGAGTCTAACATTGCTTAACAGCAGTGATCAGACAAGAACTATTGTGTTCAACACAATATGAATGTAGGCAATTCCAGATAATACATTGTCATAAAATCTTCATTTCCAGATTAGTTTATGATTTAGGTCTTTGTAAAAGTTAGATTTCAAAGATAAAACTAAAGCATTCACTATCTATTATTGATTCCTTTACATTAAAGTTTAAAACCCAGAATTACTTACTTCATAATTATATTGACCAGACAACAGATCAGTTTTTATATATTTTAGACATCTCAGTTAAATTTTAAAAAATAAAATTTATTACTTACATTTACTTGATTATAAAAAAACTTTTGCATTGTAGCAGGAAATTTGATAATAAATATTGCTCTAATTTTATATATTGTTTCACAAAATTGTAATCTGGTATAAAAGCCCCATGGATTAGACAATAAAAAGACAAGGTCTTTAAAAATTATTTCTGTGCCTATTTAAATAATGTGATAAAAACTAATGGTAATGCAATTTAATTATTATATTTAGATTTATTTCTAGGTTTTGATTGTCAATGAGGATTAGGATTTCAAATGTAGGGCTATTCTAGTTATATCTCTGTAAACTATCTTTAGCTCCCATTTTTCATCCCACAATAATAGTCTAAAATAAAATTTAAAAAACCTTATGTTTTGAATTCTATCTGCTTGTGGCCCTATATATATATAACTTCAATTTTATTTTAGCTAGGGGCAGCTTTACTCTCTGTCTAAGAATATCAGTACTTATAAACAAGAGTATATCACTTTCTTATTATGGTGTTGTATTGGTATTACAAATTTTTCATTGTTATTATAGAATTGAAAATCTTTTGCTTTTACATTTTAAATAAAAATAATAATCAATGATGGATAAACTGATATTTTGTAACTACTCAGTGTTTTTATAAGAGAGGAATTAAATGTTTTAGCTGCATTAGGAAGTTGTTCCCCTATTTTTTTTTGATTTTGAAAATGAACTTTTATCACAGAATTTCAATGATTTTGTTTTTATAAATGTATGCAGTTGAATATCGTTATGTATTATTCACATAGCATATATATATATAAATTCAACTTTTACACAAATGAGTGTGCAACATATACTAGTGCTTTGGGCTCTTTGCCACATCAAAATGACTGACATTAAATGGTGCTATTTTTTTCCTGTCATTTGTTTTGAAAATGAATATATATATAAAGTATACTTGTATTTCAAATATTAGCATAAAATTCTGAATTCTTTTCTTTTGGGTGTTATGTTATGGGCATTTACATAGTATATACATAAACACATTTTAATTTAATTTTTTAACAAGTAACTTATTTTATTTAGGAATGAGCTGTAAGAAGTGTAGTTTCTGTTTATATTTCTACATTTTGATTTTGTGGATTTTGAATAATGATATTTTGCCTGCTTATCATTCTTCTGTTATACAATAAAATATTGACTTGTTTAATGGAAAAAATATTTATATATATATGTATGTATGAAAAATGAGGTATTACTAATTTTTAGTATTTTCTAGTGATATATATATATCCACAGATGGCGTTCTACCAAAAACACCGATCAAGCGTATGTTTTGTTTACATAAACGTCAGAGTAGTATTCACTATCTCTAACTATAATTCCACTTTCAGATCATGATTTCAAGCTATTTGCTATCATCAGTGAAAGACAGGAATAAAGAAACTAGATCTGAACACAAACTCTGAGCGTTTATGAAACAATTTCTATTCAGCTTGCAAGCGTGAATTTTTTAGATACGTAATGTCTTCAAACTCAGCATAGCAAACCAGATAGCTATATGGGTCTGATCTCAGTTCAGCATCACCACATAGTAGCAGCCTCTGCAATCTATATCATTGCAAGAAAGACCTCAAAGGTACATTTATGATAAACAAAAATGCAAGTTAAAAAAACTTGCTAACGCTTGTATTTATGTCCACAGATGGCGTTCTACCAAAAGCACCGATCAAGCGTATGTTTTGTTTACATAAACGTCAGAGTAGTATTCACTATCTCTAACTATAATTCCACTTTCAGATTATGATTTCAAGCTATTTGCTATCATCAGTGAAAGACAGGAATAAAGAAACTAGATCTGAACACAAACTCTGATCTGTGGACATAAATACAAGCGTTAGCAAGTTTTTTAACTTGCATTTTTGTTTATCATAAATGTACCTTTGAGGTCTTTCTTGCAATGATATAGATTGCAGAGGCTTCTACTATGTGGTGATGCTGAACTGAGATCAGACCCATATAGCTATCTGGTTTGCTATGCTGAGTTTGAAGACATTACGTGTCTAAAAAATTCACACTTGCAAGCTGAATAGAAATTGTTTCATAAACGCTCAGAGTTTGTGTTCAGATCTAGTTTCTTTATTCCTGTCTTTCACTGATGATAGCAAATAGCTTGAAATCATGATCTGAAAGTGGAATTATAGTTAGAGATAGTGAATACTACTCTGACGTTTATGTAAACAAAACATACGCTTGATCAGTGTTTTTGGTAGAACGCCATCTGTGGACATAAATACAAGCGTTAGCAAGTTTTTTAACTTGCATTTTTGTTTATCATAAATGTACTTTTGAGGTCTTTCTTGCAATGATATAGATTGCAGAGGCTTCTACCATGTGGTGATGCTGAACTGAGATCAGACCCATATAGCTATCTGTTTTGCTATGCTGAGTTTGAAGACATTACGTGTCTAAAAAATTCACGCTTGCAAGCTGAATAGAAATTGTTTCATAAACGCTCAGAGTTTCTGTTCAGATCTAGTTTCTTTATTCCTGTCTTTCACTGATGATAGCAAATAGCTTGAAATCATGATCTGAAAGTGGAATTATAGTTAGAGATAGTGAATACTACTCTGACGTTTATGTAAACAAAACATACGCTTGATCGGTGTTTTTGGTAGAACGCCATCTGTGGACATAAATACAAGTGTTAGCAAGTTTTTTAACTTGCATTTTTGTTTATCATAAATGTACCTTTGAGGTCTTTCTTGCAATGATATAGATTGCAGAGGCTTCTACTATGTGGTAATGCTGAACTGAGATCAGACCCATATAGCTATCTGGTTTGCTATGCTGAGTTTGAAGACATTACGTGTCTAAAAAATTCACGCTTGCAAGCTGAATAGAAATTGTTTCATAAACGCTCAGAGTTTGTGTTCAGATCTAGTTTCTTTATTCCTGTCTTTCACTGATGATAGCAAATAGCTTGAAATCATGATCTGAAAGTGGAATTATAGTTAGAGATAGTGAATACTACTCTGACGTTTATGTAAACAAAACATACTCTTGATCGGTGTTTTTGGTAGAACGCCATCTGTGGACATAAATACAAGCGTTAGCAAGTTTTTTAACTTGCATTTTTGTTTATCATAAATGTACCTTTGAGGTCTTTCTTGCAATGATATAGATTGCAGAGGCTTCTACTATGTGGTGATGCTGAACTGAGATCAGACCCATATAGCTATCTGGTTTGCTATGCTGAGTGTGAAGACATTACGTGTCTAAAAAATTCACGCTTGCAAGCTGAATAGAAATTGTTTCATAAACGCTCAGAGTTTGTGTTCAGATCTAGTTTCTTTATTCCTGTCTTTCACTGATGATAGCAAATAGCTTGAAATCATGATCTGAAAGTGGAATTATAGTTAGAGATAGTGAATACTACTCTGACATTTATGTAAACAAAACATACGCTTGATCAGTGTTTTTGGTAGAACGCCATCTGTGGACATAAATACAAGCGTTAGCAAGTTTTTTAACTTGCATTTTTGTTTATCATAAATGTACCTTTGAGGTCTTTCTTGCAATGATATAGATTGCAGAGGCTTCTACTATGTGGTGATGCTGAACTGAGATCAGACCCATATAGCTATCTGGTTTGCTATGCTGAGTTTGAAGACATTACGTGTCTAAAAAATTCACGCTTGCAAGCTGAATAGAAATTGTTTCATAAACGCTCAGAGTTTGTGTTCAGATCTAGTTTCTTTATTCCTTCTTTCACTGATGATAGCAAATAGCTTGAAATCATGATCTGAAAGTGGAATTATAGTTAGAGATAGTGAATACTACTCTGACGTTTATGTAAACAAAACATACGTTTGATCGGTGTTTTTGGTAGAACGCCATCTGTGGACATAAATACAAGCGTTAGCAAGTTTTTTAACTTGCATTTTTGTTTATCATATATATATATAACAAATTAGAAAAGGATCATTATTGTTTCTTGATACCATATCATACAGTTGCCGTTTCACAATGACATATAACATCTTTTGTTTGGCTTTTAGATTTTTCAATGGTATTTTTATTGTTGTCTTGATGTGAATTTATGCTCTTTTTTTAAACTTTTTCTTGGCAATATGGCTATTTCTAATTAATAGATCATTTATAACGTCAACCAAATAAAAAATAAATTTTATGTAATCAAATAATTTATTGCTCAAAGTTATTCGGAAGTTTCAGCTGCAGAAGTGGCAAACCCTTTATTGCAAGCCATGGACTTGAGTTCCAGAAGCTGTCTCTTATTTCACTAAATCATACAATGCATTACTTTTGTTTTTGATTATTGTATTTTAAATGAAAATTCAGATATACCCTATCAAGTACTCATTTTGCTTTCTTTCAGCCATTATGTTCCTATCATGTTCATTATTATCAAATTTTCACATCCATAAAATTTCTTTAAAAAATTCTTAGCCCCAGTCTCAACAATTGCAATTTTTTTTTATTGTGAAGAGATTAATTTTAAAGATAATGGTAGCTATAGTTTATAGTAGAGTGAATTATTTTGTAAACTTAATATAATTTCAATATATTTGTGTCCCCCGAATGCAACAGTATTTCATCTATCTGCCATTTTTATGATTCATTCTGGGTCAAAATTGGATTTTTCCTCCCAGATTTTAAGTAGACTGTGATTTTTTTCTTCAGATAACTGGCCTATAACCAACCAGATTTCATCCAATATTGGTCAGGAAGTGATTATTAAACTAATTTACTTAGAGAATAAAACAAGAATGGAAAATTCTCTACAGTTCTCCCAACAAGTAATTAATGAACCCAGTAAACCATGTTGTATTTGTATATTGGATTATTTCTACCATCTAATATTAAATATTGAATGTCTTTAGAGAAAAAATTAAAAATTAGTATATACGCACAATGTTTCAAGTGGTAATATTCTACTCTTTTCTTCAGGTGTTGCTGGCATGACCAGTGACAGTACTAGCATGGGAATCGAACCTGGATTCTTAGATTCTTGAATATGAAATTTAAATGTGATGCTCTAACCAACTGAACCATCCTATGTTTTCACAATTTTCTACTATTGAAAAAAAAATCTTTGTCCCACAATAATTTTATAATTGTGGGTTGTTGTTTTTTAAGAATATAAAACTCTCATCAATCAGCAATTGGTTTAGTTTCTTAGAATAATATCTATTTCTTCACTATTTCTGAAATTTGTGGAGAGATTTATGCATATCATTTATAAATGGGCTATTGTATTTTTGTACTCACTCAAACACACACACACAAATACAAATAAAATGTCTGTTAATTAAAAATTATTGTAATAACAATAAAAATAATAAATATAATGATAATTAATTATTATATGTAGTCTTTCAATCTGCAGAAGTACTTTCAGTTAATTCCTTAACCCTCCTCAACTGTCATTAAATTCAAAAAACAAAATGAAAACACGATCAACTCAAATCCCATGAATCCTGAATTTTAATGTTAGCAACTTGTCTATTAATTATATTCATTTTATTTCTATTTATTAAAATTGCATCCTTAACTCTTCTTTTATTATGGTTTCTCTCTTCAGAAAGAATCTTAACACTTTCAATATCAAATTTAAATTTACATGTCCTTTCATGATTCAAGAAAACTGAAGCAGTCATTAAATCATTATTATTTTTACTTTTCACATGCTTGAATAACAATTCATGTTTATTTAATCTTTTTTCAATATTGCATATTGATTCACCTATATATGATAACATACATCCACAAAAAATTTGAAACACAACATTATTTTTCTACTTGACAGGTATGATATTTTTAGAATTATTCACTAACTTATTAACATTAGTTATAACACAAAATGAAATATTGAACACATCCTTATATATATATATACTTAAAAAATTTCACTTGAGCATTTGAAATATATGGAACAGATATCCATTTTTTATTATCAATCTTCAACTCCTTTAAATCATTATAACTCTTTTTAAATTGACATAAAGTCTTGTTAATCTGTTCACTCTTGTAACCAACTTCAAGCAACTCCTTGACAAATATCTCAATATTTTTTAATTTATAACACTCATAATGACAATTTTTGATTATGAAACAAAAAAGATCTAAAACTTGCCATCTTATGCATAATTGGTACTTTTGATTTATAATTTACATATCCCCTTTTTTGCAATGGTTTGATTATTAATTTATGATTTAACATAGTATTATCTCTTGTAATAATTCAATCCAAATACTTAATACTTTTGTCCTGTTTCTTTTCAATAGTCCATTTCAAGCCATTCAAATTATTTAACCGCAAATGTATAATATTGGTATTTCCACAAACAAAAACATCAGTCACATATTTTTTGTAAATTTTAATATTTTTAAAAATACACATCTAAAATACTACTCTCATATGTAGACAAAACAAAATTGCAAACTTGTGCAACAATAGGTAGACCCATAGACCAACCTTTAGACATTTTATAATATCCACCTTCAAAAGAAGCAACAATGTTATCATTAAAAAATTTTAAAAATCAATAACAAATTTTATAGCATATTTACAAACACCTTTACTTTTTACTGTATGTTTAATTATTTTTATGGAATCCACTTTATCAATAGAACCATACATTTCTGTCACATCTAATGAATCAATAACCATATTCCTATTAATCACTATATTTTTAATTCTATCTACAAAGTCAAAAGATGAAGCAATAGTATTTTTCCCAATTAACCGAAAGTACTTGGGCAGATATAATAGTTAATTACCATTATATGTATAGTAATTAATATATATATATATATATATATATATATATATAAGCCACAATCTTGAATACTAATCCAAAAGAGAACTGCAAGTGAGTCCAAGACTGCTCCCTCAGAGACTCTGAATTAAAAGTCGCACGAGTGCCAGCATTTTGCCTGCAATGAAAATATCAAATTGGAATATGATACGATAGTCATCATTGATGAAAATGAATACACAATTCTTACATATGTTGTACTTTCAAGTTTATTTTTATGTGCATGCGTAGTACAAAGCACATTCATACAATTGCATAAGAATGTGAGGTTTTTAATATTTTCATATACAATCTTTATCTATATACAAATAAATTTTCTAGAAATGTGATTCAATAAATGGTATATAGTTAAATAAAAATGCTGAAATGTCAGTCCTTGAGCTAGAAAATGCTTTAAATGATAAATTGTTGTAATAATGATTTAGAATTAAGTCTTCTTTTTTAAACTGATGAAAGCAGACGTCAGCTTATTCCGAGTGTTCTTCATTTAACTCTTATTTACAACAAGAAAAGCAACTCTCAGTAAATGATGGAAGAATCATTTCTGACAGAACATTGCCTTTAGTCAACTGTTGTTTAGGTTTTATATTCCTGTTCACATTTAAAAAAAAAATTGCTCTTAATAAACTTATATATATACACACACACTATAGTAGGGAAGAAAACTTTAAAACCTCACTATCCAACAATTGGTGAGTTATCGCTTCTTTACGATTTTCTTTGGGGCAGTTCTTAAAAAGCCTTTGCCCACAAGACTGTTTGTCATTAATATACATGGAGACATCCCGCAGTGGTTGGTTTATGCAAAATGCATATATTATAGTGCAAGTATTTTCTCACTAAATTAACATTTGGACTATATCCCTAAGTTCCTACAACAAGCATTATTGATTGATATAGCACACACATGAACGAGTTATTTCAGGCTAGAATATCAGTCCTATTTTTGCACATTTTTAAGTTTGGCTAATACAAGCCAGTGTACTGATTTCGCTTCTCAAAGTTCGTTCTCTGTTCTTCTGTTGTTAACTTAACTGTCTTACTAAATATCAGAAACTTAGGCTTTAATTAGAAATAGTATACAGTACTAATTTTATTTTTTTAATAATAAATTATAACTTTATCCGGTTTATACATTATTAAAATGTTAAATTTTAAAAACTTGATCATATTTTAAATTTATATTATGGTATCAAAAATCCACCATTTTATTTCATAATACATCGGGAAAATTGCAAATTGCTTATCTATTTATTTGTACGGTCCTTTTTAAAAATAAAAATACTGTAGTAATTTTAAATTATTTTTTGCATCTATATAATTAACTAGAAAAGCAGATTCAGAAAAATTTATACTAATTGTTGTGGATATCATGAAAGAAAAAATTCTAAAAAAGTGAAAAAAACTGTCACAAAAAGCTTAATGTGAAGTGGCTAAATTAATAAGTACAAACACGCATTTTTGCTAATATCAAGCTGCACAAACAAAGTCAGCTGCTCAGACTCATCATAGATTTCAATATGGCATATTACTGCAAAGGAGCAAAGAAACTAGCTGATTGGTTGGTGGATGACATTGGATTTAGCACTTATACAATCAAATTATCTTTTGAGTGTGTGGATAAAATTTTAAAAATTAAAAATTAATAAGAATCGCAAGCTAGCCTCATTAGATATAAAAGAACTGTACAGTTCAGTGCTTGTGATCTATCTATTAACATTATTCAAGACACTTTGCAGCAAATTAACTACAATCCTTATAAAAGAGTTTATAATAGAAGTCTGCAGCAAATTAACTACAATTCATATACAAAGAGTTTATAACAGAAGACATAAAATGGATTGATAGGGAAATTGTAGCAGTAGTCAAAAAGATGCATTTTATAAAATGGTGAGGGGTTGGCCAATGGGGTTACCATTAAGTGGTATTATTTGTAGTATTGTTCTGTTTATGTTTGAAAATAATGTTATGCCTAAATATTTATTCCCTTCATCTAACATTATTTACATGTGATATGTAGGCTATATGTTTATATGTATGGTGGAGGGTCAAAACAATATATAGCTGGAGCTCAAAAATACATTGCCTCTTGAATGAACTATTGAAATAGAAGACAGACATCATGGGATCAATGTTCTGGACACATATATCTAGAAAAAGAAAATGAATTTGACTTTAAAATGAAGCTAAAACCTTTACAAATAAGAGGAGCCATTCATCCTATATCAAAAGTCCCACTAGAGCACAAACTGGCTGGCTTTAAATGTTTTTTATATAGAAACAAAAATTTATGTAAATATGAGGCAGATTACAACATAAATGCATACATTAACAATCTAATAGGGCTTGGTTATAATTGAAACATACTTATTAAAACAATAGGGAAATTTTACACCAATATAAATAAAGTTGAAAACATTATTAATATATCTAAAGCATGAATAAGCTTTCCTTACATCCCTCATATTGCAAATAACCTTATAAGCTTTCCTTACATTTCTCATATTGCAAATAACCTTAGGAATATTTGTGCTAACATGTGCAGGGTTAGTTTTAGATTGTTATCTTAATAATTTGTGACAATGCTAGAGACAATATACCTGTGGAGCATGCTCCTTAGATGGTCTATAAAATTGCATGTATTAACTCTTCCTGTAGCTCGGTATTATGGCAAAATTTCATGCAAATAGATCAACAAAAATTGCCCCACATGCATATTTGTACAATACAGCTAAACAAAAAAACCGAATGCAGATAAATCTTTCTTGATCATGAATATGCCATGGATCACATGTTTACTCCATCAAATGTTAGAGCAATTTGCTCAGAAAGAGATGATAGAAAAAGAAAGTACAAAGTGGCTTGACCAATTGCATAGGATACATGTTCCTTCAACAAAAAGAAATTATGTATTCCATTGTTTGAGAAATGGTAATATCTAATTGCCTTATTTGCATATTGTGCCTCATTTACATATTACATTATATCCAATTATATAAGCTTATCTGTACTGCATAACTTTACTCAGTACTATGATTCTGGCAGTGTTTTGGTGAAAGCTGGCTCAGTGCAATTAATTAGTTTGTTTATTAATTTATACCTTTTCATCTGACCTCAAAGTCAATGAGTGCTTAAGCACTTAAGATGAAAAGTGTTAATATGTTGAGATTTACATATACTATAAAATGATGCTCTGTGATGTATTAATATAATTGCCACTTATGGAATCCAATGTCAAATATATGTTCTAAATATAAATTATTTCAAATACAAAGCTCCATTTTATATTTATCTGCTTTTAGTTTTATAGTTGAAATATGTGGTTTCTTTATATACTGTCTATTATCAAAAGCTCAATATTAGAATGGATCTATCTATTCTTTAAACTTCACTCCACAGATTTTCATAAATATTTAAGTTAATTTAAAGGAAATAAATGAGTTATACATTATTCATTTTGAATTAGTACCACTTTTCATAAATATTCTGCATTTATGTTTCCTTATCCAGTTTGTTTGTCTTCATTTTGTTTGGAAAGGTTAAAAGATACTTGTGAGTTTTCCTATAAACCAAGATAGCAGTCCATATTTTTGATAAATATACTGTTTTGAGGGCCTATAATCTACCAAAAATATGTTAGTTAAGTTAAAACAAAATTAATAAATCGATTGTTAAATTTAAAAAGGGAATAAATTTTGATAAATTTTATTAAAAAGCTTTATTTCAATTTGTTTTTTTTATCTATAACATGGGAAGCAATGAGATGCTCTTAACATTGGCATATTTTATTTCAATTCGGCATGTTTCTTTTTTTCGGCAGTTTTCTTGGTAGATTGTTATAATAATAAAAAATTGGGACTTCCTATCACAGAACATGATGCAGTAGATTATTTCCAAAGATATGGGATCCTGCTGTCCTGAAAAGTGCGTGTTAATGATCACGATATGAAAACATGCTTCCAACATAAATAACGTGTAAATATTGTATTTATATATACTTTTCATTTTTCTATTAACAAGTTAATCCCCCCCCCCCATATAACTGTAAATATTGTAATTAATTTTTCCACAATGATTTGTTTTTAAAATAACAGTAATAAAAAATTAAATGTAAATATTAAATACTATGTTTCCTAGCAGGCATTTTTTTGTAAACATTTTTTGGGGGTCCCCAAAACTGGAGATTTTTCAAAAATATGGGTTGTCATGTTTTACTGATTAAAATAATAATTGAATGATTTTATTGTTCAGGATTCAGAGAAAGATTAAGCATTGGAAATTTTCCGGAATCTGACACGTAATTATTTGCTTCATTACCAGTGTTTGAAATTTTTCTTATTAATTTGTTACTGCCTTTAAGTGAAGGCTTCCAATAAGTCATCTGAACTATGTATATTTGTTCATCTATTGCTAGAATCTGAAGTGCCTTGACACAAATCTCGTTTAATCAGATTCAGTAACTCTACTGGATTTTATTTAACTATGCTAACCCCTGCAATGTGCCACCTGAGCTCATGGTATTCCAGTATATATAAAAAAATAAACTAATATTCATGTCAAAAGTTTGAGTTCAAATCCCTTATAATTACATTAAATTTGGTATAGACAATATACATATATTTAAATATTACATATTCAGCCTGTATTCTGCCCATCCCTCTTCTGTATAATTAATGGACATATTAAGGTCCCATCTGTGAGGGATCAGATTGACTTAAGGTCAACATGGATATCAAGAAAGGCTTTAAGCATTTCATCCTAAGATTTTCAATGAAAAGAATTGGAGAGCAGAAAAGATTGAAGCTTGTCCCTTTAAAGTTTAAAGATCTGCTATCTTAATATAAACTGAGCACTGATTGTATATATGGATGGGAGATGGTAATCTGGATCAACTGATGAGTGCTGGTTCAGCACGAAATACATATATTGGAGATCATTTATCTTTTACATATGTATGTCACTATGTATATTGGTTGTATAAGATAGATTGGATGGATGTAGGGAGCTTGAAAGTTCAGTTCAAGCCCCTTATAATTACAATAAGTTTGGTATAGACAATATACATGTATTTAAATGTCAAAATGTTATAAATGTATCTAAAGTGTCAAAAAGCTTTGTTATATTGTAGTTTATTGTGACGTAATTCATATGTTTATTTACTTGTCACATTTAGCAAATGATTGTAAATTTTTTTTTTTTTAAAAAAAAAATTGAACAGTAACTTTTATAGAGCATCTTTGGGTAATTTATTTTTTACAAAAATCGAATATAACGTAGTTCGCGTTTATTTATCATATTAGTAGGTGATCACAAATTTTAAAAAAATTACCTATAATTTTTATTAAGATAAGATTATTATTATTACTTTTATCATTTAAATTTTTACTAAAAACGAGCTTTCGAATTTGTATGCGTAGTACACCAATTAATTTTTCATGCATTTTTACAGTCATATTTTTGATTTTATATATTTTTTATTTCAGTTCAAATGGTTATTTTGGATGGTAAATTTGCTCTAGTTTATATGTCTAAAACAGATTACATCTAAAAGCATGCAATTCGGAGTATCATTGAATGAACAGATCATTTGGCAAATATACTTCTATAACCAATCACAGGATTTCATTGCACTATACTTTCTGGGGAACAGATTTGTTGAATCTAAAGAGACTTTTATAATAGATAATCAATCAAATGCTAATATATATATATATATTGTAACGATATATAAATATGTCGTTACATTAATTTAAAATAAAATCTTAAAGTTCGCAAATAAAAATAAAATCTATTTTAAAAAAAACTAAACGCTAAAATTAAAATGTTTGTTAAACATATATATTCGCACAAATTCAAAACTTTAAAAATATTTTTTAAAAAACAAATAAATAAGTATTTGAACGTACTTTTTTATAAAAAAAGTACAAGACTTAAAGATATAATATTTTTGTAGATGGAAATGATTGTTTATTAATTATCCAAAAGCTGTCTAATTAAAAATTCAGATCAAAATTAGATAAGGAATAAAGAATTAGCTTGTCCAATATAGAAGCACCAAGCCTCAGCCCGGACCCGAACGAAAAAAAATGGAACAGTGACGTTTTTGTTCATGGAATCCATAGGAGGACTATAAAAAGAAAAATATTGAGTTCCAGTTAAGTTTTTCCGGTTTGTTTTTGAGGGTCGGTGATAGGACGCACATATCACACTCTCTCTCTATTTTAAAAAATGAACTGACTGTGATACCAAAATGAACCAGCTAATGCTACCTCCGGAACATCTGACCGGGTTTTCAAATAAAGACTCCGTGGAAATTTACATCAAGAGCAGTGATTTCTTCTACTGTAAGCTATTGACATGAACTCTAAAATTTAAAAATAATTAAGAACTTTCGTTCAAGCTTATGAACTTATATCTGACTTTTAAGTTTAAAATCAATTGAAAATGTTTAAATTTATATGTTTTGTGTTGATAAACATCATTTCCATTTTTTTCTTATTGTATAAATTATTTATTGTATTAATACTTATCGTATAAATTATTTAAATGCATGAAATTTAAAGTTGGGTATAGATGTTGCATAGATTCGTTAGCGGTTAATTATGTTGCTGTTTCATAGTCGATTGGAATATATAAGTCATCATGTCACTGCGGTGTCTTATGATGAACACCATTGGGTTTTTTTTTTTTGTATTCCCTATGCAATTGACATTATCGATGACTTTGTATTTTGATTGGTTATGTTTATTTTGAAATGTTTTTAACCGTGGAATCTGTGCAGCTGATCTATACTCAACATTTTAAAACAAATTTTATAAAATTCATCTGTGCTAACGTATTTAAATGTTAAATTTAAGTGGGGTGTGAATGGCTATATAGTTTTGTAAAGTTATATTAAGGGAGGGTAATCTTAGGTTATTCATTTCGTAGTTGAATTGGCTCAATGGATTGGATATATTTGTGTAATTAGTAGATGTAGTATGAGATCCGCTATGGGCAGGATTGCATATATACACCACACACATTCTGTTTGCCTATGGATGGGTTTGTAAGACGGCAAAGGACCGCAATCCATTCCTATGGAGTTTTATGTTTATTGTTCTACTTGCCAACAGATGTAGCATTCCTGTTGGTGGAGAGACAATGTCTTCTCTAACTCTACTTACTGTTCAGACGTTCCTGACAGTATAGTATTTTGTGTTGTCGTATTTTCATGCTACATTGAATACATAAATGTATCAGATGGATTGATGCCAGTTTGACTGCGAACTTTTTGGCCTAAGGTTAAATAAGGGATAGAATATTTTCTTTTCAAATACAATCTATATAGTCTATTCATACTTGACTCACTAAATAAATATTAAACTCATTATTGAAATCTATTTAAATGTAAAATTAAAGATTAATATAAACATCTAAAATGTTAAACTTATTCCTCAAATTAGAATGATTTTATATGTTTGTAAATAAATATTTTTATGTGTTAATTTCTGGCAGTGGCTTTTATTTTTTTTTATATTTGAGATATAAAGTTATATTTTATAATCTCTGCTGTTCCACTGAGCTAGTGACTTGGGCTAACGATCTAAATATTTAAATAAAGTGGAATCTTAACAGCGCATATCTGCCTACTCTATAAATTTTTCTAGGTTTAAATGCCTAGATGGTGCCCTGTAGAGCAGATATCGTAGTTTGCGGTTAGATTTGATCTTCACTTGTTTTTCGATCGTTACAATATATATATAAAATAAAAATAATCACAAGTGATTAATTGTTTAGAAGATTACATAGCATTCTCATACTCTAGTGATAAATTTCATTCACTTAATTCTAAACTGAATATATATATATAATATTAATAGATGCAATGAAAATATTTGTAATAAAGATGAACAAATTAGAATGCCTTTGCAGAATGTTTCACATCATTAATCATTAGGTAATGTGAAATAATCAGATTGGTTTCTTACACTATATGTATTGACTATGATCTAATATCAAACTGCCATCCATATCAGTATTAGTAACCAGATATCTGATGTAAATAAATTATTGTGATATAATTTATTATTGTAGTATGATTATATTATCAATTCAGTTGCAGTAGTTATCTGTCAAAAATAAATTTCTAAAAGAAAAATCCTCTCCAATAATTATTCATAAATTTGTATCTTAAAATTGTGATTTTTTAAAATAATATATTGGTAATGTTAAAATTGTGATTTTTATAATATAGAAATCTGATTGTTCTCATAATGTTCTCTGAATGAATGCTTGTTGATTATTTTCTGTTTTTGCTATCTTGGGGTTTTTGTTTTTTTTTTACTTTTTTAAATCCATCACATCTATTTTTCAATTACCATTAAGTTTCTACTACTGTTGAATTTTCAGGATTGATTGCAATTGATCACATTTAACATCAATTAAATTACAAAACTCACAATATTTTAATATTGATATTTATACAATTAATAAGCATTATCAAAAATAGAAATTAAGGAAGTTCATTATGCTTTTTTTTATTTTATGTATTTATGAACTTACTTTAAGGCATAAACATATGTATGTATAAAACTACATCCATATCTTTGGGGTTCAAATTTAAGTGTAATTTAAAAGTTTATTTAGATTCCAAAGAAGTTTAATTTTTTTTTTTCAGATAGCTAGTTCAGATCAAACTGACTAGCCATTTTCAATAAATAAGTACTATATTTAAAAGATCAAGTAAGATAAATAAACAAAATTTTTATCAACTGACATCATTATCCTTGAAAAATAAAATGCTATTTATTTATAGAAGAATAATACAAAAATCGGTACTTATATATTAGATCTGCAACACACATGCTGTGTCTTTTCACATTCATAATAAATGTCTAACCTTGTGATCCCATCAAATAAACCCTACAATCTTGCTGATCTCCAATGATGTGATAAATTTACACTTTCATTCGTTGTCCAGATTTTATTTGGACAAATTCTTCTCAAAGTGTTTTTTACTTCAGTGCTGATTTACTTTTCCATTTTCTTATTAATATTATGATTTTTTTTATATTATTTTTAAACAAAAAAAATGATGAACATTTGGAGTTTATCTGCCACTGAGATTAATGCAGTTGAGTAAATCCACACTTCAGATAAGCAGTGGTATTGTAACATTAGACTATGTAATAATAAAATAGGTCTTCATAAGGAAACGTGGTTGGAGAGTTCCAGAATTCCATTTTTGATGGCGATCTGATTTATTTATAGATGCGCTTGCAAACTAACATTTATAGAATGGGGAAAAACAGTGCTTGTTTTAGAAGACAAAACTGTAATAGACTGGAATAACTGTATGTGAGAAGTTTGTACTTCTGTGATAGGGCAAGAAAAACATAAGGCCCTAACAAAATTGTTAAAATTGACGAGAGCCTTTTGCACAAAAATAAAAAACCAAGTCAGACAAATTCCTTCCAGAACTGTGGTTGTTTAATGGCTTGTGCAAGGAGGTTGACGAGTGTTTCATCATAAGAATTCATGATAGAACAGCGGAAACTCTTGTTGGAAGCCATCAAACAAAATGTGGAAAAGGAATTGGATAATTAATTTATTTGGACTGTTGGAAAGTCTATAAAACTGCCGAATTATGAGCTGCTGGTTATGACCATTTTCATGTGAATCATGTGTTAAGTAAGTCTTCATTTTGAAAAAAAAATTGCTTTAAGCTTCCATTTGGGAACAAAATTTTATCCACTTAAAATAAAGTAGAACAGACAAAAGATTATTTCATCATCACAATTGCTGTTATATATGTATGGTATGTTTTCATTTTAAGCATTTTGCAATTTCATGCCAGATATAGACATAATATTTTAGATACAATATTTAGATATACTAATATTTTAAATATAGATGTAGTAATACTTTAGTATTATTTTTTGTCATTTTTGCTTAATGATTGATTTATAATTTCATGACAGGTTTAAATATCCATATAATTAAAATAACATCTGAGAACTGCATAATGCCATTTCATATTTAATATTTTTTGCATGAAATTTATATTTTTAGTATTGTTAAAAATATACTTTTTCAGATTTAGTCTGGTGCAATTAATATATCTATTAGAGCTGCTACACCTTTTCACATACATATTAAGATTGCTGATAACTTTGTAAATCTTGTGTAAAATATTGTGTACACATGGTCAATTTTCACAAATTTATTGTTTTAAGTTAAGTTCCAGTGTACACGTTATTAGGTCAGATCACAAAATTAGAAAGTTATCAGAAGATTGATATGAACTGAAAAGATGTAGCAGGCCTAATACATGAATACCAGAAAATCTCTATTCTCTAACGACATACTTTTACATATCCTTACATATTATATAACTATATTATGTAAATAATATTTATTTTCAAAGCGCAGATGATTTGAAATTAACTTACGGGGGGGGGGGAGTCTCTCCGCTTTTGTGTTTTTTTATTAACAAACTCATAAAATAAACGACGACACAACAATAAAACAATAAAAGAAAGTCACCAAATTTTATTTTTTTTTTTTTTTTTTAATCCCTTACAAAGTACTAATTTTTTATATTTGAAAGTTTAAATACTAAATCTCCTCACTCACTTCTCACACAATTAAAATTACAAAAAAACACTATAAAAACTTTATATTCTAAATTATGTAAATTATATATTTTATAAAATTAACAAATTTTTTGATATTAATAATTATAATAAATAAAAAGTTTTTTAATTATAACTATATTATATAACGTAAAGGAAGAGGCAAACAGGACATGTTATCATTTGATAATGAGTATTGTTGTTTGTGTAATACCAAGTTTTTCAAATTACTTTTGAGCAAGGTCACGCGCATATGAATGTGTGTATATTTGATAATTTTTTTTAAAAAAAAAAAGCTATATTACTTATTACAGTTAAATAAATTTAAATCTTATTTATTTTTTATTTCTTACAAAAATTTGTTTGAACCGTCTCTCCTTTACTTTTTTTAATATTATTATTATTATTTTTAAAAAAAATCAATATGAAATTTACTTTTATAAAATAGAAATTACTAAAATGCAGAAAATTAAATTATATATATAAAAAATATTTTAGCAGTTAAGTAAGATGTAATGTTTATAAAAAAGAAAGTACTGCTTTGATTTTGTGAATAGATTTATTGAAAAAGAAAAAAGTATTCATTATTTATTGATTTTTTTTTTTTAAATAAACACTTAATCATATTTACATTTTGTGCTAAAATCTTTTTACAGGTAAACATATCGAATATTTAACTGTCAATATATTTATATATAATATATCCTTATCATAAAATCATTTTCTTTTAATTAGTTCCAGAAATATTTTTTAAGACCTTAAATAATCAAAATAAGAGTCATAGATCACATGACCCTATACTCTTGAGCTTGTAAGTTATAAACAATGAGGATTACCAATTCCTCAACAAGCTTTGTGATAAATGCTTAGCTAGAGAAAGCATTTAAAATATCACTGTCAGGACTCCCCCCCCCAAAAACCTCTGACCATGGTTTTGTGCTCTGGCACTCCTCAGAGAGGTGCTAGGATAAATTTAAGACCATCTTATTTCTATTTTTAGCCTGTATTGAAATTCTGATGGAACTCATGATTCATCATATGTAAATATATCCTTTTTCCACATCCACCATTTTCTTTGTTTGGTCATGAATTCAAATCCATAGAAATACATCTAGTGCTTTGTGAACTACCATATTGATAATATCTATCATTGACACATTATAATTCTGATTTTTGCATGAATACTTTTTATTTTTTTAATTTGAAACTATTTTTTTATTTTATTAAATCTTGTTAATTCAGAAATATAGAAAGTGTTTTTTGTACTTTAGGAAGATTAACTTTGTTCCCTGACTTTTTCTCATTTTGCTACAATTCAAAAAAAGAGTTGTTTGTTTTGTTTGCATTTTCTATACATTTTCAGAAATTACAGAAGCAATAAAATTTATCATACATATGTAAATGTCAATTTTTGTTTTTATATTACATTAGTAAATTAAGATTGTTTATTTTTTTATACTAATGACTGTATGAACTTACGTGTTCATAAGAAGTTTAAGCACTGGAAATTTCAGAACTGAAATTGATTTGAGGACTTTATATCCAAAGACTGATATTCTACCACTGTGCTAAATCACAAAGGACATGATATTATTATATTTAAATTTTATATATATATTGCAAATAAATCAGGTCATATATCACATGACTTAATTTAATAAGATTGTATTAAAAATATTATATAATGAGCATATCAATAGCTCTTTACAAGCTTTTCAGAATATTTCTATCCATACATCGGTTTCATGCTTTTGGTATTTCTCAGTGAGGTGCTAGGATATTCAAGCATTAGATTTAAAATACCAGGTTCAGTCCCATTAGCTGGATTTGAAGACATGAATGTCTGAAAATTTCAGATTTTCTACTTAATAGTTAACCATTAGATAACGTGCTAGGCTTGACCTGGTATTTTAAATCTAATGCTTAAATATCATAGCACCTCAATGAGGAATTCCAAAAGCATGAAACTGGTCCAAGGATATGGATATTCTGAAAAGCTTGTTAAGAGCTATTGGCATGCTCATTTTAATATATATATAACCATTTTTGCAAATAATACCAAAATTGTCATTTTAAGTTGAAAATTAAGTTATATTTTTTGTATACTGTGTTTCAATGAACTATAATTAAATTATTTTCTATCTATCATTTTTATATATTTTGTTTATATTGTCTGGTTCATTGAAAAGTGATGGGTTGAGAGCGGATTTATTATATAATTATCAATACCAGGTAATTGTAGAGATGATATTACTATGTTTTCATTGTCTCATGCAATTTGAAATGATTTTTAGTTATTGAGCAAATTGTGGGCAATTGTTATCAATATTATATTGCTACTTCTGAGCACAAGTATTTGTAATAAAACAATAAAAAATATAAACAAATAAATAAGATAATAAAAATAATTATAGGTATTCTTTATGAAGATTATTAGATCTGTAAGATGTAATTCAATATAGATTTCCATATAAATTGAAACATATAATTAGTAGATAAAAAACTTTACAGTTAACTATAGCATCTTAGCTTTCATAAACTCTGATTCATTAGCTATGAATGCTTATCAGCCATATTAAAATAAGCATGAATATTCCCCTTTTTAAGACATTCTTACATTATTATTTTTTAATTATATTATAATCTTTTATAATTCATTTTTCAAAATAATATTTTTACTTCAAACATACAAAGTTAACTATGGTCCTTACAAACAATAATCTTTATTATTAGGAGTGAAGCCCAAATAATATTGCATATATATTATTAACATCTTCACCTGACTAAATCAATAATCTTGTAATCCCTTCCTTAAGCCAATGTTAGCCATGTACTAAATTAATAATGGATATTAGATGATTATTTAGTTTGGCTTATAAGCTAATTTTAGTAAATTTTCAATGACTGAAAACATTTTCAAATTCTACTCACATCCAAACTCAATTTTGGGCATGGTAGAGAAGTGTGCTAAACATTACTTCGGAAAAACCTTATTTTTGTAAACATTTTTAAATAAATTTTTTATTAATACCTTTTTGAACTACGGGTGGTTCTCTATTTTAGTACATTCTACTTTGTACAATTCGCTGTTTTGTACACATTTCATATTTACGATTTTATCATTTTTATCGTTGAGACAAACCCATGTACTTTCACGTAATGATTCTCCCTTTCTCGTGGAGTATTAGTGATTAGTCCCTCCTCATCTCTGACATTAATCGCATCCATTTTCAGTGTCACAGATTCAGTCTTAAGGAGGGATGTTTTGACTTAGTGTGTGTGTTGATAAGTTGTGTCTTGTCAGTTTATGTTAGAACGTACAACCACTTTATGTACATTTCTGTTTTGATGAAAAAATTCACCCTTATCAATTCATAAATATGAGTTTAAAATGAAAACATAGCAGAGTTGATACAGACAAAAGAAATCAAGATCTCATAATCTCCATATGATTGAGACAAAAATGGCAAATCTTTTGCTTTAACCAATCATTTGTATAATTTAAGGATGATCGACAATATGTTCAATCATGGAAAACAAGAACAAAACTAAAAAATATTTCCAAATTCACACACTGTCAAGTTAATCATCATTATGTTTTTAAACATTTTTTTTATATTATTCGTCTAGATCTTATATGTATACGATTGTGTCATGAATATCTGTATATACAGTATTTAGCTTCTTTTTTTTTCGATTAAAATAAAATTTTAGACAAAAAATATTTTCAAAGTATCTTTGAACTTTTTTTTTTTAAATAGAAAAATAATACTTAGCAGAAATATATATATATACCTGAATTTCAAAACACTTTTTGATGTTTTTTTTATATTTCTCTATTTTCGTACATTTTAACCTTTATACATATTTGAAAAACCAAATAGGTATAAAAATAGAGGATTGCCTGTATTGGGTTCATGATCATTTCGATTTATATTCATATTTATACATTAAATATTTCCAAATAGTTTTTATTGTTTGCTCATGTTGTAGAACAATACAATTTCCTATTTCGGAAACAATGTGTCTATTTTAAGAGATTAAGAACAGTGATGGACTAGCATTTAAAGTTTTTATCTACAGACTGATCATATAAATACTAGTATATATATTTAAGCTAGATATAATTAGAGATTTGAACCCAAAAAAATATACAACCAATACAGATGACTATATACATAGGAAAAAAAATAAATGAACTCCAATATACATATTTCATGCTGAACCAGCACTCATCATTTAATCTGCATTCCCCCCACATATATACAATCAGTACTTGGTTTATATTAAGATAGGAAATCTTCAAACTTCAATATGGACAGGTTTCAATCTTTTCCACTCTCCAACTCTTTAGCCATCTATATCATTGAAAATCTTATGATGGCATGTTCACATGGGTATGACAACAAAACTGGCAAACAAGAACTTTGTACATGAGTTCATCAGATTTTTAATGATATGGATGGTTAAAGAGTTGGAGAGTAGAGAAGATTGAAGCTTGTCCATTAAAGTTTGAAGATTTTGTATTTTAATATAAACTGAGCACTGATTACGTATGTGTGTGGGAGATGATGATCTTGGCCAACTGAAGAGTTCTGGTTAAGTATAAAATATGTATATTGGAGATCATTTATCTTTTTCACATATAGTGGTCATGTGTATCAGTTGTATAAGATGGAGTGGATGACTGAAGGGAGCTTGAAAGGCTGGGTTCAAATCCCCTCTAATTATAACAGATTGATTGTAAATTTTTTATAGTGTTTGTTAGTAAAACTCTTCTCTAATCACTTCACTGACCCACAGCATGGACTTTTTTTATCTAAAAAATTTGTTAATATGTTAGTTATTTATAAAACTGTTAAAGTTATCCTGAAAAACTACAGTCTGTATAGTGAATTTTTAAAAAACATATGGATGGATTATACACATTCACATATACAAGTATATAAAAAATATATTGCAAATACCAAAATGAGAAATAGAAGTGTGGGCAATAGTAATGATGTTAGAAAACATAAATGAAGCTGAATTAAGTATCTAATTAGAAAAGAAAATAATTGCTAGATTATGATACCAAAAGATTAAAACTCAAATTTATGTTACAAGGTTAAGATCAGAAAGCTTATATGATATAGAAAATTATTTATGGCTATGTAATTTGTTGCAATGGTCGAACACCAGACTCTGGGATAAAAATTGATGGATCACAACTCACTTCTATCTTTCTGGTGTTAGGATGTCATATGACTCTCTAAGATTTGATTATATATACCTAATTCATATTTATGACAAATATTAAAAATAAATTTTATAAATTTTCAGGATGGTTGTTTGTGAACTATTTTATTTTCTTTCTAATTTCAAGATGCAATTTCCACTTTTAGAAACAGAAAAAAAAAGTTAAAAGGACTTTTTCCAAATCTAGTAAAAATGTGACCACGCATGCTCTTAAAACCACACATCATCAACTATTACTTATATGTGTAATGTAATAAAATCTGTTATATGTAAATTCATTATATTTTGATGAGGGTTAAGCTATAATTTATTACTGTTTATCTGAGTAATTTATTCCATAACCTTGGCGTATTAACTGCATCAACCAAATTTCAAGTACTATCTATGCAATTACATATTAAACCCAATATTTATATTCATTTATGTAACTTTCAAATGATCTATTTAAGTAATCTGCCGAGACGCTCAATTGCAGATTATACCATAGACTTGTAATAATGATTGTATAGACATTCCATACATATATTTTGTTTCATTTATAATAATCAACTACCATATTTAATTGTTTAATAAATTTATGTTATATCATTTATCTATTATAGTATTTAGCTATTTCTTGCCTGAATCTCTAATGTTAATTATTTGATTTAATTATATTATGCCCCCCCCCCCACTAATAAAATCTCATTAATTATTATCAATTAGACTCTTGTTTGTTTCATGTTGCCCTACATATTGTTATTGCTATGATTATTAATTAACATTAGGCAATAATCTGTTCCGTTGTTTAATTCGTTCATAAGTCAGGAACTATTTATTATTAAGTGAATGGTGAAGAATTTATTAATTAATCGTTATCCAACTAGTGCTCAATAATTTATCCTTCTTTGTAATGGCCAAACTGTACTTATAGTCGGAGCATTCTGTAATTGTTATATTTCTTTGTGATTATTGGTCAATCACCTTAGTATCATTGATTTTAAGTCTCTTTGCTCTTCCTGTTCTCATTGCCGGGACTGGAGTAATGGAAAACTTGTTAGTATCCTCAAAAGCGTTGTTCATATAATCATAGACCTTGGAACACAGGTAAATATGTTAGTGTTTAGTATTGTTCCAGACCTGTGTATCTCACCCATGCTAGATTGTTGTACTTTTGCTTGGATTCTATGTCTTGTTGAATGAACAGACAATTTTGACAGGTATAATATAAATTATTCTTTCATTTACAGTTTTCTTTATTTTTTTCTAAAGTAAGATAATCAAATATTACCTTCATGCATGATTATTTTATTATGAAAAGGGGGGGGGGGAGATCTCAAAATTTAAAATTGTTAATTTCATTTTAGGATCATGATTTAAAATTAAAATAGTCGATCTGAATTTAAAGGAAAAAAACTAAATATTTTATAAACTTGGATATTATGTTTAGTATGGAGACAGAACTTTTTAATATAATCATTCTAATGATGAAAAGATGTTATACCATATTTGTAAAATATTTTTAAAAAATATATTTTTATACATTGCATGTTGCATCATACAGGTTACCTTATGCATATTAAATTAATACACTGTACAGGCTTACACACATCTGCATATATGCAATGTAATATAAGGGATTTGAACTCAGACTTTCACACAACCCTCAATTCTCCATGCTATCTCATATTGCTGACCCATTTGATCATACACATGTTGAAAAGATAAATAATCACCAATATACCCATTTCATGCTAAACCAGCAATCATCATTTGGTCCAGATTACTATCATCACACATATATACAATCAGTGTTCAGCTTTATATTTAGATAGCCAATCTTCATACTTTAATGGACAGGCTTCAAATTACTCCAACTCACAACTCTTCAGCCATCCATTTCATTGAAAATCTGATGATGGAACATTCAAAGCCCATGTTAGTGCTAAGGTTGTCATCCTACTCATGTTGACCATTTAGTCATTCTGACCCCTCATGTTGTACTGGAAAATAATTCACCTATATGCATATGCAAGGGATGGGCAGACCTTTAACGCACTGTTTTTTAAATATGTAAATTAATACACTTCACAGGTTTACATACATTATTAATAATTTTTATTAGTCATTTATTAGACTAAGATTATCTAATAATGAACAATATTTTCTGTAGTGTAACCTTCACTATATCACTGGTTAGCTTTTAACACCTTATGCAAGGATATAATAATAAATTTATGACCTAAGATATTTGAAAAAGATCCATAATCCCCAAAAAGCACATTTCATGCTGAACCAGCACTTATTAGTTGACCCAAATCACAATGTCTTACACATATCTTTATCATTATTCAGTGTATAGTAAATTGCCACAGTTTAATTGATGTGTCAAATGAGAAGTCCTCACAACTTTAAAACAAATCATTTAATAAAAGTATATTAATAATTTTTATTAGTCATTCATTAAACTAGAGATTACCCAATGGTCATATGTTTATGATTATATCCTTCCACAAGGTGTTAAAAGCAGATAGAATCCATTCTCTATCTTGCATGGCAGTGGTGTAGTGAAGGTTACACTACAGAAATATTATTCATTATTGGATAATCTTTAGCCTAATGAATGACTAATAAAAATTATTAATATACTTTCATTAAGATATGTGTAAGTGATTTTGGTATAGACCAATTGATGAGTGTTGGATCAGCATGAGATGTGCATCTTGTGGATCATAGATCTTTTTCACATCTTAAGTCATATGTTTATGATTACATCCTTCTGCAAGGTGATAAAAGTGGATAGAATCCATTCCCTACCTTGTGTGGCAGTGATGTAGTGAAGATTATTCTACAGAAATATTATTCATTATTCAATAATCTCTAACACTATCATCATTTTAAATCATCATCAGTTCACTGCCAGATGAATGTTGTCAATTTAATCCAATTTATCTCTTCCATAGCTTTTCCATGTTATTCAAGAAACTTCTTTATTTCATTTATCTTTCTAACATGTCTCATTTCCAGATCATTTTCATTGTGCTTATTCAATGACTGGTTTTATTAGTAATGTCAAATCTATATATTTTTCATATATCTTCTTGAAAAAAAATTTCATCTCACTTGGATCCTAGCCCTATCTGATCCCTTACTTCTGGATTATGAAATATTCCATACACTTTACATTCTCCCTGAAATAAATATTTATAATGTATAATAGACATTATATTAGATTTAGCAAATAAATATTTCTGTATTGATTCCTGGCAGAAGGGGGGAAAAGCTATATCAGTTGATTTGTTTTATCTGAATATGTTGAGTCATATTCTAAAAATAATTCATTAAGATCTTTCCTACTGAGATTTAATTAGATTTTATCTGTAGATCACATGTAATATTAATATACTTTTAGAAGCAAATATATAAATTTCCAAAAAAAAATGCAAGTTGTTAAGCATCCACTGACTTCAGATTATGATGAAACGGTATAATAAAAATAAACTAATTAAATGCATTGATCCAGCTTTCAGAACACTGCCAGAATCATAGTGCTGAGTAAGTTGTGCAGACAGGTGTGCTTGTACTGCAAAAGTTTACTCAGCACTATGATTCTAACAGTGTTTTACTGAAAGTTGGCTCAATGCATTTAATTAGTTTGTTTGTTTTACCTTTTCATCAGAACTTCAAGCCAATGAATGCTCCAGAATTATATATATATATATATATATATATATATATATTGATATAAGCTGTTGTCACATTAGAGATAAACTCCCACCCATAATGCTTGGAGTCCTGTATAATCCATGAGAATGAAATTAGCAGCTTTATACTTGTTCTAAAATGACATCTCATAGGACTGAATATTACAACTTTGGAAGATCATTTGCTGTTAATGATTTTATTGTGAACTGGATTTAGTTATAAAAATACCCATTGATTTACTCAAAACTATAGTGGTAATTACTTCTATATTGCCACCAATCATGTCAAAATTTAGTTATTGATATTTTTGTCACCATAACATAAACATCTGAACCTTCAGTAATTAAATGAATATTTTACACATAGGTTAAAATATAAATTACAAAAGTAAAAAGTAGGGGAAGTGAGAAACCTCTAAGTAATACTGAACTTTTTATTATATTTTTTATTTGCATTTTATATATGCCAAAAAAAATGTTTATGTAGAACTGATTTATATAAGATTTACATGAGTAGCTTGAACATTTCCAACCCTTATTTTTTAAAATATGTCCCATTTTCTAAACATTTTCCAAGATTTTTGTTGTACTTCTGTTCATTATCAAACTGTGATGAATCTTTTGATTACTATATGCCTATTACTGATGAATAACAAGGAGACAAGAAGTCTCTGACTTTTATACCTTCACCATCAATCAGTCTTATAATTAACAGCTGTTATCACAATTTTCATTTCTTCATATTTACTGTAATCCCATCTTTCACTGGGTTCTCTACATATGTTTGGATCATTTCATTTTTGGCTACAACATTCTGACATCTCTGTATCTAAGTGTTGTTTATATTTGTTTTATTGCTCCTGCTGTCACATTTGTTTTTTTTCAATATGGCATGTTTAGTATACAAATTAAACAAAAAATAACGTGAAACTTGATTAATATCGCCACGATTTGTTCAACTACAATTTTTGGTTCTACACAAAATATCTTATACAGATAAGGAGATGCTATAAACATTTCCTTAATAGACGATCATTCAAACACACATTTAAAATTTCTACTATATGGATTTCTTGCTTGAGCACACAGTATTTATATATAGAAAAAACAAAACTGTTATTTGTTTAGAGCTATAAGTGAACTGCCAAATAGATATTATTAATTTAGAGTGTTCCTATGAAAATAAAACCAACAAACAAAGTGAATGTTAAAGTAATTGTTCATTTTTTGAACTGAAAACAGATCAAATTAATGTTTTCACAGAGTAAATTTCAATTTGTCAATTTTTATTGAAAAAAGCTAATCAAAAACCAGAGTAACTGAAAATCGGAGATGTTTATTCTTCAGTTTTATTAACTAATAAAAAGAAAGAAAAACTAGTTTTCCATTACAATCTGTAAAAAATTAGTTTTTAAAGATGGTAATTTGAGAATAACTTTCGCAAATTGTAATCAATTTTCTTTCCCATGTTTTATTTCAAATTTTAAAATAATATTTAAAAAAAATCGTTCACATATATAGCATAGATATATATGCTGTGAGAAATAGTTTTAACTATGCAATAACATAAGAAGTAATGACCCTATGCAAGTAATGAGCTTAATCAATATTAAAGAACGGTGAATTACTGGATCAATTTGACTTGGAAAAAAAAAAAAGAATAGAGGGCGCTTATCAAAAAATTATATGAAAATAATTACTATACATATCAATTAGGGGATATAGAATCAGTTAAAGTTAAAAATAGGGTGGGACTAAGGCAAGGATGCCCTATGTTACCTATTTTGTTTTTAACTAAAACACATAGGCTTATTATATACCTGTGTCTGTATATGTAATATATAGGGTATATGAGCACAGACTTTCACATGACCCACTACTCTCCACACTATCTCATAACACTGATACACTTGAACACATATATGTTGAAAAGATAAATAGTCACCAATATACGTATTTCATGCTAAACCAACAATCATCAGTTGGTTTTTTCTTGTATTTGAGTGAAATGGAGAGAGCAATAGAAAGACTAGAAAGAGGGATAGAGATACCGTTAATAGGTGGCAAGGGAGTACTTACATTGTCGGGGTTTTTTTTGTGGATGATGTCTTTTTGTGTGCAGAAAGAACAGAAAATATGGGAGTTGTGCTGAGGACATGTGCAAGGGTGGTAAAGATATGGGGATTAAATTTAGTGAAGAAAAATCAAATATAATGATGGTGATGGGGAAGGAGAAGACAAAGATTTCTTATTGGGGATATAAAGTTAAGTGTAGTGAATAGATATAGTTATTTGGGAATCATCTTGAGTAATCAGAAAAATTGCTTGGATGAATGGGAGAAAAAATTGATAAATGAAGCAAAGAAAAGAAAGGGATTAATAAAGAAATTAACAGTATTTTCATATAATAAATATGATGTAGCTAGAATTGTATGGAAGGGAGTGACAGTAGCAGGGTTAATATATGGCAATGATGTGTTAGTAAAGGGGTATTAGATTACTTAGAAAAAATACAAAGGGAAGTAGGAAGACATGCATCAGATGCAGAGGTGTGGACAGCAAAGGAGGCAATTCAAGGAGAAATGGGGTGGTCAAGTTTTTATATGAGAAATGCAAAAAGCAAAATGAAAATGTTTGGTAGATTGCAGTTCATGGATAATAAAAGAATAGCCAAAATAGTATTTAATTGAATTACAAGTAAAAGGCAGGCAACAAGATGGGTGAGAAAGGTAAAGCAGTATGTGGAAGATTTGGATAAAGAATTTATGTCAACATATTTGTACAAAAAGTGGGATGATTGTGTTAGGAGGATTGTTGAGTGTTATAGTGGTAAGGAGTGGGATAGAAGAATAGATGTATTAATAAAGAATAGGGAGATGGAGAACTAGCATGAAGAATAAAACAAGTTTAAATATATTTAGAAGTAAACGGAACATTGGGTGTGAGTTAATTTATCATAATAGTAAGGAAAGTAGTTTATTGATTAAGGCTCACAGGATCTTTAGTGACAAGGGAATATACATGTAAATGGAAAAATATGGGTGATTTAGTCTGCAAGTTGTGTAAGAAAGGCATAGAAAATATTAGGCATCTGTTACTTCAATGTAAATGCTTGGAATCAGAAAGGGTACAAGTAATAAAGTTATGGAAGAATAAATATTAACATAGTGATTATACAGAAAGTGAGTTATTGGTTTTTATGCTGGGTTTGGGAAAATATAAGGAGGATTCAGATATGAAGGCCATGGAGTTGACAAAGATTATATTGTGGAAATGTGATGGAGTGAATTATGGAAAAACTTAGGGTGGAGAACATAAAGGAAAGGTAAAGTGGCTAACAGGTTTCTCTGGACATAGTTGCTGAGACATTCCTGACTCTGTATAAAGAGAAGTCACAGTGCATCACATCACAGCATCAACTTCCATCTGCCTGAGCAGCAACCATATAACAAATAAATAACAACAGGTAACGGATACTTTTACTCAAATAATTTACTTTTGTTTACAGATCTCTATTAAGAACAGAATAGTGTTAGTAATGATGAAAGCAATGGATGTATTAGATTCTATATTTAGACTTTTAACATGAGTTGTGGAGGAGGGGGTGATACCCTAATGACTAAGTTACAAATAATACATGATGTTAGATAAATGAATAATTCATTATATATATTTAATTAGACTTTTAGATATTAATTAATCTTTAATGATATGCATAATTATTGGGATTCTGAAAATATACCATTTTTCTTGCTTTATTTTTCATTAAAATTTATAATTATGAATGCATAATTTTTTTTCCTAAAAAAGAAACTTTCTGCCACAAATTGTCTTTTTTCAAAAAACAATAATAATGTTTGAATTTCATATGTTTGTTTTTATGTTTTAAAAAATATGAAGTTATAGTTAAGGTTTAATTTTCTCCCCAAAACAATTTATATGATGTCAATTCACCATCTAATGAAAGAAATCGCTGACATTTTTTTAAGTATCAATAACTTTATATATACATATTATTTATAATATTTTAATTCCCAAAAAATTCTATGAATGTCAATATATCTGAAAGTTCAGCAACATGAATCAATTTTAAACCCTGCATTGATTGGTTTCTATTGTAACTTGGTAGTCTGTAATTTTGTTAAAAATAGAATGTTATATTTTTGAACAAATCAAATTGCAAGGGAGATAGTTATAAACTGATTCTAAAATGTAATCAGTAACTATCTGCTAGAAAATATTGCATATGTAAAAAAAATTTTAAAAAATTAAACTTTTAAAAATTGATTTATTACATATTGATATTTATTCATTCACATTTTAAAAACAAATGTCAAATAAAAAAGATTTCTTTCTGAAAAAAATCTAATCCTCCCTAATAATTGAAAGACAAAATTGATCATGATATAATTTTTTATAATTTACTTCATTTATAAATAAAAATATCTATTAAATGAAGTCAAATTTATTGTATTCTGATAAATAATCATGGTTTAATATTAAATTGAACTTTTAAAGCAATTAAAACTATCACAGTGCTAGTATAATGCCAGAGAGTTAAAATTATTTGCTTTTATTTTTTATTAGCATATAAATATTTAGAAGATCAAGTGCATAATAATTTACTAAAATAGTGATAAAATATTGTATAGGTAACCTGGAAGAGGACTTACAATATAACTATTCTAACCATCACACAGTCATAAAAATAGATAATGATGATTATGACTAAATCCAAGTCAGTTATCTTTCTCAATCACCTCTTTAAAATCAACTCCAGGAACTCAAAATATGCCTTCCCATTCAGAAGTAATTTATTTTTTTAACTAATGATAAAGATATGTAATCACAGCCTTTCCATATGAAAAGAAACCTGAAAGAAATAATATCTTTATTCTCTCAATCACCACTAATATTTGGCAATTTTGCAATGGTTTAGCATTCTCTCTAGTTTTATATCATGGAAATTATAAGTGCTATGTGAAAAATTGAAATGGAATCTGAGATATAAGAACTTGAATTTATAAAATTATTAAAACAATTTTTTAAAAAAGTACAATAAATAAAATATATTAATGTCTTTTCTGAAGTTTTAAAAGGAAACATCTCACTATTCAATAGATGTTGTCCGTATACCATTTTATAAATTAAAATATACACTATCTTTAACGATATTATTATTATTGTTTTAACATTTGTATATATTGTACATGATTAATGTATAAATGTTTTTCCTTGTGTAATTAATTTTGATAGCTATTTCCTACTTTTACAATTTATTGTTTGTATTAATTATTGTAAAGTTATTCACTGTATATTTTGTAAATGAATCATATATATATAATCATCTTATATTTTTTATTTCTGTAATTATTTTGGAATATAATAGCTCTTATAAATAACTCCTCACTTAAGACTCTGCTAATTTGGAGTTTATTTTATCTTGTTTATATATATCGTTTAATAAATAAATCATTATTATTTTGTTTTTTATGGGATTACCTGATCATATATATATTCAGTACTGATGGATTGCCTCAAGAAAACTACTATTTGGAGTTTATTGCTTGGGTATAGAGCGGAGTGCGGTTGGTACTAATGTTCTTTGCTTTATGGATATTAAATTGTATAAAAGCATTATCACTTTTGCCAATTATATGATTTTACAATCTAATATCAAAAGATTTCAAAATTGGTATCTAAAAAATTGTATAGAAATTAATGTTGCAAAATGTGCCATACTGTTCTCTAAAAAAATCATCTGTTTAATCACACTATCCTCAAAAAACATTCCAAAGAAAGAATATCATAAAGGTAACAATATCCTGTCTATTGTTGCAAAAAGCTGCAAATAATCGATTTGATTGTCAGAAACTGTAAAAAAAATAAAAATACTTGTATTTGTTTCATACAATGGTTTTATCAATTTTAAACCATGTTCTGTGATTTGGAACTCCTGTAAATTATGTCCTGGATTAGCATTGAAAAATGTTTTAAAAAAATTTCTTAGATATATTAACTATGAAATAATACATAATATCAATACACTGTAAAAAAGATAAATCTTCAATGATTTGATATTCTTGAAGAAAATTACATAAAGATGAGATAGATGTGAGTCATTATCAAACAATAATATTTTTTAAGTAAAGGGTACAAAATCAATAGTTATACAACATTCAAAATTTTAAAAATGAATCCTCAAAAAAATCAGCACTTGTAAAACTACCTAGATTATATAATAGATACTTTAATGCTGTTAATATTTTTGAACCAAATAATGGAAGATTTAAGAATATTATACAAAAAAAATTGTAAACATTTAATGAATAATGTTACCTGTGCATTTTTATTAGGTATAAAATCTGTTAAATGTCCTAAAATTGAATTAAATTATACAAAAGGAATAAAGTATGTATATATTCATTTTGCATTGTAATAATTATGTTTTACAATTGAGATTAACTGTAAAGTTAATTATATTCTGTTATAAATGATTACGATGTCTCTAATTGTAATTCATAATATTGCAATATTTTGGACTCGCTTATTGGAATATTAAAAAATATTCAGATATATATACTTTTTATTAAAATGTTAGGGACATATTTTTAAAAAAAATCTCCCATTTTGAATGATTGCAAAAGATCATTATATGTTTGCTTATTGCAAAGTGTATATTACATCTTTCATACTTTAAAATAAAGCAAGTAAAACCTACTTAATATATATAAAACTCAAACCTATTCTGATTTGTACATAATAAAATTTTAGGTAATGGTGCAGGGATTTCCCTGAAACCAGTCCTATGAGCCTTGTATTATCATTAGTTTCAATTAAAAAGGTTATTGTATATAATATCTTGTGTTATATTTACAATAAGCTGTTAAAATGTAATAAAATGCTCTCATTCATAATATCAGGCATAGCTCTGTAATATATTAATTACATAACTAGTTATATATATATATTAAAAATTCTAATGGAAACATATCAGGTTCCCCACATAGTTCATAATTGGTAATAAAAGTAAAACCATAAACTCTATACTTAGAAATATATGATACTTACCAGGGTTGTGGTGAAAGCTGTTTCATATTACAATTATTTTCTTTTTACAATCATTCAACATATATGTATATAATTAGAGGATTTGAACATGGTTTTTCAAACTTCCTTCAGCTATCCACTCCATCTTATATAATCAATTCACATGTGTATGGACATATGTATTGGTTATATAAGATGGAGTAGATAGCTGATAGGAGCTTGAAAGTCTGTGTTCAAATTCCCTTTAATTACATCTCAAAGTTTTATATTTACAATATACTAGTATTGATTTATTACAGATTCTGCCTGAATTTTGCCCCTCCCTCTATGTATTTAAATGGACATATTAAGATCATATATATGGGGGAGTCAGACTGCCTTAAGGTCAACATGTATATGACACCAATATTGGCATCAACAAGAATTTGAGCATTCCATCAGCAGATTTTCAGTGATATAAATGGTGGAAGAGTTGGAGGGTGGAGAAGATTGAAGTCTGTCAATTAAAGTTTGAAGATTTTCTATATTGATATAAACTGATTATTGATTATATATGTGTGTAAGAGATGATAATCTGGACCAACTGACGAGTACTGATTCAGCATGAAATATGTATATTGGAGATCTTTTTTCACATGTGTCTGGTCATGTGTATCAATTACATAAGATGGAGGGGATAGTTGAATGAAGCTTGAAAGTCTGTGTTCAATTCCTCTTTAATTTTAAACATCTTACAATTCGATATTTACAATATATCAGTATTGATTTCTTATATATATATGAACAAAACTTTACACTAGTTAAGAATAAATACTTATTTGTTGATTAATGTGGAATGGATAGATCAATTGATTATGAGATAATTTCTTAAAATTCTGAGCTCACTTTTGCACTTTTCAACCACCTAAAAATATCTAAGCTTTACCTGAATAAAAATCTAAGATGATACCCATAGAAGTTTTATGATATAAGACCCTTAATGATGCTTAAATAAGCCATTTTTTACTAATATAATATAATTTGTCATTAATTTTTTTACAATTAAGTCATAAAATAGGCTAAAGTACTTCAAGCCATTAGCAATTTTTACAGAAGTGACATCTCTCTATGAACATACAAAATGTGTTTGTGTGTATTAAATTCATGGTGCAAAGCTAGTTGAATAAGTACATATAGAATACAAAGATCATTATTTGTGGCATTTTGCTACTATTTATCACCCACTTAATGCAATTTATTCTAGCGTCTTAAATTAAAAACTATATCATAAACATTAATGAGTCCTTATGTAATTAAGATGCATATATATATATATATATATAGAAGTGATTTGAACCCAGACTTTCAAGATCCCTTTAGTCATCCAGTCTATCTTATACAACTGATACATGTAACCACATACATGCACAGAAGATAAATGATCTCCAATATATGTATTTCGTGCTGAGCAAACATCAAATCCACTCATTACATTTAGCTTAAAAGTATATATACTATACTTGTATTTAGATATTATATATATTAATAATCCAATAAATAATCAAGTATTATTAAATATCTAATGGTGAGAATTTATAACATTATTCATGGTGTAATAAACTCCCAATGAGCATATTATGAATCAGACTTTCTATATGTCTATCTTGAACCAATGTTTACAGTTAGACAAAATATAAACTATTTTTATTTAGTTTATATGCTGTATCTATAGATGATAAATAAACAATGGCTATTCAATTATATAATACTGAGAATATATAGTAATACTTATGAGAAAAAATTCTGAATGTTTATGATAACAATTTATTTAAATTTTCTAGACTCAAAGGTATTTGATTTGCACTTGGGATTTATTGCTTCATAAAACAGCTGTTATTTATGGGGTTAGTAAAATTATTAGAATTTACTAATTATTATCTGAAACTGCTGACTGTGATGTTTAACCAAAAACCTATTTATATAGCTGAAAAAAAATTCTGCATTTCATTTTAGATTTGCACTTTACGGTCAAGATAGTAGTGAATGAGTTTCTTGCTATGCCACAAAGTCCTTCTAAAACAGTATGATGTTAACTCAAAATGTTATGTTAAATGTCTGATGGGTGATTTTTCACACAGCTATTAAATAAATAAATTCCAAGAAAAGGGAGAACTTATTTAATGGTACTAATCTGTGAATTAATAATATTTTTAAAACTAATTTATTATTATAAATATAATCAATAATTCCTATATTTTTGAGCAGTGAGATATGGTTTGTTAATTTATCAGAAAAACATTGCAGTGTTTGTACTTTTAAACATATTCCACATGTTATAATTTTTCACATAAGAATAAACTCAATAAAATTCATTTACATTATAAAACTTGTGGGAGCCAAATACATGCAAACACATGTATACATACATACACATTACATATCTTGATATCGATTTTTGAAATTATTACTAGCTTGCAATGCTTGATTTGTTTTCGTGCTTCAAAGATCAAAATATACTCATGGGGGGGGGGGGGTAATAATTATAAAATATTATTGCAAAATTTTGAGTTGCAACACAAGAGTCAAAAGAATTGACATAAATACTGAAGAAAAAAAAAAGTTTTCACCAATATTTTTATCATTATTATTTATTACTTACCTACCAAAAGAAGAGTCCTTTCAAAATAAAAATTCAAATATTTTATACATCTTTATCACGTTTCTTTTTCTTTCAATAATTTTTAATTATTAGCATTTTTGAAAACACCATTTTCCCCCCTTTATCTCTTTTAATCATCAGTCTCCAAAATTCCCTTCCATATCTTTCACAATTCCTCTCTCACTTGATCACCATCTCCTATGCTTATGCAAACTGTTAAAATAGAGGCAAAACTCTCCATAGAATAGTGCCACCCAGTGCAATCCAGAATAATCAATGTGAGGCAAGAAGGTCTGTGAGAAAAAACTCCTATCTAATGCCTACTCATCCAATATCCCCAGATCAGTTTCTAGCTTGTGGCTTTCATCAGCGAGGAGAGTAATCAATGGATACAAGAAGATTTGAGCATAAGATTTCTATCTAGTGCCTACTCATCCAATATTCCCAGACTAGTTTCTAGTTTGTAACGTTTCATCAGTGAATTCTCTTCTTGCATCCACTACTCTAGCTTACAATAAATGACATTACTATTAGAAGAGTTTTGCTCTGTTTTAACAGCTTATGTAAGCATGGGAAATAATGCTCATGTGATGTTTAGTGGTTTAACATCAATCCTGACCAATGAGATAATGCTGACTATGGTTATTAAAGAACCAAAGACACAAAATGTATAGATGCTGAACTGGGTTCAGATCTATATGACAAGTAAATGAGCTTGGATTGAAAACATTATTGTGGTTTCATTTTGGAGCCATAGCTTTATAGTTAACTAAATAGATAAAAGGTGACTGCAAGTGGGTTGCATTAGATCCTAAGATCTAGGTGCAGTGCTTTCAAATCCAAAGCTCCTCACTGATGAAATCCACAAACTAGAAACTATCTGAGGATATTGGATGAGTAGGCACTAGTTAAAGATTTTATGCATAAACCTTCTTGCATCTATTGATTATTTTGGCTTGTACTGGATGGCAGTGTATGAAGAATTTTGCTTTTGTTTTAATTCCCCTATCTCTAAATACATATTTAATGCCAATTTCTTTCTTTATTTTATCAATAAATAATTTTTGTTCATTTATTCTTTAGGGTGCATTAAACTAATTTTCCCAATATATATATATAGCTGATTCCTTTCAAATTACATATTTATAAAGTTCCCCTCCACATGCAATTAACAGACTTTTTTCTCAAGTCAACTTTAATGGATCACAAGATAATTTTTCATTATTATTAAAATATTTAGCAATTGCAATCTTATTTTTATATTTTCATTTTCTTTTATTATTAGTCAATCAACTTTTCAAATACTTGTGCACAAAAACTAACATGCACAATAACTTTCTGTCTAATTATAATCTTAATTTTTTTTTTAATCTACTCCACTTATCTTCACTGATCTTTTAATTCCATATGTTTTTATTACAATTCTTCATCAATTTTGTTTAAACAATTTGTTCAATTGTCTTTTCTATTTCCAAACACTGCTATATTATAGTTAATTATGCTGCAACAAAACTCTTCTTTCTATGATAATAATTCCATCCTCACCTAAATAATACAAATTTAGCAAAATTATAAATATTAAAATATGTTAAATATAATTATATTCAAAAATTAATTTATAATCATTATATATTAATAAACACTTCTTAACTTCCAATTTGTAACTTGGCTGACAAAATGCTTAAGTAGATATTAGCTAGACTATTACCTCCCAAGCTCAACTCATGCTGTTATATTTCACCTTGTTTCAACTAATGAACTAGTCCAGATTCCATTTAATCTATATCATAATGAGCATTCATTGTCACAGACCAATAAGATAACATATATCAATAAAAGAAACAGGCCAATCAGTGTTTATGCTCAGGAATCCAATTGCTTTCATAATGGAAGAGGATCTCACTGTAAATAGTCAGTCCAATTAGAGATAAAGGAGACAACAACAATTTACTGTCAGATTTGAATGGTAGTATGAGTTATTCATTATATGGTTAAGGCAGTGAGGCAAATTCATGTTAGAACTGGAAGTTGCTAGAACTTAAATCAGATGTGTGGCAAGTTGTCATAGAATAGCTGGAAGCTAACACAGCACAAATGAAAGTGATAGATAAACTTAGAAGAGTACCTGGGGTCCCCTATGTTAATAGTTGCATAACAATTAGATGCTCTACCTAGCAATGCTATCAGATGAAGATACGACAGTTGTATATATTATGAATACATATTTATAATTTGTTTTAATTAATAAATACTTAAATTATATTTTTACAAATCTGTGTTTATTATAATCACACATAAACATAACACATGCTCAATACATTATTTTTATGGAAGTTCTTATTAAGAAAAATATTACATGTACTCATGAAAAACACTTAAAAACAAATGTTGGTGACGACATCTATCAGGAATGAACAAGATGAAATATTAGACAAAGCAGGAAATGTTTGTCATTTGTGCTGTATGAATGTGTAGGAAGAATTATGTTTAAATAAACAAAAGTCACAATAACCTTAGTTTTTCCTTCAATCTACATTATTGTCTTTTGCTCTAAGCAGATTTCCTTCCAATATAAATATTTTCCTTCAAAATAATCATCAAACTCATTCAATTTGCTCTAGCAAATATTTTTTCAAAACCAAAAAGATGAATACAAACTTTCTTTATTTCTATATACATCTCAACAATAATCCTCATTATTTCAAAGAGAGATTTTTATATTTCTTTAAAGAGAAACATATCAAAAGAACATGTAATTTTATGAGAGACTAAACTGTAAAATTTTCATCAAAGCAGTTTCATGTGTTTTTTCAATGGAGATCTCATATAATTATTAAAAAAGAAAATAATGGCCACTTACTGAGTCGACTAATATTACATCATTATTCCTCTCAACAATAATATTTACACCCTTTTCCTATATTTATTGCACAATTTATTTCATTTTATCTCTCTGACTTTTTGAACAAATAATATTATTGAAAGTTTATTACATTTATTCCATCAATTATTTATATTACAGTTCAACTTTCTCTCTATTAATAATTCCCCCCCCCCTTACTTCAATTAATGTTTTATTTTTTTGTTATTTCTATCTCACTTATTCTACTATGTACTAAATTAAACCTTTTAATTCTCTATCTTATGCATTCACTTTCTAGTGAATCACTTTTATTTTTATTATGCTTCACATTTAGTTCTCTGTTAACCTTTTTATTCATATCTCTAGTATTTTCAATACTTATATATTGTGTTTTTTTCTTTTTATAACTGCTATCTTGCTGATTATACCATTACTAACTCAAACCACATTGAAATTTTATTGTCTACAATGCAGTTTCCTTTAAAATTATTTCATCTTTTATTTAAATTTAATTTATTATTTAATCCCTATTATTTTTATACTAACTTTGTTAGCTAACAAATTTAAAAAGTTATCTCTAATAGCCCCCACCCCTCAATATGTCAATGGCTTATTTGTTTCTTGATTCAGTTTTGTTTTCTTGAAATTCAACATTAATTTTATCACAATCTACAGCTTTTATTCAAGCATTGGTGGTCAAGAGGTCAGAGCAGCTGCCTTACATGCAGCTTAGCTGTCCTGGGTTAGCAAGTTCACTTCTTGGCCGAGACACATGAAAACAGCTTTTAATGCATACACAAAATTCTGCTGAACTATGGATAAGCTATTTTTCCTAATAAAATATCTCAATCACTTGCCTCTCTCATTCCATATTTCTAATCCATAATCTCTCACAATTCTTTTCATTATCTTATCATAGCCCCTTTAATTCATACAAACACTTTTTTTCTTTGTAGAGTTCTATTTCCTCATTATTACTTTTCTAGCTAGATGTGCATCTGAATATACACAATATCTTTTAAAACAGGCTTTATCTACTCATCAATACTATATTATTACAAAATTACCATTTATTCCCAAATAATGTCTATACTACTGTTTTACTGTTTCCTCAAGTAAAAATAATTATTACACATCTTTGAATTATTTCCCCACAGCTGACAAAGCCTATTGTTCCTTTTCATTTCTAAAGATTTAATTTTTTATTTTTCATTCTTGAATCACTTCTTACTTTTCTACAGATATTAATACAGTTGCTGCTTATATTTCATTGACTGCTATTACAGTTAAAATGACAACTTAGGTATCTTTTATTACTGGATTTGCCTATGGATTGTCAATCTGAAATCATCTTGACTTGGGACTTTTACAAATTTGGATTTGAACTAAAGACATGGGTATAGCATAATACATAATTGGTTTTATAATAATAAAAAAAAAGTTTCATTTTCAAATAAATTTGTTACATTTTTATATGCCTATGAATGGAAGTATTTAAATGATCTCTACTGCCATATTGTAAAAATAAGATGTCGTGATATGTATAATAGCTATACTTTTGCATTATAAATAATGATCAGTTTCAGAAGCATCCTCTTCATCTATTAGCTAAGCTTTAAACGTCACTAGCAATAAATTAGAATAGACAGAGTCTTATTTATATTAAGATTTTATTTATTTATTTTAAAGTATGAAAGATAAAATACACACATTATTTATTATATGAGATGCTCTTTATTACCTATAAGTACACATATAATTATATTTTGTATAGGCAGTAATTATAATTCATTCTATTTTTTTTATTACAAACGTTATATATGTATAATAATAAAAATATTATAAATTCATCCCAAAATGAAATATAGATAGGAAAAATATTTGGTTTCTTTTTTTACAGTTGATTTAATTTCCTCCTCTGAAAATACTGACAGGTGTCATAATTTTGTTAATTCAATGAAAATTCATTTGTAAAAGAATCAAAGCCATTCTGATGTCAGTTAATATAAATTTCAGTTTTAACTAATATAAATCATTATTTTCAATAAAAATTTAGACGTAAAATCCCTGAATAAAATAATTGTTTTAAAAATCTACTTATAAATTGTTATAAATTTTGCAATTTATATCAGGTCAATAATTGGTACTCATGACTAGGTCACCTGAATGTATATAATATTTTTATAAATGATTGAAATAAAATCATGAAGAAAAAAAAGAACTAATATAAATGATTTATAATTGATTACAAAACAAATACATGCAAAGGAGGAAATAATTAAAAATCCTGAACTTTATTCATTTTTAAAATTTATCGGCTTAATCTATAACCCTTGAAAGACTATATTAATATCAAAATTCCAACATATCCTTCACTGGATTCTAGCCATTTCTTCTGTTTCTAAAGCAAGTGAGTGTCCTCATTTGATTTTGAACTTTCCTCTTTCTGGATAGATTGCTTTCACTACAGCTGATAAAAGATTTAATTTTCTATGAGTGTTCTAAACAAGTTATTCTGCCCAACAAGACCTGTGACTTGATGGGGCAGGGTCACCAATCCAGAAACAGGGCTATCCTCCAGAAAATTCTTAGAGTTTTCATATCTACCTTATGACAGTAGATGCTATCAGAGTGAGGCATATTTTGCAGAATGTTTTGTATTCTTCAAGCATCTCTGAAAGTACATTTTTTTAAATTTAATTAATGACTGCATCTACCTTCAGTGGTCCTCTCTCTTTTTTTAATCTTGTAATTTCTCAAGAAATGAATTTATGCTGTTATTAGTGAGATGATAAAGCAAGAAAATGCAAAATACTTAATCATTCACAAATATCCAGTCTAATGAGTATAATTTTCTTCACTATTTCTCTGTGATACCATTTGAAAAGTCTTTCATCTGGAAGTAAAATATTTAAGATTAAAAAACAATTTATCAATCACAGAGGGTAATCTAGCAGTCCATCTCTATTATGAACAAACTAAATTGTCTAGTGCTGATATATATCTTAGAGATTTTTTAAAAAAATGAATTTAAAAAAGCCAAAACAGACTAAACAAAATTGATATAAATAAATATTGATCATACACACATTTAGCTACACATAAAATTAATTATTTATGATCACAAGTATGTGTTGCAAATTAACTCACCCTTGAAAAATAAAATATTTTAAACAAAGCTGCCAAAGATGTGAATAAACTTATAAAAAGAAATATGAAAGCAAATTAATGGTATAGAAAATAATGACTGGGTATAGAAATGTGAAAATAAATTACATAGAATTTAATATATATATATGATCTTTTAGGTTTAGCATGGAAGTGGAATGATAGTCTTATGAGCTAAAAGTCTCTGGTAGTGTAGTTCAACTTGATTCATATGGCCTGAATTATTAACTATTCATTTTTCTTATTTATGTATATTTTATTGGTTCTTTATATAATTATTTTATATAAATAATAACATATAATTCTAACAATGGTTGTCCACAATGTAAAAATACAAAAACAATATTTAAAAAATTACATAGTTAACTTCTCAGGTTATGTGATGAAGTTGAATTTCATCCCAAAGACTTTTAGCTCATGACTCTACTGTATGGTTTAATGCACTGGACGACTAGCAAACTCTGGAGCCTGAGATTTGCAAATCATGGTTCAGTCAATTTTACTTTTTGTATTTTAATGCATTGCCACAAATATTGAGTGGATCACCCAGAAAATAAAAATGTGAATAAATAAATGCAATGTACCCTTGTCAATGAACGCAGTTCCGATGTAAGAAGTGTGGCTAGATGGGCTGGGAAAGCTGGATTTTCCCACTATACCCACCACTAGTTTCAGTCCAGCCAGTGGCACAGGACTATTCAGTTACAAACTATCAGCCATTTGCCCATTTATAAAAATATTCAAACAGTAAGATGTTTGGAAATATGGTGTACTTCATTTCAAAAGTAAGCTTAAGCTTTATGTATAACAACTTGCATCAAATGTTGGTCTCTCTGTCTATTTTATTAATGCATGAGATATATATTGTGTTGTTGATTAAACTAAGGTAACTCACTACAGGGCCCTGGGCATTCACCCAGTTGACCAATTTTAGGGGTGCTACTGGCTCTACAAATGTGCAACTCCCCAACCAATAAACAGACGTTTATTATGGTATTAGTTTATGCAAAAAAAAAATATTTTTTTTTGCTTTATATAGTGGTGATGATTTTAAAAAACTAAATATTATTAGATAAAAAGTCAACCTTCCCTTCTGATGCTTGAACATTACATGACTTTCTAAACTTCTAATTATTCAAATTCATTATTTTGATATACTGTACTTAATTTTTTTTTTTTTCATATGTCATAGCATCGGCCAGGACGCGAACCCACAACCGTCTGCAACCAACTACTTGCTTGCAAGGCGGTTACGATGACCTCTCAGCTAACAACGCTTGACGACTGTACTTAGATTTTGAAAGCCTCTGCATAAATTTTTTGTTCTCATTCTTGACAATAGTATTCATGTAGTAATTGTAATGATCAGAATTGCCACAAGAAAATAATGACGTGGGTCTATCCATGCGTGTGTTTATCATAAGAAAGTAAGAATCAAGATAAGCAGAACAGTGCTATTCTTTTCCCTATTCTAAATTGGGAATACACTATTTTCAGACCTTGAGTCTATATCTCTTATTACTAAACTAATTTGGTTCCTTCTGTTGCTTAATAGTGAATATGAGCACTAAAGTGCTAAAACGGCAATGTTAGAATGTTATATAACCTCCCAAGCTCCGCACTACGTAATTATTATTATTTCATTTAAAAAATAATTATCTTCCATATTAATATGAAATGTATATAAAAACTTTTTATCTCAATAGCAAGCTCCCTTATCAACTGAGTCAACTATTCAGGGCTACGCACACATGATCTTAAGTTTTAAAGATTGAAGTGAGTTAAGTTAAAAAATATTTTTTTGCATTATGAACTTCGGAAGTTGGATACGATTCCAAGTTGGAAATTGTTGTGTTGACGTTAAAAGAAATAGAAGCATATATATATAAAATAAAATAAATATTAAACAAACTTATTTAAAGTATTGGGAAACTAGCAAATTAAAAAGTTCTAGTTTATAAAATAATATACAAACATCAACATACCACACAATAGTTTCATTTTTAAAAAAAGCAGAATGGTGGGAGTGGAAAAAAACAGACCACTTGTTATAGATTTCTGACAGCTGATAATACATCTAAACAACTTTGTTATAAAAGGAAGAAATATAAAAAATTGTTCCGCACTTGTAAACTCGAAACCAGTTTTTTTTTCTCTTTAGCATGAATTAGATGAAAGGGTTATTTCAAAAAATAGATACATCAATAATAATAAGTTCTGAGTGGTTTAGCGCTCAATTTAAATAATTAACATGGAAAAAGAATCATCTTAAAAATAATGAGAATCAAATCTTAAAGTTAAATATTAAAATAAATATATTCTGTATATTAATAATTTTTATTAGTCATTCATTAGACTAGCGATTATACAATCATGAATAATATTTATTTAGTATAAATTTTCACTACACCACTCTCACACATTCCGTATTTGGATATAATACACCAAAGTTTGTATATCAAAGCATTGGACGTCGTCCTGACCATCTATCTCTCTATGAAATAAGAGCACAGGAAGAGTTTTCAAAGCTCAGTTTGTTCGGTATGACTTAGTGCATTGATAGCGGGGGAGGAATCTTTGTTAGTTCATGGTTCTGTCAATTTCGGTGCTCAATTTTTTTTTACGAATTCACAAAAAAAAAACCTATTAGATAATTTAATATTCCTAGAAAAGGCACTTATATAATTAGTCCGTCACTGATGAAGATGAAAAACGCGGCTCAAATAGATGTGTAAATAAAGACCGAATTAAACACATTTACAATCTTCTAAAAATAAAAACAATTTTTAAAAGTGAATATTAGATAATGTCCAGATCAGGAGGAAGTTGTTAGTTAAAATGTTGGCTTATAATCTAATATACACTTTAAAAACTGTTTTCATTTTTAGATTTAGATCTGTTTAATTCTATCTTTATTTACACTTTGTTGTTGCCGGTGCAATTTTTTTCCGTGTGCAAAATATTTTCTCCTACCATCTAACACGGGACTAATACGTATGTAAAAATCTCACTGTCAAACTAATAAGTAAATACCCTAGAAAATATAAATTTATCATTAAGATTTAAGTACTTAAATGAAAGGGAAAAAAAGAATTGATGGATAAGAGAAAAAAAAAGCTTTAATTCATACTTTAAAATCCAAACACGAGTTAACTTCAAAATATATACTTACTTATTATTAAAAAGTCAGTTTGAGACTCAAAGTGACATAAATGATTCACTCAAATGGCCTTTTTAAAAAAAAACATTTCTCTAATGGAAATCAATTAAAGAATAATTTTTGCCCACTTCTCCACCTAAACAGCACAGGGTAATTATCATTGCCCAACTCAGTCAACTTTCCAAAATCTCATATAAAAAAAAACATAGCTTATTGTACTATCTTTATTTCTTGATAAAAGACAAACATGGATAATGTAAATATATACATAAATTTTCCAAATTCTAATGTTTACAATTCTGTATGCAATTATAGAGGATTTGAACACAGACTTTCAAGCACACTTCAGCTATGGCTCTATTTCATACAACCATACACATGACCATGCATGTGACAAAGATAAATGATTTCCAATATACATATTTCGTGCTGAACCAGCTCTCATTACTTGGTCTAGAATCATTATCTACCACACACACATATATATAATCATTGCTCAATTTATATTACGATAGCAAATCTAAAAATTTTAATCTACTCCACCCTCCAATTCTTCAGCCATCCATACCATTGAAAATCTGATGATGGAATGACTAAATCCTTTGTTGGTGCCAATATTATTATGATGTCCATGTTAACCTTAAGTCACCTGACTTCTCATATGTAGAACTTTGTCCATTTAAACACAAAGAAGAGAGATGGGTAGGATACAGGATAAATCTGCAATATTAGAATACAAATATAATTTAATGTACTTGGAAAATAAATATAATTGTGGATTTGAACACACACTTTCAAGTATCCTTCAGCTATCAACTCTATGTCTCATACAACTGATGCACATTACCATATACATGTGAAAAGGATAAATGATCTCCAATATACATATTTCATGCTGAACCAGCACTCATCAGTTGACCCAGATCATTATATCCCACATATACATATAATCAGGGCTTGGTTTATATTAAGATAGCAAATCTTCAAACTTTAATGGACACGCTTCATTCTACTCCACCCTCCAATTCTTCAGCCATCCATACCATTAAAATTCTGATGATGGAATGCTCAAATACTTTGTTAATGCCACTATTATGGGAATCACAATAATATTGGCCTCAACAAAAGATTGGGGAATTGGAGAGTGGAGCAGATTGAAGCCTGTTCATTAAAGTTTGAAGATTTGCTATCTTAATAAAAACTGAGCATTATATGTGTGGGAGATAATGATCTGGACCAACTAGTGAATGCTGGTTCAGCACAAAATAGGTAAATTGGAGATCATTGATCTTTTTCACATGTGAGTGGTAATGGGTATTGGTTGTATGAAATACAGTCAGTAGCTGAAGGGTGCTTTGAAAGTCTGTGCTAAAATCCTCTACAATACATCTAATTTTCAAGTATATTAAATTATACATGTATATTACAAGTTCAGCCTGTATCCTGTCCATCCCTCTTCTATGTGTTTAAATAGACAAAGTTCTATTCAGGAGAGGTCAGAGTGACTTAAAGTCAACAAAGATATCCCAATAATAGCATTAATAAAGAATTTAGGAATAACAACATCAGATTTTTAACATATGTATGGTTGAAGAGTGGAGTAGATTGAAGCCTGTCCATTAAAGTTTGAAGATTTGCTATCTCAATATAAACCAAGCACTGATTATATATATATATGTGGGAAATTAATGATCTGGACCAAGTGATGAGTGCCAGTTAAGAATATGTATATTGGAAATTCTTTACCTTTTTCACATACGTGTGGTCAAGTATATCATTTGTATGACAGCTGAAGGGTGCTTGAAAGTGTCTGTTCAAATCCTCTACAATTACATCTAATTTTTAAGTATATTAAATTCTAATTCTGTATGTAAATAACTGATAAAGGGAAGAAGTATATACCCATACAAATATGTTCCCCTTCTGCCACCAATGATGGAGGCTGCATTAAATTACAATTATATATTTGTTTTCACAGTCAGTGTCATTAACCATGGTTTAATTATCTAAAAAGAAAGTTCCTGTATCAGTTTGCATTCAGAGAGAAACATTTTCAAGCTTGAAACAGCCTGAATTCAAATCTGAGGCTGTGGACATTAACTTTTAGACATAATGTCTGATAAAGATTTGAGCACAAGCAATTTATCTCACATGAGATCATCAGATGGAAAAATAAAGTTTGTTCAGATAATTCACAACAAAAAGAATTTTTAAAAAACTTGTGCTCTACCTATGGTACTACTTCAGAGTCAAAAGTCATTTAATCTTCTGAAAGTCAGCTATGTGATTTAGGATGAGAAAATATGATTTTTTAACTTTTTAATCCATATCCCAATATAAATATCAATTACAATATAAATTAATTAAACAAACATACAATCCTAGGCATAAGAATAATATTTTTCTAAATTTAATAATAGTCTGTATAAATTGAGCCTCTCAAATTTATGTAGGAGTCCAATTTTAGCAGGTTGTCAAAATGACTGGTGGTAGTTAATAGTAAAAAAGCAATTGTGTTGTAAATTGATTGGTAGATATTGTAATATTCAAGCATCCTTGTGGCAGATTGAGCAATTAATAATCCTATTCAATTAATTTGCTCAGCTGAGAATTGATCTTGAAAACCCAGCTCTGATGCTGTCCCTCTCCTGTGGCACTAAACTGCATAGGACATTGATTATAGGTTTAATTTATTTTTGTCATTCCATTTATCATTCAACTTGCTGAGAACCATCACAGAGCATACAGTAATATTATTGCAAAAAGAATAAAGTTAATTCCTAAATGAAAATGAAATTTTATCTGAAGAATAGTCTGATAAAATGAGGTAAAGGTAAAGTTGAAAATTATAATTCTGAATAAATCTATAATTAAAAAAAAGAGTGATTAATTATACAAATCAAAAGATTATTCAAAGCAGAAAAGTGTCAAAGGTATGTGATTTTTAAGTGATGTTGATACATTTCATATTGATTGTATCATAAATGTATAAAACTAAAGCATTACATTTATTAGAACATTCATTGTTATTAAGAACGTGAATGCAGGTCAAACAAAAAACTAATGCCAGCTATAACCTAACCTATTGTGATGAATAGGCAATAGATCCCCTCTTAATATCTGCTCCTTTTCATGAATATCATCCAATACTACAATATTCATTTTCTGCAAAGTACAAACATTATTAATATATATTATTAGGAACCAGTAAACATGTAGACAATCCCAATATAAATAACAATTAAGAATCTCAAACTGTTGTCAAGGCAACTTCCTTTTAGCAATAGACGTGGACCCCCCCCTCCCATAATGCTCAAATCACCCTCTCAAACATTGTTTTTTCAGACTTTATTTACAGAGGGTGTGGTGAAAAATATATGATTTGGGAGAATGTTAAACTTTATATACACTTATTAAATGACTTGTCTATTTTGAAGAAGAATATTTTTTTGGACTCCTATCATTATGGTCTTTTACATTATCTAGAGTTTTAAGAATTTACAGCAATGGAACTTTATAAGTCTTTTATCTTTTAGAAGAAAGCTAAGAATATTATAAGTAGAAGTCTATTGTTCATATTTTGATTTTTAAATAATGTGCTAATAACTAATTAGTCTTTAATGTGTCAGACATGATTGTAAACATGAACTCTATATTACAATGTATATTTTACTTTTTGTGCAAATAAAAATTATTTTTTAAAAAAATAAAAAACAATGTGCTATTTCTTTTTTTAAAAATATTTTTTTATCTGTAACAGTAATGGAGTTAGGTAACAAATAAATACTAGTAATTACCTCAGATTTCAAAATGAAGTGCTATCCCTATGGTGAAATTTTAGGATATTTTAAATACATTTAATTTTTTATCCGTTGATATGAAGTGTTTCATAGTGCTCAAGTAATGTCAAAAGAGATTCAGATGCAATATTGGTTAATAATAATAATAAATAATAAAACAGAAATATTAATAATTGTTTTTATTTATTGCACAATACACGAAAAAAACAACTTCAAACTAGAATGGATTTGTGCGAGTAGTTTGTTATTCATAATACCTGTCAAATTTCAAAATTAATTACAAAAAAAGAATATACATTAATCATGTGTAAATATACAATGAATAAATTTACAAAGACTAATAAAAAAACATAAACAATAATAATTAATAAAAATAGTTACATGTAAAAATGAGTATACATTAATCATATGCAAGACACATGTTGAATAAATTTACAAAGGACAATCCATTATTAATAATAAATGTTGCAGTCAATATGATAACCAAAGCTGCAAATATTTTTTAACATATAGAAAATAAAATATGGAGAACATCTAATGTGTAAGGAGCAATAAAAGAAACATGCTAACACCATTATATCTGATATTCTGTGTGATTACTTTCCAAATTAATGTCTGGTAATGCCAACTGAAAGTTTTTGACTAAATGAGTATTAATAATAAGAAATTTACGAAATACAAAAACATCAACAATATATTTCAATAATTACTCTATACTTATAAAGCTTATCAACAGACAATGTACAGAAAGCAATCTGAGTCTAGTCAAAAATAATATACCCAACCCAATATGATTTTGCAAAGTATATGAGAATGGTGTAGTATACAGTAAGGATACACTTTGATAATAAGCAACATATACTGTCAACAAAATCAATCTAGACATGAATTTTATTAGATAATAAAACATCAATATCTAGAGAATCAATAAATTCTCCCAAATAACACTAATTATTAACAACAATATTACTACAAATATATTATTTCTATGAACTTTATATTTACTATGAACTGAGATATAAATAAATACAGAAAATTTACAAGAAAAAAAGAATACTTCTCATGTTATTATGATAGATTGTTAAGTGATTTTGCATAAGCCTATTATTAATTAAAACATTCTTATTAATCAACTGCTCCAAAAGATCATATGAAACAGTATTACAAATTAAAGCACTATCATCTAAGTCACAAATCGCTGAGTTCAAAGACAAAGCAAAAATATCATTTATAATAAAAAAATAATGTAGAATCAAGTATAGACCCTTGTGGAACTCCATGACCAACCAATTTAAAACCACTAACAATAATATGAATACAAACAATATAGAAGAAAGGATGATGAATGAAGTTAAATGCTTTAGACAAATACACAGCCACAGTCTTAAGAATATTCTTCAAGGAAGATATTAAATTATAAACATAACTATGAAGAGTATCTAAAGTATTCTTTTCAACAACTAAACCAAACTGATGCACAGATATTACTTTATGTAACTTCAAGAATGACATCATCTTATCTTTGATTATCATCTCATATAGTTTAGCAATAACAGAGATGATTAAAATAACTATAATTACCAATAACAAATGGATCACTCTTTTTAAAAATGGGTGTAATGAGATCAACTTGTAAACATTCTGGAAAAAGACCTATAGCTCAAAGAAAAATTTAAATAAATAAATTAAAACCAATATCAAAACAAACATTAAAAAGTTTGAAGACTTACTATCTTAATATAAACCGAGCAGTGATTACATATATATGGAAGATGATGATCTGGACCAAATGATGATTGCTGGTTTAGCACAAAATATGAATACCAAAGATCATTTATCTTTTTTAAACATGTGTAATTATGTGTATTGGTTGAATGAGATGGAGAGGATAGCTGAAGAGAGCTTGAAAGCCTATGTTCAAATCCCTTATGTAAACATTATTTTTAAGAATTTTTGAATTAAATTATATAAGCCAGAAGAACAAACATTTTTAAAACAATCAATGAATCAAATGAGATAACTAAGTATTAGAAACTTTTAAACAAAAAAACAAAATAAAACAGAAATAGACTTAAAAGCCAGATTACTAATAGAAGGTTCCACCTATGGAACATATATAGAAAAATTATTTAAAAGATCAGCAATGTATTTTTCATTGTCATATACTTCTGGTATATTACCATTATTTTTAACGAAATGAATTCGATTAGAGAATTTTTAAATCAAAGAATTAATTATTTTACATTTCAGAGAAATATTTTAACTACCAAGATATTTCATACAATAATATGATTTAGTTTTTTTAATAACGAACTTAATTCCCTAATTATGTTCTTTAAAAGAATTGAGTTATCATCATGCCATGTCTGGAAGTGTAACTTTGGCTTTCAGATGTATGAGATCTAAATTTATTCCCTGGTAAAAACTACAACTACTAAGTTCAATTATTGGTATTTAATATCATTCTAGACAACTGATTATATTACTAATAGAATATATACAATTTATCATATATAGAGATGAACCTGAAGGCATACAGAAATGATAATAAAGACCTATATGACCATTTCAGTCTCTAGGCTATGTTCGGAGGCAAATTCTCAACTTTACAAGCTTATAGCACATACAGTAATGTCCAGCACTGAGGTTAAAAGTCCATCCACACACAGGAAGCTTCCCCACATGAGTGAGACTTTTTTTGCACTTGGCTGGCATAGTTTAATTGTCCAATTTCTTTCCATATATTTCAGATCCCACTGATAAATAATTTATTTATTCATATATCCTTGACAATGGACTTATACTTCTAATTAGTTCTATTGACTTATTTTTAGATTTTTGAGTGGTTACTAATGACTGAATTCAGAAATCACAATCATTTAATTATTTTAGGTCTATATATATATATATATTGAAGGAATTATAATTTACTTATCTCTAGAGATTTAACTAATTACTATTTCACTCTACTTATGGATTAATCTTTTCTGATCTCATTTTATTATTTATTATTTTTTAAGTTTTACTAATCTTTGAAATACAATATTTTAATTTAATATCTATTTATATGCAGGTTCAGAGACTTATCTTTTCTCTGGATTTAATATGAAGTTGTGAGGGTACTTGAATCTTTTCCTTTTAACTTGTTGAGGTAGATTTATCTCAACTTCGCTTGTTATTTTTTCCTCAGCTATGTTTAGTTGGTCTTTATCAATGTGGGCAAACTCTATTTCTACTTTAGTATCATCATTTAGTACTTTATTATTGGTATCAGTTTTCTTGAATAAAGGTATTTCATCTTTACACAGTTGATTGACATATTTGCATAATATTTTTCCCTCACTAGTATGCATAGCTACCGACCTGCATTGATAAATGACGTACAACTACAGCCTTTGATCACAATTTGTTCAGATTATTTTTTACCCACACTCTTTCATCAGGTACAAACTTATAAGTACTCTCAGTCTGTTCATTAAGATCCACTGTAGGTACAATTTTTGTTAATTTAGTATGTAGCTTTTGATCTAAATATACTTTGGCAGATGATTTTCATAAATTTGGTCATAGGAGTCGAATGCTGATAATGCAGTGTGGTAAAAACTGCTTGTATCCTTGTTTTACAAGTTCTGTTAATAGATAGCTTTAGGTTTTGAACAGATTTTGGGGCCAATCTGCTAGATTGAGAATGGTAAGAGGGCATGAGTAAGCATTTATCCCCATTAAGCCATCTTGAACTTCTCTGATGCGAACTACAATTTTAGGAAGACCATGGTATGAAAAAATTTCACAGAACTTATCCAGTGTCTCATCAGAATAAATATTTTTGATTATTTTATATTCAGCCCACCCTGAATATGCATTATTGGACCATAATGATTGATGTGGATGCACTGCCACAGCTTCCCTGCTTTTGTCCATGCTTCAAACATTGATAAGGTGCTTTTGCACATGACTGACAGTTACATTTTTAAATATAACTTTCGCTATGACCATTAAAGTTCTGTCACCAAACATAACTACTAATGCCTTTGCCCTGATGGTCTTCATGCAATAACTTGATTTCTATCCCTTTTTGGGATTAACACTCAATCTACCATTAGAATGCAACCTTTGCACTTTATGTAGAAATGTTGAATGATGATTCGGTCAACCAGTGCAAATTTGGTTTATAATCTATTGATAGTTCCAGTCACCATCATTCCATGGTGCTGCTGTTTTGCTATTAAGGGTTTGACTCTTTAGCACATCAATGTGGTTAATTTTCATTTCGTCTTGACAAAGTACACTTTGGTCAGGAATATGTAATAGACTATAGGGAAGTCCTATTTGCTTTCCTTTTCCACATTCCAGTATATAATCATAAACCTGCCAGAATGTTCAGTCACCTTCTTGTGCAAGGGCTAAGATGTTTGAGAACCTGTTTCCTAAAATTCCAAGTAAGATGTTATGCTAAATTATTATAGTAAATCTATGTCCATACAAGTATTGATGAAATTTTTGAATGCCAAATAGTATTGCACAAGAGCTTCCTTGTCCAGATTACTATAATTTTTCCCACTTTGGACAAAGTGTGTAAAGCATAGGGAACGGGTCATTCATCTGAATGAGCAGGGTGACATAATACTGCTCCAACCCCAAATTCAGATGTGTCAGTCATAAGAGTAAATTCCAAATCACTACTATAATGAATTAGTAACTTATTTGAAGTTAGCAGTGTCTGTACGCTTTCCATTTCCACTTCTGATTCTTTTTAAGTAGATCATATAGGGGTCTGGCTGGGTGGGTTTTACCTTCCAAAAAATCTACAAAATAATTTACAAGTCCTAGAAAATACTATAATTGCTTAACATTATTAGGTCTTGGGGTTTCTACTATACCTTCAGCCTTTTCTGGGGTAGGAGATGTGTCATTATTTGAAATGATATGGCTCAAAAGATTAATTTCATAAACTTTTCAAATACATTAATGGGTATTAAACTTGGCTCCAATTTCATCAAGTTTTTTGCATACTCTAATTAAACAAATTCTAAGTTCATTTTCAGTAGTAGCGGTAACAAGAATCTTGTTAAAAAATGAAAACTCCATTAAGCAGAGTTTCAATTTTTGATTAAAATATTCTGGGCAGAAGTTATCCCAAACAGAAACCTATTGTATTTCAATAACCTTATATGTCAAATAACCTTATGTGTATGGTTGTTAATATTTCAACAGCTTTCTCAGTGACTGTATCTATGATGGAAAGCAGTATTTAAATCTAATTTTGTGGAAAAAAATAAATTTCTGAAGAGATACTATTATTTCTCATGTTGGGAATAAGATATTTATTTTTATTAATAGCTTTATTAAGTGATACCTGATAGTTACCACACAAATTTATCTATTAGACTTAGTAATAATTACTAATAGCATATAGTCCAATCAGAATTTTCTGTAGGTTTTAACACACCTCTTAACTAATTCATTAATTTTATTCTCTACTCTTTCTTTCTGAGTGAATGGAACCTTACCCAGTTTGAAAATAATGCGTATGACCTCAATGATTATCTCTAATAAAATAGGTGTCATTTTAATTTTATCTGGTCCCCATTAAACAATCTAAAATATTTGCCTCTCATTTCCATTTTTTTACAAATGTGAGTTTTATGCCGAATTTTCTGAACCAGTCATGCCCAATTAAAGGGTTATTATTAATTGGAGCATAAACTAAATATAGGGGTAACTCACATACTTTTCTCTCTATTCTACTCACAAGTGCTTTGACCATACTTTAATTTTAATCGCATTACCATTTACATCCAAGGCTTTTAATTCACTTTTCTCAACTGCAGGAGATTTTTTACAATTTGCTGTTACAGACAACCATTCCCAGACTGAAATTAGGGATACCCCACTCCCATTGTCAACCTCCAAGGATATTGGCTGATGGTGTATTTTTAATATGACTAATTGATTTCCCTGACTATTAAATGTACCCTTCTGACTATTTCTGACTTTACAAGGTTCATTCTTTTTATTTTTACACTTCATTTTGATGTGATTTTTTTTTCTTACATATCTTGCAGTGTTCCTCTTTGTGAAACCAGTTGCTGGCCTTATGACCATTTTTACCACGACAGAAACAAAAAAAATTTTCTGCCACTATTATTGTTCTTGGAAATTATTTAATTATTTTCTGTGCTTTGGTTATGCATTTTGCAAGCATCAATTTGTATGTTGTCATTTCCCTTAAACTCAGTGAACTTACAAGATTGTTTGAGAACTAGTTCATAAGTTATCCCATGTTTATAGATTCATTATAACTTAAATCAGTATCGACCAATAATTATTGCCTTAAACTGTTACTAATCATACCTCTCAGAAATTGTTCTAGGAGGGCCTCATCGAGGAAAGATCCACAGACTATTTTTTGCAAGATTACAAATAGCAATATCATAATCTTTTACTCTTTCATCTCTACTCTGATAATGGTCATGGAAATGAATTTTGGAAACAAGCCTAGAGGGATGAGGATTAAAATAACTCTTTTATCAGCAAGACATAATAATGTTACTATTTTAATCTTATCCTCTTCGACTCTATTAATGAAGATATATTTTCCAATATGTTGGAAATACAGGGTCCAACTACTTGCTTCATACTCTGTCAAACTCTCTGATTGATGATTGCATTTTAGCTGATCATTCTATACACATAAATCTAACCATTAAAAGACTGATTCAAGGTTTAGATCAAGACTGCACCAATCTCTACGTCAGGAATTGTAACTCTTGCTTTCCAGACTGCATGAGATCTAAATTTACCTCCTGGTAAAAACTACAACTACTAAGTTCAATTATTGGTATTTAATATCACTCTAGACAATTGATTACATTATTAATAAAATATATACAATTTGCAATATCAAAATTACACCAAATTCACAACTCAACCAAACTAGCCAAAAAAATAAACTCTAAAGCACAACCATGGTTTCACTGCTACAAGCAGACTTTTCACGTGTAAAGAACTGCTTGTAGTAGTGAAATCATTGATTGTGCTTTTATAATTTATTTATTTATTTTGGCTAGAATGGCTGAGTTGTGAATTTGGGGTAATTTTGATTATTTATTAATTATTTTAGCTTTATGCTTTTAATGTTTAAATTTACAATATATATATGAACCCAAAGACATACAGAAATAATAATAAAGATATGACTTGTTTAGTTCCTAGGCTGCCTTTTACATATTTGAGGCAAGTTCTCTACTTTAGAAGCTTAAAGTATATACAGTGATATCCAGCACTGATGTTAAAAGTCCCTCCACACACATGAAGCTTCATATGACTGAGTCTCTTTTTGCACTTGGCTGGCATTCTGATTGGTTCCTATTTCCAATCCCGCCAATAAGATAATTTATTTATTCATTATACATTCTTGATGGTGGAATTTTACTTCTAATTAGTTCTATTGACTTATTTTTAAATTCTTGAGCGGTTACTAATGATTGAATTTGGAACTCACAATCATTTAATTATTTTAAGTCTATATATACATTTATTGAAGCAATTTAATTACTTATTTTTAGAAATCTAACTAATTACTATTTCACTCTACTTATGAATTAATCTTTTCTGATCTCATTTTGTATTTATTATTTGTTAAGTTTTATTAACCTTTGAAATACTAGTTTTAATTTAACGAGTTTATCTATTTATATATACTTATATACATACATAACACATCTCAAATTTACCTTACTAAAATTGTAACTATATAACAATCTAATTATCTACAAATAAAATTATATTTCTTAATTAATAAATCAATATTCATATCACCAATTATTATGATATAGGATGAATGTAAATTTTTTTTTTTTTTTTATGTGTCAAAGCGTCGGCCGGGATCAATGTAAATTAAATAATAATGTATCAAATTCACCAAAAAGATATAATTGTGGAAGGAAGGACACGTGCTAGAAAATTGACAGTATTATCCTATCAACGTCTATACTTAGAGCTTATTCTTTAAATAAAAACCAACAATTATTGATATGACTAAATTAGGGCTTAAACTGAATATGAGCCTGATTTTTAAATCTTTATATTTCTTGTATGATATGAAGATTTAAACATCAGGCTCATACTAAGTTTAAGTCTTAATTTCGGGAATGTCAATAATTGTTTTATTTAAAGATAAGCTGTAACCATAAGTCTTCTAAACCAATTATTGATGAGAAAATGCATGACAATTTTCTAGTGCGTGTGTGGACAGCAATTCCTTCCACAATTTTACATGTATAAAAATCGCTATGTTATTTATTAATTATTACATTAAAAGATATAAAACAAAACTTGAATATGATTTATATATTGCAATTAATATAAGAATCTTCGTTAAGAAAATTAAATGTAATTATTACAGACTCAGCAATAGTATGCATTGGAATTAGATAAAATAAAATTTAAATCACTTTGGAGGTAGATTATCACCCTTCTTGAGCATGAATATAGATGCGGTCCAATCTTATCCCGGTCTATGCAAATGTTGTTCTTCATTAGAAGATTCAGACAAAACAGTGTTATTATAAAATCCTAATAATAGACCACTTATATATATATATATTTAATACATCAAAGTGAGTGCGAATACTATAAATATTTATATGAAAACTCTTCTCAGCAATCGGAAAACAGATTAGATCATATGGAAATAAATTTCAGAAAGATAATTCTGCTTCATTTTTAATTAGGATACAAGATGAATTAATTTATTTTTGATATAAACTAAACTACTTTGAAAAAATGCTACACCTTTTCGTTCAAGCATTTTTTATTCACCTTTCAAAAAAGAGATCGAGTAACCAAAGAAATCCATTGATTAACATAAATATGCTAGCTGTCATTTTCTAAGGATAAAATATCAGACACAAGGACAACAGATTTTCTGTTACGTGAAAACGATCTAGCTATAGTGAAAAAATATTGTTACTATGTCAACGGTAAATTAAACATTGTGAAAAATAGTCGCATTTATATATACTGTACATATATGTAAACCTATTATTATAAAGCGCTGAAAACTTGGAAATTAGTCAATCTTCGATAATGCGTTATTTCTTAAATATTATAATTTCCACACATTCGCAGCCGGTACGTGTTTAAAAAACTTAAGTGAATCAAATTTTTTAAACTCTTACCGGCGGACGAGTGCGTGGAAATTTATAATATTTAAGAAATAGCGCACATACATGTAAAACATTTGATCTTACAAAGTACAAATAGTTCATATCAGCTGTCCTTAGATCACACAAATATAAAGATATGTTGACACACTTGTCTGTTTGTGGGGCTTGATGTAAAACAACTAATAAGAAGTGTCTCTCAAATGAAAGACCAGACAGTTTTGCAGACATCTAAAAAATTTTTTTTCCCCCATAATATTTCATGTAACTGAAGCAAACCTCTCGTAGAATAGTGCCATATAGTGCAAGCCAGAGTAATCAGTGGATGCAATAAGGTTTGTGCATAAAATCCCTATCTAGTGTCTACTCATCCAATGTCCCCAGACTAGCTTGTGGCTTTCATCAATGAGGAGCATTAGACCTGAGAGCACTGCACTTAGATCTTAGGATTTAATGCAACCCTTGAGCAATCACCTTTTATCTTTTTAGTTAACTATAAAGCTATGAGTCTAAAATAAAAACACAATAATGTTTTCAATCCAAGCTCATTCACCTATATAGTTATGTAGATCTGAACCCAGTTCAGCATCTACAGTCACCATCATCCCATTTAGCAGGATAGGAAATGGTCACCATGTGATGTTTAATGGTTGTACTCTAGTTTCATTTATGTAATTTTTTTTTTTTGTAAAATTGTTTGTATAAATCTTTTGTGTAAATAAATACAGAATATTTAGTAATACAAATAACAAACTGGATTTTAAAAAAGGTTTAAAGAGTTTGTTAAATAATTAAAAAAAGGAAAATAATAAGAATATTAAAGAATAGATTATTTGTGTAGAAAGATGATGGCATTAAATATATCACTTTTACTCACTATATGATTAATCAGCATGAACATCTAGCAAATATAATCCTCAGAGTTAATACCAATATTTGTCATACTATAAAAATCATTAATTCCATTAAAAATCTATAAAACTTTGAGAAGATAATAGTCTTACAAAAGCTTACTATTACATTCAGATATGTGATGATTCTTAAGAGGGTGAAATTTAAACACATTATGAAACTGTAAGGTTAAGTTATATTTTTAACTGAGCAGAAATATAAATTTAATAATTTTTTTGCATAATGACTTTACGGTTGTCAAAACTGTGTTATTTTTGGGATATTTTCAAAAATCTAAATGGTTAAACAAAATTGTAGAACATATTTATGTTAAAAGATAAAACTGAATGGTTCTTTAGACATGTTTAAAGCCGCAGATGATTTCATAATCGAAAATAAGTTTCCAAAAATTTTAATTGTAAGAGTTATAACTGCTCATGAATAATATTTCTGTAGGGTAATTTACATTACACTTTCATGCAAGGTAGGGAATAGTTTCTATTCACTTTTAACATCTTATGGAGGTATGTAATCATAAACATACGATCAAAGACAAGTCAAAAAGATCTCTGATTCCCAAGATGCACATTTTGTGCTGAACCAACACTCATCAATTGGCCCAGACCATAATCTCTTACACATATCTTTATCACTGTTCAGTACATATAGATAGATAGCAAACTGCTACAGTTTTATTGATAAATATCAAATGTGTAGCCCTAACAATTTTACACAAATCACTTATTGAAAGTATATTAATAATTTTTATTAGTCATTCTTTGGACTAGAGATTATCCAATAATGAATAATATTTCTGGAGTGTAATTTTTATTACACCACTCTCATGCAAGGTAGGGAATGTTTTTCAACCACTTTTAACACCATATATGAGAGTAGTGTAATGAAAATTACATTACAAAAATATGATTTATTATTGGATAATCTCTAGTCTAGTGAATGACTAATAAAAATTATTAATATACATTCAATAAGTGATTTGTGTTAAAGTTGTGAAGGCTGTACATTTGACACATTAATAGAACTATAGTAATTTACTATATATATATATATTGAACAATGATAAAATATGAATCGGATTGTGATTTGAGCCAACTGATGAGTGCTGGTTTAGAACGAAATGTGCTTCTTGTGGTTATAAATCTTTTTCACATGTCTTTGATTTCATCATATGTTTATGATTAAATTCATCCACAAGGTGTTAAAAATAGATAGAAAACATTCCCTAACTTACGTGAGAGCGGTATAATAAAAATTACTCTACAGAAATATTATTCATTATTGGATAATGCCTGGTTTAATGAATGACTAATAAAAATTATTATTATAACTGCTCATCTAAAATGTCTCATGATTCTCATGATATGGTTACAGAAATAACTCCCTTGAAATTTGTATTATAAAAGCTACTTACATTAGGTAGTAAACTGTGCTCAATTGAAATCAAAATCATCAATCATTCTTCCATGAAAAATTCAAAAAATATTTGCTAAATAATCATCAAGCAGGTTTAAAACTGAAGTTTCCTATAATAAAAAATTGACGAAGAATTTTTGTCTTGGGATTAGGGCTGAATTTATTTCCAACAATTTCTCAAATGATCGTGAACATACTTTTGCCATAAAATGACACAACGTTATAAAATGAAAATATCAATCAATTCTAAAAAAATATTAAAGATGCTCATATTCAGCCAAGATTTAATTATTTATATAAAAATAAACAAGCGTATCTTTCTCATTAGGATGCAAATTTGTTGTCAATTTTAATAAATGGTATACCAACGAATTTTTTCTAAATTTCTTTATGATTTATTATCACTAAATATTTGGATTGTATACATATTTCATATACCATAGTTACAATTTTTGGGGGTTTTGAACTCAGACTTTCAAGCTCCCTTTAGCTATCTAATGTATCCCATGCAACCGATACACATGACCACACACATGTGACAAAAATTAATGATCTCCAATATATGTATTTCATGCTGAACCAGCACTCATAAGTTGGTCCAGATTATCATCTCCCTCACATATAAATAACCAGTGTGTGGTTTATATTAAAACAAAATATTCAAACTGATTATTTATATGTGTGGGAGATGATGATCTGAACCAACTGATGAGTGCTGGTTCAACAAGAAATACATATATTGGAGATCATTTATCTTTTTCATATGCATGTGTTCATGGGTATTGTTTGTATGAAGTAGATTGGATATCTAAAGGGAGCTTAAAAGTCTGAGTTCAAATCCTCTAAAATTACATAAGTATTTAAATATCATAGTTACATAAAAGATTTTCAGACAAAAGGAGTGTGCTAATGGGAAAAGTTTCAAAAGTTCTGCTCTTTATAAATTTTAAGCGTTTATTTTTATATAATATTTATAAAAACACCAAAAATATTAATCTAGAATCAAATCATTTGTTTTTCTTCCTATCTCTATTTGCTATTCCCACACATTTTTTTCCTATATTCATTTAGCTTAAATGTAATTTTTATTTCATATTAGAATTTAAAGCTATATTTTGCAACTGCAAGTTAAAACTTATAAAAGACAGTATTATTTTTATATGTAATAATATATTACACTAGGCTTACTTAATGCATTACATGTGCTTTGGGCAATATTAACAAAGTTACGAAATCACAATTATCATTCTCCACAATTTTCCTCTCTTCGATTCTTTGCTCAACATTTACTTTGCTTTCAAATCAAAGCTTGGGGAATGGAGATTTACTCCCTTTGTTTACACATGCATTGAGCTATGTTCAATTTAAAACTTCTCTTTAACTATTACATCCATAAAACTACTTCAGTTGAACCCACTTTTACAATTTTATTTTTGATAACTATAATGTATTTAGTTAACATAAATCAGTTAAAATTATTTAGTTATAATATATTTTAGGACATTTTTCAAAATAGTTAAAGATAGTTTACTAGTTTTTAATCGCCTACATACCAGATATGATTTAGAGAATCAACTTTTATTTTCAAATCTGGTATTTCCAAATGTAGCAACAAATCATTTAATTTTTTTAGGTTATACAATACATGATAAACCAATGTTATCATGTGACACAATGCATATTGAGTATCACACTATTCTAATGCCAACTATGGTAAGCTTTCAAATACTTACTCCCAGCTTTGATGCTTATGATTCAAAGCTGAAATAGTATAATAGAGTTAATAATGGCCATCTTTGAATCTCAAGTCTCAATGATAATGGCAAAAAATGGTCTGGAAATGGGGTTTTTAGATGGACTACCATCTAGTAATTATTGACTTTTCAAACTTACTATAGATGGCACTAGTATAGAGCTACATCTCCAAATCCTTGAAAAAAATTTCTAAATTACAAAAAAAAAAATATATTGTGTGTGTGTGGGGGTGGTGGTGTACATATCTTTTTTTTAAGACAAAAAAAATATTAATCATAACAAAAATAAAATCAAAACTTTTCTTAATCATACAAGAAACTGCAAGTTCTTATATCTTTGAGACATTTTCTTTACGATTCCTAGACAATCCATGACCCAAAATTTTTTATTATAAAATTATGCTTACTCGCTGTGATTTTCTATCTCATTTATTTTACATCAGGCAGTAATTGATGCTATTAGATGTTAAATATGCAATAGAGAGCACTAAAATTTGTTTCTCATTTAGTGCAGCTATTAATATTATATTCATATATAAACAAAATGCAGCATTAACTACAATTAGGATTATAAGCCAATAATCAATCCACACAATAAATCTCACTCATGACAATTCTGTTTTATACATTTACAAGTAAAGCATAAGAGAGAGGTATTAAAAATTTAGTGTCATAATATCATTATTATACATATTATCATTCTTTATGCTTACACCAAGCTGTTTACACAGAGGCTAAACTCTTCATACAGTAGCGCCACTCAGTGCAAACACTAGATGGGGATTTTATGCACAAATCTCACATCCATTGATTACTCTGGCTTGCACTGAGTGGCACTACTTATCAAGAGTTGAGCAGCTGTGTTTATTATACAAACATATGAGTAGTCTAACAATCTAAATATAAAAAAGCACTTTATACAAAATGGTCTCATATGATAGAATGATTAAATATATAACTATCATGTTCATTACTTACAGCTTAAATGTAATTGGAATTTTTAAACTTTTTTTTAGTAATTAAGGATTTTCAAGCAATTTATTTATTTTTTACAGCTAATCGGTACACAGTTGATTGATAAATGAATATTATCTAAAGATGAGCAGAAAAGAAAATCATAAAAACTATCAAGTGATAAATGACTAATCTAGTGATAATTAAGTCTTCATTGTTGGAAAAAATTACTCTGCAGTAGGTTATGTAAAGTCCATAGTTTTGGGTTTTATGCAGACCAAAAAATTATTAGTTAGATCTCTAGAGAGGTGTGCTCTGATAATATTTGAAAACATTTAAATTTCATTTGCATTTTTCATCAAGAAATGGATCCATTTATAAAAAATATGACTGACACACATGATATTGAATTTTATTTCAGCATGGTTACTTTTTACTATCAGCCATGTTAGAATAATATCATTGCTTTTTTAATGCAGATTCACAAAATTAAGTATGTATATATATATTAATTTTATTTAATATTTATTGTTTAATGTTTTATAAAGTTTACAAGCACTGTGTTTTAGATTTATAATGAACTATAGAAAGTAATCATTCTTTCCTTATAAGTGCTATTAAACAATGGTGTTCAACCTACAAGGATACCCTCATCCAGGCCATAAGATAGAGACTTTAAGGAAATAAGAGTGGCTGACTTATTTCCAAATTCAAATGTAAATATATGAGCCAATCTTAACTGTCTAGAAATGAGAATGTGAAATTATAAATCATTCATTTTAAATCCATTTTTTATTTTTAATATTCTTATTAGCACTTCTGAAATTTTAAATTTACTTTGTACCAATATTAAACGATGTTAAATTATATAATATTGATCAATTTTACAAGTACTGTGTTTTAGTTTGTAACAAACTATAGAAAGTAATCATCCTTTTCTCACAAATGCCATTAAACAGTGTTGTTCAATCTGCAAGAATACTCTTGCCTCAGCTACAAAATAGACTTTAAGAAAATAAGAATGGCCATCTTATATGAGCCAATCTTAAGCATTTAGAAGTGAGAGCTATGAATTTATAAGAAATGGATTTAAAGTGAATGATTTATCAATTCACCTCTCACTTGAGTTTAGAAATAAAACAGCCACTCTTATTTCCTTAAAGTCTCTATCTTGTGGCTGAGGAGGGAGTATCTTTGCAGACTGAACACCAGGTGGGAGTATCTTTGCAGAATGAACACCATTATTTAATGGTGCATATAAAATTTATCGATGTTACATAATTTAACATTGTTTAATATTGGCACAAAATAAATTTAAAATTCCAGAAATTGTAATAAGAAATGGATTTAAAATGAATGATTTATAAATTCAGTTCTCACCTTTAGACACTTAAGATTCACTCATATAATTACATTTGAGTTCAGAAATAAGACAGGCACTCTTATTTCCTTAAAGTCTCTATCTCATGGCTGGGGATGGAGTATCCTTGCAGATTGAATACTACTGTTTAATGGTGCTTGTGAGGAATGGATGATTACTTTCTATAGTTTATTTATTGTTTAACAAATAAATAAAACCACTATTGTTTAATCACTTAAACAATACTATTTTTTATTTTTCTAAAGAATGATGATTTTATTTATTTGTTTTATATAATTAATTGATGCATATAAGATATAAAATGGAGGAAAAAATATTGCACTTATTATTTCATAGATTATTTATAGCATTAAATATGTATTTTTCCAATTTTAAAGTTTTAAAGTCTAGACATTCATACTTCATCAATAAAAAAAAATTTGAAGTTTCAAAATATGTATTTTTCTTTTTTATAAATTCTGAAAGATGTAATTTACAGAAACATAATTAAAAATACATTTTCTTCAACAAGTAGACTTGAAAATTAGATCTGAATATCTGTATTCAAAAAAACTCGCAAAATTATATCTTTCAAGAAGATGATATTTAATAAAAACATATACTTAAATAGTAAATGATGTTTTAGCACATATGAGTTATTAAGAGACACTCTTGGAAGTATGATTTTTTAAAATATTATTTAAAAGTTAAAATATTATGAAAATGTTGCAATTGTTATTTTCAGGGCTCTTGGAACAACTTCTGGTTGCATAACTTAAATCAAATCGGAGGCATTTCTAATACAAAGAATCCATATAGTTTACATGTAATACGATATTACGTTAGACATGAAGCTTTTAATTTTGTAATCAAAGCAGTATCAGAAGATGAATGAAGCCGAAAAATATCTGCCATTAGATTGCAAAGGATAATTAGAATATTTAAACTTGGGGGGGGGGGGATTTTTTTTTGTTTTTCACAGCAGTACTGTGAAAGATATGGTCAAGAAAATAATTTTAAAATGTGATAAATTAAATTAGTTGCTTTCAACAAACAACGATAACCAACATGAGTGTTTTTGTGACTGCTATTGTCAGACTTGGTTGAGTTGTAGACTTCAAATTTGTCTCAAATATCAGAAACATTTGATATGCTTTTCTGCAAAGATGCGAATATCACATCTCATGAGCATCGGGGAGGGGGGGTTGAAATATAGGTAGTACAATAAAAAAACTTTTAAATATATTTTAATATATAAATTAAAAATTCAACTTTTACTTATACGTCAACTTAAAATTAATTTTATAATTAACATATATATTAATTGGTGAGATAAGTTTCCATATATAACTAGTAAGCAAACGTTCAGATAAATAATTCATTTATATGACAAAATTAAAGAATGGAAAATAAACATTCCGTATAAATTGACAGGCAATGTCACTCAAACGCATTCTAATTAATAAACATAATTCAGAAAACAAAACATTTCCTTTGAGAAATGGAAAGTACTTTTAAAATTCTTTCCAATATATTTAACAGTCATCTGCTATTAAAATAAAAATATTTCATAAAATTTTATCATGTCATTCAGGAAGCATATAATGGAATTCCATTTAAGACGTTTGTTCAGACTAAAAGCAATTTCAATTTGGTCCTGATATTTTAACATTCCACTTTTAAAATGAATTAACAACAACATCGAAACTTTTTTCTTTCAGAATTAACAATAATATTTATATACAAATATAACATTAACAAACGTTATAAAAATATATAAGTAATTATTACATTGAAAACTAGATCTCTATACATATGGTTACAAGAATTATAGACTAGACATTTATTAAATATATGAGCTTTTTCAATCTTTTTTAATTTTTTTAAATCTTTGCAAGATTGCTGGCTGAATTTTTTTTTCTCACGTGTCATAGCATCAGCCGGGAAGCGAACCCGCTAACCCGGGACAATTGCCTGTAAAGCAGCTGTCGCTGACCTCTCGACCACCAATGCTTGATGATTGCTGGGTGAATTGTAGCTAACTTCACATCAATCCTGAGTATCATCGATAAAATCTTTTTTGAATTTTTCTTTTCTGTTTAGTATATATATGTTGTCTGTAAGAGATTAAGTTGTTTTGAAAATGAAAATTAAAAACAGCTTACTTAAATTATATGATATATAAAAAAACCCAAAGTTTTAAGTACTCCATAAAAACAATAGAAGGTATAAATAAATTGTTTCACTAGAAAAAGAGTTTTCTGGTTCAATCACTGGAGCTATTTCAAAGAATAGTGAAGAGATAAGCCCCCCCCCCCCAAAAAAAAAGATTGAGAATCTAGACCATCAGAAAAAAATAGCTTATTATCAGAAACACTCATCTCCTAAGGTCTGAGATTGTGTTTTAGGATTTGAACAGGTTGTCTCGATATTCATTATTTCTTACGTATAATCTTAAGGCAAAAGTTGCTACAAATATCTAAGTATATTAATTGTAGATATAATTTAGTATAATATTATCAGAATGTTAATTGATCAAGAAAATATTGTTAAGCAACAGTTGTCCATTGTGCATGCGTGTGAAGATTTAGTTCTCACAACACGTGTGAAGGTTTAGTTCTGATAACACAAAATGTTGAATGTTTTTTCCCCCACACAAAATGTTGAATGTTTAAATTTCCACTAAATTATTTTTTTTGTTCAATTCTTTTAAAAAACAGTTACAATTTAATGAATGAAGAATTCCATTTATTATTGGACTTAACGTAAATTCTATTTCACATAATCAATATTCATTCCAAATAAAAACAGCTACACTTCAGTGTCATCTATTATAAGCTTGAGTAATCAACAAACAGTAGATTGAAATGCCTTCATCAGTGGAGAATATTAGATGACACTCACTTGCCAACATCTTTTCTTTTTTTGTACTTTACAAACTACTGGCTTAAAATTTGCAAGACATTCCACAGACACTGGATTATAGATCATCATAAAAAAAACTGGATTTTTACCCCCACACACGGAAATCCTTCTTTAATGTTTTTATACTATGCAAATTTGAAATTTTCAAGCATTGTATAGATCTTTGAAGCCAGACAAACTGTTTATATACTTTAGTGATACATGTTAAGCTACTTCCACCATCTGAATGTTGAATGTCTAGAAAATTTTTACTTTATTTAAACTTTTGTAAATACAAGCACCCATTAATATTAACACACAAGTTAGTAGATAACACATGTTTTGAGTAATATCATTCTCCACTCTACTTCAGGTGTTGCTGGCCTGACCAGTGGCAATATTAGCATAGAATACTAACTTACATCTTTGGATTCTTTAATATCAAATTTTAAGATGACGCTGAACCAAATGACTATTGCTTAGACAGAATAGTTCAGTCGCTTAGAACATTGCCTTAAAATTTGATATTTAATAATATAAAAGTGCAAGTTTGACTCCTATGGTAGCATTGCCACTGGTCAGGACAGCAACACCTGAAGAAAATTGGAGAACAATACCACTCAAAACATTGTGTAATCTATTAACCTGTGTTATTTATTAACTTGAGGTAATAGTCTAACACAGGGGTGGGCAATTGTTTTGGCTTGGGAGCCACAGAGGTTGGTGGAGGGCTGCATCAGGGCCACTTTGTAGAAGCAAAGGTTAGTGGAGGACCACACCTTTTTTTCATGACACAATAAATGCACTGCTTTATTCCCTGTATTACCAAAGAAATATTTGTTGTCCATTCTTCATTAAACCCATGACATTCATCACCAATTTTACATTTTTTCAAAGGGTTCATGGTTTTGCTAAAGTTGGAAATGTATATATTTGCTAATGCAAAGACAAAATTGAAATTAACCAGATCAACTGGAAAAGCACTGCACATCATATCTACACTGCACGTGTATTGATGTGGCCATCCTAGTGGAAAATATGAGATGAATCTTTGGTCACGCACGGGAAGAAAATCTCAGTTCAAGGCAGATTTTTCTGATTGTCTTGGCGGGCCACATAAAAACTCTTAGAGGGCTGCATGTGGCCCTTGGGATGCTATTTGCCCACCCCTGGTCTAATATATTATATCTAGCAATATATACTATATTAAACACTACATTTTAAATGACTTGAGATATACATTAACTGCTGGCACCTTGATCATTAATAAAGACTGAATCTACAAAAATAATACTTTTAATATCTCTGCACTAATCAAGCGACACTAGACTGTAATGTCTTTATCAGTGGAGAATGCTTTGATGGCATTCACCTGCCAGCCATCTTCTTTTTTATACTTTACAACTAGACAATGGATTATAGATCTTTATCAAAAGAAAACATTGGATTTTTACTCACACATATAGTAATTATCTTTGCTGTTTTTATACTATGCAAACTTGAAATTTTCAAGCATTTTATAGACTTTTGAAGTTAGTCAAACTCTTTATATACTTTAGAGGTATGATGCTATATTAAACATTAAAATTTAAATGATTTGAGTTATATTCTAACTGTGGATACCTTGATCATTAACAAAGGATAGTATCTGCCAAATAAATCACAACATGACTCTCAGCTTACTTTAATATCTCAGCACTAGTCAGTTTAATAGCTCTGGAGTAAATAGGATAGATTACTGTTTCTAGTGTAATAATTTTTAACTCTAACAAAAGCAACATTACATGATTACTATTAAATTACCCTAGATTAGTGTATAAAGTTTGTCTGAGAAAAAAGAAGGTTGATGAGATATATGTTTTATTTAATATTTTCTGCGTGCTCTAAAATAAAGAATATTTCTCCATTGGTCTGCAACAGAGACATTGATTTGAATAGGCTGCAATGACTTTTATTTTCTTCACTTCAAAACTAAAAATTTAAAAAGAAAAACAACAGATACTAGATGAGAATGTATATATTCATTGATTTATTTAGTGCTTATATATTTGTACTAGTGTATAAATATCAATTGTCAGTGATCCTGTTTATATGGGTTATAAGTATCATTTAGGAACTAGAAATATCTACATATTCTTTTTATTTTAAAGATATAATTAACATTTATGATGTCATTCTGAATACTGATATGCTAGAATAAATTGTACTAAAGTTGTGATAACCAATACCAGATTATGACTAATAATGATGGATTGTAATAGCTTGATCATAGGACATTATTGTCACATTATTTAAATATACTTTTCAGTAGAAAACTTAGCATGTCTACATTTTTTTATATTGAAGATATGAAAATAACATTAATTAGAAATATTAATCATCATTATTAAATCATTTATTTAGTGATCTTCCTCACAAAACATATTAACACAGACAAGTCAGAGGATCTTTTTACAACCATCATCTGTTATCTGCTGACTGATTTCTCACACTTTCATAATGGCTCTAGAGTTGAAAAATATGGAGTGGAAAAGTATAGTTAATGCAAAAGCAAGCTAAGTCACATTAGGTGTTGCATATGTTAACAAATGTAATTATTAATTAGCATATTAAAATATATTATTAATAATTCAATATCATGCCACTCTCCAAACTATTGTAAATTTTTGAAAATGACAATTCGTGTATAATTAATTTCTTAATAAAATGAATGAAAGCCTACCATTTCATTTGTATAGCTTTTAAAATGCAACATATATTATTGCATGTGAAGTTATTTTGTACTCTCATAAGTGGTTTACAAAGACTGATAATGACCACTGACTTTGTATTGTTGTCTTTTTATTTTTATTAGTATTATCTTTCATATAATAATTTGTATTTATCAACCATTTTTATAAATTATATGAAGACTATATAATATATAAATATCTCTATTTTTGAGAGTATTCTATTTTATTATGTGAATGTGTTAAAAAAAAAGTCAGATAGTATAAGTAACTAGGCATTAAGACATTATAACCAAATAGCTATAATGATCATAAAGAGGGGTAGCTTAGCAATGCTTGTCGTATCCTTAATACAAATTATTTTAGCCTATCAAAACTACAGCCACATTATGAATTTGGAACTTTTCAAGGACTTCAGTTAAAACTATCTACAGGCATCTTATCTTTTGGCAAAAGGTGTCAGATCTACAAAACTTTCAAAAACAAATTATTTCCAACCTATGTTTCTTTTAGAATACTCATTAAATAATTTTACCTTCTATATTTAAATCATTTGGTCAAGTATAAATTATGATCCCTGTACAAATCAATTAATATAGATATAAATATTAAAAAGATATTCAGAACAACAAAATTCTTTAATTTAAAAAAGTAATTAATATATATATATATAAAAGCCTTGTAAACATTTTCTAAGTTGCTTTTTTTTACAGTAACACATGTAAATAATATTTATTTTATAAAGTGCAGACAGTTAATTGAAAGGCTGCAAACCTCTCACACTTATTATAGTACTTATCTGACAGCCAATCAGATGTTGTGATGATTGTGCGAATAGCAATCAAACCGTAAACACAAGACATAGAATTTTACAAGAAAAGGGCAGCCCATCCTCTTCTTTATTTGTCTTTCTATATATCTAAACCAGTCTAAAGCATTTAGGTTTGAAAGTGTGAAGCTTTAAATATCTTCACATTTAACTCTCTGAGTCTAAATTACAAACATACCTAAATGCTTTAGACTGGCTTAAATATATAGAAAGACAAGTAAAGAAGAGGGGAGATTGCCTTTTTCTTGATCAGATTCACTGTCAGATAAATACTATAATAAGCGCGAGAGGTTTGCAGCCTTTCAATTTAATTTTAAGTTGTTTTTTTTTAAAAATAGGCAGAATAATTTATTTTGCTAATCAATAAGAGCAAAAAATATAAAAATATTTTTTATGTATTAATGAAAAATATAGCTCTATATATAATAATGGGTATTATATGTGATGGAAATATAAATGATTAAATAAAAATCAAATAATTTTTTACTTAGAAATTTACAAGAAATCCAAACATTGAAAATATGATCTATTGATTTTGAATTCCAGATCTTGACATTTTATCATGTCCTAAACTATGCAAGGCATTGAAAAAATGAAAAATATTTGTAGAAATTATTTTTAAAATAAGAAAAATCAAAAAGTAAATATAATAATTTGAGTAATAACAAGGATTAAAAGTATTGAAATGCTGAACAAATTGTGTAAAAATTGGAACTGTAATATCAACTACATTTTGTTCCAGGTCCCTCTCTTGTATATTATACATTACATATAATAGCCCACATTTTGTTGATAAGCTTTGATTATAAAATAATAACAAATTTACTACATAGCATCTTTATTTTTTTAACAATTGTCAGACTTTCATCACAATTGAATTTGCTAGGGAATATATTCCTTTTCTTCAATAACATTTTTGTTACCAAAAAATTATGGTCTTCTAATTATTATTTTTTTAAAGTCTGTATCAACTTGGGAATCTATATAGTCACCCCTGCCTGCTATTACCTATTTCAGGTTCTTATTTAAACCCTTCAAACTTGTACGCTTTTTGATGCAATGTAAGAATGATCTACAGTTCTTTTTCTCTACCGCTATTAATTCAATAACTTTATAAACTTTATTAAATTTCATAGATTTACATGCAGAAAATATTTTATTATGTGAAATACTGTTCACATCTAATTCAGAAAAGATAATAAAGTGAAGATCATATAAAATGTATGCGCTTTCAATGTAAGTTAAGAAACATTAATAATAAATATGATTATAGACATTGCACTTTAATATAAAAAAAATGTCTGCTGCCATATGATAATTACTTTTTGTTTATTTATATTTTCTACATAGTGTATAATTGATGTAGCATACACTGATACAATGTACATTATGGCTTCACTGTGCATGTTTAAAAAAATGCTTAAAAATATAAACCCAGAAAAAAAAAAAAGATAAGTAAAATAAACCAAGTTTGTGATTAGTAACAATATTTTATTAAATATGGAAAAAAAATCAGAACTGTGTAGAAAAGAAAAGACAAACTATGAAATACTCCTCCATCATTAAAATGTATTTATACAACAATTATCTATATAGAAAATATAAAGGCCATTAAATTAAATACTGCATATCAACTATAAAAGTAATTACAAATAAAATAGAAAATCATATATCATTACAATACTAGCCAAAAAAAATTTTTTATTGTATGGTATGAAAGTGGTCTGGAAGAAAGACCTTGACTCAAATTCATTACTAAATAGTTCAAAACAGACTATTAATAGCAGATATATTCCTGAGGTAATTTATAAGATTCCTTCCAGTTATTGTAAAATTTATAATAGTCAACGTAAATTAAATCTTAATAAAGGAGTTAAAGTTCATAAAAGTTTAAAAATAGATATCATAATTCAGTTATGCATCTTCATGAACTAAATTTAGATCATAACATATTACTTGACAATGCTGATTATCTTTTGTAAAAGAAGTGAAATGAAAAGAAGAGTAAAAGAAACTCTGATGATAAATTTTCTTGAATCTGAGACCATCAATCTTATGAAGACATCCTTTGATATTAAAGGAAGTTGGTTTTCTGAAATGAAACCATGGTCGTGGAAGAATTTTAATAAAATTTTGTTTTTTGGCTAAATTGTAATGTTATATGATTTTCTATTTTAAACAACATTAAGTATCACATTAATGTATTTTAGTGCAAAGCATTCCTCTCAAAGACAAGTATCATGTTTGTTTTGAGGAGAGTGCTTTATAAGACAAATATGGTAGTTATATTTAATGTTCTTTATCTTTTCTCCATGTATGAAATAGTAATTGAATATAGATGAAAAGATAGTTAAAAGAAGAAGAAAGTTGATAGATAATAAAGTTATCTAGTGACTTCAAATAATAACTGAAAGAATACAATTGACAGAGCATAAAGTAGAATGCACAAGATCAAATTATCACTACAATACAATTATAATACTCAAAATAAATATGAATCACCATGTATTATTTAAGCTAATTCTTAAACTTTGGGCTTATTATTTGAAATAATCACAATATATGAATTACAAATTTAAAAATAAAATTAATACAGAAAAAAAAACTTCAAAAATTATACTACTAACTAATAATTTTGTTCTGCCTTCAATTAATAAAGTTCAAAAACTTATACAATGTGGAAAACCTACATTTTCCTACAAATGAATAGTCCCCAGACTACTTTCTGGTTATTGGCTTTTTTCAATCAGAAGCATTGAATCTCACACCATTCATCAACATTCACCATTATTTATTTTTACACTATTCAATCTAATAATCTCAGATTAAAAAACACCTTAAAGTTTTGAACCCACATTTATATATTTCTGTAATTACATAGATGTGATCCTAGGTTATCAACTCTACATTTTAGTATGAAATATAACCACCTTTGATCCTTTAGCAAATATATCAAACCAAATATTTCAGCTTAATTTGAATGAATGCATTACAACCACTAAAATAATTGCTAAATTTAATTAGCTTAAATTCAAATTTTATAGTGTTTAAATCCCAAGTTATTATTTAGGACACTTTAAAATAAAGTTGTTTCTGGATCAGTGATTGTGCAATCCAATACTTCCCACTGTAAATAATTAAAAGTTAAAACTAATCGGCAGATTTGGATCTAGATTAATAATTAATGACTACTAACTATGCAAGCTTACAATAGATGGCTCGGTAGTATATAGAAAGGTAGGAAGACATGCATTAGGTGCAGAGGTATGGACAGCAAAAGAGGCAATTCAAGGAGAAATGGGATGGTCAAGTTTTTATATGAGAAATGCAAAAAGTAAAATGAAAATGTTTGGTAAGTTGCAGTTTATGGATGATAAAAGAATAGCCAAAATAGTATTTAATTGGGTTATGAGTAAAGGGCAGGCAACAAAATGGGTGAGAAAGGTAATGCAGTATGCAAAGGATTTTGATTAAGAATTTATATTAGTATACTTATATAAAAGGTGGGATGATTGTGTTAGGAGGATTGTTGAGTGTTATAGTGGTAAGGAATGGGATAAAAGAATAGATGCATTAATAAAGAATAGGGAGTTGGAGAGATAGAGAACTAGTATGGAGAGTAAAAAGAGTTTAAATATATATAAAAGTAAATGGAACATTGGGTGCGAGTTAATTTATGATAATAGTAAGAAAAGTAGCTTACTGTTTAAGGCTCAAACGGGATCTTTAGCAACAAGAGAATATACATGTAAATGGAGAAATATGGGTGATTTAGTTTGCAAATTGTGTAAGGAAGATATAGAAAATATTAGGCATTTGTTGATTGAATGTAAATGCTTGAAAGCAGAAAGGGTACAAATAAAGAAGTTATGGGAGAATAAATATGAACAAAGTGATTATAAAGAAAATGGGTTATTGGTTTTTATGCTGGATTTGAGAAAAAATAATGGAGATTTAGATATAAAGGCCACAGAGTTAACAAAGATTATGTTGTGGAAATGGGATGGAGCAGATTATGGGAAAGCTTGGGGTGAGGAATGGAAGGGGAAGGTAAAGTAGCTAATAGGTTTCTTTGGGCATAGTTGCTGAGAGATTCCTGACTCTGTTTAAGGAGAAGTCACGATATATCACATCACATGTGGTATGCAAAAGAGTATATTTGCACAAAAGATGAGATGATTGTGTTAGAAGGATTGCTGAATGTTATAGTGGTAAGGAATGGGATAAAAGAATAGATTTATTAATAAAGAATAGGGAGTTAGAGAGAACTAGTATGGAAAGTAAAAAGAGTTTATATATATATAAACAGATTAGGTGTGAGTTAATATAAAAAGAGTTTATATATATATAAACAGATTAGGTGTGAGTTAATATATGATAATAGTAAGGAAAGTAATATATTGTTTAAGGTTCAGATGGGATCTTTAGCAACAAGAGAATATACATGTAAATGGAAAAATATGGGTGATTTAGTCTGTAAATTATGTAAGGAAGGAATAGAAAATATTAGGCATCTGTTAATTGAATGTAAATGCTTGAAAACAGAAAGGGCACATATAATGAAGTTATGGAAGAATAAATATGAAAAAAGTGATTATACAAAAAGTGGATTATTGGTTTTTATGCTGGGTTTGGGCAAAGATAAGGGGGATTTAGATATAAAGGCCATAGAGTTGACAAAGATTATGTTGTGGAAATGGATGGAGCAGAATATGGGAAAACATAGAGTGGGGAATGGAAAATAAAGTGGCTAACAGGTTTCTCTGTTTAAGGAGAAGCTATGGTACATCACATCACATTACTGTCAATAGTCCACTATCAAAGATTTTAGATAGTGCTTGTTATATAATATAATATATTAAAAATCTTGTGGTGCAGAGAACATGTATTCAATTACTATAACTTAGGATTTGAATCCAGATTAATGTTATTTTTAAAAAAGTTTAGAATTTTTCTTTTGGAAAGCTAGTCTATAGCCAGCCTAATTAAACATTCAATATTGGTCAGTAAATTATTATCTTGTATTTCTTAACTAGAGAATAAAACAAGTATGGAAAACTGCTCAAATTTCTATGATTAGGTAATTATTAATAGTGAGAATTGCATTCTCCAACTTTATAGTTATGCTTTTGAGGATTTATTGAAGATGTGGTTATAGGCTATTTACAAAAAAAAAAAAAATTGCTTTACCTAAAAAAAAAATACATAAAATTTCCATTAAAATAGTAAGAAGATGTGATTATGAGATTTTGTTCAATTAAATTGCAAAGGAGAAGACATTTGTAGTGTGAAGCAATAGATGATGATAAGACTGTTCAAGAATAATTTTTATAAAAATGTGTCTAAATTATAATAAACTGATAATCATAGTTTATATTTAAATAGTGATTGTTTATTAAAATCACAGCTCTTAAAACTTCAATAAAAAAAACAGTACAAATAAAGATATCTGATTTAAATACTGTTATCTTAAGAACTATGTAGCAAGTTTTAAAAAAAAATGTAAATAGTTTTTATTAGTAAGTTTGTTTTTACTTCTGATAAAGTTTTATCATTATTAAATAAAAATATAAAAAAGTAGTGGTAACTAATATATATATTGAGATGGTTATGTGTCTTATGGTATACAACAACATAGTAGCGTATGTGCATATATATATATAAAGCTGAACAAAAAAGTAGAAATAAACACAAACAAAAAATTTTTGTAGACATTTTTTATATTATACTGGAATAACAGTTAGGGATTAAATAATTTTAAATTTAAAAAAATGTTATAAATTAAACATTTAAAAAGATCTAATTAATATTTTATTAATTCTGATTTTGAAATTAAAACAAGGATGTTTTATGTTACAAATAGATATATTGGTAATTATAAAATTTCATTATATACTTTGATTAAAGAAATGTTTTTAATAAAAGCTTGTATGATATATTTTGATAAAAATCCTACAAAGTAGTTTTTGAGAGGATGAAGGTGAATTGAAAAGAGTCATTAACTTTTTTCAATCAAGATAAAGAAAACTTACTTTTAATTACTGTTTTTTTTAAAAATTCCACCCTGACTAAAAAAAGGCTAAAAAAGATTAGATGATAATTTTACAGTTACAGATTATGACAACATGATGACTATGAAGTTACAACTGAATGCAAGAGGCAGTGTATCCAGCCACTTGTAATTCATAATGGTATAGTTTGGATTTACATGGCATGGAGATCATGGCCAGTTTTTCTGTGTTGTCCACAGTCCATATTGTATACTAGACAGTATGCCTGAAGTCTACCAAATAGATTAAATGGAGATGATTGAATGTCAACAGTTACCTGGATATATCTTTCCCAAAAATGACAATAAGTCAGTATATGGTTTTAAAAGGGACCAGCTTACCAAAAGATTACCATGCTGCATACACAGTTTTGTCAATATGCAAAGAAGCACAAAGTTACTGCATCATTTATATAAAGTACTTACAGATATCAGCTGATTTTAAAGATAAATAATTTTTGACTAAATTATTCAACTAAAATTAGAATAATGAAAAATAATAATAAATGAGCAATTTTCAGTTTTATTTATTAAAAGTGTAACTCTTTAGTGAAAATGGCATTTAAAATTTCTAATTTAAAAGTAAAACAAGGAAATAATTTTTGCTTGAATTATAAGTCTGACAACAAAAGATTGATTTATAAACAATTTTATTTTGAAATTAAAAAAAAAGTCAACTCTAAAAATCTTCTAGCTTGAAAAACAAAAGAAGTTGCTGGAATATTTTTAAAGACCCTTATATTTAATCAAAAGTAATCTTTAAAAAAAAACTTTTATGGACTATCAAAGAAGTAATATATATATAAAAAACTTTTTTTTATAAATTATAAATGATGAATTAATTAATAACTTTGGTCCATACTATCTTTTATATATATATTCATATGCATGTATGAATTTTAAGTATATTTTCAACATGGTATTGTGTGCTGAGAAAATATAATATGGTTTACTAGGTTTACTTTTTATAAACACTAGTGTGTGCACACACATATATGTTAAATTAGTCATTAATTAGGTATTATAAAAATGAATTTCATTTATAAAGTTATGACAATTAAATATGTTCATAATTATAGCATATGTCTGTGTGCTTATATTTAGGTATGTTTTATGCAAACCTATTACGAGTATTATGAGATATTTGTAAATCACAATGTGATAATTTAATGTATAAATCAAAATCAGAATGCTGAATTTATATTTATGGCCTACTCAGCAGACTTTAATTTCATTTTATTGTTTCTAATTAATAAATTTATATTTCATTGTTAAAATTATTCCAGTGAATTTGATTAATCCTAAAATAGATTTAAAACATTACACATTATGATTATATCTCTTGATCACAGTAACAGTTATAGAGCTTTTGCTCACTGAGCTGGATTCATGCATAATAGTCTGTTATAAAAAAAAGAATTTATGTAGGGTTGTGAACATCCAGATAATGATGGTCCTGGTTAGCAGAAAATGGATATCCTTTGAAGTCCATGTGCTACATTTCATTTTAATTTATTTAGAAATTAATTTTATAGTTAATGATACAAAGTGGCCAGAGCATTGATGATGATCAGCATGTTTTAGTATCCCAACATTATTTTTTTAAATATATTTTTATGGATCCAAATTGTTTAAATAATCTGCCCCAAGCTAGAAAAGATTAAATAATTAGTCTGGTCTATAATAGACCCATTTCAAATCCAATCACAAGATCGACTGTTTATTGTTGATCATTCATGATGATAAATGATTTTTTTCTGTAATGCTGGTGAATTTATAGTTATTTCTGTGTTGATCTTTAAAACTCATATCTCATGTTCATTCCTTTTATATTTAATTTTATATTTTGTTTATTTGGAGATGATGATGGTCTCCCACCACCTCATAATTCAGCCTTAATGTGTTGTACTATGGCTGTAGTGAAGATTTTGTTTAATTTTATATAGATATATTCAAATTTGTATTGTTATTTTAGAATATTTTGATTATATATTTTAACAATACAAAAATTAAATAATTTTAATTATTGTTTATGTTTTGCATGATTTGATGCAGTGGTAGATGAAAGTTCTCTGGGTAAATTTGGTTATATTGGTAGAAATGATAGACAACACATACTTGTGTTTATAGAAAAAGAGAAACTTTATATTATGATTTTTTTTTTTGAGAAAAATGCTAAACAGATATGGACATGGACAAAACAAAATGGAAATACAGCAGAATTAGATTGTAATTTGACAACGAAAAAATGCATTTCAAGATTGTAATACTCTTAATGGAAAGTGATCGTTGATTAGAGAGATATAAGATACACATTAATGTTAAATTAGAGAGATAAAAAATATTTAAAAAAACAGTATTCACAGTCAATATACCTAACCTTCAAAAACAATTCAATGAATTTAAATTAGAAATTGCAAATCATTTAAAAATATTAACAGATTTTGAGAATGGTTCTGACTTGACTGAAATCAATAAGAAGAAAACTGATATAATATTAAGACCTGCAAAAAAGATAGCCAGTGCAAAAAATAGTTAATAATAATATAATGTAATTGTGAATTGGCAAAGGAAGTTAATAAAAGTCTCAAAAATGTAAATGAGTATCTTCATATTTGAAGGAAAATTATGTCTGCAATAAAAATTAAAAGATGAACTATTATTAAAAAAAGAGAGATAACATCATGAAATATATGGAAGAGTTTTATAAAGAAATATACAGTAGTAAAGAACAAGAAAACAAAGTATCACCTACAGTTATTACATCTTCTGAATTGCCAGCATTTTAAATGAAAAAATGAGACATTAATTAAATTTATGAAAATGGGAAAAGCTCCTGGCTACCTTATAAGAAGCAAGTACTTTAAATAATAATTTTATTTAGGCTAAACAAGGTTATATTATCTCAAAACATAAATAGATCACCATGCATTACAATTGCATATTAGATTAATCTGGTATTAGTCCATATGGTTTGAAGCTGATCGATGTTGAGATAGTCCTTGTGATATAAAATTCATAGGTTTATGGAATAGCTTCCATGTCTCCTCATAAATGAATTTTGATGATACGTAGTAAAGAAATAAAAAAAATATTGGTAAAGTTACATATCAAATGTCTAAATAATATGAACATTCCAGATAATTAGAATAATGACATTTAAAAAAGGTGACAAAGATATTAGAAATGACAGACCTATCAGTCTTCTATCTGTTCTATAGAAAGTTGTCTATCACTTCAATAAAATCTTTACAAAGATAATTACAACCCATCTACAATTAAGATATTAACCAACTAATATAACAAGCTGGGATTAAAGATGGTTTTAGCACAATGGATCATATCCAAATATGAGAGAAAGTTATAGAAAAGATCAATGAATATGAGTTAACATTATGCTATGGATTTATAGATTGTAAAAATGTATTTAATTCTTTAAGTATTCTACAATGATTAAAGCATTGGATCATTAAGATATAGACCCAAAATACTGTCATATTCTCAAGAATATATATCAAATACAACAGCAATGATTAAACTACATAGGATGGTAAAATTAACATCGATAAAAAGATATGATAGGGTGATTCTATATCTCCAAATCTTTTTATTTCAGTTTTACAAGATATAGTCTATGGATTAAAATGGAAAGCTAAGAAAGTAAATAAATGGAGTATTATTTAAGTTATTTAGTTTTTGCAGATGCTTCAGAGCTTCAGGAAATGTTGCAAAACTTATCAGATAAAAATAAGAAAGGAGGATTAAACATAAATGATAAAAAAACTACAGTAATGTTAACTGAAACACATAGGCTTATTATATACCTGTGTCTATATATGTAATATATAGGGTATATGAGCACAGACTTTCACATGACCCACCACTCTCCACACTACCTGATAACACTGATACACTTGAACACATATGTTGAAAAGATAAATAATCACCAATATACATATTTCATGCAAAACCAGCAATCATCAGTTGGTCCAGATTGCAATCTCTACACATATATGCTATAAGTGCTCAGATATATATTAAGATAGCAAATTCTGATACTTAAATGGACAGGCTTCAATCTACTCCACACTCCAACTCTTCAACCGTCCATGTGTAGAGATGGCAATCTGGACCAACTGATGATTGCTGGTTTAGCATGAAATACATTATTGGTGATTATTTATCTTTTCAACATATATGTGTTCAAGTGTATCAGTGTTATGAGATAGTGTGGAGAGTGGTGGGTCATGTGAAAGTAATGTTAAGTAGAGTCTCTCAGAAAAAAAAGGATAACAATGAATTTGAAAAAGTTAATAATTACAAATACTTTGTTCATATTTTTAATACAGATGGACATATGGTCAAACTCTGAACTGATTGAAGCATTCATCCTAGTTCCCATAATCCCTGTGGTGGACAATAGGTGGTCTCCTCAGAAATAGGCTTTTTCATCAACACAAATGCTCAAATCAGACACCTGAATTCTAGTGATGTAATTCTCAGAAAGACAGACTCCCACCAAAATAGATAGGCTATTCATATAAAACTATCCAAGTTTAAAAAAGATTACTACATGGAGTAGCATCTATTATCACAAAAAATACATGGAGTAGCATCTATTATCAGAAGATCAAGCTTCAACATGGTATAACTATGTATAAATTTGCTTATAAACCTAATAAACCTACTTTTGAAAAAAAAAAATAATCAGAGACTTAAATTTGAATGTAGTGCTTTTAGTAGAAATAATTTAATATTAAAAGGAAATATGCATATGTGTGTTTGAAAAAAAGATTTTAATAAATGTGCCTTACCACTTCTTATTTTTGGACCTGAGATTTGTACACTTAATGAAAGAGAAATTTAGATACTTCAAAGTAATCAGTTAAGTACGAAAAAATATATGTTAGGAGGATAAATGAGAGATCAAACAGGAATCACTGACATCATTGAAAGAATTAAGAGATTGAAGTGACAGAGGACTGGACATGTTGCTAAAAGAGATAATAGATGGACAGCTGAAGTTTGAAAGTATCCCAAGAGATTGTAAAAGATCTAGAAAGAGACCAAATGTGAGATGGATGAATGAAATAAGGAAGTTCACTAGTATATAGTGACAAAGAGAGAATAGAGATCAGAGAAACTGGATAAAACTTGGTGAGACTTTCATTATGCAATAAACTGTTTCAAAATTATGATGATCACTGATGTAATAAGAATCAAAAATGGATAAGATACAGGAAATAGTTAATACATCTAAGATATGTTCCTACTTTTTAGTATAAAATTTTCTTCAAAAATATATAATGCATCCAATTATAAGTTTAAAAAATGTTAAGCGTTGATGGCCTAGTAGTTAGCATAGTTACCTTCTAAGCTGGCCCGGGTTCGCTTCCCGGTCAATGCATTTGACATATGAAAAATATGATCGTAACATTTATATCTGCATAGAAACTATATTATATTACTGATTGTCATTTGTGAGTGTATCATTTGTTAGCTTTTTGGCATCCTTTTCCCTTGATGTTTTTTTTATTATCTCTGCCTATAGATATATGGACTCCCAACTAATAAAATGAGAAATACTATGGTTATGTGTATGGCTTTTTCGAAAGTTTGTGATATGTCAAAAAATGAATGAATCTGTATGTAAATAAATGTTGCTAGTTGAATAAAGAGGTAAATAAATGAATAAAGCTTTAAGTGGGTAGATTTCCAGGTGAGTAGATCACAATTTAATAAAGACAGACTAATGCGCCAGTAGATAAGATTATTTGTCATAAAAAATATAGAGATAAATTGGATGTAACATTTAGATTTAAATGATTAAGAAAATGATTTTAATCAATAGAGATAATTAAAAAACATAAATTATAACTAAAAATGATCCAAGTTATACAATATATATATATAAACAGAATTTTGGAAATATTGTAATAGAAAACAATTACAATTTGTATGAAAACTTTATTGCAATAATTGATAATAAAAAAAGATAATTGATAACTAAAAAAATATTTAAAAATTGATCTCAAAAAACATCTAATTTGATATTATAGATCTTCTCAAAATAAAAATATGTTTTTATTTTATTCCAAACATCATTTTTGATAGCATTATATATATTTGTAAGATATTAAAAAAATATCGACAAAATAATGAAAAAATAATACTAGTGAATAATTCTGACTTTTGAGTGTAAAATTAATAACAATAATAGCTATAATGAAGAAATTTATTCCGGAACAGTTATAATCAAATATAAGAATTGCGCATGTAATGAATGTTCTTAGTGTCAAAATATTGTTAAGAAAAAAAAGGTACGGCTTCTGAGCTGTCTCTGGAACAGATGATATAGACTCTTTCACTGTAGCAAAAAGGCCTATCAATCAATTAACAAATCATCTAAAGCATCAATATTTATTGCAAACTTAAAAAAATCACATGTTCTGGATATTAATGAAAACAGGTGATGAAATTGGAAAAAATATTAATGACTGATATGGTGTAAATATTAAAAAAAGAAATATATTCATTTATATCTTCAACCTATAGTTAAAATAATAGCAGAAATTGATAAAAACTTGAAGACCATAGTAACACAGCTTCAGAATAAAAATAATAGAAGGGTCAATCCTTACATGTGGAAAATCCAGGATTGGCACTGATTTACGGAACATAATCACATGATCTTAACAAAAGACTACCTAAGAATGTTTACATTTTTTAAAGTAATTCTGAAACCATGTTTATCTGTGTCCAATCTTCATCTCCCTGATTAAAATTTTTCCATTTATTTTAATAAATATATTATCATGGAAAACAAATGGTAAATATTAAGAAATGAAGTTAACATGTATTTATATGTTCTACCTACTGAAGTTTGAGATTAGTTTCAGTATGTGGTAAAATGTCAATCATATTTTTTTTCTTTCTTGTTTGATTTTGATAGTGGATATCTTAACCTATAAAGCATTGAACTGTGTTGCTATGGTAACAATAATATTGATATAAAAATTTATTATTAATTGTATTGGGTAAGATTATGAAATGACTTCATTCATTTTAAAATGAATATGTGAATAAAAAGCATATGGTTTGGATAACTTTATTGTTCTTTTGTTATTATATGTATTTTTCTTACTGCATTCACAATAATAAATTATAAAAAATACAACCAAATGTCTAATGTCCCAAATATATGTTTTTTTTGTATAATATTATACTGGAAATATGTGAAAATATATTTCCAATGTAGTATAGTGAGAATGTATTATAAATTGTTTAAATTGTGTTGCAATGAAAGAATGGTGTTTGTAATAATTGTGAAAAAAAATTTGTCATTATTGTGTAATAAGATTTTTATTTATAGAATGCTGACTATAATTTATTGAAGAGTGAATAAAAGATAATGCTATAGTTACTATGACATAAATGGTAAAAATTATAAAGAGAACTAAAGAGACTAACTTCAACAAAACCACATCTAAATTTCTTTACATGATTTTATTTTTATTTATTTTAAAAGTATATAGTAACTGGACAAAATGATGGGGTGAAAATCAACAATATTTATTCAGAACTGTACAGTGTGCCAGGGATTTGTGAGGAGTGACAATTTATTATAAAAAATGAAAAGTAACTGAAAATAAATTCTTAGTGTTTCAAAACAATGAGAATGTTTCTTTGTTTTAAAATAAAAATGGATACATCAAGATTATGTTCACCTACTGATATAATTTTATAAATTTGATGTATTATTTATACATTGGTTAAAATTTTGTTTAATTTCCATAGAAAAAACTAGAATCTGTTCACTTGTAATGTTTTATGAATTGGTTACTTGCTAAATGAAAGGATATCTACATTGCATCATCATGTATACAAATTAGTGTTTGCATACTTATAATCTTATGTAGATTAAATATTTTGCTGAATGAAAAGATAATTTGGATATGTGAAAAATAATAGAATTAACAAAATGTACTTCGAATCCTATAGCTTTTTGTAATAATTTGTACTTTCTTTGGAATAACAAAATATTGGATTGCAATTTTAAAAAATAAACCCTAGAATTATGGTATTATTTTTGAAATACCATATTTAAAGACTATTATTCAGGTCATTTGCTTATATTTAGCATTATTATTGCTATATATTTTTTCCTCATTTAAAATGTATAGTATATATAATTTTAAGTTAAGTAATGATCTATTTATATACACATAAATATAGAGAGTTATGTCTTCCTAAGCTAGAATTTATATTTTGCAGCCTAGTAATTATTACTTTAATTTAAAATATTAATTTTTTTATGTATTGATTATAAATTAATTTCAAGTATGTCATTTACATTAGGAGTTCAAAAAGATTATATTGTACTAAGTATTTATTTTATTTTGTCTTCTTAAATTTATATTAACAAATAAGTAGATTCATTTTTGTATATATATTTTTTATATTTCAATTGACTGTATTTTTATATGAAGTATAGAAAGAAGATATATCTAGAACTCTCTTATATTTTGCAAAGTACAAACATCCAACAAGATTTTTTTGTGTTCCATAGACATGTGTTTGCATTTAGTATCTAATCAGTGAAGATTGAGGTGCAATCAGCTATTTAAATATAAAATTAATGTTAATTAAAAACCTATTGCTTAAAGCATAATCAGATTTTTTTTAATGTTTATTAGTCATATATATATATATATATGATTTTAATTTATACAAATTGTTAATAAATTTTGAATTAATTTAAAATAAACTTGCTTGGTTGTGATTCAATTTTAAAATGCCAAATTTATGTTAATCATATTTGGATAAGACAATATTCATTAACTGATTGTACTACATAATTTATTAGAAGCAGTTATAAAAATATTTCAAAAGTCAAAAACACAGTATGGGTAAGAAAGTATAATTACATATCATTTTCTTTGTATTAAATTTAATGTTTATTATCTAACCAGGTATAGATTTTATACATCAATAAATTAATTGATTTGACATTCTTAAATGTTTAATAAGTAATGGATTCTTATTGTATTTATTTTGTTAGTAATAAGTAATAGATATACTAAATGATTGATTTGATGATTGATAAAGGTGCAAATATAATAATTATTGAAAGTGATAATGGTAGTTACAATGTTCATGTATTTTAATTTTGGATCAATATTGATTAAAATAAATATTACATTAAGTTAGTATATAACCATAAAAATTGTAATATTATTCAGTTATGAAGCTGGGAATATTTTATGTTACAATTTAGACTAATTTGCTTTAATTGTATTAAAAGTTTATTAATGTTGACCATAAATTCGGTTTGAATATTAAATTTTAATATCAATATTTGATTATAACAAATCTATCTTTCACATGCTTTAACAATTATAGTCTAAAGTTTTAATAACTTAACTTTAATAAACTGAAGAGTAATTGGAAAATGTTGGAATCAGCATCAAATAGGATTCTATTATTTATTTTATATACTGTTATGATTGGATATTGAAAATCTTAAGGTTATTTAATAGGACAATTTGATTTTATAGTATTTTGCATTGGTGAAAGTGGAAAGATACATTGGGTTAATTGATTTTGTATTATTATCAAATATTTAATCTTATTATAATTAACTTAGTTAAAAAAAAGTATATATTAGTGGAATAACAAGGTTGAGTTAGCAGTACTTTTATTTTATTTAGTTATAATTACAAATCAATTATTGAGTTATATATTTTGTTAGATATCATTGATATCTTAAATTTGTAGGACATATTAAGATTATTACTTCATCCATCCATGAACTGTTTCATTTAAATTTAAATACAAATAATATTTGACTTTTGGTACAAGTTTGTATTATTATAAACAGTGTGTTGATTCGTGAGGAATATTAAAGTGTATCTGTAATTCTTTTCATTAATTTTATTCTGTTATAAAGGATCTATATTATAGGCATATATTGTTATTTATAAGACAGTGATATATTAGTTTCATTGCTTTATCTTTGATCTATTGCAAATAATGCTTATATTTTAGGATAGTTTGAAGTAATGCTTTATTTGTTTTCTATTCATTCTAAATGCTATTGGAATTTATGAGGTTATAACAAAGATTATTATCATTGTTTTATTAATTTAAGTGCTAGATTGTTAGTCATTGATTAATCATCATCTTAGTTTAATTTATTTTTTTTATTCTGTTACAAATGATGTTACAATTCATGGGCATTTCCTTAATTTAATATTTTTATTCTGTCACCAATGATGATTAATAATTAGGCTATGTCTCATGATAAAGCACGACCCACATATTTATTCTGTTAAAATACCACCCAAACCAGTGGGCTATAACAGAGTATAGTCATACACCTATTTATTCTGTGACAATATATAAATAGCTGCACATATCATTGAAATATTTTATAATTAAATAAATAAGTCAAATAGGTGTATACATATCAAATAGGTGTACACATATATAACTGTGTTTAATAGATGGTGTCAATAGTAATGAGATAATAATGATCCTCAAAAGAGCATACAATAAGAATGCAATGTTGATTTTATCATCAGAATAAAATCAAAAAATAGAATGCGCCTTTTACTTACTTAGATTCTCGTAAGTAACAACAAATATTTATATGTCACTTATTTGCATTACACAAAATAGCTATTACATTAATGGTAAAATAATACTTCAAATCAGAACATGGTTTGTTAAAAAAATATCTGCCCATCAATAATTAAACTAAGGAAGGTATCATGCCTATCAAACTCTTTTATATTATTTATTTGCTTTTGCACATATATAACTGGCACTACCAGAAGATTAAGATACTATGGAATATTATATAGTCTAATAAATTAACAATTAACAAAAATTCATAAGAAATAATTAATTAACACTCAGTAATATTAACTCATAAATTGTAATTATTTAAATAGAAGTCCAAGCAACCAATTCTGAGAAGTTGATGGTACAATCAATTTAGCACAGGATTTACATTTTCATTATTTTCTTATTGTTGCTCTTTTCTTTGTTTAGGAATTGAAAGCAAAAGTGTTTTTTTTTGTAAAAGCAGTTTCTGCATGAATTTTTTTATTTATATTAAAACTAAAAAAGATTTGAAAAATAATAGATTAAAAAAAAATTATATTTACCATGCACTAAAAATATAAAAAATTGATTCTTCCGCCACAATCGGGATTTTTAGATTTAATTTAAAATAAAATCATGCGAGTTCAGAAAGTAATTAAGTCAATCCCTTGTTATAAAAAAAAAAAAAAAGGAATTGATTTAATTAATTTCGGGCTCTGATTTAGGGTATGTTCACAGCTATTTTGAATTCTAAAGACTTGCCCAAAAACACCACTGACACATCCAAGCAATAAATGACATCAAATAATCCACGTGTTCATAAATATGGTGTTATTTCAATATGTGCTTATGAGCATATATTGTAATAAAATGTGTATTTTAGAAGTTATAAACTTTTAGTATTCTGAAATTATAAGCTTGGTTTGATCAGACTTCTGCATTTTTTGGACAATACCATCAAAAACATCCTTCCCCCTCCTTATATACTTTACCACTTTGCACCATCATTATTCTAATAAAATTTCTATTTTAGAAGTTACAAGCTTCTAGTATTTAGACTGTGCTCATCGCCATTTTGAATTCTAAGAACATTGTGTGGATTATTCGATGTCATTTCATTGCTTGGGTGTATAAAGCAGTGGTTTTGGGTAGTCTATAAAATTCAACATGGCGTTGAGCACACTCTAAATCAGTACCAATTTCCAGATCCCCCAAACATTTATTTCAAGTTAAATCTAAAAAATGCTGATTGTGATTGAAGAAATGATTGCGTTTTTCCTTTTTAATGCATCTAATATAAAAAATTATCTTTATTATTTTTTACTTTTTAGAATTGACACAATAAATAAAAATGTAAAACTATATTGTATTTTTATGGCATGAGTGGTTGCAGCATAATAACTCTGCTAGTGTGCCGGTCGGATTTGTATGTTCACGTAACAAGATCTAGCATCTAGGCAAAAGTACCTCAAATCTAATTGTGCGCAAGATACACAGGTCAGAAACACTCATGAACTCTGCCCTATTTGCCTATTTCCCAGATCTATAACATTATGAGCAACAATCCCGATGACATCGATTAATTTACTTCTCACCCACCAGCATCAGTCATCGGAGACACAAAAAGACTCTAGGCTAAACTTATATGATAGAATAACTTAGTAACTAGCTATATTTTATGAGCAATGAAGGTTTGTGACCTAGCATATTAATTATGTATTGAGCGGAGATCATCTAGTCATATTTGAACTTAAGTAATACCTTAATATTTTAACTTAACTAAAAGAAAGCAATGGTTCGAGTTTGATAGATATATATTTAAGATTTATTAATAACAAAATTATGTCTGGTTATTTACCTGACATGAGCCTCATAAGTATTATATATGTGTGTGTGTGTTTGATTCATATTTAACGATAACATAAGATTTGCGGCTATGCCAATAATTATATATGTATGATTTAATGAATTAGCACTATTGGAATACATTACTAGAATACTATTACACCCCCAGAGACGAAAAAAGCATTTACTTAATTTAAAACAATAATAATTTTGCAAGCAGATATTATATTTGGTTACATTCAATATTATTATTGATTGGAGTTATAGATAATTAATGTGCGGGGTGAATAATGAATAATTATATAAACGATACTAAATCTATCACATTAATATGTATAGTAAACTAATGGAAATATGTCTGTTTAAAGAAATCATCTCATTACGGCTTATGACTATTTCTGGGTGACTAATAAGACACTGAAAGACGGTGTGCATGGCGGCTGATTGGGTTGGTCCAATTATGGATCCTGGAGTGTGCTTCATGAATTTTAAGAATAATGTTGACCGATTTCCTCTGCAATGTAGGCAGGGTCGGTATTGAGACAAATGATGGTCGGCTATGTCATTATCGGGCTGGATTTTCCAGAGCGATCCCCGTATAAAGCACGCACATAAGACCAAGGATGTCCCCAGGGTGGTTTCACAGCCTGGTTTAAGGACATTGAGAGCGACAATGGGGCTCGACTGTGCGAATACCTCCATGTGAGAAAGAAGCACGAACATATATAAAAACGAACTGGCCTTTATGCACGTAACGCTTAATAATATAATATAACTCTAAAGATTAAAGATTATCGAGACATATTTATTGCCCATAAATTATGAAATATTTGGCATAATGATATGGCTTCATTAAGCAAACATGGATAATAATTATACTTAAATATAAAACTAAGATCTTAAGATGCCCCTCCCCCTTACATTATGTTACTTAATATTATTCATTACTTCCCACACATTTAATAAATCTTAATTTTGGTTACTAAATGCCTTTGTGAAAACATATAAATTATTACAAAATAAGTAGGTGGTGGTAATAGCTAAGCTGGGTTTTACATATATAATATAATTTAAGAATAAAAGATAGCGCATTATTTAGGAAGGAAAATGTGAAAAAAACAGATGTCAATCTGTTTTTCTACAGTAAACATAAAAATATAATTAGTTTATTTATCTAAAATCGCGAGCACCTGGGCAAGTCGAATAAGACTTGTTTTGATCAAATTATAAATTATTTACCCGGTAAATGATGGGTGGGGAAATGAAAATGAATTATATGCTTGTGATTTTAGAATACTATCGGCATTTATTTTAAAATATAAATACATAAATCTTAATGAAAATTATTTGCCGCTTGGAAATAAAAGAAAAGGAAAAAAACATTTTATAGGAGGCTTAATATAGATCAGTTATATAGAGTTATACGAATACATATTTTGAAGACATTTAAAATAGGCGATTAAAATATAAATATTACAGAGAAGGCAGGATTTAAGAATTGCAAGCGGTCAAAGTTCTTTTACCTTGCTTATTTAGAAGAGCGATTTCACTAGGAGTCAGTCCATCGGTATTGTTTCACTAGATCTAGGGTAGCATTATTATTTGAAAATTAGCATTTCATTTTCATTAGAAAAATACATAAAGTTCATTGGTACGGGATGCAGAGCTTCGTTCATGGGAACAGCATATTAGAACGGAGGAAAAAGGTGAAATTTCTCCTACTCATGACACATTGAATGAGAATCAAAACTGGCATGGAATATGTATAGCAACATAATTATTTAATGGTCTCCTCCCCCTGTGGATTCAAATCCAGCAGTATACATACTTTTATTTTGAAGCTGTAACTTAGCAACTACTGCTGGACCTGAGGTGGTTTAAGCATTTAAGTTTTATCTGGAATAGTTTGACCGGATAATCTTATCTAGTAAGACGTTTGAAACAATGCAAGTTTGTTATCAGTTTCTCGAACGATTGCTTTAAAATATATCTTATGATTTTAAAACAAGCTAGGGTGGACAATTTCCACTAATGGGTTTATTTTATTATTACCAATTCATAATCTTTTACTTTAATCTAAGGGGTCTTCCGGGTAATTGTTTTTCGAAAGAATTCTTAACAAGATTGCATCATTTCTGGCTACAAAATTATATATGAAAAAATAATAAGTTTCATATATAATACCTTATATATATAATATAACTATTAATTTATTCGCAATCTCCTACACTGAAATATATAGATATTTATTATTTACGCCCATATATACATGAGAATATTATTAAATAAAATATTTTTAAATTAAAATACATACGTGTTAATGTGATTTATGTTATAATACTAACCGAAAAATATATATATTATTAGCTATGTATATACATGCGTAAAAGCGGGTTTGAATACAGTTAGGTGGTAGGAGATTGGATGTGGGCTGTGAAGCAGGATCTGAGCATCAGATCATCTACTTCACTAGTGGCAGCTGATTCATTGAAATTTTTTCTTTTTAAACTTGCATGAAACTATAAGCATGATGTGAACAGAAATCCAAGCATTCATTGCTGTTTGAATTCCTTTTTAAAATGGTATATCATATATTAAAATTGGACAAAATTTAAATTTTTTATTAATATTTCTTAGTAGGTTCATTTAATTTTTTTTCTTTTCTGCTCAATTTACTAAATTGCATGAAAAAGACAAAGGCACAATTTTCATTTCAGCAAGACTCTAAAGTAAAATGGATTAATATTGTCTCGATGATTCAAGGTTTTCATCTCAATAAAAATGTAATATCATAAGTATTCCATTTTAATTTTTTTTTTTTTTGATATTTTAAATTTTTCTATTATTTGCATAGTATTATTTTAATTTTTTTATTATTTGAGAAATTATAAATTATTAATGGATTTGTTAATGTGTTTGCATTTGTATAAGTGTGTATGGTACATAAATTATACTTTATTCCAATATAACATAGTGGTTTATGTATAATGTAATTTTGAAACTCGTTATTATTCAATTTAAATTTTTTTTTTATTTGCAAAGAATTTTAAATTGTTCTATTATTTGCATAGTTTTATTATTTTAATAAATTATTATTTATTAATTTGTTTGTATTTGTATTAGTGTATGTAGTATATAACTTATACTTATATTCCAATATAATGTAGTGGTTTATGTACAATGTAATTTTGGGACTAAGATCCAAGTTTGAGGCAACATTATTTTATAGACATAATGATTCTCAAAATGTTTATTAATTTATTAGTGTTTATATATGTATTAGTGTGTTTGCACTTGCATGTCTGTAGTTGTATAACTATATATATATATATATATATATATATAGTTATATATATATATATATATATATATATATATATATATATATAATTATGGTATTATAGAGCAGTGGAATGTAAATTTTAAGACTGATTATCAGATGTACAGAAAGGTTGCAGTTGATAAAGTAATCACACAATTTACAGGGCACAGCACAATGTGAAAGTATACATTCTTAAAACCAATAATAAGAGGTTTCAAGTGATGTGTATGGTGATAGGCACAATGGTTATGTATACCACATGGAATTGTATGCAGGAAAAGAATCAAATCCTGATTCTTGCCTATAGTGGAGTCGGTAGTTTTGCCACATCTTGCAGCACATTATTTTCAAGTCTACAGCTAGTGAATCAGCTATATGCAAATAAATTATATCTCTGTGGGACAATAAATATAACAAAATAGCATCACTGGTGTGCACAAAGAATATAAACATCTACACAAAAAATATAAAATGAAGAGATGAAACTCATTTTATCATTGATACAGACAGTTGCCTTTAATTTCTAATTTTGGACAAAAAGCCAATTTCTATGACAAATGCATATCCACCTTCTGGAAATTATTTATTTTTTTATTTTGTATCTTTTAATAGAATGAATTTTTTTCTTATAGACACCTTGAGATTTGTTAACTTGTGGGGTACAAGATAAAATGAAGAATTGGTATGCAACTATTTTTGTCAATTCTGAAATTATGGATTATCTCAGGTAAGAAGTATTATACATAGTTGGAATGAAAATTTTGTGAGGAACACAAAGAAATTATCAATAAAAATGTAGTTTAAACTTAATTAATGATAAATTAGAAATTATGAACAAACAATAAAGTAACAATTATTTCAGATGTTGAAATTTTTTTTCCCTTTCTTTTTTAATGTGAATCACTATTTGTCTTTAGCCTTATTGTTTTTCTTAGTTTTTCTAGTTTCTATCAAAGTAAAGCTTTTTGCTCTAATATTATGAAAACTGAAGTTATTGTGAAAATTGTATCTCAAGTCAGTTTTTAAAAAATTCAATATGGTGTCCAAGTCCCTTAAGCTAGTTAAGTTTGACTGCACACCTGAAAGGAGACCCTTTGATTCCTCTTGGAGGCCTTAAAGGAACCAAGCAGGGCAAATTCCTAATGTCCACTCCATACATTCTTGTCGTTGCAGCTATTATTACTATGTGATTATTCATATAGTATACAAACATGGATGGGCAGCTCACCAACACGCATTAGCCAGCGTGGTGAGTTTATTGGCTTTTTACCTCTGAGTTTAAGATCAAGAAACACCATGGTCTTTTTTCTCAGTGCCTGATAAGGCAGAATGAATGTTTGTGTAAATGATAAATATTTTTCCCATACATATATACTATTATGACAGACAAAAATAAAGCATGGCCCTTATTCCCAGGAGGCTGTAAAGTCACCAACCAAGGCAGCAGTTGGTGGCCGAAGGCGGAGGGTGCTAAGAATCCCCTGATTGCAGAGCCAGGCTGCCATTTGATGATGACTTTTTATTTAGGTACTTACAACTGCAGATCACTTTCAAGTGAAGGAAGATTGCAAGAATTAGAAGAAGAACTGTCTTATATTAAATGGGACATTATTGGACTTTGTGAAGTTAGAAGAAAAGGAGAAGAAACAATTGATTTAAAAAGTGGACATATACTCTATTATAAAGGCACACATATTGGAAATACAAGTGGAGTAGGATTCATTATAAATAAAAAGTGGAAGAACAATATTGTGGAGATTGATGGTGTATCGGACAGAGTGGCAAGATTAGTTATACAACTTAATAGCAGATACCAAATGCAGATAATTCAGATTTATGCCCCAAGTTCTCATAGTGATGAAGTAGTAGAAGATTTTTATATGGATGTACAAAAGGCTTTTGATCAGAGTAAACAACATTTTAAAATTGTTATGGGAGACTTTAATGCTAGAATTGGTAGACAAATGAAAGATGAAATTGCTGTAGGTAATTTTGGTTATGGTAATAGAAATGAGAGAGGACATAGGCTTGTGGAGTTTGCAGAAAAAGAAAAACTTTATATTATGAATTCATTTTTTGAGAAAAATGTTAAAAGGAAATGGACATGGAAGCATCCAAATAAAGGTACAGCAGAATTGGATTATATTTTGACTAACAGAAAGTACATATTTCAAGATTGTAATGTTCTTAATAAATTTAACACAGGAAGTGATCATCGATTAGTAAGGTGTAAGTTACGTGTTAATGTAAAACTAGAGAGACAAAAATTATTAAGAAAAACAATATTTACAGTTGATATTCCTAATCTTCAAAAACATTCTAATGAATTTAAATTAGAACTTACAAATAAGTTTCAAGTGTTAGAAGATTTTGAACATGATTCAGATTTGAATGAAATTAATATGAAAATAACTGATACACTTTTAAAAACTGCAACAAACATAGCTGATAGAAAAAAGCAGCAATTGAATAATAAAATTTCTACTGAAACTAGAGAATTTATGAAGAAAAGAAGGAATATGAAGATATACAAAAATGATGTATTAAAAAAAATTGAATATCTCGAATTTTGTAAAATGGTACGGAAAAGAGTTGAAAATGATATAAGAAAGTATAACTGTGAAATAGCAAGGAAAGCTGTAGAAGAAAATAAAAGTCTCAAAAATGTTAAACAACATTTTGGTATTGGTAGGAAATTTATATCCGCAATAAGAAAAAAAGATGGAATTATTACTAAAAAGAGAGATGACATCATGAAATCGGTAGAAGATTTTTATCAAGAATTATATAGTAATAAAGAACAAGTACCTCCTATATCTATTACATCTTCCGAATTGCCCAGAATTTTAAATGAAGAAGTGAGACATGCAATTAAGTGTATGAAGAAAGGAAAGGCTCCAGGAAATGATGGAATTATAATTGATATATTAAAAGAAGCAGGTGAAGAAATAGAAACAATTTTAGCAAAGTTATATACCAAATGTCTAAATGATAAAGATGTACCGGAAGATTGAAAGAATGCAGTAATAATATTAATATTTAAAAAAGGTGATAAAGAAGATATTAGAAATTACAGACCTATCAGCCTTTTATCAGTTTTATATAAAATTTTTACCAAGATAATTACAACTCGTCTACAGAGAACTTTGGATTTCCACCAACCAAGAGAACAAGCTGGATTTAAAAGTGGTTTTAGTACAATAGATCATATCCAGGTATTGAGAGAAGTCATAGAAAGGACAAATGAATATGAGTTGTCATTGTGTTTTGGATTTGTAGATTATGAAAAGGCATTCGATTCTATACACATTTCTTCAGTGATTAAAGCATTGGATCATCAAGGTATAGATCCAGGATATTGTCATATTTTAAAGAATATTTATAAAAATGCAACAGCAACAATTAGTTTACATAATGATACTGGAAAAATCAACATTGAGAAAGGTGTAAGACAAGGTGACTCCATATCTCCAAAACTCTTTACAGTGCTGCAAGAAGTATTTTGTGGATTAAAATGGGAAACTAAAGGAGTGAAAGTAAATGGAGAGTATTTAAGTCATTTAGATTTCGCAGATGATGTAGTTGTTTTTGCAAATAATGCTTCAGAGCTGCAGGAAATGTTGCAGGAGTTAGCAGATGAAAGTAGAAAAGTAGGACTAAAGATAAATGTTAAAAAGACTAAAGTAATGTTTAATCGATTTGCTCAAAATATGAAAATAAAGATTGATTATGAAGAATTAGAAGAAGTTAACAGTTACAAATACCTTGGTCAGATTATTAATACAGATGGAAACATAATGGAGGAAATTAATCATAGAATTAAACTTGGTTGGAGTGCTTTTGGTAGAAATAACTTGATACTAAAAGGAAATATGCCTATGTGTTTGAAAAGGATGGTTTTTAACAAATGTGTTTTACCAGTTCTTACTTATGGATCTGAGACTTGGACACTTAATAGAAGAGCAATACAGAGACTTCAGACCACTCAAAGGAGTATGGAGAGATGTATGTTGGGAGTAACAAGAAGAGATCAAAAACGCAATGTATGGGTAAGACAACAAACAGGTGTTACTGACCTTATTGAAAAAATTAAAAGATTGAAATGGAGTTGGGCTGGACATATTGCTAGAAGAGATGATAATAGATGGACAATTGAAATTTTAAACTGGATTCCAAGAGATTGTAAAAGACCCAGAAAGAGTCCACATGTAAGATGGATGGATGAAATAAGAAAATGTGCAGGGGTGTTGTGGAGAAGAGAAGCTAAAGATCGGAGAAGATGGATTAAACTTGGAGAGACCTTCATCCTGCAGTGGATTGATAATGGTTGATGATGATGATGATGACATATATATACTAGATATTTCTGCCAAGTTGATATATATATATAACCCTTATATATATATATATATATCAGTGTGTGTACATAATAATGTGTGTATAAGTGATTAAAATTATGAAATATTGTTTTAAGTGAAGAGTGTTTGACATTTTTGCTTTTGATTGGAAATCTTACCAAAACTATATTGTAAATGAACTTCACTTAATGTATATAATTTTACTTTAAATCAATTTCACACATATAGTGTATATATATATCACTATATATTACTGCATAAATTGATATGTATACTCTTTATATATATCATTATGAATATATAAGTATATATGTAAAAAAAATCACTAAGTAATTTTTCTGTTTAAAATTGTTTGCCTTTTTTTCTTAGTTAAAAAGATTTTTTTTTTTTTAAAAAAAAAAAAAGCTTAATAAAACTATATTATAAACAAACATTATTATTTATATGAAGCTTACAATTGCAGTGAAGAAAATTATGAGCATTACTTAAAACATTGAAGCTTTCCCCTCACTCTTCCATATCTAAAAAACTAAATCACCCTTAAAATATTAATGTGTCCTATTACTTTCATAGAGATTTTTAAAAAATGTACAAAATTTCAACAAATTATACTGAACTTAAGTCTAACTTCAAACAAATGCAAGTTCTAAGAAGAATTTTTAAATTTGAAATATCAAAATATTTGATACTTTCTCATTTATTCTATATCTAAGAAACTAACTGACCTACCAAAAAATTAGCATCTTGTATGAATTAGCCTGGTGTAAATTAGTTGTATACCAAATTTCAAGCAATTGTATTGAATTTAAATCTATTAAATCTCAATTTCAAAATTTCATTCTAATTTTAAAAAGATCAAACATTTACAAACAAATACCAAGAAACAAATTGATTTTCCAACTTCAATAAAGGCATTTAATAATAATTCATTTTAAATATTAGAATGATAGTTTTGAATAAATATATAGCTATAAATACTATAAATAATTGTATGGTTTCATTGCTTGGAAGTTTATAAGAAATTCAAATACCAAAAGTAGAAGAGCTGGTCATGATCTGTAAGCTTTAAGCATCAATTTGCCATTACCATTGCACCAAACCACCCAGGGCTCTATAAATACATCTAAAGCAGATTTACCATTTCTCTGTATAATTTAAAAATTTTCTTTTTAGAATGATTCATGAAGATATGGATTTTATGATCCCATTTTAATTTTACTTAGTTATGTGCTAACATAAATTTAATATTTTGCAGAACAAATATTTTATAGTTCATGGCATTGGTTAATAAAGCACTTCAATGATTTTTCTTTCAATACAGCAAAGTTAATCATAAAAAATATGATGATAGGAGAGCTATCCTTCCAGATATGCAAATAACAGGCCCACATCTTTTGATTCCTTTTTTTAAAAAAGTGTCTTTTGTGTAATAATCTATTCAGAGAGAAGAACAAGTTGATGAAAAAATAATTTAAGTTTTAATGAAAAATTAAAATATATATCTGGATTGAAGAAATATTAGCAATTTCTGACCTTAAGAATAATTAGTTATTAATGTAAATGATGCCCAAATTAATGCATCTTGAAAAGTGATGATAATAATTTGCAGTAATCATTAGACAGCAGAAGTATGGAAAGGGGTTATGTGAATAGCTTTAGCCACATGAATAAGAGTGGTTCAATCTAAATGCACCTAACAGGAAGTTTACATTTTCTGATATCTTGAACTAAAAGCTTCAATAAGTAATATTTGAATTATTATAATCTTATTTTAGAATTATATGTGACCACACACTGTATATATTAAATACCTTTTTTAAAAAAAAATTAAAATAATAATATACAAAATAATTAAATTTTTTAAAAAAGCATATAACTAAGATGTTTAAAAGTTTTACTTTTATCACAAGCACTAACATAGATGCAATTTAATTAACAAAAAAGTGTATATAGAATATGAAAGATACACACTGTATCCTAATAAAGAGCTGACTGATCTCTCTCAAATCTGCCTAAATAATCATTCTCTGAATCAATGAATGTGTTATTTAGCAAAATATTTGGTTATTTACCAAGATAATTTTAAAGTACTCACATATCTAAATCAAGAGTTGCAACATAAAATGTAACAATGTGTTTCATACTTTATTTTTAAAAAAACATGATAGAATAAAAATTTTGTTTTAAATTGAGCAAAACTGTTACAGAAATATTTACAATCCACTAAAGTTTGGATGTGTGTGGGAGATGAGAATCTGGATCAAATGATGAGTTTTGGTTCAGCAGGAAATGTATATTGAAGATCATTTATTTTTTTATATGGGTGTGATCATGTGTATCAGTTGTCTGAGATAGAGTTGTTAACTGAAGAGAGCTTGAAAATTTGCGTTCAAATCCCTTATGTATGTCATTGAAATTATGAGACATAAGAACATTTTTGAGTGGTTTTCAAATTTCATAATGGGAGGAAGAACAGTAATAATTATCTATAGCCACATGCATCAAAACAAGTAGAAAAAAATGTGCAAAAAGTTGACAAAATTCTTCAAAGTGATTATTGGGTACCTATCAGACTCGATAATGACATATATAACATCTTGGGTTTTATTTCACATTAGTCAACAGAAATATCCTGCATATAATAACTTTATATAGTTTAGAAAACTGTAAGATATAAGTACACAGTTTGAAAAGAAAATAGTACAACATAAATTGTCTAAATACTATGCACATGTGTCTGCAATTTAAAAGCAGCACCATTATTATAGCAAACCATGGTTCATAAGCAGTCTTTGATACAGGGTAATATTTTAAAAACATAATGTCTAATATTAATAGCAAGACAAGTTAGCTATAAGCAGACACCTAGTTAGTTCAAATTTGAACCATACGTCATAAGTATAACCAGCTAGCATATCAACCCACTATGTTATGATATCTTCTACACATACGTGTTTTTTTTTAAATATGTTTAAACTTTTTTAATAAAATAACTTTTGTTTTTATTCTATACTTAAATTATAAAATATTTAAGAAAACATTATCAGTCCATAGTCAAAATATCTGTAGGTTTGATATCTAAAGTAAAAGAAAGCCCAACTTTTATAAATTTAGCAATAATCAATAAGCATTCACATTTTCTATTATGTAATTTTATTTTTAATTGGTGAATTACAATATATACAAAAGGGAGTTGTTGATGATAAAAGTAGGATTAATATACTTTGATGTTGAATCAATTTTTGAAAAGAAAAAAACATTAATTATTTTATTGATTATGCCCTGAGGAAAAATAAAACAAAATTTAAATCAATGAAAACAACATATAAAAAAAGTAGACATTTCATCAGAAATTATTGATAAAAATGTTTGACAGTTAACAGTGATTTATCAAAAATACTTTATGTAATACATAAAAAAAATTTTTTTTTTTTATAAAAAGTTAATATTTGATCAATATATTTTAACTGTCTAAATAAGTAACGACATATAAAATGGCGATTCCTTAAACGAAGTCACAAGTGACTATGCGTAAGCTATAAGTCCAGAATTGTATTAGCCATAAGTTAAACATTCTTTTCATCCAACTTCTTATATACCACAATAAACTCATCTACTTCATATCCCTTATTACATAATTACTTTTGTAGTCCTGGTTTAATTTACTGCTTCCCCCATTTTAATAGAATCTGTTTGTACAGTTTTGTGCTGTGGATAAAATCATCATAAACACAATAGACTAATATCAGTCGGAAATTAGAAAGAGTTTGTTATAATATCTTACTCCTGTTGAAATTTATTTCATCTCAGGGAAACGAAATATAATTTGTTTCAGTTGTATTCACATATTTATTTTTTAAAAATACTCTGTTACGCTAATGTGACTAACCTTTCAGTAACTCCTCAGTACCTATTTGCATATAAATATATAATTTAATTTTCTTTATATATTTATTACTAAAATAATTTAGTATCAAAACAATTCACTTTATTTATTATTACTTGTTTCTATTTAGAAAAGACATTGACAAATAAGTAAAAAAAAAAATGTAAGCAATAGGAAACAGTTGTGGAGTTTTTTTGGGAAGTATTCACAACAGTCTCAGAAATGATCTTTAAAAATTAAAACTGATATTGTATATCTATCACATATGTTTGCTAAATTCCATGAAGTGAATTTACAATTAGATGGACAAACCTTTATTCTTATTAAAAAGGAATTTTAAATATCAATATTTATGTTGAAATGCAACATGAGAATGATATGAATTATATTAGGTTCCAATTTTATAATTTCTTTTGTCTTTTATGCATTTATTTATATTTACACACATTCATCAATCATTTTTATAATGCAATCAAATAACTCTGTTATTTCTAATACTTAAACTTCATTTCAATTTCACTTGAACTTTAGTCAAATTTTTGAGCAATAGTTAACAATGCAAATTTTATTTAAAAACATTTAAAATTAATATATTACTTGCTCTGAATGGTTTGGTGCAGTGGAGTTTAAGGCCCATGGGTCACAGCCCAACTCTGTAACTTCCCATGTTCAAACTTTTAATGAACTGTTAAGCAATAAATCATTTGATAATTTTTTAATGCATTACTTTAACATATACTATATTTATTCTAATATATGCTGTTGTGTGAATAAAATTTATGATTTCAAATTCATGAATTTTTATGTCTTTTAACTAAACTATGGGTTATTACGATTAAGAATAAGTTTTCAAATATGAGACTATTGTATTAATATATGATTCAAAAAAATTTACATAAATCATCCCCTTCTCCATTAAAAAGACAACTGTATTTTTTTATATATTCGAGAAAAAATTAAAAGAAAAGAATTCAATTAGCAAAAATATTTTTTTATTATTTAAAAATGTTTATCTTTAAATGATGGATTCGGAAAATAAATCTTTCAAATATCATTGGGATATCTAAAATAATTATTGTATATTTTAATAAGAATAAATGCAGTTCTTCTACATTGATCATCTAGATCAAAGGCATCTTATAGCACTTTAGGAAAAATTTAAAATCCTTGGCATTTCCATTGTATTAGAAAAGACTTCTTTAGTATCATTTCACCAACATACATTTGTTCTATGATCCTGGGAAGTACATTGGACAAATAAAGTGTTGCTTGGTGTGAATACATATTAGAGTAATTTTTGGAATAAAGTTATTTGAAATAATATAAAGATAAGTTAGCATAATATAATCTCTGGTTGAACTACAAACTTTCTAATCTTATTCTGGCACCTGAATAATTTGGTGCTTTACAACATGTGGCATGTAGTTATCCTCCAACTATTTAAATGAGAACATTACTATTATCGTTTATAAAAAGTTAATTCAAATATAATCCATAAAAACTAAAACTGTTTAACAAAGCATTGATTGTGATCATGTTTTCAGTAAATTATTTTTTTAAAAAAAGATAATCATATTATGATTGTGGTGAACTCCAGAAGCTTCTAACATAGTTGTCATAACTAATATGAGGATCGAATTATCCTTATAATTTATGCAGCAATAGCATTATATTTTGCTGATTATGCCATTTAAGTTCATATGTGGAGCAAACAGAAGCCACAATGTCCGACAGTAAATCATAGTCACAGAGTTAACAGTTTAAAAAGTGGGATTAGTGTAGTTCCTATTTTTTATCATTTCATAATAATCATGTTAAAACAATGAATTTTGAATATTCATTATTTAAAGTACACCAAGAATTATGTCTGTTCTACATATCGAATACCAACTTAGCAGTTTGAGGCATTCCTATATCCAGAGCTTGAAATATGTTATTCTTGGTAAAAATAAAAATTTAAAAACCCTTTCCACTTTGCTGTATTCTACATTTACCTTGAGATTAGTACTTGTTCCTCCTTGCATCTGTGCAATTATTGCTTGTGTTATCATATTAGCATTAGAGTAGTTGCAACAGTTTTATATTTGTTATTAATAAAAAAACTGAATGTATAATTGTGCTGGACAAATGGTAAAATAGTTCATCATAATGGCTATAACAATTTTATTAATTATTTCCTAAAAAAAGTTTTTTTAATGCAGCATATAAAAATATTTTTGATTATTTTAATGCAAATTTAAAAAATTTAAATCGATCTAAAAATATTTATTTCCAATTGTTCTTTGCCTTTGCAAATTAAATCTTAACATCCTAACAATTTTTTTTATAGGATGTCCAATTCAAAATGAGAGAGATATGGGCAAAAAAACAAAATGATAGTACCAAAAGAAAATTAAGAGAAATAAAAAAAAAATTATAGCTGAAAAGCAAATAAGTGTTTTGCATAAATTTTTAAGAAATGAAAGAGAAATATAAAATTGGAAGTGACCAATCAAGAGAATGAAAATATTCATATAAATAAAAATGTCTCAAAAAAAGTGTTAAAAATATTAAGATGGCTATACATAATAATCCTGAAGAAACATAATTACAAAAAAACAATATCATGAAAGTGTGCTATACCTGAAAATAAATAATGAACTACTAACTATAACAGATGACCCTGCTACTTAACCAAAGAGAATGGACTATCAAATAAGATTATTTAATCAAAAAAAAAAAAAAATCACCAAAAATTTTTGTACATGAATTTTCCCAACAGAATAATGGAACACATTTTCCTAAAGTTCATCTTAAAAGAAAACTTCAAATGATGAAATCATATATCATCCCTAAATACTATATTCTGATGAAAAGGATTGCCTTTTCCAAGAAGATACAGTGTTTGCTTTGGCCAAATTAGTCATCAATAATTTGCAAAGTATCCATACCAGACTAGCATAACATAAAAATTAAAGCATCATTTGGACACAGTTTTAAAATGCATGAAAATTCAAAAGAGACTTTCAGTTATGAAAAGTATAGATATGATACAGCAGAAATTACTGAATCAAGAAAACTCATTATTAAATCAAGTTTTTTAAAGATTATTATCAATGATACAACTTCTAGCTGAGCATAATTTGGCATTTTGAGAATCTGTCAAAAATATAACTGATTCACATAATGGAAATTTTGTAAAAGTTGCTTGAGAAATTTGACCAATCCCCAGCAAATAAGGTCAAAAATATTATCTAAGCAAAACAATTTAAAATGAATTAGTAAATTTAATGTAAATCCAGATTATAAATCAAATAAAATCAGGAAACTATTTTGCTGTAATTATTGATTGTACTTTAAATATCAGCCACCAAGAACAAATGTCTCTTACAACCAGATATGTCTCTGATGGTCCATCACATGGTTTAATCATAGGTGTTTATGAACAATTTATTAAATTTATAAATGTACAATTTAGTTTAGAGAAAATGTATATATTGTGAGAAATTAAATTTCTAGGATTAAATATTAATAATATCAGGGAGAAGATTATAATAATAGTTCAAATATAAAGGGAAAAATTTCTAGGGTTCAGGCTAGACTCTTAAAAAAAATTCAAGGGCATTTTTTATATCTTGTACTTGTCATAATTAAAATCTTGTTTTGGCAGGTACAGCTAAAACTTTCTCTAGGTGAAGTCTATGATGCACTTCTCAAAAATAATAAAATATGAGATCCTCAAATTAAAAATATATAGAATCACTTTCCCACTCAATAAAGGATTACAAATTAATAGTATCCTCTATTTTTTTGGTATGGTTTTCTTTTTCAGGTAAATTTTGTTAGCAAGGAACTTCAAAAACTAAGTACAGGGATAATAGATTTGAGCAAATAGTTGAGGCAAAAACACAACTGATTTGAAGTTAATTTCAGAATTTTAAAATAAAAGGCAGAAGAAAAAAAATTTTTTTTTTTACTTTTAAAATGAGTAATCAGTCAATTGTTAATCTTATAGAACTGACCAAAATAAATTTTTTAATGTAGTTCTGAATAAATGAAAACAATAATTGCATATTCAATTTGAATTTATGAGAAAATTTTCAAAAAAGCAAAAAGACAAACTAAAAAGTGTGTGGTATAGTTAGAAATTACTCTGACAAATACTAAAATTTCGCAAGATAATTCATCTACTGATTTTATAAAGGCAAAATAGTTTTAACTGACAATATGTTATGTTAGTTGATGAAATGGAAAGTCTAAAAATTATTTTTTCATTAGAATATTATGGAAAATCTTCTAAAATGTTTTAATTTCTAGCAGAAAATAATAAGAGTTACAGCTTTTCCTAGAGTCTATTGCTTCTCAAAAAATGACATTTTTTTAAATTAAAAACTAATAAAAATTACTTAAGGTCAACTATGACCAAAGACAGGCTAAATAGTTTAATGATCCTCCTATTGAAAATCAAGAAGCATGGCAGTTAGATTTTGATTCAATTTTAGAAGACTTCTCAGAGAAAAATGCTAGAACTTTTTTTTAAACCTTGTTTTATATTCCTTCAATATAGATGCTGTATACTTACTAATTTTTTTAAATTAAAAAATGTATATATTTATAAACGACAGAGTCATATTTTGAAAGATCCGCCCGCAAGTAATATCCAATTGGGCTCCAAATCCGGCCCTGCCTGCATCCCTTTATGCTTTTCGTATGGAATGTTTAATTCGTTATTATACCAATAAATTAATTTATTTACTTAAGTCTTATTCATAGATATACTTTGTGTCAAATGCGATGTTTGTAAAAAATTTATTTTAATGACGTTGTTAATTTATAATGAATATTTTATGAGGTCTAATGTTTGAAAAGGTTGCTGATGGACAATGCAGAAAAACAACGAAAAAGAAGGTTACTCAATTGCTAGTTAGAAAGTTTTTTATATTGCCTCACGATTTATCATCTAACTAAAAATAGCTGGATATCCCCTTACTAATCAATAACTAAATAAATAATTGAAAGATTGGTTCGAAAAGTTCACGTGTTTTCAGATTACAAGTTGTTGTTTTTTTTTATTAAATTTATTAAACTGGATTTTTATTTTGTGATATTTATATATGCTACATTAGCATTTTGCAAAATATATATATATATTATGTAAAATATTTGTTAATTTTAATGCAAGAATCAGATACATAATATATAAATGTACATTTATTTTTAAAACTATTTATTGCAAATTTTTTTTTTTTTAAAAATGGCAAGTTTTAAATTTTTTAATTTTTTATTATTATTTAAATATTTTATTCATACTACAATCGGGAAGTTTATTTGCATATTAATATTAGCAACTGGCAATAAAAATCATTTTATTCAAAACATTCTTCCAGGTAAAAATTCTCATTAATTATTAACCTTTCCATATACTTATGTTAGATAACCTAACATGTAATAAATAATTTATTAGTTTATATTATAAACGTATGTACAATTTAAAAAAAAAAAAGACGCAAGAATGCTTTTTCAAAGTTCAAATTGTGATAACTATTAAAAAAAATAATAATATAATAATGGTAAAATCTTGAAACAAAAATTGTTTCTTTATTATTAACTTCAGACGCATTTTTCTTTAACCAGTCAAGTTCTTAATAGTTGGACAAATTAGATTCGACTTAATCTGAAGAAAATGACAAATCATTTAATCAAAGACAAAAATTATTCTGGGCACGCTTTTGATAAATATTGATATTTTAGAATTTTAATTGAAAACTTTCCAAAGCCATTTACTTGACATGAGTTAGGATAAAAGAAATTAATTTACTTCAAGAATAAAATAATGAGGCCATTCTTATTCGTAAATATAAAATTATGATGAGTTTTTAAAATGTACAAGTTTATGCAGCAAGGTCTTAATTTGATCATATCCTGTGATCTATTCGTTATAAAAGTGGGGACAGTGACAGAGGAAGAAAATGATAGCAATAAGGTGTATACATTTCATCATCACAATAATAAACATGCCTTTGATGGGCTTGCATATTTTAACAAAATGATAAGATTAGCGATACAATGAATTACTAGGAAAACGTAAGTTATGTGATGAACAGGAGATGACTTTGATGCTATAATGGGTAGTAGTAAAAAAATATTAATTACCTGCTTATGATACCATCTTAAAGATACAAAGAGAAAAATTACCTGAAGCCATCCTAAACAATAAGATTCTAAATTAAATACATTAAATGAATGGTAAGCAGTGGTGCATCTCTAAAATTTAGATATTAGAATAAATGATGTCAATAGGAGTACTACTAACATAATTAAGTCATTTAGTCATGAGTACTCTGTTATCTATTTATTCTATTTACCTTCTGTCGTAGAACTTAACATTCACACACTATCTTAATGGTGTAAAACGTCATTAAAATTTGTAATGCCACTCTAAATATTAAATTCTAAATTGGTCAACATGTAAAGGCAAACTATTATAAATGATGAACTCTATTATTCTGCTAATTCTTTTTCTTTCAGCAGAAATCTCAGCATTACTGTATGAAATGTACAATTACTAAAATAATAAATTAGCAAAACATTTTAAACTGCTGCAATAGAAAAGGTTTTTATTACTTTCTTTATATGAATTAATTTCTTTTTTCTTAGACACAGATGAGCATGCTTTTGGTGTGGTACATCAGGATTATAGTTTTCATTTTAGCTAAATGTGTTGCCTATTTCTTGAGGAATAATTGTAATTATTCAAATTAGGTTTAACATATTCCATTTGGTCAAAAACTGGATGCTGTTTTCTTTCTTATTACTAAAATAGGCAAAACTCTCCATACAGTAGTGCCACTCAGTGCAAGCCAGAGTAATCAATGGATGCCAGAAGGCTTGTGCATAAAATCCTTATCTAATGCCTACTCATCCAATATCCTCGGACTAGTTTCTGGCTTGTGGCCTTCATCAGTGAGGAGCCTTAATTCAACTTTTTGATTAATATTAATTTATAAAAATCATAATCTGCATATATATTTATGATGTCATGTCAGCTGATCTAAAACTGTTCAAAAAAAGGCAAGACATTGAATTCATATATTTCAGAAGAATGTTTCTGTAGTACATGAATGTCTACATAGGATTTTAAAAAAATAGTAAAAAAAAATATTACCAAAATCAAAATTTACAAAATTCTCTTCATTATGACTATTGTTTTAGTCATTAAATCAATAGAGGTTTTTCAAATAAAAATTATAATTAAAGCAAACTTGTAATGCACACTACTTACTACCCACAATTCAAAAACAACTGCTAATTATTCCTAACCTAAACAAAATTCTCACAAGATTGATAACTTTAGATCTAAAATGATTAATTGTAGGAGTGTTTTTGACTCTTCTTTTGATTACCTTCATAAAAGACAACCTTTGCATTATCATTAAACAATCTTTCAATAACCAATATAATGTTCATGAATATATAAAACTGAGTTTTACTTCTAATTCTACTTGCATAAATTTTAATTTTTTCACTAAGACTTGCTGCATGGAATTGTTTACACTATTCCCGAAATACTTTTGCTGCATAATAACACTTTAGAATTATTTAATAATAAGTTTAAAACAAGATCTTTCTTCCAAGAAGCCCTCATATCTATTATAAATTGGTAATTTAAAAGGCAATTTTTTTTCTTTATCATTAATTACTTTTCCAAGATTGATATATATGATTTATTTTAAATCAATATAATCAGTGTCAAATTGTTTTCTTTCAAGTCATGCATTACTTTAATATTTAGTCATATAATAGAAACTTATACATAAATGGCTGATAATTATTAGGACTAATAAATATGCCATAAAATTTTCTTTAATAAATGAATTATAATATAAACATAACAAATTCGATCTATAACAATCATTAAATCAAAAAACTGTAATTTATAAATATCCAAAGTACTCCTCAATACTAAATTTAATATTAGAATCAAAACCATTCAATCCAATAAAAAAAGATCATTGAGTTGACCTTTATCATTAACAAACAATCAGCCGGCTATATATATATAGTTTCAAATAATTTTTTACAAAATTACAGTTTTGATTGACCACACTTTCCTCTGAATGATTCATATAAACAGAGCAAATTAATGACGAAGTAAGATATCCAATAACTGAACTTTCTCTAATTTTATAAAAAATTATTATTATATCTAAAATATAATGAATTATGTAATAAAAAAATCAGATCATAAATCACATTAATTTTAGCGGCAGAAAAGTATTCTTCCTTTTTTAAAACAGAGATAAGTGCATCAATATTTTTAATATATCGATAAACTGATATACTAATTTCAAGACTATCAAACACATAATGATCATTTTGATCTTTTTTTAAACACAAATTCAAAAAAAGAAAACACAGATTATCATCAACACCAACACAAACTTCTTAAAAATGAATCAAAAATTTATAATTTCTATCAGACATACATCCAAAAAAATAAAAATAATTAATTTCACAAGAAAAATTATGCTTACAGATATTAAATAAAAGTTTGGATGCTATGATTAACTAGGGCAACAATGCAAGTAAATTGTTCTCTCAAAACATTTTAATTTTTGGATTATTTTCATATTAATTCATTTAGATTTTCTTTTCTTCTAGAATTACAGTTTAAAACCTGATATTTTCCATTAGTTAATTCAATGAAAATTTTATCACTAACTATTTAACAATGAAAATGGGTTTCTTTTATATTTATTTTTAATAAAAATAACAAATTCTTAGGAAATACAGTACACATATTTGAAAGTAATTTATTCAGGCTTGTAGCTTAGAGTAAAGTCACTTTCAAATATACCATTTATAGCAAAAATATAAAATAAAAGTGTAGTAATATTATAAAATTCACTTAATTTTAATTCACTATACATATAAATTTGAAAACTATAATCAACCGTTGCATAATAAAAAAAAATCTTATGAATATAAAAAGCATAAAGTTTTCTTTAATATTTATATTAATTAGCAGTCTCAGTCAATTTTACAGGCACATGATTAATATTATATAGTAATAGATTATGTATTTTTTTAAAAGACACACACACATTTTTTTATTACTAATGGAGCACATAAATAGATAATTGAATTAAAACGGATAAATGAATTTTACAAACCATAATATAAATAATATCTGACATGCTAATCAAAGTAAAGCAAGAATGACTGAAAACGTGCTAGGCTATGTCATAAGACAGGAGTGGGCAATTGTTTTGGCTCAGGGGCCATAGAGGTTGGCGGAGGGCCACATCGGGGAGCCACTTTGTGGAAGCGAAGGTTAGCGGAGGGCCTCACCTTTTTTTCATGACACAATAAACACACTGCTTTATTCCCTATATTACCAAAGAAATATTTGTTTGTCCATCTTCATTAAACACATGACATTCATCACCGATTTTACATTTTTTCGGAGGGTTCATGGTTTCAATGTGTATATTTGTTAATGCAAAGACAAAATTGAAAGCAACCAGATCAACTGGAAAAGCACTACACATCATATCTACACTGCGGATGTGTATTGACGTGGCCATCATAGTGGAAAATACAAGATGAATCTTCAGTCACACACAGAAAGGAAATCTCAGTTCAACGCAGATTTTTCTGATTGTCTTGGAGGCCGCATAAAACCTCTTAGCGGGCGGCATGTGGCCCCTGGGCTGCTATTTGCCCACCCCTGTCATAAGATATTTATGTGCATTTGTTACAGCATCAGCATTTTATGATAAGATCTTGGGTTTATTATAAAAAGTGCAAGTTGTAGCATTTGTTTATTATAGAATCATTTCCCTGAAACACCTTACAATATTACTTGCTTTCATTTTCTTCTGTTTCACAGATCAAGTGACTAACTTGAAAGCTAATGGTTCTCCGATCAAAGCTCAATCTGTAACTTCTAATGCATCAAATGTCAAATGACATCTTGAGCAACTACTCACCTCATTATATGTTTATTTATTCCGTTTTAAATTAAAACAGTCAAAATATATTGATTAAAACATTTTATTGAAACACTAAAACTATTAAATACTTTCCATTCAACTTTTATTCTTTTTATTTTATACATTTTATTTGTTTCAAGATCACGATAAATAATTACCCATTCCTGTAATTTCCTTTTCATTCCCTATAAAACCTCTAAGGAATATAAATCACTTTAAGTTTAATTTAAGTTTTACTAAAAGTTATTTACGATCCTATCTTCAAACTAATTAAATTTAATTCACAAATTTTTGATTATAAGTAATAAAGCAAGAATAACAGTATCGTCTATAAATCAAAATAATAATTAAATACTGTATTTTAATACTTGATTTTCTTCAATCTAAACTTTTAAAGTTATTTTCTTCCCAATTTCTTGAATTTTTATAATTTTAATGATTATATATATGAATATATTTTCTATATATCTCACTGACAAATCTTCTTGTAAAATTTAGTAAACAATAGAAGAATAGTTTTAACAAAATTAAAAACAATACATGTCATGTTTTACTTAGGTTTTTTTTTTTTTTTCACACGTTGAATTACAAGTGCTTGTTTATTATTCAAGATTTTTATTCTCAGATAATTAAAGATTAATATATTTTATTTTTATTAAATACAATTGCATTATATTTTGAATCTAATTATATTTCTTTTTTCCATATACAATTACTTTAAAACTTAAAAGTAAAACAGGCAAAACTCTCCTTACAGTATTGCTATTCGGTGCAAGCCAGAGTAATCAATGGATGCTAGAAGGCTTGTGCATAAAATCTCCATCTAGTGCCTACTCATCCAATATCCCCAGACTAGTTTCTGGCTTGTGGCCTTCATCAGTGAGGAATCTTGGATCTGAGAGCATTACTGCATGGAGAGTTTTGCCTACTTTAATAACACTTATATGCAAGCATAAGAAATGGTAATCATATGATGTTTATTTACTTTAAAACTTCCTACCTTTTCACTTGTTTGATATATTTTCAATAAAGACATCTAAAAAAAAAAACAACTGAACCCCAACTTGCAGTTATAACCCTATTCAATATGTATAGGTCATAATTTCTCTCACATGACATTATTCAGTATTTATCAATATTAATTTACTACAATTTGATCTACAACTCCCTTGCACATATTCATTTAATACCACTCACTCTAGATAACTACATCAATATTTATTACTAATCATTTATTATGCTAGTTTTTTTTTGTTATTATGTAATTGGAAAGTGTTCATTAATGTTTATTATGTAATTCTAAAACTGAATTGTGAATAATATTAAAAGATGATAAGTTATAAATTACTAGAGAATGATTAATTGGTGCATATTTTTTGTCTTTTGGCACAAAAAAGAATTAGCATAGATGAAATAACAAATAGACAATGAATTTCATTTAGATTTGACATTCAATTTTGCTGAGTTTCAATTTTTAAAAAGGAGATAGATCATGAGGGTTTGAACATTATCTAACAAATATAAGCAATGTTTCTTAACATTTTTTACTAAGTATTAAATATAAATTCAACTTAAAAAATTTCCAATCAAAATAATTACACTTTTTAATACAATTGTATTTTGATAAGAGTACAACTATAACAACATATATATAACCATTAGAAACTAGTCAACATTCAGACAATTCTAATATAGATAACAATCTCAAACTGTTGTCAATGCTATCTCCTTATATACATATTCTAATATTCTCACAGATAAATCATTAATTTATAATATTATTTGTGATAGCTTCCATGTAATAAAATATAATAGCTAAATACCTGATGTTTCACTACAATAACAAGTACTTTTCTTAGAGTTTCTGCATTCTCAAATCATAAGAATGTGTTTGGTGAGATTTAAAATCATTATTTTTTTTTCTTTGTTATTTTCACCGCATTCTCAAATTCTATTGGTTGAGAAGTTTTAAAAAATATTTTATCCTCCAATAGTTTTTTCCAAATATTGTAAATTTTCTTTAATTCACATTTTTCATTTATGCTAATAAGCTTTTTAAAAATATCTACAGCTTTCCTTAGCAGTCTCTGATCATATTCTTCAATTTTTGTCAAAATATGTGTTTTATTAAAATTGATGTCATGGTTAGTTAATTTATTGTGTGAATAAATGATTAGTGAATTAGATTTTTCTCCAACTGCCAAAATGTGTTTTTCCTTTCTTATATATATAATATTAAATATTTTCATGAATTAATTATGATGTAAATAAAGTAATGAGTGTGAATATTTCCATCTAATAACTAGAGAAATAAGTTAACATTGATGTTACTAAGTAACTATTAATTACTATTTAATAGCCTTAAAACTAAACTAATTTGCTTTAGTAACCTACAATAGCAAATTAGTTTAGCCTTAGAGCTATCAATAGTAATTAATAGTTCCCTAGCAATATAACCACTAACTTGTTTCTTTAGTTTTTAGATGAAAAATAGTCCTAATCATTCTATTATTTGCACCATATACATTTAAAAAGTTATATAAACTGTGTCTCATAAGATTTGATTTCTCACTATCCAGATTGTAAATGCAGAAAATTTATGTGTTTTGCAAAAAAGATCTTTTCTAAATACATAGTTTTTTATAAACATAATCATAGCATACCAGCAACATATAGAATATCAACAATTTGTTACCCATTGCTAATATTTTGTTGTTAATTTTAATCATTGGCCAGAATGATATAATTTACATATGATATCCAATTAGCATATGTAAATGTATAAAAAGACTGGAAGTAAGATGCAGCAGACTTTGCCTTGAATCAAACATTATTTATAAATCAGATGAGGTGGTATTTTTCCTTTACCATCATCAATTTGTAATTCCATGGTCATTAAAAAAGTTATATCCAAGTATAAAGGTCTTAGACCCATCACACATTATTAGGTTACAGCTAAATGATGCAATACCCTCAAAATTATAATCTTAATCTAGACACTAAAATAAATGACAGTGACCAAATGGCTAAATTAAGCTTATAAAATAAATAATTAAGTCATCCATAAAATCACACAAATATTATATATTCCTTAAGATAAATGAGTAATAAAAATTTAATCACCAGTAAGGGTGGTTAGGCAAATATGTCTAAAAAAGAGAGAGAGAATGCTTCCTTTAGGTGAATAATCATAAGGATAATGATTAGATCATACACATTTTCAATGAATGAGGTTTTGCACATAATCCTATACTTGATTATGAACTACAAATTCATTTCTTTCTGTAATAAATAAATAAGCTTAGTGGTCTAATGACATTAAATTCCACTTGCCAAATACTTTTTTTAAGTGTCATAGCATCGGCCGGGACATGAACCCGCAACTCGGGCAACTGCCTGCAAGTGTGAAGTAGTCACACTGACCTATCGACCACCAATGCAAGACACTTGCCAAATACTTAATTCTATAATACAAAAAAGATTACAATAAATGATTCTTAATCTATTAGTATTTTCATAAAGTCCATTGAAATATCAGCATACTAATGTAGATTTGTGACACTAAAATGTTTATATGATTAAAATTGCTTTCATATTTAATTACTGTGGATAATGTTAAATATTATTTAATCATTGGGAAGCTTCTTTTATAACTTGATTACTCTTTTATTCTTAGTATATTTTGATGTAATATTTCTAGGTTATAATATTTTTTATATTACAGAATAGTGTACAATTAGATTGAACATTTTATTTTAAATATGAGGAACCCGTTTTTTTTAAGTAAATTCAGCAATGAATTGAATGAATTTTATTAAAATTTTCCTTTTCTTTACAAGAATATAATGATGTTTATTAACTAATTATGTATTTATTTGGTATATGTAATTTTCAAGCATTTGTTCCAAAATATAAAACCACTTTTCATGAATTTCTTTTCTAAAACAAAAATAATGAAGTTATTTTTTCATGGAAAGTTTTAGATTTCTTTGATTCCCTTTTTAATTAGCATTGCAAACTCTAATAAGTTGATGAAGTCAGATGACATAAGAAATTTCATGTAAAATAAGTTTTTAAAATAAAAAATTGCTTTAAAGCTTATAGAAAATACTTAAATCAATCATAACTCTTGATTTTTCAGCTAATTAGATATGAAATAATTATAATCTTGTTTTTTGTGTTAAGTTTTAAAGTAAGGAGAGAAAAGTATTTGATAAAAAAAAAGTTTTTTTTAAATAATACATTTTACAAAATCTATTAAAAAATATACATTTGCCCATTCTTAAACGTTTGGGTTGAAAGGATAGATGGATTCATTCTATCTTTTCACAAAGACTTTATCTTGTGTTTGGAAAGTGAAAGTATTCATTTATAGTTAAAATTCACAAAGCTCATGTGCATTGGATTAATGGCTGATTATTACTATTTACAGTTTAAAAACATCGCACTATATAATATAAAATAAATGCTTAATTAAAATTATTGTTTTATTTATAATTTTAATAAAACAATTGGAAATTTATAAATAATTGGCCTACTATTACATGCACACTCACAAGTATATCTTTATCTTATATATATACAATAAGAACATTCATATTATTAATAGCTAAGCAATGGTTAAAAAGGCAAAAAAAATATTAGTTTTTGGTCAATCAGTTATTAATTATTATCAATCATTAATATAACTATGGATTTAATATACCCTACATGTGTGAACACTTATATTCTCTTAAATGTGATGTTTGGTCACATTATTGGCTCCTAAATAAATAAATCTAGTTTAAATTACTGAAATAAAGGAAATCTCTTATTGAAGTGAGTGTATTAATTATTGGTTACTAAATAGTTTTATTAATTAATAAGAATCTTTTAACATGTACTCCAATATCAGCACTTCATTATAGACAGATTATGACTGCATTAAGACAATTATTATATCATTTAATGTAAAAAAAATATCATATGACTTAACTTCTTTATTGCTGATTATTTTATTGGCCAAGTGAGGTAAAAGCCTAATGTTTTAATTGGTCAATTTCACAAAGTGAAGTGTCAAAATACAAATTCAATCATCAAAATATATTCAACTTTCCTTATTATATTCACTTTAGTTTTGTTTATAAAAAGTATATTAATAATTTGTCAGATTATGAAAGTGAACGAAAGTTTTTTCAAAAATAAATTTCTCCTTATAATTGTAGAAATATTTACGAGCGGTGAATGTAAAACAAAATTGTCCAAACCAACCAAAATGTTTACATGATGACTTGATTTGTTTGCCAGTGTTTGACAGTTTTTACATTGCAGAAAAAGTAAATAATTTTGGTTAATTTTTATTAAAATCTTAACTATTTTTTTTTAAATAATTTGATTTTCAGCATATTTTATGAAAATAATTTATAATTTGTCAAAAAATATTTTTAAAATGGTCTAAAATATTCATTTATCATTTTCAAAATTAAACAAAAACAAATCGTAACTTTTCAGTGATTTATAGCCATTTTCTTTGTTGGTGAAATGTAACAGCCAATAAGATTCAAAGAGGCTCCAGGAGGGTCCGTCCACTTCTTTTGTTAAAATTTTGAATAGCATTTTGACCAGCGTTTTATTGATTTTTTACTTGTAAAATAATTCAAGAGAGGGCAGCATCTTACGGAACTTTCAAATGCCGGTAAAATCTTTACCGTACCATTAAAAGTGATGGGATTAAGACAGTCAGAAGTAGTGTAAAATCGACATGTTTTTAACCATGACTGGCAACCATTGCATTAATGTATGCTTCCAAAACCAGTTTTCTTCATTTTGTTCTAGTCACCCATGGTAAGCTTAAGTAATCAAAAGATATCAAATAGTAGTGCTATAAACGTCCATATATAAGACAGGTTTTTGGATTTTTTCTTCATCAGTAACTACATGAAGTTCAAAGCTAAAATCATGCATCTGAAATGTGCATCTAACAACCACCAGTGAAAAACTACTGATGTTAAATACTACAATCACTGAATTTTTGGTAATTTGGTTATAAAGTAAAGAAAAATGCTTTGGAAATAGCATTATTTTTATAATATTTATTATAAAGTACTATTTATTCTCAGTATTACAAAACTATCAATCAATGATGACTAACTATTACTACCAATAAAGTTTTTTTTTTTCCAAAAGTAACTTCTGTCACATTATCATATATTAAAATATATAAAAAGATAGTTCAGTTACTTGAGAATATTATAAGTTTTTATTCTTAATATTATTCGTTTGCAATTTAAAAACAACAAAGGAAAATATTGAATCAATAAACTGAATTATATCACATAGTTAAATTGTAAAAAATGTTTGAGCAAATGCCTAATAAGCAAAATTAGAAATTTAAATATATATAAAAAAACTGAAAATTTAGAGTAACTAGATTAATAGAAAATATAAATATTTCTTAAATTTAATATATGATTGATAAAATAATTTTGAGAAAAAGATGTAAACAAATATTTGGGACACCCTTGAAAATAGATAATTAAAAAAAACATCTGCTTCTGACGAAGAGATTATACCTAAGTATCAAAAAAAATTTAAAGCAGGATGTAACAAATACATAAATATTTTTATCCTTAATAAATAAATATAACAATTAAACAATTAAATATTCCTTTCTTTATGCATTGATTATATCTTATATAACAATTAGATAAATATTTTCTTTATACAATTTTTTATAATGCAATACTTTATTCTTAATCTGTCTAAACATTACAGCAGTCTTCTTTATAATTATAGCATACATATATATATGAATACTCAATATATATAACATGTATTATCTAAATTATATATAGCTAAATATAACAAAATTTTATAATTTGATGTCTGTTCATTATTATATATATATACCTTACATACTGTGTCTCTATATATACATTTTATATCTTTTCTCTATTATATTTTATTTTTTATACAATAATTTTTAATATTTAAAATTACTGTGTAAAAAATATAATATAAAAAAGATAAATTATTATTGTTGTAAGATATATAGTTACATACTGAATTTGACGCATTATATGAGGTATATGTATTAAATATATATATATACAGAGAGAGAAAATATAAAGTATATATAAATAGATAGACTTCAAATTATAAAATTTGTTATATTTACCTCCTACAGAAACCTAAATAGATGAATGGCTTAGGATTACACTCAGTTAAGATCTTACTAATACAGTGTTTTCATAATGTACTTACCAGATTATTTATGAAAAATCCAGATATGAAGGAGCCAATATTTCCAAAAGAAATAACTCCTACCGATAGGCCACATCCCAAAAGTGGAAGGCTTTGGATTCAAAATCAAATCTTCATAGTATTTAACTATCTAAAAATGAAGAAGCCAGAACAATGTTCAACAACAAACTAAACTACTGAAACACATATGATCTTATGAATCTGGAAGAAACTAAAATTGACAATATTCTTCGATTGGGATATCGAGGTTCTCGAGGTTGACCAAACGTCTAAAATTGGAACCGAGGTTTGTTGATTTTTTAATCAAGGTCAACATCAGAGCCTTGCCTACCACTGACTTCCTACATAGTAAAAGGAATTATAATCTGGACCCTACATCACACTATGTAGGCGTAGTGATGAGACAATGGTACATATATTGGAAGAGTGTCATAAGAAACATTATTAAATCTCTCATTAAAAACAAAGAATCAGCTTGTGTAAATTTGACTAAAGCCTTCAAGAATGGACATTTTGAAATCATAAGATTGGGAACATTTATAAATTTTTCCATTTGGTCACTGAGAAATAAGATCATCTTCGAAAGTGAAGAAGAATATAACATGATTAAAATGTCCTTACACTTATTAAAAGAAATTAAAGAATTAGACCAAAAATTTTCTCAGAATTGGATGTTTAACCAGACCTAATCCCTAATAAACCTAAAACAAAGTGTAGTACCAATGATGAAAAGAATATAAAGTTGTTAATCCACAGATACTAAGAAAATTTGAATGAACCATTTACTTAAAACATTTTAGATAAACTTTATATGGAAGAGATCCAAGAACTAGAAAATGCTATTATAAAGTTATTCACCTAATTGATGATTAATAGGAAAGGGCTTTCATTTGATTAAAGGATCAGTTTTAATCAATGACCCAATAAATATATTAAGACTGCTTTAATAATGCTTAATGATAACTGATTTGTTTACTATAAAGAATCTATGATATAATTCGTATAATTTTCAGTCATAGGTATTCTGTGAAAACCTGCTTTTAAGTAAATTTTATGAATGTTATCCCTATATTGGATTGGCTAACCTCATGATCTATAAGTAAAGTGTATGGCTTTCATATGTGGTTCATAATGACTAATCTCTCGAAATTTAAATGTTAAATTAATACACACAGAAACATTGGAAGTGCTCTTCACTTGGTAAGATAAAGCTCTATAGACTAAATGTCAAATATGGTTTTTAATTATTGTCTACATGTTTGTAAATTAAACAAACTTATATGTGTAACACTATCATATATGTGATATACATGATCAGGTTAATATAAATGGGCCACAACTATGATTTCTGGAATGGGAAGTTATATGTCTTCCATTTCTGGTTATAACTAATGTCTTAATGTAATTGATATGAAATTAATTGTTTTTTCTATGTATACAAGCGTAACCTCTGATTTTGTTAACTGGTCTCCATTGAGATTGATATGTAAATGTTCTTTTTTTTTGTAAATGAGTCTTATGGTTTGCGAATAAATTTTCCTTTTGAAAGATAATTTAGATAATGTATGTTATATGTACAGTCGAAACTAAAAGAAGGTTTATTCAGGCTAAGAATAAATTATTGCCTTGTAAAAAAAAATGTATAAAGGAGTATTTGTTTACATATTATATAAAATATAATCAATGCATAAAAAAATAAAAACGTAAAAGAAAAATTAAAAAAAAAATATTCATAATAAATCAAATTAAAAATCAATCATTTTGAAATATTGTAATTAAATACATTAATTTTAACTGTAATCAATAATAAGTAATTAGTATACAATAATCTGATTCTTTCTTATATATAAATTAACTACTTACCCCCTGTTCTCCCCTGAGATACTTTAATGGCTGGTTGCAAGCTGTTTGGGTTATTGAGAAGGTGAGGCATGTGATAGTAGATACTTGGTAAATGAAGTTCACTACTTCCGGTCATATTAAATAAGAGATGTTGAGTCTCTTTAGAAAGAGTTTGACCAGCAAACCTTCCTGTCCTATTTTCCAATCCCATAATTACACTAAATTGTTGTCTCAAAGTTAGAACATCTTTCCTACGCTCTTGATTTAAAACCTCAGCATGATGAAGACGCTCCTGCAATTCCACAATCTTTTGTTGAAGAATTTGTTCATGACTGAAATCTAAAACAAAACACATAAAAATGAATAAAAATGGTCACCTTCTAATAATATAAAATATTCATAACAGAAATATAAAAAAATGATAATGCAACATTTATTTTTAAAAAAAAATTTTTTTAATTTTGATAATGATTAATTATATATACGTTAAAATACATATTTTTAAATTATGATGAAAATAATTGATCTCTCTTTGTATCATTTTTTATTTTTTAATTGGAATCTTTTAAAATTAACACAATAAAAAACAAAGAAAGCTGATAGTTTTCAATCTAAGAAACAAAGTTGTTTTTATTATTATTACTACTATTATGTTTCAAAGGATAAACTTTATTGAGATTCAAAAAAAATTACATAAGTTACATTTGAAAACAGGAGGTCTTAAATACAAATTGATTCATGGTACTACATATGTAATAAATGTTTACAATCTTGATAGGAAAGAAAACATGGTTTACAGTAATTGAAAGAAAAAAAAATTACATAACAAGATTCATATCAAATTAGATTTACATAGCATTTTTTTTAAATGTGATATTGAGAAAAATACATGGAAACACATGATACTATAAATGAAAAAATAAAAAATATAGAGGAGGGATTGAAGTTGTATTAGATTGGCATATGATCCCATAAAAATGAGCTCATTTTCTGCTGAGAGTACTATAGTTTTCTTATATAAATTTTATTGTTCATTTGTTACATAATTTCCATGTGAAAAAAAAAATTGAAAAATATTACTTAGTGTGAATTGGAAAATGGAAAAATACTCATTCAGCATGAATTGCATTTTGAGATAATGAAAAAGTACTAACTAGCATAAATTGCATCTTGGAAAAACACAAGTTAGCATGAATTGCATCTTGTGAAAATGGAAAAATACTAGTTCAGCATAAATTCCATACTGCAAAAATGAAAAAATAGTAGTCATCCAGAACTGAATCTTGGGAAAATGGGAAAATACTAGTCAGCATGAATGGCATCTTGGAAAAATATAAAAATATTAGTTATGCATAAATTGCATCTTGTGAAAATGAAAAATACTAATTCAGAATGAATTCATTTTGGGAAAATGGAAAAATATTAGTTAGGATAAATTGCATCTTGGGTAAGTGGAAAGATATTAATTATTATGGATTGCATCTTGGGAAAATGGAAAAATACTAGTTCAGCATGAATTGCATCTTGTGAAAATGAAGAAAAATACTAGTCAGCATGAATTGCATCTTGGGAAACTGGAAAAAATAATAGTCTGCATCTTGGGGGAAAATGAAACTAATATTAATTCAGAATGAATTGCATCTTAGGAAAATGGAAAAATACTAGTTAATATGAATTGGATCTTGGGAAAAATACTACTAAGCAGAAATTGGATCTTGGGGGGAAAGGAAAAATACTAGTTCAGCATGAATTACATCTTGGGAAAATGGAAAAAATAGTTCAGCATGAATTCTAATTTGGGAAATGGGAAATTAATAATTAACATGAATAACATCTTGGTAAAATAAAATAAAAAGTACTATTCAGAATGAATTGCATCTTGTCAGATATAGGTTTTTACTACTTTTAAAGTAAAACATTAAGACTTGTTACCTTGACTGTAAAAAAGTGAATTGCTTACTGCAAGACTACTATGGAGATGTCTGGCCATGTAATATCTTTGTTGCCATATTGTTTTTAAAATTATCGTTTAATAATTTGAGTTTTGTTAAAATTTTGAAAGAAAATTATCAGAGAACATTGAAAAAAGATGTAAATTAATTCTGAATTGGACAAAGTGTATACAGGAAAGTTTTTTACCATTTCAACTTTGTGTTTAGTACTTCCTAAATGTAAAACTCTGGAGCTTGTTATCTTGACTCTGAACAGGTGAAACATTTGCTACTGAAGTATTATTATTATCATCATCATTAATATTATTTATTCTACCAGTAATTCTAAATATTTAATTCTAATTTCTTTAATTAATGTAATTCTTATAAATTTGTTGTAATTGAGAATTACAAAAAGACAAAGGTTGAAATTCAAGACTTTTATAATACATTAAGCAGGCTTTCAGCAGATCACTGCCAGAATCCTAGTTCTGTATTAATTTAGCAGTTGAAAATTATGCCTATATTATTATGTAAATAAGGTTTAAAATTTAAACGCCACATTTAAATGTTTCAATTTTTCGACAGTGGAACGCATAAATCCTTTCTGCTGATTGCATTTGGATCCTTTGCAATTGTCCAAGTCTTCTTATATTTTCTTTTTCTATTATCTCTTTCAGCACAAATCATGATCAAGGAAAGTCGACTTATATTCATTATTCTGTTTTGTTTTATATAAATATGTTGGGTGATCCTCATAGATCTATTCATCCAAGATTCACCATAATACACAATAGTTTACATTTAAAAATTATATCCTTCCCTTCAATTCTGACACATTAATATTTCTAAAACTTCAATTTTCAAAAATACAACAAAAATATCAGCTTTTTTTAAAGCATATTTATGTTTTATTTTTAGATTATAATCTTTTATAAATAAATATAAAGTGTAACTTAAATTATAATTTAAAAACAGAGCAAAGATACAATAAATGTTGATTATTTTTATTTATTATTTTGTGAGATTTAAATTTTAAAATGGGGGGAGGGATTAAACAGTCAAGCGTTAGTTAGCCGAAAGGTTATCGCAGCCGCCTTTGCAAGCAAGTAGTTGTTTGCAGACGGTTGTGGGTTCGCCTCCCAGCCGATGCTATGACATATGAAATATATATATAATTTGAAATAAAACTATGGTTTTATGCTGACTTGTAAGCCTTTTTCTGTTCCTAAAAGGCTTCTTTTATAATTTCAAAGGATCTCCTCCAGGTTTATAGAAATTATATATAAGTATATACTAACTAGTATTTTTAATATTTACTCAATATTTTTTGTTGCCATACATGTCTATTTATTAAACCACTAAACATCATATCTATTTATTTTAAATATATTCATTAACTTAAGACAGTTTTAACATTTTAATTCATTTTTCATATTTGATAAACATTAATTAAGCTAAGAAAAAGTGAACATAATTTTGTAATAATAAAATTTTTAGAAAAATTTATCGTCATAATAATCAAAACTAATTAATTTGTTAGGATGGTTAAAATAGAACTAATACCATTTTAAGGCTATATCACACCAATAAATCAAAATTAATTAATTTTGGGGGCATGAAATAAAAATTAATGGCATTTAGAGATCTTTACATTAACTGAGTTTAAGGAATGGAAAATTGTAAACCAGGAATGAAATCAATTACCTAGAATAAAACATTTTTAAAATTGTAATTTTCATAATAGCAAAACATAAATTAAAATTAATAATTATAAAAGTAATGTATTACTTTAAAGGAGGACTATTACTATCATGTCCAAGTTTCATAATACCTGATAAACTTTTATTTTTTAAAAAACCAACTAATCAAATCACAAAAAACATCACATGACCACCATTTCCTATGCTTACATAAGCTATTAAATGCACAAACCCTGTGTCCATTGATTACCAAGGCTTACATTAGGTGGCAGTACTATTAAGAAGTTTGCTATTGTTTTAAATGACAAAAAATGAAAGAAATATTAACTTAATATAATTACTATTTTATTTATTGCCAATCAAAATATTACATGACTCCTTACATTGCTACTACACATTAAACTCAAAAAATTAATATTATATATATAATATTTAAAGCAAAATGATAGTCACTATTTAAAACAGTCAAGATGTTTTTTTTTAAAAAATACAAATATAAATTTTTAAAAAAAGAAGCTTGATTATAGTAATTAAAAAAAATATTGACACATAATCCTTTCAAAAAAAAAAAAAAACAAATGCATAAAAAGTAATAAACACTCAATAATATCACAACCAGATCTAAACATGGATAATAAAAATATTTTAAAATTTATAGTTAGTCATATCACATCTGTATTTTTTGCATAGTGATTACATTTACGTTTTCTTTATAAGATACTTTATTCAAGTATAAAAATCGATTACACACTTCTGTTAATAAGTTTTTTATATGTCCTGGGTAATTTAGCATATGATGGAACAGCAGACTTAAATCATTATGGCTTCAACAATAATTCACCATTAATTAAATCCTCAATATGCCAGTAGAATGTTCACACACTATATAACTTCATAAATAAATTACCATACAAACAATTGCTTTTTAATATCACTGTGAAAAAGTTTATATATATATACAAGTATGTATGATGTTTTTGCATTTGTATTTCAGACTATAATAAAAATGTTTATCACTGTTGATCATTTAATGATCATCAAATGGTATAGTCATAAGAAAATGCAATGTTGTAATTAGTTCTTATTTTCACACCACAGCAGAATGACTCTTAAAGACATTCTGGCTCTGCTTACAGTAAAGACACAACATACACTGTATCAATATATACTACTTCATTTATATGATATTTAAAAAAATATTGATAAAAATATTAAAATTTATAAATTTTATGGTACTTGGGTATTATTCCTGCTATGACATTATTTTTGATTGTTTATGTCCAGTATAATTATTCAAAGTTTTTATTTATGATGTCATGTCATCTAAGAATCCTGGCATGACTAATCCATGTCAAATATATACATGTTATCAACTTTTGCCATATATACATGGCACCAAGTTATAAAACATGCTGACCTGTGTTCAGTCTACCATAGTGATCCCCCCCCCCCACAATATATCTCTCACACCATTTGTAAATAATAGTTTTATATTAAAAAATACATTTACAACTAAAACTTTTTATATATGTGTTATTGTAGTTTTGTTTTTTTTTTGCTAAAACTTTTTATATATTTAAAAAATATTTAAAATATAAAGTTAAAGTTATAGCTCACCATTTGTAGATAAAGCTAGAACTTACAGTTCACCATTTTTTTAAGGTTAAAAATCATAAAGCTAAAACTTAATGTTACAGTTTACCATTTTAAAAAATGATTCAGGGTTCTTTTTCATATTTTTCCTTTTTCCATAATAAATATATCTCTCCAACATTGGAAATAAGATGTGTTTTTTTGTTTACATTTGAAGTTTGATATTTCACATGTTGGCATTCACAATGGCACAAAATGAAATATTATGCTGGGGAGTGGGTGTCTTCGATGGTATTAAAAAAACAACTCACAATTACCTATTTTTATTTAGTATTATAATGTATTTTTTCTCCTTTTTCCATAATGAATATATATTTCCATTTTTTTTTTTAAATTTGAAGTTTGATTTGACATTATTACTCAGGTGATGTATAATTCTAAGTTTGTGATATGTTTAAAATAATGCCTCCATGGTATCTGTAGATAAATTTTATCGATTAACTGTCCACACATCCCTTGGAGGTATTATTTTAAACATATTGCAAACTTAGAATACTACATCACCAGAATAATATGTCATAGCAGAAATAACACCAAAGTACCACTTTTATGATAAGGCAGCAGTGATTTTTTTTATCTTGGAGGGCAATATATAATCACATTTATTAGTTTTCTTTGAGTTAAATTGAAAACACATATATTTTAGTCTAGTGCAAGCTATATAAGTCATGTGACATCTGACTTGTTACTATTACTAATAAAATGTTTTCTAAGTGTGAAGCTAAAAGTTTTATAAATAACATAAAATTTTATAAAGAATCTTTTTTAAGTGATAAAAGTTATTGATTTAGTAGTAATATTTAAAAAAAAGTAAAATATTTTTGTATTGCATCAGACAGCTTAAAGTTTGAAGAGTTTAACTGAAAATCTACTGATAAGTAAGGATGCCTACAAATTCCAAAGCTGATATAGACTTAAAAAACATCAGCATAACTAGAAAAGCCATTGTTTTGTGGGTAATGAGATGGCTATTAATGTTTCCACTGAAAAAAAAAAAGAAAAATCTTTAAAAAAAAAACAAAACATTCAGTGCATTGTTTAAGTGTGATAAAAAGTTGATACTTCATTATTTATTTTATTTAAAAAGTAAAGATATGGTTTATGAAGTTTTTTTTATTATTTTTACTTTCTAAGTAAATGAGATCATATATATTACTTATAATACTTCATTCATATACACTTAAATGCAAGTAATTTTCTTAACCTTCTTTATTTTCTTACAGTTTTGACTGTCCAGCAGTCTTTGTCAGAGCTATATCTTCCTTACAGTTTAATTAAAGTTAAAACTGTAAGGAAGATATAGCTCTGACGAAGACTGCTGGACAGTTGAAACTGTAAGAAAATAAAGAAGGTTAAGAAAATTACTTGCATTTAAGTGTATATGAATGAAGTATTATAAGTAATATATATGATTATATGAAGATATGCAAAGAAAGTGAAGGAGAAGAATAAGTAAATAAATGTGAATGAGTAAACAAACACAATAAATATGTGTAAATGTACTCCTTCAATTTATTGTTAAAAGTATATTATATTTTCTTTTTAAATTCTATTTATAATATAATCTTAATTTATATGCATACTATTTAAATAAAAAAGTGTACATGTTGTACATATGTGTGCGTGTTAAAAAATATTGTGTGCGTGTTAAAAAATATTGACATGCACAATATATATTTTATTGTAATCAAAGCTTTTCAACAAAACATAAGCAACTATACATGATGTCCAATATATGGCAGAGGGGCTTGGAATAAAATATAGTAAATATCATGGCTCCTCAGTATATATAAATAAATAAAAATCCCATTGTTAGTTGCTCACATTATGCTATACTGAATTCCAATTCCATTGAATAAACAAGTTTTCATTTTATATAGCATGAGAAATATTTAACTTTTTCTAATATGTAATATGTTATGGTAATAGTAATGAGACATGACATAGAATAGTGGAGTTTTCAGGGGGAAAAAACTTTATATTATAAATTTTTTTTTTTTTTAAAAAATTTAACCGGAAATGGACATGGAAACATCCAAATTAAAGTACAGCAGAATTGGATTATATTTTGACTAAAAGAAAATATATATTTCAAGATTATAATGTCCTTAATAAATTCAACATAGGAAGTGATCATCGATTAGTAAGATGTAAGATATATGATAATGCAAAAAACTAGAGAGACAAAAATTACTAAGAAAAACAATATTTACATCAAGCGTTTGGTGGTCGAGTGGTCAGCACACCTGCCTTACAAGCAGTTGTCTCGGGTTAGCGGTTTCGCTTCCCGGCCGATGCTATGACACATGAAAAAAATATATATATTTACCATTGATATTCCTAATCTTCAGAAATATTCTAATAAATTTAAATTAGAACTTGCAAATCAGTTTCAGGTATTAGATTTTGAATATGATTCAGATTTGAATGAAATTAATAAGAATATAATTGATACATTTTTAAAAACTGCATCAAAGGTAACTGGTAGAAACAAGCAGCAATTGACTAATAAAATTTCTACTGAGACAAGACAATTTATAAAGAAAAGAAGAAATATAAAGATATATAAAAATGACACATTAAAATGGATTGAATATCTTGAATTTTGTAAAGTGGTGCAAAAATAGTTGATAATGATATAAGAGAGTATAAAAGTGAATTAGCAAGAAAAGCTGTAAAAGAAAATAAAAGTCTCAAGAGTGTAAAACAACATTTTGGTATTGGTAGGAAACTTATATCTGCAATAAGAAAAAAAGATAGAACTATTACTAAAAAGAAAGATGACATCATGAAATGGGTATAAGAGTTCTATCAAAAATTATATAGTAATAAAGAACAAGTACCTCTTACAAATATTATATATTCTGAATTGCCCAAGATGTTAAATGAAGAAGTGAGACATGCAATTAAATTTATGAAGAAGGCAAAAGCTCCTGGTAATGATGGAATTATATGGTACATTAAAAGAAGCAGGTGAAAAAATAGAAATTTTGGTAAAGTTATATACCAAATGTCTAAATGGTAAAGATGTAGCAGGTGATTGGAAGAATGCTGTATTAATATTAATATTTCAAAAATGCAATAAAGAAGATATTAGAAACTCCAGACCTATCAATCTCTTATCAGTTTTATACAAATTTTTTACCAAGATAAAACAACTCATCTATAGAGAACATTGGATTTCAACCAACCAAAAGAACAAGCTAGATTTAAAAATGGTTGCACCAATGAATATGAATTTCCATTATGCTTTCGATTTGTAGATTATGAAAAGGCATTTGATTCTACAAGCATTTCTTCAGTGATTAAAGCATTGAGTCATCAACGTATAGACCCAGGATACTGTCATATTCTGAAGAATATTTATAAAAATGCAACTACAAAAATTAGATTACATAATGATACCAGAAAGATTAATATTGAGAAGGATATAAGACAGAGTGACTCCATATCTCCAAAACTTTTTACAGCAGTGTTGCAAGAAGTATTTTGTGCATTAAAATGGGAAGCTAAAGGAGTAAAAGTAAATGGAGATTATTTAAGTCCATTTAGATTTTGCTGATGATGTAGTTGTTTATAAATAATGCTTCAGAACTTCAGGAAACATGGCAAGAGTTATCAGATGAAAGTAAAAAAGTAGGACTAAGGGTAAACATTAAAAAGATTGAAGTACTGTTCGATGGATTTTCTCAAAAAATGAAAATAAAGATTGATTACAATGAGATAGAAGAAGTCAAACAACTACAAATATTTCTGTCATGTTAATACTATAGATAGAAACATAATGGATAAAATTAATTGTAGAATTAAACTTGGTTGGAGTGCTTTTGGTAAAAATAATTTAATATTAAAAGGACATAAACCTATGTGTTTAAAAAAGATTTTTAATAATTGTGTTTTTTATGGATCACTGAGACCACTCAAAGAAGTGTGGAGCGATGTGCATTAAGAGTAACAAAAAGATATTGAAAACGGAATACATGGATAAGAAAACAAGTAGATATTACTGATATCATTGAAAGAATTAAAAAACTGAAATGGAGTTGGGCTTGGCCATATTGCTAGAAGAGATGGTAATAGATGGACAATTAAAATCTTAAACTGGATTCCAAGACCTTGTAAAAGACCCAGAAAGACACCACAAGTGAGATGGATTGGTGAAATAAAGGGCACAGGGGTGATGTAAAGAAGAGAAGCTAAAAATCAGAGATGTATTGAATTTGGAGAGATATTCATCCTGCAGCGGAATGAGATGATCATGTTTCCCACTATCCTAAACTGCTCATATATATAATAATGGTAACACTAAAAAATGAAAGGTCCAAGCAGAGGGAATGTTACCTGCCCACTCTTTTCATATTGCATTTACATGAAAGGGAAAAGATATTTTGTGGTACAACAATTATGCATTATGATGAATTATATTTTTAATAACTAGTAGCTCTACAGATATATAATCAAACGATATGTAGTCAAACCAACTCGTTTATTTTGTAACAATCTTCATTTACTAGGTAAGCAAATGACAGCTATTTGTACCAATTGCAACATAATTAGATGTGATTAAAAATTTTAAAAAGATGTATATAAATTATTTTTTTTGAACAATTTTATTGTTCCAACAGCGTAAAGACATATGAATAGATAACTTGTCCTTTATTCTTGGTTCTTTCATTTTGTAATACTACCATTAATTATAAATTGCTACATACATAAATGCTAAACGGATCATTCATTATTAATTAATAGTTAATTGTATTCCATTGCACAAGTTTTTTTCCCATGGCGATTTTAGCAATAAGTCTAAGGTTTTCAACTTCGAAGACTTCTAATAGTTGGACTTTATATTCTCGTGATTATTACAGCATAGATAAAATAATATATATAATTATCCATAATCAACCTTGGTGTTCGGGATTATCCTTAAGTACCAAAAAATGAAATATTTTTAAATAGCTCACAAAATACCTACAGAATCCATCAACGAAGGCAAAGTAAAGGGAAAATATTATTTACCAGATGAGTTAAATGCTATTTAATAAAGTTTGTATATCCTTTCTCCCTTGCTTTAACCTCTAGGTCAGGGTGGCCAACTTTTGTGTTCATAAAATCTACTTTTTATTTTTAAATGTGTTGCGATCGACTTGTTGTCATAGGCGTAGTCTAAATGGAGGGAGGTGTAAAATACATACTATTTTTATATATCTACCTAGTAAAAAAATAATTATTTAACGGGCCAAAAAACTCATGTCCGGGGAATTTAAGCAAATAACAATATTTATTAATTCAAATTAGCTACATTAAATCAAGATTTAAAAATATTATTTTCAATAATGATACGGCTTATTGGACTTCACCTATCTAGATAATAGAAGAAAAATTTAGAACAAAAACAAAAATAACAAAAAACTTGAAAATCTTGACTTAATTTGTTTCACTCGTTACCCGTCAGCTATTACCAGATTGGCTTCGCGATCAACCAAAAATGGCTTTGCGATCGATCGGTGGATCACGATCGACTTGTTGACACCCCTGCTCTAGGTAATAAATTTTGTAAACCGATTTAATAATCAATAGCTAGGAAATTCCTATGTTGATTATCGATTGCCTAATTTTTAAAAAAAATCAAGTTTGCTTGTAAATTCTTAACTGTTTGGGGGGAAAGTCCATTTTCCATTTATTTGTAAAACCCAAGTGGTAGACATGAAAGGTTTTAATCTTTAGACGTGATATTTATTCGTATGTAGCATAGAGCTTGTCTTATAGAAATTAGAAAACTTATTTAATAGTAAGTCAACCCCCTCCCCCTCATATATAAGTATATTCGCCTGCTACAGTATTTCGTTTCTAAATATTAAAAGCTGCTTATAAAATAGGAAACATAATTCTATATTCTGGAACAGAAATACACTTGAAATTAATATTCATTTCAAATCATTTTTCATAATTATAAATACAGCAATGCGAAAACTTATTAAATGACAATAAATTAGGTAATAAAAATAAAATTATATAGCTAAAATGTAATTTCTTTCGCACAGTATTGATAATAAAAGTTAATTAAGGTAAGTAGAATAAACTTGGCACGTTCAGTTATTATTTTTTAATTAATAACGGTACTTTGTTTATATTTTAAAATCATTAACAAAGAAAGCTATTTGCTGGTTTGCAAAAATATCCGTCTAAAAAATTTATTCATATTATTATTTAAATAATCTAAAAGTTTAAAATCCTTGATAAAATAATATGATAATAATAGTTAAAATATTGATAATAAAAACTTAATTTAGATAAATAAAATAACTTATAGCACTTTTGTTTATGATTTTTTAGTTGACAAATTTCTTGTGTTTACATTTATAAATCATTTAAATTAAAAGTTATTTTGATGGTTCGCAAAATAAATCTTAAAAAGTTGTTTAAAATAGTATGCAGATATTTCATATGTAATTTTTTCGACTTTTATTGTCCTCATCGGGACACTCATTGAATCAACAACATAAAAACTCAGAACTATGCATACATTTTATAAACAAAGCTAATGAAGTTCAATTTTGATAATCTAATTTTAATCATTCTCCATAAAATTCAGAAAACTATCATTACACTGATTCAAATGTTAATATGTGAATACTAAATAAATTGATAAATACAAATGCTAGATATAATAATAAATAATTATAAAACTATAAAGATAAAGATAAACAAGTGCATTCTTTTTTCTTTTACCTCATTAGCCATATTCAGAATCAACTATTATTTATTAATTTATCCAAGTCATATAGAGTAAAATATTATCATTTTCCTACAAATTTAACAGTAATATCTCATTTGTTCAATTGGTGGTAAAATGTGAAGTTTATATTATTTGACTTGATAAATTATTAAATAATATTAAATTCCGGAAAGATCAATGGGGATTGGCCAAATTATTATTATTATTATTTTTTGCAAATAAATTCTTCCATAAAACAAAATGAATACAATGATTTCTCTTTATATTTGTAGTTTATGGTTATTTGTAAATAGAAAAACATAATGTGAGGTTTTACAGATGAAGATTGTTTTGCAGTTTTTAAAAGAATTCTATGGTTAGTTCTCAAGAAGCAGAGTGAAGGCAAACCGCCCAAGTTGAGAACAATTGTTATTCAAATATCCAATTGCTTTTTTTTTTTTTTTTATTTAATCAAGTAAAAACCAACTTAGAAATCTTTATTTACTCTATCTCTGAACTAAATATCACAAATGAGAGTTTGGAATCAATTCAGAAAACAAAACTGCAATAAATATATATATAGCATGAAAAACTCAAAGAGATAATGAATTGAAACTTTTAGTAATTAAGATTTTGAATGCACAAACGATTAGAACCTTAAATGTGCAGCTCGTCAAGGAATTCAGATATGAGAAACATTTTTTATGCAGAATGATTTATCCCAGAATTATCTATATTAAATGGATATTTTCTATCTTCAAGTAAAAGATTTGTGCAATATGTTATTCGTAAAATTAATGAAATCATCTCCTGATAGAAATAAAGATTTCTATAACATGTTTCTCTGGAAGCTATTTGCCAAAAGCAAATATATGCTCATTGTTACAAATGCTAATTTCAGAAAAGATATACTTTCACTCAATCAATAGTTCCATTTTCCACTTCTATACAGATGAATGCTTAATGTGATAGTGAGGAAAGAGGGAGAAAACATAGTTTCAACATATGTAGGTGCAGTTATCTTTTTCTCTAAATAAAGATTGCATCATATTCTATCTTTTTTCCTGCAATCTGTATGTCATTTTCAAAAAAATGATACTCAGAATTAATCATTCAACCAGGAATTCTGGTATGAAAGGTCAATTTCTTAATGGGTTGAAATGTGTTGTAACTATAGATATTTAATTACAGAACAGATGTGGTAAAACATAAAAATAACGTTTAAATAGTGCAAAGCAATATATAGATTTTCGGTTAGCTCCCCAGGAGTATAATGGAGGCGAGACATTGCTCACCAAGCTTATTATTAAATTCTGGTTGATGAATCAGATAGTCATTTATCAAACAACTTTGACATCTAAGTTATCTATTGGCTGGTTTCTTGAATAAAAAAAAAGTTAAACTTGTTTGAACCTTAAAAAAAAATCCAACTTTTACCCATTCTAAAATTCTACCAGTTTGTGAATATGATGAATGGAATCACTGCACAATGATCCTCTTAATCATAAAATTAGAAAATAGATTATATGATATGCACAGAAAAATCATGACCTTCCAACCATGAACTCGAAATTGCTAAGACTAAGTGATCAGTTTATAATAAGTTCTCTCCTATCAGCCATCTCTCTGCTTTTACTAAACTGTAATTAATCACTTTACTAAAGTTCAAACGTTAAAATAAAAATAATGTTGAGCTTTAAAATAAAATCATCTACTTTTTTTTTTAGAAAAATTTTGATAAGATAAAAAATAATTTGACTTGACATATTCATTTAGCCATCAAAACTTATTTTTAAAAGATGAAAAACATAAAAGTTTTATCAAAAAATTTTATCAAATCTTTTTTTAATCATGAAACTATATATTATATTTAATATTTTTAACTACATAAATAAATGAATACGTAAATTTGCCTATTACATTTAAAATTTTTCACTTATACACTTAAAAATTTTACATTACAAAAGGTAAAATTAACTAGGATTCAGAGCCTACAGAAATACGACCATTTCCTCATTTGAAGGTCATATTGCTGCAAATGTACTTTTTTTAAATCTGAGTGGTCGGTAGAATGACATCATGTGATTAATTCTAGTTAAGCTGTGATCATTATTTTATAGTTAAAAATAGAGTCCACATAGATATATGTTAAGTAATAACCTGTAGATTTATACTTTACGTTTGTCTTCAATATGATAATATTAAATTGTGCTATCACACTTCCAACGTAAAGCTGTCAACAAATCGAAAACTAAATTAAACGGGTGAGCGCTTTCAAGATGTACTTCTCATATTCATAGCCAGTTATGATTCTTTCTTTGAAATCATTATATAAATAAATAAATACCATATGCAAATTCAATGCAAATGAGTAACTAAGACCATCTTTTAGATACAGCAAAACAAGTTGCATCACATTATAATAATGCTTTTATTAGTAAGTTCTTTTAATCAACCCAAACTAATTTAAAATCATTACTTTTAAGTAATAAGTTAATTAAATATCCATTTGTTCACCAAACAATGGATGGATAACTATTTGATTATAGATTGGCTACCTGAAAATATCTTTAATTCAAATGCAGGCCACAGATAACGACAGATGAATATATTATCCATTTTGCAAACACAGCAGGTGCCATGAGTATCTTTTAAAAAGACCACTTTTTGCAGATGAATACATTATTTCTTTTATCACAATTTTATATAATATTCTAATGGGAGGTTGCTCAGAAAGTCAAGCGGCATTCAATGATCAAACTGACAGACTAAGCACAACAAATTTATTTAGTTGGCTTTTTTACTTGAGTCTGCTATTACCATTTCTATTATAAGCTATGCATCTAAACTGCAGAGTTTACTAGAATAAGTAATACTAAGAAAGAGATGAATCCACATAGTTGATAACCAAATGTCACACTTATTTGTAGTAGTTTCAAGAACAACTAACATCCATATATGTGTATATGTTCACAAGTAATAAAAAAAATTTTGAAACAGATCAACATGGATTTTATATGCGTTAATATTCTTTTCTAACTCACTTTTATCTGAAATTTTTTATTTACAGCAAATTACATGGAATATATTTGCATATAAGAGTAAATAGCTTTAATAGCACACTGCAGAGCAGTATTTTTTCCAGCAGCTATCTATAGAATAATAGTAAATGAGACAGCACTCAGTGGTTGTTGGCTATTCCTGTTTTAGTCTCTACTTATTTATCAATCTACACTAGATATCTTAATAGAAACATGAGAAAATTTTCAAAGTTTTATCTAATCTGTATTTAAACTCTCATTATAGGCAAGATAAATGGAAGTACTACAGTACATTCCTGTTTTACACTCCTATAATTTACCAATTGAGGTTAAAATTTTAGCTAGATTGACCTTTGAACTAGATATCGTAACAGAAACTAAAGAAAAGTTTCTACATTTCACCTAAATGTTGGATGGAGATAATCCTATTTTATTCTTTAATTATTTATGAATCTACCATAGACATTTAACTGGATTATCAATGAATTGGATATTTTAACAGAAACATGAGAGAATTTTTTAAATTTTACACAGGCTGGATTGTCATAGACAATGGATGTATTATGCTATAATATGCTTAATATGCATGTGTATAAATATTTAATCGCTATCTATTCTTAGCTAATGAATCAAACAATTAAAAAAAACTATATAAAAATCTCCCAACTGGCAGTTAACTAGTCTAGTGAGTAAGGTTTTATCCTTCAGTATCCTCTTGTTTGAAGAGAAGATAGGAGAATATTGGAGAATTTTTTTGATCTCCTAGAGGTTTTCAAACTGTTTTATCTTTACATATATACAAGTCTGTAGTTAAATATTAGCAACAGAAACTAATAATGAAGTAGAATTGGCAAATTTCAAGAAACTGGCAAACTTAAAATTTAAACTTGCTAAAAGTATTAAAAAAATCAATTCATACTAAAAAGAAAACGTAGAGTAAAAAATATTGATGAATAATAATTTTATGTAAAAGCTTGGTGAGAATGGACAAAAGATAGTTATAATTGGCTTTCTTCTTGTAAAGAAATATTTGGAATATATTTTGAATTCTTTAACTGCTTAGAAGTATTTAGAATTTGTAATATTAAAGCTTGTTAGTATTTATAATATATTTCTAAACATAGCAACTTAGAATATAAACTATGTCAAAGAGTAATTACGACTAATATGGTCTTGATCTTAGAACATATACTAGCGACATCTATAACTTGAAAAAGTGGTAAATAAGGAAGTAGGTTGGAACATATACTAGCGACATCTATAACTTGAAAAAGTGTAAATAAGGAAATAGGTACTAGAATATAATACAGTCAATGGCTGCAGGACTTTTATAAATTATAGCAGTAATATCTAATGATGATTGACATACTCCTTATTTTAAAGTCAATGGTCAGGAGAGTTACCACAATGTATAGTGCTTAAAAAATAAAATAAGAGTCATGAAAAGTTATGAACAAACATTTGATCATCTAATTCACATTATTTTATTGTAAAGCCATTTATATGACTACAAATAATTAATGGATACCAGGTGGTAGTAAAACAAGTATAAATAAAGAGCACTCTTGCCCAAACTCATGTAAAAACCAATACTGCCAAGCCAATGAATTGAAAAGTGTGCTTTTATTCTATGTTATTGAATCTAAAGGTCTTGCTTATATAGTTACATAGATCTTATATTAGATCAGAAACTTTATGTATCCATTACAATTGACGTCATTAAATATACTGACCTGCAAAGTTTTACAAAATGAATTACTTAGAAACAATTTTGAATTGCTAAATTCTCAAATTATTATACTATCAAGATAAAACTTGATAATTTAACCTCTCAGTAGGAGTAAAAACTACCAAACAATTCTCCTTACTAATATAGGCTGACCTGGAATCTAATGTAGAAGAGGTGGAATTTGACATTGCCTTTTGACATCTAATAATTGCTCATGCTTGTGTATCTGGTTATAGAGTTGAATGGTGGGCATGATAAGCACTTATCCAATGCCGATTAAATGTAAACTAAGAGATATTGCATTTGATAATATACTGAAAACATATAAAATGTAATTTAAGTAATTGAAAGCTTAATAAATAAAAGAACTATTAAAGAATCCACTGCAGGAAAAAGGCTGCTTCAACAGAGAAGAAAGCATCACTTATCATACTACTTTCCTAATACCCAGATAGGAAATGCTTGAATAAATCCCAGCATTGTTTTACCATCTAATTAAGAAAAGCTAAATGGATATATAATGATCCAATACTATGAGGGTTAGACTGAAATCTATATGGGTATGACTACAATATCAATTCCACCAAGAGCTTTAAGCATTTCATCATTGGTTTTTCAGTTGGATTGTTGAATTGTTGAAAGGGTAAGAAGATTGAAGCCTGCTCATTAAAGTTTAAGAAATTTCTATCTTAATATAAGCTGAGCCCTAATTATATAAATGTGCAGAAAATTATGATCTGGCTCAACTGATGAGTGTTGGTTCTGCATGAAATATATATATTGGAGACCATTTATCTTTTTTATATGTGTGTGATCATGTGTCTCTGTTGTTTGAGATGGAGTGGATGATGAATATAGAAAAAAATCCTAGTTCAAATTCCTCCATTAAAGTATGAAGATTGGATATCTTAATATAAAACTGAGCACTGATTGTATATATGTGTGAAGATGATAATCTGGACCAACTGATGAGTGCTGATTTAGTACGAAATATGTATATTGGTGATTAGTTATATTTTCAACATGTGTGTGATCAAGCGGGTCAGCAATATGAGATGGCATGGAGAGTTGAGGGTCATATGAAAGTCTGAGTTCGAATCCCACATACATTACATATATATGCAGGTTTAAGCCTGTATAGTGTATTAATTTATCTATTTACTATCATAAACATTCCGCATAATGAATAAATAGGCTAACCAATATTAGATAGTTAATTAAATTGGTTGTAGTTTTATTAATTAACTTGCTGATAAATATTTTTTCCCAAATTATTTTTCATTAATTATTTAATTAATCAATCATAAAATACAATAGAATTTTATAAAAAAAAAAATTATTTTTTTTGAAAGTGATAATTTATTTTAGTCAAAGTAATGGCATATTAGAATTGAAGTTATTTTATTCTCTCTCTCTCTCTTTTATTATATATTAACAAGCAAAAAACTGACAGAAATGTGATATGACTCAAAAAAGGAAACGTAAAGATTTATGATGAAATTGGTTTAGTACAACAATCAGCATTAATTCTCATTTTATTCATATATTGATGAAGTTAAGACAGTTTTGTATTAATATATAAAAACAAAACAAAAAAGAAATGTATAATATTAGAAAAAGCTTGAAAAAATAATGTAAACGATATTATAATAATGATCTTGTGAATAAAAAATACTGTGAAGTCTTAAAAAAATGATTTTTTAAATTTGATATCTTTGTTTAATTTTATATATATTAAAGCTATGTATAGAGCATAAGCCTGGCCCTACCCAGAGAATCAAGGCTTCTGTGTAACCAAAAAATTGCCAGACTTCTGAAATTTTCAAAAAATATCAAACTTTATTTTCCAAAATTATTCATATATACAATTATTATAGAAGCCTGCCTTCTACCCATCCCTCTATGTATTTAAATGAATACTGTCCTATACGTGAGGGATCAGAATGGCATCCGGTTAACATGGGTATGACAACAATATTGGCATCAGCATGGGATTTGGGAATTCTATCATCAGATTTTCAATAGTAAGGGTCGCTGAAGAGTTGGAGGTTGGAGTAGGTTGAAACCTGTCCATTAAAGTGTAAGGATTTGCTATTTTAATATAAACTGAGCACTGATTATATATATGTATGGAAGATGGTAATCTGAACCAACTGATGAGTGCTGGTTTAGCACAAAATAGTATATTGGTGATTATTTATCTTTTCTGCATGTGTGTGATCATGTGTATCAGTAGTATGCAATAGTGTGGATAGTGAAGTGCTTGAAAGTCTGAGTTCAAATCCCCTATATTTGCAAAATAATAAAAAAAACCTTAAAGATTAATATTTATCGTCTAATTGAAAAACTATCATTTTAAAAACAACATTTCAAAAAATACAAATAAAATTAGTTTGTTTTATTTAAATAAATAAGCAACATTTCTAAATATTGGTTTACAGGTTTGGCACTGATATATATTAAGAAATAAATCACTTTCAAACTATATAAAAAATAAAAACAGTTTTTTTTTTTTTCTATTTATGTGCTGTCAGTATCATTATGCCAGTTTCATTTGTAAGGAATCCAGCAGGTATACAACTGTCATATCTCACCTTGCCTAAATAATGGAGTAATCCAGATTCTATCTTATCTAGATCGGATTGAGCATTCATCACCTCTAACCAATGTGTATACAAATAGATAACACATAGCCAATGACAAAAATGAGCCAATAGGAAATGATGCTCATTGAATCTGAATGTTTTCATTAGGGATGGGGATCTGTCAATAAATAGTCACTTTACAAAGGTAGAGTCAGAGAACTTCTGGCACAAAGCTGAAAGGCAGAATATATGTTCTCCAGAGAACTGCTATCATAGAGCTGAAAGACAGAATTAACATTCTCTAGACAATAAGCAAAACTGTTGATGCAGTGAGGTATGTCCACATTAAGGAATGAAAGCTGCTAGAATCAAATGCCAGCATGAGGCATGCTGTCAAGTACAACAGAAAGTGTCACCAGACCTACTCACAAGGCAAGCTGTCATAATATAACTGAAAGTGATAAACTTATATGGACATGTGCAGTCCCTTCTATAGTTCACCCTAGAACTAGGAGCTATAACTCACCAACACTAGTAGGTGGAGAGTAATGTAAATATGCAAATGTACATTTGTTTTTATGTTTTATTAATAAATATAAAACATTTCATGGATTTATGTTTATATATAGATTCACATATAAACAGAATAAAAACAAATAGTAATAAAAGGCAAAATAATTTCCATAGACAGTAATTTATACTATTATTAATGGGTTATCTTCCAAAAATGCATGGCTTGTGCATTAATCTCTAGTCAAGCATTGGTGGTCTCGAGAGATCAGCACATCTTCCTTACAAGCAGTTGTTCCGGGTTAGTGGGTTCATTCATGGCCAATGCTATGACACATAAAAAAAAAAAAATCCCATAACTCCAGTGCTCTAACTTTTATGATCTTTAAATAACAACCAACCCTATAAATCTTTTAAACCAACAATCAATGTCCTTATTTTTTATTCTCTCTTTCTTTTATTTTCTATTAACTCCAATATATAACTTCATAATTCCCATACTTCTTTATACAATATATGCCCAATCTTTTGTTTTATAATCAGTACATTATAAAGGTAATATACCCAATCAAATACAAGTGTAATGAATAAACTGTATTACTTCCATACTCTTAATTTAAAGAATTTTATAGTTACATTCAAAAACAAAATCTCAGAATATACTTTCTTAATACAGTTCAAAATTATAGTTTAATAAACTTATTTTCATTGTCATAGTTAAATTCAAGTAATTTATTAATCATGATGTAAATGTAGAAAATATGTACCAAGTTAAAGTTATCGCTTTAATTTCAAACATGTTATCTTAAACTGGATTCCAAGAGATTGTAAAAGATCCAGAAAGAGACCTCATGTGAGATGGATAAATGAAATAAGAAAATGTGCAAGGGTGATTTGGAGAAGAGAGGCTACAGATTGGAGAAGAACTTGGAGAGACCTTCATTCTGCAGTGGACTGATAATGATTGACAATGATGATGATGATGCTTTTCCTACAATAAAATCACAACTTTCTGGGCCAATCTATTGCACAGAAACCTTATAAATAAAGTTATATATTCCTTTTCTTCAAAACTTTATAAATCACAATAATATTACCAAATTATTTTTCCAGCCCTAAGTCCCCACCCCCTTTATACTATTTCAATAAAAGTTGTTTGTGATTCCACTAACAATCCTCACATTCTTCAAATTCATTATAAAAACTTAAAAATCATAAAATCTCTATTTTTTCCATTCACTTTACCTTTAAATTTATCCCATCTCTATATAATTATTCCTCATCATCTTTCAACTTACATTTCTAAAAGAGTTCTTATTACTCTCATATTTCCACATAAATTATATCTACAATCCAAATGGTTATTCTTTATTGCATTCTTTCTATGAAATATTTAATCTTCTATCCTTGCATCAAATACCAATAAGCTTCCTTTATTATCTCACATTTTCATGTTTTATATTAACTTCAAACATTTTTTAATTCATATTCATTTTCTATATCTCTATTTTTTTCTCTCTCTAAACAAACTTGTATGTCCTCATTTCCTAACCCTCATAAATATATATTTGTAATATTTTTTTCTATATATTTATTAATCTATCTATCTATTAAGAATCTTTCTTACTCAGGTTTGTTGTTCTCTGCATATAAGGTAATTAAATATTGTTTTTACTAATCTAGTTTATAACGGAAACACACAGGCTTATTATATACCTGTGTCTATATATGTAATATATAGGGTATATGAGCACAGACTTTCACACGACCCACTACTCTCCACACTATCTCATAACACTGATACACTTGAACACATATATGCTGAAAAGATAAATAATCACCAATATACGTATTTCATGCTAAACCAGCAATCATCAGTTGGTCCAGATCGTAAAATCATCCAAAACTCATTTTCTGAGCATCTTTTTCTTTTTTTTAAAGTAGCTATTGTATATATACGTATATCAGAATATACGTGAGTATTTTTCATAAAATTTATTTATAAATCAATAAATCTCTTTTGAAACCTGAAAACTAGTTTTTAATAAACTAAAACGTTTTTAATTTAAAAAATAAAATTGGAAGAATTCACTAAACATTTCGATAAAAAAAAAACTGCTTCATTAATAAAAATAATTTTTCATCGTTTTACTAAAGCAATCTTTAACTATATTTTTTTGTTGTTAATTTATTCAATCTTTTAACAAATTTATATTTTTAGCAAAATTCACAATATAATTTTAAAACAGAATTTTTGATTTTTTTTAAATTATAAATGTTAGTTTATAACAATTCTACAAGTATTTAAATATTGTTTCCAAGTTTTACATTCAGATTAACTAATGTACTATAGCTTATTTAATAGATTATTTGATTGTACATGGAGTTTCTTATGTGAGGATAAAATAAATAGTCACTAAAAATATATACTGTAATAATTAATAAAAAGTTTTACTATACATTTTTAGTTATCATAAAAACAAATTTATTTTTGGAATTTATCAAATGCGTATAACAAAATTAATGTATCTAAGTAATTTGCAAAAATGTATAATAACTTTAAAAAATAAATTAATATCCATATATTATTTAGTTGATGCTACAGAAAGGACTTTACTTTTAAATTAAAGAAGACCCTTTGATTTCTCTTCAGGGTCTCAAAGGAATTGAACATAGCAAATTGCTAGTATCCACTCCATACGATTTTATCATTACAATTGATTTGCTTTATGATCATTTATATAATAAATGATGGCCTGTTTTCCAATGTGCATTGGTTAGTTTTGTAAGGTTATTAACTTTTTGCTCTATGTTTAAGATCAAAAAACAGAAGTCTTTTTCCTCAGTTGCCTAGTAGATTTAAAACAAAATATCAGTTGACTTTTCTTGAAGCCAGGATGAATGTGTGTGGTAATTATCTCTATTTCATTTCAATGTGTATTTATAAATCATAACACAAAATTAAAATATAGCCCTTATTCCTAAGAGGCTATAAAAGTTGTCACAGCAAGGACAAAGAGAGTTGAGAAACACCTGATTGTGGACACAGCTGCCATTCGATTTTATTTGGGTACTTATAACTGCAGATCATTTTCAAATAAAGCAAGATTGCACAAATTGGAAGAACTGTTTAATATTAAATGGGAGATTGTGAATTTAGAAGGTGAAAAGACAATTGATTTAAAAAATAGATTATACTCTGCTACAAAGGTGTGAACATTGAAATCACAAATGAAGTGAGATTCATTATAAATAAAAAGTGGTAGAATAACATTTTGGAGATTGATGGTAAATCAGACAGAATGACAAGATTGGTTATTCAGTTTAATGAAAAATAGAAAATGCAGATAATTTAGATTTAAGTCCTAACAAGTTATCATTGTGATGAATATACAAAATTCTTTTGATCAGATCAAATAACATTTTTAAATTGTCATGGAAAACTTTAATAATAGAATTGGTAAATGATTGAAAAATATTGTGGATACTATTTTGTTATGGTGATAAAAATAAAAAAAGTACAGATTCCAGAATAAAAACTATTTATGAATTCTTCCTTTGAAAAGAATGCTAAATAAATATGAATATGGAAGCATCCAAATGAAGATACAGTAAAACTGGATTGTATTTTGTCTAACAGACAATATGCATTTCAAGATTGTAATTTTCTTAATAGATTCAACATGAGATTTAAAATATGTGCTAACACAAAACTAGAAAGACAAAAATTAAGAAAAGTGGTATTAACAGTTGATATTCCTAATCTTCAGAAACACTCTGATGAACGTGAAAACTGTTTTAAAATATTAATCATTTTGAAGAAGATTCAGATTTAAATGAAATTAATAACAAGATAACTGGTGTAGTATTAAGAACTATACGAAAAATAAATGCTACAAAAAAGTAGCAATTTACAAATAACTTTTTAACTGGAACAAAAAAATTTATGAAGAAAAAAAGGAATATAATATTAAAAATGATCCATTAAAAAGACTTGAATATCTAGAGTTTTGTAAAATGATACAAAAAGAGTAATAACAATATAAGAAATAATAATTGCAAATGTGCAATGAAAGTTATAAAAAATAAAAAAAATCTCAAATGTGTAAAACAACATTTTGATTTTGGAATGAAAGTTATTTCCGCCATAAAAAGAAAAGATGAAAGGATTATTAAAAAGAAATATGACATCATGTAATGGTGGAAGAATTCTATAAAGAAGTATATAGTAATAAAGAACAAGAAAAAGTATCCCCTATAATTATTACATTTTCCAAACTGCCCAAAATTTTAAATCAAGAAGGGAGGCATGCAATTAAACCTATGAGGAAGGAGAAAGTTTCAGATAATGATGGAATTATAATTAATATCTAAAAAAGAAGTAGGGGAAGAAATACATTGTTGGTAAAATTATCTACCAAATATCTATATGATAAACATTTATCAGATTATTGGAAGAATGCAATAATCATTTTGATATTTAAGAAATGTGATAGAGAAGATATTAGAAATTATAGAGCTATCAGTCTTTTATCGGTTCCATACAAAATTTTTGTCAAGAAAATTACAATTTATCTATGGTAAACTTTGAATATCACCAACCAAAAAAAAAAGCTGGATTTTAAAGGGCTTTTAACATACTGGACCAAATACAAATATTAAGAGGAAGTTATAGAAAAAATCAATGAATATGAGTTAATATGCTTTGGAGATTATGAAAAACATTTGATTCTATAAGCATTTCAATAGTAATGAAAGCACATTGGGTCAAGATAAAGACATGGGATATCTTCATATTTTGAAGAATCTTTATCAAAATACAAATACAGTAATTAGATTACATGGTGATATTAAATGAAAAGGATTTATGAAAAACTGATTCCATGTCTTCAAAACTTTTTGAAATAGCTTTACAATATGTATTTTGTGGATTAAAATAGAAAGCTAAAGGAGTAAAAATAAATGAAGATTATTTATTTCAGAGTTTTGTTTTTATCGTTGTGAAATGTAAATATTTCAGAGTTTCAGGAAATGTTGTAAAAATAATCAGATGAAAGCAAAAAAATAGGACAACAAAGCGTTGTTAGCCGAGAGGTCATTGCAGCCGCCTTGCAAGCAAGTAGTTGGTTGCAGACGGTTGTGGGTTCGCCTCCCGGACGATGCTATGACATATGAAAAAAAAAAAAACTTAAGTAATGTTCAATGGATTTTCTCTGGAAGAAAAAAAAAGTTGAACTAAAAAAAATTATATATCTTGGTCAGATTATTAATGCAGATGAAAGCATAATGGATAAAATTAATCATGCAATTAAACTTGAATAGACTTCTTTTAGTAAAAATAACTTAATATTAAAGGAAGATATGCCTATGTGATTGAGAAGGAAGTTTTTTAATAGATGTGTTTTACCAATTCTTATTTATGGATCTGAGTCTTAAACACTTAACAGAAAAGCAATACAGAGATTTCAGACTATTCAGTGAAATATGGAGAGATATATGTTAAGTGCAACAAGAAGGGATTGAAAAGTAAACACATGGTTGACAGAACAAACATATATCACTGATATCATGACAGAATTAAAAAAACTGAAATGGAGATGAGTTGGTCATATTTCTAACGATGGGCATTTTGAAGTCTTAAACTGAAACTCAAATTTTATAAAAGATCTAGAAAGAAACCGCATGTGCACATGGAGAAAAAATGCTAAGGATCGAAAAAAATGGATTAGGCTTGTAGAAACCTTTATCCTACAATGGATCAATAATGGTTGAAAATAATTATGATGAAGAATTTATTTGAAGTATATTATATTCAGCAATTTTTTTTTATTTATAAATATACATTCACAATTATTTTTAATGAGAATACCTAATACCTATAAATAATGATATTTTATTACATGCCATTTCTTTGCATGCCATTTACTTTGAACACTCAGAATAATTCTATTGTTTTATTTAGTAAAATAATTTAATAGCTATTCTGTAATTTTTTTTGTAGAAAATTAAAAACCAAAATAACAATAATCACATCAGAAATCAGAATTAGTCGTGAAAAAAATACGGTAGAGATAAAGCATTCAAAATAGGATGGAATAAAAAAAGTGAAATTTTAAATAAAAACCATTGGTTAAAATTAATTTTATCAAAATTGTGTGCACTCAACACTTAACTGGACATATTTAACATACACTAAACACAAAGTGAACTTACTTTAATCATATATAGATTGGTTCTTATTTAAATAATTCAAACAATAAGATGTGCACACTATAAAAATGGTCATTTTTACTGAACATGTCCCAGATGCCATCTAATATCTTATATTCATTAATTTATATCCATTAAAATTTCAAATTATTATTACTCATATATCAATTATCTCCAAAAAAAAAAAATTATTTGCAGTAAGATAATATTAAACTGAAGAATGGCGCTGTTAAAAATAAAAATAATAATGCTACACCATTATAGTGAATAAATCATGTAAGTAGTATTATATATGCTATGGAGAAAAGTCACATAAAAGCATGTATGAAAGACCAGGCTGAATAAGAATAAACTAATAAATGAATGAGATACTACTGCCATCTAATGTAAAGAAAGTAAGCTTAAGTGAAACATATGATGTTATGATGTATTCAGTACATTGCATTCAATATAATACTAAATCATCCATGCACTTTAGGTGATATAAGAGTTCTGAAGAAGATTGTTGGGACAATCAAAACTGTAAACTGTAAAAGAGGATGGTAAATAAAGCATTATGTAACAGTAATAAAGTGTATGGATGACAGTTGAAGTTAGAGGATATAAGAGTTCTGGAGAAGATTTCTGGGGCAATCGAAACTGTAAAAATGTAAAAGAGGTGGTAAATAAAGCATTGTGTAACAGTAATCAAGTTCATGGATAATTTAGTATTATATGGTATGAAAAAGTAATTATTGCATTAAATATAGTATTAAATATAATGCGAACAAATTACTTTTTGGATGTTAAGACTCTAAAAATATTGTCAAGAACAAAAGATCAATCATTATATATACTTTAGCTTTCTGAATGTCAGGCCACCATGTGTGAGTGTGAAGGTTGTGCAGGGCACAGAGATGCTTCATTACAGGAACACTAAGACACCAAGATAATTAATATTTACATGCAAATAAAAATGTTTACATTTTTTAATCACATTATTGTTAGAAATACATTCTGAGTGTAAAAACTTTTATTTAAATATGAAAGGAATATTTCTTTACTTAAACTTATTGTGACAATTGCCTGATACTCAAATTTTAAAGCTCAAGCTCAAAATATACTATATATTTACTCTTATTATTGCACTAAAACAAACAGGTGGATAACATTTCATTGTGACTATTAATAAAACTTACAGTAAATGTTTAGATTTCTTAATCACTTTATTGTTAGAATAATGTTCTGATTGTAAATACTTTTTTTATTTAAGTATACGAGGAATACTTTTTACTTACATTTGTTTTGATAATTGTTCGAACCTTGAAATATACTATATATATATTGTAGCCTTTTGGTTTATTACCATCTATAAACCAAATGTAATAAAATGAAGTAATTGTGGAAAAAAAAAATTTTTTTTTGCTATAAGAAAAGTTAAGTTTTATTTGAGAAAGTAATGGCTATATAGCTCAAAAGCAACATATAGAGAGACAGTTTGTGTTTGTATGGAATATCTATTACTAAAGAGTTGATGAGAATTAAGATTAAATCGATTGTCAGTAGCTTTAGTTAACAGTTTCTTTCTAGAGAATAAGTTTAAAGTTATAGGAGATTATCCATGAATATTTATGTTCATGATTATCAGAAATTATAATTGATTTTATGCTTGTAATTATAACAAATTATGATGGATATTTTATGTTCATATAATCTGAATAATCAATTTTCTATTTGATGGTCTGCACATGTGTGTGTGTGATACAGATATATGGGTTTGATTTTTTTTCCTTTCCTTTATAAAAATTGACATAATTTTCTATATTATTTAAAATGTAAATCTAAATAAGATATTATTTAGATCGAATGAATGTAACCTTTGTTTGAAAAAGAAGAAAAAAAAGTGTTAGTAAGCTTATGTTTTTAATTCTATCTTCTTTAACTAATTACCATAAATTAATCATCAATGTGTTAATTAAAGAGATCTGGTTTCAGATCAGACAAAGTTGTTAATAGTAACACTTAGGAGTCATTGGTCATTCTGAGTGGGGATTTTTTTGATTGGACTTGAAGACGAACTACTAGGGGGGGGGGATTTAACAAGTGTTTTCTTTTTTCCCTTCACTCTATAAAAAGTAACTGGAGAAAGTGGAAAAAAACTTTTTGCTAATTGAGAACAACGGGCTAACTAAGAATTAATCTCCAAGTTGTTTTTTTTTAAATTTTTCTTTCTCAGAATTTAATAATGCATTTAAGTTTTATAGTAGACCAAAATATGAATTTCTAATTCATCCATAAATGGTGCATATCTCTTTTTCTCAGATTAATTATGAAGAAGTCAACTTTTGATAAGATATTTTCTGCTGAATATCACAATTTATCCAGTCTGCTTATAAAATTTCCTGCAAGGAGAGAATTGTCAAATTTCTTTTATCAAATCAAAAGACCAATTCAGATTATAATAATTATTTGGCTGTTTAAAATTCATTTAAAGAACTGCAGCAATCTTCTGTATAATGTTTTAAAGAGTTAATTCTTGGTGGTCAGAAACTGCTTATTGCCTATAAGTTGAACCTTTAAATGGAAAAGAAGAAGAAAAGAAAACAAAGTGAATTCAAATCAAGGAAAACTCATCAAATGGAAGGTAACTAATCGAACTCTTTTAAAATTTATTAATTCTCCTGTAGCTACACTTTTGATTTAAAATAACTATCTACATTTTTTTATCTATCTTGATTCAAATGACTGTCTGTGCATTCTATACACATTTAATTAAAATAACTGTCTGATGTGCAAGTATATAGCTATCTCAAGTAAAATGAACTGAATATATTAATTGATGATGGACAGTGGAAGGAAAAGACATTTAAAGAGACTATCTGTAATGTTGATATTTATTCTTTATTTTATTTTGTTTATATAATATGTCATTTGTTGTTTTTTTTAATTATATTTCATTTTGTTTATATGCTATGTCACACTCTAATCACTGGATTATTTAATTTAATATTTTGTTTATGTTTAAAATGTTTGAAGGAAAGAAAAGAAAATGATTTTGATACCATTTAGGTATAGATGCTCATGTAAATTTAGACTTAAAAGTAGAGAGAAATGATATAAATATTTATTAGTCTTAACAAAATTTTAATTTGTGCTTAATATTAAATGTGAAGAGGGAGGGGATGTTCATATAAAACCCATTATTATGCTGTGAGTGTTGATCTGTTATTAATATAAATATTGGGTATGTTGTTGGCTTGACTGGTTAAAATTGAAATAATTCATATATGTATTGATTTTGGATCTGGTTAGTCTTTGTCATTTATCTAGGCTGGAATCGATGTATGTGTGGGCATATTTAAAGCTATAAATGCCGGTCATTACTAATGTAAAGTAATCCTACCACCCTACAGATGGGAAATAGCTGTCTCATAATTTATTTACCATGGCAGTGGAGATGACTAAGTTTCACTCCATTTATTTTATTAAGATAGGGAATTATTAATAAAGTTACTGTTTATTTGTAGAAAATGTTTTGCATGCCAATATAGAGAGTAGGTGTCTAGGCAGAAGCTCTTTACACAATTCTGGACCTTAGGAAAGATCTCTCTCTGGCTCAAGCAAATAGTTTAAGTTTGAAGTTGATACTGTTGTTGTTTTTTAATTTCCCTTACCAAGATGTGCGTGTTATAAATAATGCATGGTGATGTGAGATATGAAGAGAGTTTTTCTTATGTGGGACAGAATACCTGAAAGGATGAGGATTTAGTCAGATGTATATGTATGATGAAAAATGACAAAGATTTTAATTAATAAACTAACCGATCTGTGTTGATTTTTTTTTGAATGATGGTAAATTGAGGTCGTCAAGCTGAGTGGACATACTGACCTAATTAAGATATATACAGTCAAAATGTAAAGATCTGACAAGCATGAATGTAAAAGTGTGGGTTTTGAATTTAAACCCGTTTGCAAAATTAGTATGGTAATTTTATGACATATAATCCTTCTTCATTGGAAATGTGAAAATTACTGCTTGATAAAATGATTTAGAAATTTAAGATTATTTCACATTGCTAGTTAGAATAATTGAAACGAATATACTATTTTGGAATAGTCCAATGGACAATGTTTACAATAAAAAAGGGGGGAAGTAGAAATTTGTAGGTTTCTTCTCTTTCAAGATAAGTTTTCTTAAAGCTAAATATCCGGAATTCTGTTTCCAGCGTTTGTATTTCTTATTATTATTAATTATTTATTTAATAAATGAATGGGTCAAAACAAGAAGTGAGTCTAAAAAGAAATTAGTTAACTCAAACATGTATTTGAATAATAGTCCTGAATAGATCAGAAGCATATATTTGTGTAACAATATTATAATTTAGTGTGTTTCTATTTTAATCTTTATCATTATTATTTCATGTAATAAAGTTTTGTTATTGTTATAAGATTATATTGTGTTTTGTGTTTTGGTGTTTCAAATATCTCCAGAATCTATATATCCAGCACCTATATTTAAGGTAATATTAGTTCATATTATAAATTTAATTATTCATTTTCTATTGATAATTTATTTCCAAGATCGATTTGCAGTAGTCATTATCATATTGTTTCCATATTCGATTCACATAGTTAATTTTATATTGATAATTTATTTCCATGATTGAATTACAGTATAGATTTTATCGAATATTTCTATATTCGATTTACATAATTTTATATAAGTCACTTTTATAAACTTCATTTTCACATAATTTATTTTCACCATTAATTTGCATAATCTGATTTATGAATTATTTCCATACGTTACTCTCATGGGAAAGTTTGATTGATTTATCTGATTGATGTCCATGGTTTACTTCCATATTTTATTTTAGCAAAATAAAATTATTAAGGTTATTAATTAAAATGGATTAGAAATAATAGAATAAAATGACAGGGAATAGTTGAGTTAAGTTTACAAATTTAATCTTTTGATTCACTGTAATGTTGTGAATATTGGGAGCAGACATAAAATCCCTTTCCTGCTCTCGGCGTTCAGAGTGATTCCCACTATTGAACTTGTATTAAAATTTATTTTAGCATAGATGGGATCATATCCATTACAGTGTAATCACTTATATGGGCACCTCTTGACAGATCTAGACCTTGAGAAAGAGCAGTTCAATTATTAATCTAAGAGCTAGTTTGGAATTCAAGTAGCATATTATAATAAAATAATTATACTATTATAACAATAGGGATCATGAATTGATAGTTGATCGAAAGATATATGTGTTTTTGAGAAATAAGATTAGAATTCTCAAATTAGAGAACATAACACAGACATTCCGTGTTATATAATTGTAGCTATTAAAAGTGATGGATGCTGAGAACGAAAAATAAAGTAATGGAATTAAATGGGAAGGATTTATTTGTGATAATTTTATCTGATGTTAAATTAAATGATAATTTTATATTATGAACATAGATTATGAGTTCTCTGCATTGATCACTGATTTATTTCCAGTCAGATATAAATGAGAACTGTATACAGTATTTTCTGTAGTTACCACTCGAGATCAGATAATTATAAAAAAGTTGTGGAAGAAAGTTGTCTCATTATTATGTCTTTTGTAATAAATTTATCATGAAATATTTGCATGACTAATGCTAGGTTTGAAATTAAGACCACATAGATTGAATGGTTTTATCAATATTATTATTATTTTTTTTGAGAGACAATTTAATTACTTTCTCCAGTATCTTCTATAGTCCTAAATTGCCTAATGATGATGATCTCTAGTGGGCATTACAATTTATAGCTGCAATTTGGCACCCTGGTATATTAGATCTTAAAGTAGTATAAAATTCAATTGACTAGCTACTTGAAATAAATGAGAGTTTATTGAGGTTGAGTAAGTGAAAGAGTGTGCGGAGAAAGTTGAGGTGACAATATATATCTTACAATTGCACGAACAAGCCGACACCCTTTAGTCACTATAATTAATAAAATATATATGTAAATGAAAATGTTTAGATTTCCCAGTCAGTTTTATTTAAATTTTTTAATTTATATTAAAAAAAAACATTGTAATTAATGATTTATTGAAATATACAACTTATTTTAAAAATATTGTTTCATAATTATAGTAATTGTGATATTTTATAAAGCTTATATGCCTTTTACAGTTCAAAGTAGTGGTAGAGTGGTTAATATGAGGACCCTAGAGTTGGTTCTTCTGCTCTCTTGAGCAAAATTGCTTTAATAAAAAACTTATCTTTCTTTTTTTATATTATCCTATATCTTTTTCAAGTTTTACTAAAGAGCTTTTCCTTGTATATGAACTCTAGCTACAACCTCATAATTGATCCACATCTCATACTATTATCCAAATCTAAAGAAAACAGAATGAATAAAAAAACATAATTTTTAAAAAGATATTATTGCACATCAAAATACTTACTTCTTAACAAATTTCATGATAATGAATACCAGACTGTAGTATTGACAAAGTCCAAAAAATTTATCTAATGGAACAAACCAAGTATTTGATTTATTTTTTTATAGTTATCCAACATATTCTATGAATAAACAAAATCAACTGCAAGGCACTTTAATAGTTTGTACAAATTTATTGAATAAATAATCTAAATAAAAAAAAAAATTTCTTTCCATAAATAAATCCTGGCTATATCCCTAATTGTCAACCCATATAATAAAGTACAATTTATATAATATGACTTAGTTTTTAATAAGCATTAAAAAAAAATTAAATAATAAGGTAGGGTAAACATTTGTTATTGAATGAAAACTATTTTGTTAATAAAAAATGGAAACAAGTTATTTGTGAGAGGTTTTAAATTAAAAGCAATTAATGGACTTTTAAAATAAAAGAACTATATTAACAAGTAAGTGCTAATGGAATGTCATGTTATTTAATGTTGATCTACTGTAGTGGTCTTAATGAAATATAAATGTTACACCAATAAACAATGTAAGTATACAAATTTAAAGTATCAGACTACATATATGGTTATTAATGGCAAAATAATACACACATAGAAAATTAAATAATAGTCTAAATATTTTATTATTGAAGGAATATAACTTTGTTAACTATTTTTAATGAATTATTGACATGCTGGTTAAAGTTGATTTAAATATTGATAAAGAAGTCATAAGACTTACATTAGCTCTTACAACTATTGTACTTCAGAAAGAGACCAGCCAGACTTTCTTTTCTATTCATTATGCAGAACAAAGCTCACAGGTCAAGCATCCCACAGAATCATACTTTGACAGCAGATATTTTTGAAGCAAATAAACTAGCAATTTCGCAAGACTGTCCAAAAAATAATATAAAACTTTTGAGAAAAAAAATTAAAAATTTCACATTTACTAAATAAATATTTTTGTTTTAAAGTATTATTTAATTATTGTTTCAAAAATTGGTTTTTTAAACATTAATTTGTTTTATTTTAGTATGTGTTTTAATTTACGATTTTATTTTATAGAAATACATGAATAAAACACAAAGTGTTTACTAAACACGTTAAATGACTAAGACCATAGTTTCAAATTTTTCCTGCAAAAGTGCTGGGGGAAATATCTTTTAATTTACAAATTTTCTTTCAGAGAATGGAGAGAGAGGGAGTGCTCAAATTTATCTTGCACAAAAGTGTTTCTTAATTACACAGCTGCACTGCTGAATGTGATACTTTATAGAATCTACTATTTTAAATTCATATCTTGGGTAGATTTTGGCAGAATCTCAAAAAAGTATTTTACATTGAACTTGAGAATAATTTTCATGGAAGTAACAGATTGAAAAAATAAGTCTAGTAGTGAAGGCTTGCATTAGTAATTTAGAACAGAAAATACAATAAAGAAATGCAATTTAGCAAGATGATGAAGTACTTCAAAAAGCAAAATTCATTGAAGAAGATTTTTTAAAAAATTAAAATAGTAGAAATACAAGTTGAATACAATATGTTTCTTTGGTCATTAAGCATTGCTATCCATGGTTTATCTTGTGCTTAATGCTCCAGCAACACCTGGTTAGGCTTGATGCTACAAGAGATTGTTTATACTTGAGAGTTCTTGGATTTTCTGGGGATGAAATATTTAGAATTCTATAATTGTGCTCCAGGATCAATGTTTAGATTATCATCATTGATTTCATTGGATTGAAATTGTATTACTGCAATGCATGTCGTAGTTGATAGACTGTTGTCATTCAAGTCTGAGAACTAATTGAGTCTATTGTTTTCCTCCTTATGGCTTTAGTTCCATGGACAATTGAATGATCATTTTTTTCCATTGGATTATGGTTTATTTGTATTGGTTCTACCTCACTGGTTACTTTGCCATCAGAGGACTTAACATCTAATGTAAGGCTTTCCCATGTTGTCTCCATTTGCTCATCACATTTCCAAACTTGATCTTCCTGAATGTGGTGAGGAGGCTTGTCTTTCTTGAGTTCATCTCCCTTCCATAAATTAAAAGATAATATCACAAAATATCAAATAAACAGAATCATCAGCACATAGTAAATATAATCAAATTTGTGTTTCATAAATTGGTTTGTATAATCATTTTTAATGTTTTATTCTTTTTATCTTTCTTTGTTTTTTTCTTGTTCTGGAGATAGAATGACCATGCTCATTTATGATAATTACAAATGATGATGATGATGATTAAATATAATTGTTCTTAGAAGGGTTGTTGGAAAACTTATGCAACGTGCCATTTAAAGGCTGTTTTAACTTTTACCTGTGATAACAACTGTTCGATTTTTTTTTTTATCATTTAAAAATATATATTGCAATAACAAAATATATTTTTATTTTCATTATGAAAAGAAAGAGAGAGAGGAAGGGGATAAAATTTATCTTTTTCCAAAAAAAAAAATCCAAGATATCCTTTCCTCTTGGCAAAGCTCTTTTGAAATAAAACTTAAATGTGGTTAAAAGCAAAAATGATCTACTTTTAAAAGAAAGATTAAAGAGTTTTTAGCTTCAATTTTTTGAAGTTACTTGATTTATTCAAACAATATATATAATGCTTAAAAAAAAAAAAAGGCTTTGAGTAAATTGCATTAAACAGTAACATTTTCTTCTCTCTGAAGAAGTCCAGTGAACTGGATAAAATATAGATAAGGTTTTTATATCTTTTATTTAGACCTATTTTATATTAATAACTATATATATATAAGAAGCATTTATAGATTTGTTATGAGTAATGGAAGAGGCAATCTCAATTATCTTTAAGCCTTTAAAAAAAAAAAAAGAATTCGATTGTTTCATATTGTTTACATGTGAACAGTGGAACTGAAGCAGTATTCAAAGAAGTGTATAAATGTATTAGATTTATAAATAATCTTGCCAACGAAATTTAATACAAATGGGTGAAATGCAATATGTACACATATTTTGTTAATGAACAGAGAGTAATTAATATCTAATTTTAATACATAATAACATGACAATTCTTTCCACTTTACTCCAGACCTATCTATTGTAAATCTGAGCAGTTAATGGATATTAAATGTTACTGCTCTTGTAAATATCCATTCAGTTCTATATCATCTATGTACCTAGACTAGCATTTAGGTAGAATTAGCTAAATTATACTGAACTGCAATGTTAAAGTATTCAAATTCATCAATTTTTAGGAATTTGTAACCTGGCTGTATTTCCAAGCTTAAAACGCGATATGAACATGCTGGTGTACAATTGGCTTATGGTCTTTTACAGTGAAGAGCTCTTATTTAGAGCATCTGAACTTTTTGTACTTAGTATATCTTTCACCCATCAAACACTTTATTATCATCATCATCATCAAACTAATCTAATATTCAAAAAGCTTTTCATCTTCAGAATATGGATCAACTAAACATTATACTGTTCTCAGTTTTATAATAACTATAGGAACTTATAATACCTTTGGCTAAAAATCATAAAATGTTATGAAGAACTTTTCCTTTATGTAATCAATGAATATCAGATGTTAATTTTATTTTATAGTGAAGTAATTTCATCTTTAAAAACATTTCTATAAAACAATTAAATTGTACCAAATATAGCAAATGATATAATGATATAAATAAGTATATATCCATATTACATTGTGTCTGAGAAAATATTTTCTTTTTATATCACATTACCAGTTGATGAATTTATAATTCACGATATAGATAACTTTAATAAAAAGTCAAGTCTCATTATAAAATGTGTTACATTCATGTGTAAACAACACTGTAACAATATCTCCAATAAAAGAGCAAAATAGCTAAATGTAAACAAAAATCACCACATTCCTAACATCATTTATAACAGCAATAGCAAAACACCAACAACAACTACAGCTAAAATGACATCAATCAAAACAGCAACAACACTAACAACAGTAGCAGCAATTAAAATAACAACACTGCTAAAACAATATTAACTATGGTACTAAAATAACAGTAGCAATAGTGAAAAGAACAACAGTAACAAATAAAACAACTGCAACAATAGCTACTACTACTACAACAACATCTGTTAAAACAAAATACCAAAAGTGTTTTATTTGAAAAGAATTATGTCAAAAAAAAGAGAGAGAGAGAGAGAATAATATATAATCTTTTCTCCAACATAAATTGAACAACATTAACTCCAGCAATTAAAATGAAGACATACAGTAGCAATTGTGAGAAGACCTATAAAACAATTATAATAGCAAATGAAAGTAACAGGAACAGTTTAAATGAGCTAAAGCAATTATTAAAATAATATAGCAGTTGAAAGAAAAGCAATAAACCAATAGAAATGGTCATTAAGATTAGTAACCATAGCAATTAAAACATTAATAAAAGAGCAACAGTTAAATCAATTGAAATAATTGTTAAATCAAAAATATTCCCAGTAACTAAAATGCACGAACAGCAGCAAATAAATAAAACAGCCATTAAAACAACAGTAGCTGCAGAAACAACTAAAAGAACTGTCAAAACAACATTTGTAGCAAAAGATAAAAAAATAGCAATAGCTAAACTAACCATAAAACTAAACAACAAAATCAGCAGTGTAATATTATCAACAATAATAAAAGCAGTAAAAAAACAGACAAGAGTAAAAATTAGTAATGATACCAACTGTTTAAAAAATAGTATCAATTTTGAATGATAGCATTAAAAATATTAACAGATGTTACCATATCTATACAACACTTTAAATGATAAAAAAAAAAGAATTAAAAGGCTCAATTTTTCTAAAAGCCAGTGATTGCAATCTGTGATAGGTGCAAAAAGGTACACGTGTCAAATAAATAATATGTTATTGTTTTTTAATGTAATATATATTTATTTGAACTCATTATGTATACATTAAAGAAAAAAATTAAACAACTGGCTTTATGGCTCAGGAGTTTATAAAAAGTTTGAGTGGTTGGAAATGAGAAGGTTGGATCACAAACCATGGACCTTTAGCACCAGAATCTGTCACTGCACCAAATTACACAGAGCTATATATTGATACAGTTGTTGCTTTATTAAATGTTTGTGTTCTAACTGTAAATAAATAGTTCAATAATAAAATTAAAATGCAATATGCTAACGTTTATTGTTTTTTAATTCTATTATTAAGCTATTTAGTTACAACATAAAAATGTAATATAATAGGCTATTTACATATTAAGCTGATTTTCAGTTCAATGAAATTGAAAAAAATATCATATATTGACAATTTAAAAAAAAAACTATTTCAGGTATTAATATGATGTGTGAAAATGAAATGTAAAAAAAAAAGTGAGATTTCGAAAACCAAAGTTTGTAGCAATTTACTCATCAAAAATCACTACAATAAAAAATATTATAAATTCAAAACAATGAATTAAGATCACATTTTTAATTAGTTTATAATCTTTTCCAAATGACTGCTTTGCAGATATGAGAAGTACATCATTTTTATTTGAGGCATTATGGTGCTCGAGATGCAATTTTCTTTACAATAGTAAGAAAAATCAATAAAACACAAAGATATAAAAAAAATCACCCCATCAGACATTTTCACAGCCACTTCGTCACACATATATTAGTGCCCTAACTTTTAGTGGCATGTGCTTTCCATTTTCTATTTTATTGTAAATGTACCTAATTCTAATATAATTCACTGTACTATTCTTTGATTAGCTTTATTATTTTTTTCTTATTTCCTTCTAAAATGAAATATCTGTATTTTATATTCCCTTGAATAAAGTGTCTTTTAAAAATTATTTTGTAATCATAAATGACAATTATTTAAAAACAAAAAACGTTAGAAAATCTCAAAATATTGTTTGACAAAACTACGGTGAGTAAAACAAAGTGCTTAGTATAGTCAATACAGATACAAATTCCCAAATTAGAATTTAATGTAAATTTAAAACTATTACAAATTAGCTGACAATTACTTTTTTGATGCCAGATTTTTCAACAGCTTCTTTTATCTCTATAGCTTATTTTGCATCAACCATTTTTATCATCTTCTATATTTTTAGATTATTAACTGTTTTAAAGTTGTTTTTTTAAATAAAAAATAAACAATGCAATCTAAAACAAAATAAAGGTTAAAGTCTCAGCACTATTCCTGCTCTGGTTGGCTGCTGTGCCCCCTTGATAGGGTGGTTTTAGGCAGTGCAGATCAGTGCTCGCTATATGTTTTTCTTAATTGGCTTTCCAATTCTGAGCAGGTAGATCGAATGCGGTCCCTGCACATTTGGACTGTTGATTGGGAGACAGGGGCATCTGGAATGGTCTTGACATGGCTCGGCTGCAGGTCGAGAATTTATTATTCAATGGACTTGAGCCTTGGACCTCGCTACCTGTTGTGGTGTTTGGCACAATGCTGGACTTGTCCACCTATTCAGCTGAAGCATTTGGGTCTTCACTTCGGGGCCCCAGGGGTGGGATCATTGGGTGATGGATGGCTTCTCAGTAGCTGGGCCATGTAGATCCATGTATAGATACTCATGTTCAGATACACATTAATATCAACATTATAGCAACTCTTTAATGGACATAATTGTTATCAAGCATATTTACTTTATATAATCAATAATTGTTTTACCTTGTTTGTCACATTGAACACTTTGTAATTCTCAAGGACTAAGTGTACCCAAAATTTTTGTAATCCTTTTACTAATAAAGGTTACTTTTGAAAGATAAAAAATAAAGGGCAAAAAAAATTAATAATGTAACTAAGTAAGATACTATAAATCAAAGAGGCATTTTTTAACTTCGTGTATTGTTAAATTTTCTGTTTAAATGCAGGTTGAGATAACTATGTAATAAAGCACTGTGACCACGTGAGATCATCCCCGATTATAGTTTATTCTAACATTTACATACTTAGAATAACAAAAGACTCTTTAATGATCTCTTGATGCAGAAAAATTCATAGTTTCAATTTATATGGATATTTTTTTAAAAAAATCAAATCTGTTTTTTTTTTTTTTTACCAATATTATACATATAAGTATGAACTTAGTTCTAAATATTTCTGGATCCACATTCTGCTGAGTACTGTTCACATTGATTAATTTAAACAATACACACATGTTTATTTTGCTTCTGCTTACAAAGCCATTTATTGTAAGTAGAACTTGTCACATAGAGCTTGGTGATTTTTGACATTCTAGCCATAATGGTAAAAAATATCTAAAGTTATCTTTAAAGCTGAAGTCTCCATATAACTATATAAGTAAATTACCTTTGATTTATTGAACAGTTAGTAAAAGAAAAATTAGAGGATGACAACTGGGTGAAAGATTGATTAGGTCCAGGATATCAAAATGTATTTCAAAAGCATTATTGATAAACGCCACAGTGTGAGAATGTAGAAAGAATAGGATTACCAGAGTTGTAGCTAGAATTTTGGGCCTATGCTAAATTTCCAAAAAAGGCATTTTTAAAACAGTATTTATCGCACATATTTTTATATTTTTTGAATATATATTAAATAAAAGTGGCTCTATGACTCAGGGATACTATCATCCATTGATTACTCAACCCTACAAAAAATGGCTTCCAAGTAATTTGAAGAAAATTATTTGTAACAGCATTTGATTAACTGAATGCAGGGATAGAGTGGCAAACTCTGAAGCTCAAAATCCAGGGACATGACTCAACTCTGCAATCCAATAAAGCATTTTGGGTATTATATTTATAAGTGAATAATAAAATTGCTCAGATGATCAGCTGATATTCAAGCACCCTAGTGGCAGATTGAGAATTTAACATTACTATTCAGTTAACCTAAAATGAGATATATTTTTAGTATACATCTGAGAATTGATCCTCACTACCTTCAGTTTCAAGACTGTGCAAAATTGTACAGCATAGTGCTGAATGCAAATGGTATGCTCAACTTGCTAGACAGATGTTCAACCATCACAAGATCTCCTAAGCAATTAATTACAAGACTGTTATTGTCAATATTATACTGTCTAATACCTGTTGGTTCCTGTAGTCTTACAAAAAAATAATAAAGTTACTTATAATTAAAAAAGACAATGTTGATTTTTCACTTAATGAATAATATTATTGTGCTTGTGGAGAGGATAGAAACCTTGCATGTGAGTGGTGTAATGAAAATATATTATCCATATTGGATAATGTCTGGTCTAATGAATGACTAATAAAAATTATTAATATATTTCCATCAAGTGGTTTGTGTAAACGTTGTAAGGGCAGTAATTAAACTGTAGTAATTGGCTATCTATATATTCTAAACAGAGTTAAGGATATGTGTAAGAGAATATAATATGGGCCAACTGATGAGTGCTAGCTCAGTATGAAATATGCATCTTGGGATAATACCTCTTTTTTTTATATATCATTGATCTTATGTCTATAATTACACACTTCCCATAAGGTATTAAAAGTGAATAGAAACCAGTCTCTAGAGAATCGTGTAGTGAAAATTATAGAAATATTAGTTATTAAGTGACAAATCTTTAGACTAATGAATGACAAAAAAAAAAAAAATTAAAATATTGATTTTTATTTTTCTTTCTTTTTGAAAACATATTTTTCTAAAACTATTAAACATTTATGAAAGTTCCTAAGCAAGGAACGTCAAGAATGCAATTTAATTAGTTTTAGTATGTGCAAATGTAGAAGATTTTCAAATTCAAGTCTTTACTAAAACAAATTACGATAAGAATTACAAAACACTATATTCAGTAGAGTAGAAAAGATTATCGTGGAAGAATAGTTAAAGATCACTAAAATTCTTAATAATTTTCTTAATATATATATGATTTTTAAAAATCGCATTTAAAAAAAAAAATTCATTACAACATATTAACATCATATTGTCAGTAAAAGAGAAAAATAAATATTTATGCGTATATTATAGATATTTATAAAAAGAAATAGTATATATATAATGCTTATGGCATGGCCTATAACTGAAAGACCAATCAGGAATTTACTTGTTGATAAAAAAAATTATTCTGTTCGATCAAGCTTAATATTTTCCTTTCACATAATCAGATCATCTAGAAATCAATCAAATTAGCAGCCATTTATAATTGAATGAACTTATTCTCCTCCTTAAAAGGGTAAAAAATATATTAAAAAATTTAAGAACAAAAAATAAATGTAAGTTTTACAATAACTATGCAAAGCAACCCATGAAACAGAAAAAAAAAAAAAAAACAATAACATATAATTAACTACATTAGTTCTAGTTTTGAATCCTAAAGTCTCTTTGATAAAGATAAAATCCAGAAATTGGTCTGTAGATGTGGATCAAATTGCTTTACCACCTGCTAATGACTAATTATTAAAACCTATAAAAGATACTGCTAGAATAGTAAAAAAAAATGATTTTATTAAAATAAAATGAAATAATCCAGTATGAAGTGTTGGTGATATTTAAATGATGACTTTTATCTTTTATAGCAAGCTTACTTTTTTGAAAGACTTTTAACATCTTAATAATTTTCATTAGTTATTCATTAGACTAGAAATTGTCCATTTAATAAATTAAGTAGATAATCTCTAGCCTAATGAATGACTAAAAAAACTTCCATCAAAGTGATTTGTGTCAAAGTTGTGAGATCAGTAAGTTTGACACTTATTAATTAAACTGTAGTAATTGGCTATCTATATATACTTTTTTTTTTTTTTATTTAAAAAACTATATTTACATTTGATTCAGTACATACATCGTAACAATCATTACTTTAAAAAATAAATTAAGTTCAAATGTATCCAGTAAATTACATTATCTCCACCTTTCATTTAATCAGTGTTCTGTAAGAGCATTCAGCTCCACATTTCACACCTTGTAGGAACATAACCACCCCATACCAATAAAAACGTTTTTCTTGGCCAAAATTTCAAACCTTTATAAAACATGTCATCCCATTCTTTTTCCATTTTTTTTTTCCAATATATCTTCTTGTTATCAAAGATCAGAGCACACCTAGATATCCATATTGCTCTCATTACATGCACAATAACTATGGCATTATGAGGCTTGAATAAAACAATGTTTTCTTTAAATAAGAGTCTTAGATTCACAATAGGCTTATGAAAGACCATAGATCTCAAATCACTAAAGGCTGTACATTCCTCCATCAGGTGAAGAAAGGTCTCGTCGGATCTGTTACAGCATTTGCATAGAATATCCAGGCCCATTTTCAGCCTTTGGTTTAAAAAAGTGGTGGTTGGCAAAATTCCATTTATCAATCTGAAAATAAATTTCATAACAGACTGTGATGTACAAATAGATTGGAAATTTTTTAGAATTTTTTTTAATGAGGCATTGAGCCAGGAGTTTTCATTAGAAAGCTCTCTATTTTTTAGCTCTTTATATTTTAAATTATCTAAGGTCTCTAAGTTTAGATCATCCTGGATATCCCTGTATGCAATCATCATATCATCAAAATAAGATACTCCGTCCGACCCCAGGTTAGAATCTAATGATAAAGATATGTGTGAGAGATTACGGTCTGGACCAACTGACAAATGCTGGTTCAGCATGAAATGTGCATCTTGGGACTCATACATCTTTCATATGTCTTTGGTCATATGTTTATGATTACATCCCTTTACAAGATTTTAAAGGTGAATAGAAACAAGTGATTACCAGTTGTGAGAATGGTATAAAGAAAATTACCCTTTAGAAATATTATTTTAATACCTTGACTTGTTGCAGCTCTCCATTGCATTCTGACCAGGTCATATATTCACAATAAAAATAGCCAGTATTACTCTTTAAGATACTTCTTCCATGAAAATCATGCTCAAGTTTATCATTAATAATTTTTTAACAATTCTGTTATTGTTTGCTTGCTTCGCAAGCCTTATATAATGAAGACATTCATCTTTGTATATTTAATAGCCATACATCTAAAACTGAAATGTATTGCTTGTCATATGATCTTGCCATGTGTAAAAAATGATTAATGAATTTTAACTTTTCCTTCAATGTTTCTTTGTAGAGAAATACTAGAAAGGACTATGTTAAATTATTAAAAGGATGATTTATCTTTACTAAAGACAGAATTCTAAAATGTAGTGTATTCCTATCCTTAATGATTCCATTATTATAGAAGTTGTCTTAAAATAACACAACTAATGCAATTTTATATTAAACAGACTACCAGAAATAGTAATCTAGTATTCTACTTGTAAGCCATTTCCTTAAGCATGAATAAATAATAGTTTAGCAGATTGCAATGCCAAAAATTAATTTCTGATTACTTCCTTTTCTTTATACAAAGCCCAGTTATTTTTTACTTGTTAAATAGGTTTTATTTAAACTATTACAGTCATTCATCTTCATCTTTGTGTATCCAAAGATCTTAAACCAGGACAAAAGACACAATCCATCTTTTACCTATAGAGTCTGTCTTGATCAATGATTGTAAATATTCTATTGGTTTATTATGCTTTGCCTCTTGTCCTTTGAGCCACATTTGAAAACCGGTTAATCATTAGCAATTTGTGGATTATATCCATCACATATGTACTCTTATTATATTCTCTTTCCAATGGCACTATCAATAGAATATTACAAACATGAAATAACTTTCGATCATTATTAATGGTAGTTTACAATTATTTTTCACCCTTTTAATACAATTTATTAAAGCCTTTCAATTTTAAAAATACATTATTAACTTTAATGAGCCTACAGTATTAAGATGGGGGGGGGGGAGTCTATAAAAAATTTGTGAGACCATGCACCAATTACTTCTAGTATATGACAAAGCATAGCAGGTTTTTTTCTCCTACACAAACTTTTAACTCTTCAAACAAGCTAACATCATCACTAACCTAATATTCAAGTCAGTATATTTACCCACATCCATCCAATCACTTCCCACATACTAATTTGCATAAAGATAGTTGGAAAAGTTTAGCAGGATGGGGGGGGGGGCATTTTAAAAGAACAATGAAATCGATAAAACCAATTAGACGCATTTTTTAAAAAAAAAAACACCCATGTTTATTTTTTTAATATTTATGGAAACTCTCTTGAGACACTGAATGAGTTTTAAAAGGATTTTATCCCCCCCCCCGCGTAGTTTTTATTTATTTATCATCTGTCATAATAATACGTTGTAAAGTTACTAGGGGATACATAACAAATACTTTTTCCAATGTCTATCAATGATATTAATAATGTTTTGTGTTCAAAGTGGAAATTTTTTAACAAATAAATCATACAATACAAAAATATGAACCTGTATTGCATTTAAGTGTAAACATTATGACGTTTGTTAATACATTTAAAATAACAGGTATAAAAATTTTAAAAAATCAGCCAATCACAGTACGACGAAAGTTTAATAAGAAGATTTAATATATTAAGTCTATTATATATTTGTTACGTCAACTATCAATTCAAATTAGTTATAACAATTACAAAACTGGCTCGAGTTTGTTTATTAATTACTGTAGTAACCAAAATGATTAATGAACACAGTTCATAAAAATAAAAAAAAACTCCTATAAACTAATGAAGTACAATATTGAAAAAAAAAAGAGACTGTACTTCACTCATATTTATAGCTTTTATTTTTCAATTTAAGAACTACGATGAGACAGAATCAAATACGGCTGCATCATATGAAAACCTAAGACTTCATCATTTGAAAGTCTTAAAACCTCATAGTTTATTATTCCGTCAAGCAGTAAATAAATAAATAATGATTAATAGCTCATCGGTCATGTGACATTCAAGTCCTAAAGTGGCAGTTAAAAGCAACAAATTTGGGTGTGACGAAAATATCGGCCTCAGGGTGACCTTTATCATTCCATCATCAGATTTTCAATTGAATGGACGGTTGAAGAGTTGGAGTGTGGAGTGGATTGAGGCGGCTATCTTAATATATATATCTGAGCACTTATTGCATATATGTGTAGAGATGATAATCTGGACCAACTGATGATTTCTGGTTTAGCATGAAATACGTATATTGGTGATTATTTACCTTTTCAACATATATGTGTTCAAGTGTATCAGTGTTATGAGATAGAGTAGAGAGTGGTGAAGCATGTGAAAGTCTGTGCTCATATACCCTATCCATTACATATATTGATACAGGTATATAATAAGCTTGTATTTCAGTTATTACATAGTAGAGATGTCTGCCCACCCCTCATGTGTATTAAATGGATTACATCCTGTACATGAGGGGTCAGGATGACTTTCGGTCAACATGGTTGTGATGAGAATTTTTGCCTCAGGGTGGCCGTTGAGCATTCTATCATTAGATTTTCAATTGGATGGACGGTTGAAGAGTTGGAGTGTGGAATGGATTGAGGCCTGTCCATTAAAGTATGAAGATTTGCTATCTTTATGTATCTTAACACATATTACATATATGTGTAAAGATGATAATCTGACCAACTGATGATTACTGGTTTAGTGTGAAATGCGTATATTGGTGATTATTTATCTTTATAACATATATGTGTTCAAGTGTATCAGTGTTATGAGATAGAGTGGAGTGGTGGGTCATGTGAAAGTCTGTGCTCATATACCCTATATATTAGATATATTGATACAGGTATATAATAAGCTTGTATTTCAGTTATTAAATTATCCAAGTAGATTTTTTTTAGTTGATAATCAATTTGAATCTTCAACTCTTGATCTATCACTCTTCTTTGGTGCTTACTAGCAAAGGGATAAGTATCACATAATGTTGTCTCAAGCCTTTAAAAATGAAAATATAATTCTAAAAGTTCAACCTTAAATTATATAGACCTAAATAAGAAAAAAATATTTTCAGGAACATGAAAGTGAGAATATAGATAGATAAAATACAATTCATATGTTTTTATTTTATGATACCCTGTGTAGTTTAGTGCTATGAAAGAATGGTGGACTTGAAAATCAGAATTGGATTGCATTTAGAGGGTCATTTCAGATTCTTAAATATCATACAACATAGTAACAAATTTTTTTTCACTTATTATCAGTTAACATAATAAAATTTAAAAATATTGGATTCTTAAGAGCATAAATACACCAAATCACTTTTTAACATAGCAAGAAGCTTGCCATTGCACAATTTGCATTTATTTTAAAAATTGGTAACAAAAAAGCTATGTTTAAATACTATGGCATTTAATTATAAATTTTGTGTTAATTGAAGCTAATGATAGATAAGTCTTTAATTAGTTCATTATATGACAAAAGTTTCTCTAACAATTCCCCTCCCAATGGAAGAACAACAATGATGGTGTTACAAGGCACCTTAGTAAGAAATTTGACAGTTTTCCATCATTTTATCCTCTAACTCATATACTATACAGCAGGGGTCCCCAACCTTTTTGCACTTAAGAGCACATTCTATAATACCAGCCAGGTGGCGGGCACCATTTATTTTTTCAACCAGATGGAGGGCACCATTTATTTTTTCAATGTAAATTTATAGCTGGATATTGTTAATAATGCACATAATGTACAAAAAAATATTTATTTCAAAAATAAAATTTTAACATATAATTAACGTTTATATTTTTACACTGTAAAAGTATAGTATGCCCTACAATTTGATTACAATATAATACAATAATTTATAAGTAATTCTAAAAATTAAATTTATTTGTATCAGATAAATAATTTTTTATCGTGTTCGGATAGTGGCCACGTAAAATGGTCTGCAGGAACCATGGTGCCCACGGGCATAGGGTTGGGGACCCCTATTATATAGTATACCAAATTTTCTGACTAATATTGGGTGGTTTCCTAGGATGTCTATTTGAATAAAATGTAATCAAAATAACCACAGTAGTACTCTTGTATGAAAAATTATTAACAAAGTAGAACTGAATAAAAATAATCAAAAAGATTATCCATAAAGCAAAAAAATATAAAAATCCCTTGTCTAAATTTATAGCATTTATAATAAAATTTTAGAACTAAGAAATAATCTTAGATAAAAAATTCAGTTTACCAACAATAATATGATTGCTCTTTTTAAGTAATTTATGACATCCATCATACTAAAATTTTATTGAGACATTAGAATGCAAGAAGAGATGACTGTAGATAATTAATAAGCATTAGACTTATTGAAATAGTGGCTAATGTTTTCTAAGTTCAGTACCAAACTAGCAATGAATATCAAATCAAATGCAGTAATGCTGCAAAAATAATTTTCCATTTTTAGATGTTGTGAAAAGTTAATAATATTGATTATCACATTCTGATTTGATGCTGGAATAGGTGTTGTGTCTTCAAAAGTTAAAGATTCTTGTAATGATTCCTAGTTAAATAAAATGGAAAAAAAGAAATCATGATTTGGCCAACCAAACTGAAATGATGTGCACAGCTGAACAATTTGGTGCTTGGATATCACGTTATCTCCAAAGCATAATGAAAGAGAAAAAAGCATTCTAAATTAATTAAAATTCTTCAAAATAAAAAAACTTGTTGACTAATCATCTCAAGCATATTCAGTGGCAATTATTTACATGGGATATGAACTAGGACATTTATAGTTATGCAAAAAAAAAAATTTGATTAAGAAAGTGAAAAAATATTTAGATCATTTAATTCAAATATTTTTTAAATAATCTGCGATGTGTTTGGCTTAAATTTATTGTTTCCCCTGAGTTTTAAATATAAATATATACCTTTATTCCAGTTAGCATTGACAAATGGTCTAGCAAAATATTTCATAAAGTAAAATTTCACATAAAAAGTAAGCAATTATAATGAGTTCCCTGTGAGGAAAAATTAATTTGTTACTTTCAACATGTTTGAGATCAGGTGGGCAGCAATATAAGATGGCACTGAGAGTGAAAGTCCGAGTTCGAATCCCATAAAGGCTATTATGTAAAAACTCTTAAAATAATAAAATATTTTTTAGTTAAAGTTAACTCTTTGAATCAATTATGGATTTAAATAAAACTTATAATAAAAAAACAAATATAAGACAATGTAAACAAAAAAAAATTACTCATTTTTAATATAAAAAATATTTGTCAAAAATCAAAATTTGGATTTAAATTGAAAACCGAAATATTAATAGTTTAAATAATCTGGATAATCAACAAAATATTTCAAATATTTAAGAAATGTTTATTTAGGAAATATATTTTGACATTTAGGAATATTTTAAACATTCTAAAGTCGGTGAAACTTCTTTAAAAATTAATTAATGAAAAAGATCCAATGGCTGAATCATATTTTCAAGGCTACCAGTGAGAAACAATTCAGGATTTACTTTTCAAATCATACATACTATCCCCATTCATGAATTTACGTTAAAATCATATTTTAAACCAATTCAAAATTTTATCTTAATACCCAAAGCTTATAAATTTCAGTAATTAAAATTAAAAGACCTTTATAAAACTGAAAAAGTCTCAGAGCAATTGATTTAAAACTATAATGCTGGCGAGCAGTAGAAACTTGAATCAATTTCTAACCAATGAAAACTGATACGAAAAATATAGAGCAATAAGGAGGAAATTATTTACGATATCCTTTTTATAATTCAACCAAATCACTGGCTTCCTCTATATATATATGTGTGTGTATGCATTTAAATGCAGGTAATAGTGTAATAAATCCAAAATTAAAAATTCTTGAATCAGTTATCTGTCTGCTACTTCTATATACTAATATAGCATGACCTCTTTAGCAACAAAGCATTTAACTGCCTTCCTCTCAATAAACAAATATATATTGCAGAAATAAAACTTAAACTCTTACTAAATTATGAAAGAGTCTGCCATTATAAAGTTTCTTTTAAAAACTAAGTACTATTCATCATCATCATTATCAACCATAATCAATCCACTGCAGGATGAAGGTCTCTCCAAGTTTAATCCATCTTCTCCGATCTTTAGCTTCTCTTCTCCATATCACCCCTGCACACTTTCTTATTTCATCCATCCATCTCACATGTGGTCTCTTTCTGGGTCTTTTACAATCTCTTGGAATCCAGTTTAAAATTTCAATTGTCCATCTATTATCATCTCTTCTAGCAATATGTCCAGCCCAACTCCACTTCAATCTTTTAATTTTTTCAATGAGGTCAGTAACACCTGTTTGTTCTCTTACCTATACATTGCGTTTTCAATCTCTTTTTGTTACTCCCAACATACATCTCTCCATACTTCTTTGAGTGGTCTGAAATCTCTGTATTGCTCTTCTATTGAGTGTCCAAGTCTCAGATCCATAAGTAAGAACTGGTAAAACACATTTGTTAAAAACCTTCCTTTTCAAACCAAGTTTAATTCTATGATTAATTTCCTCCATTATGTTTCCATCTGTATTAATAATCTAACCAAGGTATTTGTAACTGTTAACTTCTTCTAATTCATCATAATCAATCTTTATTTTTATATTTTGAGCAAATCTATTAAACATTACTTTAGTACTATTACATTGTTGTATTCAAACATTTTTACCATCATTGACACTTCTGTTATTTAGTAAATAGATAATGCTTACTGATTTTTTTTTCTTAAGTTGTTAAGTTAAAGAAGCACTGCAAATAAAATAAAAAAGAAAGTATAGCAAATTTTTAAAACATTTTTAACCAAATTCCCAATAGCCTCCAAGTAAGACAGTTGAAAGTATGAATTCTTAGTCACATATAGTGTAATATTAATATTGATTATGACAGAAAGTGCCATAAGTTCACCTGGCACTTTAAAATATCAAATAAATTTTATTCAATTTTAAACTTGTGTTTGTTTAAATATAAATTGATAAATGTAGGTTTCTTACATCTCTGCTTTTTAGCACTATTAACTTCTGCATTGATTAAAATGTAAAAATTAGATTAGCAATGTTGAAGTGTTTTGACTGTAAAAAAGGTTATTTTTTTGTAAACCGTATTGGACTTATGAAAAATTTGATATGTGGATTTGAGAATATATATAAAGATTGGAATAAAAATAATGATTGATAATACTAACATAAAAAAAATAGCTATGAGTTTTTAAATAATTCAATAACAAAACCACCTGAAAAAGATAGCCTAGATTGCTTTGTAATAATATCTGCCACAGAGAATCATTTTTAATTATTATTATTATTACTTTTTATTATTAATAATATTAATTCTAAACAGAGGGTAATCAATTCTATATTAAATCAATATTGTTTGTGTTGAATGTGAGGAAACTATTGATTTAAAACACCTGATAGAAACTTAAAAAAAATAATAGTGGCCATCTTACCTTTGTACCTAAATTCACTTATATAGGCCAATCTTAATTATTTTGGAATAAGAGTATGAAGATTTTATATTCTTCACTTTATTTCCATTTACTTTATTACATGGAAATAAAGTGAAGAATATAAAATCTTGATGCTTCTGTTTTCAGATACTTAAGATTGGCCTATATAATTGAATTTAGATAGAAAGGTAAGATAGCCACTATTATTTTTTTAAAGTTTCTATCATGTGTTTTAAATCAATAGTTTCCTCACATTCAACACAAACAATATTGATTTAATATAACAGTACAGCTCATGTGATAAAAGGTTGATTACCTTCTGTTTAGAATTAGTTTGAAACTGCTAGTAAATATATAAGTCAATTACATTAATTCTAACATCTCTGAATATTAAAACACTGTAAATATTTAAAATTTCATGAGTGTTAATATGTATAATAAAGTAAATGAAAATAAAGTGTAGAATATAAAATTGTCATGCTCTTGTTCCAAAATATTTAAGATTGACCTAAATAATTGAATTAAGATACAAAGATAAGATGGTCACTCTTATTTTTTCAAAGTCTCTATTATGTGACTTGGATTGAGAGTTTCCTCACATTCAACAAAAATATTGATTTACTACAACAATACAGCTCACATGTAAAGAATTTATTACCTTATGTTTGGAATTGCCAATTGAAACTGTGCTAGTAAATCTACTAGTCAATTATATTATTAATATTCAGTAAAATGAAGAAAGTGTATTAAGATTTTATTCTAACTTGGTTGCTTCTGGCTATTTCAACATTTTTTAATTTCTGGAATTAATTATTTATTGTGCTTCTGATTTATACTTGCATATACTTCTGAGCAATAGCATAATGGTCATTGGATAAAAGAAAGGATTACTGGCTACTTTCTGGAAGTGTACTATGATAGATTAAAAAACCTGTTGCATTCAGTTATGTTATCATAGTTGCAGCATTTCTTCCAACAGTGAGATAATTTTCTATGCAAACATATTTACAATATTCTCCCTATTGTAAATACAATTTCCATTTCTGTGGATCTATTACTCAAAAAATATTAACTAAAAACCAAAAAAAAAAAAATTAATAATAATAGATCACGTCTCCAAAAAAAACTATGGATATATTTCTATTATGTGAACTAGTTAGAAATAATTATTTAAATTGAATCGGAAAATTTCAAGTTATATTTTTATATATTTATTTAAAATGCATATCAAGCTAGCAGTAGACTCTAGCATTAAATCATCTCATGTCTAAAATACCAATGAAGATTGCAGCCATCAACATTAGAGGTATCAATTCTCTGATGCACATTAATGCCATTAAGCATTGGTTTACCTCTGTATCACCCCACATTATGTTCATGGGAGAAACTAAATTTCATCAAAAATCCAATCTTCAAATTCTTCCAGAACTCAATACACTAGGCTACAGTCAACTATAATGCATCTGAAGGGGTGGGGATCATAATTAATAATAATCCCCCCCAACAAATTTAAAATTACTTACCTAGATAAGAATATAATTTGCTTAAATCTCACATATGGCACCAGCTTGTTAAATGCCTTTTATATATATACTCCAAACTGCCATCATACATACCTCCGAATAATAAACACCATCAATATGCTTACTTCCAACAGCAGCACTCCAGCAATCATACTTGGGGATTTTAACACCTCCTATGAAACCTTTACTAAAAAATACCTACATCTTCTTCTCAGGGGTTTCATTAATGGGAAGAGGTTTTTTCCCTCAGCAAGCATATTCATTTTACAACAGAAGGTATAAAACTCTCATAGATCTGATGTTTTATACATCAGACCTACATCACAACATAGATGCCTCTTTACAACCGGTTTTTGTTTCAGACCATCATGCACTAATGGTCTCAACAACCCTTGATAACTTTAAACCTCTGGTCTTAAATCAAACGATTAAAATGCTAACAAAAGCCTCTGCCAATGAAGCCATTATATCCGAGGCCTATATCCTCTTCTTCAAAATAGATATACTAAACACCCATCCTGAGGAGGCTTGGTTTGCCTTTGTTGGCATACTTCAATCTCTAATTTCACATTACACTAAAGGCAACAAAGGCCCTACCACCCTAATGATTGAACTTGACCAGATAAATAGAGAAATTAAGAATTGCTCTACTGATCCACTACATATAGATGAACTACTTTCGCTCAAAGCAAAATACAAAGAAAAACAGATATCCATTGCTGAATACATTTTAGTAAAAAGAGCCCAGAATTTTCTTTTGGGGCCAACAATGCTGGACCAGGGGCTACTTGAGATGGGCATTAGGAGCTCACAGAAAGAACATTACCCCAGCCTCACTTAACATAGATGGTAGTCATATAATAGGCCACCAGATGATTACTCAGTTCGCAATGCATTTTAAAAATCGCTTACAAAAGGTCACAAATTCAACTAACAAAGACCAACTCAAGCACTCTAACCTAGAGAGCCATGACATAACTCCTACAGACCTCAAAAACCACCTCTATTCCTTAGTTGATAATGTACATCCTGGGATGTATGCCATCCCTAAATTCCTACTATTACACCTTGATCACTTCACAATTCCTATACTAATGAAAATGATTAACCATCTTTCAATGGAAAAAAAAGAAATCATGAATTTGTATCCAGTAGCCCTGGTCCCTTTTTTAAAAAAGAACAAAGATCCTTCAAGCATAAACAGCATTAGACCCATCTCCATGACCCCCATTCTAATTAAAGTTATTGAGGGGGTCATCAAAGAAAAAATTCAACACAAGATACTAGACAATATTTCACAGTACCAATTTGCCAGAAAGGGATCTTCTGCCCCCACAGCTATGGGGGGAGGTAAAGACGCTACTTCATCACATCAGGAAAAATAGAATGTCAAGACCAATAGCAGTGCAGCTTGACATCTCTGAAGCATTCGATTCAATCAACATCGACATCCTCCTCTCAATCCTTAATAACCTGGACATTCCATTTCAAATCATAGGCATTATTGAGAACTTGCTTTACAATCATCAGGTTCATATTACATTAAATGGTACATACACAAATGGTTTTCTACCCAACATTTTGCTGCCACAAGGATCACCTTTGAGTGCCTCGTTATTCATTTGCTACTTGAACCCTCTTTTAAGGCAGATAGAAAACTCTCTCCCAGGAGTATACATTCCTCGACTCAGAAAATTCATTAAATTATTCACTTATATGGATGACGTTCTCGTCATACTCCCAGATCAAAAACATCTGTCAACTCTATATTACATAATAGACTAATTCTCAAATGAATCACAGTTAAAATTCAATCCAGATAAATCAGCCTCATGGAAAATCTTAACGGGAAAGAAAATCAGCTCTAAATTTCTGGCCATGCCCCAGGACTTCCTTGGTTTTCCTGTTTACATGTCTTAAACACTATCAACAATCCAAAATTCCCTCTCAAACCTCAAAATCAACAATCCAACACTCTCTAGGGTATACCTTTCACTACAAGGGAAAGTATCACTTCTCAATATGAAAGTTATATCCAAAATTGCTATCTTCCCATAATCATATTAACAAAATCATTTATAAGAAAGATCAATAGACAATGCTCCCAACTCCTCTGGAGAGGGAAAATAAATTCCATAAGTATGGCGGGGATGCAACTCCATCGTAAAGTGAATGGTATGTCGTTGCATTCTATTTTCTCCTTATACTATCAGAAATCCCATACTCTGATTTATAACTTGGTTTTAAAACATGGCAACTTCATTACTTCAGAAGTAATTCACCCAACTGACAAACCACCACCTCATAACAACTCCTGGCTTGTATCTCAACCAATATCAGATATTCACCAATACCATTTTCAACTCCAAAATCTCTATATGGGATGCACATCTAATTTTGCACCCAATCATCAATAATATAAAACCGTCCTTAGGGATCAACAATCACAAAATCACCTCCTTATTTAAATTCCTTAAATTAGAACCCAAATTTCTTATCTTCTTAATTAAGGTAAATCAAAATACCATGCATACTAATCACTTTTTACACTTCAAGAGATATCTAAATAATATTGATCCAATATGCCCAGTCTGCAAGACTCAAGAGGATACTTTTGACCATATTATTAAATCATGCCCTCAGCTGGTAGGCATTAGATTGCTAATATCACAAAGTTTGAGCATTGACTTTTACAAAATTCTATAATTGAAAGACTCCTTACAAAGTAGACAATTTCTTTTCATTAGACTTTCATTGTTTTTAGTTCATACAATCTGGAGTGTCAGTTGCAAACTAATCTTCGCCTTCCCACCTCCAAATCAGGATGTCATATTTATCAATCACCTTAATAAGTTAAAAAGTAAAGACCTTATCCTGTCTTCAAAATTCCTCTATAATGAGACATGGAATCTCTTTCAAATACCAAAAATCACCTAAGACATAAACAATCACACACAAAATTTGATACTAGCATTTCCATTAGAGATTCTCCAGGGATTAAACTTTAGATCCATCACAGATTCTCAATTAGGATGTTAGAACTTCTTACCAAGAAAGACAATGTATTCACATATTCTTAGATAATCAATTATTTTTCATTAATAAAGTTATTTTTGAAACTAAATTCTTTTCTTTTTCTTCCTTAACAATACTATTTAAGATCCATTACTTCAATTATATATGATTCACACAGACAAAAAATTAAACAAACAAAAAAAAAATTCATTAAAATTCGTAAATTAATTTTAAAAATGTAAATTTTATGAGTATATATATTGTTTTGTGGTAAAATAACAGCTTTTTTTTTGTCCCTTCAGTAACATGTAAGTCTCATGTCTCATATTTTCACCAAGTCAAATTCACTCATTCAATCATAGCAACTTTTTTTTTTTTTAAAAAAAAATAAATTTCCTTTAAAATGGCTTCAAGGCATAAAACCAGAGATCTTAGTAATAGAGTATTTGTGAAGTTGTTTTCATGAATTATTAAAATAAAAATTAATAATTTAATAGAAAAAAAAAATTTGTATTTTGAAGAAAAAATCCATTCATGAAATAATAAAAAGAAAAACATAAATCTAATAAAATTTTAAATAAATATCAAAGAAAGAAAAAAAATTTTTTTGGGGTGTGAACATATACACATTCATTCTCAAAATGTAATATGTACTCTCAAATTAGTATTCTATCTGCTTCAAAACTGCATGCTTTTATTTTTAATATCCACTACAGCCTTCAGCAGCAGCACCTATATTTTTAAAAATAAAAAATGTATTATTTTACCTAAACAGTTATAAAACAGACAACAGATTGCAAATACATTAATAATATCAGGCATTTAATGAACTTGTTTTTTCTTTAAATTTTACTTTTATGTGTGTGAACTGTATTATCAATATATGCATATGTGCAATATATATATATTAAAATGTTTTTAAAACATTTCATAGAGTTTGCTATCATCTACATATTTCAGTGGAACAAAATTGTATTTTTGTAAGACTGTATTTCATTTTGATGAAGAAATCTATGCAGGACAAATTTGAGAGAAAAAAAATTATTTATTTTTTTGTTGGAAAAGCAGCAACTTGTTTATTATAAACCTTTGAAATAATGGTAAAATTGTATACATGCGTTGCATATTAATCTAACTAAAATGGATAATGTACTTCCGTATTTATAAATAATATAAGATTACAGGTAAAATAGCTAGCCACCATAATAATTTTGCAAAATATACATTTTAAAATAAATATTTTTTTATTCATATTAAATAAAATTTTAAAAATGTAAGCAGAATGTATAAAATAAAAAAAATTATATTTTTTCTTTATACATGTGCTGTTTTGTTTTTAATAACTGAATATTTTGTTGAGGACAAACAAAGGATACTCTCAAACCAAGTCACAAGATAAGAATGGTTGTTTTCTAAGACTATCTTGTGACTTCGTTCGAGAGTATTCTTGGTTTATACTCAACAAAACATTGTTGACTTGTTGAAACAATAGAGTTTAATTCTCTTCTGATGAAATTACATACAAATACTGTGCTTGAAAATTAAATAGTGATTTAAAAAGATTATGATAACAAACTCAGTTTGGAAGATATCATGTAATAAGTTTTAACATGATGATGACAATATTAAGTCAAAAGATGAAAATTTCCTAGATCAATTCTAGCTTAGGAAAATGGGGAGAAAACACAGCTTGGTCACTGTAATGACCAGGTTGGACTAAGCCTGTGATTTTGCTACTCTTACTTCTCTGTCTTAGAAGTAACTGATTACATGACTACAGATAATATTTAGATAGTGATGGCATTATTATTAAAACTATTCTAGTTAATCCTACTTTCAAATAATCATTTACTGGATGTAGCCAAAAAAAAAAAAAAAGAAATATATTTAAATTTTTAAAAAAGTCGACAAAATATGGAGGAACTATGGACTGAAGTTTCACTGTATTCAAATGGTTTTTGAATATGATGAAATGTCAATCCATAGTTTCTGAATATTTCATCTGTTTTTTTTTTGTCCCAGAATTAAATAATGTATCCTGGATTGTATTTTATTTCCCTATTACTGTTTTGTGAGGAGGAGAGGCTTGAAATTTTACTGAAGTTTATCCAGCATACTGAAGGTTTTCTGGATGTTACATTATATGTTTTATGCATAGACCGTCCATGCACTCAACATGACGATAACAATTCTAGAAAATTAAAAAGTTTGCACAAATAAATATCAAAAATCTTTTTGAATAAATAAAATCAAAAATTTTCTTAAAGTTTATAAAATCTTGAACAATGATTATAAATATTTGTTTTCTTCAGTAAACCATTTTTAAATATATATAAGTCATTTGTAATACAAGATTATTCCAGAGCAAAGGCTTCTCTGACAACATGCATAGAGGAACAGTAAAAAAGGAGTACTTACCAAGCTTGCCAAATGCGGGATTTTTTTCTTTTACATTTTGTTATTTGTAAAATTAAAATCAAACTTGTTAAAATTAAAGGTACTTATGTATTAGTCTGGCAGTGATGAAAATCACTGGCACAACAAATGTGTATATAAAGACCTAATTAAACACATTTGCAATCTTCTAAAAGGGAATAAATTAGATTTTGTGAATATTAGATAATAATCCGATGAGAAGAAAGTTATTAGTCAAAATAATGTTTTTGCTGCAGAATGTTATGGCCATGATATCACACTTTATATCTACAGGTCGGATAAACAATAGCAGTGTTTCATTCAGAATTGTCGAAAGAGAGTAGCCATTCATAATGAAACTTGATTCAAAATAAAAAAGGTTCAGTCCACCACAATGATGCTAAGAAACAACATTTTGTAAATGGACAGTATTGTATGGTTAAATATATAAATATTATTTTTATTTCTCTTGGTTTAGTTAATAAAATTATATATCACTTTTCCAAATAAATATTGCCAGACTAATATGTAAGTAAAATCTTACCACTAGATTAATATATAAGTACCAAATTAAATATATAAAATATCAGATGGCTATTAAACATGCATAATTTCTGGGGATATTAAAATTATATATATGCACACACATATTTAGCAATTATAAATAATTTGAGTGGCAAGATTAGTTATTCATCTTAATAGGTGATATCAAATGCAGATAATTCAGATTTATGCCTCAACAAATTCTCATTGTGATAATGAAGTAGAGAATTTTTATATGGATGTATAAAAGACTTTTGATCAGACAATAACATTTTAAAATTGTTATGGAGACTTTAATGCTAGAATTGTTAAACAATTGAAAGGTGAAAATGCTCTAGGTAAATTTGGTTATAGTAATAGAAATGAGAGAGATCATAGACTTTTGGACTTTGCAAAAAAGGGAAAACTTTATTTTATGCATTCTTTTTTGAAAAAAATGTTAAACAGAAATGGATATGGACGCATCCAAACGAAAGTACAGTAGAATTGGATTACATTTTGACTAGCAGAAAATATGTATTTCAAAATTGTAACGTTTTTAATAAAGTTAACACAGGGAAATAATCATCGATTGCTGAGATTAAAGATACATGTTAATGCAAAACTAGAGAGACAAAAACTATTAAGAAAAACAATACTCACAATTGATATTCTTAATCTAATGAATTTAAATTAGAAGTTGCAAATCGTTTTAAATTATTAACAGATTTTGAGCATGATTCAGATTCACGAAATCAATAGGAAGATAACTGATAAACACTTTTAAAAACTGCAACAAAGATAGCTGGTACAAAAAAAAAAAAAAGAAGGAATATGAAAATATATAAAAATGATGTATTAAGAAAGATAAAATATTTTGAATTTTCTAAAATGGTGTGAAAAAGGGTTGATAATGATATAAAAAAATATAATTGTAAACTAGCAAGAAAAGTTATGAAGAAACTAAAAATCTCAAGAGAGTAAAAGATCTTGGTATTGGTAGGAAACATATATGCAATAAGAAAAAAAGATGAAACTATTGCTAAAAAGAGATATGACATCATGAAATGGGTAGAAGAGTTTTATCAAGAATTATATAGTAATAAAGAACAAGTACCTCCTATATCTATTACATCTTCTGAATTGCTCAGAATTTTAAATGAAGAAGTGAGACATGCAATTAAATTTATGAAAAAGGCAAAAGATCCAGATAATGATGGAATTATAATCGATATATTAAAAAAAAAGCATGTGAAGGAATAGAATTTTTTTTGGCAAAGTCATATAGCAATGTTTAAATGATAAAGATGTACCAGATGATTGGAAGTATACAGTATTAATGTTAATATTTTAAAAAGATGATAAAGTATTAGAAATTATAGAACTATCAGTCTTTTATCAGTTCTATATAAAAAAATTTGAGAATTACAACTCGTCTACAGCAAATTTTGGACTTTAACCAACCAAAAGAACAAGCTAGATTTAAAAGTGATTTTAGTACAGTGGATCATATCCAAGTATTGAGACAAGTTATAAAAAAGACTAATGAATATGAGTTGTCATTGTGCTTTGGATTTGTAGATTACAAAAAGGCATTTGATTCTATAATAATTTATTCAGTGATTTAAGCATTGGATCATCAAAGTATAGATCCAGGATATTGTCATATTCTAAAAAAATATTTATAAAAATGAAACAGTAACAATTAGATTAAGATACTCATTCTAAAAAGATCAACATTGAGAAGGATGTAAAACAGGGTGACTCCTTATCTCCAAAACTTTTTACAGCAGTGCTCAAGAAATATTTTATTGATTAAAATGGGAAGTTCAAGAAATAAAAGTAAAAGGAGATAATTTAAGTCATTTAGATTTTGCAGATGATGTAGTTGTTTTTGAAAATAATGTGTCAGAGATACAGGAAATGTTGCAAAAGTGAGCAGATGAAAATAAGAAATTAGGACTAAAGGTAAATTTTAAAAAGATTAAAATAATGTTCAATGGATTTTCTCAAAAGATGAAAATAAAGATTGATAATGATGAGTTAACAGAACTTAACGATTACAAATATCTTGGCCAGATTATTACTATAGATCAAAACATAATGGATAAAATTAATCATAGGATTAAACTTGTTTGGAGTATTTTTGGTAGAAATACTTTAATATTAAAAGAAAATATGCTTATATGTTGGGGGGAAAGGTTTTTTATAAATGTGTTACTTGTTCTTACATAAGGATGAGACTTGGCACCCTAATATAAGAACAATACAGAGACTTCAGACAACTAAATGAAGTATGGGTAGATGTATGTTAGGAGTGTCAAAAAGAGGTCAAAAATGAAATACATGTGTGAGAGAACAAATAGGGTGTTACTAATATCCTTTAAAGAATTAAAAGACTGAAATGGTGTTGGGTTGAACATATTACTAGAAGATATGATAATAGATGGACAATTGAAATCTTAAACTGGATTCCAAGAGATTGTAAAAGACCTAGAAAGAGACCACATATGATATGGATGGATGAAATAAGGAAGTGTGCTGGGGTGATGTGGAGAAGATAGGCTAGAAATTGGAGATGAATTAAACTTGGGGAGATCTTCATCTTGCAATGGATTGATTAGGGTTGAAAATGATGATGATAATCCAAAGAAAGTAATATTAATTATAGTGATTAAATATTACCAAATATGTTTAGTTGTTTATTGAAAAGCAATGGGTTTTAGATTAATTTCACAAAAGAATATGAAAACAAAAACCTAAATCAGGTCAAATAAAACAAATAATTTTGCTCTACCTTTATTTCATACGGATACTTGCACAACTAACTATCCATTTCACAACTAGTCATATCTAATTTTTTTCATACTTTTTGATGAATTTGTCTGTAACTTTTATGAAAGTGCAGTAAGTAGTTTGACTTTTAATATAAAAAAAAAAACAGAAGTGTTTTAATAAGTACATACATTAATATTTTTTATATTTATGTAAATATACACCTAATGTTATTTTATCAACATTAATATGTAGTTAATGAATGGCGCCTGACGAGCAATTAGAGTTAGGTCGATTACCAATTGGAAAAACAAATTTAAACTGGTCAATTAAATAAAATTGTTAACCCTATATCATTTCGGTGTTGAAACATAAAACGAATTAAACCATAGACAAAGTAAAATCTCATTTAAGTTTAACTTATTAACTTTATCTATATAACTAATTATTTTCATATCAAACTAATCGACTTTTATCAAGTTTTTCAAAACAATCAAAAATTAATTTATTTTATTTTTTCGGAATCAATATTATAATTTGGAAAGTAAACATTTCTTGTATCATTTGCTGTTGGCTGAAACAATTAAATTTCAATATATTTTTTTTTTTTGTAAATAAAATTTAAAAAAAGTAATTAATGGTTTCCATTAATTACAATTTGGATTAATTAAAAAAGAAAATAAAGTTTACATAATTATTTAAAATAATTAAAACACTTCAGAGTATCCTAACTTTTGTAAAAACTAACGTAAAACTTCTTCCTCTTATATATTTGACAGAATTTTTTGGGGTTTAATATTTATAAAACTAGATTGAAACTGAAAAAAAAATAATTTTTTTATATTAGTTTTTATATTTAAAAAAAAAAAATTAACTGACCATATTTTTAAATTTATATATATCAAAAGTTTAATCTCACTTGGTGGAAAATGTTATCAAGCATTTTATGTTAAAATCTCTGCCTGAAGGCAGATTGAGTAATAAGACAATATGATACGACCAATACCCAGCAAGTCAAAATTTTGAATAAATCATGCTAACTTTTACGATCTTAATGTAACTTGTTTCCGCCATTGTTAATTTAAAGCACAGAATTTTTTTATTTTCTCACCAATCTAAGCATAAATCTTTTCAACAACTTATAAAATTTTTAGTGATGTTAGAGAAGAAATCAGAGTTAAAACCACAGCCAGCAATGGTTTATTTAATGCAGTGGTAGAGGGTCAGATTTTGGAGTGTAGAGTCCTCAAATTGATTCCATCTATGGCAGGGGTGGGCAAATAGCAGCCTGAGGGCCACATGTGGCCCTCTAAAGGTTTTTATGCTGCCCACCAAGACAATCAGAAAATTTTCACCTTGAACTGAGATTTCCTTCTCATGTACAACCAAAGATTTGTCTCATATTTTTCACTAGGATAGCCATGTCAATACACATGCACAGTGTAGATACAATGTGCAGTGCTTTTCCAGTTGATCTGTTTAATTTCAATTTTGTCTTTGCATTAGCAAATATATACATTTCCAACTTTAGTGAAACCATGAACTCTCCGAAAAAATGTAAAATCAGTGATGAATGTCGTGTGTTTAATGAAGAATGGACAAAACAAATATTTTTTGGTAATACAGGGAATAAAGCAGTGTGTTTATTGGGTCATGAAAAAAAGAGTGTGGCCCTCCGCTAACCTTTACTTCCACAAAATGGCCCCCAATGTGGCCCTCCACCAATCTATGCGACCCTCGAGCCAAAACAATTTCCCACCCCTGATCTATGGCATTTCTGGTGCTTACTCTTTTTATTAACTCTGAGCAATAAGGTCATCAATCATTTTTTGTAAAGTCAAACGTTCATTGTGTTTGAGCTCCAAACTATAGGCTGAATACAATAATTCAATTTAATCAAACAAACAGAAAATGTTTAATTTCCTTGAGGGGAAATCAATTCAGAAATATTTAGCTCTTGAATAATTTCTAGATGCTTATTTTATTGTTACATTAATGAAATATTTTCACTTTCTTGGACAATCTTCTCCGGTCTTTTCAAGTTAATTTATATCGCAAATATCCACTAGTATAAAAACTCCCGATCACTCTCTCTCTCTCTTACCATAAATGTATTAAGTAAACAATCTTCACTTATCAGGGTAAGTTAATATATGTGTGTGTGTGTGAGTGAGTGAGTGTAAATAATAATATTAAATATCCTATGTGTTTGAAAAGGAAGGTTTTTAATAAATGTGTTATACCAATTCTTACTTATGGATCTGAGACTCAGATTTGGACATTGACAGAAGAGCAATACAGAGACTTCATACCACTCAATAAAATATGGAGAGATATATGTTAGGAGTAACAAGAAGAGATCGAAAATGAAATACATTGGTGAGAGAACAAACAGGTGTTAATGACATCACTGAGAGAATTAAAACATGTGAAGTGGAAGTAAGCTGATAGTTGAAATCTTAAACTAAATTCCAAGAGATTGTAAAAGAGTAAGAAAGAGACCACATGTGAGATGGATGGATGAAATAAAGAAGTGTGCTGAGGTGATGTGGATAAATGAGGGTAAAGATCAGAGAAATTGGATTGAACATAAACTTTCATTCAGTGTATCAATAATGAGAGATGATAGTGTGTGTGTGTGTGTACACTATCTCAAATATAAACTTTAATATTATCAACTAATATTTAACATAAACAATGAAATTATACATGTATCATAGCAAAATATAATCCTCAGCAGGTATGGAAGTTTGAACATCTATCAACCATTATAAATTTAACAGCCAATTTTTATATATATGCAGTAAGTATTTTAAAGCAATCTGTTTGTTTTTTAAGGGAGAATTTATACTTGCAATAGAATGCACTAAAATCCACTAATTGTTTGTATATATTCTGCTTACATTCATTATTTAATATATATGTTTATTACTCATCATTAGCAGTATTGTATGATAATATGCTGACTCTTTTCCATTTTATTTCATATATATTAGGTAGCAGCTTATATATTAATAATTTGCAACAATTGTTAGTACTTCAAGTTCACATCAAAATATTATTTGGAATGCAAGGACTAACCTTTTATAAACTAACCTTTTATTCTAAGTTAAAATGTTTAAATTCTGTTCATATGGAACTGTTACCTAATAGTAATGTGTGTAAATATATGACTTTGATTGTTCTGCCAATTTACATTCAAGTGTGCTGCCTGATTTCTATGGTCCTGGTTTGCAATCGATTCTTGATGGAACAGCATATCACATCAAAAATACTTTAAAGAATAACAGAAATGTGCTACAAGTTCACACTTATCCTCTTCCCAATTAAAGTTGCTATATAACTTTGCAAAAAATCTTGCTCTGAACTTTTTCAACTCTTTTTTTGGTTTACCACGCAAGTACATGAAATTCCTTTCTGAAAGCAGATCTAGGAATCAAAACAACAAACTCTGCAACCATGCCATATATTTAAAACTACTGGTTATAATTCACCTCTGACTGCCACTCTCTTAACGCAATTTCTATTATCTTATTTTTTGATCTACATCATAAACTTTAATAACCTCTGCAATTTAGTGTTTCATTACATAATAAAAACCATAACTTAAAATAATTTGATCTTTTTTTACTTAAAATATTCCTACTTTTATACCCTTTCAGTACCTTCTTTTAAGTCTTTTCATAATCCTTTCATTTATTTCTTTAACAATAGGTTGCAAAATAAATATACAAAGATCCACTTTTATTTTTAAAAAAAAAAGACAATGAAGATTCAGCTACTTTAAGTAATCATTCACACATTTTGTTGTTGTTGTTGTTCTAAACTGCTATGCCCCAATGGTATTATTATTTTAATACTAATTGGGTGAGCACCAGTAATTTTAAAGAAATTTAAGTACAATGTGATGTAACAATTGCGCATGTATATATAATAATACTTTTCTAAAGTTATCATCATTTCATATAGTAATTATTCTAATAACCTGTATCATAATCTTGATATTTTTTATGAAGTAGTTGCTTTTTTCTCTCAATCTCAGATATGCCATCCATTCAGTTATCATAGATGTGAAATAAACATTTAGTTTTTCCTTCAATTCCTGATATGGCACTTCTTCAGGGATCCTATACTCACAGAATTGATTCTTCAATTTCAATACATCTTTTTCCGTGAACCACACAAGCATAGATCATCCTCAATTTTATTTATGAGTACACATCTTTCAATATGGTCCACATAACTCTTCCAAGATATGTTATCCATATCGAATTCACAAATGTTGCTGCTTAGTAAAGCTAATTTTTTTGTTAGTCAGAACAGCTATTTGCATGCCAACTTCTCCTATCTCACAGATTTTTTTTTGAATACTATTTCGCTATATTTCACTGGACTTTTCCTCATTGTCAAGTACTCCATTTGCTATGTTCCAAGAGTATTATTATTTCAATGCCAGTCGGAAGAGCATTGGTAACTTTAAATAAACTCAAGTACAATTTGAGGTAATAAAACAAATTTATTTAATGATAAATAACAAAATTGAAGAGGATAAAGAATGAATAACAATAAGAAATTTCATTAGAAATTTCTAAAGTTTATAAATAAAATTCTATTTGTATGGGTCAGTTTCTACACACACACTGTAAATAATTATAATCCATTGCATCTTACATGAAGAAATTCTTCAAGCACCAATTATGGTGTGACTGACTGCAATATATATTTATATATGTTATGAATAAAAATCTTAAATTTCAGCAATTATCCTATCAACAATACACTAACGTCAAGCGTTGGTGGTCGAGAGGTCAGCACAGCTGCTTTACATGCAGTTGTCCCGGGTTAGCGGGTTCGCTTCCCAGCCAATGCTATGACACACATAAAAAAAAAACAATACGCAGACAATTTACTGCTAATGTACTATACAAAACATATTTGCAATTGTTCGCTTCCTTACATACACTACTAAGTATTAATGGGGTTTTTTTTAGAAGAGCCTAGTTTTGCATAACTATTTCTCATTAGTAGAATCGATTTTTAACAATCATTTAAATATATGATTGGCACATGTAGATTTTCTAGAGAAGCATAGCAGTAGTAGTAATAGAGTAGTAATAGTAGTAGCAGTAGAAAGAAGAAGAAAATGGAGGAGATGGAGGAGGAGGGAAAGATATTTTATTCATATACTGCCTACACATATTTACATGATTAAATAATAAATTTTATTTAAATTGCATATATAAACAATACACGCACAGACAATACATGCACAGACTTTTTAAAAGAACTTATTTTGATAATTGAATTTTATGCCAAAACTGTTTTTTTTAAATGTATTAAATTAGTTAAATAAGAAATTGGCAAAAATTTGTTTTCTCTCTCCATTTCTATAAATGTAGTGAATACAAAGGATATATATGTTGGGTTTTCCTGAAGGTTAGTGATGATGGTGTTCTAATTGTATTTTTATATTGGACTATTTCCACCTTCTAATATGTGTATTGAATGTCTTTAGAAAAATTTAACTTTATTTAAATATTCCAAATATATGCAACTGTTAGTAATAACACATCAAACAGGTTAGTATATGCACATAGTTTAGAGAGGTATTATTCTCCCCTCTTCTTCGGGTGTTGCTAACCTGATCAATGACAGTACTAGCACGGGATTCTTGAGTATTGAATTTTAAGGTAATGCCCTAACCAACTGAGCCATCCTGTCAAAGGCAACAGTCAGTAGAAATTTCATATACTTATCTAAGAGGTCCCTCCTGATTTTTCCACTTTTTCTTAAGAACAAAGTTGATTAGTGGTTTCCATACATTATGTATAGTCACACTAGGTTGCCTTATGGGATTTTTTTTTGCCATTGTCATGTGAGCAGCTTCTTTAAGTTTTCTTTTTTGTTTCTCTATCCAATATTTTTCTATTTTCCCAATTGGCACATACATGGTCTGCTATCTTAGACACATCTGTTTTCTCTCTTCTAATCATTAGTTTCTGTTCTTACAAGCGCTTATCAATGGAATGACTGGTCTCACTAATATATGTTCTTCCACAAAGCGCTACCATCAAGTTTTCATTGATTATTCAATCAAAGTTGTATGATGTTTTTTTTTTGTACACATGATCTTAGCCAAAGGATGAAAGATGACTGTTAATATAAAGCTGATTCCAAATCTTAATAGTGTTTTTTTTTTAAAATTTCATGCTATTTATCGTGTTAGTATAAAAAGTTATGGAAGAGTGTTGGATGTGTAGATGGTGGTGGCTTTAAACATTTTGTTTAAGTACACAAATATAATCATATTCCATCTAGTGATTCTGTAGCAAAAATAGTGAAATGTTTTTCACAGTTAAATTCAGGCCATATATCAAAATTCAACATAAAGTATTTAAATTATATGCTCTTTTTATTATTATTACAAAAAGATATTTTGTTTGAAAGTTGATCTTTAGCCTACATCTCCTTTCCGCATACATCTTATTACAAAATTGAAAACTGCTTACAATTAAAAGGTGTTTATGAAGTTTGTTAGGCTTCGATCTTTTTTAAATCTACAAAAGTTTGTGTTTTTTTACAATAACGTGATTTTTCTTGATTTTTTTTATAATTGATAGAAATGGCAGTCTAAAAAAACTAAAGATTCCTCAATCAACTTTCAACTGAGAAGAGTCCAAACAAAACAAAACCTTAGAATTCCATGATCAGAACAGTTATATTTATTGGTCATGTGATGTTTTAGTACTTTAACCACTAATGATCATCATTTGATCTTCACCCAACTGACCACGTAATAATACAAAATACACACATACATAAATTTTGAAGTTTAAAAGTAGAACAGAGGGAGTATTATTTCATAAAATAAAAAAAGATTCTAGGAAAAATTTTCAAAGAATGAAACGAAATTAATTTTTATAGTAGTAAAAAAAATAGAGAAAAACAACGATGACCATTAAACGCTCTAGACAAAACTCTTGTATGTAAAATCAATTTAATTTTCCGTTTCACAAATATATTTTTCCAAAATTGTTAAATGTAAAATATATACAGTATATATATTTTTATATTGGAGGGAAGGGGGTAGAGTTTTTCTTTCGTATTTGCTGATTACAACCATTAAAAAAAATGATTGAGAATTTCTTGAAACAGATAAGGTATTAAATGAATAGAAAATCAAACTTTCCCAGATAATATAAATGGAAGTAAATATATGGTAGTAAGATAAAAGTTGACTTAGATGATCCTGAAGTGAAAGAAAGGAATTAAAACTAAAAGGATAAAAAAAAACAACAACCTCAAAGCAAAAAGAAAACGTTTACAATCTCATCTATTGACAGACACTCTACTAATCTTTCCTAAAATTGTAAATTTACATCTTACTGAAATAAATCTTAAAATATATACTTTTAAATTGCTGGAGAGATATTTTATTCTTATATATAAATGATGCTCGGGTTATCATTTTTTTAAATTATAATTAGAGCATATTAATGAAAAGATTCATTATTTTAGTGTCAACCACTCAGTTACGAATAATATTATTCTAATCCGGAAGTTAAAAAAAAGAATTAGAATTCATAAAAAATCCCATTAAAGAGTTTTTTTTTATGTATTGAGCTATGATTATGGAGGCTTAAGTCCCCGAAAGCGCTCAGCTTTATTGTTATAATTTTATGTTTAAAGCTTCAGCAACTGTGTTTTGTCACAGTTAATTTTTAATTTAAAGAGTTTTGCAATAACTATATAAACCAATTTGAGAAACACAAATGTGATCTCATCATATCAAATGCTGGTTCTTTCATCTAATTTTAAACTATTTTGCATACTGCTTGCAGCAAACTTTTTTTTTAAAAAAAAAACAACTCTAAAATTTAGCTCTCTAACTCTCCTCAAACCATATTTTCCAGTAAAAGCAATCATTATTACATTTGTTTAGAGTAAAATTCAAAATATACTTTGTAACATAAATAGGATTTATCTCTTTGGAAAATCTGTCTGTACATTTACTTTGCTTGCCTAAATACATTGAAGGTGTGTCTTTATAATACTTAATTCTATAACATCATATTCAGCAAGTTGAAGAATATACCAATTGATCTCAAAATATTACCACTTTATTTGACATGTTTATCTCAAAAGTACATTTTGATCTTTGTAAAATTAAAAACTATAAAAAAAAAAATTATAAAGTATTTAGTTTTTCCTTCATTTTCTTTCAAAAAGGATTTCTATAAAATAGTTTTAAAAAATTATATAAAAATTTATTATAAATTATAATGCAAGGTTTAGCATAGTGGTAGAGCTGATGTACTCTTGAATTCATATCTCCATCTTCTTATGAACTCTGAAGAATAAACTTTTTGATTATTTTGTATTTATGATTAATATAAAATTACTAAAAAGAAACTTATAAATAAAATCCCTATTTGCTCTGTTGTCTGATTTGTGAATGTATGAATGTTTGATGTCATACTTCAAATTCACAACCAACTATATTTACATGAATGAATTCTGCTAGGAAAAAAATCACTACATGTGCTTTTAACTACAGAGGTATAGTATTTAAATTATGAAGAAAAAGTGACAACAGTACATAAATTGATGTTTGAATATGATATTTAGTGAAGACAAAAAAATAGATACTATAATATTGTAATGGTATACATTTGGTGTTATATTATTTTTAAATTAAAATAAATAGGAAATAATCTTAAGTAAAAATGATTTTTAAAAAATAAAGACAGAAAATTAAAAGAGTTATATTTAACATATATATAATCGCACAGATGGAAAACTTAAAAAAAAAAAAAAAGATATTTAAAAGTACTTTTTTGTAGTAAAAAGTTATATAAAAAAAAAATGTTAAGGAATATCTATTTTAAGAATCATGTTTAATCTTAGCAAATGGAAATGATTGTTTTATTAATTAAATGTAAAGCAAACTAGTCTTTGGGGCACTTAAATAATTAAAAGGTCAGATAAGAGATATAAAAAAAAGATTGACCAATGCAATCATCAAGCCACACATGGGCCAGAATGGAAAACATCTGGACCTTAGGATCAGTGACATCATGTTCAATGGATCCTTAAAAATGCTGATAAGAGGTTACAAAAGTATAAAAGACAAAATAATAGATTTTAAAAAGAAAAAGATAGTTTGACTATTAATCTTACAGTTGTATTGCGGACTCTGTGATGTAGAGGTCTTGCAATAAAATAGTTTCCTTTGCATGCACCAGATGAGGTCATCCAAATGACAGTTCTTGACTCAAGTATTGGCAAGCAGCAGTTTCATCTCCAAAGAATAGAATTTACACAGAATGCGAGACTTAGGATCAACTTCCATAAACCTGCCGCAATCAGGAGGATTCATAAAGACTTATTCTGGGAAGTATAAACTCTTTTATTCAATATGAACTTTTAAACAAACTTTCAATTAGTAAATTAATTAAAGTATGAACTCTTATCTAACTTAAAAAAACTCTAAATCAATTATTAATATTTTTTATGCATATGTTTGCTAATCATTTCCATTTTTATTCATTTATTTTTATATTTATTAACTAAATTATTAAAATGTATTAAATTTAAGTTGGGTGTAGATGGCTGCATAGATTCATTTACATTTATGTTAGTTTAAGGAAGGTTAATATCAGACTATTTGTTTCATAGGTGAGTTGATGCTGGTGGATGGATATATGAGTATTCATATCAATGTAATGTGAAGCATGTTAGCATACAAGGCAAGCATGCCCAGCTGAATGCATGGCCCCAAAGATGTAGCCATATCACTGCAATGGATGCAGACATATTTCCTGCAACATTGATCCCCTTTCATTCTATGAATAGGGACTATAAGATGGCAAAGAACCACTCTCCCTCTATATATAGCATTTTTTTTAATGTTTTATATGATTCCTTCATCACATAGATGCACATTCCTGTACTGGACGAGGATCATTTTCTTTTAAATAATATCAAGCTGCAGATGCACCTTTCTGTCAGCATGGTTTTATGCTAACATCTTCATATTGCATTGGTTGCATTAATGTTTAAATTTTTGTTATTATTTAAAAAGAATATGTGTATCAAAATACACATGCGTTTATATGTAAAGTGGATCATTTTAATGTTTATCGATTTATTTTAAAATTAGTTTTCTTATACCGCTTGTTTTTACTTTAAATCAATTTGATTTAAAAACAAGCTGGCTAGCTAATTGCATTCCTGTTGCTTTTATTTTAATTATTGTAAATTAATTCTAAAAGTGGAGATTTGATTTTTATGTAGTTGGGTAGAATTCTTAGATTAGATTGAGCTAGAGATTAATATTTGCCCTGCCTACGGTGTAGAAATTCAACAACAAGGAAAGTGTTTCACGGGAAATGGAGCGACGTATAAATAGCCTCGAAAATTTGGAGAGTTAATTAATTCATTATTCGTAACTAGACAAGCTGTTTTTCAAGTGAAAGTTTATATCAGTTCGGACATTTAAATTCTTAAAGGAAATTAGCTGTTATTAAATCCTTTTGCTTACAACAAGATGACCAATACTACATGTGTTATCACCACCCGAATGGCTTGCTAACTCAACAAAAGACGGATCCCTAACTTCCAAATTTGCTCCAGTAATGCCTTAAACATCTAGAAGAAGCCGGAACCTCTTTACCTCTACCTTGCCACTGTCTAAGAACTTGAAATGAACTAAAATAATAGTGCACACTCTACGTGAACATTGTTTTACCGAAAGGTAACTATTTTCTTTTTATTCTTCCCAGGGTAAATTAATTCTCATTAAATCTCCGCTCAGTCTAATCATAAATATGTATTCATAAGCTTAAGTAATCTATTTAGCCTCATTTTTAATATTTGTTGTGTTTTCTAGCATTTTGTAGTGTGTCTTGGAATCTTAGTTTTAAGATTCCAAGTTACTTTCAATTTTTGTTTATTGCAGAGTGACGAGTGAGTTTTATATTTTTATGCCTAAAACTTTTTATAAATGCTTTGGCAGGCATGCATTTTATATGCTTACCTGTAATTATTTTGGTATTCAATAATTAATTTGTAAACACTGTGTTTGTGCTTTCACAAACCCCTGAAAATCTTTTGGCTGGCGACTTTATCGTCTAATTTTCTGCAGGTGGAGATTTCGTTTCTAATATCTCTAAAAATGGAAATTAGAATTGTTCTTCTTTGTAATTTTATAAGTCATCAGCAGGAAGATAAAATTTATCCCTTTTTAAATTACAGGTGAGCGATACTTTCGTTCTGCTAAAGTATTTAAAACTTTTAATATTTTCGTACTCCTGTGCACTCTCCAATAGATTTACTTTTGTATTTATTACTTGTGCTTTAAATTTATCAGAGCGTGTACTCAGAATTTGTTTGTAAGTTTATTTTCTTTAAATGCTGGGGCAGACCTAACTGTTTTTCTAATTATTTGCTTGTCTCCTATTGAGAACTTTAATTCTTATTTTTAGAGTAGTTTTTGCCAATCGTTTGGCTGGGATTCCCCAGTTTTAATTGTTTTTCTTTCATTTTCAATCATATTTTTTGGTTGTTCTTGAGATGGATCAATCACCTTTATTTTAAATGTAATAATAGGTGCAGCTAATACTGACATATAACATTCGTGGGCCGTTACATTTTTCGGACCTTGAAAAGCTCATTGGCGCTGGTTTCGTTGATTTGTTTCAAGAGCGTATTGTTTAAATATCTGAAAGTGAAAACTAATGTTTGGGTGAATCCTCTGCTGAATGAAATTTTCTTCCTCCCTTTATAATTCGTTTATTAGAGAATCAGTAGATCTGCCAGGGCATTGCCTTTAGTCTTTCTGGTACACGCCTGAGCTAATCCTATTTGTTAACTTATAAACTTTTCTTATAAGTTATTTTTCTCTGAATAAAATTTTGTTAAATATGTTTAAACTTAATTTGGCTGACGTTTGTCTTTGTGCTTTTTGTCTCACTTGTCTAAACAATTTAAGATCCCTGAGTCTAGTCGGCGCAAACCATCATCATCATCTATTCTGAACACAGCAAATAAATTTTCCAGATATGTAGTGATCTGGTGGCGCCCTCTGTATCAGAATAGATGGAGTATCTGGCACATAGGATAGTAATTTTTTAGCGCTACCAATGTGGGGTTTCGAGTTTACAAGCCCACGTGAGATTTTGTTAGACAATTGAGAAAGCTTAAACCGTTTATTTCAGCTTTATGTCAGCAAAAATCACCGTGGATGGGGAATCAGACGAAAACATCACTAACTACGTAAATTGGACACAGAATGAATCTACAGAGTTTGCCCCCATCAGATTACATTTTGGACAGAATTATCCAATGCTGATAAAGGCTCCCTTGCCTGTAGATCGGGACAAAATTGATAAAGAAATGGATAAAAGAAAGGCTCGAATAAAGTTGAAACATATGGCTGAAGTACGCATAAAGCAGGGAAATCCATGACCATGTGGTTTCAAGGTAGGGGACTTGGTTTTTGTATGAAAACCTCATGTCAGCAATCCAACCCAGCATCAATATAAGGGACCCTTCACTGTACAAAAGAAAAGTGGTCCGAATGCCTTTGTATTAGAAGATGAGCATGGGGTTTATGGATCTTATAATGCACGAAGCCTTAAGCCAGCCATCTAAAAGATAGGAAGTACACTTAAGGAATTGATCTCAGGGCAAATGTTCAACCAGGGGGAGGGGATTTAAAAGTTTTAAATGTTGGGGTTTAAAGTTTGAAAAAAAAAAAAGAAATAGCAAATAGATGCTTTTATTTATTTTTTTGTTGTTGGTGTGAAGGGGCAGTTGAACTGGATACTTTATTCGATTCAAGGGTTCTATCATGTAAATTAGAAAAAAGAAAAACCAAGTTTTATATGTGCAATAATACACATACTTATTTATCTTGAAATCTTATATTTTTAATTCTCAGTTGATTTTAGTATAAAATATTTTTTTTTTATGACGCTTGTTTTCTTTTAAAATAATTAAAAAAAAGCAAGCAAAGTTTAATTAGTGCTCTTATAAAAGTATTTTATTTAAACTAAAAAAAAATTAATGTTGATGTATTTTTAAAGCTGAGATTTAGTTTTGTATTTTTTTTATATAAAAAATAATAATCATTTTTGTAAGATAAAGCCCTGTAAGATATTGTTTTTTTTAATTAAGATTGAGCGGGAGATAAAGATTTACCTTGATTGAAAGTTGCAAAAAAAGATTGTGCGGGAGATAACAAAGGACATAAATAGCTGGGTAATTTTTTTTATTAGAGATGAGGATTCAAAGAGACTATTCTGGTCATTCAGTTGTTTTATTTTTATTGCTCAGCTTACTCAGCTTCTGGTTATTGAGGATCGATCCAGATTTTAGCTATTATTGAACTGTTGCATTGTTAAAGTGACTAATTTTTTTTTTTTTGATATTGGTGCCACAGGAATAACCAAGCTGAATTTCTGTTGACCGACAATAACTCTATTTGCTGCAATAATAGCAGTCATTCAGACGCAATGCCTGTAATATACGCCACGAAGAATCTCCACAACATGATGGGCTGAGCCTTTCCAAAGATGAACCTCTGGAGCTCCAAATTGTGACTTCAATCATGACCTAACTGTAAAGTCCAGAGTGGATCCTGATAATGCCTCCAGACTTCTGAACCTGTAGTAAATGACAGTCATTGTAGAGGACTCTATAAACCGAACTTTGTGCGAACAGCAGAAATTAATATTATCTCGAAGTAACTTACCTTTCCATATCAAAATCAGGGCTAAATCTCTAATTAAGTCTCTCACAAATCTCAGCTTAATCTTAAAAAGAAATTATATTTATGATGTGTAATTTATCAATTTAAATATTAATGTATTTTTGTTTATTTTACATTATAATCTTAGTAGCAAGATTTTCAATCTTAAAATGTTGCTTGTTCGAGAGTGTAGGGTGAGTGATATTTTATATGCTTAATAATTTCTCAGTTTTATGATTAACCCTTGTTAAATGCTCAGACCGACCTTAGTAGTTTTCTTTTATTTTTGTTTGTTTGTTTGCTTCGGCATTAAACTAAATCAAACTTGGCTTTGGCTATTATAGGATATATATTTATTTATTTTTTTGGTAGAGATTTATTTGTTATAATTCAGATTACATAGTTCATAATGTTTCTTTTCTTGTGTGAGACTAATCTTGGCTCATTTCAATGTACTTGTCCATGAGCGTTTTGCAGAATTAAGACATTCTTGGTTCCGACATTTCTTTTCTGGACTAAGAAAAACTCATCTGTGCTGTTCCATTATTCTCCACAAACATCCATCTTACTAAATCTCTATAGGGAAAAGGGAATTGGTTGGGTGAACCGCTAGCAAGAAGATATAAGCCATTATTGTGTTATAGATAAGAAATGAACTTTTCTGCCTGGGTATTTAATGTAGTACTGCTCGCATACACTCAATGTCAAGATCTTCTAAGTAAATGTAGATCAAGTTTCATGTTTATTTTGTCATTATGTTTAATAAATTTAAAAAGTTCTTATAAGTATTTTGGCTGACATTTGTCTCAGTGTTTTTTCAATTGTCTGAATCACATTCATTAGCTTTTGCTCTCCCTGGGTTTAGTCCGGCACATTCATGTTCGTATATCCTGCCCACCCTTAAAATAAATGTCTAGTTCCAATTTTCGGACTAGTGGCGCCCTCGTGGTCAGGATATACAAAACTAAAATCTTTCGTCCAGCACAATATCAAAAAGCAAGTGTTGGTTTAGCTGCGAACTTTTAGCCTGAGGTTGGATGTTTTGAAAAGTTTTAATTGCATAATCTATGCAGCTTATCTATGCTCAACACTCTAAAATAAAATTATATAAACTGTCCATCTGTGCAGACTTAAACTAAAGTATAAAACCTAAATTAAAGCAATATTAATTTATTCCTCAAAGTCATATGTGCGTAAATAAATATTTTGTGACAATTAATGGTAGTGGTCTTTTTAAATCTTTTTCTTAATTAAAATGTTTTAAATAAGTTGGGTAATAAATCTCTGCTTCTCCTTGAGCTAGTGGCATGGGCTAATGGTCAAAATTTAGATATTAACAAAAAGTATCTGCCTACATTATAAATTTTCTAGGTTCAAATAGCCTAGTGAGGCCTTATACAGCAGATAGGTAGTGTCCATTTTTCCCCGACCACTATAGTACCATATTTACATTTAGTTTTGGTTAGCATAGTTTATGCAAAAGAAATAATTCAAAGTAATTCCAACATTAATAAAAAAACACTAGAAAAAAAAAATCAGTACATGTGCTTTTAACTATAGACATATACTGTTTAACCTTTTAACCGCTAATTATATTATTGGTTGTATGAGGTAAAAATCAAATCTTTTAATTGTCCAACTCACAAACTGAAGACAAAGCCTATTGTTAAAACATATTCGCCTATAATATTAAATTCAACTCAGATACGTTTATAAAAAGTATATTACTAATTTTTCAGGTTATGAAGAGAACGAAAGTTCTTTCAAAAATAAATTGCTATTTATTTATTCTAAAATATTCAATTTCGGCAACATAAAAGCTATAATATAAACAAAAAGGTCGACTTTTACGTTATAGAAAAGTAAATATTTCTTTTTACTAATTCTTCAATATTTTTACAAAAATCTTCGATATTTTTCGAAAATAATTTTGTTTTTTTAGTATTCTCTCTGAAAATAATTTTAATTTCTCAAATATACTTTTATAATACTTTAAAATCATATTCGAAATGAAAATCTCAGCGTTTTTCTTTATTTTCTTTGATCAGGCGGTTTCTTTGTTCTTTCCAGCCAATCAGAATGTCTTTTTCGGCTGAGAGCTTGCTAAGAACCAATCACAAATAATGTTCTTTCTTTGTTTAGGTTTAAATGCGTTTTTTTTTTGTTTTTTTTACTTGTAAAATAAGTCGGAAGAGGGCACCATCTTACAGAACTTTTAAAAACCTCTTCAAAACCTATCGAACGAATTTTTTAGCATAAGAATCGGCTGAGTTAGAGTGACGTCAGATGTCTACGAGGAGCCTCGTAAAAAACAGTCTTTTGGTTAAATCATAAAGAAAATGTGATTACAGTACATAAATTTATGTTTGAAATGTGATATAAGAGGGGGGGAATAGAAGCTATAGTACTGTATTTACATTTACTTTTCATTAGCCTATAATTGAAGTCGAAATGACAGCCTTTTAGATCGGTGTACAATTCTCACATTTAAAATCTTTTAATTTACATTAATATTTTTAAAAAAAATTGTTAAAGCAACCAATTAAAAAAAACAATGACCTTTACAAGGCTAGCTATGTCTGGTTGTTTTTATAAGTTATTCTGCTCTCATATATAAAATACTACTGTAGATTTTATGGAATATAAGCCTCATATACATAAATGTGTGAGCTATATAGTAATCCAATGGTGTTTATCACATGCATGTAAATTTGTATAAAATTCAAGCACCAAGAGGAACTGAGTTAAATTGCTCTCCACGGATCTTGAATTTGAAAACCCTCTAGAATCTAGTATGACAAGAAAACTTTAATTAATATATAATCTTAGGATTCAACTAATAAGAAATGAGTGTTATGTTCAAAGTTTAGATTAAAACAACAATGGAAGTCAGAGACACTCATTTAATGAGGATAAAAAATCAAAAAATATAATAGCACTCTTGGGTACTTTTTTTTTTTTAAGTGTCATAGCATCGGCCGGGATGCGAACCCACAACCCGGGCAACTGCCTGCTAGTGCAAGGCAGTCACGCTGACCTCTCGACCACCAATGCAAGTCTGCATTCTTGGGTACTTTGATGCTAAGATGATGAGAACCACCTTATCTATACTTATGAAACAATTAGAGATATGAGATGCAATCATCACAGAAAATAAAAATATTTATGAATTGATAGTATTTAAGAGAATGTTTCAGAGTTTGTGGCTTAGTGGTAAAAATATCTGACCCAAGTGCAAAAGAACCTTATTCACATCTGTAGAAAAGATTGAAAAGTATTGGCTTGTTGGAAGCATTTGTTTGAATGGATTAACAGTTTTGAGTCTTTCATAAGTATTAGTCAGTTCTTTGCATACTGCAGCATTGTTGAAAAACAAATAGTAGTGATATGAATCATTAAAAGTTACATTGGAAGTTAAATATAACGAAATAAAACCAGAAAGTTTTTGTTGGAAAGATTTAAAAGAAAGAAGAATAAAAAAGCTTATCAAAAAAAAAAGTATAATTAAAGTATGTATGCAAATATTATATATAAAAATATTTAAATGATTTTTTTTTCTGTTAATGATCAATCTATCCTAAGGGTTTTTTTTATCTTTAGCTCATAAACTTTGTTTCTAGTATACCTATCCATTATAAATTCTTTGTATATTTGGGAGTGGGGTGATGTTTGCATAGGGTTTATGAAACTGGGATAGTAAAAATGCATTATAAGAAAAGATTAGCATAATTTCTCTAGTGTTGAAATCATAAATTTAAAATTCCGAACTAATTTTAAAATTCTAAAAATATAAAATTGTGAAAAGTTAAAAAGTTAGAATTTGTCCATGTTTATATAAAAATAATTACTGATATACTTGTATTTTATTACATTTAAAGTTTATACCAAAAATAGTACAGTAAATAATAATTTCTATCAGAAGATATGATAAATAATTATTCAGATAGTTATTGGAGAATGAATATTAACTGTTACCAATGGGTCCATGCCAAGAATTGTTTACATCTTAAATTTGTACATTATAAACCATATCTATATATTAAAAACTATATTTATATTAAACAGTTTATCAAAATTCTACAGATTTATTTCATTTTCTTGCAATTTAATGTTCGAATGTACATGATCTCCCAAGCAAATAATTATACAATACTACTACCTAATTGATAAACCTTATTAATAAATATCTAAACACCAGTCATAAAACAAGCAATGTTAGAACAAGTATAATAAAGTTAATTGCTTTTTACGGCTAGTTTTATTAATAAATCAATTTAATTATCACTTGTATTTTAAAGTCATTACATAATTTTTTTAAAAAGTCAATTAATTTCAATGTTTGAGAAATGTAATTATATAAAAAAATTCAAGGATAAATTCAATTTGAAAAATGAAACCTCGATTATCAACTTTTATATCAAGTAAATAGTGTGGGAATTAATTAATTTAGAAGTTTAATTAATTATAAGCATTTTATAATGATTTTTTTACATGTACCATAAATTGTGTAATAGTGTAAAAAGTTTACTGTCAAAATGCAATTTAAAATACTCAAAAGACTCATTTGCCATGTGTAATGCTGATTTATTAGCAAAAATGTAACTATTTTATAATGAGTTGAGGGTGTAAACGTCAATAAAATTGAATATATATTTAATAGATATTAAGAAATGGTTATCTATTACTGCATCTGTATTAAAGTAAAAAACATATATATATATAACGTCACTACGACCCTCGTGCTTAGACAAATCAATAAAATATCAGCAATTTATTGTCAAGGTAAACACTACAATTAGGGATTAATTGAGATGCTTAAGCATGAGGGTTGTAATCATGTAATTTACATATGATAATCAGCAACAGTTATTATGATTTAATATAGATAAAACGCACAATTTAAGACTCATAATGTAGATTTATAATATTTAAATATTTTTTTTTTTGCTGCTCTACCTCAAATGATGTTAACTTCATTGCCCAAAGGCAGACTGAGGTAAGTAGGCAACAGGATTCTACAATCGAGCATTAATGTTTGATCATAGTTAATGGTAGTTTGCCTGCTGCTTAATATAATTTAATCTAACATTTCAAAATTATAGCTATACTGTATTATAAAATAAATAAGCATTTTGATTTACTATATAGTGTTAGTACGTGTTTACTCCTTTAAGAATTGTAGAGCATTTACAAATTAATTAGATGTATTATCTTATTACATAATACTTATAATAAATACTCTAACTTGACTTTTTTTAAACATTTAAATTACTTCATCTATAATAAATAAATTTAAGTTACTCTGTTCATAATCAATTTGCCTTTTGAAGAAGTTTTATATTAATTAATAATTGAATAACATGAAATCGCTATTGTGTGTTTTATTAATTTTCTCAATTATATATGTGTATATAATTAATCCTATAATCAATAAATATTTATGGTCATAAAACTTTAACTGCAAGCTAGCAAGTAATAATAAAAGATTTCTAGGTTTAGAGAAGTAAATTCTATACTACTTACTATCCATTACCTGATGAGGAGTCATTGATATTAACAATGGTGATAATCAAAATGAAATCCAAGTAATGATAATTTTGCAGGGTTAATATATATTGAAAATACTTCTCGGTTTAAGAAAAGTATTTTAAATAAAGGTAAAAGATAAAATTATTTCTTTCACTCTTCATAAAGAAAATCTACTTAACACTATTTAATTTACCAGCGCAAGTATTCGTACGCAATTCTTTACACATGCGCTGTAATGTTGTTTTAATACCTCAATGATGTTTTGTTAAGTATGAAGGATATTCTCAAAGCAAAGCACAAAATAAAAACTTTGAAAAGGGTCACCATATATATTATCTTTGTACCTCAATTCACTTATATAGATCAATCTAATGCATCTTGGATTCCATCTATTAACAATCACTAAACTTTCCAATGAACTGTTTTTTTTTAATCTTTTATTTTTACGATTGTCTATTTTAATGTACAGGGAAACGGTGATAAAAATGTATTTTTTTAGAGGTAGTTGCAGAACAACTTTCAAATGGCACTGAAAAAACAAAATCTTCAATAATTTGCTGTACATTGCCAGATGTTAACATTGACTTAATGACATTTAATGTTAATAAGATAGATAATGAGAATAGAGTATATCCATTCTTAATTATAGGCAGATAACTGTTACTTTTATTCAAATAAATTTCAAAGATGACCACGAACTTTTTAAATAAATATAATAGTTTATTAACACATTTACAAACAAATTAAATTTTAAAAAATCTAGCAAATATTTATATATTAATGAACTTAATTGCAATGAACTGGCTAGTTATTATATATATCTTAGCAAAGTTTTGATTTGCAAAAATTAGAACACTAGATTTCAGATTAATGACGTACTATTTTCAACTTATTTTAATATCGACTTTTAATAATTAAAAACTATATAATCTTCTAATCAATTAAAAACTCTATGAATCAACTTTCTAGATATATAATCATCTCTCTCTTATAATAATCTCACTAAGTTTTAACAATGAATGCGATTGTACACTGTATGTATATTCTGCGCTCAACGGTAGGTAGATCGAGTAAGTAAACAAGAAAACACTATGAATAAAGTCTAACATTTAAGCAGCATGGCTGGTATTTGCAAATATTAGCCATCCTCTTGATAAATTTATTCTGACATAATTTTAAACATATAAGCAATAATGGGGAGGGGGGATTACCTATGTTATTATTCAGAACTTGTCCATTAAATTTTTTTTTTTTTTTCTATTTTTATTTAAAAGAAAAAAAACTATATATATTCTCTTTGAGGTCTTAATGGAAAAAAACAGGCAAATTAGTAATTGAAAAGAGTGTTCAACAGGGTAAGTCCAAACCGCCAAAGCTTTTTATAGTTTAATAAGAAGTATTTTGTGAATTAAAAGAGAGTAATAGTAAATAGAGATTATCTAAGTCACCTATATTTTGCAGATGGAATTCAGGAAATGTTTGTTACATGAGTTATCAAATGAAAGTAAGAAAATATGATTAAAGATAAAAGCTGAAAAGACTAAAGTAAAGTAATGTTTAATGAATTTTCTCAGAATAAAAATTGATAATAATAACAATTACAAATAGTTTCGGGAAATTATTAATACAGACGAAAAAGAAAGTGTACCTGTGTGTTAAAGAAGGTTTAATAATCGATGTATTTTACCGATCCTTAATTATGGATCTGAGGCATGAATATTTAATAGAAAAACAATACAGAGACTTAAGACCACTCATTGTTACCAGAAGAAATTACAGTGAAATATATAAAATGAATGAGTAAACATACATCTTTAATTCTATTGAAATAATTAAAATTTTTGAAATGGAGCTGAGCTGAACATATTTCTAAAAGAAGTAATAATAGAAAAATAATTGGAGTTGTGAAATGTATGGATAAAATTTAAAAAAATAATTATTTGTGTGTTGTGGAAAAGAGAGATTAGGAAAGGGAGACACTGGATTAAACTTGAGAAACTTTCATCCTGCAGTCGATCGATAACGGTCGAAAATAATATTTTATTTTAAAAATAAAAATATGTTTTACTTAAATGCATGTTCATTTTTGCTATGCTTTTAATCAATTCTCTCCAGTTTGATCACAAATGACTGATTGCATATACACAATATACTTTCAAAATTAATAAAATTCATCGTGTTATTTATAAAGTCATTCGTAAAAGATTGTTTTATTCATGTATTTTTTAATAATAGTTTCTTTAAAAAAAATTTTTTCACCCCAGTTTTAAATCAGTTAAACTACTGAAAAAAAAAATTCTGAAAAAAGTAAAATAATACTAACTCATTTAATTTGAAATCGTTATTCTCTTAAAGTAATAATAATATTTACAAATGTAGCTAATATTGTAAACTCCCCAAAAAATATTTAACTATTAAATCATTTTTATTAATTAAATTAAAAATAAAATAAAATTAGCATTCAAAATCATAATGCATAGTATTATTTGGACGGACATTCATGTATTAAAAACTTGAATATACTCTAAAAGTTCTATTTCACAACACATACTATGAACACATAAAAACATCTAAAACAGATAAGTATTTTTCCTGATATCTTTAGTCTTGAATTTGAAATATAATAAATATAAAAAAAGAATTTAAAAAAAATTATTAATCATTTTTTATGATTATTAAGTCATTTAAATTAATATAAAAACTATGATCATATATATTTATTAAAGTGAATAGAACAAATTCTAGTTTCTTAATTAAATTATTGTTACCATATGATTATATTTTAATAATAACAGATATATTAACCCTTAATTAAGCATAAAGTCTATCCTTTGAGCTAGAATAATACAATCTCTAGCCTAATAAATGATTGGATAATAATCATTAATGATTGGATAATAATCATTAATGTATTTATCTAAAGATGATGTCATGAGTAATGAGTGCAAAAATTTCCTACTTACAGATTTATTAACTATAATTCCATATACAATTCCCAAATCTCTTGCACTCAATTCTCACATCATCTCTAGATAAGTAATACATTAACGATTATTACTGATCAATTAAAAAATAACATATCTATTGTTAATAAATGTAACCATGCAGTTGTATCTGATAGAATTTTTTTATCTAATATTCATCGTCACAAAAGATTAGTCCATTCTAGAGGAAAAGTTTCAATAAAATTTGACTGCAAAATAAAAGATATAAAATATCAAATTTCCAAGTATGAGTTGTTTTTTTTACCTAATATTCATCATCAGATAAGATTATTCCATTGTAGCAGTTTCATAAAACTTGATAATAATTATTTCAAAATTAAGAAACTTAAAATATCAATTTCCAGATGTAATCTTTTTTTACATTCAGCATCAAATTAATCCATTGTAAAGCAAACAAAAAAAAGACTTCTGCAAAACTATTTCAAAAGCTTTTATCATAAAAAATAGAAAAAGTTAATCTTGTCTTTCCATTACACATTGCTTGACTTAATGGTATACTTCACTTGAACACAAAGAAGAAAGTGATATAGCAGCATTAAATCACGGTTATCAACACTGATAGTTATTCACATGCAAACTATAAAAGATGTAAACAAGATTAAAAAATTTGTCTAAACATATTATACTTTATATTAAACATGGTATATTAAAAACTTCAGTAAAATTATAGTGTACCCAAACATTGAATATTCTTACAATAAAATAAAAAACCTGTCAATCCTAATGACTAGATTTTATATAATGATAACGGCATCAAATCAAAGCCCATGTAAATTCAAATAGAAGAATGCCTTAAATGTTTTTAGAATGAGTAATTTTACTAATATATCAGCAGTTGTAAAGAATTTGGGTAGTAGAACAAATACCAATTCAATCAAATAAAGGCAATTACCAGTCAATAGCAAAGTTGCAAGTTGCTGCAAAAAAAATAGCAATGATCAAGAGTCAGAAAGTGAATTAAAAAATCATCGTAAGTTCCCAATGGCTTTTGGAATAATTTCCCGAAATGAGGGTAACATTAAGCTCAGAGAACATGAAATAGCAGTTGCACAATGAAATGTTCTGTTACAAATCAAGATTTAATCTGTTTTAGTATCTGAGATTGATTAATGGCATAACTATAAGACCTAAATGTTAATTACCCTGTATTCCTTTGAATATAAGATGTACTTCTTTTCCAAATTTTGGACCCATAAAAGAGGAGTGCATCTTAGATTCGAAATAAAAAATTTTAAAATCTTATTTCTGTAGTTCTTTGCTTTATGCTATACATGCACATAGTATTATGATCTAATATTCCTGTGTAAAATAGCTGTTAAATCTTTTTTAACCAAAAGAAAATATTTAACATTAAATGTCAATATTTTTGGATTAATTTTATAAACAGTTTTAACTCTCTCAAACCACTACTTTTAACATTATTTTACAGATTTTATCATTATTTTATTGAGAAAACTTTTACCGAATGACCTTTAGAATTCTTTTTACAACTAACAAATCAATATAACAATGATATAAGAGGCTGCCTTACAAGGTAGTGATTGAGTGTTTCTTGTTCCCTAAGTGCTTGTCAAAATTTTGAGTTCCAATAGCTTTGTTTTGATTTTTAAAGTGAAAACATCTTTTAAAATCCTTTTTACACATTTATTCTTTTCAGAAAATATTTATAAAAGTATAAATTATTTTAGAAGAATGATTCAGATTTTAATAAAAAAATATAATTTTGCTTTGAAGTAAATTGACAAACTATAATGTTCAGCTGTAATTTAAATGGCCTGAAGATGGTGTACCCTGGTAAATAGTGAAAATGAAAATTCAAGTTCTTAAAATGAAGATGTAGAAAGTGAAAGTACTATAAATTAAATGAGTTTATTGTACTGACATTAATTTTGTATTTAAGTACATATATGCATCTTAAATTCAGGGGTTAAATTTTCCCAAATTTTTTGGACTTGAAATCTACTGCATCTTAAATTAGAGGGCATCTTATATTAGAAGTAATATAGCATTTAGACATCTATCTAGTCCTTATTCTGCAAAATATCTTTAAAATTATGAACAAATTGATAATTCGATAATTAATAACTGAATTTCTTATGTTATCATAATCCAACAATCACTTTTTAGGAGATTAACATAAAGTTCATACAACATAAGATTTGTGCAACTAGGGTCTGCAAAGGATCTTGACACTTTTATGGACAGCTCAATCTTTGGACTTATAAGTATATATGAGACCTTATAGGGTAAGGTTTAAAAGCATTTATTGGATAAGGTTTAAAAGCATTTTTCAGATTGTCATAATAAACACAAGGGAATAGAAAAATACATTATCACTTTATGCCACACAATATCCAATCACAATGCTATATGAGAAGATCAATAATAAATGGTCACTCATAAATGAGTATGGCTATTCCATTTAAAAAAAAAAAAGAAACTAGAGAAAAAATTACTCTAGAAATGAGTTTTGCAATAACAATGCAAACCAATTTGTAAATCATAAAGTATGTCCACATATAAAACATGCTGGTTCATATTTCTTCTTCAACAGAAAACTTTTCTTTCTGAAATATATCAACTCTACATCTAATTGGTAGCTCTCCAATGTATTCTATTCTCTACTATATTTTCTCAAAGAAAACAATTCATATTGCACTTCCTTAAAATAATCTTTACAATGTAGGCAGACTCTACCTCTCCCATGAAAACCATACTTAAGTTAACCATAAAGCACCAACCACTTTAGAAAGTCTTACATTGTTGCATGCCCAATACAAGGAAAAGTGTGGTTTTATAATAGTGGAACACTAGTATCATATTCAGTGAATTGAAGAACAGAAACCTCCTTAAATGAATCATTTGTAATGTCTTTATGCTGCCCTAATAGTATGTCTAAGTTTTATTTCTATACAAATAATCTAGGCAAAATATCAGCTCTATAAAGAGCTAACTTAATTACAATAGTTATTTTCCTTTAATAATATACTCTATCTTTTAACTTGTTAAACACAGCAGCAGCACAATAGACTGTGCTGCACCTTAGCATCTAAGTCTACTATTTTACTTATTAAAATATAGGGGATTTGAACTCAGACTTTCAATCACCTTTCAACTATCCACTCCATTTCATATCAATGATACACATGACCACACACAAGTAGGAAATATAATCACCAATATACGTATTTCATGCTGAACCACCAGTCATCAGTTGCTCCAGATCATTATCTCCCACACACATATATAATCAGTGCTCAGTTTATATTAAGATAGCAAATCTTCATACTTTAATGGATAAGCTTCAATGTACTCCAACCTCCAACTCTCCAGCCATCCATAACATTAAAAATCTGAAAGATGGAAAGCTCAAATCCCATGCTGATGCCAATATTATTGCCACTCCCAAGTTGATCTCAAGTCATTCTGACCCCTCATGTATAGGACCTTATCAATTTAAATACATAGAAAAGGGTTGGACAGGATGCAAGCTTAATGTGTAAATATTTGAAATACAGGCATTCTTTACATACCTGGAGCTTAATTTCAAATATAGTGGATTTGAACTCAGATTTTCAAGCACCATTCAACTATCCACATTATATCATACCACTGATACTGAGCACCGATTATATATGTGTGTGGGAGATAATACGCGTATTGATGATTATTTTTTCTACATGTGTGGGGGCAGGTGTATCATTGGTATGAGATAGTGTGGATAATTGAAGAATGCTTTAAAGTCTGAGTTCAAATCCCTTATATTTACAATTAAGCTCCAGGTATATGAAGAATGCCTGTATTTCAAATATTCTACTTTTTAAACTGGTTTATATTTTCAAGTTGATAATCATTCAAGCTAAAAATTGCTGGAGATTTTTCTTTTCTCACTGGCTGATAAAAAATTGAGTTTTTCTAACATTAATTAATAAACTAAAATATTTATATGTTGCATTCAAAACATTAAAAATTATTTTGTAAATCACCCATTAAACTAGCAAAATAGCACAAACACCAGCATATTGTAAATCCAGAATCTAAAAACTTCTTGTTTTTTGTTGTATTGTATCTTAATCACTGTTTAACTAAGTTTCCTATAAACAAAAAAAAAATTCTGTCATAAAAATTAAAAATGATGTTGGAGGTAATGCATATCCTTGTTTAACCAGTTTTCATTTCAGATGCCTCAGATTTTCCATCTGTAGTAATAAAACTTGGTGGAAAACTAATTAATTTCAAACATTACCATAGATCTGTCCTATTAATAGAATCAGCTGCCTTAATCAAATCAATAAAAGCAATATAAAATCACTTGTGTTCCTGACACTTTTCTTGCATTGGCCTGGCAACAAAAACTGTGTCTATTGTTCTTCTTGACTCTAAAACACCATTGAGTCTCTAATAGCCATTTATTTATGATTAAAAGCAACAATTCAACAAAATTCTTGAAGGTAATTCTGCTTAAAAGGGTAAGATTATATTCCATGATAATTATTATAATCTTGTCTATTCCTTTTGTTTTTAAAAATTAGAACAAAAACATCCTTAAGTTCAAATAGCACAACTTCATGCGTCAATATATTCAATTTAAAAGGTTCCAATATTTTTGAAGCTAACATACCATCATATTACAAAGCTTCTCCAGGTATTTCATCAGATCTTATAGTTTTTCCATTTTTAATATTACAAAGAGCTATTTTTCCAAATCTAAATGAATAGATAAAATGATTATATTGTTAAAATACTTCATCTCAATTCTTGTATCATTATTCAAAAAATGATCAAAATACTCTTTCTTCCTGTTCAAAATATTATTGTCATCATAGAAAAGATTGCTACTGTTAGATTTAATAGGATTCTTGATTCCATTTCTCAGATTCATTTGTCACTTTCAATGCATTAAAAACAAGGCAAAAATGACCATGATCAGCAAAGATCTATATCCTCTTGACACATTTAATCCACCAATCATTTTTAAGCATTCATGTCAGTCAGTGAATTATTACTCTCAAAACTTTATTATGAAGTCAATTAATCTATTATTCTGCCAAGCAAAAAATGCCATATTTTCTTTTAATTTAAATCTCTAATAATAAAATCATTGTTAGAAAAGAAAAGTCATGATTTCTTTTTTTAGTGAACCCATAAACAGATTTATGCTGTACATAACACATCCCCATGCCTCAGTAATAGAACTGAAGATTCAAATTAGCAATTTCAGTGTTTAAAAGTTGTTGAAATTTAGTATCTATAGTAGATTCTTGTAAAAAAACAATCTGTCCAAAAATAATGTGGATTTCTCTTTGTATTCTGGCTCCTAACTATAATGTAATCTATTAATCACCATTGTTCTGAATGTATACATGTACTTATATTTTTTATAGTATTTTTCTGCTTAAACATAATGTTTATGATAATCAATCCATGTGTTGCACATAAATTCAATAGTAATAAACCACTTAAATTTACAACATCAATACTATTATTTCCAATAAGTCTATTATTGGTACCAACATGTGCATTAAAATCCCATATTCTTTTTTTAAATTCTGAATCTAAAGTTGGAACATAAGACACCAATAAAATAAACACTAATACTATTGTATAAGGCAAGTTTCATTACCATTAGCCTTTTATTATTGATATAACAAGGAATTCCAACAATAGAAGGTACTGTGTGTCCCCCCCCCCCCGAAATAAGACCTAACCAGAAAATAATCCATAGCATGATCTTTCAAGTTGTTTGTAATATAAGTCCTATTTCAAATACAAACCTAGCTAAGATTTGTTGAAGCACACGATGAATGCTTTGAATTATATAAAGAATATTATTGACATTAGTGCTTTGAATAAATGATAATATAAATTATAAATGGTATTTATGTATTTTCCCATTGAATATTTTCAACAAACATAATCTGAAAGTTTCCAGTTTATGCATACTGTGGCCACTAGGCAACACTGCAGTACCACCAAGAAGCCTGCAAGTAATAAATTTTTTATCCAAAAATGGCTGAAATTGATGGAAAATTAAAATGCCTAAGGCAAGATATCAAAAGTAAGTAAAAGATCAAGTAAAAAAATCAGCCATTTTTGGATAGAAATTTATCACTTGCAGTCTTCTTGGAAGTACTGCAGCATCGCCCAGCAGCCACAGTATGCATAACCGAAAACTACCCATAATCCTAGTGCATAAAGAAACAATTTCCTCTCGATCAAATGTGGACTTAAGATAAGCAATTTATTGACTTTATGAATGATTTAATAAACTTTTAAAATTTTACCTACTACAATCACACAATTTATAATTTCATTTATGTAATTTTAGATACATATTTTATTTATATTTAATACTTAAGATTTGAAATATTTACACTTAATTTTAGAGTTTGATTATGATAGCTTTTAAATATTCATAATAAATAAATAAAAATCAGTTTTGTTTCTTAAGTGTTTTTTTTTCTCTCTAAAAGTATTTAAATAATGGAAGTGATTTTAATAATTAAAGTTTTAGCTTAAATTAAATCGATCTGTTTTAAAAAATAATACCTAAGCAGGGCTATTATGAATAATTTTCAAAGTGTTTACAATGCCCTCAATGATGAATGGATGTGGTTGTCTTATATGAATTTGTAATTCAATACATTGTGTGTTGTAACAGTCATACTTAATATGGTGTGAAATACAGAAATGTTTTCTGAATTTTTGTGCTTACATTTTTTCATTGTTTTGAAAGGATAATTACTCTTAATGTAAACATTTTTTTACCACTTCTATCTTGTAAGTCTTCAGTTAACACTTGATTTAATAGTAGACTTAAATGGAATAATATTTTTATTCCAGACAAGTTTTTGTATTTAAACAAATGTAAATATCCCAGTGCATATTACTAGTTGAAAATTCAAATATTCACAGAGGGCATTGCTGACAAAACATGTGTGGGAGATCGATTTGGGATTTTGAATAAATAGATATTTTTGTATATGAATAAATGTAAATTTTTGTAATCAAAAAATAAAACATCCTCTGAAAATTAGCCATAGGATGTCTTTTGAAGCAAAAATTAATATAAAATCTGGTCTTATTTTTAGAAAACTACTAATTTTTAGACTTTGCAGCAAATCTAACACCTTGCATTTGCCTTTCACTGAGTGATCTACTTTTCCAAAAAAAAAAATTACATCCATCTATCCATTCTATTGATGAATTTTATTAAGAACCTATATTGCTCTTGAATCCTGACAGCTCCTTAGCCCCAATGCAGTCCTCCATTGTGATTTTGAAGAGTTTGTATCATGTAAAGCTCACACATGCCATGTTTCTATATTTAGAAAACAAGTACATTTATAATACATATCTTTAATACTATGATTGCTTCCTATTTTACCACTACTGACTAATATTATTACTATTATTATTATTTCTATTGAAATAGGTAATCCACCAAGTGTGTCAACCAAGTCAAATTGTGTGAAACAGACCATTTTAGACCACATTTTGTAGGCCCTTTCTCTTGTATCATAGACAAAACAACCTCTGAAAAGAATGCCCTAAACATACATTCCTTGCTAACTGAAGATCATGCCTCACTGAAATCCAATTCCAAATGAATTGATTAGTTAATTGTTGTGCCTTATGCAGAGATCAGAGCTAAGAATTGCCAGACTACTAAGTCTGCCCTCATCATTACTTTCTTAACTCCCAATGATTTGATCTAAAAAAGGAAAAGCAAATTGAAGTCAAAAATGCTGTGTGTGTAGTTAAAGGATAAAAATATTTTTGTATACAATCCTATTGTCACAATTAGTACAGATATCCAATGGCAAGAAGAGCACATAATGATTAGGTCCTACAATAACCAGAATCAGTAGCTAGTCTTTGATGATCTCACATCCTATTCTACAAGATAGCAGAATTTCCTCATCATGCACTGTTCATTTGTCATTCCCAGTTGGACTTCATATCTAGATGTCATTCTGCTATCCATCATCTGTATGGACCCATTGGTAGTCCGATCATAGTGACCCCTATATCATAATTGTCACTTATTTAATTAACTTACTGCTTCAAAAATTAAACATGCCATTCTATGATTCCAGTGAATTATGCCTCATGCTAAGCAGAATCTTCATCTTGTTCAAACTTTATGAATATAATGCAGAATGAAAATCTTTTCATTCTACTTTATATCACTCAAGCAAACTCTAGCCATCTAGACTATTACCTGTTCACTATTTTTTTATATATTTTGATGTTCAATTTGACCATCCCGTAGTACATCTACTGTTGTTTATATGCCCATATATGTCCATTTCATCTTTACTTTCTTTTATAATAATAACCCAACTGATATAAATCTGGATTTATATAAACAATTTGAGAGATGTGATATCCAAGACAATAGTTGTCATTCTTTATAAGTCTCATGTTATGTGAATATCTCTTTATACTATTTCATTTGTTAATATTTTTATTTAATGCACCAAGGTTAATGGAAAAATATGCACCTGTTGAGTAAATTCAAAATATGTGAAATTCACTTTATGCATAAAATTGTAGAATATATCAATTACTTAAGAGGAGAATTCTCTATATTTTATTCTACTTTCTGATACTTTTTTCCATAGTTCTTGCATTGTGAGTTCTGATTTTGCATTTTTAATCTTCATATTAAAAGTTAGAAAAACTGAATAATAAGGAGGAGGTGGGTATTGGTATTAGCTAGCTTTGAAGAAGATTGCTAGTCAGTCAACATTATAAGATTGATTAATTTTAATAAAATAAGCATTGTAGTGGTAATATGAAAGGTGAATTTGTTTAAAATCATATATAACAACACCATATTATTACAAGTGATTTGCATGATTCTTTCCTTCAAGTCAATAATTATGCTTCTTAAACTCATGCATCTACAATTAAGTTATCCATAATATTTATTTTAAGCCACTGGACATAACATATATTCCATGACTTTTCAAAATTTTCATATAGGCAATCCATACACTTATGCATTTAAAGAAATACTTTTTAAAATATAATAGAGTTCATTAATTAGAAGGTTGAATGATGTTCAAACATCATCCAAATAGTAGCTTGGTATGACAATTTCAATCAAGTATCTAAGTTGAGATGTTTTCTTTTACTTCCCTTAGATGAGATACATAAATACCCTATACAGTGTACATAGTGTGAATTTACATAATTTTTAAAAAGTTGTATGGTCAGTTGCTTGATAGGTCAAATAATATTCAAGCACCAAAGTGACAGACTTCAACAGTTCATTTTAAATTAACTGTTTATTATTCAGGGGCTTGAGCATTTGAAGTATCAAGGCTGAAATGATAATCCATGAACCTTAAGCATGGCGCTAAACTAAAAAGGTAAATAATAATAATAATTGAATGGTTTATTGCTTGCTATTTCACAAAAAGATCCAGGATCAAAATTGGTAAAGTTGGTACTACGATCCATAGACTTTGAGCTTCTGAGTCTGCCATTCTACCACTGTACTAAATCATGCAGGTTAATAGTTCTGTTTAATCAACAAGAGATTTTCTTCTACTTTCTTTTGGAAATTGATTTAGTAACCTTTCATTCTTCCCAGTCATTTTACAATGTGTTTTTTTTAGAAAAAAAATCCGACTTTATTTATATTTTTCCAAATATATTTAATTGAAGGGAATATTACATAGGTTGGAATAGGACACAACATTTCAGGTAATATTATTCTCCTTTCCTGACATAGTGGTAATGATAGCATGGAAAATTGAACCAGTGATCTTTAGATTCTTGAATACTGAATTTGAGTAATGCTCTGAGTAGTAATCAACTACGTTATGCAAGTCTAGTTAATTAGAGCATCACTGTATATTCTGTATTCAAACCTAGATCCTAAAGTATCACAAATCTAAAAGTCACTGGTTCAATTCTTATGCTAATACTGCCATTATATTAACCGAGAATACTAACAGTTCATGTTTTTGAAAAAGTACAAAAAATTAAATTTTTAAAAATATATATAACAACTATACTCACGATGAAAATAGTCCAACATTTAAATCCATGCAAAATAACACAAACCTTTAAATACACGCTTTATTAATTTTCATATAAATATACAGTATTAATGACTTCTTTTTTACTTAAAAAATTTAGTTCAAACTTTTTATTTATTATCAGAAAATATTTTATTTTTAATTTTATTTTTCTTCTTTTTTTTTCTTCTCTTTTTTACGCATCTTAAGAATTATATTTTGTGCTCTCATCCTTTCTTAAAAAGATATATTTTCTGGATTTAAAACGTCTAGATGTCACGACTATTTTGAAAAGATAAACTAAACTTGAATTTCAAATTCTCAAAACAGATGAGATAAATTATAAATGGATTAAGTTATCATAAACAGTTATCAAAGATAAACCTGGCTTCAGATCCTCGGCTGTAGTCGATTATTAAACCTCTTTAAGTTATACTTATCAGAGACAAGCTTTAGAGATGAGTTTTCATCAATACTTCTATAACAATCAAATCTCAACATTTTTCAAGTAGAAAATAAATATCCAGACTGAGAGATTTAAGACTCACAAGTATAAATATATATATATACAGTGTGTGTGGTCAGGGAGGGAGGTCTATTTAATTTTTAGTTGGAGTACTTTAATACATGATTTCTTTCACATTTATCTAACTTTTAAATAGTTAATATATTTTCTTTAATGGTAGATTTTTTTTTTTTTTTTTAAAAAAAAAAGGGTAAAACGACAGCTATTAAATAGACTATCATAAACGTACTTTTCTCTCAACAGCCCCTCTTAAAAGATATTCAAGGAGAAAGCATTACTCAGTCTTATCAAATATTGGATTATAAGGCTTTGAATGTTTTTGTTTCACCTTTTGGATAAAAATGGCTAGATACCAATTTACTGATCAATATTAGATGAATATTCGTATTGGCTATGGTTAGTGGAAAAAAAAATCTAAGCCTGATTAAAAACTTTTTTTTAAAAAAAAAAAAAAAGTTTTATTTGACCTTGATTCAAATCCTGGATTTCAGGCAAAGAAGTGTGCTAATACTATATTATGAAACCCTTTACATCTTAATATATACATACCTATAATCTTCAGAAACTATAAAACCCTTTCTGTCTTTTTTATATGTGTAAGTATAAAAATAAGATTTGATCTTAGTGTTTGTGAGTGATTGATTGATTTCTCCTTCATCGATGAAGAAAATGGTATACAATCATGTTTTTCTTTTGTAGTCATCACAACTTCTCTTATTATATAGATAACCCTAGGAGATTTATCTTAAATTTAATGACTACCTGAGTTGGATGCAAAACTCTAAAATATTAAACAACTTCTGAGCTATGAAAAATATCTCCCTTAATATTTAACCCTTATGTTATATTATCATTGCAGCTTAATGTCATAACTATTACAGTATAAAGTAAAGAAGTAGTTTACGATTTTCTACTATCATAATAGAATAATATAATGTGGATTCCAATACAACATCCCATGATCACCCATCTCAGATCTAAAATTCCTCTCTGATGAAAGCCATAAGCTAGAAATTATTCTCTGGGGTTATTGGATAAGATGGCATTGGATAGGAATTAACATGCATAGCCTTCTAGCATCTATTGATTACTAGAATTTATAATAGGTGACATTATTGTGGGGGGGGGGATTTATAATGTTGATACTTAGTATTATAAGCTTGCAATCTATTCCATGATGTTTGGAATTTAAAATTCCTAGATTCACCGCTGGTACTATTCCTTACATCTGCTCTCTCAGCATCATTTAGTGTCCTAAACCTTCATGTAGATACTCAGATGGTAGTGCAACAGAAATTAAGTACTGATAAAAACTTTAAAAAAAGTGAATATTTATATCCAATGCAGGTATTTTTGACTGTATATTTATGATTATTATACAATTTATTTTTTAATTATTTTATTTATAATAACAAAAAACCAGAATAGATAGTTAGTTCATAATAAAGTGAGATATAATATTTACTTAAGAAAATAAAGAACATCATACATTATGAAAATATATGCAATTTCATTTATAATTCTCAAAGTTAAAAATTTTCAAAATATAATTTAAATACATTTAATTGGCAATTTTTAGCTTACTGTGCAACTCAGTTTTCCAAATCTTTTCAATTAACTATACCATGAACAGTAATGACATTATTAAAATATAGACTGTTATTTACCCTATACTTGTGCAAACGTAAATAAAAACAAACAAAATTAAAACTGGGACTACAACAATAATCATATTATGACTAAAAGTAGAAAATAGAAAAAAATATTAACGAAATGTTTTTACTCATATCATTCTTTTCAATCATTGTCGATCCACTACAGGTTGAAGGTCTCTCCAAGTTCAATCCATCTTCTCCCATCATTGGCCTCTCTTTTCCACATCACACCAACAATGTTCATCCATAGATCTCACATATAGTCTCATTCTAAATCTTTTACAATTTCTTGGATTTTTTTATTCATATATATGCACTAAAAAATAATTTTCTTCAGCTTTCATGATATACTTGATATTATGTAACCAAAAATAAAAGTATAGTTTCATTTATATTTTATTTACAATAATATAAAATATTACAACCAAACTACTAAGATAAGAAATAGGGAACTATAGAGTTTTGATTTCCATATCCAAAGTGTCAAATAAAATAAGTGTGATTCAGATTACACTCACTTTCCATTAAAATGATCTGAATTTTTTGTTTAAGAAAATAAGTTGTTAATTTTTGTTTCATACTGTATATGATTTCATAAATTGCATTTAATATTTATCTTTGGTAGTGTTCTGTTCTATCATGTCAGCTGCTTGATGGTGCTATTTCTAGATAAATTGCTAGAAATATGCCATTTCCTTAGCCGCAGCCAAGCAAATAGCCTTCTTTCTATGATAAAACACAGAAAGAGTACATTTACTCAGCTGCCAGCTACCACTGTGAGTTTTTTCTATGCTAAAAGCATAGAAAAATACCTTCATTGGCTGCTGTAATTGCTTGTGCTATGCATTTTATTGTAATGCTGGGTTGTTATTTTTGCTACAGAAATCATGTGAGGGTCTGTTGACTGCATCATGTCTAAATAATTGAACTTTTCAGATCCAAATTTTTTTCCATGTGAAATGATGTACTGGTACCTTTTAACAGTTTTAACAGTGTCGTCACTGTTCCATCAGGACTGTGTAATCCTCACAAATTGGAATTTAGGGTGCAGCACAGCATTATTTCAAAGATCTCGATGAAAGTAAATGTATTTGTGAGAAATAGTCTGAGACCAGTAAGATAGCTTCTTCGAAGTCTGAAAATTGGCAATTGAGTCGGCTTTCATTTTAATAGTTTGTTATAATTATTAACTTTAGTGGGTAAATTGCAATCTAATTTACTTTATCCCTCCAAAATGCAGTGTCTGATTAATTACTAGCCAAAAAAAAAGTAAAATTTTACTTTTATTACAAAAAGTACTACCACATATAAGCTACCCACAGAGCAACTTTGTCATTATGTATTCATTTTTAAACAATATTCAATCAGTGCTTGAGCTAGAGGTATCAAACACTTGAATCATCATGCCACATTGGCAGTTCAATATATTTCTATTACTTCACCCTCATGCAAAGCAAGGATTGATTTCTATCCACTTTTAATATCTTGCAAAAGGGTATATAATCATTGCACCATAGTCATATTTTTTTCTTTTTTCAGAGCATCTTCAATACCAAATCTACATCACATGCACACACACACACATACATTCACACAGGCCACCTTTAACAGATGTATGTGTGTTTATGATTTATGAATATAAATCTTGCATATAATTTCAAAAATGTAGTTATAATAAATTATCAGGAATATTCTATTTTTGGATCATTTTTGTAAACACAAATAATCAAAGGATTCTAGATGGAGATGCCAAACAGACACCTAAGCTAGGATCTGACTATTGGCCTAACTTAATGCTGCCAGAGAGAATGCAGTTTAATAAATGTAAATCAATGGAAAATCATGTTAAACTTTGTTGAGAAATGTTTACAGATTAGGCAATATTGTTCTGGTGCAGATTAAGGTAATATTGTGGTGGCAGAATAAAGAGCACCTCAGACCAAACCTCAACGGGTCACTCTTGGGTTCAAATATCATAAGACTTCTCAAGAATCTATGCAAAACAAGGTTTATATTTACTACTTATGAGTTAGTTGTATTGTAAAAATATAAGTCGAATACATTTGATGTCACTTTTTCTGACTTTTTAAACAACAGGATTTCTAATTTACAATTGCAAAGAATCTAACAAAAAATGTTGACCACTAAACATATATAACATACACATGGGTTAATGTTTGTTTCAATGATTTTGAAAAATCATTTGATAGTATGAATAATTTAATTTAATGATAATTGTTTATATATACAAATAATATTCAAATCTTAAAGTATAAGAATTGGAGAACTGTACTTCATTTCAATTGTTCACAACAATTTTTTTTTCTTTCCTTTTAGATTAAATTAATACAAGAACTATTCTATCCAAGGTCTAAAAATGATTGGGGAATAAATTATCATTAAATTATTCTAACTCCAAAAGAAGACCCGGTGGGGGGAGGAGGGAATAAAGTCAGAAAGTCAAAAGTCAAAAACAAAAAAAAAAGATTGGAGTTGGAATTGCTAATGACATATAAGGATAAAAAGATGATTGATGGCGTGAGAGGGCTCATGAACCAGCAATAACCTAAATGAATGAAGATAAATAAAAAAGAAAATGGAGAATGAAAAAAAATAATGATAACTTCATTGTAAATAGTGATGATAATTTCTAGTCAATTAAGTTGAGAAGATTGATTTTTACACAGGCATATATTTTAATTAACAATTTTTTCTAATTAACCTTCTTAATCTTCTTTCCTTTCAAGATAATTAACATCTGATCATTTTAAGAATACACATCTTTTATATTTGCACTTGAGGATTAACTCTATAATTTGCAAATAACTCTCCAGTAATTATAAAGAAATCAGACATATCATTCCATTTCAACAAATCTTTCCAATATTCCAAATCTTTTCAATTTTTTCTTCAGGCACTAACTAGGATCTTCAGTAATCAAGTCGTGTATGCACACCACTAAAACACAATCTCAGGGACAAATACTTCATTTTAATATTTGTTATTCTATAATACCAAAACCAATAATTAAAAAAGTATACTCAGCAATAAGAATTTGTAAGATAAATAATTTTCTTTAATGAAAATAAATAGAAATGTAAACCCTTGGTCAATGTTTACCTCTAATTTTATTTAAACATCTACTTAGAAGAAATGTCAAATAAATGCTACTTAGAGTAGATTTTTAAAACTGAAGAGTAAACTTTGCATTCTACATACCTTGTGTATGCTACATCTTACCTACATTAATTACAAATTGAATATCTACATAGGTATTAATCTTAATAAGATTGCTGGAATAAGATTTACCATATCCCTTTCTTACTAATTAGTATTAAAACATGAGTCAGTGTGAGATTTTAATATATTATAATATGATTCACATTCTAAAATATATATTATCAATACATGTGTATAAATATGCATATATTATCCAATCTTCTGGCGTGTTTCTGGTAAAATTTAAATAATATCAAATTTTCATACTTTTTCAAATGCATAATTGGACTTGTATGATTTAAAATTATTATACACCATTTATTAGAAATGTATTCTCCATATAATATTAGATTTTATAAATTACAATCATTAAAATTACTTAATATATAATTGTTGAAGTGAAAATTAAAATGGTCTTTCTTTACTAGATGTATGTAATACATATAATGGTATTTATAAAATGTGTTTAAGCAAGTCATATTTTAATTCATACTCTCAAAAATAAATGTTGAGTTGGCACTTAACAGCAGCCAATCACCAACAAGTATGTCATTCCAACACCAAGAAGATAAAAAGACTATTATTAATCAATCTGTGACCAAATATTGACAATAGAAAAATACTAATCCATTTGAACATTTATCTGATATTTTGTGATGTTGCGTTTGCTAAGTATTTCTACAGCAATTTTTTCCCTAAAGCCATATTCTGTTCTCAACCAATATATTCCCAATGAAAGCAATTAAACTGCACTTCTTCAGAATATCATTAAGATAATCTTTATAATATAATCAGTATTTGCCTTTTCCATGAAAATCAGGCTCAAGTTTACTTTAAATATTTTTTAGAAAGACTGTTATCATTCATTCATTTCACATGTCCAAATCAATAAAGATGTGAATTCAGTAAAAATAGATTCTTTTTTATAGATAGACAACTTCACATTTCTCCATTCTTTATTTCATAAATAATTTCATATAAACAAAGATACAATAAAAGACAAATAACCCCCAAGATGCATTTCATGCTGAACCAGCACTCATCAGTTGGGCCAGGTCATCATCTTTTATATATATCTTTATTACATGAAGGGTATTTATGTAGAGCAAATTGTCTCATTTTTATTTTCAAGCGTCGATTTGCTCCTCTCCCAACTTTTATTATTACTAATCATTTATTAAACTAGAGATTTTCTCTAGCACAGATATAAACTTTAATCCAAGTTAAAGATTAATATATCTGATTTTCAGTATATAAAAATAGACTCCATAGCATCAAATTCAACAAGCTTAAGAACATATTAATTAGTTTTACGGTTTCCATTATATTTTACAGAAAATTCTTAAATGAAATTTTTCTGTAATTCCCCTTCCAGAAAATAAATTAGATAAAATAACATATAATAACTTATCTGCACTAATAATATCAGTAATGAAATACATTATTTTTCAATCCATTAAAGTAGCAATAAATTGAAACTATAAATATATAAACATATCACTATGTTTTTATAATTTTGTGATGTTAAGAGTTTAAGAATATCTGAAAAATCCAATAAAATCTGAGTTGTATCAAGATCTTTCACAGATTTTCAAATATAAAGTTGAAATATGTAAAATTAAATTACAGCTCTGGATTCGAAATAATTTCAGACTGTGTCTACCCATATATATATATATATAATAGAAAAAGATTAATGTTTTTAGGAAGCTGATCAAATAGGCTATAAAAAAAGAAATGGGGGGGGGGTATGTGTCTTAAAATGAGAATGAAATTATTTTTTTGTGATTCAAAATAAAATTGAAAAAAAGACTTGAAAAAATATGATGTCTCTATTAAAGAAGCTGTGAGATGTAAGTTTAGAGCAAAATGGCAAAGATAATTGAATAAATAACATGAAAAATGCTAAAAGATTAAGATTAATCAAGAAGAAATGGGTCAGACAAGTTATAGAGGTCAAGGATTAATAATAAAGAAAATGGAAATACAATATTAAAAAAATGATTTTTAAAAAAATGAGCATGAGATTTGAAAACCATAAAAATAAGATTTTAAGAAAATTATTTGCAATAACTAAAGAAATTATTCTTAATGAATGATTAGTAAAATTGTATATATACATCATATAATCCATATCTATGATCCATGTTTAAACTAGGGTGAAATAATTTTTTTTAGGTTTCAATGCAAGCATAGATTTTTCTTTCAAGTAACATGCCCAAATTAGTCTGAGAAATTTGTTTTCCAAACTATTTTTCTATATAATGATTTTGAACAGACTTTGTCTTGCAGACAGGTATTTAAATAGTTTTATTTTATTTATTGATATATAATTTAGGTCAACCAAGCTTTAAAATAAGGGATTTAATCCTCTCTTCTTGTTTCTGATCAATTTCAGATTAACTCTATCATCAAGCTTCTTTATGTAATAGAATTAAAACAATACCTTTATGTTGAAGCAGTATTCTGAATACTAAAAATCATGATTCTCTGGTTATATATAATTTAGATTCTTGTTTTTACTTTTGTGAAAAAATAGAGCTCACCAACTTGATAAAACATACTGCTTCCAATTTATTTTATATAATTTTTTTTCTCATTGCTGTTATTTGTAGAGAGTGAAAATTATTAATATTAAAGATCACTTAATGTATAGGCTTATTGTCTTTCTTTTTCTTTTAAATGTATCTGGTTTCAATTATAAAGTCAGGCTTTTTCTATTCAAAGAAAAAATTTTAAAAAACATTCTCTTGTTTTTGAAATTAGACTGTTCTGGCTTGGATGCTGTCAAAGTCCAATTCATTTTCTAATTTGCTTATAGCATTATCCTAAAAAATGATCATACAACTTTATAATTTATAGCCTCTGACAGTAGATATAACTATAATGAATTAGTTATATAACCATCACATTCTGATACCATCAAGCTGAGATCTGTTCTTCATGATAAACTCACTAGTGTATATATAAATAAGCCATATTAACAAAAATATAAATGCTGATTTACAAAATTGCTAATTCATTGAATTTCCTAGTTATCATGAACTTTTTAACAGTAGTAGTGTGTGTGGGTGTGTGTGTATATATATATATATATTAACATATAAAAATATAAAGCAAGCCTTTTAATAAACTGATCTTTGGGTAAAAAAATTTCCAGCAAACCTTTCACATACAAACATTGGAGAAGGTAATACTTATTAGGCTTGTCAGCATCAAAATGATACAAATCGAGTGTTTTTTTTTTCTTTTTGGTTTTACTCTTTAGCTAAGGATAACCATTTACATGGCAATGTTTGATAGTTAATTGGTTGACTATAAGTAGCTTTGACCAGAATTCAAATCTCGTATAGTATACATTGCAGGTGCTACCTTGGCATATATCAAAATGATTTTAAACACAAGCAATTAAATTTTCAATGTTAATTAATCCAAGATTGTATTTAGACTGCTCTCTTATACCAAGAATTAGAATCCAAATATTATATTACATTTTATTATGCATTATTATAACAATTTTTATCTAATACTAAAATAACTATTCATAAAAGAGTCATATAACTGATTTAAATTAATTATGATTATAGTAAATAAATTGCATAATTAATGAACGTTTGCTGCTTTAAATAAAACGTAAGTAATTGTTACAATACAAGGTAATGTTTTCTGTAATAAGGATTATGATATTATATTACCCACCTGAGCTCTGTAATGGTGCACTTAAGAACTATTGCTGTAATGGAACATGATGATCATTATAACAATATACCGAACACTTAAGCACTTAGCATATTGATAATAATGGTTGACTTAATAATTAGAATGTTTGTTTGTAATAAAATATAATGACTATTATATATGTAAGTGAACTCAACTCAGTTATGATAGTGGTGGATTTAAAAGCTGATATTTACTGTAATAAATATTGTGCATTTGAGCACTTAACTTAGCGTAGACAGTATGGAAATAAAAGTTAGAATGTTTGCTTAGTAAAACATAATAGTTATATTATTCATTTGAACACTCAGTTCAATAATGATAATGATACACTTAAAAGAAAACGATTTGTGGGCCAATTCCAAAAAAATCTTACTTTCGTCAAAAAAAAAAAAACAGCATTGTTAACCAATATGGTTTAACACTGTGATAGATTTGTTTCTAAACCAAAGCTCGACTTATTATTTTTGGTGTTTGAATGTCATATGTCTTCTGGAGCAACTAAAAATTGATGATACAATCTATTTAATTATGATATAATAATAATTATTCTGATAAAGATTGCCAAAAAATGAATGAAATGATAGATTAACAAACACATTGAAAATTTAAAGTATTTATTTAAAATTATTTGATTGTTCTAGATAGAATATTAAAGAAAAACAGTAACTTAATACAAACATGTATTCCAAAAGAAAACTGCTACTGCTTTATTTAGTAAGCCCTTTCCGATGTTTTTTAACACTAAGTGAAGCAATCGAACCACTACATGCATTAGATGCAGAGGTGTGGACAGCAAAGGAGACAATTCAAGGAGAAATAAGATGGTCAAGTTTTTATATGAGCACATGCACAATTAGCTTGAAAGGCTGATATTTGAATGTAATATAAGAGGGATGCAAAAAGCAAATTGAAAATTTTCAGTAGATTGCAGTTTATGGATAATAAAAAAATAGCCAAAATAGTATTTAATTGGGTTACAAGTAAAGGGCAGGCAACAAAATGAGTGAGAAAGGTAATGCAGTATGCAGAAGATTTGGATAAAAAATTTACTTGTACAAAAGGTGGGATGATTGTGTTAGGAGGATTGTTGAGTGTTATAGTGGTAAGGAGTGAGACAGAAGAATAGATGCATTAATAAAGAATAGGGAGTTGGAGAGATGGAGAACTAGTATGGAGAGTAAAACAAGTTTAAATATATATATATATGGAAGTAAACAAAATATTGGGTGTGAGTTAATTTATAATAATAGTAAGGAAAGTAGTTTATTGTTTAAGGCTCGAATGGGATCTTTAGCAACAAGGGAATATACACATAAATGGAAAAATATGGGTAATTTAGTCTGCAAGTTGTGTAAGGAAGGCATAGAAAATATTAGGCATCTGTTATTTCAATGTAAATGCTTGGAAGCAGAATGGCTACAAATAATAAAGTTATGGAAGATTAAATATGAACAAAGTGATTATACAGAAAGTGAGTTATTGGTTTTTATGCTAGGTTTGGAAAAAGATAAGGGGGATTTAGATATGAAGGTCATGGAGTTGACAAAGATTATGTTGTGGAAATGAGATGGGGCAGATTATGGGAAAACTTAGGGTGGACAATGGAAAGGGAAGGTAAAGTGGCTAACAGGTTTCTCTGGGCATAGCTGTTGAGAGATTCCTGACTCCTTTTAAGGAGAATCACGGTGCATCACATCACGTCTACTTTTGTCAACAATGGTTTAGTAGCTCTAATGTCAAAAAGAGTCCTAGAACGCTTATTAAAACAGTTTTTTTAAAAAAATGACATACTGAAAACGATAAATTTATATAAAATTTCGAATAATCATAAGATACGAATTTTTTTAAAAATGAATATATTTTTTTTATTTATTTAAAACAATAAACATATTTTAATTAAAATATCTATTGTTTATTTTTTTTTATAAAAAAAAAATGAATTCAAGTATCAACAATGTAATAAGCTGAGTTCAGAAACATGAAAAAAAAATTGATTTTGAAGCATAAACGTATTTTTCATAACAATTAAAAAGTTGTATAAAATAACCGTAGTATTCAATTTGATTCAGCTACACGTCAAAGACAATCTTTCATTTATTTATTTTTTTTTAACATTTTGATTATTTCTCTTTCTTCGGTTGACTTTTGTTACATCAAAGAGGAAAATATTTTACGCAATTTATTATGCAATTTGCAATGAAGAATAATTGTAAGTTTGATCAAAACAGTTTTATTTTAATGGTATTCTGTCCGTGAAGTTTGATAAAACTTCAATATCAATCACAAAAATTGTTTATTTAAAAAAAGTTTTGAATGTTTAGATTATAAAAGAGAACCGGAAACAACTTATCTCTCTTTAGTAGAAAAAGTTATAAAATTAAGCTTGACTACGTATTTAAAGATAACTATTTAACAGAAATAAACAGCAAAAAAAAAAAATGACTAAAATAATTTTTAATTTTAAAATAAATACATATGAATTATCATTACATTAAGTCGCACAGAGTTTTTTATTATTATTAAATATTAGCAACACACCATTTAAGATTATCATTATTAGTTTCCTTAATATCATTCATTATTCAACTTCTTTTTACCTTATTCCCCCCCCCCTATAAATTCTTCTAACATATATGTAATAACTGAAACACATGATTATTAGATACCTGTGTCTATATATGTAATATATAGAGTATATGAGCACAGACTTTCACATGACCCACTACTCTCCACTCTATCTAATAACACTGATACACTTGAGCACATATATGCTGAAAAAATAAATAATCACCAATATACGTAATTCATGCTAAACCAGCAATCATCAATTGGTCCAGATTATCATCTCCCACACATATATACTATAAGTGCTCAGATATACATTAAGATAGACAATCTTCATACTTTAATGGCCAGGCTCCAATCCACTACACACTGCAACTCTTCAACCATCCATCCAATTGAAAATCTGATGATGGAATGCTCGAAGGATACCCTGAGGCCGAGATTCTTGACACACCCATATTGACCTAAGGTCAATCTGAACCCCACATGTATTATAATTTTTTTTAACTACAAATCAATTCTTCAGCTTACACAATATATAATGGAGACCTACTTTTAATTTCCTTAACTCTAAATATATCCAATCTGAATCATAATTTTCTCAAGAATTTCTTTTTTACTGCAAACTGTTCTTACCAATTCTTCTTTCATATCACAATAATCTCAATAGATAATATTTTTTCATTTACTCTTTTTTAACATTTCAACATGACTAATATTACCCTTCCAAGATATCATTTCTACTTTTTCTTCAAATTAACATTTCAGAAACCTCTATTTGTTTTTTTTTCCTAAATGTCTATAGCATAGCATTATGCATGGGTAAAGATTACTGAATCAACACTTAACCTTCCTTTCTGGTGACTGAACATCATGTGATTTCCCAAGAAATAAATCTTTCAATTATTTTCATTTTGTATACTTTGTGATGAGACAAAATCAAGAACTAAAATTCTCTGGATCAAATGCAAACCTATAACTTTTGGTGCTGGTCTACAGTTGATAAGAATTGAAAATTACAGTTGCTGGATTAGTTTCACATCTATATTGTCAAGCAGGTTTACTGGATTCAAATCTTACTTATTTAAGCTTCAAGTTTAAAACTTAGCAGCTAAAGTGAAATTAAAGATAATTGCTGACTGCATACATACATTTCTTAAAATTTTGAATCCTAGCCTCATTGATAAAATAAAATCCAGTAATTAGACTGAGAATATGCTAAGGATAAGAATTACAGTCACTGATTATTCAAACACTGCCATTAAAATGGAAAGCTGTTTTTGTTCCATTTGCTAAGCTGGTTAATGTAGAAAACGGCTTAAAAGCATATACTGCCAATTCATAAAAGGTGTGATATCAAAAATTTTGTAGACGTAAAAAAAAAATAGAAGAGAACAAGGTTTATAAATATATAAGAAAAAATAATAATGTGAAGATATATAACTTTAAATCTGTAAATGCAACATAAATCTCTAAGAAAAAAACTTGAGAAAAAGCAAAATCAGAATGAAGGCAATAATAAAATAAAAAAAGTAAACTAATTTTCATATCATGATGAAGATCAAATAAGTCAAGAAGTTTTTACTTTGTTCACTGATAAGCATCACACACAAAACAAAAACAGAACAAGATAAAGATATTCATTTATTAACAGTATCCTGCATTGTTGTAATAACAGAGTTGTGCAACTTTATATCCATATATCATGATTCCAGCAGTCACTTCCAGTGTTTAAATTTCTTATATACACCTACACAATAAACCATTCTATTTCAAGGTGATGAAAATATAAACCAATATTAATTAAAGATAAGATTAAAAAAAGAATCAGAAATGTTGTACATGTAATTAAAGGTGAATATGTGATTGCAAAGACATATAATTGTAATAAGGGAGTCAATGAAAGAATATAATGATGGCATGAAAGTCTCAAAATAATAAGTTCTATATCCTAGACTCAGGTGAACCAAGACAGTAAAGAATAAAGAGAAAAAAGAAATAACACAAAGACTGAAAAGACTATTGTATTTGATTAACTAACATCTAATTCTAGATGAAACAGCGGGAAATAGTCATTGCTAATGGCGGACCTTGTAAGAAGATAAAGTCCTTATCCAATCTAATAGTTAAGTAGTCTCCTATTATAATAGTTTATAACTATCTATTTATCTATCCAACTATTCACTGTCATCAGCATATTTTCTATTTATTTTCTCTTTTTTTTTTTATTCCCAGCCTATTTTCTTAACTATCCATCTAACCACCCACTCACCTATTTAATACTTGGAAATATATCAATCAATCTATTAATAATTTTTATTAGTCATTCATTAAATTAGAGCTCATCCAATAATGGATAATATTTATGTAGTGTAATTTTTACTACACCACTCTCACGAAAGGTAGAGACTGGTTTCTATCAACTTTTAACACCTTGTAGAGGAATGTAATCATAAATATATGCCCAACGACATATGAAAAAGATATACAATTACCAAGATGTACATTTTGTGCTGAGGAAGCACTCATCAGTTGGCCCAGACCAATTCTTACACATATCTTTTACAATTATCTAGTATATATACATAGCAAATTACCACGTTTAATTGATAAGTATCAAATTTGCCATCCTCACAACTTTGACACAAACCAACTTAATGAAGTATATTAATAATTTTTATTAGTCATTTATTAGACTAGAGATTATCCAATAATGAGATTATCCAATAATGACTAATATTTCTGTAGCATAATTTTCAATATACCATTCTCATGTAAGGTAAGTACTGGTTTCGGTGCCAATTTAGTTTGCACTCATGCCATTTTAAAATCTAACGACCAGCCAAAACCATCACTGACACATCCAACCAATAAATGGCATAAATATTGAATAAAAGTACTTTAAATTCATATTTTAGAAATTACAAGCTAGTAAAAATAATATGCTTTTATTTCATATGGGCATATAGTATAATCTTTTAGTATTTGGAAATTATAAGTTTGGTTTGATCAGACTTCTGCAACTTTTGGATGATACTTAATATTGGCCAAACCATCCTTCCCCCTACCTACAAATTCCAGGCCTTGCACCATCATGTTTCAAATATTTTATAAAGATAAATTTAAAAAAAAAATCCTAATAAAACAAAGCATATTATTTTTACTAGCTTATAATTTCTAAAATACAAATTTAAAGTACTTTTATTTAATATTTATGTCATTTATCACTTGGATGTGTCAGTGGTGGTTTTTAGTTTCAATAATAATTTATTATTTCTAATATATACAGTGATGTGTAATCTTACAATTGGGGTTTACATTGTTGTTCTAACTATCTTGTTATTTCCATTTGGGTTCTGATGAGTCTATGTTGTCCAATATGGTGTGAACATTAGATCTTTCACATATTTGTTATCTGATTGTTAGCCCCCCCCCTTTTGCCTTGTTGTTAGTTTGGCATATTGTATAATGTCCAAGTGTCCTCAAATGTTTTTGATGATGCCAGGAGTTGGTCTCTCTTCTGGATTTTAATCATTGTTTTGGAAAAAACCTGTTTTATAGTAGGTTGTGGGTGTTCCATGATTAGTTTACAACGTGTAACCCATATGGCATAGTTCAAAAATATTGAAAGACGTATTATTGGATAGGTTTTAGTATTGATACTACCTTTCAGAAATGAGATCAGTTGGAAATCTATCTTGGTGTTGGAGACTATGATTTCTCGGATCACTCTGTAATCTCATACATTGTGAGAAAAGGTGTTCCAATGTCTCATCGCCGTTCATGCAAATGCTGCAAGTAGGGTCTATGTTGTGACCACGTTTGTAAAAGAGAAAGTGATTAGTAGGTAGTCCATTAATGCTGTATTTAATGAGGAAGTCTAGGTATTTGGCCTCTAGACTCCATCTTTTAAAGTTGGATATCAGTTTCTGATTATTGTAATAAAATGTGTTGATTATAGGATGTAAGATTGGATGGAGGATTGTGTATGCTTGCCATAATGATATTTTAGAATTGAATGTGGAGTTGTTTATTGGGCAGTGCTGTTTGATAAGACTTGTGTTTCTAGTGATCCATGTTTGTCTGTCTAGTGGGGGTCAGTCAGTGGGTGTTACCTTTTGAAGCAAAGTTTTTTGGAGAATTGTGTTAAAACCATATGATGCTATCAAGTTGTGTATGACATTGTGGGTTTTTTGGTAAATCAATGCCTGAATGGAGTGGAGAGCAAGACCATTTAGCTTTCTTGGTCGCTATGTGCCTTTGAGGCTGATCGCGACCGTTTTACCTTTCCAGAAAAGCCTTGAGCACAAGCCATTTATTTTATTTATGAAGCTTTTGTTGCATTTGATAAATGGAAGAAAGTATGCTATTTTTGGCATCACATTCATGTTAATTAGTGCTACCTTGCCAGAGAGGGAAAGGTAGACTTGTGACGAGGAAGTGATGAATTTGTTTGTTGTTTCTAGGAGATTATCCTGTATCTCTTTGGTCATTGCTGTGGTAGATTTGAATATGGAAAACCCAAGACATTTCTGTGGCTTGGCAGAGAAGAGGGTGTTAATTTTCCTTCCTGAAACAATTTGCCAGGAGGCACACTTGCTGGGGTTGAATTGCAGCCTGTATTTCTCAGTATAGCGGCTTAATATTGTTTGTAGCAAAGGAATATGTTTTCTTGATGGTAGGATGATCATTACATCATCCATGTAGGCAAATGTGTTGAATTCTCTGCTTAAGTTGGGTATAAAAAGACCTGGTAGATTTTTTTCCAAATCCATCAGGAGAGGATTTATATATGCGATGAAGCATAGGGCATTGAGGGGGGAACCCTGAGGGAGAGCTTGTGTCGGTTTAAATCCGGAGGTGAAGTTACCATCCATGAATGCAAACTAAATCAGGACCTGGTTTCTATCTGCTTTTATCAATCTAATTGTTAATTCATTCATATATGTATCTATTATTGTTTATTTATCTAGCCATATATATGATATAATTATAAATATGTCCTGAAACAATTAAGTTTATAATAATATCATTGCTATTATTATTATGCTTTAATTATTCAGATGTGTTGGAATTGCATCCAATTTACTCTAAACCAAGTTAACTTTACTTATCTATTTAGTCTCATCCTATGACTTTCCACAAGTTTTTAGACTTCTTCATCTACCCTTTTTCAAAAATTATTTTAGGCCTGCTTTGGCATTAAATTTAAAATTAATGATTTTTTTTCTCCCTCTGTTTATATAGAATTAATTCAGCTGACTCAGAAAATGGATAATGATGATTGTGATATCTTCTTATGAAAGCGGTGTTGAACTCAAAAATGTTTGGATAATAGAAGAGATTTTTAAATTCTGCTTAAGAAATCTACAATAAGAAATGTCATATATTGATCAGGGTGATTCAAATTTATTGAATTTTTTTTTTTTTTGGGGGGGGGAGGGTGCTGTGGATTAATTTCCATATTCAAATACATTATTGTGACTAAATGATAACATTTAGTCACTGTCTTAGTACTTTGCTCATAATAGCATTTCAATTTTATAATTATATTATAAACTTTAATGAGCTCCGCTTTACACTAAGATACGCTTTCAAAAATGTTTTTTTCTTATTTGCCATAAAGAATTTTGTGTTCATTATATTCACAAAGAATTTTGTGTTCATTATAATTTTGATTTTTTAAAATAGGAATGCCACTTACATGTACACCAAGTATGTGTGTCAATACATTATTATTTTTTAATATCAAAAAACATTTTTTTCACAAAATTAAATAAAGAGATGTTTATTACCATAATGTTAACAGGGCAGTCTTAAAAGAATCTTTACAATGGTTTATAATAATAAGAGCATGCGCACTATCGCTGACATCTGGAATTTGGAGGATAAATAGACATGCTTTGAGTATATTTTATTTATTTTTCACATTTATATTGCTTACAAATATTATTTTTATACACATCCGTAAAACTAAAATATAGAAAAAAATAAATTTTAATAAATTTATAATCAAAAAATACATATTGAAAATATAATTTGTTAATTTTTTTTTTTAAAGATGTGTTTTTACCAGTCAATCGTTTATTTATGATCTGAAACTTGGAAATTTATGAAACAGACATCAAAGTATAGAGATATATATTGATAGTACCAAGGATAGATCGAAATGAAATACATGGGTAAGAAAACGCTGACATCAATGAAAGAATTAAGAGATAGAGATAAAAGTGAAGATATCAAGAGATTGCAAACGATTGAGAAATATAACTAAGGTGAGAGGGATCGATGAGATAAAATATTTTTTGGAGTGATTTAAAGAAGTGGAGCTTTGGATGATTGAAATTGGATTGACCCATTTTACAATGGATTGATAATGGCGAAAACTAAACTTTAAAAATGCTTAAATAATTTGATTTAAATTATTTTTTTAATAAAGTATTGGATCGTTTTTAAATAAATAAAAAAAAAAGGTGACGCAAAAATATTTTCTTTAATATTTTCATTAATAATAATCCTCTAGAACAATCACTCCTGCAGGCAGATTAATGACTGTAGACAACTTTACACCTAAGGAGAACGGAACGACTTTATAGCTAAAAAATTGTAAACATCTTTATAGCTTGAGAGAAATTAATTTCTGGTGAACTAAGCTGTTTTTGCAACCAGTTTAATCCGTTAATTATACTCACAATAACTCAAAACTCTCTCTTTTTTTGCTTGATATTTTTTTATTATCTGTGATAGCTCTATTTATTTCTTAATAGCTTGTGATGATGATGATGGTGATGAAAAAGAGCAAAAAACCCAATGTAATATATATTGAGCACAAAGCTAGAAATAATGAAAGGTGATGAACTTAATATTATACTGTATATTTCTATCACCAAAGGCCAAAAAAAAAAAAAAACACATTCTAATATGAATATTTAGAATAATGGCATTGCACGAATAATAATTGCAAAGATGACATAAAATGCTCATGGTAGTATATTGCTTTGCATAAGTTATCCCACAATGCACTCTGTGCATGTTTAGACTAAGCTGCAGGCAATACAGTCTAACTTATAAATAAGTTACCCGTAACATATTAAATGTCAATTGAAATATTAGAAACAAAAATGTAATTAATATAATTTTGATTCAAAAAATAATAAACAATAATTATAAAGGAAAAAATATATCGAAATTATGCTAATAATCTATTATAATAATGACATATTCAGAAAATAAGCAAGTTAAAATCAGTGAGGTTTAATTTTGAATCTTAAAAAAATGGCATTATCAAAAGCTAACTTCTACTTCTTCATTAGATGACATTAAACTCATATTTGGTTTAGTTTAGACCAATCTAGAGACTGAATCATAGGAAATTGTAAAAGATCTTATAAAAGATCACAAGGGATGGGTAGATAAGGAAGTTAGGGGTAATATAGAGAAGAGAAATAAAAAACCAGAGAAATTGAATTAAATTTGGAGAATATTATCCAGTAGTGGATTGCTGCTAATTGCAAGTGATGATGAATCTAGAGAAAAGAGTTTCATGAATAATACATTTACCTTTGTATTTATGAACTGAGTCCAAATAATCATGGATTTTTTCCCCCAAGTAACTAAAGATTTCTAAACAAACTTATATTTATTTATTGGGGGGGGGGGGTCTACTGTCTATAGCCAATGTAATCATTCAGTTATTGGTCAATAAATTGATATCCATTCTAAGTTGATGGGTTAAAAAATCTCAGGTGAATCTATATTGATTAAATAAGAAACAATGCAGTAACATATATCTAAATTATAATTGTAATATGATTATAATTTTCACCATTATGAGGAAAAAATTGTATTTCTATTAGCAGTAAGCCCATCATGATTTATCTTAGCCTAAACCAAGACTCAACATGTTACTTGTGATGCATGAATGTCATACGGTCTCCTGAGAAACAAACCATTCATTATTATATGATTATATTTACTTTTTAATCTAATAATGGATAGTCTATAAATAAAAGAAACTATTATGGCTGCTGAGTTAGCCTAAGATAATAAAAAAAAGACCAATTATGCTCATTGGTTTGTTGAATATCTAACTCAAAAAGAAACAATTATAGACAATTGACTAACTTAAAAAGTAAAAAAATAAATGGTACACCATAATCTTATCATCTGTAAGACCAACTCTACTTGCATTAAAAATCATATACATCGTATTATAATCATACCTTTTGTTTCACCACTTATCAGACCATAATATTTTAACCTGTGACATTTACATTTCTAGTCAGTAATAGCTGACATATATTTACTAACTAATTTTATCTGGAAAGTTTGGATGGTTATGGAATCACTGTCTGCAAAAAAATTCCAAACTCTCTTACGGTCAGAGAAATTTTGCAAGTCTCAGCCTATATTCAAATTCCAGATGAAAACAGAAATATTTTCCAAGCTTTTTTTTTTTTTTTGGTCAGTGTGAATTTTAACTTAGCTCAATGCTATTGCAATGCTCCATCAGCCAGAAATCAGCTCAATTGTCGTTATGGATGCATCTTGAAAGACTTTTTTTTTTTCCAAATCAGCAAAATATATATAGCACATATTGTGATGAAGATATGTGTAAAAGTTTGTGATCTGGGCCAATTGATGTTCAGTATGAAATCTGCATCTTAGATATCATTTATGACTTTGGTCATATGTTTCAGAAATATGTGATGGAATAAGAAGTATGAAATATGTTTAAAGTACATAAAATTAAAGTACATATATTTAAAAAATATCTATATGAAGTTAAATTGTAACATATACTATATATGTTCTCACTCCTTGAAAAAGTGAAGTATATATTTTAGAATGCATTATAGTAAGAGAGGTTTGTCTGATTTCTGGGATAATAAATGGTTGTGATAAACCATGAAAGACTCAAGTTAGAACTGTCATGGTTTTTTGTATATACTTTCTTTAATTAAAAATATAGTGGGAAGTAACATAATAATTTGTGACACATAAATTAATATTAACTTACTTGCAGTTTTATTACAAATGATTGAAAGTTTGAAACTTATTATTATCATTTGATTCTTTCCATCTGCCTGTTGGTCTCACTTAAATATTTTAATAAAAATTGTATTGTGGAAATATTTTAAAATAAGTAACTGATAATTGAATTAATAATTTAAAGGCAGATATTTTGCCATTATGTTAATGACTAAATACTAAAAATAATGTATACGCAGCCTTAACTTAAATAAAAATAGACTTGTATTCTTACTATGTATGCAGCTGATGTTGCTCAAAATGTAATATGATCATTTGCATATCAAGCTAAGTATAATAAATACATTTACCTAATCAATCTAATACTTTTTTTACTTTCTTCCACTGGGAATCAATTCAAACATTTTCTGTTCCAAAATCCACCCTTCGTCATTGTATTAATGCACAAAGTAAGATAATTATATAATTTACTTAAAACTGATACATGCATTTGTTCTTAAATAATAATTTGAAAATGTATCTTCATCAAGTCCTTATAAACAAATATAACCATGCTAATTTTAAATAAAAAACAAAAACAAAGAATAAAGAGCAAATAAGAAATTTATGATAACTATATATACCAAACTATGAATCACAAATATATTCTCATATATCATATGCTAGTTTTCTTAATCTGTTTATATGGCATTTTGTGATGCTGGTTGTTACTTTTTTCTGCATTGAACTTTTCTTATTGAAAGACTTCAACATCATGTCTAAGTGTGAATCTTTGTTGCATTATATCTTCAGCTACATCCACCCAATGAAAGCATTTATATTGTGCCTATTTATATTAATTTTCAGTCATCCTCCTAAGTGTGAAAGGCAGTGAGCTAAAAGCAGAAATGTGGAAGTATAATGGTGAGGCCTGTTACCCTGTTGAACAGTGATTGAAGAAACACAAGCTAATGGTTAAAAGAGAAAAAATAGATGTGTCTACAAAAGTAGACCATGTATGTACTAATGACCATATGTTCAATTGGAAAAATACAAAGATATTGGATAGAAAGGAATAGGTACAAAGAAGATAATTCAACGAAGCTGTTCATATGATAATGGCAATTAATTCTATAAGTCAAACCAGTGTGGCAATACACAATGTATTGAAGCTTCTAATTATCATTCCATTTAGAAAAAATTAATAATAATAAAAAATCCAAGAACTCAAGAGGATTTGAACTAACCCTCATATATAAATGTATTCAATTTCTACTATTTGTTGCTGTTGACAGAATAGCTTAATATTGTGAGTACTTGCCTTAAATTCAATATTCAAGAATCTAAGAACAGGCATGAGTTTAAATCCTATGCTAATACTTTTACTGGTCACTATTTGAAATGTATCATTAATAAGCTGTGTTGTCTATTTGTGTGTTATTACTAATAAGTTGTTTTATTTGAAAAGTTTAAATAAAGTTTAAAATTTTCTATACATTCAACATTTACTGATAGATGATGGAAATAGTCCAACATATTTTCACATCTAATGTACATACCATCATCATAAACCTTCAGAAAATAAAAATTAACAGTCTCTTGCTAATATTGCCAATACCTCTCAGAGATTACTCATATTAGAGAATATATACAGTTGACAAACATACTTATAACATTAATAAAAGTATATTAATGTGTTAATGTCAGTTAAAGGCAATGCATAATTGATAATTACTTAATTAAAGATCGTCTATAAATCATCTCCTAAATAATAACATTAAAAAATGTTAATTATGAATAGATCTGTAACTAATAAAAGTAGAAACAGTTATAGATGGCTAAAATAAAAATAAATTATCATTTGGACATCTGAAAACTAATTTTTTTAAAAATGTAAACAAATAATTCTATTAATAATGTTACATTATATATGTAGCTTTATATGTATAAAAGGAAGCTTTGGAAGTTAATGTGTTTAATTGCTTCACAATATTAAATTATGAATATAATAAAATTCCACAATTACTTTTGGAGCTAATCCAAGTTTCCTGATCAGTCAAATATTAAACTTTTCAATTAAAATTTTATGCACAGTCTAGCGAATTTCAAAGGAAAACCATTACTTCATTACTTATTAATATTATTAACTTTTCGGTCATATTTATTAACTTCATTATCGTTGTTAGTATCCTCTCATAAACAAATATAACCAATCACTCTGGTTCCACATAGAAACAGAAAAAGATAAAAATAAAAAACTGGAGAACAGAAAAAGAAAATTTAAAAAATCATGTATCATTATACTATTCTTATTCAAATTGTAGTCGTCAAGCATTGGTGGTCGAGAGGTCAGCACAGCTGCCTTACAAGCAGTTATCCCGGGTTAGCGGGGTCGCTTCCCGGCTGATGCTATGACACATGAAAAAAAAAATGTAATCATCATTAGTCAACTAATGAATTGTTGATTCCATACATCACCCCAATAAACTTCTCCAAGCCTGTCTGACTTTAGTTTCATTCTTTAAATAGTCATAATTAGTCTCTTCCTTTAGATAATCAACACCCCCCATCCTTCTTTCTCTTTTTCTCTTACTTTCCAAAACTATTTTTCTTTATTATTTTTTTTTTATTTATTTATTCAGAAGCTGCCAATCATATTTTTTTAGCTTATTTTATCTCTACTGAAAATTTATTTTTCTAAATATCAGTCTGGCTTGTAAATAGGGATAAAAGTTCATGTAAAGATTTAATAAATCTCTTCTTTAACTATTATTATTTAGGCGACGATAATTTTTACTCTAATACTTAGAAAAATATTTAAAAATTTTTCACTGAATTAGAAGAAAGCAAATTTTATACGCCTCAAAAAAAAAATCTTATGAAAACACTTATGATCAAGCAATAAAAAACTTTTGATCATCATCATCAATAATAAATTGTCACTGCTTTTAACTATCTTTATCACCGCATTAAATTATACAATGACAAAGATATAGACACTGAACTAAATATTACTGAATTAATTCCAAATTAAGTTTTAAAAAATTACTCTCATCAAATTGAATGGGATTTTTATACTAAATACACCAAATGTGTGCTCAAAAGTTATACACCCCCCCCCCACAACTATTATATTGTTTATTTAACAAAAATTATTTTATGGTATCATATTCATACGGTCAATTGTTTGACAACATATGACATTAAAGCATCAAGGTGAATCGAACAGGAATTTATGGTTGCCAGCTAGTTGCTCTTATTACTAAGAGACTACCCCCCCCCCCGCCATTTCAAGAGACATTATAAATGGTGACGTCAATATTATCAAATGCAAATAGTTACGCGGAATATTAAGATTGTAATCAAATTCTAAACATACGACTATCGTATTTAAATAAAAATCTAAACAGATACTTTATCAATATTAAGAATGCAATCAAATTCCCCACATACGACTATTATTTAGTTAACAATCTAAACAAATATTTCATAAATATTAAGATTATAATCAAGTTCTACACATGCGATTATCATTAGAATAGCGAACTAAACAAATATTTTAAAAATAAATAAATGCTTCAATAGAAATTATTAAAACTGACGTTTTCATTTAAATATTCACCATAATGAGTCCGTCAAACTTCTAAATGGAGCAGCAATCATTTAAAATTATATTTTATAGAGCACAAAAAGTAATTATCACAGAATACCATTTCTGAGGCCAGAAAGGAAGCTATATTTATAGTTATTGTCTAAAACGCACCAGACACATGCTTCAAATCAATGCAGTTTGATTTTAAAAGTTGATCAAGCAGAAGTTTGATAAAGATGCAGTTTGTAAAAAAAAAATCAATCTGACTTTCGATTTTAAAAAAGTTCTTTTTTATTGTATATATAAATAAATGACAGTTTTACAGAGATCAACTCTTGAGAGAAACGTTTGTTTTTTTTTAATAATTATTTTAAAGAATTTGATTTTCAATACGGATAGTGTGCTCTGCCTATGTTACAGTTGCTCGAAAATCGCTTCATTTTTTCGAGTACCTGACTATATAATTTCTAATATTAACTTATAAAATATACCAAACATTAAATTATAAATGGAAAAGAAACCTATATTAACAAATGTTTATGTATAGGGGATCTGAACTCAGACTTTCAAGCAACCTTCAGCTATCCACACCGTCTCATACAACTGATACACATGACCACAAACATATAGAAAAGATAAATAATCACCAATATAAGTATTTCGTCCTAAACCAGCACTCATCAGTTGGTCCAGATTATCATCTCCCACATATATATATATATATCAGTACTCAGTTTATATTAAGATGACAAATCCTCATACTTCAAATTTAGTAATTACATATATAAATAGATGATTTTTTTACTTAAAAATATGTTTAATATATATAAGCATAAAATTTTGTGTCTGAAGGCAGGTTAAGTAACTAGACATGACCAAAGAATTAGCATTGCTAGAAATTTACTATGCTGTCATTAATATTTCAATATCTTAACTTTAAGAATTCCATTATATATATATATCATTAAGATGATATAAATGTACACATATTTGCATTTTTGTATAAAGTTACTATAAAATATTTTTCACTTGTCTTGCATTGGTGGTCGAGAGGTCAGCGCGACTGCCTTGTAAAGAGGCAGTTGCCCGGGTTGCGGGTTCGCGTCCCGGCCGATGCTATGACACTTAAAATATATATTTCACTTTATAATACAATCGTGAAACTTTTTCACATACTTTCACTAACATTTGTATGTGTTACCCAGTACAACAAAGTGGGATTTCATTTTTTTTGAGTATAACTCTATCAGAGATGAATTCAATCGTAAATCCGTCACATAATCTAAAATCAACAAGATTGTATTGCAGATATAAAACAAACAGAGTATGTTAGATATAATCTCAGATAAACAAGATTATATTTCAAGGGTAAAACAAACAGAGTAAGTTTGATATAACATCAACTCAACAAGTTTTATCACAAGAATAAAATAAACAAAAGCCATCGTGAACAATTTTAATCTGCATTTTCGCATATCATATCCAACAACAAAAGCATCTATTTAAATTATAAAACAGAAAGGTTGGTTATATCTTTTGTACATCAAATGTAATATTGCATCTTACCGAAATTATCAACAGTAGAAGTTTTATTAATAAATTATAGATCTGTTTACATTCTGTTAAAGTAACTTTCATATATATCATACTGAAATTACCAAAATCCTTTATAGAAATCTTAACAATAAGTCAGTTGATAATATAGTATTATTATAAGGTGAGAGACTTTTATATGCATGAACAATTGACAATCATCCAAGGCAACTAAAGAAAGATTTGTAAAATGGATGCATCCATAATGCATGTATTATGCATGATGATTACAGCTGATATCCAGATTTCTCCTAACATGCACCTTATTCATGTATTCATTGAGAAAGCTATTGCAGTAAATAAATGTTTGATTAAAAATATATACTATATATGTTACAAATACAACAAGAAAAATCATGTTTCTAGAAACCAATGGTAGGTTTATTTACCAGTACATATTCAGTAACATGATCATTACAATTTCAAAAGAAAAAAACTGTTCTAAAAACGATTTTCGCAATGATTATATAAATCAATCTGTGCACCAAAAAATACGTTCACATATAGAATATGCTGGCGATTTTTCTAATTGTTACTTTGCATGTGGCCTTTTAATTTCTTTAATAGGAAACTTTTTTTTCTGAAATATTGCAACACAGCATATAATTGTAACTTTCCAATGTATTTTATTCTCGGTCATATCTTCCCAAATGAAAACAATTGTACTTCCTTAGAATGTCTTTAAATATACACTTTATTTAATTTAAATGTGAAAAAAGTCTTATCAATCAGGATATTAGCCAAATTGAAATATTATTCTTAAATATATATATATATATCTTTCTTTGTAATCAATACTACATTCTATGGAATTATTTACTATTAAAGAATTAGAAAAAAGATTAATTAGCTATTTTTTAAATGTCATGTTTCTTATTAAATACTTTAAAATAAATAAATACCATATATAAGGATTATAGATTTATTTTTTTTTTTAAAGTGTCATAGCATCGGCCGGGACGCGAACCCGCAACCCGGGCAACTGCCTGCAAGTGCAAGGCAGTCGCGCTGACCTCTCGACCACCAATGCAAGACAGGATTATAGATTTTTAAAAGAGAACTCTTTATTTACACATATTTAAAAAAAGATAAATATCTAACATACAAGCTATATATATACCTGTACAAACAATGTAATAATAGGGTATTTTGCGCTCAGACTTTCACACGACCCTCAACTCTCCACATTATCTCATACCACTGATACACTTGACCACATATATGTCTAAAAGATAAATAATCACTAATAACGTATGTCGTGCTAAACCAGCACTCATTAGTTGGTCCAGATTATCATATCTACACATATATACTATAAGTGCTCGGATTTATATTAAGATGGCCAATCTTCATACTTTAATGAACAGGCTTTAATCCACTCCACCCTCCAAATCTTTTATAGTGGAAATTCGACTAATCACATACTTTTTTTTTTTAAATGTACTTTATGAAAGCTTTTCTCTATACATAAATTCTTCTTCATATATTTACGATTACATTTTAATCTGAATTAAAGCTTATAATTTTATAGTTAAATAAAATTGTGGTGCAGAGATTAGAACCTGGTTTGTAATCAAATGAAACTCAATTTTTTTTAGGTCAATGAAACTATTTAACTATTTTTAACTGGAAGTTAAAACAAAGTAATGAAATTGCCATACCACCTGGCCAATGATTAGTCTTGTAAATAACATCTATACTCCTTTATCAGAATGCAGGGGACTTCTTTATCTGCAATGATTTATTTCTGGCAATTTTATATGTAAAATTGTCTAAACTGTAAATAATAAACAGTAGTTAATTTTATGATAATTTACATAAAAATATTTATATATTCGTTGTATTTATGGATCTCTTGTATGGTTTAAAACAATACATAAGTAGATAACTTGAGAATTAAAGGTTCGATTTCCAGATGAAAGTTAAAAAATATTAGTCCGGTCATTTAAATGAGAAAATTATTCTAAGTCTATTATTTTAGTGATTGCCTTCTAAAAATCAGACCACGTGATTATTATTTTTTTTAATTTTACAAGAATAATGTTATAAAATTTAAGTTTGCAGTACTATATAAAAGCCTATATCATATATCAGTTTATCTATTATTTAAATAATCATTGTATTATTTAACATTCGAACAAAGTATAAACTTTTGAAAAAAGGTTAGACGTTATCACAAAAATTAAATAGATTTAATTGATGTGTTCATATATTGGACTACTTCCAATTTCTTTCATTGTTAAATGTCTTAGCAAAATTCGAACTCTATTTAAAACTTTTCAAAAATATTCAACAGTTAATAATAGTCTAGAGTTAGTATAAAGCAATGATCTGAAAGATATTATTCTACTTTCTTTTTCAAGTGGTATTGGTCTGACTTGATAGTACTGATAAGGAAATTAAATCTAGGATCTTCATATTTATGAATACTATATTTAAGATGCTATTCTGTCAAAAGATTTTATACACTTATCTATGGTAGTTCTCCTGATTTCTCCATCTTTTTCTTAGAAGGTTAATGAATGGTTTCCAAACATTAAGAATTATCACGTAGATTTACTCATGGGGCTATTTGCCATTGGCATTTGAGAAGTTTTTTTCAATGTTTTTCTTTTTACTTTTTTCCACTTTTTTTTTTCATATGTCATAGCATCGGCTGGGAACCCACAACAACTTTTTTCCACTTTGTTCAATTTGCTTATCTTATATGTGTTCATTAGTATGCGCATCTGCTACTTCAGATACATTTGTTGTTTTTTTTCCTCTTTAATCATTATTGTAAAATGGGTAATTCTTTTTTAGAATTATTTATAATCATTAATATATTGATGGAAAATATTTACAATATATTGTACCATTTATTTATGTATATGGTACAAATTACTATTTAATATTGTGTATCATTTAAATAAAAAAAGAGAGAACCCGATCTTTAATTTTTTTTTTGTAATATAATGTTGTTTTAAGAAAACGTACAGTGAAAGTTTAATTTTTCTTTTTTTTTAATATAAGTTAACTAAAATAAATTCAATGTTGGAAAGTGCATACTGAATAATTGATTCAAATAGTGAAAGAAAATTCCAAAGGTAAAAGATTGCTATCAGAAAGTCCGACTTTCTGATAGTAATTAAAAATGGCAGAAATTCTTAACGAGAAAACAGACTTTGTAATAAAAAAAGGAGAATAATGTAGAAGTTTATAAAATAGAACAAAAGGTAAAAAGGAATATGCGCAGAACTTCTAAAAAGAATCTGGGAATATAAAAGGAACCGACAGATTTGAAAAGTGTCTTTTGTCTTGTTGTTCCAGAGAGTGTTGAGCAATTTGAAGTGTCTCATATTTTTTTATACAAAAAAAAATATTAATGTGTCCACTTAGATACGAACTGAAATCGCTTGCCATGAGTGAGTAGAACTCTATCGTTTGCTGACACTTTCTCTCGAGAAAAGTCACCTAGATCGTCGTCTGGCACTACCTAAATTTGATCGGAGATTTGGAAGAAGTGAAACTAAAAAAAACAACTACTGCGGACTACCCACTGACTGAATTGGATGTCAGAGGATCAATGACCTATTTAAATATCAACTTACCGGTAAGTTAATGGCCATAACTTTTACATAAAGTTTTATGAATAGAGAGTTGAATGAAATGTTATCCCATAATTTTTTTGGATTGAAAGATTTGCAAACTGAGAAGTGAACTAAACTGTTACCACGGAAAAATAAGACACCAACTAGTGATTACTTCAATATTTGAATCAAATCATTAAATTCATATGCACAATACTTTCCAATATTATAATTTTGTCTTAATCTTAAATATTAAATGTTTGACGGGCTGGAATAAATCTTTATTATTAGCTTAACTTTCATTGTACGTGTATAAAATTAATGTTATGATATTTAAGTTTTATATTTAGTTATTTAAATTCAAATTAGTATACAAATTACCTTTGCTAAATAGATTTATTTTTCTTAATTAAGTCAAAGGGGAATATCTTCTACTTAACGGGAATTTTAATCCAGATCAGATAATTATTACTTTACGAGTTACAATATGTTCGACGCAGGCTCAGTGGGTCTAACGACTCTGGTGCCCTCATGTAGAAATTAAAAACTAATCCAGCTCACAATTGTACTCGGTAATAATTCTAGGCCGAGCTGATCAGGAAAGGTAGTTATGTTTTTAGAATAATAATGAAACGTTCTTCTTTTTTTAAAATAAAATAAATAAACATTTATTTTTCTTTTACATAACTTGATCAACTCGCGCATTTATAATGCGTATAGAGGCCTAGAAATACGGAAAACGTTATAATATATTAATTTTTTTTAGACGCAGTTGTTTAGCGCAATTTTAAATAGTAATGCAGATTATTGACTTAATATCTGAAAGTATGCCGATGGCACTTGGAGTTCCTCCAGAACACTAAGAAGCATGTCAATCCTGACACAATGAAAGGTTCCGGAAAAGTCGAGTTGAACTGCAACTGGCTGGGACATCTTTTTCCTGCGAACATGATCAACCAGGAGGCGAAATCGACTGACAGTTTAGGTAGTGGAGCTCCCCCTCTTCACAAACTGATAAGATAACTTTCCAATGATGTTTTCTTGGATATCCTCTTTAATGAAGCCTTCAATCGTCTTTATCAGCAATGGGACCATGAAAATTGGTTAGAGATTTTGCAACTCACATGGCCCCTCAGGTTCCTTAATAATAGAGACCATGGCAATCAGGCAAATCTCAGCAATCTTTCGGCTGCCACCAGCCAAGAAGTCAATGATTTTCTTAACAATAGGAGCAGTGAATGAACATGCAGCAACAGGAATTATATTTATTATATTTGACTACTGATAAAGATCTAAAGTTAAATGAATATAAGAATTTCAAATCTAACAATAAGTAATAATCATTTATGTGTTATTCTACATGGTCTAGAATAGCAAGAGAATAACAGCCATAAAAAGATAATGGCTCCTGGATTGAAGCTCACTCTATCACTTTAATTGCTTAAACCTCATAAAATACTACAAATGTCAACCCATTTGGTATTATTGTGAATAAATGCTTGCTAATTTTTATAAATGCTTGCTAAAAAATTAACATTTATAAAATAAATTGGTATAATGTATATTAATTTCTCTTTCCTCCCCCCCTCCAAAAGTTGATATCACTAGAAAATATTAAAAAAAAAACTTGAATTCTAAAACAGTTTCTAACAAATAATTTATAAAAACATTACAGGTTTATGTTTATATAAAGTTAATACAAATTAAGACTTAAAATTTTTAAAATTACAATTCTCAATAAGAAATTTATAATATACATACATAGTGGCATAGTGACTATGAAGCAAACCAAGATGACTCTTAGGGACTCTTTTGTTATATATATATATTCAAAAAAAGTCATAAATATTAAAGAGCTTTTCTTAAAAATTTTCTATATGGGTCTAAAAACTATCTGCATCATTGCACACACACCTAAATTTAATAAAACAAAAGTATCATAAAATTACATGTTCTTACTTCATATAATAAAACACAGTAAAACCTCAATATCGGCTATTTTGTTCCAAGTCACCATTGCATCCATGAATATAAACTTATAATGAATAAATTATATATATATATATATATATAATATAAACTTATAATGAATAAATTATATATATATATATTTAATGAGTGCTATTACTCAAATACTTCTTCAGATTTAGGTTATCAGGTTTTCTGCAATAAGTAATAATAATTCAACAAATATTTATTTACACTTGATTATCATCAGTGATATGCCGATTTCTCAAAGTAGTTATCCTAGCATATCAATATAAACAGCTATATTACAAACTTTATTGGGCTTCTTACACAATTAAGAAAAAACAGAAATTAAATACTCTAAAATTTATAAAATAAATTATGAAGTAATTAGAATGCAGTATCTATAAGATGAGATTGGAATCTGTGAAAACTTGAAATGTATTTCAGGAATATGATGTTGTTTTCTTTTTTTTTTTAGAAAAATAGTATTTTTTTTAGGCAATCAAAAATACTCATAAGTTTGGAAATAAAACGTTTGTGCAGTTAACATCGGAAGCTGAGTTTACCATGCTTGCGCAGTCACCATTGAACGTAATTGGCGAAAAAGTTTCAGCAGCAGTTAAATCGTATATTTCTAAGTGAAATAACAGGAAAGTAGGAATATAAAAACAACACCAAGGAATAGCAACAAGGGTTTTTCTGGAGTGGAGGGAGGTGTAGTGTTTGTAAAAATGGCAGACATTTTTGTGCACTCCAGAAAAAACTAGAATTTATTCAAGAGGTTTTTAGATCGCGCTCTGATAACTGAGGAATTTAATTAGTGCAATGACGTAATGGCGATCGACAATTCCAAGAAATATTTGCTGATTACAAATATTTCTGGATAAGAGACGTTACCTTATTGGTCAGTGCATTGATTGATTGTTGCAGTTATCAGAGAGTGATAAGAGGAATGTGTAACATCTAAGCAGTATTGAGTAGGCAGTATTTGAGTAGACGTCTGTTTAACACCAGCAGAGATATCTCGCATTAGTGCTTGCAGTTAATGACCAGCACCAGTGGAAATGTAGTTCACGGGTATAGCTGAAGGAGACTGCAGCAGAGATATGCACACCAATTTGTTGGAGAGCATTTGTTGCAGACCAATTTGTTGGAGAGCATTCGTTGCAGACCAATTCGTTGGAGAGCACGTTGCAGACCAATTTGTTGGAGAGCATCCACTTGCACACCATTCGTTTGGAGAGCACCCAGTGCAGAGAATACAGAGTATATTCAGAGCATTCATTGCAGACCATTCATTGGAGAGCATATGCAGCAGAGCATTAGTGGCAATAAAACAGCATGGGAATTGAACATTAGCGAACATTATTGGATAGCCGCACAGTCGTAAGTGCGGATATAACATTATCACTTACAGTTAACTAACCTGGGTAAATGTCTTTTTCACAGTTCTCTGTAAGAAATGCTGAGAAAGCCTCCATGCTACTGTAAGTTGTTTAAAGTTGCTTTACCTTTCAATTTCCTCTAGTTAATCTCTAGTAATGGCAAATAGCTCCTACAACCAAGTATTCAACCTTTTTCATAGCAGGAAGTGCTATTTATAAAGAAAATCAAAGAATGAATTAATTATAAGAATCTGTATTCACTATTATGAAGAAAACTATTTCCAAGTTGAAAGGCCAGAGTGTAATTTGATTTACATTGAAATAAGCTATGCTTAATTTTAATAGTATTACTTCGAATATTTATAACATTTCTAATAGTTATAACAGAGAATTTTCACTGCTCAATAACAATTGCTATGGCCAAGCAATATTACTTACTTACCATGGCTATGAAATAAAAGTTAGTCATTGCAATTGGAAATTTGCTACTGCTTATCATTTCTTGGCATAACTTATTTCAATAGTTTATAATGTATAATTGTGGTATACATTTTATGTTGCTTAATAATATGAAAAACTTATTAAAGCTCATTATAGAATTTTAAATGTTCAGAAGCTAAAATAAATTATTTTAAAAAGATAATGAGCAATGGGAAATTACTGGTGATAATAGTCAAGTGTTTCTGTATAATGGCAGCTAAATTTTTTGCCCAAAAGCAGGCCACAAGTACTATAATTAAGCTAATGATATGCTTGATCAATACCATAACAGTTAATTTTGCTTCATATTTCCTTAAGAAAACAATATGTGTGTCTTACTTAAACTAATGCTTAAATGATACTTTTACAAATAAATAAAAATAAAATGAATAAGACTTTATGAAGAAAATATAATAAATTAATGCTAAAAATAGTATAGATAGTTCTCTTATGATGTAAACTAAGCATTCATAAATCCATTCTTTCATAAACAATTCTTGGCATACCTAAAATGTAAAAAAAAGAAAGAAATATGATCAAGTAAACAGAAAAAGAAATTACTCTTTATGGAGATCATAAATAAGTAATCACAGATATAAACCTTATATATTCTGAGTGTGAAATTAAATACTTTTCTGAATATCCCATTGCAGAGCAACAAATTCTCCAACAACCCTTCATGCAGGAGGAGGTAAAAAGACAGCACTCACTGCGAACACCAAATTTTCAGATGATTATTTTGAGCAATACTCCATCTTCATTTCCATCTCTAGCAAGCAATAACTAGATACTCATTTACTGCTCAATATGGGTTAATTAACTTAGCTTGGAAGATTTATCTGAAAAATAAAAACATTGCTGAGTATAAACAACATCTGTCTTTACAATCAAGATCAATGACTTAATAGTGTATCATCCACTTGCTTCAGCTAATTGTTTAAAATTTTGTTTTGTTTTTTAAATTGCATGAAAACTATAAGCAAGATGTCAACAGAAATCCCAGCATTTGTTGCTGCTTGATTCCATCTTTAAAATGATGTATCACAATGTAAAATCTGATAAAATTTGAATTTTTTATTAATATTTTTATTGATAAGTCCATTTAGTTTTTTTATTTTCTGGTCAATTGACTAGTTTGCATGAGGCAATAAAGGTGAAAATTTTTATCAGCCTCCTTATCTAACTAAAGTGGATTAAAAATACTCGCATTCAAGGCCTTCAATGGGATGGTAACGTGATCGTAAGTATAAAATTTTAATTTTTTTAATAATATTTTCACTTTTTTTTTTAATTATTTGATAAATGGTATATATTATTTTGCATTTGTATTGGTGTGTGTGTGTGTGTAATATATAAATTATATAATATTAAATCATTTATGCTCTTTATTATACAGTACTATATGAATTTCTATTCAAATATAACAAAAATGGTTTTTGTACAGTGTAATTTAGTGTCTCTGATCCAAGTTTGAGGCATCCCTATTTTATAAACATAATGATTCTCAAAAGATATGTTTATATTTTGTATTAGTGTGTTTGTGTTTGCTCTTGCATCGTTTGTATAACAAATAATGATTTATATAGAGAGAGCAGTGCAATGTAAATTTTAAAAACTGATAATCAAATGTACAGAAAGGTTGCAGTTGATAGAGCAATCACAAAATCTACTGGGCATAGTACCATGTGAAAATATAAACACTTAAAACCAATAGAGATTTCAAATGGTGTGTGTGTGTAGTTGTAGCCACAATGGTTATTCATTGTATGCAGACAAAAAATAAAATTCTGATTCTTGCTTATACCTTGATATTCAAAGTGTGAAGTCAGTAATTTTGCCACATATTGCTTTCCTCTATTTTCAAGTCTATAGTTAGCAAATGAGCTATATGCAAATAAATTATATCTCTGTGTGACAATAAATATAACAAGATAACATCACTGGTGTACATAAAGAATATAAACATCACTGATGTACACGAAAAATATAAAATGAGATGAAACTCATTTTATCAGTGATGCAGAGAGTAGTCTACAATTTCTAGGTTTAGATAGACAAGAAGCCAATTGCTATGATGACAAATGCATATCCATCTTCTGGAAATGATTTGTTTTGTATCTTTTATTAGGATGAATCTTTTTCCTGTAGATGCCTTTGAGATTTGTTAACTTTTGGGGCACAAAATAAAAATGAAAAATTCTTATGTGAATAGTTTTGGAGATTCTGAAACTATGGATTATCTCAGGTAAAAAGTATTATATATGGTTTGAAAGATAATTTTGTGAGGAATAAAAAGAAATTATCAATTAAGATATAATTTAAACTTAATTAATGACAAATTAGAAATTATGAACAAACAATAAAGTAATAATTATGTCGAATGTTGAAATTTCTTTTTTCCTTATTTTTTAAATAGTAATCACTATTTGTCTTAGACTTATTGTTTTCCTTAATTTTTCTAGTTTCTATCAATGTAAAGTTTTTTTCTCTAACATTATTAAAACTGAAATTATTATGAAAATTGTCTCCGGTCAGTTTTTTTTTTAATTCAATATGGCGCCTGGAGAATCAACCAGTTAATTATTAAATCATCAAACAGATTTGGGTAAAGAATTCAAGACATATCCATATACAAAAATTGATGGTTAAATTACTATCATTATTTTTTGTTGTTCATTATTGGAGGATTGCAGTGAAATTTTGTTTTTCAATATTATTTTTCATTTGTATGTTGTGACACATAGGTATATATGAGTACGTAGAATGACTTAAAAAATAAGTTAGAAAGAGAAAAACAAAATACATTTTAAAATAAAAAATAAAAATAAGTTAGAAAGTGAGAAACAAATATATTTTAAATAAAAAAATAAAAGAAGACAGTAATTTATTAGGTAAAAATGAAAATATATTTTTATTTTTATAAAATCAAAACGCGAGGGTGTAGGAATTTATTTTAAATTCAATATTTAAAAGAACTCTTATTTGCTCACTTTTAACTAAAAAGAAAATTCCAATGAATTTTAAAAAAAAAATTATAAATAATTCTGTAAAAGTAACTATAGAGTAACTTTTGAAATAATTTCTTATATGAACAATAAATGAAACTAAGTAATACGCAAAAAAAAAAAAAAAAAAATTGGAAAATTAATTAATAATGTAGTTAGGCAGACAATGGATGATAAAGGTATATAATCTACAAATTTCCTATTGCTTTATGCTTACTCTCATTTTCATGTCTGATTATTATTCTTACAAGTTTTATTGTGAAAAGTACATTAAGTTTGTTGAGTTTTACTGTCTGTTAAGTCACTAGTGCACAGTCAACTATTCATTCTACTGCCGGTTTGCTATACTAAGTTCACGGTCATCAATCAAATGTATGGCAATATTCTCGGACATTTAAAAATTACTATGCACTGCTAAACCACCAAGGGCATTCATTCGAGTTTCACTGCCCATTTCTTCAACATCTGGTGCCTCAAGTATAGTAAAAACCTTTATCTACTATTGCTATGCTTGTCAATATAAAATATATTTCCCAACAACACCCATATATGTGCCAACCCATGTTATTTTAATTTGTCAATTTGCTTAGTTTTCTCTTTCCATACCTCACCCTATAACATTCTAATTAACATATAATACTATTAAGTAAATGTAAAGTTAACTATATAGGTGCCTTGTAAAATACGAGTTCTGACAGTCTGATTAAAAACAGTTTCTTACTCTTTATGCTTGCCTGGTAGAATCAAGTGCTGGAAGCATTTTAAACTCTTCTTTTGAGGATATTCTAATCAGCCTTGGCTAGATGGCACCCAGGAATCAGTACATTCAAATAGTGGATGGGAGATTCCTAACTCCAAAAAAGGAGAAACCATAGTGCATCGCATTACAATAGAAATATCCCCAGAGAAACTGTTGCTTCTTGCAGTTATGGAGGAGTTCAACTGTCTGAAAATATAACTGCAAGTCGTATATTTGTACTGACCGTTGGTATAGATGGTAGGGGAAAATATCCATATTTAACACCTCTGCGTGAAATAACGAAATTCGCTAATCGCAGAAAATATTTATCAATTTAAAAATGTCAATTTAATGTAAATGATATTTAATATATAGGATATATGAGCACAGACTTTCACACAACCCACCACTCTCCACACTATACACTGATACACTTGAACACATATATGTTGAAAAGATAAATAATCACCAATATATGTATTTCGTGCTAAACCAGCAATCATCAGTTGGTCCATATTACCATTTTCACACATGAGGATTAGTGTATAGTGTGGAGAGTGGTGGGTTGTGTGGAAGTCTGTGCTCATATACCCTATATATTACATATATAGACACAGGTATATAATAAGCCTGTGTGTTTCAGTTAGTAAATGATATAAATTTTTATCATAAATAGCGGGTTTTTGTTACGATATATAGGTGTAAGAGTGTTGTTTAATTTATAGTTTATTCTATTCGTGTATATATGCAAAATCGGCTAGATTTAGATTTATCTATTAAATATTGCATATACGTACAATGGTAAAATCAATTTACTTAATTACAATGTTATCAATAAAACAGATCAATACTTTTCATTTATTTATGAACTGTTGAAAACGTTAATTAAAGTGCATCAAAAAGTTAAACGGTATATATATATATATTATGCTAAATGGCGTAAGTATCAAGCGTGCCAGCGTAAATATCAATTTTTAAACAAGTTTATGATTTTCTATTCGATTAGACAGACCATGGCCAATCCAGGTGATCATTTAATTATTGATCAGAAAATGGCGCTATCTTGACAAAATGCTAAAACTAGAGTAAAAAAAACTGATTTTTTAAAAAACCTACCATCCAGGAGATGGCAAGCCTGGTAAATAATGTCTTTTCCTTCATTGCTCCTTACTGGGGAAAACGAGCTGCTAAAATTTATTCATCAATTTAAAAATTGCTTTATCTATATATTATCACTTAATGATCTATAATGATTCATTACAGTTCACAAAATGGGCTAAATATAGAAATGCTAGAAAAATTGTATAAAGAGATAAACCAGAAATGGGAGATTGACACTGATGATAATCAAGTACGATCATGATTTAGTTTGTCATTTCTGGTGCATGAATATCACATGATATCCTAAGCAACTAATAATTCCATTATTTATTAATGTTATAACTTTGTCATATACTCTAATTACTCAGTTAATCTTTTCCAAAGTCTACATTTATATATTTGAAGTGATAGTTGCAATTTCTTTAAAAATGTAAAACCTTGAGCATGAGTAAAGGAGGTTAAATATGTAAAAAAAAAAAATGGACGACCACATATATATACTAAAAAAATATAAATTATACTTATATTTAAACATTAAAAAATATATTTGACACTTAATAAATAAATAGTTTATTCCTAAGATTAATATATATATACACACATACATTAGTATAATAAAGAGCAACTAATAATCATTATGTACTAAATGAAAGGTTGTGGTTCATGTATATATATGCATAACTTATTTAAATGTCATATTCGAAGAAAATATTTGACATTTAGGGTTTATAGAATATCTTAAAAAAAAAAAATCTACTTGGCCAAAATGCATAGTAATAGTTATTTGTATCATTTTCGCAATGTGTATAATCATATTTTTGAGTGCAAACGCAATCAAATTTGTGATTTCTGAAAAAATGTATATATATAACAAAGAAGACTATACAGTTTTATACTATATCTTTGCATATAAGATGAGTAAATGTTTAGACAAAAGAAGAGGATATAAATGAAATAAATTAATTGCTTCTGGTAAACCAAATCAAGTTAATACATTGAATGAATATGCTAATTACATATTGCCTTGGAAATTCATTGCAAATTCAGCCCATCCATAGTCTGATAATATGAGGAGTTATATTGACATACTGTCTACATGTGTATGACTACAATATTAAATCCACCAAGGGCTTTGAGCATTTCATCGTTGGTTTTTCAATGAAATGGATGGTTGAATAGTGCTTCTTGTAAACCAAATTAAGTCAGTACATTGAATGAATGGGATTACATATTGCCTTGGAAATTCATTACATTTATAAGTTCATCCCACCCCTCTCCTGTTAATATATGGAAATGTAATGGTTTGATAATATGAGGAGTTAGATTGATATAATACCCACATGGGAATGACTACAATATCAAATCCACCAATGGTTTTGAGCATCCCATTGTTGACAATGAAATATATGGTTGAATAGTGAAAAGGGTGAAAAGAAGGAATTTCTATCTTAATATAAGCTGAGCACTGATTATATATGTGTGTGGGAGATTATGATCTGGCTCGCCTGATGAGTGTTGATTCTGCATGAAATATGTATACTGCGGATCATCTTTCTTTTTCATATATATGTAGTCATGTATATCGGGTGTTTGAGATGGAGTGGAGAATAAATAAAGGCTGAAAAATCCTAAGTTCAAATCCTCTATTAAAAAACCCATACATGTATAAACAAAAATATATACATGCATTCTATATTAACGGTAAATCTTATTTAGTTTTCATACCTTGATGGAACAATTTTACAGAAATAAATTGCAAACTTTATCTCTTAATTGTTTATATTGTATATATAAATGTATCATATATAATAACACAGCAAAGGTAGATCCACTTTTTCTTTTAAAATATATATGTTCTACAATAATATCAACAAATTAAAAATCCTTCTCCTTTTTCTTTTCAAAAACTTTATTTTTTTATCTCAATACTGAACATATATATACATTTATATAATACAAAACTCCAACATTTCAACTGTTTTTATCTCATACAGTCATTTTCAAGGATCTGCAACAACAATATGAAATACATATTTATAAATAAACTTCAATTAGATAAAAACTTCCTCTTACATTAACATAAACAGTAACAAACATATTATGTAACAGTCAGATTTCTACACTCATGCAACAAAATTCAGAGCCCAAGCAAAATATACCAAAGCTGACCGTAGTGAGGTGGTTGAGACCTCTAATCCGACCAAACTCCAACTCATCTGCCAGTACTCCAAATTTAACACCTTATGAGTGACATTCCTGGGGCTACACTCAGTTCTCATTTAACCGCGAGCCGACATAGAACAGGGAGAAACACGAGACTTAAGGTCATTACTAACCTAACTAAATAAGTGATATATATAACACTTGACACTCTATTAATCTTAAATACTAGACATACACGTATAGCATATAAACTCATTAAGAAATTGGAGTAATGAACTGTGACATTTAATAATATACTGTGGATGGGATAAAATACTATGGATTGGATAAGATACTGTGGTTTGGTTTGATCTAGAGTCTGAGCAAGAAAGATATACAACAGTTTATATTAAAAAAAAGATTTATTAAAACAATAACAAATGATCTAACACAAAATATCATAATGACAGGGATTGTATAATCTTCACAAGGTATTCAATACAGGCAAGCATGTTACAATATTTGGGACTGTTATCAAGTACATCTGTTCCCTTTTAAACATATTACAATACATGTGTGTGTGAGTTATAGAAGTCATGCCTAATTATTTAATATGCTCATTTTGTGAACTTGACTTGCTTAAGTTAGAAGTTGATACTTTAGTAGAGATGATGATGAGTACAGCCAGTTTTAAAGACTGTTATATATACTAATTAACTGAGCAACTAAATAAACTCAGAATCATGCAGATTCAAACTGATAACCCAGATTCAAACTCCAGTCTAAAGCTGAATGATTAATTAGTATGGGAAAAAGAACTGGTTACCATTAGGTCCACATATATGCGCTATGGCACTATATAAAATATTAAAGAAATAAACTTGCAGTGCGAGTGTGTGATTCTTCCAGAGTTTCAGCATCAAATGCTCGGTTTGCTCTGAGACCGACGGTTTGCTGCTATTGATATATGAACATAAAGTTCAGGAAGTCGGATTGGCTTTATGGAAAAATCTGGGTCCTCACGCCCTCAGTTCTAATGAAGATAGCCATAACCCGAACTAAATAAAGGGGCGGTTTGTTACCGTGAACCCTTGTCAGAGGCAGCAAAACGTAACACATATAAGTGTACTATATAAAAAACACACCTGCAATGCACGCAATATATATATAAAAAGCAATAAGTATGCATATAATTAATTGCGCCTAAAACAGATAGCTTTTATCTGTCAAGCTAATTCAAAACAGTTCTTAAAATTAGCATTATAAGTATGCTAATAAAATGGGCTTAAACTACATAAAAATAATCTAGTTAAGATCCTGAATCTGCATATAAATATTCTTAATTAAGGAGGGAAAGTATATTCGATGGGACTTAATACAAACATTAGCAAATATACTTTATCATCTCTAAACAATATATATATATCCCCTTCCAACTAATAAATATCAAAGGTTATAATATAAGATCGGTTAAGCAAATCTTAAAAAAATACGATTTTACAATATATATATAACTATGATAACAACGAGTGGTTAGCGCATTCGTTTATTACCAATATTATAATTTCGAAACAATGATTTAATAAAATAAACAAGGCTTTTAAAATGTCTAAGCGAAGATTACAATTATCTCCTTTATAGATTACCTACTTAGTTTCATTGTTTCAAAATCTGAGCATATTATCACATATTAAACATAACAAAATGCATTTAAACAAAATATTAAAATTACTGAAATTAGGCAGACCGTTAGTTTGTAAGAATTGAAGAGAATAAATTTCGGACATTTAATGAGTATAAAAAAAATATGAAATCTTTTAATTCATAAAAGATTTCAGCAGTTTATAAAATTAACGTAAGTGATCTTTTTTTTCTTTTACATTATAGATAAAGTTACACAGACTGATAGTTTCGTTTTATAAGAGGGTAAAATTGAAAGAGTTTTTATAATTTAGATAGAACGTTCTTTTTAAAGTGTTTTAAGAATTTATAGATTAAAGTTCATACCGCAGCTTCTTTTTTAAAAATGATTACCATCTCTCTCTGCCTCCTTGAGTGGACTTGAAGCATATATCAATGATAGTGGTTGGAATAGGGCGTCTGACAGCGTCATAATCTTCAGTGGCCTTTCAGATAGGTTAAATTTCTTCATATTCTCCATGCAGGTTGCTGGAAAGTCTATTCAAAGGAATGTTTAGAGGAATTGAGAGAAGCCATCTGGCTTCCGAGCCAGTAAATATATTATTCTACTCGATCATTTTTGGATTCTGGTCTCCACAACAATTTTCAGAAAAAAAAACTAAAGAGAGTCTTCAAAAAAAATCTGCAATATTTATATTCCCTAGATCAAAAGCCAGTGACCAACTATTTTAAAACACCATTCAGACTTCTAAGTTTTAGCCTTAGGTCTCTTTTGATTCTTATCTTTTTTTTATCTTGTTGCCCAAACCTTTACTGGTTTGATCTGGGAAAAGAAATTCATCACAATCGTAATGAATGAGCTCTAGAACAATGTCGATAACCTAGGGCCTATCTGATCCCACCTGCGATTTATTTTAAATAAAAATCTGCGATATCTATATTCCCTAGATCAAAAGCCAGTGACTATCTATTTTAAAGCACAATTCAAACTTCTTCTAAGTTTTACAGCAATCTGTCCTTTTTGATTCTAATCTCTCTTTTTTTTATCTTGTTGCCAACTTTTTACTGGTTTGATCTGGGAAAAGAAATTCATTACAATCGTAATGAATGAGCTCTAAAACAATGTCAATAACCTAGGGACTATCTGATCCCACCTGCGAATTATTCTAAATAAAAATCTTATTACCAATCTGTGAATTTCGCATGTGATTTATAATTTACTTAAACCAAACTTGTTACAGAATATTTAGCCACATTTTCTAAACAAAATAATCCTTATACAATATATTATTTATATAAATGCTGCAATATATCTATACAAAATTTAATATCACTATCATTTACAGGTGCTTGTATGTGTGACAATAAACATATAATTGTTTGAATGCATATAAAACTGTGACCACATATATAACTGCATAAATGAATATATCGCTGTGTATATATATACAACTGTGTAAACATATATATATACAGCTGTGTAAAGGCATATAACACTGTGTGTATACATATACACTTGTACTAAAGAGTGTTCAAAACTGGCATAGATGTGTCTATGGAGACATAAAGGTGAAACAGATAGAAGGACAGTAATATCTGTTTCAATTAAACATATATAAATATATTTTACTTTCATCTCTCTCCCACTGCTATATTTTATTACTCTTTCTTTTACATTATTTGGAAATTAGAATTGGTATTTAAAGTTGTATAGAAAGTTTCATGGATGATTTTAAGACAGATTTGTAACTAAATAATGTAAAAGAAAGAGTAATAAAATATAGCAGTGGGAGAGAGATGTAAGTAAAATATATTTATATATGCTTAATATGTTTGTTACTGTTTATGTTAATGTAAAAGGAAGTTTTTATGTAATTGAAGTTTATTTATAAATATGTATTTTATATTGTTGTTGCAGATCCTTGAAAATGACTGTATGAGATAAAAAGAATTGAAACGTTGGAGTTTTGTATTATATAAATGTATATATATATGTTCAGTATTGAGATAAAAAAAAAAAGTTTTTGAAAAGAAAAAGGAGAAGGATTTTTAATTTGTGTTATTATATATAAATGTACTATAACTCTATCCAATAAACAATAAATTAATTTGATTTTGGGATCCATTTTTATTAGATTTTTTAAAAATAAACATATCACATGATTTCCAGCAGTAGCTGACAGAGTTTATAGCTTACTTAATCAATAAAAACACACACACAAGGAGAATATTTGTGAAAAAGAATTTATTTTTTTTATTAAAACTATTTTTGGTCTTCAATTTTTTAATATTTATAGCCTAGATAACGCTTTCTTTTTTTCTTTTTCTTTTTTAAAAAAAGATTTCTTTTTCTTATTCAAAATCCAAAAAAAATTATATTTTCTGCCTGACACACTATGAACTGGAATTGGCAACAGAAATATTCCTCCAAGGTTCTTACCACTAATCTTATGACGAATCTCTGTATGAGACTACTAGAGGCTGCTATCAAAATAGGCAAAACCTATTCAATTCATTTATTAAATATGTAATTAGAAAGCAAAATTGAATAAAAACATTTTTGGAAACATGATGATATCACATAGCTGAAAATAAAAGACCAAGATTCTTATTATGAAAGTTAAAGAGAAAAATGAAAAAAAAAAGTTAAAGATTATGATACAGCAGATGACTTCAAAATTGATAATGAAAATTTAATTGACAGCTTTTTCTTGCTAAGATATTTCATTTGCAATACAAGATTCAGCAATCAAGAGACATGTCATTTCGTATATAGTCATCTATATTTAAAAAGGAAGTTTGTATATTTTTTAAGTTATGGTATTGATCTGGAAATTCCAATGAATGTAAATATTGTACGAGTTGAATTGGGATGCTGATGAAGACTTTTTAAAAGTACCGTGAACACACACACACAAAAAAAAAAGAATAATGAACAAAATTAACATATTATTGTGAACCATAAATAGCAAGTTAAAACAGAATTGTTTTTATCATATTGTGAGGTTGGTTGTGATGATCTAATTTATTATAAAAATATAAAATAATTCTGAAAAGATTAAGAGAATAATAGGATGGATTGACTCCATTATCACAATGATGAAAAGTCATTCTGTAAAAATGTTGTCGATTTAACACAGCTAATAATAAATGTGAATGTTGGACTCCCCTCCCTATATAATTGAGATTATTTCTATTTTAAATGTATGAAGTCTTATTTTCATTTTATTTTTAATATCACTCAATACCATAATTATTCTAATCTCGTATTCCTTATTTCAAAGTGCCTTTAAACATTTTCATTGAAACCATTCTAGAGATTGCCCTGTTTATCTTTCTGATTAACCATCATTTACTTTAATAAAAAAGTGTGGATTTTAATTGTCCTATGCAAGATTGCTCAGAAATAAAAACAATTTTTATTCTAAATAGTGCAATTAAAAAACATGTTAAGAGTCAAACATTAAGTAATTTATAACGTTTATTTGTGAATAAAAAAAATTTTCATTGTAAATGGGGAAAAAATCAAATATTTATATATATTTTTTTTAATTGAAAAAAAATTTATTAATATAGTATCTATATAAAGTGTACTTTAGTAATTGATTGGTTTATAAATGGTCAATTATTAAACTATTTAATGAAAATAAATTTGCATTGATGTTCTTGTGTATTGATATTTCTTTTCAACCAAACTCTATAGTGGGTCAGGTAGAATGACGAGGTTCCATGTTGCAGAAACTATGTCTTGGGTGCTAGTGCTCGATCTCTGTTCTTAATTTTATCAATTTTATTGTAGAAAAGTGATTGTAGTTTATTAGCTGTAGGGTTGAAGCATCAAAAGGATCTCAGGAACCATAGTGTGAATAAAAGGAACATGGCAATTCTAAATGAGAATATGCCCCTTTTAATGCTATCAATAAGAGTCAAAATTGTAGATTTATTGGATTTAGTAATTGATTGGATGATGTTTCTGTAAATTTGGAGAGCACTGATATATAAAGTGGTGTGTTGTTTCTTCCAATTGGGAGCATAGTGGACAGACTGGATTTATTTTTTCAATTCCTCTTTTTTGTGATAGGAAATGACTTGTAGGGAGAGCATCTAAGTTGATTTTAATTATGAATTCCAGATATTTTGGTTCTAGGAACCATTATCTAAATTTCCTGATTATTTGTCTATTTGAAATGTTAAGGAGTGTTGGGATAGTTTGACAAGTGCTATGTATCATGCTAAATGCTTTCCAAAAGTTTATTTTGTGAAGAAATGTTTGTTCATCAATGTCTATACTTGCTGTAATGAGTTTGACTAGGGATAAAAGCCATTCACTTTTAATGGGTGGTAGTGTGTCTGTCGGAATTATTTGAGTAAATTTGATAGCATTTGGATTGGTTGAGATTACCCTTGAAATTGTGTTAAATGCTTTTTGATAAAAGAAGGTATTGATTGAGTGAAGAAATAGGCCATTATCTTTTGAATGCTTTTGCAACTTTACATGTTGTCTGTAATAGTTTTTGTATCATCTATATAAAAGCTATTTTATGAACTTAAACTGAGTACCCTAGCATTTTTCATTAACAACTATATTCCAGTTTTTTTAATTAAATAAAGTTTTGAATTGATGTATGATGCAATTTGCTTCCAGTTATCTTCATGGTCTATATTTTGCAAATTAAAAAGCAATAACAACTCCTAATAGTTAAAGTTTGCTACTTCTTGGAATTCTTTGGTTTAAAACATTTTCCTATTTATTGTATAGCGCATATGCTTAGAGTTAATATTTCATGGCACGTGTTGATGAAGCATTACTAAAATTTAATATAGATTTTTGACTGAAAAATAAAACTACTAAAAAAAGTTTATTTCAAAATATGATTTTGCTTATTTGTGCATATAGCAATAAAAAGCTTGCACAAATTTGCCTGCATACATTGCAATAAAAAAAGAAGCCATTTTTAACTTATAAAAATGAAAAACCTGAAAAATTCAAATCTTCACTGTCAATCATTTAAAAACCAATAAGACTTTTTTTACCCATCATGTTGTTTTCTGTTGGTTTTTTTTTTTTTAAGGAAAAAAACCATTTTCCAAGTGGACATATATTAAATTTACAATGATCACTTACAGCATATATGTGTAGAGATGGTAATCTGGACCAACTGATGATTGCTGGTTTAGCATTACAATAGGGATATTGGTGATTATTTATCTTTTCAACATATATGTGTTCAAGTGTATCAGTGTTATGAGATAGAGTGGAGAGTGGTGGGTCATGTGAAAGTCTGTGCTCATATACCCTATATATTACATATATAGACACAGGTATATAACAAGCCTGTGTTTCAGTTATTACATAATAGATATGTCTGCCCATTCCTTGTATATGTATTAAATGAATTATGTACTGTACATGAAGGGTCAGATTGACTTTAGGTCAATATAGGTGTGACAAGAATCTCGGCCTCAGGGTGGCCTTTGAGCATTCCATCATCAGATTTTCAATTGGATGGACGGCTGAAGAGTTGGAATGTGGAGTAGATTTGAAGCCTGTCCATTAAAGTATGAAGATTGGCTATCTTAATAAAATCTGAGCACTTATAGCATATATGTGTAGAGATGGTAATCTGGACCAACTGATGATTGCTGTTTTAGCATGAAATACGAATATTGGTGATTATTTATCTTTTCAACATATAATGTGTTCAAGTGTATGTGTTATGAAATAGAGTGGAGAATGGTAAGTCATGTGAAAGTCTGTGCTCATATACCCTATATATTACATATATAGACACAGGTATATAACAAGCCTGTGTTTCAGTTAATGATCAATTAATCTCCATACTGCTATGGCAACCAAAGAACAATGCTGAGTGAGTCAATGGGTCTACTTAGCAAAATATTATCTTTTTTTGAGATGAGTCAATTATCGATTAGCAATTAGTTGAATTAGATTATAAATTATAGATGGCATATGTTTATGTTGTACGTTAATATTTACACTTTCTATTTAACATATATATATACACACAGATTCTTACATACATGCGTGTGGGTATGTGTGTTGAATCATTCAGCAAGTAATATTAATTAAAAACAATAGTTCATTATTTTTTTAATGGTTGTTAGGAGAATTTTTTCAATTGTAAACGCACACATAAAATAATAATAATACTTAAGAAAGTTTTCTAATACGATCTGAGATTTAACTACAACTATTAATAATTTCAATAAGTGAATAAAGTAAACAGAATTTCCATAATTAATTTTTCTACATTTAATCACGCATACATATAGCAAATATTTATACATAAATTCACATTCATTACATGTGTGTGTTGAGCTGAAAAATATGACTTGTGTCTCCATGTATCTCTTTTATTTGTTAAACAGAAAACGTAAAAAGTATCAACAGAAGTTTATATATTTCTAAACAGCATTTGATGATTACTGATAACTATCTATTATTTTGCATAAACATTGAATATCACAAGACAAAAAAATGTTGAAATATTACAAAGAAAACCACATTTTGAAAAAGAGAAACACATTTTCACATGTTTCAATATGCATTGCAGGGTTTATTTTCTTTCAATTTGATGTCATTGCAAGATTATTGTGGCTGTGAAATGTCCTCCTATCTCCCCTAGGTTGCAGAACCAATACTCAAGTACTGTTAAATCAATTAGATTATAAAAATTAAAATAAATATAATTGTAATTTTATTCAAACATGACAAAAAAATAATAATGCAATTTACAATGTCATTATATTAACTACTCATAATTTAAAAGGATTCATGATCAAGTAATAATAACTTGATTGCAGTAGTCAATTGTCTAATTATTTGAGCATTGTTAGAAAGAGAACTTAGCATATATATTTTGGAGTGGAAAGTCAAATAATTATTTTTTACAAATAAATAGAAATACCATCAAAATTTGAAAAGTGGCAATATCAGGTAAGGAACAAATAAATATATTAAAAAAAGTGAGTCAAGTAATATATGATTAATAACTTAATTTCATACTCAAACCACAATAATATTTTGAAAAGACTATATGAAACTATAGTTGAGAAAGTGCTGCTTTATGAAGTGAAAGTGTGAAAAATAACAAAAACATCATGAAAAAGTAAAAACAGTGGTAACAAATATGATGAGAAGAAATAGGAATTTCACTATTGCTAAGAACCATCAATAAAATTTAAAAAACTGAACAGAAATAAAAAGTAGTAGTAAGATAGGTTAGACATATAAAAAGGAGAAATCATTACTAGTCTGTCAAACATTATATGGATTTTTTTTTTTAAATGAAAAATTAACAGAAAAATATGATAGAAACAATCACTAAACAGTGTAAATATAAGGTAGAATGTAATCTTGGAAAAATAAAGACTTGGAAAAAAGAGATATGAGACACACCCAAAAAAAGATATAAAATGAAGACATAAAATATTAATATTATACAGATATATCAGGACTAAATTCACTATCAACTAGTTAATCTAAATTATTGAGAGTATGGTTATATTTTTTAAATTGTATATCAACAAAACATCACATGACTCTTATTTGCTTATATGTGACGTTCTTTTTGGCAGTAATTCTTTTCACTCTATTCCATTACCCATTCCTCACTGGACAAAAAAACCATAATATTAATTAGTATTCATTGGTAAAATTCAAATTCCTCAATGACAAAGATCATGAGTAAGAAACTAGTGTGAGGATGTAAATGAAATAGCACTACCATCTAGTAATTATTGGCGTTACTAGTTTTCAATGGATGACATGGGAGAAAAATAAGAAGTTTCTAAAAACTTATAATGATACTATAAAAGTTGCTATTACATAATACTTTTAAATGGCTTTAATATTTTTTGTTTTGTTTGAAAAACTCTTTGAAAACAAATGAAATAAATGATTTTTTTAAAAAATTAGGAAAACTTTTTAAAAATACTTTTGAAATTTAATTAAAACAAAACTTAAACTCAAACTTTTGATATACACTTATTTTTTATTGGAGTAATTTTAAAGGGGGGGGAGGCTTACTAAAAATAACATTGTGGCCTGTACATGAAGAGTCAGATTGACTTTAGGTCAACAGGGTATGATGAGAATCTCGACCTCAGGGTAGTCTTTGGGCTTTCCATTATCAGATTTTCAATTGGAAGGACTGTTGAAGAGTTGGATTGTGGAGTGGATTGAAGCCTGATTAAACTATGAAGATTGGCTATCTTAATATATATCTGAGCACTTATTGCATATAAGTGTAAAGATGATAATCTGGACCAACTGATGATTGCTGATTTAGCATGAAATACGTATATTGGAGATTATTTATCTTTTTGATATATATGTGTTTGGGTGTATCAGTGTTAGTAGATAGAGTGGAGGGTGGTGAATCGTATGAAAGTCAGTGCTCATATACCCTATATATTACATATGTAAGTCTGTATTCAGTTATAACACTTTGTTAGTAATTATATTAAAATTTATATTTTATGACAAATCTAATGAATCAAAATCATATCAAATTTTTATTTTATTTATTGGATGATTTGCTTTTTTGATTAAAATTTCAAAGCATAATAGCGATTTTTTTGTTGGTCTTTGGAAATATTTTCTGATGTATGTAGTAGAAATTATGAATATGTAATATAAAATAAACAGTAATTCCAAACCCTAATATATAAATAATATTTAACAAATATAATAAAGCTACTAAAGTTTTCAACAAACTATATTTCCAATAGCATAATTGTGACCATATGTATACCAAAAATAAAATAAACAAGTATGCAATAAAATAATTTTTAATTTACAATAATAAAATAATACTTATATGACCTTTATAAACCTTACAATCTCAATTTACTTACATTCGTCATATAACACAGTATGAAATTTAAAAAAAAAAAAACAGAAATATAAAGAATAATATTTAATTTCAATCACTTTAGTGAAGGTGTTTAAAAACAATTTCAACATTTTAAATTTACAAATTTGCCTCTATGTATTTACATTGGTAGCATTATTCAAACAACTCCGTAAGGTTTTATAACTTTGGTATGCCAGTATTATAAATTTGTGTTTATGTCAACATGTGGCAGTGTATTATTGGTAAATGACATTCATTATTATTGTGTGTTTTTGTGTACTATCATAAGAATGTTGGACCTTGAAAAACCCGCAAAGAATGAAAATGAAATAAGTCACATGTTCATTTAAGTTCGTACAGATAATATCATAAAAAAAATGAGTATTAAAATGGATTGTTTTTCTAAGGGGAGAAAAGTCTTCATTGATGAAGAGATATCAGGGCAGCCAATAATGAACAAAACTGACAAAAACATTGCAAAGATTTGTCAAATTTTATGACTGAAATCACCAGCTGATTGTAAGAAGCATAGCAGACCAAATAAACACTAACAGGAAAACAGGGGAAATATTAACTGAAAATCTTGGCATGAGAAAAGTGCATGCAAAAATAGTTCTGAAGGAGCTCACTATGATGGAGGTTTTAGCCAGTAAACAAATAACTTTACTGGAAGATTCTGATCTTCACCAATGTCTTTTTTCTTTACTCAAAGATATAAGGAGTATTGAAAAGAAAGACATTTTGATGGCTTTGATGACATCAAGGATAATATACTGACAGCTCTGATGTTTTTCCAAAAAAAAAAGTTCAAAATTGCTTTGAAGAATGAAATAAATGCTGATGTTAGTATTTAGCTTCTCAAGAGAATACTTAGAAGGTGATTGTAGTGAAATTTGCAATGAGATATATAACCCTTTTTCTGACATGAGTCCACAAATATAATTGTCAGACCTCACATATATATATATATGTGTCATATAAGTCTCTTGAGAGGTCATAAGGTGTTTGAGCACAAATAGATAAATAAGAATAATAATTTTATTCAACACAACAAAACAGACTTTTTTTTTACTGTCATCAATTGGAATATTGATCAGAAAGCCATAATTATAAATCTGCCACTAAACTAATCTGCTCAATGCTTGCTGATGATATGCGCTGAATATGTTACTGAAATGAATGTAATATATTGAATTAATAGATTTTAAAAATAGCCAATCAATATTTAATATTTTAATTACTATTTATAGTTAATATATTTGGCCTAATCCCAAATATTCAAAAGTTTTAAGAATCATATCAACCGGTAAAATGTAACAAATATTTATATTACTACATATAATCTTAGGAAAGTCCCTGAATATTAATGTACTAAACTGCCAATTATTTGAAAAACGGATTTTGACATGCAATAACAGATCGCTAAACATTCAAACAATATTACTTTGAAACGACGCTAGCAGTTATATACATAATTCTTTTATTAAAGATTTCATATGTTTAACTTTTGTTTTCTTTATCTTTTATAACAAAGCAACAGTAATCAAGATTCCATATAATTAGTTTACTTACTATTGTAAAATTATCACTTTTTAAACGGATTTTTCATAAAAGTTATGCTTAATTTGATTTCCATTTATGCTGGCAATTTATAAATATCATTCACTAGTTGTCTGTCAGTTTAGCAATGAAAGCCCACAACATATTTTCTCTTCATCTACAACCCACTGATTAAGATTTCCTCGTTGGCAGATAATTACTTCGGCAGATAAATTTAGTCAGACTTCCAAGAATGCCTGTCAAAAATAAATCATTTTTACACCCATCAAATTAATATAAATTACTGCAGGTAATCGTTATATATGAGAGATAAGTATGCGCATACACAATAAAAATTCAATTTTTAGTCATCAGTATTGTTCAATTCTTTTTTAATGCTAATACGGAAGCAACAATTACAACATTATTATTTTACCAAAATATTTGGCAAAATTAAATGATGTGTGTGTGTGTGAGTGAGTGAGAGAGAGAGTGAGAGAGAGAGAGAGAGAGAAAGGAACAGAATAATCTAATAACTGGAGATGGAAGAGACTTGAAAAATTATTGAAAAAATATTGCAGTCTAGATAATTTTATTGAAGGAGGGGGGGGGTAAAAACTTTTCAAGTCATCTGTAAATCTAGCAAACAGCAATAAAAAGACGATAGAATCATAAATATTTAATTTGTAAGAAAAGAATACAGTATTGACAGCTAAATATTTGAAGCAAGTGGTAGAAACACATCATAAGAACAAATGGAACCAAAAATAGCATAGGAGAGAAATCATTTGGAAGCATTTGGGAGAGATCTATGATCACCAATAAATTCTAACAACAACAAAGGTGTTAAAAGCAGACAAAAAACAGTCCCTACTTTCCATGAGAGTGATGTAGTGAAAATTACACTATGGAAACATTATTCATTATTGAATAATCTCTACTCTAATGATTGACTAATAAAAAGTTGTGAGGGCAACAAGTTTGACACATCAATTAAACTGTAAAAATTTGCTATGTATATAATATACTGAACAATGATAAAGATATGTGTAAGACATTGTGATCTGGGCCAACTGATGAGTACTCGTTTAGTATGAAACATGCATCTTGGAAATCATATAACTTTTTCCTGTTTTTGATCATATGTATATGATTACATTCCTCCACAAGGTATTAAAAGCAATCTCTACCTTGCATGAGAGTGGTATAATGAAAATTACACTACAGAAATATTCATTAAATAGAAAATCTCCATTCTAATGAATGATTAATAAAAATTATTAATCCACTTACTATTCTAAAACTTAATATGATAGAAAATATTTTTGAATAATTTGAGGAAAGAAGGGGAAATAATCAGACTGGCTGATTAATGGTACTTAAACCAATAATGAGCAAGAGTTATCTCAAAAAATTTTTTTAGCAAACTATTTTACATTATCTATTAGGAGTTTCAAAACTCTTGTTAGGAAAATTAATGAACAGAAATGAAAAAAATATGTTAGAAAAGCAATCAAAAAAAAAAATCGATGCTTATTCACTAAATATATTATTTTCAGATTTGTTTTCTAAAGAAATTAAATTACTTTTTATGTCTTCTTTTTTCCTTTGCCTTCATAATAGCCATTTCTTACTAAACGTTTGCAATAATAACACATTAAATATATTTATTTTTCAATCATTGTTTGTTCATTAAACAAATTATTTTGTGTTTTTTAAATAAGCCATATTATTTTCTTATTTTCGAATATATTTCATAATTTTCATCTTTGTTTTTTTTTTTTTTCTGATTTTTTGAATAAAAAAAAACTAACTTACTCTTGTCTACTTTCAGTGTGTGTATGGAAACGCCACCAACAGATAGTCCCCATGCGTGGGCATGCAGGTTATGCTCTGCACAAAGGTGCTTCATTAAGGGAGGTGCCAGTCATTGTGATAATTAATAAAATTTAAATGTAATATGAAAATCACTCCATTGTTAAAAACACATTCTGATTTTAAATATTTTTTATTTCAATATGAGAATTTTTTTTTTTTCCATATGTCATAGCATCGGCTGGGACGCGAACCCACACCCATCTGCAACCAACTACTTGCTTGCAAGGCGGGTGTGATGACCTCTCGGCTAACAACGCTTGACAATGAGATACTTAGTCTTGTGACAATTGCTTGGAATATACTTCATATTATATACTCTACTACTGCACTAAACCTACCTGACTGTATTATTAAGAGTGGACTACTCAGCAGAGATTATACTAAGCTATAAGAACTGTTTCAGTAAATTGATTCTTTTTATGGAAATAACTTATTTAAATAACTTAATTTATATAAAAATAGCACATTTCTATTAATAATTTATTTAAAAATAAACTTATTTAAAAAATATTGCTTCATAATAATTGTGGAAATTCTGCAAATTATATAAGTAATTACATTTATCTATCATGTTTTGTTAAGTAACGATATTGCCTGTACAGCATAACACAGTGGCAGAGTATCAGATTCTGGAATGTAGAATCCTAGAATTGATTCCTGCACATGCAGTAAAATCATTAGAATATTTTTTATACTGATATTATCTTTTTTTTAATAATAATATCTTTTTAATTTATGTTTTACTAATCTGGTTTTCTTTGGATTTGGACCATTTTGGAAGTTGTTTTCTAACTAAAAACTCACAATTCAATCCATGATATTATCCAAATATATCTGAATATTACTGATTTTGATTATGGGTCTGCTTTAGCCACATGATGGTTCAAATTCAAGGAAAACAGAATTAGTAAAAAATGCATATTTTTTAAAAATAGATTATGCACCAAAATATTTAATTCTTAATAAATTTCATTATATTGTTGTTTTTTTATCATGTGTCATAGCATCGGCCAGGAAGCAAACCCGCTAACCCAAGGCAGCTGTGCTGACTTCTCGACTACCAACGCTTGACTTCATTATATTGTTATTATCATTTAATGTCAATCTGCTGAAGGCCATAATCATATAACATCATTTGAAAGTTCTTTTAAATGGACACTTTTGGGAAAGTGCCTAAAAAATGTATTTAGAGAAATAGTTACCCAACATAACCTATCATTAAAAAAAATAAAGTGCAATGTGCATTAATGGCTTATAAAAAATTTATTGACTAAACAATGTATGAAAATTTAAAATTTCTTCTTTTAAATAAATATAAATGTAATGTAAATTCTTGATCTCTAGATGTCAGACTAAATATAATAAAGTATAGCATTCACAATATGACTAAATTAATAATAATGAAATATCAAGCATATAAAAAAAATATAAAGTAGTGTAAATATTTTATTATTGAATGAATAAAAGAAAAGCTACCTTAGTAAATGGAAAATGGAAACAAGTTATAAACAAGAGATTCTGAATTAACCTAAAAATAACTAATGGGTTTTAAAATTAACAATAACTATTTTTAACAAACTAATTGACATACCATTTATTCTAATTACTACTAATGAGATCTAAGAATTACATCAGCCTTGTTATAACTGTTGTACTCCAGAAAAGATAATGAAGTACAAAATATAACAAAGAGAAAACAAGGAATACTTTAAAGGCAAAGCAGATGGACAAGAAGCGTAGTAGAAAATTTCATTATACTCCTATCCCAAAGAATTAGCCCCTGTCTATAGATAATAAGTCATATAGGGTTTCTACAATTACCCCAACCTTATGCTTTTAGGAAGACCAATGGAGTCATGCAGATTATAAAAGATATATAAAACCAGAAGCAGAATTAGCTATATAATATTTTACATATATATCAGTAGCTTTAGAAAAGTTATAGGGCAGGTATATATTTTGTGTGAAGACGATTAAATGTATATCAAGTTTTGCAGATGTGTAAATTATCACATATGTGTATATTCAGTTCCAAATATATATATATATATTAATTTCTCTGTATAAATAATTGTTTCCACTAAATTAATGTTAAATTAATTACTCCATGTTATTAAATCATTGTATCCTGTATATTTATTATTTATCTTACAAAAGATTTATATTCATTTGATCTGATCTCCTCAGTGAAGGACACAACATGTCTAAAATTTCAAATAAGTTATCTGCAACTTAAAACATTAAAGTTTGAGGAAGTTGTGAATCTGAGAATGAACAATCTAAAAATTCTGATTTTTATATTTAATTTCAATATTAACAATCCAGGTACTTGGCTAAAAATTGTGTATATAAAAAATTAGTTGAAAATTCTATTAATCAGTTAGTTAATAAGGATTTCCCTAAAGATGAGACTGGTTGCAAGTTTTCAAAATTATATTATTATTATTTACCACATGGAGAGAAAAATTCTAGAAATTATTTTGTAACTGCCAAAACTAAAAGTGTAAATAATGTAAATAATTATAATTTTTTTAGTGTTCTACTGCTTTTGTTAAATAAAATTTTATAGAATTTCATTTAGTGTTTTAATCTACAAATTTTTATTTCGTGGAATTGGAAATACTGGAATTTAACTTTTTATAGTAAGGCATATCTTATCATACAGATACCTTGCTGATATAAGCAACTAGCACCATTTTTTTTTTATTTTAAGCCAATAAATATTACATGATCACCATTTCTTATGCTTGCTTAATATAACTGTTATTAAAACAGGCAAAACTCTCCATACAGTATTGCCATTCAGTTTAAGCAAGATTAATCAATGTTATGCCAGAATGTGCATAAAATCCCCTTCTAGTGTCTACTCATCCAATATCCCCAGACTAGTTTCTGGCTTGTGGCCTTCATCAGTGAGAAGCCTTGGATCTGAGAACACTGCACCTAGATCTTAGGATCTAATGCAACCCTCATAGTTTTTATCTCTACTTAACTACAAAACTATGTGAGTTGCTTTAGATCCTAAGATCTAGATGCAGTGCTCTCAGATCCAAGGCTCATCACTGACAAAGGTCACAAGCCAGAAACTAGTCTGGGAATATTTGATGAATAGGCACTAGAAGGGGATTTTATGCACAAGCCTTCCGGCATCCATTGATTACTCTGGCTTGCACTGAGTGGCCATACTGTATGGAAAGTTTTGCCTGTTTTAATTTTTTCTATTTTCGTGCGGTCTTTACAGTATTTTACTTACAGCAGTGAAATTTCAGTCATCATTACTTATGATTACTTATGATGTATCTTAATATAAGCTGAGCTTTGATTGTATATATGTGTGGAGATGATAATCTGGACCAACCGACGAATGGTGATTTAGCACAAAATACTGACATTGATGATTATCTTTTCGACATATGTGTGATCAAGTGTATCAGCGATATGAGATAGCATGGATGGTTGAGGGTCATGTGAAAGTCTGCATTCAAACCTTCTATATATTAATTAAGTAAAGTAAATTTAACTTTCAAAGATTTAAAGAATCATTTTTAACAAAGTTGTAAATAACAATCTCACTTTCTGTATTAATATCAATTTATTTATGTTGCAAAAGGTGGCTATCTTTAGAACATAAGGAGGTCAATAGGAGCTAGAAGTTAATAAAAAATGTATAGTAGATACATTAAAATAAAATTTACTTAATTAAATATTATCAAATATTTAGCAATCATAGATAACCATAATGATTTTAATGAAGACTAAAGTGTCACGGCAGGACAATAGGTATGTAACATCTTTATTATGTTAAAAATTGAAGATCAAAGATTCAAATAACCAATATAAAATGTGAAAAAAAATCCAAAAATGCTATTATAATAAAAATTATAATGTGCAATCAACATGTTTTAAAATATTCTAATGATTTAACAATAATAAACAAGATTTTTCAATTATTTGTCCAATCGATGTAAACAAATAAAATTTAGCGATTTTAAATTTCTTTTTTAAATTCCAATTGATAAAAATAAAGTAATAATGAGAAAAACATTTATAATAGTTGTCAAAACAGATTTGTTTTTAAATGAACTCCCACACAATTTTTTTTGTTTAATACTAACTGTTAGATCAAAAATATTGAAATGAATTATTTAATGTAATATATAATATGCAGTTTCATATGTAATGATTTAAATTAGTTGGTGAGAAAAAAAATTATTATTATTATATATTTTTAATTTTGTCCATTCGAATATTTTATCACTGTCTTTTAATTAAAGAATTTTTTGAACTACTGCAGAATTAATATTTTTTCCTGTTCACCTTAACTTTTAACTCAACATGTTTTATTGTATAATATATATGTTTTCACTTTACATTGACTAAACAAATGGCTGTGAAAATAAGACCAAGAAACAGATATTCTCAAGAGTAAAATCTTTTCCTATAAATTTTGTCAGTTGATCATTACCTATGATTCCTTTTTGCTCAAAACCAATACATCACCATTAGAACTGACCCGTATATAGTTAGAAAGACGAAAATATTTCCATTTCAGAAAGGAATGTTTCCAGACTCATTCTAGTTATGGTCTTAATCTTCACACTAATTATTAAAATAGCAATGAATTTTAATTTATGTTAATAACTTTCAATTATAACTTAATCTTTATTAAGTATATATATATTTAAATAAAGATAAACAGTATTTTTGATAGTTCATGGCAAGACAAAAGTTCTTTCTACAATCTATCACAGAAAAACCATGAAGGCTGCAGTACTCACTATAGTTTGAGGTGAGGAGAAGCTTTATTTTACCCTTTGGGTAAGAATAAATAGATACCCATTTTATTGACTGGTTAACTGGGTTGGCTATGGAGCCAGCCATTGGAAAAAAACTTCTATTGAAAAACTTTCTCAAGTTTTCTCAGCTCAGATTTGAACCCATAGTGTAATCATGAACTTACCATTGCATCATAAGGCCTTTCGTATACTCATATACTCATGGTCACTTTATGTCTTGAACTTGGGCTAAGTACAGTGTCCACAAGTTATGAATAGTTAAAATAATCTTCAAATATCAGTATTAACTTTGAAAAATTAACAAGTAACTGGCAGTTAAGTATTTCTCCTTTTTCATTTAGAATATGATGCACCATTTCCAATACAAAAAATCTTTTTAATTCTTTACTTTACTGCCATATTCACTTGGTGAAAGACCTAGTCATTCATAACCTTCCCATCCTATTAGTTGTCTTTGCAATAGTTATAAAAATGGAATAACATGTTTGTGAAACAATCTTTCCAACTTTTAATTACAATTACAGCAATTTTGACTTCAATATTTATTTTGGTATGCAAATATATGCAAAACCTGGAAAATAAGAAGTGAAAAACAGGTTCAGCAGACTGAGATTTCTTAGTTATGATGTAGCATGTGACAATGCAATCAATAGGTTCATTTAGACTTAAGATAAGTTTCATTTTAACAAATGAGTGAACACTTGACCAATTCCTTTTAGGATCCCACTCCATTCATAAAAATTGAAAACATAGGAAAGATGATCCAAAGCTACCTGACTAGTAAAAATGAGCTGAATCATTATAACAAATATATTGCTTATATAAATAAGGAGCAAAATTCAAATGTGAGTAATAATAAAGATGGAAGTTAGTAGTGGTACTAAAAATAATTATATGCATTCCATCTGGAAAAAGAGGACAGTTTCTGAGGCATGCATTAAATTTTTTAATAGAAAAGAAAGATGAAGTGCTAGAAATCATAAAAGCAATTCTGAAAATTTGGAAAGGCAGCAAAACAATATACTAATTAACATTCATGGTACAATTTGTTAAAGAAGAAATGATTTGTAAAAAAAAAAAAAAAAGAGATGTCAGTTATGATTCCCAACACATTTGTATAATCTAAACAACAAAATTTTATATATGTAATTCTGTATTCTGATAGATTACAGTGCTTAACAAGTAGTAAAACAATAAATTTCATATTCACTCTAATCTTAAGTAATTAATTGTTAGTGCTATTAAGATCTTCCGACAAGTTTTTACTATTGCCTTTGTGCAGTCATTCAACTGCCATATTTTATTATATTCTTAATATCTTTTACACCCTAAGGTATTGATTCCAATATCACTTAGATAGCTATCCAGTGATAACTCATGATTGAGGAATAGGAAGATGAGAAAGGAATTACTACTGTCAGATACTGAATATTAATTGTACATTCTTTACATATTTAAATGTAAGATTTTGAACTCAAGCCCATTGAAAGGTCTATCCAATGACAATTTATTGTGTGAAAGTAATTACTGTTGATAAATGCAAATTAAATAATATTGTATAATGTAGAAAGGTGAAAATAGAAACATGGCTGTCTAATATATTGAAAAACATTAGAAATAGTAATTTATTCTATTCATTTTACTCTAAAGTTACAAATATTATATGCTTAAGTAATCAATGAACAATAGATGACAGTGTCATATAAAAGTTAGAGTAGTTTTTGTCTTTCAATGACATCATTGGATTTGGCCTACACATTCATTAACCACCTTTGTTTTTTTATATATTACTCAAATTAATAATCCCATATTTTAAAGTTTTGAATGTAAGATAATTTACTTGTATAGTTGCATAAATCTGATTAGAGTCAGCAACTATTTATTTTAATCCACTCTAAGTTTTTAGGCTAAATGGAGCCACTCTTATCATTTTGGAAAAGATGCCATATATTAAACAATTCATTACATGTTACTTTTAAAATAGTTTCGCTTCAATATAAATGATAAATCCTCTCATAACTCAGTAACTACATGGTTTCACTTTAACATTGAGAACTGATTGATCGAGATATTTTTGCACAAGGAATCCATATTATATTAGGTACACTGTGAATTGTAGATATTCTTATTTCTTTTGAAAACTCCCATCAATTAACTAATCATCATAAAGTAAATATACTGTGTATATTTGAAAATCTCCATTTGATAATATTCTCTGAATTGAATTTGTCTTTGCATGAGAATAAAATTGTATTTTTAAAGTCTTCAGTTCATGAATGCATGAAAAAACTTCAGAAAATGGAGCTATGTTTCAGCATAATAAGACTTTTCACAACAATAATAAAAAAATAACATCTTTTATCAAAGGACATTATAGTGTAGTGATTCGCACAATCCCCCAACAAAAACATGACTTGATCCAGGAAAAATTGGAAATCTTTTTAGGCTCCAATCAGACTTTGGATTATTTTCTTTAGATAATCAGAATCTGGAAGGTAAAACAAAAATGGAAAACTATATAAACCCTCATCATATTTTGGAATATTTTCTCCTTCATTATTCCTCCATAATAAAAGACTATTAAAAAGGCTTTTGTCCTGAAGTTGATTATTTAATGGCAATTTAACTTTAAATATAAAAATGATATATTTCTGTTAGCCTTTGAATCTTTTGGTTTTCAGTCGTATATAACATAGATTTCCATTATATGAAACATGCTGTAATATTAAATAAGGGTTACCTCTACATAAAAATAAAGATACCAATTCAGTTTGCACTCATGGTCATTTTGAAATCTAAAGACCAGCCAAAACTACCACTGACACATGCAACCGATAAATGACATAAATATTGAATAAAAGTACTTTAAATTATAAAATTATAGCTAGTAAAAATAATATGCTTTATTTCATATGGGCATATAGTAAAATATTTTAGTATTTGGAAAGTGTAAACTTGGTTTGATAAGACTTCTGCATCGTTTGGATGATACAAAGCAGCCAAACCATCCTCCCCCTCCCTGTAAATTTCGGTGCTTTGTGCTGTCATATTTCAAATATTTTATGAAGATAAATTTAAAAAAAAAAAATTCTAATAAAATAAAGCATATTATTTGTACTAGCTTATATGAATTTAAAGTATTTTTATTCAATATTTATGTCATTTATCAGTTGGATGTGTCAGTGATAGTTTTTAGATTTCAAATGGCCACAAGCACAACCTAAATCAGGACCAAAATAAAATGATTAGAATTTTTATTTAATAACTCATTTTTTGTTTGCACACTAGGGTGTGATAATTCCCATAAAAACTAGGAATGACTCATGGTTTGTGAGCCTGAAAGTGCTTACTCTCAAAATTAAAATACTAGGTATTTTTACAATGTTTTAAATTATCCCAATCTTCAAATTCCATGGCTTTGACATGATTGCAAGAAGACTTTTATTTTAAAAAAATATTAGCTTTGGAATAATTTTTTTATTAAAGAGAAGACAATTTTCCCATCACTCTAAATTTGAGAAAAATGAAGTTAATAGTGATAATGGTGTTCTGAAAATAATCAAACATGCCTTGGGCAAAATGAAAATACAAGCATTAAAATACTTTTCAGAAACTACAAGGAATGGCAATAACCTTATACATATCACAGTCAACAATTCTTTTGATATTCCTTTAAATTTACTATTTAAAATATCTGGAAATATCCATTAATGATTCACTAAAACCAGATTTGAAAATATATTAATCTGTTCACAAAGAGTTCAGAGCTTAATAAAATTACTACCACTTTTGTCAATACATTTGTGTAAATTATGAATATAGAAAACACTTAATGCAGCTTTTAAGTGAACAAAACAGTATTAAAGTATTCCATATGAAATTAGTTGGCATATGTGAAATATCACATGATCAATGTTTATTTCCTATGCTTTACATAAGCTGTTAAAACAGTAGCAAACTCTCCAGACAGTAGTGCCACCTAGTGCAAACCATAGTAATCAATGGATGCTAGATCTAGATGCAGTGCACCTCACTGATGAGAGCCACAAGCTAGTAAGTAATTTGGGGATATTGGATGAATAGACATTAGATAGGGATTTTATGCACAAACCTTCTAGCAACTATTGATTACTATGGCTTACATTGGTTGGCACTATTGTCTGGAGAGTTTACATGTGTCAAATAAAATCCATCACAAAAAATTTAATGTAGATATAAGGCCAAATGTAAAAAAAAAAAAAAAAAAAAATCTTGTTTCATAGTTTGCCTTGTAATTAAAAATTGTTAATAATTTCATACATGAAAAACATTTCTAATATCATTCAAAAATTCAATGAATAAGGTGAATCACATTTTGCCTTGAATTCCTCCAAAATGAATGATCCAGGTGTGAGTAAAAAATGTTTTGATATGTACCTCTCAACTGCTTTAAAATTTTGCATTTTCTTTCAAGCCAAGAAATAAATAAATAAAAAAAAGCCAATAAAATCCCTAAGAATTTGAATATATATAATGACAAAAAGAAGTATTCAAAATATAATTTCTAATATCACATATTTAGACATGAAAAAAATTGCCACTTCTTTAAAAAAAAGTTCATTTCAAAATTAATCATAAGAAAATATTTGTTAATGCTTAGAATATAATAAATTATGCGTTTTAATTTTTATGGTTTTTTTTTTAATTATTTTATTCTCTATAGTATCATCCAATAGGTAGGTTATGAACTTACATTACAGACTGTGACAGAAACAAGCTCTTAAGCCTAATTCTCACCATTGCAAAGATTTGTCCCAGAACCAAGCTCGGGCCTCTAATTAACAGGTTGGAACATATTAAATAATAACCGATAAAATATTTGCTAAATTTATTTTGATTTACACCAATCAGATTCATTATTGTTTTTTTTTATTTACTATATATTAAATTTGTTTAATTATTATAAAATTAAAATAAAATAATAAAAAGCTTAATAGTTTAAAGTCACATGATGATCCCCAAAATGAACATTTTGTGCTGAAGCAGCACTCATCGTTTAGCCCAGATCTCCCCCCCATATGTCATTGCATCGGCCGGGAGGCGAACCCGCAACAACCGTCTGCAACCAACTACTTGCTTGCAAGGCGGCTGTGCTGACCTCTCGGCTAACAACGCTTGACTAGCCCAGATCTCTTACACATATCTTTATCTTTGTTCCTTATATATATATGGTCAATTTCTACAGTTTAATTGATATGTGTCAAATTTGCTGCCATCACAACTTTGACACAAACTATTTGGTCTACTATATTAATAATTTTTATTGTCATTAGAATAGATTATTCCTTAATGAATAATATTTTTGTAGTGAAAACAGAAATATTCATTATATTTTACTATAGTGTTAATTTTACATTTAATGACAGATTAAAATGTCTATTTAGTTAGTTTTTGTTACTTTTTGTTTTTTTATATTACTACATTATTATTTTATAGATCTTTCAATTTAAAATATTTACATTATATTTGACTTTTTTTATGGCATATAACTTTAAATAAATATACAATTTATATGTATAAATATTTTGTATTACAAATGTCAGTGCATTCAGATGAATAGCTAGCAGCATAATTCGTAAAGAAATATTGATAAAAGAAATCATCTGAAATTTTATAAGCCAAAAAAGGATTGATTTAAATTGATTTAAAAATGAAGTCAGTTACCGAGTGTTTTCCTGAACGTTTGTGATGGTGATATTTTTGATGGGATAATATATTGGACTATTTCCATCATCTATCATTAAATACTGAATATCTAATGTTAAACTTTACTTAAACTTTTCCAAATACAATATCCCTGATCTTGCCGGTAACATCTGCAAAACTGAGTGTAATCTACCTGTGTTGTCTTTGCCTGTTATTACTGTTGTTTATATTTGGAAAAGTTTAAAATTTTCTAGACGTTTAACATTTAATGAGAGATGATAGAAATAGTCCAACATATTATCACATATTAAGTTAATTAGTTACCTGTTTCTATTTTCTAATCTCATGTCGTACTGTTATAGATAATGATTAAATTATTTATACAAAGACTGTAAAAAAAAAGAATCTATTTTGTGGTTGAAATTTCTCTGTTTTCTTTATGTTTGCAAATAGTTAGATGTCTTTAAAAAATTCATTCACTAAATAAATAAGGTACCACGGTATTACCATTATTTTGCCTAGTCACATAAACAAAGATTTCCCACAGAAGTTGGTATTATATTAATCATCATCATTGTCAACCATTATCAATCGACTATAGGATGAAGATCTCTCCAAGTTCAATCTATCTTCTCCGATCTCTAACCTCCCTTTTCCAAATCATCCCTGCACACTTTCTTATTTCATCCACCCATCTCACATGTGGTGTTTTTCTAAAGCTTTTATAATCCCTTGGAATCCAGTTTAATATTTCAATTGTCCATCTATTATCATGTCTTCTAGCAATATGTCCAGACCAATTCCACTTGTCTTTTAATTCTTTCAACGATGTCAGTAATACCTGTTTGTTCTCTTACCCATATATTGCATTTTCAATCTCTTTTTGTTACTCCTAATATTCATCTCTCCATACTTCTTTGAGTGGTCTGAAGTCTCTGAATTGCTCTCCTATTAAGTGTCCAAGTCTCAGATCCATAAGTAAGAACTGGTAAAACGCATTTGTTAAAAACCTTCCTTTTCAAACACATAGGTATATTTCCTTTTAGTATCAAGTTATTTCTACCAAAAGCACTCCAACCAAGTTTAATTCTATGATTAATTTCATCCATTATATTTCCATCTGTATTAATAATCTGACCAAAGTATTTGTAATTGTTAACTTCTTCTAACTCATCATAATCAATCTTTATTTTCATCTTTTGAGAAAATCCATTGAACATTACTTTAGTCTTTTTAACATTTATCTTTAATCCTACTTTCTTTACTTTCATCTGATAACTTCTGTAACATTTCCTGAAGCTCTAAAACATTGTTTGGAAAAATAACTACATCATCTGCAAAATCTAAATGACTTAAATAATCTCCATTTACTTTTACACCTTTAGTTTCCCATTTGAATCCACAAAATACTTCTTGCAGCACTGCTGTAAAAAGTTTTTGAGATATGGAGTCACCTGGTCATACACCCTTCTCAATGTTAACCTTCCTAGTGTCATTATGTAATCTAATTGTTGCTATTGCATTTTTATAAATATTCTTCAGAATATGACAATATCCTGGGTCTATACCTTGATGATCCAATGCTTTAATCACTGAAGAAATATTTATAGAATCAAATGCCTTTTCATAATCTACAAATCCAAAGCATAATGGTAACTCATATTCATCAGTCCTTTCTATAACTTCTCTTAATACTTGGATATGATCTACTATACTAAAACCACTTTTCAATCGAGCTTGCTCTCTTAGTTGGTTGAAATCCAATGTTCTCTGTAGACAAGTTGTAATTATCTTGGTAAAAATTTTGTATAAAACTGATAAAAGACTGATAGGTCTGTAATTTCTAATATCTTCTTTATCATCTTTTTAAAATATTAATACTGCATTCTTCCAATCATTTGATATATCTTTATCATTTAGATATTTGGTATATAACTCTGCTAAAATTCTTTCTATTTCTTCACCTGCTTCTTTTGATAAATCGATTATAATTCCATCATTACCTGGAGCTTTTCCTTTCTTCAAAGATTTAATTGCTTGTCTCACTTCTTCATTTAAAATTCTGGGCAATTCAGAAGATATAATAGACATAGGAGATACTTGTTCTTTATTATTATATAATTCTTGATAGAACTCTTCTACCCATTTCATGGAGTCATCTCTCTTTTTAGTAATAATTCCATCTTTTTTTCTTATTGCAGATATAAATTTCCTACCAATACCAAAATGTTGTTTTACACTCTTGAGACTTTTATTCTCTTCTATAGCTTTCCTTTCTAGTTCATAATTATACTTTCTTATATCATTATCAATTCTTTTTCATATCATTTTACAAAATTCGAGATATTCAATCCTTTTTAATGCATCATTTTTATATATCTTCATATTCCTTCTTTTTTCATTAATTCTCTAGTCTCAGAAGAAATTCTATTGGTCAATTGTGACTTTCTTCTACCAGCTATCTTTGATGCAGTTTTTAAAAATATATCAATTATTTTCTTATTTAATTTCCTTCAAATCTGAATCATATTCAAAATCTAATACCTGAAACGATTTGCAAGTTCTAATTTAAATTTATTAGAATATTTCTGAAGATTAGGAATCAACTGTAAATATTGTTTTTCTTAGTAAATTTTTGTCTCTCCAGTTTCGCCTTTACATGCATCTTACATCTTTCTAATCGATGATCACTTCCTGTGTTGAATTAAAAAGAACATTACAATCTTGAAATATGTATTTTCTGTTAGTCAAAATATAATCTAATTCTGCTGCACCTTCATTTGGAAGTTTCTATGTCCATTTCCTTTTAACATTTTTCTCAAAAAAAGGAATTCATAATAGGTTTTTCTTTTTCTGCAAACTCCACAAGTCTATGTCCTCTCCTATTTCTATTACTATAACCAAATTTATCTGCAACACTTTCATCTTTCATTTGTTTACCAATTCTAGCATTAAAATCTCCCATAACAATTTTAAAATATTGTTTAGTCTGATCAAAAGCCTTATGTACATCAATATAAAAATATTCTACTATTTCTCACTATAAGAACTTGTTGGGCATAAGCCTGAATTATCTGCATTTGGTATCTGCTATTAAGTTGAATAACTAATCTTGCCATTCTGTCCGATACACCATCAATCTCCACAATGTTGTTCATCCATTTTTTATTTCTAATGAATCCTACTCCACTTGCCCTTCCAATATTTGTGCCTTTGTAATAGAGTACATGCCCACTTTTAAAATCAATTATCTCTTCAAACTTTTCTTCTAATTTCACAAAGTCCAATAATATCCTATTTAATATAAGACAGTTCTTCAAATTCTTGCAATTTTCCTTCACTTGAAAGTCATCTGCAGTTGTATGTACCTGAATAAAAAGTCATCATCAAATGGCAGCCTGGGTTCACAATCAGGATATTCTTAGCAGGCCTCTGCCTTCAGCCACGAAACACTGCCTTGGCTGGTGACTTTACAGCCTCCTGAGAATAAGGGCCATGATTTATTTTATTTTGTAACAAATTGTGGGAATAATTTTCAAAAAACTAAAAGCAAACATGAAGTAAAAAATTTAATTATTTTAGATATATGCTTACAATTTTATATGTATTGAATTTTATTCCTTATATGTTTTCGTTTTAATAAAATATGTGCACCTGTGAATTTCCTTATTCTCAAAATACGATTAATTGTCAATAACAAATATGCCTTTAAAACACGTTATTTGAAAAAAATTTATTGTACTTTTTAAAAAAGTTCATTTACAGCATGTATTTCATTGGGGGGGGGGGTCTATCAGCAGCTAACAATCAATTGTAAATTATATTGAAACTGCTATAATAATACATATGAAATCAATAAAGAATTGCCTATTGTAAAAATAAATTCATAACATATGTGCACTATTAATTATTCCTTTAAAGGTAATCGTGGGATCAGCATTTATAGAAACATAGTCCCCCTCTCCCCCTAATAATGAAATTGATTTTCTACAAACTATTCAAATATGAAAATTTATCAGAAAAGAGAAATTCTAAGATAGATCCACCAGAAGTATATATGAATGTCAAAGATAAATTACTATTTCAATACTTTATTCATGATCATTGGCAAATTAGAAATCCATGTGGAAAGAGGGTGTACTTAAAAAAGAATAGATTTAAGCAATTTACCAAATAATATACATTTATCTACTGAATCTAAAAGATATTCTTAATTCCTTGAAAGCTAAATGATGATTATCCAAAGAATTCACACACTAGGCTAATCATCACTTTCTCATACATCTACCATAATTCAGTGCATACAAACTGTTAAAACTATATTTAGACATGCCACTTTTTATGAAATATTTTCAAAAGACAAGTTTGAGTGTGTTATCAAACAGAGGCATTGTCTCATATTGTGAGTTAAAATCAATGGTTACAAACAATAGAATTAACTTTTCATTTCCTCAACTTAAGTACAGTATATTCAAATATTGTAGCTCTGATAAAGACTGCTGGACAGTTGAAACTGTCAGGAAAATAAAGAAGTTTTATTAAGAAAAAATTTTTTTCCATTAAAGTGTATATGAAAGAAGTTATTATAAGCAATATATTAAAATCTGAGAGAAAAATTATATGTTAAAGGAACCTGTATGGCCTTGTCTTTGATTAGTATAAAACAGATTTGTTATGGCAGATTGTTTTGGAGGGATGAAAGTTTCCAAATAGAAAACAGAATTTCATAATTGATAAGTTGAAATCACAATTTCGGTAGATAGACCATCAACTGTTGTTTTTTCCTCTAATCTTTCAGTTTTCATTTCCATTTTCCCTTTATAACTACTTAAATATGCATAAGAAAATAAAAATTTATGCTTTCTGTGCACTTATGAGTAAACAATTGTTTTTACTGCTCTGCATGGTTTAGAGTGGTGGTAGACGCCAGACTCTGGTGTGTAATATTCTTGAATCCATTCCAATTTTTCAAGCAATAAAACCCATTTGATAACTATTATCAGCTTATAATGCTAGTTGCCATTTAGTGTAAAATAATAATAATAGACAGTTTATGTTTAACATAGCTGTGTTTTAGCATGAAGAATGGCCTAAAGAATACTTGATTGTCCTATTTTATTTTCAGAATTTGATTAGTGCTAATGTCATGTCAACTAGACAATATTATTAGCATTAGATTATGCTTAGACCATTAGCTTGACTTAACCTAGTTCTAGACCACTACTGTACAAAAATGTTTACTGAGATGTCATCCAAAAAACAGTGAACAATGACAAATTCAGTTAGTCAGTTACTCACTGATCAATAATTTGCTCTGCTACCTTCATTAATCAAAATGATCAGAAATCCTCATTCACTTGAAAAATGAATGGCAGAGAATGAGATGTTGCACTTTGAGATGATATATATATATATATATATATATATATATATATATATGACAAATTTATTTAAATTTAAAATCCTACAGTATCTTCAACAATTCTAAGAATCCGAATGATAAAAATTTAATAAGATAAAGTCAATTATATATAATGAATTACTACAATTTAATTTTGAAATATCAAATTTTCTGCACCCACATTTATGATAACATCTACTTCAAATAAATAAATATATTAATGAAAATCTTAACATCAGCTCTATTCCAACCATAAAGTTTAATCCCCCACAGTGTGTTCCTAAAGTGTACTTACTGAAATTTAAATCAGTGCACATTTTATTCTTCAAATTCAAAATAATTTCCAAGATGTGTAATATATTACTTCAATTTTCAAATACTATGAGAATATTCATTAGCTGTTTCTCAATGAAAGCATAATAAGTGTCTGTAATTCCAATGCTATTACTTTTTTGGATGGTTAAACAATTATTTTGATATCACTCTACACGAAATACATGAAAGATCAATGCTGTTTAGATTGGATAATTGAAATAAACAATCAAGAATATATTTTTAATAAATTATCTCAAAAAAAAAAAAAAAAAAATTAAAATAAAACTAATGTATTAATGGAAATTAAAAAATTTAGGACACCCTATATATATATAATTTAATAAATTATTACACTTAAAAGTATGATATTAAATTTAGACATTAATCATAGCAGTTGAAACATTCATTGTTTGATTGAATACTTCGAGCACTAAGAATATCTGACCAAGTTTGTCTAACACTCATATGTATATATATATAAAAAAGGAAAAAAAAGAGAACAGTTTCATGGTGTAATATTTAAAGTATCTGATCCATCTTGGCTGGTATTTAAGAGTAACTAAAAAAAGTGTTTACATACCTGAGATTGTTCAGAAAGAAGCCTATTGTAAACCTATCTAGCCACTCAATAATTACTTTGAAAATAATTACCTAGCCTAGATGTTCTTAGTTATACAAAAAAATCCTCAAGTGGCAATTAATTAGCTTACTAACATCTTATGCTTAACTCTTTCTCTATCAATGAATATTTTAAAGTTTATGTCCTGAGTGAGTTTATTTAGATGTTTTACTTTATTTTTGCCAATATATACATATAAAAATTTAATTTCAATATAAATAAAACATACAACATGTATACTAAGAAAGGCTTGTTTTAATGCTTTAAAAATAAAAATGTTAAATACATCAATATAGTATGTTGATCATACTTTCAACTAACTAGTAGTGATACTCATAACTATAATATTTTAAGATTCATAGCATAAAAATTTCCTATGAATTTCTAGTATAACCTTTTTTTTCATTTTGATTCAATTGGGGAGTAATAGAAAGATGTACTTAAGAAACTAATGATTGCTAAATATAGTATTAACTAAGGAATAATTTTTTTATAAAATCTCAGTTTAATCAAATGAATGGAAGTGTTGTGCTCAACCTGTCATGTTAGTGCTTAAATATCACATGGTCTCTTAAACAATTGACCATATAACTATTAATATTAACTCACACCTACTATTATTAAAGACTCCACCCAAACATCTGTTCATAAAATCCACAAAATATTTGATTATCTACATAAATAATAAAAACAGACAAATAACTTGTAACATGCATTTTGACTCAAACAAATCTTTATCAAGCAGGTTTTCATTTTCAATAATTTTTTGTTTCTCTTAAGATTTAAGCTATCACATATTTCCTATTTTAAATCTTGGTGACTATGTCATTGTAACTGTTTGTGGTGGATTTTTTTTTTATCCTTAAGAGAAGAAACTACACATTTTTACATGATTTTATGAATCATATTTTCCTTTAGTATTTAATGTTAATGGGTGTAATTTATTTTGTTATAATATCTAATAAGTGATATATAGTTTAGAACAGTGAATGATTAGACTTGAGAATAGCGGTTCAATTTTATCATTTACTATGCTACAATTTTAGGAATTGATTAATTCCTAAATAACCAGACATTAATTATTTTTTAAATTATATTTATAATATTTCCATTTTAAATATTATTTTTTCCTGAACAGTTTTTAATTATCAATATGCAATTAGTTTTATGACCCAAAATATTATCCTCTCATCACATTAAATGATACCCATTTTCATTGAATTTTAAACTTAAACAACAATTCTACAAGATTCTACATATCTATGTTGTTTTTTATTTGTTTTATTAATTTACTTTATTCAAAATGTTACTAAAACATTTAAAATCTATATATATTTATTCACATACTAATTATATCTAACCTAGTTTAAGCTTAAGTCTTAGATAATTCATGAAAATGTTGAAAGATTTTTGAAAACAAAGAAATAACACTAATATAATTGAATCAGTTTATAAGTTAACCACAATTATTTTCCACAATTTTTTGTTATTGTTACTGCTATTGTGAATATTTTGCTTATAATAACATCAACGTTATAATTATACTTCAGAATATAGTTTTTATATTATGTTTTTAAAATAAATGTTTTGAATAAAGTCTCTGTTTGCAAGAAATTACTAATCTTTAAAATTTATGTTTTAATATGCAAGACAATAAAATAATATTCCAAATCAAATGTTTCTCCTTCTTCTCCTTCTCTTCCTCCTTCTCCTTCTTCTCAGTCTTCTCATTCTCCTTCTTCTCCTTACCCTTCTTCTTCTCCTTTTCATTCTTCTCCTCCTTCTCTTTCTCCTTCTTCTTTTCCTTCTTCTCCTCCTGTCTTCTATTTCTTCTTTTTCTCCTCTTTCTTCCTCTTCTTCTCCTTATTATTATTACTGTTATTACTATTATTACTACTACTAAATATGTTTATATTATTTTAATTAACATCTTCAATCTGTTAATTCGGTGAAAATAAAATGTTTAAACTTATTTTCGTTAAAAGTCAATGTTTAAAATATCTACACATTTCACTTTTATTTTCTCCGAGTTTTTTGATTATAGCATATAATAATTTATTTGAATATGGCATCAATCTGTGCATATTGAGGTAAATTTCTTATCTACTATTTGTTTATTTGCTTATTTATCAAAGTGGCAATGTAGAATCCCTGATTGATAATCAAACTGTTACTATATATATATGTTATGAATCGTTATTATATATTATAAGCCATAAAGTTATCATTAGTAATTGCTTTTAATTTAAAATTTAATTTCATACATTTTTGAACAATCTGATATTCTAATTTTACGAGATGACTTTCATTAATATGTCAGAAATAATTTCCAAAGAAAAATTTAAATAATTGATGGATTTATGCAGGGGAAAAAAAGATCTTATTAAATTGTTGATATAGGGGCTAACGTGTTATCTTCAAAGCAGATATGAATCACATTAAATTAAATAAAAACTGTTTCTTATTATTTAGGGAAAAAATATTAAAATTTTCTTACAGAGAATCTACCATAAATAATTTATGAGATTGAACAAAATTAACTATATTAATTTATTAAATATTTATAAAACTTTTTTTTTTTTAAAAAAATGCACTTTTTCAGAAAATTAATGCTGCTTCTTTTAAATAAATAAGTGGATATAAACACATCATCTTTATATGACGATAATTATAATATCATTTTTCTTATTATACGATCACAAAATTTTTTATAGACAACAAACTTATTTTTTTAATATACATATAATGTCAAAAGAATAAGTAGATATAAATACCTCAATTACGATTATAGCATCAAACATTTTTCCTATTACTTGACCATAAAGCTTTCACCGCTTTGATGGGCTTAATGCAACAGTAGACAGACAGTCTCAAAACTGACTGACTGAACCAGGATCAATTCTCAGATGAATAATGTAATTAATTTTTTTTTAAAAACTCACTTTTGACTAACTAAATGAAGTTATTAAATGCTCAGTCCCCACTTGGGTACTTGAATATTACATGGCTTTCCATCAATTACTTTAAAAGCTTTTCCAAAAGACTCGTTGCAGTTAACTGTAAAAAACATAGCATCACATACACCAGGGGTCCCCAATCCTATGCCCGCGGGCACCATGGCGCCCGCAGACCATTTTACGTGTGCCCGCCGCAATCCTAGTAGGATAAAAAATTATTTATCTGATACAAATAAATTTAATTTTTAAATATCTTTTTGTACATTATGTGTATTACTAACAATATCCAACTATAAATTTACAATGAAAAAATAAATGGTGCCTGCCACCTGGCCGGTATTATAGAATGGGCTCTTAAGTGCAAAAAGGTTGGGGAACCCTGACATACACACATACAAATTTCCATTTTAAAATCCTCATCATTTTCACATATGTTCATGATATTTTGCACTTCAATTCAAATATGAGTGAAACTATAAAGTATTTTCAGTTAGACCACTAAACATCGCATGATCACTATCTCATACTAGCACATAATTGTTATTAAACAATTCAAAATAAAGCAAAACTCTCCATATAGTAGTGCCATCTTGTGCTAGTATGAGATAGTGATCATGTGGTGTTTAGTGGTTTAACACCAATCCTGCCTAATAGGATAGTGGTGGCTATGGTTGTTAAAGAGGCAAAGACACCAAAATGTATGAGTGCTGAATTGAGTTCAGACCCATATGACTATATAAGCTATTGATCTTGGATTGAAAATATTAATTGTGTTTTCAATTTCATTCTCATAGTTTTGTAGTTAAATAGAGTTAAAAGGTGGGTGCTGGAGGGGGAGGGTTGCATTAGATCCTAAGATCTAGGTGCAGTGCTCTCAGATCCAAGGCTCCTCACTGATGAAAGCCACAAGCCAGAAACTAGTCTGAGGATATTGGATGAGTAGGCACTAGATAGGGATTTTATGCACAAGCCTTCTGGCATCCATTGATTGCTCTTGTTAGCACAAGATGGCACTACTATATGGAGAGTTGTGCTTTTTCAGTTAGCTAAGGATTTCTAATCAAGTATAGGATTTTCAGATAATGATTTTACTGGGCATCCATTTATTGGACAGTAAACAATTATCTAGATATTATTGGTTAAAAGATGAAAAATTAAAAAATCAAAAATACTCATTGATCAGTAGTTGATTAACCAAGTGACTGATGTTTTCTCATCTGCTACTTTTCTGAAAAGTGATGCTGGAAAATCCTAAAGAGGCTATTTAAAGACTATTTCATTTTTTATAGCATTAAAAATAATAATTTATTTGATCTATTCCATAACCAACTGTATTAAGTTTAATTAATAATGTTTTATAGAAATCCTTAAAATAGTTTCTAGCTAATGATCTTCATCTATGATGAGCATCAGACTGCCTTTTCCATTCATCAGCCACTTTTACTACTATACAAACTAATTATCAGAGATTCAAATACTCTATTGAACCCAAAAACTTCCTTGAAGATATAATTATAACACTCCTCCAGCAACTAGATATTTTAAAGACCTTACTACCATTTAGTGTAATTAATTATTCAAATTTAAAATAGATGTCTCTGGAATATATATATGTAGAACAATCCAATGCTCCTCTTAATGCAGGTGAATTGTCAGAAATTGCCACTACCATTTAGTGTCTATTAGAATTTACAATAATGGGTCTGAATTAGAATCAATAACTGAATGGAGTCACAATAAAACATTGAAGAAAATAAAATATTTTTTTGCATTTATATGTATTTTTTTTCCCATACATTAATTCAAAATCATATTCATAATAAGTAATTCTTTATATATTGTACGTATCAATTTGTGCAATTTTATTGTGTTAGTAAATAAAATAGAAAGTTACATGGATTCTAATATTTCGTGATATTAATAGGCAATAAAGTGAAAAATTTCATGATTGTTAATAATGTTAATGGATGTAAAGTGAATAAAGAAACTTCTTTACATTCTCATTCTAATATGCTCTGGATTGGCCTATATAAATGAATTTAGATACAAAGATAAGATGGCTGCTCTTATCTTTTCAAAGTCCCTATCTTGTGATTTGATTTGAGAGTAACCTCTGTACTTAACAAAACATCATTATGATATTAAAACCTTATGGCACATATGTATAGAGTGCAAATTCCTTTTGATTAAAATTACATATGACTACTGTACTAGTACATAAGATAGAAAGTTACATAATTTTAATATATCTACCTTTGCAAGTAAGATTAAAAAATTTTTTAATGTCTAAATGGTTTTTATCATTGCAACCCCCCACCCACACACACATACATGTGTGCACATGAAATAAAATTAGTTAATTAAAACAAAATGAATTCTATATAATTTTATTTAACAAAAAACACAACAGAATATTTAAAAACTTACAATTATTTAAATTTTTACATTTTTATTTACTTATTAATTTTCCTAACACTGCAATGTGATAAATAACATCAGTTTTAACTATGTCAACTCTAATCTTAGTTTAAAAATAACTTGCTTTTTTACTTTGTTTTATTCAGAATCTCTCATGCATAACTTGTTGAGTTTTCTATTAACAAAACTAGCTTCTCAAATATTCATTCAATAATATAATACTTAAAAAAATTAAACCATAAAGTAGTTTATTTGTTATTTTAATATAAAAACATAGACACTCTATGTAATCAAATATCTAGGGATTTTAAGGATTTACATTGCATTTACTTAAAGAAAAAATTTTCACACTTACATTGTTTATTCAATAAATTTTCATTTCAACAAAAATTTTATTAACAATAAATAGTGATTACATACTAATAAAGGATAGATAAATGAATAAATTGTACAATAATATGATTGTATAATGTTCTATTTGTCATCTGGCTAGATTTTGTTATGAGAGTACAATTGTTATACTCTTATGTGGTTAGGTATAGTGATGAGATTCTAAGAACTTGTTTAATGGAATAAGCATTTTTTTTAGTTGCCATTATACCATGCCTTACATTTTCTTTTGTTTAATTATAGATTATAATAACTAAAAAAAGTCAAACAATTAGTTTCTTCCACTAGAATAGATAAGAGTTTTGTAGGGACTTTCCAAATAGAGTAGTTACAAGTGACATTGTATAGTTGTTACAATCAACAAAAAGGCATTACATGATTATACCATTATTAATGAAATGAATTTCTATAATCTCTTTAAATAATTATTTTTTACTAATTCTGTTTTCATAGGATTAAGATCATCAGGTGTTTGGGTAATTTTATGGATCAATTACAAATTTAGCTAAATAACAAATTCCACAATACTTCAAATCCAATGAAGAACAGATTAGTAAAACATGTAAAAGAATTACATCGATATTAAAAAAAATAGTAATTAAAAAAAGGTATGCGACTGCACTGGTATTGATTCCCAAACCCATGTTTCTGATTTTGATAATCTCATACCAAATAACATGACAGAAGATTTTATAAAATACAACTAATAAACCATAATTATTATGAGGTAATGCTTTAAATAAGTTTATTTTTAAATAAATTATTAATGGTAATATATCATTTTTTATATTTAAATAAAAGTAATTTGGAAATCTAAACATTTTCATTTACATATAAATTTTATTAATTATCACAGCAACAATATAAACATATTTCTAACAATTATTTATTTGATGCAGCTCAAGGGTTGAATATATAATATTTAATATATTTCAAACAATTTAAGTAAAAATGTAATCTATTTAAATAAAAATATTTGTAATCATAATACATTTATAATGGTGTGAATAATAAAGCATTTTCCAATCAGAAATATTTCTAACAAAAAGTATTTTCATTTACATATAAATTTTATAAAATTATTGCTACAATTTGGCACCCCCAATAATGAAGCGTCTTTGTGTCTCACATAATTACATTCAGTGATTCACATTCTAGTGCTGAGTAGGTAGAATTAGTCATAGAATAATCTGATCAAGTAATAATAATTGATTATCATCAATTGTAATGTACCATCATTTGTCATCCTCTTAATATTGTTTCCTCTATATTTCAACATTTATAGCTATATCATAAACTTGACAGGGCCTTTTTAAATTATTAATTAGATTCCCAGTATTTAAATACTATGTAAAGTTAGTCAGAATAATACTATTCAAGATTCTAATGATTGTTTTGCAAATTGCCCACAATAATAGATTAAAAACCAGTCCGTTGTCTTGCGTTGGTGGTCGAGAGGTCAGCGCGATTGCCTTGCACTTGCAGGTAGTTGCCTGGGTTGCAGGTTCGCGTCCCGGCCGATGCTATGACACTTAAAAAAAAAACAGTCCATTATAGTTAAATAATTTTTTTTTTCCATTTGTGTGTACATTGCAATGTTACTGTTATTATATTAAGTATAAAATAAATAAGTGCAACAGTTATTAAAAAATGATGCAAAGATAAAATGAATACAATGCTTACTCTTAAAATAAATATTTCTTTACTTATAGAAACAGACAAATATAAATTAAGACCACACATACCATTTAAAGCTTTCTATTGAACTAATAATTAAACTATTCTTTTAGATGTTATCATAAGAACTAATTCTTGAAAAATAACTATTTCATTCTTCATATTTCAGAAATTAGCATTTAAGATAACATCTAAAATAAATTGTTTATTTCTCAGAAATCTGAATTCAGTTATTTGCAGTAATCAAATAAAAAATGCAATAATGCTTTAAATTATATTCTTATCATATTTTTAAAAATTAATTCTTATATAAACATAAATTAATACTTAAAATAGTTGTGTTTTTTGCCCCATCTAATTATCAAAAGTAGAGTTTGTTAAAATATAAACATATTTATTGCATGAATGATAAAGAATAAAGCATGTTTTCTTTATTTTTTTTTAAAAAAAAACACTTTTTTAGTGCAAGCATTAGACATAGTTGCCATTTAGTTAACACAAATTGATATCTAATATAGTAAATAATGCATAACTTTATAAACTTTGGAAAACTGGCAGATATATAAAAAGTATTAAGATGAATAATTAAAAAAAAAAATGCTTGTATAATTTACAGGCTCAACTATATATATTCAAAATCTTGAAAAAATAATGAAGAATATAATTTTAATGCCCCATTATAAAAAAATTACCATTAATAGAGTATCTATTATTGTGAGATTCTAGTCTAATTACTATGTTTACTATTGATATTCCTCAAATTAAAAAAAATTCACTTTACACTGGGTATCTCTTGATTATCTATATCTATCAATGAAAGAATAAATTTTAATGTAAGTGTGCACGTCTATAAATAAGAAGTAAATTCAAAGGCAAAACTCCCCATACAGTAGTGCCACCCTGTGCCAAACAGAGTAATCAATGGATGCCAGAAGGCTTGTGCATAAAATCCCTATCTAGTGCCTACTCATCCAATATCCCCAGACTAGTTTCTGGCTTGTGGCCATCATCAGTGAGGAGCCTTGGATCTGAGAGCACTGCACCTAGATCTTAGGATCTAATGCAACCCTCCAGCAGCCAAGTTTGCACGTCTATAAATAAGAAGTAAATTCGGTGTAAATTCTTTATCAGAGACAACCAAACATAATATTTGCAGATAATCCAGCAATAGCTTTTACAAAAAAGCTAGCTATCATTTTTGTAATAATTTCTACATATTTTATTGTAATACATTTAAATAAAATAAAAATCCTTTTTTTTTTTTTTTAGTCAAGCGTTGGGGGCCTAGCGGTTAGCATAGCTGCATTCCAAGTCAACGCTTTGACATATAAAAAATTTTTTTTTTAAAAAAAAAAAAGGAAAAAAAACGTCTTTGTGGAAAAATAAAATTTAAACAATCAGAAAACAATTGTACATTTTAGAAAAAAAAAATAATGATTTTTTCATTAACACATAATTAGCACGAATATTAATTAATACTAGATTTTAAAATATAAAATCAGATTAAAAACAAATCAAAAAAAAAAATGGTTGCTATGGCATTTTATTAACAATGAGAATTGGATAAAATAAAAATTAAAGAGTGTTTTTAAGTTTTAATTTTTTTTAAAAAAATTATCAAGCATAAAGTTTTCATTGGTATACAAAAAGGTAAAATAAAATAAAAGAACAATGTAATGTCTCTATTAATAGGTTATGGACAGTGAATTCAATCATTACTGACAAGCAAATTTTTTTATGTTAACAAACAACTTGCTTTATTTTTCTCAAAAATTTAATTTAGAAAAAACAAACACACACACACAAAAAAAAAATCAAGCGAAATTAAAATATTTGGCACTTACGGATAATTCAACCAATGACAATTCAACCAATGACGTATTTGTCTTGCCGATTTCCCTTCCGGTAGACATCAACGTTTTTTTGCATGATAACGTTGTCACGGCAACCAAGTGACTGGCGTGATTAATCCATCAGAGAGTCAATTTTTTTTTTTTTCCCGCGAGAAGAGGTTTGGGAAATTTTTTGATTTTTCTGTCTATTGTGATTTTGCTATCCACAGCATCACAGTGACTTTTTTGAGCTCTTCTACTTTGAGGTATTTGCGTTATTTGTGTTTATGATGGCTGAAGCTACAACAACCTTATTTAATTTACCGAGTACGGAGGAAGAAGCAATCATCTTCTTACAAGACCACGGACTTCTCCCCAAAAGGAAATTGTGTCAAAATGGTCATGAAATGAAAAAGTATGTTCACAATTCGGTGAAACAATGGTGATGCAACTTGAAAGATTGTCTATTCCAAATCGCAATGAGAAAAGGCACGTGGTTCGTTGGCTCCAAAATGACTTTCGTGACCGCTATACGTTTCATCTACAGTTGGTCCAAACAATTAATATCTATAACATTTTGTGCAGAGGAATTGAATATTTTGGACAAAACTGTTATCGATTGGAACAACTATCTCCGCGAAGTTTTACCTGGAGATTGTTAAGAAATGAAAGGCTGGTCCCAACACAATCGTGGAAATCGACGAAAGCCTCTTCACAAAATGGAAGAACAATGCTGGAAGAGTCCTACCACAGCAATGGCTATTTGGTGGCATATGCAAAGAGACTGATGAATGTTTTATTGTAGCCATTCGAGATAGAAGTGTGTCTACTCTCATGCAAGAAATTTTGCAAAATGTACACGAAGGCTCAACTATCTACAACAATTGCTGGAAGAGATATAAGAGTGAAGAGTTAGATGAGGCTGGATACAAACACCATCATGTTAATCATACATACAACTTCGTAGACCCCACAACTGGCGTACACAAAATGTTGAAAGGTTGTGGGGTTTGGTCAAATGGCATAATAAAAAACACAGAGGGACAGCACGTCAGCACCTGGACTCATATTTGAGCGAGTTTATGTGGAGGCAGTCATATAAAGCTGATCCTTTCGCTGCGATTTTGGAACATATATCCCAATTCAGTCCTCCGCAGTGAACACTATTTTAAGTAATTTTAATTTTTTTTCTAATAATTATAATTTTATAATTAATTATATTATTGAATATAGACAATAAGAGTAATCCAAATGCATGTAAAAGTAAGGTCGCCATTAATACCATATTCGCATTAAATCTTTATTTTAAATGTACAAAAATTTTTTGGTAATATTTCTACAATGATCAAACTTCCACTTAATTATGTTTACTTTGTAAATAATTTTCAATAATTTTTTTAATCAAATTAGCAATATACAGTACGTTTTTAAAATTACCAAATGCATGTAAAAGTTTGGCATGTGATAACACATTTTCTCCAAGATTGCCATTAATGCTAGATTCGCATTAATTTTTTTTTTTTTTAATTTACAAATTTCTTTTGTTAATATTTCTACACTTATCAAACTTCCACTTAATTACATTTAATTTGTAAATAATTTTCAATAATTTTTTAACTCAAATTAGCAATATACAGTACATTTTTTAAAATGCATGTAAAACTACAGCATGTGATAACACGTTTTATACAAGATCGCCATTAATGCCAGATTCGCATTAATTCGGGTAAAGTGTTTTTTATCTGTTTTTTTTTTTAATTTACAAATTTCTTTTGTTAATATTTCTACACTTATCAAACTTCCACTTAATTACGTTTAATTTGTAAATAATTTTCAACAATTTTTTTAATCAAATTAGCAATATACAATACATTTTTATATTTTGTATTGACCTTATTTTGTATTTCATGCATGTAAATTTTCAATAATTTTTTAAATCAAATTAGCAATATACAGTACGTTTTTATATTTTGTATTGACCTTATTTTGTATTTAATGCATGTAAATTTTCAATAATTTTTTAAATCAAATTAGTAATATACAGTACCTTTTTATATTTTTATATTTTGTATTGACCTTATTTTGTATTTAATGCATGTAAATTTTCAATAATTTTTTAAATCAAATTAGCAATATACAGTACGTTTTTCATGCATATAAATTTTTGTTTTTTTGTATTTTTTTTAATTTTGTATTTTTTTTTTCAGGACCAAGAAACATGGTGGTGTTCGTTTTCTGCCTGCCAAGAAGCCATCTAAAAAACCACATGACCGTATTACCCTTTTTTTTTTCTTTAATATGTAAATTTTTTTTAAAATTTTATATTTTTGTCATGTGACCGTTGTTTTGTATTTTGTCACGTGCCCATTTTTTTTATCTATTTTTTATGTTTTTTATCAGGTGATCAACTGATGACATATTACCCTGAAGGCATGTCAGTCTAATCTTGCGATTTTTAACATACCGTGTTCACGTGATCTGCGGACACGTTTTAGCGACTAAATGTGTCTGCAGATCACTTGGAGACGCTATCTTAAAAATTGCAACATTAGACTGATATGCCTTCAGGGTAATACATCATTGGTTGAATTATCCGCAATGTAATATAAAAATATTGGGCAAAGAGGGAACAAATGATCTCCAAAAAACCTTTTTTCCTGAACCAACACTTTTTCTCTTGGCCCAAGTCATTAAATCTTTATCATAGTTTCGCATTATTGTTCATAGCAATGCTTTAACCAGTTTATAAGTACTACAGTTTTTACAAACAATCTATGATACTTATTAATAAATATATTAATGATTATATATTAATTATTTATTTGGCTAAAGGTTATTAAATTACTTTTAGCTTCATTGGCCACATTTGCATATTAGGGCTCATTTGTCAGATCAAAATAGTGGCCATGTTTATTTTTGATGTTTTCTCTATTCAATATTTAATTTTTGTCAATAGATAAAAGGTCTAATTAGGGGGGGGGTAGAGTTTATGATAGAATTCACTGAACTGCTTGCAATCATTTTCATTTTTTTTATCTGCAACTTAATAAAAACAATTAAATGTTTTTTTAACTTCAAGTTATTCGATGTTTACTATTTGTTTATAACTATAAAAAGTAGAAATCATATTTATTATTATATAATTTGCTTTTTCTAAATGTTGAAAATGTAATGATTTGAGACCGACAACGTGTAAAATATGCAATTAACTTAATATTGTTAAAAATGCTTTAAAAAATATGTCTCACATTTTATTTTTATTTTGAATTATATTTGTGCTAATATAAATATATATTTAACAAATACACTGATAAATTATTTAAAGGTCATATATAAATACATTAAAAAAATTATGCACAGAATGGGCCAATATAAGCTTAACAATACTGAAGACTTAAAGATCAATACATATAATTAAATACATATGCATAACATTATTAACTTCTGTTTATCAATACTTTGGTATTATTCCTTCTATGACGTATTACTCTGATAACATATTACTCTAAGTTTGTGTTATGTTTATAATAACACCTGCAAAGAATGTGCAGATAAACTCAATCGATAAAATTTGTGTCCCATGGAGGCATTATTTTAAACATATCGCAAAGTTAGAATAATATGTCACCAGGAGTAATATGAAAGTTCAAATCTAAAAAAAATAATGGAGACATATATACATTATGAGAAAAATATGAAAAAGAACCCTGAAACATTTTTTAAATGGGGAGTTGTAACAAAGTTTTAGATTTCTGTTATTTTTTAATTTAAAAGAAAAAAACAAAATGGTGAACGGTAAGATAAAGTTGTACCTTTATCTAAAAATGATGAACTGTAAGTTTAATCTTATATTTTAATAATTGTCTTTTTTTAAAAAAAAAGCATAAATAAAACAATGTTTAACTGTAAATATATATAAAGTTTAGCAAAAAACAACAACAAATATAACAACTTTTACCCTATGTTTTGAAATAATAAAAACAATTACTTACAAATAAAATAATACAATATACTTGCTACAGGTTTAACATATTTTAAATATAAAAAAAAAAAGTTTTAGCGAAAAAAAAATACAAATATATAAAGTACATTTATTTTTAAATATAAAACTGTATTATTTACAAATGATGCGAGAGATGTATTATATTGTGACAGGGGGCAAAATCACTATGGTGGAGTGAACCATTTAATATCTTCTAAAATGTAAAGGAAAGGGTCAGTTTACTTATCATGGATAAGTTATGTCAGGATTCTTGGTTGCCATGACATTATAAATGGAAACTTTGAATAAATATTAGCAGACGAAAACATCACCAGTGTAATACGTCATAGCAGAAATACTTTGTAAACTACTATTTTACTTTATGCAACCCAGACATATAAATAAGATACATAATCTGGAAAATCTAGGACATTATGTCTCCCAGACTTTATTATTTAGCATAAGTTAAGCTTTTTTTCAATAACATTTTTTTATTAAATACTGTACATAATTTTAAAAATAAAATTAAAAATTAAATAATATAGTCAAGAAATTAATGCAATATCTTGACACTACACAAATTTTTCTTTTGACTTTATTAATCTATCAATTTTCATTTTTTCCTGATAAAAAATGGCCAGAAAATTAAAAAGTGAAAATATTTTATTTATTAACTAATTACTAATTATGTAAATACTATTAAAAATTTTGTACAAAGAAAATGTAAAGAAAAAGCAGTAAACGTGAACTGTTTTACAGTAAAAAAATGACATAAACTTTATTGGAAGTGAAAAATAAAAACGATGTAGTAAATTGTTTTTTTAGATTATAAAGATAATACAATGAAAATGTGGTTGGTACAATTGTAAAGTTCCAATGTTTGATCTTATAAACTTCTGAGCAATAAACATATTTGATTATTGCATAATAAATATTCAAGCAATTTTCTATTTATGTTAATCCAGATTGCATAACTCTGAACTTACATAAACTTATTTCTGAAAAATAGAGTGCAAAAATTTCAAAAACTATATGCCTTATTTTATGTTTATCTCAAATTTTATGAACACCTTCTGTAATATATTACAGTATTTATTTTGATTATTAAAAAAATATGTTTGTATTCTACATCCTGTTTAAAGATAAACATATATTTGAATGGATCATTCATAAGGGGAAGACTGTCTGTATATCCAATAGATATTAAAATTAATAGTATATAAAAATATACAGGAAGAAAATAATAATTACTGTTCTTAAAAAAATAAATGGATTTTTTTTATCAATTCTAAAGAATCCATATTAATAATGGGTATTTTAAAATAATACACAGAATCAATTGCAAATATATAATATATGCAATAAATATTAAAAATTAATAATCAATGTATGTTCAATATTAGTTCAAATTTGCAGTCATTAATAATGATTTAAAAATGATAGTAAGTCTACAATAATATTCTACATTTATTGATTATGTGATTTTAAATCAAGAAAAATCATTAATATAGAAAAGCTTATAACTTCTCTCATATATACTTCAAAGCAAAAAAAAAAATTTTTAATAAAACTTTTTTATTTTCTTTATTTTATTTTTAAAAGGTAGAGGAAATTTGAGAATGCTCTGATGAAGACTGCTGGACAGTCGAAACTGTCAAGAAAATAAAGAAGTTTTATTAAAAAAAATTTTTTGCATTAAAGTGTATATGAGAGAAATTATTATAAGCAATATATATGAAGAAATGCAAAGAAAGTAAAAGAGAAGAATAAGAGTATATACTTCTAATATAGAAAAGCTTGGAAATTAAGACTTTTAGACTAATAAGGTTTAACTTGTACTTACATTTAAATGTTAATAATATTAAATCCCTAAATTTAAACTAGAAATTATATTAAATAAATTATCCTAAGTATGGTGTTATTATGACAATCAACTGGTAAATCACAGTCACCAGATTGAAATCATTGTAAATCAAGAACATTTAAAAAGTATTTAGAAAAATATTAAGTTATTATTATGCCATCCAATAGTGGTTTGTAAAAACATATCTATTTATTGCTAATTAGCATGTAAAATTTCTATGTTAATCTGGCTGGTCAGTACTGACTAATAAAAAATATGATTTGTAAAATGATATGAGCCTTAATATTGATGAAGCATGTATTATATTACTAAGAGCAGTTGAGACCATAGCTATCTTTTTCGCGAATGTAAACAAAGTTTTTTTAAGAGATTTCACAAATTATCAAATTTTTAAATATTATTCATGAATGATCCACAGAAACTCAATAATATTTAAATTAGATGATCAAACAGTTCATAAGAGATGTGTAACATCATTCCACTCTTTAATCAATTGATATTTTACTGCATGGGTTGTATAAGTTGGGGCATTATCATCTTGAAATATGATAATGTTGTCTTGAAATAATGTTGGCACCATGGGGAAAATGGTTCTCAAAGTGTTCAAATATTCTCTTACAATGCACACATGCAGAATATTTATATTATTAATGTACACCATGATTTGATTGCCCATATGATGACATTTTCATCATTATTTTTAAAGTTTGGAGAGGGCAATCTAGTTGGCAAAATTCTTTTGGATAACTGAATAAAAAATAATTAATTTCACTATCCAGTTCTTGCATCTGCAACGTTTCCACCTATACACTGTAGCTTTCATGTAATGTAAAAACAATTATTTTAAATAATCAGCTTCACTTCATAAAGCCTTCTGATCTCTGACATCTCAATCATTATCAACTTCAAATATTTCACAATCACTACGGATTTGAGATATGTTTATTTTCTCAATGATAAATGCTTTAATTAAGTTTAAAAATAAAATATACCACAAAGCTATATAAATTATTAAATTATATTGGAATACATAAGAAGTTCAAATTCCAAATGTAACAGAACTAAAGCTGCATTCCATACATCTTGAACTCCAGAGTCCATCAATTTACCACTATATTAAATCCAATGGTACACTGAAATTATTAACACTATTAAATATTCACTATTTTGATTCATAGATATTCTATGCAAGACATCAGAAAAATGCAAAGTACCCACAGAACACATATTTCAATTACACAATCTCCTCACATGGCCTTGGTTCTCTATATTTCCAATGCTCCAACACTATTGCTTTATTTATATCTTCATAAATTAAAAAGAAAATCAAATTATTGGAGTCATTTTTCAAAGTCTTCCAATATCTAGATATTGCCATAATTGTCTTATAATTCTCAAACTCAGTCTTCTCAAACTCACTCTATATTTTACATTTTATTTTCTCAATAATAAACACTAAATTTAATAAATATAACATACAATTTTTATTAACTAATAGAACGCTCAGAATTATTTGGGACAATAATAATGGCAGACTTTGAAGGTCAAAGTCCATGGATCATAGCCCAGCAACTTCCATTTCTGGTAGTTCAACTTTTTACAAACTCCTGAACAATATTAAATTACTTATTTATTTTTAAATATATTAATCTTAAAGCTTAAGTTTAATATATTTTCTTTCATGTATCTCCGTAAACAAATGTATTTAAAATTATTGTTTATGGAGTTAAATTATAAATACTTATTAATAGTTATTAATTTCAAATATAATTGTTTGGGTAAGAAATTAAACCATTCTATGTTTAATCGTTGAGATTTAATGCTTTCTAATCACTTTAAATGTAAACAAAAATATTTCGTTTTTAAATTTAATTACTGTATATATCATTGAGAAATTAATTTTAATATTTCAGCAGTAAAAAGTAATTGTCTAATGTTTGAGAATAAAATAATTATTACAATATTTAAGATTGAAAAATAAATCGATAATTTGAATTAATTTATCTAGAAATCAATGAAACAATAGTTTTGAGATGTCAAGTGTTGTTAGCCGAGAGGTCATCGCAGCCGCCTTGCAAGCAAGTAATTTTTTGCAGACAGTTGTGGGTTCGCCTCCCGGCTGATGCTATGACATATGGGAAAAAAACAGCTTTGAGATATTGAATAATTGTAAAGAGTCAAAATCACCTGACGCATCATGGAAAAAATTTGCATTTTCCCTATGCCTTTGTGTTGATTGTTTATGAAGTAAATTAAAGAGTGATTAACATCATTATTAAAAATTAAATAAAAACAATGACTCTGTAAAATAATTATTTTACCATAAAAATAGTGTTTGTTGAAATATATTAATCTTTTGCAGCATAGGTGGAAATGGGAGATCCAAGAATCGATTCTGGTGCTCCCAGTTCTGACAGTCAAACTTCTTATGAACTCCTAAGCAATAAATCCACAAGCCTTTTATCCTGTACGGTTTGGCACAATTGTTAAAACATACAATTTGGGATAGGAAGTTCCCAGGATTGATCCTGGCACTCGCAGTTCTGCTGCTTAAATTTCTTGTGAACTCTCGAGCAATAAAACCATATCCCCCCCCCCCCAATGAAGTTTTGCAATCCATTATAATATCAGTTAATAATGATTTCCAACAACAACTATAACAGAATTTGTTCTTATCTTTAGAAAATGAAGCTATCACTTTTTGACAGATCAATCTCGAAACATTAAAAAGTCAAGCATTTTTGGATATTGCTTATTAAGTACCAACAATATGATTCTTTCTAGACTTAGGAAAGTTTAATGTCCATTTTATTAATAGTAGTTAACGCAAGTACCTCCTATTGCCATGACCTAAAATTTGAATTTAGAATTAGAGAAAAAAATTCGATCAAAAGTCTTAAAAAATTTTTTTCAGGTAGAAAACCACGCCAGTCTACTATTCAACAGTGATTGGTAAATGATATCTTGTTATTGTTAGTTATTAGGGCAAAGATTAATCTAAATTATCAGATGGTAGTGAAGGTATTATATTTCGATTAATGCTCGAACCATGGTTTGTTTCACCTTGTCTTTAAATCCGACCTTTATAATCCAGGTAGCCATCTCCTGTCATATTTTTTAGCATCTTTTTGGAATTCTATATAAAAAAATAAAAACGCAATGTTGATAGAATTTTTTTTTGTTAAATATTGTCAAAAATATAACATATGTTTCGTTGTTTTATCCATTTTCAATATTTTCAATTAATTAGTACTGTATAAGATTTTTTTCCCCAAAAAATTGGTCAATGATTGTGGATAATTAAAAAAAAAACCGCACTCATCCAAAAATAAACGACTTACTATTAAACACTTACTTCGTTACGTTAACGTAACATTTAAAAGTAAAAAAAAATCAGATTTTATCTAGTTGGAGTACATAGAATAAAAATGAGTAATTTAAATTACAATTTATTAAATATATGAAGTTAAAATGAAAGTAATTAATTAAGTGTAAACTTGCAAAAAAAAATTTGGTATTGCTTCTACATAAAAATTTGCCATTACTTATTTAGTAAAACTAAAAGCAAAACAAAATACATTTGAGTTTTGCTCCTTTCTTAAAAATAACTTCCTAGTATTTAAAAGATCAAAAGATTATTTGTACTCAGAGAAACCATAATAGAATTTTAGAATTAGATTATTAGATGCAAGCTTTTAAAGAATAACATCGAAGACTTCATTAAATTACTTTCTACCATATAATAGTAACAAAAATATCTTAAAACATCTATGTTATAGAGATTATCTTAAAGTACTCTGAAGTGGAGATCGCTTTCTTTGGCGATAAAAAATAGAATGCAAAGGAGAAAAACAATTCGGCAACCTCTTTCAGAAAAAAAAGTTGCTTGCAAAAGAGAGCAACGCAAAATGTCAAATTAAATTACCAGAGTGTTATATATGAAGCCGTATTTGTATTTCACATATTGGTATTAGTTTATTCATAGGAGGACTTATAGCTAACTTTTGATTCTTTATCCTATCACTTTTTTATTTTTTCTAGAATTAAAATGGCCATACCCATTAATAATTTACTATGAACGGTATTTTTTTTAAAAAAAAAACAACAACAAAAAAAACGATATTTTATAAGATATTGAAATTAGAGCAGGAGTCCCCAACCCTATGTCCGCAGGCACCAAGGCCCCCGCAGACCATTTTACGTGTGCCCGCCGCTATCCGAACACTATAAAAAATTATTTATCTGATACAAATAAATTTAATTTTTAAGATTTCTTATAAATTATTGTATTATACTGTAATCAAATTGTAGGTCATACTATACTTTTACAGCGTAAAAGAGTCTATCATTAACAATATCCAACTATAAATTTATCTTGAAAAATAAATGGTGCCCGCCACCTGGCCGGTATTATAGAATGTGCTCTTAAGTGCAAAAAGGTTGGGGACTGCTGAATTAGAGTATTGGGTGTGTATATATAAATGATGGATCTTTTGTTTTAATGATTAGCACACTACCTACAATCAAGCAATTTTTTTTTTTGAATGGCCAACCCTTAGTTAACCCAGTGAGGCATATAATTATCGTTTGATAATTTTGCTATTTTTACCTAGAAATTAGAACACACACACACACAAAAAAAAATCCTCATGAATTATCAATAAATTATACCTTTTCAACTGATACTCTACGTATAGATGAAGGAGAGCTTTAGCAGTATTAAGCTACTTTATTTTAATTATATAAATTCTAGGAAGAAATTCATAGATTGATGTTAGAACAGGTTAGATACATAACTTCTCATAAACATGAAATGAAATAATTATGCATGCTAAATGTTGTATCACAATCCCAAATAGTGCCAACTAGCTTTCCAATGAGGTTATTCCTAAAAATTAATTTCTATCTAATATTAGATAAATGAGGAAAATAAGTTAGACAGATCAAAGATCACTTCAAAAATAGTATAGGGTAGGGTATTGTAAAAGGTTATATTCTCATTGATGAGTCCCCAGTTTTGAAAAAAAAACATTTCCAATTTTTGAGACTTTTCTATTTTGGGAATGAATAACTTTTAAGAGCAGAAGCAATATCATCAGCATAGCTGAATTTCTTATATTCCATATTTGGAAGATCATTGCTGAATATAATAAATAAGGGGGAAAATTAAACCCTGTAATAGTTCTTCCTGCAAAATTTTGTGTCCACTAAAATGATAATTTAGTGTCACTTGAATTTTTTTATAGGAGAGAATTTTGTAAAGTATATTAATTGGTTTTCTTATTTTAAAAATTTTAGAAGACTATTTTTCCAAATAGAATCATAAGCTGAAGAAAGCACCAGTGTTTAATTTGTTTTAAAAACCTTTCTCAATGCGAGCTGTTAAAGATAAAACTTGTTCATTCATATTAAGCTGACTCCCAACTATTGGTAAAAATTTTGTTAATATTCTTTCAAAAAACTTTTAGAAAATATATGCCTTGTTTGATTTTAAGATTTCTATACTTTTTTTCTATATGCCAAACTTTCAGAATACTTTCTGTATCAATGAAGGATCGACAATGAGAATGTCATCCATTCATTCCATATAATTAAATAGCTTTATTCTCTGAAGTTGGTAAAGAAATGCCAGAACATGAAATCAATCTGAGGATCATATGCACTAGTGCAACGTATACGCATATATATATATTAGTAAGAAAATCAAGTCATATATCATGTGACTTAACTTAATAAGCTTGTACTGCAAATGTAATATAATGAGCATGCTAATAGCTCTAAACAAGTGTGTGTGTACAAGCTTTTAATGCTAATGCTAGAATACTCCAGAAAAAATTGAAACAATTAATTTTTGCAGAAAAAGAAAACTTACTGGAAATTGCAACAGGCTAATTTGTATGTAAAGCAGTTCACTTTATGTAAATTAGCAAAGAGAATAAACTAAAGACAGCAGAAGAATTAAGTGGAAGGAGAATAAAAGTAAGCTAGTGGAAAGATCAAGTAGTGAAAGTGAAGTTGTTCTGTTTAGTAATAAAGAAGAGCTCTAGTCAAGTATCTAATTGAATTATCTCTAAAATAATGTGTGTAAGCAAATTGTGCTTACAAAATTATAGAGTTACAAGTTACAGAATAAAGAGACTTTATAGATATTAAATATCTAAAGAGATATAAATTTTAAGATCTAAGTGATCTTGTGCTCAACTAGCAATTAGCAAGTTGAAACTTCTAATCTTACTAATTGAAATAAATCCTTGTTTTTTACTTTACCTTTGAGTGGTAAGTTTTAAATTGCACTTTTTATTAGAAAAGAATTATACAACTGAGCATTTTCTGAAAACTTAAGTCTCCATATTCATGCTTATTTTGGGGTTGTCGGCTTACATTGAGATTTTAAGCAAAGTTTACTATTGCACTGCCAAATCCATAAAATGTTAATATCATCTATATTTTTAATTTCCTTATACAATGCTTTTTTACAATCCACAAGGACAGTTTTGTTCTTCAGAACTTCTACTTATTTAGAAATATAAATAGAAGTTCTGAAGAAGATTGCTGGAGCAATAGAAACTGTCATAGTGGATTATAAAATAGCATTATATGAATTAATAAAGACTATAGATGATATTAATATTATACTTACTAATACAATTATTATTATTCAGAATTAATAAACTATTGAAGTTTTATTTATAGGCTTTGTTTTTTTTTTTTTTTTCTTATTTAAAAAAATATAAGTATCCAGCTGCCAACTGACTGCATGGACCTGGATATATTAACTAGAATCTGACACTTTAATTACTGCATTAAACCATGTAGAGTAATAAAAAATAAAGCTTTAATGCTTGGTAATTTATAAGAAGTTTGAAATCAAAACTGGTTTTGAACAAGAGTGTATATTTACTCCAACATTTGGTTTCCAATTTTTTTTTATAATTGTCTTTAGAACTGTTTATAAATGGCTTAATGAAACAGGGATCAAGAGATGATACAAGTTTGATGATGGAATTTTTAATTAAAATCAAAAACAAAAACCAAAATCTTTAAATGATGCACTCAAAACATTAAAGACCTTCTGTAGATCACCATTTGAATTGGCAAGCATAATACCATCTTTAGCATACTGTAAAGTTGAAGTCAAAAAAATGTAATTCTTGTGTTTATTTTTTAATTGATTCAAATTAAAAATTCCACCTGATTCATAAAGCCATCTTTAAATGAATTATTTCCAATTAATCTAACAAATCGAAATAAACAATGTAGATTGTAATAAAAATGTTTACACGAAGCATCAAGCTTTTTTTAATATTATAATTATTATTTTATATTTTTTGACTTTTTATTTCCCTATAACAGGGGTCCCCAAACCTATGCCAGCTATTCGAACATGATAAAAAATTATTTATCTGATACAAATAAATTTAATTTTTAAAATTTCTTATAAATTATTGTATTATTTTGTATTCAAATTGTAGGGCATACTATACTTTTACAGCATAAAAATAGAAACGTTAATTATATGTTAAAATTTTATTTTTGAAATAAATATTTTTTTGTACATTATGTGTATTATTAACAATATCCAACTATAAATTTACATTGAAAAAATAAATGGTGCCCGCCACCTGGTTGAAAAAAATAAATGGTGCCCGCCACCTGGCTGGTATTATAGAATGTGCTCTTAAGTGCAAAAAGATTGGGGACCCCTGCCCTATAATATTGCAATCTTTTTAATTCAATAGATAAATTACTGAATAATTTAGGAATATAATGATTTCTTATTCCAGTTCCATATTTAGTACAATATTCTGAAACTATGTGTCTGTTTTTCTTAGACACATTTCACATTATTTTATATAAGGTTTTTTGAAAGTATTATCAAAATTTTTTTTCTCTATGATGATATATATTCAAGAAGTTGATTGAATGATAAAATATTTTTGTATCCATTTTTTTCTTTTTTGATATAATTTTCTTCTATTAGATTGTTTATTCTTTTTTGCAATAATGCTAATAATACTATTAATATTAGAAAAATTGGTAAAATCATAAAGTGTTATATCTCAATAAAGATTCACATAAAAATTTATATATATAACAATAAGAATATTTAAAATATATATATATCCTTGATTTTGAAGAAGAACGTTATAAAATATCTAAATTTATTAATTAATATGTTTATATGATGTTTCCAAAACATTTTTCATCTATCATCATTCCAAGATATCTAATATATTTTACCCGTTCTATTTTTATGCATTTATTATTATTATTACATTATTGTCATATATACACTCATGTGAATACAGATATATCAATATTTTTATATTTCATGTTAGGATAGCATATTAACATACATTTTATTTTTTCTCCATTTATATAAATTCCACTCTTAAAGCACCAAAAGAAAATTTTGTTCAGACTTTCATGACATTCTTTAATTGCAATATCAATATTGTTATTTACATTCCTAACAGTATCATCTGCATATTGATAGATTGATCCTTCAATATTATTAATATTTCCTAGATCATTTATAAAAATCAAAAACAACAATGTGCTAAGTATAGAACCTCGAGGAACTCCATATACTTTTTTTTGCTCATTATTCAAAACAGTTGATATTTTTTATACAACATATCTATCAGTTAAATAATGTTTAAAGAAACAGTAATTTTCCTCTAACTCCACAATTTTATAAACTGTGAATCAATCCGTTTTTTATAAAATCTTTATTCTTTGTACAATGCTTACATAACACCGATCAACATCAACAGTTTCGATTGCCCCTGCAATCTTCTTCAGAACTATAAAATATATACACATACACATAAATATACAAATCACATAAACTATATATAGATTATATACAAATCAAATGTTATGCTCAATAATGTCAAAAGCCATATATACATTAAAAAAAATTACAGTTACATATTTTTCTCATTTAATGCACTATTAATTTTATATCAGTAAAATTATCTAACATCATAGTTATGTTTCTTCTTTTTATAAATCCATATTGGTTTTTAATTAAAAAAGTTATTTTTAGTATTTAATTATTTTATAAATATATTTTTCTATTATTTTAGCAATTGAAGAAAGAATAGATATAGCTCTATAGTTATCAAAATTATTTTTAGCATCAGATTTATAAACTGATTTTACTATGGATATTTTTAAATAATGTAGAAAATCCACTACTTTCTGTTATTTTATTAATCGTGTAAATTATAACAGCTGATAGAATGTCAATATTATTTTTTATGTCTATTATTCTGATTGTATTTATACTTGGGTTACACATTCTTTTATGATTTCATATAAATAGTCTTCATTTAAATTTGTTATAAATATTAAATGCTTAGACAAGCCGTTTACACAGAGGCAAAATTCTCCATACAGTAGTGTCACTCAATGCAAGCCAGAATAATCAATGGATGCATGAAGGTTTGTGTATAAAATTTCCTATCACAACTAGTTTCTAGCTTGTGGCTTTCATCAATGAGGAACAACTTTGGATCTGAGATCTAAGAGCAGTGACCTCAGATCCAAGGTTTCTCACTGATGAAAGCCACAAGTTAGAAACTAGTATGGGGATATTGAGAGTAGGCACTAGATAGGGATTTTATACACAAACCTTCCTGTATCCATTGATTACTCTAGCTTGCACTGAATGGTGCTACTATATGGAAAGTTTTGCCTCTGTGTTTTCAAAATATTACTATTATGATAATTTTTTTTAGTTTGTTATTATTGCTATTGTTACAGTTAGTCTATAGTACTTTTTATTCATTATTATCAAAATTTATTTTTAATTGATATGATTAAAATTATTTATAATTTTACTACTCAACTAAACTTTAACAAGTCAATTACCCATACTATCATTAATATATATTATCATCTTTGATTATCTTGCTAAAATAACACTCAGATACTCTAAGACAAATTCTTTTGCAGCTTATAACAACACTCATTGGTTGGCTGCAAGGCTAAAGTTAGCATTGCTTATGAACATCAACTCAGAACCAATCAGATTTTAAGGATAAAATAATCACATTGTGGGGGTCTTATAATATTCAACATTTAAATATTATGGTGAAAGAGACTCAGGCAGACTTTAAAACAACTACAAATTCTAATACTTTAGCTACTAAATTGGTAATAATTATTTTACAATATTATTAATTTAGTACAGTTTATTGTTTTAGCAAGATGTCATGTTAAGTGTGTATTAACATTGATTTAATTGGATGGTTTGTTTAAATTTTCAATTAATTTAGATATTTCCAGTTTAACAATATGTATGATACAAACCCTGAAAAATATATAAATAAATCAACAATTTAGCCAAAAATTAATGGGTTAAAATACAAATATACTTAGGATTTACCAGACATTTCCAAATGCAATCCATAATCATAATACTATCTCATACAAAAGATTTGTATGAAATTTTATTATAATACATGCAAATAGTTCACATTTGTTTCAAGCAATAGTATACTTTCCAAAACTTATGTTAATCTGATATAAATATCTAATTAAAATGTGTTTGTAAATAAATAATATATTTGCTCAAGCCAATGAAATTGCGTGATATCATTTGATAGAAAAGATTACTAAAAATACTAAGCTAATTTTTTTAATTATTATTAATCTTATAATTTGTGTCACTAAAACAATTAAATGCTTTGATTATTTGATTCACATTATGCTACATAACAATAGCATTAGTACAATTTCTTTATTAACCCTTTATTGACAGTGTATTTTCAAAAGCTTACTCAGTGGAAATATCAATCTAATCAATTGTGATGAAACTTGCCCACTACAAAATATTCCTAAGAGTACTTCTAATCACAAACTACCACATGGTTTGTTGCAATAATAGAATAGCAGACTCTATAGAGTTGAAGAATCAAGATCAGCTAATTATGTTACTTGAATTCTTATGTAACTCCTGACAAAATTTGATGAGATGATGACTATGGAAAGCATTTCAAATAATTATCTACACATGTATAACATTTCTGTAATAATCTTTCCTTGTTTTTTTCAGGATCTGCTTGCTTAAAAACAGGATGATTAATCAGACATAAGATATATAACTAAACAATAACACTTGATAATTGTAGTTGGTAAATGCCTACTGCTTAACATTGTCTTAACCCAGACTAACTGGCACATTAGTTTTAGATCTTCATCATAAACTTTAATATGTCCATTATTATGTTAAAATGCAAAAATCACTACAAATAAATTGTCTAGCAGTGTATCACCAATATATTTGGTTTGTTATTACATATCATGGGCTCATTATCTGAAGAAATGTGTCATATCCATCAATAATAGTGAATCTACATCACATTAAAGTTGAGAGCGACCCATGCAAATTCAAAATCTTTACCTCATCTCTCTCTAACTTATAATACAAGATACTCATTTAGTACCCAATAATTAACTAGCTAGTTAGGCTTATTATGAGCTGGTTATCTGAGAAAAAAAGTAATATTAAGCTAGCTTGAAATCTGAAAAAAATTCTTAGTTTAATCCAGATTCAAATCCCATGTTATGGGTCTTGTTAAACATGTACAAAAATGTAATATAAACACAATAATATACCCTATATGTTCTTGACTTGCAATAATTAATTATTATTACTATCATTAATATATTTTGATCATTTCAAACAGACAAGCTTAGTCTCTTCTTAAAAATTAAAAAAAAAAAATTAAAACATTTTAATAAAAAAAATGACCATTTGAAATGTAGTATAGTAGTTAGAATTATATAGCAATAACAAATTAAAATGACTAGTCAGAAAATAATAACATCATACTGATTTAAGTATTAAAGTTAAAATTTTAGAATTATATTTACTTAAATATATATTGAGGAGGGGCATAAACAATATGTTTACATATTTAGCTACATTTCTAATTTGAATGGAGATATTAAAAAATGGTATTAAAGAGATGTTTAAAGCAGCACTAGAAGATAATTGTAAATAATCATAATATTTGTGTAAAGCATCCTACATTACATTATATATGTAATATAATCCTACATTATATATCTAAATATTTGTATATATGTTTGTCTCATACCTTGTATTCAAATCTGATTAGATTAGTTTTGGAAATTTTCATGGAGTTAAGGATTTTGAAAAAAAACAACAACTTGGAATTCGTATTTAGATAGCACGCCCATATCTAATCCAGTTAGCCATACAATTGTTGTTAAATAAATAGACATTTAGCCATTATTATTTAAGAATTTAAAAAATAAAAACACGATTTCTAAAATATATATCAATTAGCAAATAACTAAGTATATTTCTTTCTTCAGTGTTATTTTTTGAAAAGATCATATATAGGCTTTTGACTACAGTAAATTATTTATAACTATATACATGAATAAGTGTATAACTATATACATGAATGAGTATATGTTGTAATTAAATTTGGAAAATGTTGTAATTAAATTTGGAAAATTATAAGCTTCAATCATGATGTGGAATACTTTTTACTATGATTGCCACACTCACATGAAAAATGTATTGACTATGATAATTGGAGAATGACAGATGGCCAGATTTATTTGCATCTAATTGAAAATGTATTAATTAATATATGTTAGCAGACTTACTAGGCAATAGAGTGCATTTTCTAAGATAGCAACTGAATTATGTGTAGCTGAACAGAGAGGATGACTCAAAAGCTACAGTTTATTGGATTGATTCCCATCTGAAGAAAGGGAAAAGCTTACTTTGGACAACTGAATGCAACTGTTGTGTTCAATCTGTCATATGGTTGCTCAACTATTACATCATTTCCCAAGCAAAAAAAACATAGGGTTAGTTATTTACTACAATGCACGCATGATTCATTATAAGTTTATAAACTTATAAACGTTGTGTGTGTATATTTCTTTTTTTAAAAGAGAATATATTACTGGGTTTATTAGCGGATTATTAATGTAGTCTCTCGTTTGTCCGTTCGTCCAATTTTCTTAAACTCATTCTCAAAATTTTAATTTAGTAACATATATCATTACAAATTGAAATTGAATTTACTAGATATATACTTTCAATAAAATTAAATTTAAAATAAAGCAATAAAACATATATAGTAGCATGATAAATAAATATAAAAGGATTAGTTTAACAAGAAGCTATTAATTCTCCTCAATAACATTTTTATATATAGTATAAAATCATCTTTTATCTATTCTCTTAATAGACAAGCTGGCATAGTTCCAAGTTAAACACAAAGACAATCATAAAAAATTGATGTTAACACAGACTAGAACTTGCTAATCTCATTCAGATGGTAAATTTATTTATATATAAAAACTATTAATCACTATTACGATCATTTACCTCAATACCTGGGCTGTTCTAAGACTTATTTTCCAGATAAAAAGTAGACAATTATATGACTTCTGACAAACATATAAAAGACAGCTTGCTTAGAGATTAGTTTACGACTGATTTAATTTATCTAATTTGAAATAACATTTTGCTATTATTGCAATAGGAACAACATTAGCTAACATCATCATATATAGCTATTGTTAAATATAAACGTAGGGCATTTAAAGAAGAACCTCAGTGGTGTAGTCATTAAAACATCTATCTGCCATGTCTATGATTCGGATATTTGAGATAAGAGTCAGTTTAAAAAATGTGTGACAGAAAAAACTTAAGAATTATTTTTAAGATATTCTGCTCATGGTTAATCCAGTTAGATAGTCCGTATTGGTCATTAAATGGGTGTTCATTATGATTAGTTAAAGAGTAAAGATTCTAATTTAATATACATTGTTCAAATAAGCGTTAATATGTTAAATACAAAATCAAAAAATATACTTGTGATATATTGCAGCTTTAAATGCAAAATCAAAAAATATACCTGTGATATGTTGCAGCTTTCACCACAGGTGGAAGAGTCATATTATTATGGACAATGTGCCTGTGATTTGCATTCACCTTTATTAAAAGAAAATAAATTAAAAAAAAGAGAAAACATAAAAAATATATATATAATCCCTTGTTGTAAAGAATTGTAAAAAAATTGGCATTACATGTAGGTAAAGTCTCCTCTCCTCACCCATTATGATCTATGAACTAGATTGGCTAGATATCATCTACCTAAAAAGATCTCAAGCTGCTACCCCAGATATAAATTTTAGATTTAAGTGCACAGTCAGACAAATTAATTACTACATTGTAGAATTTTACATATGTTATTAAATGACGTTATCAAAATATATATAAATCAACAGTCTATTAGCAAAAAGAAAAAAGAAAAGATTAACCTTTTTTTTTTTTTATCGTTAAAGTATTTATATTAATCGAACAGCTTTATTGCTTATGAATTCATATGGAATTTGAGTGTCAAAATCCATATGAAGAACTTGTTCTCCAGAATCTGCATTCATCGCTGTACTAAATTAGACAGGGCATATTTGATCTATTTAATATACTTGTATTTAAGTCTATTATTCTATAAATTAAGTTTTATAATTGAGTAAGTCTTTTAGCATTAGGATCTATGATCAAACAGGCAAAACTCACTATACGTATGCCACACACAGCAAGCTAGAGTAATCAATGGACGCCAGAAGGCTTGTGCATAAAATCCCCATCTAGTGCCTACTCATCCAATATCCCCAGATTAGTTTCTGGCTTGTGGCCTTCGTCAGTGAGGAGCCTTGGATCTGAGAGCACTGCATCTAGATCCAGATGCACAAACCTTCTGGCGTCCATCGATTACTCTAGCTTTCTGGGTGTGGCATATGTATAGTGAGTTTTGCCTGTTTTAACAACAGTTATACACAAGCATAAGAGATGGTGGTCATGTGATGTTTATTGACCTATGATCAAAACGTTTTTCACTCTTTTTTTAATTTATAGCGTCTAGAATACAAGATTCATTATAAATCAATGATCACAATAAAAATTAAAATATTGAAACTTATGATAATAGAGTAAAAATACAGTCTAAAAAATATATTAGTCTTCTTCAGATAAAGGTCACTGATATGGATCAATAATTATTATAAATAATAAATTGCTGCAATTGTGACCTTTTTTACTGAAGAAAATTCAAATTATATCTCTTAAAATCTTTTAAAAGGACTTTAGCTATACAGTACTCATTATATTACAAAGTTAATTAATTAATATTAAAAATATATGACTTAGTCTTTACTGAGTAAGATTATTAAATGTCCTCTGTAAAAATCGGATATTAGATCATCCTTTTTTTTTAAAGAAAAGCTAAAGATCCCTAGATCACAGATAAATTATGGCAATATTCAAAACATCACATGTTATAATACTGATAATGGGTCTATTTTATTTTTTACTCTATTTAATCCTATTTTCATTAAAAATATATATATTCTTTTTTTTTAAATCATGCTGCTTATTAATTATTTCATAATATTAAAAAATATATGCCCACATCTATATACTATATGATTAGTATGTATACATTGCCCCCCAAAAAATCTAACATCTAGCAATTTTTTAAATCATACTTTTCTTCAATAATGAACACCATCTGACAAAACTGAAAACATACGTTCATATCTTACAATGTGTGATTATTAAATACTCTCTGCAAAATGCAGAATATCTAATCATACTAAGTCTAATTTCTCTTAACATTATATTCTAAATACTGAGATATTTCTTCTGAATTTCTTCATTTGGAATCATACTGCTTAAGATCATATGTATTTGCTTTTCTAATTTTCAAATTAATTATAAATATTATCCACAAATAAGTAATTCATGAATTATGGATATGCTTTGACCAGAAAAGATTGTTACATAACATATGGTCACATGATATTTGTACAATGCAAACCTGCTATTGTCATAAATTCGTAACTTATTTTAGGAAAATTACCTTTTTTATATATTTCTATTTAATATTTATCCCAAATAAATAGGCATTAAAATAATATAAGAATAAAGCAAGATATCAAAAAAATGTCAACTAAATTACTAAAAGGACATTGTAATTATGTAGTGAAGTATTTTTAATGATTAAATGTTTCCAGAAAAATTCAAACTTTATTTATACTATTTCAAGTACATAGAGCTGATAGTGATATATATTATAACACATTTTTGATTACTATTATACTTCTCTCCTTACCAGGTATTAATAAACTTAAAATGTTTGTATGCTAACTTGTATGTTATTAATAATAGTTAAATGTATTTGGAAAAGTATAAACAAAGTACATTTAATAATTAAATTAGATAATGTAAATAATACACCATATAATTATAAGTGCAAAGAAATAAAGTCATATATCATGTGACTTAATTTAATAAGCTTGTATTGCAAATAGTATATAATGAGCATGCCAATAGCTCTTAACAAATATCCCTATCTTCAAACCAGTTTCTAGACCTAGTATTTTAAATCTAATGCTAATATCCTAGCACCTCACTGATAAAAGCCAGAGCTAGAAACCGGTCTGAGAATAGGGATACGCTCATTATATAATATAATAATTATAAGTAAAATGCCACCATTATAAACTTTCAGACCAACATAAATAGTTTCACAGGATATCATGAGAGATTCAAACATCACATGTGCAAGGATGAACTTCAATTCAGGAACCTTTATCTCCCAAATTTATCTCTCTATCAATGCACTAAATCACAGTGTAATAATTTTAATAAATGTTCAATTTATTCTGTGATTGCTGATTATATTTTCACTTCTTTTTTTTTATAAATATAATGGAATTAATAAGTGTTTGAGTTCATCCTCAGTTTTGGATTGAGTATGATGTCAGATTCTAGAGTGTAAGATTCTGAACTGATTGCAATTCTGGCACATAGTTCTTTAACTTCCTATAAACTCTCAAGCAATAAAGCCATTTGAATATCATAATAATTGTAATTAATTGGTTGTTTTGATAAAAACTAAACATTCATTTTTAATAATCATATTCTCCAAAATTTATTTGGAATATGTTATTTGGGATACCTGTATCTCTTGTATTTGATTTTATATCTCGCCATGGATAATGAAAATCATTGAATAATAGTAAATATTATACACACGTTAAATGTATATACTAAAAAAATGTAATTGTATATATATGTAGTAAAATATTTAACATACATATAGAGAGAGATACACAGAGAGAAAAAATTGTGCACACTTATAACATGTTTTTATTTAAACAAAAATAATTAATAAAAGTACAGCTTGCTTTACAACAGAAAAATAAATATATTTTAAACATAGGATTTTATTTAACATAAACAACAAGTGGCTATTCTTGTTAAAAGGAGTTATTAAAACTTTACTGAGAATCAAAAGTCAATTGCATTTTTAAAATCATTTCTATTAATGCTTTGTCTAGCCAACTTTTGAATTAATGAAAAAAAGCTACTAAAAGATAAATAAAAGCTCTAAAAATAAAAAGATTTTAAAATAGTGTACTTGTATCTAATTACTATAATTAAACATTAATCTTATTTTTTTAAAAAAAAAACATATAAACTTTGCTATGATATAAAATTATATGTATATTGACATTTTTTCCTGAACAAGATAAGATGTAAAAAAACAATATCTAACTAATAGTAAATGCCAATTTTTAAACTAATTTCTATTTTATATATATATATTTTTAATAATAAATAAATCATATTTCTTATAAACATTCATTTCCCCAAATCCATGGACCCACTATGCACAGTTTTAGTAATCCATTTCCAAAAATATTAAATAAAAAAGTAGAAAATTCATAAATTTGAATTGATTATCAATATAAGCCATTTCCTGAAATCAGCAATTTCCTTATTTTTGTGTGTACTCAGCATGCATTCACTAGTGATTATCTCTTTCTCTCTTGATTTATTATTACATTGTGGAGTTGGTTGCCTTTTTGCACAATTACATTATTCTACTGTTTGTTAATTATTTTTGATATTTTAATCAGCACATTTATAAATTAAACTTATCACAAATGTTTATATATATAAGTTAATACCTATATAGCATTTGGATTAGCTTTATTATCTAAATAATATATAGTTGGAATGCAATTTGAAAGTTACAACTGAAATTTGAAAGCTATAATTAACTATTTGTTAGTCTGCTTTCAGAACAGGTTATGTTTCCTTATTTAATGGGGTTTATTCCAACTTCTTTAAATTAATAAGTTTGTTCTTTGTAGACAAATTGCAATCTTTACTCTTTATATAAACATATTAGACCATATAAAAAGGCGGATTTCCATCTTTATTATTTAAAGGAAACTTTTTAATAAATGTGTTTTACCAGTTCTTCCTTTTGGATCCGAGACTTGAACACTTAATAGAAGAGCAATACAGAGACTTCAGACCACTTAAAGAAGTATGGAGAGATGCATGTTATGAGTAATAACAAGAGATAGAAAACAATATATGGGTAAGAGAACAAACAGGTGTTACCGACATTGTTGAACAAATTAAAAGACTGAAATGAAGTAGGGCTGGACATATTGCTAGAAGAGATGATAATAGATGAACAATTAAAATCTTAAACTGGATTACAAGGGATTGTAAAAGATTCAGAAAGAGATCACATGAGATGGATGGATGAAATAAGAAAGTGTGCAGGGGTAATGTGGAGAAGAGAGGCTAGAGATCAGAGATAGATTTAACTTGGAGACCTTCATCCTGCAGTGGATTGATAATGATTGACAATGATAATGATGATCTTGACAGTAGATTGAATTTGTTGGTTGTTATTGATATTGTTTAAGTGTTAACTGTTTTTCTGTATTTATCTGTTAAGAATGTATAATATAGAATTTATTGGTACTCACTGAATGAGTATAATAGGGTGTATATATTAAAAACAAAATACATTAAACTAATATTTCACTATATATATATATACGAATATTAAAGAGGAAGATGCTTTATATAACTAGACAATCATAACCACAATTGCAATTATATATATATTAAATATTAATTATATTTAGACAATTATTTATGTATGAAGGAATACTGTTCTTACAATAAATGTTAAAACTAGCCCAACACCTTTTACCTAATTTACTCTTCTGATTTTTCTATTATTTGTTTAAATTTGTTATCACTGTAGAGACAAGATGTTAGTTTTTTTAAATTAAATTTATTTCCAAAATCTTTAATAAGAAATAAATTGTTTGACAAATCTTGATAAAAACCATTTAATATCTATAATTTTAGCTGTACGTTCTTAAGACTAATATAGAAAATGGAAACATTTTTGATAATGATAGGAAAAACATTCCTTCAGTGAATATTGTTAAAATGTAAAAACATCATTAACTGCCATTAATTTTTATTTCTTTACTTTTTTCAATTACAAACAAAATGAATAATAATAACAGACTTCCTGCAATTTACTGCATTTGTTCCTAAAACATATTACAAAAAAAAAAACTTTATCCTGATCAAAAAATAAACAGTTTATATATAACTACAATGAATAAGCAGGCTAATTAATTTGTTGATAAGCAAGTTACTGTATTCCAAAGAGCCTAGATCTAGATAAGGGTTATCAAGCTGTAATACATATATAAATAAATCATACTAGATAATATAATACAGGGGTCCCCAACCTTTTTGCACTTAAGAGCACATTCTATAATACCGGCCAGGTGGCGGGCACCATTTATTTTTTCAATGTAAATTTACATTTGGATATTGTTAATAAACACAAAATGTACAAAAAAATATTTATTTCAAAAATAAAATTTTAACATATAATTAACATTTATATTTTTACTCTGTAAAAGTATAGTATGCCCTACAATTTGATTACAATATAATACAATAATTTATAAAAAAAATTAAAAATAATTTATTTGTATCAAATAAATAATTTTTTATCTTGTTTGGATAGCGGTGGGCACACGTAAAATGATCTGCGGGCGCCGTGGTGCCCTCGGGCATAGGGTTGAGGACCCCTGATATAATATATCTTTATATAACAGCAATAATATAATAATAACCATACATAATTTTCTATTCATTTATCATTAGCCAATTATTAATTAAATTAATTGATGTTATATATATGTTTATACAATTATTTTTGTTATAATTAATGTAATTGGTTTCATATATCTTCATTTTCTTAAAGTTATTTAATGTAATTTAAAGGTTTTATATTTTTATGCAATCTATTTTATGTCTGTATTTTAAATAATGAATATATAAGGCAGATCCTATCATCTCTTTTATTAATAACATTATTATGTTCTTTTGGTCTTTCATCTAATTGTTTCCCTGTATGTCCATAGTAAGCTATATTGCAAGTTCCACAAATAATTTTATATACAATTCCCTTTTTACATTTCATATTAGCTCATTTTATAATTACCTATTAATTTGTCAAGATTTTTACTATTTGAGCATCCTATGTTAATGCTTTTATCTGTATAATTTTTATTTTTTAATAATGTATGATATAGAAGAAAATGATTGGTTACTTTTCAGATAAATATTGATATTTATATTTTTAATAATAATTTTTTATATTAATAAATTATTTTAGCTTTTTTTTTTTTACAGAAAATGAAAATTCTTATATTTAAAAAAAAATAAGTTTGTCAGTTTGTCTATGTCATATATATATGCACATATGTATAAATTTCCAAAATACATATTTGCACTTTCAAATTATAATTTATCAGTTATTTTTTAAGAAATATTTGGAAAAAAATATTGCATAGTTGAATATTTGTTATTAGAATAAAAAGGGGATATTAAAACATTTTCATTTTTTGTAAAATAGCAAGATGACATATATGTAAATAGTTTTATGATGCCATTTTAATTATAATTTTATGAGGAATATAATAAATTATTCTTAAAAACTTGTATATCAAAATTCATAACTTGTAAACAAATTTAAATTAATAAATTCTTTAAATTATTTTGACTGCTGACTGATCTTAAAAATCTTAAAAACTAATACCAGAATATTTATATAGACTAAGTATAGTTGAGATTTAGTTAATCGAAATAATTCTTAGGAGCCATAAGCATGATATATTTATATAGAATTAAAGCTGAACTGAAGAGAATGAAATAAATAGTTGAAAATGAAGATTATACAGCACTTATATAATAAATAATGTTATGAACAGTGGTAATAAAGAATCCAAAATTTAAAAGTTCCTGGGTCATTCTTCAATCGATTATTTTTGGTGCTCAAATGTCATATGATATCCTGTATGATTAATCACTCGATAGCTAATTTTAAGTCTACAACCAAATTTAAATAAAATGTAATAGTTTTTAATTTAAAAATAAATAATATCTATGTTAAATTAAATACTTTCATGGATTATTTAAGATGTAAACACTGAAATAAATGAAAAATTATTAGTCTTTAAAGTTCTCAAATGTCCAAAAATAGCTGTCTGAATTTCTTATAACATCATGAAAACTGAGACAAAAACAAACCATCTTTTATCTCAGTAAAATTCAGATAAAAGCTATTGTCATTTACTAGAGCATGTAGTCCAACATGGATGTTGTTAATTTTATTTGGTTGTGTCTATAGAAACATTTTTACTGGATATTTTATCTCTAGTTTTACATAGACTTTCCTATTTATTTCAATGTCTGATTATATATAATCAGATAAAATAAATATAATAACAAAAAAGTTAGAATTAAACAACAATATTCAAAATGTCAATATATAAAAATAATTAATCACTGTAGCCAGTTTATGACATGTCTAAAATCCTGAGTAACGTTTTATAGTTAAAATTACAAAAAAAAAAAAAATCTCATTGAAGTTACACAACTTTAAAGTTCCCTTTGCTAACATTATATGATTTTAATGATTTTTTAAAACTGTAAAATGCTAATTGAGATGGCAGAGATGTTATAAGCTAAATATAGCTATTATTTATTTTTATATATTGGTATTTTGAATATTGTAGTTTATTCCAGATTATGAAATCATAATGTTTTAATTAATAATGGTTAAAAATGTATCATCAATATATATATATATCAAATCAGCTGAGATGAACTAATTCAATTGACTATAATTATCGAATATAATTGAGTTTGAATAGTATTTAAACATGAAACTTTATGATATAAGGTTATTAAAGTTTATGGTGAAATTCTAACATTGAGATATAAAAAAAAGCACCACTAATAATGATAAATTATTATTGCTTCATCATAATTCTCTATTGCTAGCAACTTAAATCTGCTACCTTAATATATATACATCAACAATAGACAATATGTAATAAAACATAAAATACAGTAACAACATTATTCCACAAACTTAACATCCATATGTGAATTTAAAAAGATATTAAAAAAATTAGAAATTTATAAATGTTCCCTATACTAATCTATACAAATGACATCATAAACCATCTCTCAGACAGTTTTTTCTTTTATTCAGTCATAAAACGAAAGCATTATTTTTTCTTTTTGCCATATCATTTCTAAAGAGTCTCATGCTCACTGAATAAAATGACCCCAAAGAGTGAAATTAGTGATGGCAGAAATTCTTCTAAGAAAAGTCAAGAAGATTTTTCCTTTATGTAATAAAATGAAAACACATTTGGAAGTGAAAATACAAGTCAATTTGGGTATAACTCAATCTTTGTAATAATGAGATGAAGTATTCGTTACAATATAAAATGTTATTTTACATATATATCCATGATTATTTATATAATCTGATATTAATTTCACTTTGTTGGCATCCTAAATCCATCCCTTTGTACAGACTTCCTGCTTTTTTTACCAACTTCTCTACTAAATGTCAGACTTACTACTGATGGAAGATCTGATTTTTTCATTTTCTAAGACACATCTCAAATCAAGAACCACTTACTGGATGTTCACTCAAGACTCTCTTCTTCAAACAGCTGAAGAATTATGGAATAAAAAATAATCTTGTGAGACTATTTGGTTTTCCAAAACTGATAGGAAAGCCAGACTGACCTAATCTTCCTAGATATACTGGTATTTCAATAACAGATTTAAGACTGCCATGATCACTATGCTTATCTGCTTCAGAAACAGAATTTAACAGGTTTTGCCTTATATAACTGTGACCAAACACAAACTACATAACTAATGATTATTAAATTTATGTATAGTGTCAACAAGGGCTTAATAAAAACACTAGTAAATTTATCTCCTGGTTATTAGCTTTATAAATTCCTTTATTATTAGCTATCTAATAAATCAAAATCCACTAAATAAACAAATAAACTTTATGGTTATAAAATTTAAAAAGAAACATTGATTTGATATTTCATAATGTACTTATTAAATTTTTTAAAATAAAATCTCAAAATGAATAAAATTTCTGATAATTTTCATAATTTGATATTTTTTGTTGACAGCTATAATATGTTCTTCCTTGCTGACATAGATCTCTGTCTTAGTTAAGTAGTTAAAAGTTTGATACATAAGAAGTGATTATATAAAAGAAATGACCAATACTTGACAAATATCATTAAACTGAGATAGTAAATAAAAATTCACAAATTTTAATTTCATAAATTCATGATTTAAGAAAAAGAATAATTGATTTAGTGAAGAAAAAAAAAATCACATGTTAACTGAACGCATTTATGGTATATTCTTTCATCTATAAAGTTAGATATAATATATATGAGGTGTTATCTCTATTATTCTATTAATCTTTTCTAAGGCTTTAACCTCAAGAATATGCGTGTAAAAATGCGATATTAGGGACCTCTACAGGTCTTAACCACAAGCTTACACTTTGGAAGAAATCTTTTCATAATTGTGTTATTGCACTTAAATGTTATTTTTGTTGTTTTAAAACGTATAATTTTTAAGTTAAATTGGACTTATATAGATAAATGTAAATATGTCAAACAATGTGCAATATATAGTCTGTTATTATTTATGTTTTTAATATCTGTAAAAGCTTCAAAGTAAATGGTTGTATATACAGAACACTTCTGTACATTACATTTCTTTTTAAATCCAAAAACTTCCATATCTTTCATCATCTTAAACATTCATCTTTAAGTTTAGTTATTATATGTTCGGTGGACTCTATTTGAACACCAATGTAAAACAAGCTTAGTATACAATTCTATTCAATTAGTAAATAAAAACATTTATAATTTTTCTTTTCTTGAAATTGATCCAATATTTTAATAAATATATATTCAAACTTTATAGAAATTAATAATAATTACTATGATATTACTTTATTGTAATCACTATTGATTAAAACTTTATTGAAATAAAAATTAATTTAGTCCAACGCTGGAATTAAATAGATGAAAGTAGAAATACTTTCATGGTTTTTTTTTTTTATATGTCAAAGCGTTGTCTGGGAAGCAAACCCAGGCCAGCTCCTTGGAATGCAGCTATGCTAACCGCTCAGCCACCAACGCTTGACTACTTTCATAGTTTTATCTGGAATAAAGTTCTAGCCTTAAAGAGTCCACTACAAGGCAAAATCTCATTCAATACTTATCTACAGTTATTCAAACAAAAGAGTAAATATTACTCAAAAAACGAACCATTTAGTTGGAATATTTTTGTTTTTCTTTATTTTACTATCTAGGTGAAAATATCTAAATGTCCATTCATTGTCCAATTCTGATTGGCTGACAAGTAAATTTATTGTAAGCCATCTAAATAAAAATATTAGCATTTATTACGTATAGATATTAGTAATAAAGTCAATAGCTACGAAGAAAATTTAAAAAATTTTAAAAAGCTTTAGTATTGATAGTAAAAGGTGAAGAAAATCAGAAAAAGAAAGTCCTTTCCTTTTAAAAAAGGGAATAAATGAAATGTTTATTTGCTTGGTCCATCTAAAACATATGCATAGTAATTAGTTCACCTACCTATCTATGACCTGAGATTCAAATCCACCTAAAACATGAAAAAAATTTCAGGCAGCTTGAAGATTTTCAAAACAACATTGGCATTTTTATTCCAACTAACCAGCCCATAATCTATTCTACTGGTTATTAAATAACTGACCAGTGAATAAGCATCTAATTATTATTAGATAACGGATAAAAGAAAAACACCAATTTCTCCCCAGAAGCCTGAGACACCTAGCATGTATTAACTCATTTACTATTACTTTATGAAAGACAAATCTGAGTGAAATTTTATATTTTTTAGATTCCAAAAAAAAAATTAAGATTTTTCTTTCAATCAAGTTATTTATATCCAATTCAGTTAACCATCCAATTATTGATTGGTAAATTGGTTTCTTATCTAAAGGGTATATGGGGAAAAAATGTATAAATCATAAAATCTCACCATATGATGTTTGAGTGGTTTTGTCTTCTCCTACACAGTTTTTAATTGGGGAGGGGGGTTCCATAATAGACTATTTAATAACTGTTTTGCCTCTTATTATTTCCACTAATGAAGTTTGTTTTCAATCCTTTTTTCATCTATTCTCGAATTAAGAAAGAATAATTCAATAAATTGATATATACTGATATAGGTATTTACACTTAAAATTTCCACATTTTCCCGCCTTAAATTTATATTCTTAACTTTATTTTTACAATAGTTTATATAATACACTAAGAAAAGTATTCTAAGTTTAATGCATTTATGTAAACATTCATCAATTTTTTTAATCTATTAAATTAAAACTGCACGAATGAAAATTATAAGAATTAACAATTTATGGTGGGATGAAAATAAAGAAACAGCAAAAATGACGAAGTATTTACTGATAAAAAATTACATAAGAATGTTTACTCGAGCATAAATTATAATTCAATTAATAAAATTATGAATATATGCGAGATGATCTTATGAAACAATGTTATGAAATATTTCGAAAGTAAATTCGAAATGTGATGAAATTCATTAACATTTCGAGCCTAGATATATTTCATTTTGCTATTAAATTCTACTTAGATGAATAGTAAGTAATAATAATAAAATTCTTAAATTGAATTAGACAGAATACAGGGATTCCATAAGAAATGTAGGGATACAACAAAAAAAAAATCATAATTAAACTACATAAATTTTACGTATATGTAGTATATAGAAAGTATATATTATGACAATGTGAAGCAATTTCCTCCTGCTGGCAAAATTAAATCGAGTAGTCTAAGGAACATTTTATTTTGATGCCCTTTTATAGAAAAGATATAACTCCATCTATGAAAAGGAAACAATATAATGATATGTGTATCCTGACTAATAATTCTAATCAAGACAATACTATATTAAAAAGACTGCAAAAATCAAAGCACTGAACTGATTTTCAATAGAGAAATACAGTTCCTCATACAATTTTAAAATCTAATATTTAATATGAATTCAAAATCTTACATAAAGGACAATAAAAACATTAAATGCACGAGTATAAAGATTAGATTTTTATAAAATTTTGAAATTTTGTTATTATATTAGCTATCTTAAAATCATCATCAACAACAATAATTGTCTGCCAAGAGGCAGCATATCAATTTTATACCTTACTTCAAGCCTTTCTGTCCCTTAGTCTATTTTGTAGTCATTCATTATTCCCTTCTTTTAGATCGTCAGTCATTTTCTTCTTCACTTTCTCTTACTCTTTATTGGTCCTTCCAACATATTATATATAATTCACTACCCCACTTCACTATTTTTTATCTCATAATAATTCTTTTAACAAACAATCTCTTGTAATTAATTTTCTGTAATAATTACACATTTTTAACATTATATTTTCCCTATATGATTTGGTGCAGTGGTCAAGTGTCTGACTCTATGGAGAATAAGGTTCTTGAATTGATTCCAATTCTGGCATTTCCAACATCTGACCTTTTTATCAACTCCTGCAAATTAAAGCCATTCAATTATTATTAATTTTATATTTCAAATACCCTTTCTATTCTCCAAACCAAAATTCTTGGGTTATTTCCACTTTTTCTAATTGTCAATGTCTTTGCATTGCTAAAAATAATACTGTAACCTTTATTAAGTGCCTGATTATTTGTTCAATTTTTAATCTAAAAGTTTTGTTGTCATCAAAAACAATATAAACCGTCAGATAATCACCACTTCTTACACTTACACAAGCTATTAATACAGTCGCAAACTCTCCATACAGTAATGCCACCCAGTGCAAGCTTTAGTAATCAATGGATGCAAGAAGGTACAGTGCTTTCAGATCCAAGGCTCCTCACTGATGAAAGTCACAAGCTAAAAACTAGTCTGAGGATATTGGGTGAATAGGCAGTAGATAGAGATTTTATGCACAAACCTTGCATCCATTTATTACTGAAATTTGCAATGAGTGGCACTACTATATGGAGAATTTGCATTTTCTTACATCTTATTTTTATCATCAGATAATCAACTGCCTCAATATTTATTTCATGTCCATCTATCATATTTAGTCTGTGTTACATTTAACTGTAATAACTTTTATTTGAAACTTTAAACAGATTTCATTCATTAATCCAATGTAACATTTTGTTAAGTACATTCTCAGTATCTGCAATCATTGTCAGATCATAAACTGATGCATTGAATTCTTCTACCCTCAATACTAAAATAATTTGTAATAATGTAAAGTACTACTTCCATAAATTAGATTTCACTAAACTTTCATATGAGCCACAATCATTTCACATAAAGCAAAAACGTAATATAAAACATCAGCCAAACATTAATCAGCATGCGCTGGAAAATGGACAATAATGCCTCTTACAAACTATTTTATAAACAACTGAATGTAATATATTTTTACAGTTGCACTTTTCTCTGAAGATGAATGTTTTATTACTAAATACATTTAGAATTTTGGATATCTAATTTTCAGACATGCTAAGATATCTGGATCTTTTCTGTTGTGATGTAATGCTTTATATCTTCAAGAGTTTTCTGGTACTTTCCAAAATGGATTGTTTTCTCACATACTGTTGCTTTCTGTGCACTTAGTGATTATTCTAAAAAATAATTGTATTGTTAATTACCCCAAAGTCAATTCTTATAATAAAGTATATTTATTACAAATTAACATTAATAAATACTCCATTTTTTAATTAAATAAATATTCTTACCAAAATACACAATAATATACTTTGAATCTTTTTTTAAAAAGTTTATTAATTAATTGAAGATGCATTTGAATTAATATATCATCAGTTAGAGCAATTAATAAAATATGACTAAATACAAAATGAGTAATGTTTGCGCATTTATAATTGCTTTATGAAATTAAGATAATGGTTTGCTATTAAATTGTGATAAGCAGGCTTTCTGAGATTATTTCAATGGATTATAAAGTTCATTAATCTAGAGCAAGTAAAAGTGTGAAAATTTTATCAATTTTGAAGCTTTACTGTAGGAAATTGTAATCGTATTTATCAAAATTCATATTCAAAATGAAAGTGCTGTATTTTTTCCTATAATCTTATTATAAGATGCCATCAATGTCATGCCATGCATGATAGGTAGAGTTATCAACTCTAAAAAAAAATATGAAATGCTAATAAGTTGGTGATTGTTAAAAAGTTTGGGATAACTTTTGTTTCCATGTGAAATAGGGTGATCAAATGACAACAGTATCCGAATTGTATTTTTAAAATGACCAATTCTTTGAAGTTACAGTTCTAAATTTACTATAATTTACTTTATATAATCACATATGTTCAATCTTAATGGATTTCATAATGCACCATGTTTCCCTAAAAATAAGACCTAACTAAAAAATAAGCTCTGACATGATTTTTGAGGATGCTTATAATATAAGCACTACTCCAAATATTATAAGCTCTTGATAAGATTGGCAGCCCGGTAGATGTTTTTTGTTTGCCCGTTGAAATATACGATGGACATATAGAATCATAATATATAAATAAACAATATTATTAACATTAATACTTTAAATAAATGATAATATAAATTGTATAGTGCTTTTGTATTTTCCCGTAAACTATTTTCAACAAACGTAATTCTATCTGTATAGAGAAACAATTTATTTACCACAAGTCAGTATAACGGACAATTTATAATTTCATTTATATATTTTTAGGTATTTATTTTATTTAATACTTAGATTTAGAATGCTTATTTTAATTTTAGAGTCTCAGCATTGGAAACTTTTAAATATTCAAAATAAAAGAAAAATGAGTTTTTCTTAAACATTTTTTTCTCTTGAAGATTTTACCAAAATGACACTTTTCTTTATTTTGCTGTAATATTCTATAAATACAATTTATCCAAACCACTTCAAATACTTTTTAAAAAAACTCTTTTATTTGTACAAACACCTACATTTCAACTATCCTGCAGTCTTCTTCAGCGCTATGATATAATGAACAAAATAAAGAGTTTTGCTAAAAAGTGTTCGAAATGGTTTGGATAAATTGTATGTTATAATGGGTACTTAATGTGCACGTTAAATAAATACAAAAACATTTTCTGAATTTTTGTGCTTGTATTGTTTTACTGTTTTTGTGTGACCATCATCATCATCATCATCATTATTATGTTTCAAAGGAACTTTATTGATTTCCAAAAGTTACATATTTACAAGATCATACGTTACAACATATATTATTCATGAGGGAGTATACAAGGTAAAAATAATAATTATGATTACATATATTCAAAGAAAAAAAAATTACATGGTTACACATTTACAAAGATCATAGGTTACAACATACATATACATCAATATGGTTATATATAACGGATTAGGAAGTATATACAATGTTACATAAAAATTAGTTGTGATTATGTATATTAAGAAAAAAAAGATTATATAAATCAATACAGGTTACATATGTAATATAGTTTTTCAGTATCTAATTCTTTTTTTTCCCCTAGGTATTCAATATTATCTATACAATAAATGAAAAGGCTTTTGTAGCAATTACAAATATTATAGGTTACATCAAAAGATTACATCCATATGGATACATATAAAAATTGATTATGATTACATATATTAAAAGAGAGACCAAATTACATAGTTGCATATTTACAAAGATCATAGGTTACTTAATACTTTTACAATCGATATGATTACACGTAACTGATTAGGTAGTATATACAGGTTACATAATTAATTTTGATTTCATATATTAAAAGAGCAAAAAGGAGGTAACAAATTAATACAGGTTACGTAATGTTATATAGTTCTTTAGTATCTAATACAAAAATTTTCTCCTTTTAAAGGCTTTTAAGATTATATACATACATAAATGATAACGCTTTTGTAGCAACTAGGTTATATCACCTTAGCACTGTCTCAGTTGTTAATGCATTAAGGACCAGGTATCATGAAAAATGTTATAGGGGGCAAGCTTTCTGTCTCTTTCCCTAAAAATCCCCAGCTTAATCCAAAATGTATTAGGATGTCTTCTAGGATTATTGTTATATATAAAAATGCATCTAGTGCACCATAAAGCATACAAGATGAATGTACTACTAGCTCTAATTCTAGCAAAAATTCCTATTGAGAAAGTTTTAAAAAGATATGCAATATTAAATAAAGAATTGTTAAATAGGTTGGGAAGAGCAATGCGTATATTAAAATAACACTGACAATCATAGAATATATGTTCTTGATTTTCAAAATCTTTTTTACAAAGGGGGCAAAAAGCATCTATATTAATACAATTTCTTCTATATTTATAAAAATAAAGTGTTGGTAATGAACCTAAATTAAGCTTTATTAGAAAATCAAAATATTTTGGCTCAAGCTTCCAGAATGTAAATCTTCTAACAAGTTGGCGATTGTTTAGACCCAAAATGGGTTTGCTTTGACTATTAAGTGTTGGTTGGTTTATTAATAGATATGTTTGCCAATATTTGTACTTATCTATAGGGGTACAGAAGGTAAGTTTATCCATGCTCAATAGTGGTTTTATTAGTTCAGCCCAATAACCAGTACAGGGGGCGGTCTATCTGTTGGAGTAATTTTTAATGTTGTAGCAACCTGATTAAATAGATTTGACAAAAAGGTAATCAAATTAAATGTTTTCTGTATTTTAAATATGTTTATTGAATGTAGTTCTAGCCCATTATGAATTAATGGATTTTGTAATTTTTTAATGGAGATGGAGGCAATGCGTCTGCCCCATAAAAGTTTTTTGAGCATGGAGTAAACATGCGAAGTGAAGGCTTTAGTGAAAATGATTATAGGGCTAAAATAAGTAATTCTTGTCATAATAAGCATATTAAACAAAGTGATTTTAGAGTAAACTGAAAGATATGACTTAGAAAAGGAACATATAATTTTTTCTATTTTTTCTTTAAAAGAATTCTGTATTTTTGTTCTCATTCCAGTATTACTAAGATGGAAGGGAAACCCAAGGAATGAAGCAGGGCTTCCTTTAAAGATAGATTGTATTAGTTTGCCTGTATATATCTGCCAACTAAATGTCTTGTCTAAATTGAATTCTAGCTTATATTCCCGTGAATATTTGTCTAAAATTTGTAATAGTTTGGGAACATGTTCTTGTGATGATAGAAAAATGATAGTCATCCATATAAGCAACATATGAAATGTTACTTTTAAATTGTGGTACAAAAATGCCAGTTATCCATTCTTCAATCATTTTAAGGAGGGGATTTATGTACACTATAAACAGTAGGGCACTAAGTGGGGATCCCTGAGGGATAGAGCAATGATGTTTAAACCCTGGTGAGTATTTTCCATTCATTGACACATGGATTTCTCTATTTATCAATAGATTAGTAAGTATATAGACTAATGATTTGGGAACAGACAACATTTTTAAGAGGTTTATGAGTTGGTCTATTGGAATTGAGTCAAATGCTTTTTTAATATCCAATTGAATGGCAATAGGGCTATATTTTTTCCTTTTCTAACAGTCTCCACAACAGACTTAAAAAAAATTGCAGTTAAACCAGTAGAGGCAGGCACCCTTCTTTGCAAATTGCATTTTGGCTATTGTAGGTAAGATAAAGGGTTCAAGTTTATCCTTGATTACTGATTCAAGAATCTTGATGTCCCAGTGGACTCATGGATATAGGATGTATATTTTTAACTGTAGTGATATCTTCAGATTTCTTAAGAAAAGGCACAAGCATTATTGGATAAAAACCTGGTATATGATGGATTTGTCTGGATAATAAATTGGCTAGATTCGTTAAATAAGTAATAGTAAAAAAGCTTAGGTGTTCATAGACAAATTTTGAATTCCATGAATACCCGGGTGACAAGTATTTGGGATGTTGGAAATTTTTTTGGTGAACTCATTTATTGTAAAGATATCCTCATCCACTGTGTTTCCCAGAAATAAAGGGGTAGGACAAAACAAATTATTGTTTTGCAGACTATTTTTAAAAAACTCATATAATGGATTAGCATGCTGTCACCAGCAATTATTTCATTATTGATTCTAATTGCTGTAGGTATTTTTTTGGGGGGAGGATGGCCTAATGCCCAGCGTATAAAATGTCTAGAGAATGAATGTGTGTGATCCAGAAAAAGCCTTTTTTTTTTTAATTAAAATGTATTCCTTCAGAGTATCACAGGTTTTGTTGTATAAGTTTTTTATGGCAGCTATTTTACTGCAGTTGTTTTCAGTGGCCTGGTAATGAATAATTTTTTTATGCATGTCATCTGCAAGTGCTAATAGTTTAGTAGGAGGGGTGGATGTACGGGTTAAGTGATCAATATTAAAGAAGAGAACATTTACAAATGCTAACCAGGTTTGTGCAGGGTCTAACTCCATTTTATCCATTTTAAAAAGCTCTATATAGATTTGTGAAAATAAAAATTCATTAGTTCTGCTAGGGAGTAATACAGTACTTTTCTATATGTGAGATCCAGATCTAGAACCACAAACAATGCTGAATGGTCAGATAATGTTGAATTTTTTAGAGACGGCCTAATTAGATGGTGCAGTATTGGTGAATAGAATATTAGATAAATTAGTGAGGAGTGTCTACCATTGTAGAATGATAGAGTCATTTGGTAAAAATCCCTCTCCACTCATAAGAGGGAAAGCAAACTTATATAACCACTTAGATACAAATTTACTGTAGGACATATTAAAATCACCCAATAGTAGACATGGATAAGGAGAGGAAGCTAGGATTGAATTAACTGTTAATATTAATCTATTTATTATTGTTGGCCCTGGAAGTATATATGCAAATATAATGTTTAAAACTAAAGCTTTGTGATGGAATGAGATAATTAGTATATGTGCATCAAGATATAGAATTTTAAATGATCTGAATGGACAAGTTTTAGATATTATAATACCCATTCCTGCAGATGGCATAAGGGATGTTTTTGAAAAAATTGAGAAGCCTCGATTATGTAGATAATTCGAAGGATCTGAGTTGCAATATATTTTTGTCTCTGACAAGCCAAGTATGTGTGGCTGGACTACATCACACCATTTAATTAATTGATGGATTTTCTGATCAGAATTCAAGCCTCTGATGTTAAGAGCTCCGATATTTATATGCATGCTTGGGTGAGTTTAGATTTAACTTTAAAAATATATATATATAAATATATATTGTTTATGATTTACACTTAACAGGAATATATTCAAGTTAAGCTCTATAGTGTGATATATATTAGATTGTTGTTATCCTATTCTGTATTTATATATGTAACTATCTTTTCACTTATTTATGATAAAAAACAAACTACTCAAAGGAAGTATGTATGTAATTATACACCTACAATCTCACAAGATAGACAGCGCTATATATTAGTTTACTCTATATTAAAAAAAAAGTAATTAAAGGAATATTCTTCTCTAGTTCTACAGAAATAAAAAATGTTTTCTGATAATTTTTCATGTTGTATACCTGATCCTATATCGAGATCTGAAAAACTAGATGGTATACTAACCTCATTTGCTTCAATTGGTACGTCTACCATGACATTACCTGTTTCACACTCTTGTACAGTTTTAACTTCCTTAATCAGTTCATCAGAATTAGAAAGTTCTTCGTTATCACTGGAATTTTTTTCTGAGGCAGGCTTTCTCCCATGCTTCACTCTATCAGGGTGTCGGGTTTTCTTTTTTCTGTGGGATTATCGGCAATCTTATCCGTCTTGAATTTATCAGGTTTTGAGGCTTCATCCATAATCTCTATTGCGGTTTTATTTATGGCAATGGCGTCTAGTTCATTCTGGAGGCTTATTGATTGCTTCTTGTTAGAAGTGGCATTGATTTCCGACGGTCCGCTATGACAAAGTTTTGTTATATCTTTACCATTCACAACGGGTAATTCTTCATGCGCTCTCTGGTGGTCAATTATATCTAGTGAAGTATTGTTCAAGGAATTGAAATTTTCCACGTAAGTGCTTTTCCTTGACAGTTCTTTTATTCCGGAGTTGGTTATCGAGCATTGATGCGCAGAGGTAGCAATTTGATTACAATATGAGCACAATAAATTAGGGCATGTATCGACAACGTGTCCATGTTGTTTACAATAAAAACATTGTGGTTTAAGGCCGCGTATTTGGAAAAGGAGCATGGCTTATTGATCTGTAATTAATGAGGGAATTTCATTGGGATTAATCCCTTTGTGAAGTTTCACTTTAAATTCATACCTGTTACCGTATACTGGAACTGGTGTATTTCTTAGTAATATGGGTTGAAGGCTGACTGCTATGCCAGGTTCAATGAATTGGCGAAAGTCATCGATGTTATATCCTAAAAAAAGCATTCTTTAGAAACCCGGTTATATATCTATCTCGATTTGGATTAATTACGATAATAGCGTATCTGTCTAAAACTTTGATATTTCTCCTAAATCGGTCTTTTTGTTCAGCATTGTGAAATTCCAGAGCAATATATCTAGGGTTTGGATGATCGGCAATCCTATAAATTGTATCCCACATGTCATTAGTGCTTAAAGCTTCAAATAGAAGTTTTTTCGGAAAATGGTACAGTGAGCAGTGCATATCAGTAACAGTAATAACTATAGATCGGTCTGTAAAAAAGCGTTTAAACAAAGCGAACAATGAATTAGGCAATGTAGTATTAAATTTTTCCGTAATAATATTAAGGGTTTCGTCAGACCAGTTCTCTTTAGTAACATTACTATGAGCCTCAGAAGTTAGAGTCAGCATGTCAAGTTTTAAGAAATCATCTAACGTTGATCTATGAAATCTCGATTCAATCGTGTTTTTATTGGCATTATTGATTTTTTGAATTGCTATCTTTCTGTTTAAATCACTATCACTGTCAGGATTTTGCTTTTTAAATGAAGATTTTGCTACATTCACGTAAGATGGTCCTATGCGACTTGTGGCTTCATTAATCATAGCCATTTTCTCATAATTCACTCAGAGTTGAAAAAACAGTAGAACTTAAAAATCTAGGGGGAAAAGCACTTTTTAGCAATTGATTTGCTTACCGCGATATATATAAATCCACTCTATATGATTCAATCGATGATTTTGTCAAAAAAAATAATATTTTAAAGCTTGTAAACCATCCTACAAAATATAATGTGATATGATGTATTATTACGGAAGAACTAAGGTAATCGCCCTCTAGTGGCCAATCTTATTATTATTATTATTATTATTATTATTATTATTATTATTATTATTTTATATATCAAATGCATTGACCGGGAAGCGAACTCAGGCCGGCTACTTGGAAGGCTGTTATCACTCTTGTCTCACAAGTCTTCATTTAACACTTGAATTAATGGTAAATTTAAACAGAATATTCTGATCACCAGATAAAATGAGTGCAAAAAAAGCTATTCTAATGAGAGCAAAAAAGGGGTTGTGGCAGGCTTCTGGGATAAGAATCCTATGGCTTTCTATAAAAAAAGTACTTCAATAAATATGCATTTTTATATTTGAATAAATATAAATTTTCATATATGAAAAAATAAGGCAGCAGGGAAACACGGCAATACAGTAATAATTTCTCATTGTCCTATGACAGCTCATCAATGTAGCAAAATCATGTTTCCTATCAGAGAGATTTCATTATGTAAATGTGTTGATTTAATTGGTATTTGTAAATATAAAGTATAGTGCAAAAGAAATATCTTGGTCAAAATAGATAAAGATTAGAAATGTACATTTTAATGAAATGTTAATTCATCAATGAATTATTATTATAACAGACAACAGTATATATATAACTTGATAAAATATAATAAAAATTACAATATATTTTCAAAAAACAATATATTTTCAAAGTGCAATAAACCATCAATATAGATTATCTTTTGTTTTAATTAAACAATACTAAGAATCATAAAATACTGTATCATGTAACATTTTCTGCATAGTACCATTACATTTACATTACCAAAGTGGTTTATCTAAATCTAAAGTTTCCACTGATAAAGGCCATTAGACCAAAACTAATCTGGAGATGTGGATATAGTTCGTATCTATTATTCAAGCTTACAATAGATGGCTCTGGAGTAGAATTAAAAAAATTGCTTATGCAATCATTAAGAGTCTGTTTGTTTTTATGTCTTATAATAACTTCAATAATTTAACAAATAAAAACTATTTTGCTAGAGGATAGTATAGATAGAAGAAGTTTAGATTTTATTATATAACAAGGTTTATATTGACAAGAGTTGGGATTTGTTTGTTTTTTGATTCAATTAACATTACAGAATTTGTTACACTTTAGATTCAATTTGATTTAAGACTGAATCAGTAAAAAATCAATCACAGGATCTGGATTTCCAGATGCAATCACATCTTCTACTTCACCATCACATTATTTCATAGTCTATATACACATTTCTTTTATCATTTTTTTTACCTATTCTAATTTATGCATATGTTTACAGTGTATTTCAATTAACAGCATTTGATGCCATGTTGTTTCATGGTCTAATTATATTTTTTGATTATCCATGATGATGTAGTAATGATTGTATATATTAGTTGCTGCAGACTTCCATAAACTGTAAGCAGTTTTATTATTATTGATTTATTTATTTTATGACACATTATTTCTACTGGTGATTAGATTATTTGAAGATTTGATCTTTTCAATTCAGTTTTTATAAATTTATTTAATGCACATTGATTACATAAATAATATTTACTAAGGCAATAATCTAAAGCATGTGCGGTTGAAAATGTGAAAGTAGGGACCTCTACAGGTCTTAACCACAAGCTCTTTTCTTCCAATGCATAAGCTTGTGGTTAAGACCTGTAGAGGTCCCTACCTTCGCATTTTCAACCGCACATGCTTTAGGTTATTGCCTTAGTAAATATTACTTAATTCAGTTTTTCTATCTCTATAATTGGAAATCAGTTTGTACACCCAATCACCATTCAAATAAATCAGTGTTATACCAATTATCAATTCTATCAAAACTATAAAATAAGTTTTATGACTATGCATCAAATGATTTGTAACATAATATTAAATATTGTTCTTTTATTGTTTTCACAATGTGAATAAAAAGATAGATATTATTTATAACCTAATTAACATTATATAAAAACTTAAATATGCAGAAGGTTATTCTAATCATTTGTTAAAGTGTGCAAGAATTATTAGTATAAATGAGAAAAAAGTTACAAATATATAAGTGAATGTGTTTATCTAATATATTAGAAACCTTGTCATTTTATGAATTTATCTCTCATTTTTTAACTATAATAGATATTCTAGTTTAAATGTTTTCTAGATATGACAAAAAAATAATAATTACCTATTAATAAATTATCAAATAATTTCAATTTAAGTCTGTTACAAACAGTAGTTTAATTAAAACAGGCTTTTTTAAGAGTAAATTTCTAATTAAATTTTGAATTAAAATTAAGGATGAAAAATATGTTATTTAAAGAGTCACATGATTTTTTCTGTTTACTTTCGACAGCTACATTAGCAGCAATTTGCTCCACTCACGACTATCCAATATATTGGGCTGTGTGTGTCAGACTCTGGAGTATAAGGTAAGATATTCAGAACGATTCCAGTACTGGAACTTTGGGCACTCAAAAAATTACTTGCGTATTAGACCTGCTGCCCATGTTTGCAATGGCAGAATGCCACTAAAAAGTCACAACTACGGGAGAATGCCGTCACAAGCATGGGCTGCAGATCTAATATGTAAGTACCCAAATTTGTTATGAACTCACAAGCAATAAAACCATATTTGATTATTTTTTTATAAGCTTGAATAATCAATGGATACTAAATAGTAGTGATATATCCATATCCACAGATTAATTTAGCTAATAGTAGAAACTAATCCTTAAATGTGGAAGAGCACTGGCCAATGTCTCTGAAGTTCACAAATGGAAGAAATTACTTATTAATGTTCATAAAATAACTTTTTAAAAAAAAATCAAATAATTCAGTGTATATTTGTCAATTTAAAATTAAAAAAAATCATAACTATTAAAAACATGTTTAAGCTTTTTTTAAAAAAATACTTCTATGATCAATTGTTTCTTTGAATCATTTAGGAAACAATGATTTTGAAGTACCAAAATATCAAGTGTCTGGCCCAACGATTCAATGGCCATAAAAATTTTTTCAATTTTTCAATTGGAAATGATCAATAATTTTTTCAATCAGCAATCCACTTATTTTTTAAATTAAAGATGATAAGAAAAAATAAAGAGGATCAAATATTATCAGTTTTACTTCTTGATAATAGGATGAATATATTTCATTAATTTAGCGAATATATATAAATAATAAAATAATATTTGAATATTTGCCAATTATAATTCGAAAACTAACAACAAAAAACAATGTCATGTCGAGAAAGTCAAATATAGAATATAGGCAAGTATATCAATGCCAAAAATAACTCCAAACTAATAAATAAATAATGGCCTTTGTTTGCATACAGACACAATCATCTCATAAATAAAATTGGTTCAATAATTTTATTAAAATAAAACAATTTTAGTACAAAAAGGGCAAATAATTTTAAACAATTATTTCTAAGGTATGTATGTAAATTCTTTGCAGCAGGTTAAATATTAGGTAATGGAAAATGCTACCAAGGATTACCACGTGATCATCATTGTTAGTTTGTTCTAAAAACAAAAAAATCTAACTGCACGACTGTTTCCTTAATTTTTTTAACGTTAATTGAAGTAAAAAATAAAACTGAACAAAAAATAATAATAATAAATCATAATAAATAAATTAGAAATTAAAACTGAGCACAATTTCAGATTTTATTATTACTGACATCAGTAAATTATTAAATGAACTAACCATATAAATTTTCATAAATAAAACCTATAATTAATCACAGCTAATTCATTAACTTCATCAAAAAAATAATTTTGATAAAAATATTGTTAATGAATTATATGCATATCCATCATGGCCAAACTACGGCTCTCACCTGGTCTATTGTGGCTTTCACAAAACTTTTGAAATAAAACCATGATATAAGCAATTTAATAATGATTGTTTATATCATCAACTTCTACAATTTTATTTTCATTTCCTAATAATATATCATTCTTTGATCTTGCCAGTTCAGTTTTTGATTGAATTTCATCCAGTAATGTTATTCTTTGTACAATAACATTGGGTGTGTTCTTCTACTTTGATTTTCGAATATCAACTTCTTTCATTAATCAAATATTACATGTAATTATTTTTAATTTAGATTCAAAAAAAAAAAAAAGAATTATTGTCATATAAAGGAAGCTGTTTGTAAACTAATGTCAATTTTTGGGACAAATTATATTTGTGACTCATCACATTCAACAATGAAGTTTGTAAAATCAAAATATCAAGCACAACTGACACATCTTACAAAACTATTATATGCTCCATTAACAAATTATAAACCACATTTTAATGCTCTTGCTAATCAGATGCAATCATATATGAAAAAACTATATTTTTTAAATCAAATATTTGCTACTGTTGAATACTTCAAAAAATTAATTGCGGATATATGTTTTATATAATTTCTGACTGCCAATTTTGAGCAATCTTATATAAAAGCATTCAACAAATGTAAACATTTTGATGGAACTAGTCACAACAGTTAGCCTAAATGGTTGCAAATTTAATGTAATACATTTAAAAATTTGTTCACGTTTTGAGCAAGCAGTAAAATATTGATAAATTTCATCTTTAAAAATTAAAATGATAGATGAAATTTAATAGTTCATGTTTATAAGATGATTATCAAAGTTTATACTTTGTCAATTACATTCCAATAGGTGAAAGGTTTTCTGATTTTGTTTTAGCTTTCAGCTAAGAATTGTATTTTTCAATTGGATAGCCAGTTAGGATACCATCTATTGAAAATGATCTAAACTCCTTAGAAATTCTTAACTATTCAAAAAAAATTATGGTTTTATCAAGTTTAACCTCTGGCTTTAAATTTAATCAGCCATTTAAGCTATTGTGTGCTTTTTCACGAGTGTTAAATAATAATAATTGAGTACTTCCCCTTACAACACAAGATATAGTATTTAGGAAAGAATAAAATGAATCCACTTATTCAATCCAATCCAAATGCTTATATATGGGCAAATCTTAAGTACTGTAAGTGAAAGTGTGAGGATAGACTACTCACTTTAAACCACTGTTTACGATATCTGAATGAATGTATGTTTATGGAAAGATTTTTCTCTTTATAATATGACTCTGAATGTGAAGTATTTGAATAAATTGTGTTTTAAGTTTTAAATGATTTTTTTTTTAAATGTATTGCAATGCTTTATATAAGTATATTGAAAATATCTTTATTAAAACAAATAATAATCTGCTAATTGAAACTTCAATTTTGATTTACAATGGCAAAAGCTAAATTTATAAATAATAATGCTCCTTTATTACTAATGATGGTTCAAATAATTTTTCTTTTTCAATCAGTGCACCGACATTTGCCTGACTAATGTAGATTTCTCAATGTTTACCTTTACTTTCCAGCAAAGAAAAATTAGAAACACCTTTACTGAGTGTTAATGGATGAAGATCTATGACTCATCTATCTAAAAAAAAAAATCATAGGTTTACTAGAGAAATTCTAAACTACTTAAAAATAATCTACAACTCCCATATGGATCTGAATCCCGGGTAGTGAGCATGACAGCCAAATGAACCAGCTATTACCCATGAGGCATTTATTTGCATAAATAACAAATGCAAACTTCACTCAAATATCTATATAGTAGAAAGCACTTGAGGAATTATATATATTTTATGAATTCATTATTTCTATAAGTGGTATGTTCACATTAGAAGAAAAAAAAGAAATAATTTTTAAAAATAAGGATAAAATATTATACACTTATTTAACTAATTACACAAATAATTGTAAATAAATATTTAATATTCTTAAAAAAGAATTACAATGGTTTCTCTGTATGAATTGGACTTGATTTCAAGCCAGTTAAGTGGATATCCTGGATATCGAAAATCATGGATAATAGAAAACCTTATGTAATATATGTATTAATTTCCAAAATGTAACATTAAGACATTAATAAAAGAAATTAATAAACAGAATAATTCATCTATGAAAAAGACATTACAGTTAATTATCAAAAAAAAAAAAAAGCAACATACATGAATGGATATTGAGTATGCAAGATAAGGAAATATCTTACTATCAGAAGACTCATGGTAGTGTTCATATAAATGGTGTATGATTGAAATTTAAGCATTCCTAATTTTATTTAATATTTTTTTCTAATGATTATTAAAACCATTGATCATCATCCAATGAATATGCTCCTTTACTCTTATGTGAAGCACAGTGCCATACCAATTTTTCTCCACATAGCTCAAACTTCAATTTAATCTCACTTCCCGGTTTTTTATCTATAATCCTTTCAGGTATTCAGGTTTTACTATATGACAGCATATATATATATTATTTTAAAAAAGAAATAAAATTGAATTATTCTATATATTTGCATTTAATTAACACTGAAATATATTAATAATTAATGAAAGTTTAAGGTTAGGAGTGATATAATAATCTCTAGCCTAATAAGTGATTAATAATAATCATTAAAGTATTTATCAGAATTGGATGGTATCAAAGTTATGCATGTAGAAATTTTGACACTTGTAAATCAGTTTTTACAACATTTATAATAGCACCTAATCTTACAGAATTATAGTTTGCAGCTATTAACTGTCATTTAAAATACCTAGTATATTGCATCAATTTTAACACTGGTTACTTTCCATAATTAAACATCCAATGATTTATTACTTAAGCAATGAAAATGACAAAGTTATAGTCTTCAATCCATGGCTCTTGAACTTTAGAATCTATCCTTCCAGTATTGTTTTAAACTATACAAGGATTGTTTTCTAAATGTTTATAACTTTTTTATTAGCCAATGAATTGTTATTCCAGTTTCATATTTTTAAAAAAAAATGTAAAAAAAAAAAAAAAAGCTCTCATATTATTTTTAAAATATCACATTTTATTTGCAGATCTTTAAAATCTCCATAGCTACTGCAAAACAATGAATAGGCTACTAGCCTTATCTTATTTAATCTGTGTTTTCACCATCTTCACTTCCATTTGCTCAATTAAGCTTCTTGGGGGGGGGGGGGCAGAATCTAAATTCAATATTTTGACAATCAATTTAATTAATTAAATTTTCAATAATGCAATAAATAAACAACTTGATGCAATGTTCCAATCACATTGCTGGAAACATTCTTCATTTGATTATAATACTATGGAAAAACTGATCAATCACTCTTCTGAAGATATCTATTTCAAATCATGCAATTCTTATCAGCTTTCTAGAGTTTTACGAATCTTCCATTCAAATACTTATATTTAACTCTTAAACATAACCAAATTAATCTTAAAGCATCAATAATCAATATAATAGTCTTCTATAAACTAGCACGTAAAAATTAATTGAGGAAATGCTTGCAAATTGTTTGATTCGACATACATGTATATGTATCTTGCAAAATAAGTAGAGAATTGCTTTTACATATATTTATGAGTGCTATTAATCAATTAATATAAAATATATGAATCAGAGAATTTAAATGCCCTCTAATAAGCTCACGGTAAAATATGATGTGACATTATATAATTGTTTCTGAACAATAAAGTATAATAATTAATTTACAATGCAGGAATTGGTTACTCTATAACATCAAATATTCTACTTCACAATGATCTCAGTAGATAGCACTTCCGTTCTCCGATTCATATATTATACAAGTTTTAGCTCATTATTATAGTAATTTATACCATTTGATTGTTTCAAATGTGTATGCATAATCAATGATATAATTTTCACAAAATTACAAACATAGGAATTTCCTTTTTTGCAGATAAATTGTTACCCTTCATCTTCCATTTTGTTGTAATTGTTTTATACAATCTGAGTAAATAAATATACTAAGATAAAGTTTTAAGACAATAAAAAATACTCTTTTAAAATACATGATTAAAGATATATTCAAAAAGCAAATAATAATCAAATGTACTTCTGGCATGACCAGCCTTCACATAGTTTTACTTTTTAAAAAAAAAAAAAACATATTTAAAAACAAAATATTTCATTCTATTGCAAATATTTAATAACATTTTGTGAAAACAATCTAGGATTTATATGGTTAAAATATATCAGCGTAACCAATAAAAAATACTGTACTTCAAGGATAGGAGTTGAAGATTATATTTTTTGCTAATATTGTTTTAACTATTTATCTACACAAAAAGTGAAAACCAGTTCTGGGATCATAAATTCAGCAGAAGGTTTCAGGTTTAGTATGGAAATTTTTGAGGCCTTTTTTGCCAATGCATTTAAATAATTTTTAAATCAGTTCAGAGATTTTTTTACCCTAGAACGTGAAGTTGCAAATGGATTATCAGATGCAGCAATATATATATAATATATAAATGCAAGTATATTGTCTATGCTGAACTTAATGTAATTAAAAGGGATTTGAACTCAGACTTTCAAGCTCCCTATAGCTATCCACTCCATCTTATATATATAATTCCCATATTACATATCCTTCAGATCTTAGTGATAAGAACATAACATATCCATAAGCATTACTTAAAAATATTAATGAATATTATGGATTCAGCATGTGCGTGCGTGATTTTCTGAATCAAAGTAATGGTTAAACAATAAAGTAAAAAAAATATGAAAACTAAAAGTTAGAGCATCGAATCCCAATCTATCCCTTCTGGAGATCATCACATGACTTCCTGAACAACTGACTATGTGATTATATTATTAAAAAATGAGTAATTAACTACTTGTATAAAAGAAATATATATATATATTGAACATTATTTATACTGCCCTGCAGATTTTAGTACAGCAATACTCTGGAACTTCTTTTGAACTCTCTACCAGTAATTTATTATTCATATTATTTCATTTTTGTATAATTAATCAAGATATATACAGCTATTAAAGAAATTAATGGGAGTGTATGGCACACTGGCACCATATTTTTGACATTATGAATCATCAAAATGAAAATACCTAGTAAAATAATATTATTTTACACAGAATCTTAAAATAATAAACAGGGTCTGATAGCAAATTAGCAACATTTACATAAGATATAAGATAAATGTTGGTCTTTAAATTGTTGACATATGATTGGCTGAAACATCAGTAACAAAACTGTTAAACTATTTTAGTGTTTCAAAATATACAATCTGAAGAGTGGTGACTACATTCTCTAAAGCTGAAATAACAAATAATGCTAGAATCAACAATGATCAGAAATTAATGCATATTGATAGCAACCAATAAACATCATAAAGAAATAACCAATAAATACAAAACAGGAGCAGAATTAATGTCTGGACACTCCATATTTATCTACCAAAATAATCTGTTGTGAACTCCACAAGTGTAACATGAATAAACTGTTCTTTATTGCTATTCTTTTCTGATGTGAAAGATACAATAAAAAAGATGTCTTAAACATAATTCTTAGATAACTGGAAGTGTATTATATGCCTGTTTATACTTATACTTTTTCCAATTATTTAAAAAGCTTATGTCTGATGATCATCAAAAGAAACATATAACTAATCAGACTGCATTTTGCTAACTATAAAAAGCTACAAAAAAAACTATTATCACCTGAGCGATCAAATCACGCTAGCATGAATTTATCACAATTGCAAACTATTTGAATATTTGGAGACCAATGAGCAACACCATAGCAATTACTTTCCCAATATTATCTTCCAAGATAATCCATATAGGTTTAGAAACATAAGGATAGGGTGCATATCTGTTGCTCTCACATTGGGCTGATTCAAATATTACTGAGCTTTATTGGCCATTTATGTACAAATGACATATTTTCCTTTAGCAATGACAATATTTTTCTGAATATTATTTAAATGTTACAGAATTTCACTCCCTCCCCTTAGAATATGATTGAACTTTCAGTAACCATAAGCTCTTGTGTCAGTCATTTTACCAGTTTAATAAATGTCATAAGGCATTTATTTAATTATTCACATATATTATCCTAAAAAAAGGAGTTACACATAATTACAGTAATTAAATAATAAGTAGTAATGCTATATTAAATTTGTCATTACATCGTGTCACATTCAATCACTTTAGTGGCAGATTGGTTGAACCTTTAACAATTCCATTCAGATAATTCTAGATGGGTTTGTTTTTTAATTATGATACTCAACTACGAAATAACTTCAAAACTTTCAGTTTTGTGTCCACTTTATCAGTGCACTAAGCGATACAGAGTAATAAACAACCAAATGGTTTATTGTTCATGAGACCTTGAACACTAAAAATGAAGAATTGATCTACAAGCCATGATTCATTCATTCTTGGACCTGCTACTTTATCATTGAACTAAAAAATAAATCTCCAATTATAATTTTTTTTTTTTTTTTAAATTACTTGTAATTGCTAAAATTAAATTTAAATATAATTTTATTTAATTTCTGCAATTATGTTTAATTCTTTCTATTATAAAAATGCTTTGAATTTTTCGTTATAAGATAAATATGTTTAAATAGTTCGAAGTGACTTTTAATCAATAAGTAAAACAATCTGGGTTTGCATAATTATATGATTAATTATTTAATTGTAAAAGAGTGAAGAATAATATATAATGAAAAATAATAATTCAAAATGGCGAAGCACTAAAGTTAATTTTTTCTGCATTTATTTTGAGTGTATGTATAAGGTAGTATACATTATTCCTCGAAATATTTTGGCTGATTTCATTTTTCTTTTTAATTTTTTGCAAAATCTATAAATTCGAATTTCTCCTTTAAATCACACAAATAGACTTAAATTTATATATTTTTTATAAAATTCAATTTTCTCCAACGCACCTTTTTCATAAAGCTCACATTCCATTTCCTTCTTATTACAGACGTCTATTATGCTCCATTAGACTTCCATTCAACATTTTCACAATGATTTATTTTAATAAAACCTTTTAATTTATAAACGATATAGTTTTATAAAGGTAATTTCTTTTAATATTTTACCTATATTACAAAAGATATAAAGCGCTTTACTCCTGTAAAAAAAAATAGCGACAAAAATACAAAAAAAAAGTAACACTTAATATGATAGAACTTTTTTTAAATTATAATGACTGAAATTTATAATAATCTTTATTAATTAATATATATATATTAAATAAATAGTTGATATAAACGTCATATGACCAAGTATCAAAAATGTCAAGTTGAGTTTCAATATAGAAAGATTTAATTCGAGTCCATCGTTCTATCATTGAATTGCACTACACCAGGGGTGGCCAACTTTTGTATTCGTAAGATCTACTTTTTATTTTTAAAATGTGTTGCGATCGACTTGTTGTCATAGGCGTAGTCCAAGTGGAGGGAGGTGAGAAATACTATTTTTATATATCTACCTAGTAAAAAATAATTATTTAACGGGCCAAAAAAACTCGTCTCCGGGGGAAGTAAAGCAACATGAGTAATTATTAACAATATTTATTAATTCAAATTAGCTACATTAAGTCAAGATTAAAAATATTATTTTCAATAATGATACGACTTAGTGGACTTCAGCTATCAAGAATTGAAAAAAATATTAGAACAAAAACAAAAATTAAAAAAAACTTGAAAATCTTGACTTAATTTGTTTCACTCGTTACCCGACAGCTCTTGCCAGATTGGCCTCGCGATCGACCGGTGGATCACGATCGACTTGTTGGAAAACCCTGCACTATACAAAGCACCTTGATTAATTAAATATAATTATCATTCTCTATAAACAGAACTTTAACAAAAATAACAAAATAAAATTGTTTAGCTGTACGGTATATTGTCTTTTATTGTTTAAAATCAAACATTGCCATTCGAACATTTGCATTAAAATGAAAAATTAAAATAGCAATGTGTTTATATGCATAGTTTTAAAAACATATAACTATAATATATACTACTATATATTATAGATATTGTTTATTTGTAAATCTTAATTTCTTATTCTAATGCAAATAATTAAGCATCTATAATATATAATATATCAATTTTACAAGCAATTGCTAACTTCCTTCTTTCTAGTAACTTTAAATAGCAATCCTTATCATGGCTCGCTGCCCATAGGTATGCAATGTGCTGCTCAACCAAGTGTGAAGTTTGAAGTGCTTGCTTATCTTTTTAATCAATATATCAAAAATTATCGGTCTAATCCATTTAGAATTTTCTTTACTTTCTAGCTAAACTATTTTCTGGAAAAAATTTCAGCTTATCTAGAACTCCCTCACCCATCTAAATAAAAAAAATTTTAAAACCATCTCATACTGGTTTTGAAATCATCTAAAATAGATTATTGTGCTCTATCTTTGGTTAAAAACTATCTAGTCAAGCATTGGTGGCTGAGTGGTCAGCACAGCTGCCTTACAAGCAGTTGTCCCGGGTTTGCGGGTTCACTTCCCTGCCGATGCTTTGACACATGAGAAGAAAAAAAACTATCTACTCAGCAAATTAGTCTGAAAAACTCCAGGCTTGCTTTAAAAATCTTTGGTTACTTAAAAATCTCTGTTTTACTTTGAATTTGAACCCGATTATAAGACTAAGAGATATTATCACTATACCACAAAGTATTTTGTTTTCAATTATCAGGTACTTTGTATTCATAATAGGAAAAAAATATTTGATTAAGATTTTTCAGTTTGGATAGCACATAATGTAAAATTAAGTTTTAAAATGCAAATTTTATGTAAAGTACTAATTTAAAGCACTGGTCTCTAGTCCTCCTGAAAAACTTTTTTTCTTCGAGAAAAGTGAGGACCTGAACTTTATATCTATATAAACTATTGCTGTGATGTATATTATATTAACAACTAGTGCTTTTAATCTTATGAGGATTTGTGTCTAAATTGTGTACAACTTATGTAATTTAATGAATAAAGAAATGTTAAAACATTTAATGACTAAACAGGTTTGGATTTGAAATATAAAAGAATTTATTTGAAGTTAAGTACTTTCGATACCATATAGTATCGTCATCATAGTTTAATAAAACAGAAAGGAGTTGTCATTCACAAATAATGTAAGTGTTGAATAGCAAATTGGATCAAGATCAGAATGAATATTTAAAGGTGAATTTGCATACTAATGAGAAGTGGAGGGACTATAAGTGCTATTTTTTAGAAAGCAGGGAGTTGGAGTCTTTTTTATTGATAGCACAGATATCTTTGGCAATTATATACTAGACTATTTCCATCATCAAATTCACAGTTTGAAAACATAGATTACAGCAACTATAAAAAATTATTTTAATATTACTATATGCATCTCATAAAATTTTGTTTTTGAATTAAAAAGATAAATTTTCCCAAACTCACTTTTTTTTTTTTTTGTCGTGATATATTATTAATATTATTTTTTCCAATCTTCCAACCTTTTTTGACAATTTTTTTTTTTACCACTCCCTTTTGTTGCGGGTCCGGTGTTTTTATTTATATAATATATAAAAAAAAAAAAAAAAAAAAAATATATTTAAAAAAAAAAAAAAAAAATTAAAAAAAAAAAAAAAAAAAAAAAAAAAAAAAAAAATTAAAATAAAATAAAAAAAAAAAAATAATTATAAAATTTATTTTTTAATTTTTTACATATATATATATAATAAAAAAAATTAATATATTTAAATTTTATTTTTTTTATTTTAATAATCAAACTATTAATTATTTGTTTTTTACATAAATATAAATTTTATTATTATTAAAAAAATTAATTTTATTTTTAATAAATATTTTTTTATTTTTTTTTTTTTTTTTATTATTAAAAAAATATTATTTATATTTTATATTTAAAAAAAATAAAAAAAAAAAATTTTTAAGATATTTAGAAACCACTAATTAGTCATTTTAATCTCCATTTATAATATTTTCAATCATTCATTTGTAAGTAAATAACTATATGATGGACCCAGAGGCAAAACTCTCCATATAGTAGCGCCACTCAGTGCAAGCCATAGTAATCAATGGATGCAGTAGCGATTAATCCGTGTCTACTAAGTCCATGACTTAGAATTCAAAGTCCTAGAGAGATATATCTTTTTTTTAGATAACAACCCCCATATATTGTGTAGTTCTTTCAAAATATATGTATTTGCATTTTAATTATAACAAAAATGCAAAATATTTCATCAAAATAATATAAGACATATTTCTATAAATATTTCTATATACAAATATTTTTCTGGAATGATACCAAAAAAAAGCTATAGATAGGAAACACTAGATTAATTTAACTAAAGAACATCCTGTAGTAAATTATTAATGGTTGAAATGGTTTGTGACATTTTACACAGAGGTAGAGTGATGGACTCAAGAAATAAAAGATTATAACTAGAATCATCTGTAACGCAAAAAAAAAAAAACACTTCTAAATAAAACTTTATTGTGCACAGACCATTATTTTGATGTTCAAATATCACATGATCTCACAAACAAAATCCAATACGATGGTATTTAATGCTTGAAATGATAATACTTAAATACATTTATCTTTACAGAAATATAAAACAGGCAAAACTCTCCATACAGTAGTGCTACAGTGGTTATGTGCTAGCATAAGAGATGGTGATCATGTGATGTTTAGTAGTTTTACAAAAATATATTACTATTGACATATTCTTATTATCATTATATACATACATATCTATATATAACAAAGACATATATATATATGTTGATGCTATCTTTTTCTATTGAAGATTCTTGTATTAAAGAGAAGAATTTCTCTGTTCATATAATTCATAGTTAGATTTAATACAGAGGTTGAGGATAGATTCTGGAACACAAAGGTCCATGGATTTTGGCCAATCAGTTGCTTCCAATACTTGAACTTCTTATATATTTGCAAATATGGTACACTGTTTAATGATGATGTTGATGATTATTATTATTTTAGTTAGAAACTATTTTTGTTTTTATTGCATTACAAAATTCAATTCATTTCACAAGTTGTTCGCGCATCTTATTATTGGTGATGTTACTAACTGAAAGAATTTAGATAAAATACATTTTCCCTTTATACAAATGTACGTATGCATATTCTATTTGATAATTAAAAAAGCATGTGATGCAAGATATTATTGTAAATATAACCGCTTCTTGGATTAATTATTACATTATAAACATGATATATTATCAATAAAATTTATTGCACTGACTAGACCTCACTCAATTTGTTTTAAATCATTTCTCAAAAAGCATGTTTCAGGATTCCAAGCAGTCCCTTGGTAAAATGTAGTGTTCAAATCATAATCCACATCATCATCAACACAGTTATTAATTTTTTTGGAATGGCTTTATTTTTTTTTTAAAAAATGCATGTTAATGGTATAATAAATTCATATATCCTGTAAAGTAACACTGAATAGTGAGATGCCAAAATAAATTTTGTCAAGTGATGTGATGTGATGCACTGTGACTTCTTATATGAAGTCAGGAATCTCTCAGACACTATGCCTAGAGAAACCTGTTGGCCATTTTACCTTTCCCTTCCATTCCCCACCCTAAGTTCTCCCATATACTATATCCTGCTCCATTTCATTTCCACAACATAATCTTTATCAATGTCATAGCTTTTATATCTAATCCCTCTTATTTTTTTCAAAACCCAGCATAAAAACCAATAACCCACTTTCTGTATAATCCCTTTGTTTATATTTATTTTTCTACAACTTCATTATTTATACCTTTTCTGCTTTCAGGCATATACATTCAATTAACAGATGCCTAATATTTTCTATGCCTTTTTTACAGAACAAAATTACCCACATTTTTTCCACTTAGATCATATTCAAGTTTTAAACAGTGAACTACTTTCCTTGCTATTATCATAAATTAACTCGCACCCAATATTCTGTTTACTTCTATATATTTTTTAAACTCTTTTTACTCTTCATACTAATTATACATCTCTCCAACTCCCTATTCTTTATTAATGCATCTATTCTTCTATCCCATTCCTTACCACTATAACATTCAACAATTCTCCTAACACAATCATCCCACCTTTTGTATAAGTATACTGACAAATTCTTTATCCAAATCTGCATACCATACTACCTTTCTCACCCATCCTTACTTGCCTTTTACTCATAGCCCAAATAAAAACTATTTTGGTTATTTTCTTATTATCCATAAACTGCAATTTACCAAACATTTTCATTTTGTTTTTTGCATCTACTTGACCATCCCATTTCTCCTTGAATTGCCTCCTTTGCCATCCACACATCTGCATCTAATGCATGTCTTCCTACTTCTCTTTGTACTTTTTCTAACTTATCTAATACCCCTTTACTAACATGTAATGCATTATTACTATATGTTAACCTTGCTACTGCCACTCTCTTCCATACAATTCTAGCTACATTATACTCATTATATGAAAACTCTGTAAATTTCTTTATCAATATCTTTCTTTTCTTTGCTTCATTTATCAATTTTTTCTCTCATTTATCCAAAGAAGTTCTCTGATTACTTAAGATGATTCCATATCCTCGAATACAAATTCTTTATCTTCTCTTTCCACAGTATTAATCATCATTACTTTGATTTTTCCTCATTAAATTTAATCCCCATCTCTTTACCCACCCTTGTGCATGTCCTCAGTATAAATCCATATCTTTTCTTCTTTCTGTGCACAAGAAGACATCATCCACAAATAAAAGACCGGACAATGTATATACTCCCTTGCCACCTATTAATGGTATCTATCCCTCTTCCTAGTCTTCCTATTGCTCTCTCTCTCTCTCTCTCTCTCTCTCTCTCTCTCTCTCTCTCTCTCTCTCTCTCTCTCTCTCTCTCTCCATTTCTCTCAAATGCAATAAAAACAAAATAGATGACATAGGGCATTCTTGCCTTAGTCCCACCCCATTTTTAACTTTAACAGATTGAGATGTAATGGCAAACTGCAATCTGGTAATAATCATGTGATATTATTTTCCTGTAGAAAATAATTTAACACATACTAGATAAAAGAAATGTTAATAAAATATACATATTTTCAATCAAATGTACTCGGTACAGGTGATTTTCTATTTATCGATAAGCTACCTGTTCTGCACTATTGCTTGAAATCATTTTTATTCATTTTCCATTAATTATAGTGAACTAATGAAAATGTTTATTAATCCTATGGGAATGACTGCTCTAATACATCACAAGAGTTTACCTTAATACAGGCAAAGAGAACTGAGGAATATGTTCTATTTCATATAATACGTTTGATTTGATTTTATTTATTTTTTTTGCATTTTGTATCAGAAATATTTTATGTAATTTAAGTGTCAAGAATCATCTAAACCCTAATGATGAAAGTAATAATAATCACCTGACTTCCACCAAAAATTTTATTAACAATGTATAATCTTAATGATGTTAGAATTCATCAAAGTTTAAGATGTAGTTCTAAAACTGAGATCTCAGAATTGTATTTAAATGGGTGAAAGCATGGTAAATTCTGATGGTAATGATTAAGTGTTAATTTCCTATCTTAGAAGAGAAAACTTAATAACTTTAATTCTTAAAATTCTTATATAATATTATACATATAATTGTATAAAAAGAATGAAAAAAGCTTATGCAACAAGTAACACAAATTATTTTTTTTAATTATTTAAAAATATTATTAATGGTTCAGTACTAACAAATCCGTTATTAATTAGTTTTTTTTTTTATATTACTTTTAACATTACATTTAATATTACAATTTTAAAAACAAATTTCAAATTAATATCTTATGAGAAGCAGATATTAATGCTGAGATTTAGTATACATAAAGATATTTTAAAAGTAAAATATGTTTATATACTAAGGCATCTGTTTGAAGATAATTTCGAGTAAAGTATCTACAGCATGGCTGCATCACTTGATCTTTTCTGGTTATAGATACTTTTTTATATAATTTATTTACTTTTTTTTTAATGTATGTCAAAGCGTTGATCGGGAAGCAAACCCGGGCCAGCTGCTTGGAAGGCAGCTATGCTAACCGCTAGGCCACCAACACGACTATTTATTTACTTTTTGTTTTCAAATCAGCGAGATGTTTCGTATATATAGAAGGTCTCATAAAGTGATTATAGCAACTGCCATATTCAGTAATCACGTTTGAATCTGGGTTAGATAAAATTCCAAAAAAAGTTCAGATTCCAATCGGGAGTATTTTTTTTTTTTTTAAGTAGCCAGGTCATAAGCAACCCAAATAGCCATCCAGTTATTGGATAGTAAAAGAGTATTTAGTTAATCTTAACTAGAAGGTAAAATAAGAATGGAAATTCTAAAATCTCATCATTGGGCAGTTGATAAGCATGATAAGTAAAAACTTTGGCCTTGTGAAGCTATTTAAAACTATTTTACTGTTACATTATGATATATATATAATCAATATGGAACTGTTTCCAAAATAGAAAAAAAAATTATGAAAAAAAAAAAAAAATTACAAAATAATAAGCTTGAAAAATTAAGCTGAATACATATAATGTGGTTTTTATGTACAATCAATTGGGTTTATGTTTTAATTAAGAGAAATTTTGGCGATGTTATCATTATAAAAAATGCTTAATAGAAATACAAATTACATGACGTACACTACTGTATTTGCATTAGTAAATTTAACTATTTAAAAAAATAACTTCTAATAATAACAATTACCTAATTGATTAGAAAAATCCATGAACCAGCAAATGACATCATCAAAATAATGAATGTACTTTTAAGAAGTCTGAGACTATGATGGTTGGTAAAATGGTTATCTAGGAAATATTATCCAGAAGATATAAAGGTTTTCAGAATAATCAGATTTGATAAGATAAATATTAACTTAATAATTATAAAAAAAAGTTAGTTGTAGTTATAACCAATTATTGATTTATCCAGCTCACATGTGATGTGATGCACTGTGACTTCTCCTTAAACGGAGTCAGGAATCTCTCAGCAGCTATGCCCAGAGAAACCTGTTAGCCACTTTACCTTCACTTTCCATTCTCCACCCTAAGTTTCCCCATAATCTGCTCCATCCCATTTCCACAACATAATCTTTCTCAACGTCATGACCTTCATATCTAAATTCCCCTTATCTTTTCCCAAACCTAGCATAAAAACCAATAACTCACTTTCTGTATAATCACTTTGTTCATATTTAATCTTCCATAACTTCATTATTTGTACACTTTCTGCTTCCAAGCATTTACATTGTAGTAACAGATGCCTAATATTTTCTATGCCTTCCTTATACAACTTGCAGACTAAATCACCCATATTTTTCCATTTACGTGTATATTCCCTTGTTGCTAAAGATCCCGTTTGAGCCTTAAACAATAAACTATTTTCCATATTATTATCATAAATTAGCTCAGACCCAATGTTCCATTTACTTCTATATATATTTAAACTCATTTTACTCTCCATACTAGTTCTCCATCTCTCCAACTCCCTATTCTTTATTAATGCATCTATTCTTCTATCCCACTTCTTACCACTAAAACACTCAACAATCCTCCTAACACAATCATCCCACCTTTTGTACAAGTAAATTCTTTATCCAAATCTTCTGAATACTGCATTACCTTTCTCACCCATCTTGTTGTCTGCCCTTTACTTGTAACCCAATTAAATACTATTTTGGCTATTCTTTTATTATCCATAAACTGCAATCTACCGAACATTTTCAATTTGCTTTTTGCATCCCTCATATAAAAACTTGACCATCCCATTTCTCCTTTGCTGTCCACACCTCTGCATCTAATGCATGTCTTCCTACTTCCCTTTGTACTTTTTCTAAGTAATCTAATATCCCTTTACTAACACATAATGCATCATTTGCCGTATGTTAACCCTACTACTGCCACTCCCTTCCATACAATTCTAGCTACATCATATTTATTATATGAAAACACTGTTAATTTCTTTATCAATCCCTTTCTTTTCACATAAGTTAAAACTATAGCAAGCACCATCTATTATAAGCCTTAAATCACCATCATCACATTGATTTTTGGCTTTTACCTTTACCAATGATGCTTACTTGAATTTCAGATTTTTAACTTATCCAAAAGATATAAAGGTTTCAGAATAATCAGATTTGATGAGAGAAATATCAATGTAATAATGATAATAAAACGAAGTTAAAAGTGGTTACTAGATGTTTGATTGCATTGCATTAAACTTTGAGAGACAAGGTCTCATTGATAAAAACCACAGAGAGGAAACAATCGAGATAGGGATTTAAATGTGACAAAAGGACAATCCCTGGATATTCTGTTTACAAAGGATGGTGCTAAAGTAGAGAATTATTTTTAGTTTATCATAAAAACAATTGTAATGTGATATAGCCTTTACCATAAGTGAAAAAATCATGGCTGGATGAAACTTGGGTTTTTTTTAAAAAATAGCAAATCTAATTCTGTTGGATATCCAGTTATCAGTTGATAAATGAATATTAGCTATTACTAGCTAAAAGATATAGGATTAAAATGATCTGATAAAATGGCTGTTAATGCAATGACCATAAAAACAAATTTACAATTTATAATATGATACTTTTGCTGTTGGAAAAAGATTCAATCATACTCCAGCTTTCTAGACCATATGTCAATTTACCAATAGTTTAAAATTACATTTAAAGAACGACATTAGAATGAAAAATTAAAATATGCTTTTTATATAATTATAATAATTTACTCAATCAATCATCATCATTAGCGGCCATTCCTAAATAAATATAATCACTCTACAAAACAAAAATTAGGAAGACAAAGTTAAAGATGATGATTAGAATCAGAATTGCTATGTTTGTATGTTTGGAAGTATGAATATGGTTAAAAATGCACAAAAATTTAGTTATTGTATTCTCACATCCCTATCCCCTCCAATCACACACATATAAATAAAAAATATCAAATGAAAATAAAAAAAGAGAACTAAAGATAACTATTAAAAAGAACAAAGAAATGACCACTGGATTTTGTCAGTAAGATAATAAGAAGTGATAATTGTGAATTAAAAAAAGTTAAACACTATAAATATATTATCCAGATTATTAGCATAGACAGAAACATAATAAAATTAATCAAAGAATTAAACTTGAACTTTTAAAAATAATATTAAAAGGAAATGCAGGTAACCCCTGAATCACATGTTGTTCCTACAACACGTTTTAGTTTGAGAATGGGGGGGGGTCCTATAAACAGCATTAATACAACACTGTTTGACTATAACATGGTTCAAAAATTTGAGAAACTTCCTCTATACCACAGCATCCCCTCAACTTTTGGAAATTAGGAAAATTCCCATATAACAAGAGACATGATGAGAGTTTTTAAAAGCAAACACCATCTTTGTTGATATTTGTCATTCTATATGTCGCATCAGATTTTGTACAGAATTTTAGAATTTATTAGAATTTTAAATTCATTTTGTTCACGAAGTATTAATTTTTTAAGATTTTCACTATTTTCTTCTTTTTACTATATAGATTAAAAATTTTCTGGTATTTATTATTATTGATCTTTTAATTTTCTGTGAATTAATTTGTAACCCTGAGGAGTATTTGCCAGAAGTAAAAAAGCACTTCTTAGAAGACTTTCATCTCATTTAATAATGATGAAGAAAGCATTATGTAATATTAATATATAATACTTTTGATCAATTATTGTTTTAATAAACATATTTCTTTTAGTTATAAAATGCAAGTACTGTAGGTTTATTTTAACTTTTGGAATGTAACTATTTTTTGTACTAGTTCTTTGTTTCATATAACACAAATTCATGCATGTCATTTTTTAGGAACTTATAGATCACACCTGTTTGAAAAGAAATGTTTTTAATAGATATATTATAGTTTCTACTTATGGATATCAGACTTGGACACTTAACCGAAGAGCAATTTAGAGACCTCAGACTATGTTGAAAATAATGAAAATGGATTGAAAGTGAACAAACAGATATCACTGATATCATTGAAAAAAATTAAAAGACTGAAATGGAACTGGGCTGGATATATTTCTAGAAGTGATGATAATAGATAGACATTTGAAATATTAAACTGGATTTCAAGCAATTGTAAAAGACATGTAAAAAGTCCACATGTGAGATGGATGATTGAAATAAGAAGTTTGTTGTTGTGATATGTAGAAGACTTTAGATCAGAGAAACTGAATTAAATTTGAAGATATCTTCATCCTGCAATTGACTGGTGATGTTTGATATGAGATGTATTTATTCTGTAAAATGTGACAGTAACTATATCTGTTTTTTAAAAAACCAGCTATTAATTCCTTCTAGTAAAAAAAATATTTGTGGCATCCCTGCCTCGTTAAACACATTACACATGTATAATTTAATTTATACAATTATAAATAATTTAGAATACATACTAACTATTTAAAATTGTAAATAGTTCTTTCAACAAAATTATTACAAAGAAATTAAACAATTTATAATTAATTATATATGTATATATAATTTTTAATGGGAATGTTAGAAAAGCAAATAATTTTTTGGTGTGTATAAATACAAAAAATAATAAAGTTTACAATGGAAAAAAAAAATAACAATGTAATTGATTATATGGATATAAGAATTATTAAAAAATTTGGAATGGATGGAATAATTTATATAGATACAACAGTATTTAGAAAGAATACATATTTTGGATTAGCTAATAATTGGTACTCTTATATTGAAAAACATTGCAAGCTTAATATTGTTAATAATAAGATTATTAGGGCTGTTAAGGTATGTTCAAATGAAATGTTTTTTAAGAATGAAATAAATAATATTAGGGGGGAATGTATTAAAAATGATTATCCTGAATATATTGTAAAAAGATTGATATCTAATTATAATATTGAAAATATAAAAAGAAAGATTAAATTGAATAAAAATGGAGAAAATAAAATAATTTATATAGGATTTAGGCTATCAAGATATTTATTTTTTAAAATTAAGAATTTTTTTAGGTATTTTAATAGGAGATATAATACATTAATTTGCCCTGTTTATAAAAGGAAACAATGTTTGGGTGAGTTAATAAATGATTATGATAAAATTGATATTTTAGAAGGTATAAATTCAATATATATATTTAAATGTATGGATTGTGATAAAAGTAATGTAAATATGACTTATATAGGAACAAGTAAGAATAAATTAAAAACTAGATTAAGGCAGCATTTATATGATAAAAAATCTGCTATATATATTCATAAAAAGGAATTTAAGCATGAAAATTTTGATATAAGGCCATTGGAATGCGTTAAAAATTTTAAAGAGAGAATAAAAAAGAGGAAGTATATATAGATCAGTATAAACCAGTATTAAGTAGAATGTTAATAAATAAAGATAAAAAATAAGATAATATAGGAATAATATATAAAAATAAAAAATGGGGGAGGGGTATAAAAAGAATGTTAATGGGTAAAGATTTAGAGAATAGATAATAAATTTATATAAGAAGAATATTAAATTATAAAAGTATTTTAAAAGAAATAATTAAAGATAGGGAAGGAGGTAAATAATTGTATTTGTAGATTATAATAATATTATGGTTTTATTTGAATATTATATATTTGGAATGTATTAATATTTTATTTATTTGTGTTATTATTTTTGTTTTTTATTTTTATTTATTTTATTATTATTTTTTTAAGGAAACTTGATAATGACTACAGAATGTAGTTGAAACGTTGTATGGAAGAGAAAGAAAATTATAGTTTGGAATAAAACAAGTTTTAAAAAGAAAATGAATGTTGAATTTATATATTTATATGTATATTTAATAACAAAACTGCTAAATAATTATAATAAAATTATTTAAAGTATTATTTGAGCCTTATTTAACTAGAAAATTTATTTAATATTAGTTGAAATACTAGAAAGACATTTTGGTACTGATTTAGAATGCACTCATAGCCATTTTGAATTCTAAAGACTGCCCAAAACCACCACTGACACATTCAAGCAATAAATGACATTGAATAATTGACACATAGTCATGATATGACTATTGGTTAAAAATTGCAATTTACATTGATAATTAAAAAATTAAAGTGCAAATTTCATACAACTATACTTGATCAAATCATGTGACTAAAATATACAAAATGGGAGGAATGAATAAATTCTGAAATATTAAAAGTTTATCATTCCTAAATACAAATTTAAAATGTTTAAACAGAAAAAATGAATGAAAAAAATAATGAACATATATATAAATTAAAAAAACCATATGTTCAGTAAACATAAAATTGATCAAACCAAGCTTATAATTTTGAAATAATAAAGCTTGTAACTTCTAAAATACAAATTTTATTAACAATATAGGCCTATAACCACATGTTAAATAAACGTAGAAACAATCACCAAAGCATATTAATTTTACAATTAATAATAAATCACATTTTATCTTAACATTAGTCGAAAGAATAATTGTCTAAAGTAAAGAATATTAATTTTACAACTATTAAAAAATTAATAAATCAAATTGTTTTCTTATGAAAACAAGTAATGTTGTGTGCTTCATTTCTCACATGCCATTATTTACTGGTGGATGAATAAAAAGAATTGAGAGATTTATTCATTAAATTTATCAAAGATGCTGATGCTACTTACTAATGGTGAAAAGATTAGTGTTTATCTTATTTAAAATTCAATATCTCTTGTACATTTGAAATAATCAACAAAATTTTTATTAAAATCTGTAAATATTTTTTTAAACATGTTTCCATGTTCATTTGTTGATGGTAAATCACTTTGATGTTAATAAATAGAAAATTATGCAAATAGATATATAAATTTATATCAATTTCAAGATTGCCATTTTTTTTCTAACTACATGGAACAAAGGAAGCATGTAACATCAGTTTCTTTTTGCTAAAAAAAAATTGATTAATTGTAAAATTAATATGCTTTTATTTCATGTGGTTATGGGCATATACTGTAATAAAATTTGTATTTTAGAAGTTATAAGCTTTTAGTATTTCGAAATTATAAGCTTGGCTTAATCAGACTTCTGCATTTTTTGAACAATACTTTGTATCATTGAAAACACCCTTCCCCCTCCTGTCATACTTTGGTGCTTTGCACAATCATTATTGTAATAAAATTCATATTTTAGAAGTTATAAGATTTTAGTATTTAGACTGTACTTATTGCCATTTTCAATTCTAAAAACCACCCAAAATAACCACTGACCTAGTCAAGCATCCCCATGTTGATTATATAATGTCATTTATCACTTGGATGTCAGCGGTGGTTTTGGATGGTCCTTACAATTCAAAATGGTGGTGAGCGCATTCTAAATCAGCACAGACATTTTTTATTTCTTCGTCATCTGATTTTAATCTTTGGTTATTTTTATTAATTTGTTAATTCAAAAATACTTAATTTATTTAAATATGTAGCTTAAAATGTAGAAATTTTAATTAAAGATTTGTTGCAATATGTGAATATTAATCTTTGATATCATTCCAATTCTAACTTTTTAGATTTTAATTTTAAATTTCCATTATTTCTTAATTTAATTAATTCTTTGTTATATTAAGCTTTTTCTATACACATTAAAAAAAACACTAATTCCTGCTGATCATTATATTTAAAAATCATCACAAAATGTCATTGTGGTGACTTAGTAGGCATCTGCACCCCACTTAAAAACATTTCTTTATAGTACCATCAAATTTCCAATACTGATGATGTAGAGTAATAAACTAATAGCAAATCTTATATATGTGTTTGACACATGCACATATATGGCCACACACATTTAGCCATAGGCAAAAATAAATTTGAAAAATGGATGACAATTATGAAAAAGACATTTCAGTAATCATTCGGGAAAGAAAAAGAGAAGGCATTCACATACTGATGCCCAAGAAGACAAAATGGTTAACAGAGACATAATTCATGCCAGTGTTCATTCAGATGGAAATATATGTGAAATTTGTAAATTCAAATTTACTTTTTTTTTTTATTGTTTATTTAATAGATTTTCATGTCACCAAAATGACAAATAATGAGTCTATGGATTGGGAGAGGGGAGAAATATTGTATTAAATCTTAAATCACTGTGCCTACTCTTGAATCAGTATTTATTTATTAGCAATTGATATTTAAAATTATTTTAATAATAACTTAAGGCAAAAGTGACTGCATAGACTTATAATTACCACTGAAGCAATATCTTTCATGATTTAGTGCAGTGACATGATCCCTAAATCAAAGTCAATTGTTATTTTGATGTTCAAATATCACATGACACATGTGTAACAATTATTTGACTTTTTATTATTCAAACAGTTTGAAGATCATTCTTTAATCAGGAGATAGTCAGCCTTTGACATGCTCTGTTCAATCATGCTACTAATTCACCAATGTTATAGTGAATATACAGGACACTCTCAAACCCAAACACAAGATATTTTTAAAAGATAAGAACAACTGTTTATCTTTGTACCTAAATACAATTACATAGACCAATCTAAAGCATTTCAAAATAAGAATATGAAGATTTAATCTTCATAACTTTCAGTCCATTACATTATTAATTTATAGTTAAACTCATCAAAATTTTCAAATTTATGACTGGTAAATATTAGATGATGTTAGAATCAATTGGCCTATATAATTGCATTTAGGTACAAAGATAAGATGGCCATTCTTATCTTCTAAAAGTCTTTATCTTATGTTTGAGTTTGGAAGTGTCCTGCATACTCACTATAACATCAATGAGTTAGTAACATGATTGAACATCATAAGTCAAAGGCTGATTACCTTCTTACTAAAGAATTATTAATGAAAACTGCACTTGTAAACTATATTATTAAAAAAGGTCATTATATGTTAATAATATAAAATGTAATTTAATAATATATAAGGAATGTAATAAAAAACTGGATCACACACAATCTACCATATCACTAGTCAGTTATTGTATTTTAAAATTAACAACCAAGTCCAAAAGAGATTGTTGATTTCATTAGAAAAACATATCTTACTCTCAATTTCAAGTACAATTTAACTTAATTGAATGAGTAATAAATTGCATATATACAGTACAGTCTAACATTATTAAACTCTCAAGAAAATAATTATATATATAAACAAAATGTTGCATTTTCTATTCATTCATGAAATATGATAATCATTATACCTTGATTGAGAGCATTATATTAAAAGAAAAACAAAAAATTAGGAAGACAGTCAATGATGACCTTTTATTATGGTACTTACAACTGCAGATCACTTTCATGTGAACATGACAGTTGATAATGACCTTTTATTAAAGTCCTAGCTGTAGATCACTTTCACATGATTGCACAAATGTTTGGAAAATGGAACATTGATGGACTGAGAAGTTGGAAGAAAAAATTAAAAAACAATTGGATTTTAAAAATTAACATGCATTTTATTACAAATATACAAATATTGAAATCACAAGTGGAATTCATTATAAATTTTTAAAAAAAGGATTAAAGCTATATCAGATAGAGTAGCAAGATTGGTTGGTCAAATTAATGGAAGATTATCAAATGCAGATAATTCAGGTAGATTTTTATATAAATATGCAAAATGCTTTTGATCACCTCAAACATTTTAAAATTGTCATAAAAAAAGTTTAATGCTGGAATTGGTAAATGCCTGAAAGATGAAATATGATTACTATGATAAGAATAAGAGAACGTAGATTTGTAGACTTCACAGAAAAAGAAAAACTTTTTATGAATTCTTTAAGAAAAATACTAAACAGAAACGTACATGGGAGCAGCATCCAAATGAGGAGGTTACAGCAGAATTGGATTATATTTTGACTAACAGAAAAAAATATTTTAAAGTTGTAATGTTTTTAATAGATTTAACATGGAAATGGTCAGTGATTAGTGAGGTGTAAAATGCATATAGTGTAAAACTTTGTACACAAAAAGTATTTAGAAAGACACTATTAGCAGTTGATATTCCTAATCTTTGAAACACTCCAAAAAAATTAAATTAAAATTTTAAAATATTAATATACATTGAAAATGGTTCAAACTTTCTTGCCATCAATAAAAAGATAACTGACATTCCATTGAGAACTGCAAAAAAAATAACACAGCAATTTGTGATAAATTTTCCACTGAGAGATAATGTATGAAGAAAAGAATGAATATAAAAAAAAAATTAAATGATCTATTAAGAAAAATTGAATATCTAAAATTTTGTAAGAGTGAACTAGCAAAGAAAACTATAAAATATATATATATCAAAAGTGTAAAACAATGTCTTGATAATGGAAGTTGTTTCTACAATAAAAAATAAAGTGGAACTATTATTAAAAAGAGAGATGACATCATGAAAGGTATGGGAAAGTTCTATAAAGAATTATATAAAAATAAAGTATTCTCTATAATTATTATATTTATTGAATTGCCAGCATTTTAATAAAGAAGTGGTATGCAATTAAATCTATGAAAATGGGAAAAGAAGCAAGTGAAGAAATACAAAAATTGCTGCTAATTATATACAAAATATCTAAATGATAAAAATGTACCAATGATTGGAAGAATGCAATAATAATATATCTAAGAAAGATGATAAAGAAGATATTAAAAATTGCTGACCTATCAGTCTTCTACCAGTTCTAAATAAAAAAAATTACCAAATAATGACAACTCAACTACAGTTAACTTTGGTTTCTAACCAACCAAAACACAAACTGGATTTAAAAGTGATTTTAGCACAGTGGATCATATTTAAATATTGAAAGAAGTTATGAATATGAGTTGCTATTATGCTTTGGATTATGAAACAGCATTTGGTTCTATAAGCATTTCTACAATGATCAAAGCATTGGATTATCAGGATATAGATTTAGGATATTGTTATATTCTGAAGAATATTTACAGAAATGCAATAGCAATGATTATATTACATAGTATTACTAAGAAGATTGACAATGAGAAGAGTACATGACAGAATGATTCATATTTTTAAAAAAATTTACAGCAGTTTTACAAAAAGTATTTTATGGATTAAAATGGGACGTTAGGAGAGTGAAAGTATGAATTCCAATTAAGTCATCTAGTCCTTGCAAATGATGTGGCTGTTTTCACAAATAATGCTTCGGAACTTCTGGAAATGTTACAAAAGTTATCAGATAAAAGGAAAAAAAAGGATTAATAATAAACGCTCAAGAAGAATAATGATCAACTGATTTTCTTAGAAGAGAATAAAAATTGATAGTCATGAATAATAATTTTAAATCTCTCACTCAGATTATTAATATAAATGGAAACATAAGGGGTGAAAATAATCATAGAATTTTTGGTAGAAAAAAATTACTATTAAAAGGAAATATGTCTGTGTTTGAAAAGGAAAAGGTTTCAGATTACTCAAAGAAGTATGGAAAAATGTATGTTAGAAGTAATGAGATTGAAAATGAAATACATGGGTGAAAGAACAAAAAGATATCACTGACATCATTGAAAGAATTAAGAGATTGAAATGGACAACTGAAATTTTAAATTGAGCCTTAAGAAATGATAAAAAACAGAAAAAAGACCAGACACAATATGGATGATTGAAATAGGAAAGAATGCTTGTATGATGTGGAGAAGATACTAGACATCATAGAAACTAGATAAAACTTAGATTTTCATCTGCAGAGGATTGACAATGATTAAAAATGATAATGAAAAGGAATGTTATTACTCCTACAAGCTTTACTAATATTCATATCAAATGACTTAAAAATCAGCTGAAAAAGCATAAAGTAAATTTGAAAGGTTTAATTTTACATGTTATCGAAATAAAAGTATTTTAATTTATATCTATCACCTGATTTGATTTTGTATTTTACAATAAAAGAAATACCGGAAATAATAGAGAAAAAATATTATTATAAAAATTTAAATAATGTAAATGGATATGAGTGAAGAAATACAAAAAAAAGGAAATAACCACTGATTATACCAATTATCGACTGAGCTAGAAAAAATACGATAGAATCCTGATGAAAAAGTGATGAGAACTTTGTGAAAGATTGAGTAGGAGGGAATTTATTAGTAGATAATGATAATAAAATAAATAATGAAAAGAATACTTTCCAGACTAATTTTCAGAAATAAATCAAATTTCGAGCAATGTAAATACTTGTCTAATTAAATAATAGTTCAACTATATATACATGGCTGCAGGTTTGTTTGTTTTTTAAGGTAAAAAAAAAAAGACTATAGTCACATGATTAGTAATCAGATTAGAGCGCTGATAGTAATCTATTTATATTATTAATTCACTCAAGATTCTAAAGTTTCTTAGGAAACCAAATGTGGAAAAGTATGAATTAAAGAAGAGAGAAAAACAGGTAGAGAAAAAAAATCAATTACTTTTGATCAATATAGACATGAATTTGGAAAATTCCATATTATCGTATTTTAACAAGATTTTAAAATGTAAACAACCGTTTAAATATTTTGAATCGCAATAAAAATACAAATGTTTTACAATTCATCTTCGTAGAATTCAAACAATAAAAATAAAATACCGTGATAGAAAATCTATTAAAAAATGAATTTGTAGTAATATTTTATTAGTAAGTTTAAACCCCCCCTCCCTAATGATGGAAAAATAAAGGAAATCTACCAATAGTAAGCTAGTAAGCTGGTAAATTTCCTATAAACTTTACTACTAATTTGAAATAGAAACATTTCAGATAAAAGATTCGTTTTTTATTGTAAATCAGAACTTAGATAGTAAATGATTTTTACAAATACAATTACTTTTGTTAATCTCTTGAATCTATAGCCAATCTCAAATGCATTTAAATCCAAATTAATCAGATTTGCATTTATACTAATTTTTCAATAAATTTATGCTATAATTTCACGAATACATAAATTGAAGTCTCTAATCAAAATTTTAAGTTTGTATTTAAAACAGAATGACGGATCTTTATAAGTTCATTTCTTCGACCCATAGCTTCTTTTTCCCATATCACTACGGAAAACTTCTTTCTCATCTATCCATCATGCATTTGGTCTTTTTCCAGGTCTTTTACAATCTCTTGACATCCAATTTAAGACTTCAACAGTCCACCTATTATCATCTAACAATATATTCAACTACTAATTCTTTCAGTGAATACAATAATACTGTTAGTTCTCTCAATCATTTCATTCCAATATCAGCCTTTCAAGCTAATTGAGCACGCGCCTTTGAGAGTGTTAAATAAATGAATACTCTCCTCTTCAATCCAAGATATAGCATTTATGCAGGAATAAAAAGAATCCCTCTTATTCCTACGACTCAAATTCTTTTATATGAGCAAATCTGAAGAACTTCTGAAGAGAGCGTGAGTAGATTCTCACTTTAAATTACTATTTACGATGTTTTTTGACTGAATGATGTCGGTGTAATTACTTAGAATTTACTAGACGTCATTCTTACTGAAACTTAATTATGAGTAAATAAGCAAATATTTTATCTAGCGCCGTGCTTGCAATTATATTTCATTCCAATATCAGCCTTTCAAGCTAATTGAGCACGCGCCTTTGAGAGTGTTAAATAAATGAATACTCTCCTCTTCAATCCAAGATATAATTGCAAGCACGGTGCTAGATAAAATATTTGCTTATTTACTCATAATTAAGTTTCAGTAAGAATGACGTCTAGTAAATTCTAAGTAATTACACCGACGTCATTCAGTCAAAAAACATCGTAAATAGTAATTTAAAGTGAGAATCTACTCACGCTCTCTTCAGAAGTTCTTCAGATTTGCTCATATAAAAGAATTTGAGTCGTAGGAATAAGAGGGATTCTTTTTATTCCTGCATAAATGCTATATCTTGGATTGAAGAGGAGAGTATTCATTTATTTAACACTCTCAAAGGCGCATGCTCAATTAGCTTGAAAGGCTGATATTGGAATGAAATATAATTGCAAGCACGGTGCTAGATGAAATATTTGCTTATTCTCTCAATCATATAATTTTCTTCCAACCCTTCTTTGTTTCTCCCAATATCTCTCCATAATTTCTGAAGTCTCTGTATTGCTCTTCTGTTAATGATCCATATGTAAAAAATAATAAAACATCCTTTTCAAACAGAGGCATATTTCCTTTTATATATATATGTCAAAATGTTGACTGGGAATCGAACCCAGGCCAGTTGTTTGAAAGGCAGCTATGCTAACCGCTAGGCCACCAACGGGGTTGACAGAAGAATATTTCCTCTTAATATTATTTTTATCAAAACCACATTTATTCACTATGATTTCATATGCATTAGTAGTCTGATCATGATATTTGTAGTTGTTAACGTCTAATTTATTACTATCAATATTTTATTTTCTCTTTTGTCAAAAGCTATTGAGCATTATTTGAGTTTTTTTTAGAGTTTATCCTTAATCCTATTTTCTTGTTTTCATCTAATCACTTTTGTAACATTTCCTACAATTCTAAAGCATTATTTGCAAAAACAATTACATTTATAAAATCTAGATGATTTGAATAGGATCTAGCTTCCCATTTTATTCCATAAAGGCTTTCCATAAAACTGCATTAAAAAGTTTTGGATATATGGAATTCCCCTGTCATATATATATTGTTAATTATTTTAATGTATACCATATAGTCTATTCTTATTGCTGTATTATGTTATTCTTTAAAATTTGGAAAAATGGTGGATATATATATTGACATTACAATGCTAGAGAAATGCCTTTTTTTTTTTAACAATCTATATATATATGTGTGTGTGCTTTTATTATTACATTATTTATCAGTTTTAAAAAATCAGAGTATTAATTATAATAATTAAAATTTTGTTTTACATTTTATCCATATTTAGAAGTTTATATGAAGTGAATTTGTTTTACAGTAAGTATAGTAGTTCAATGCACTACATCTGTCTATGATAAGTCATTTCATAAATAATTCATTTTTCTTAAAAATGACATTTTCAAAATGACAGTAAGTTTTGGTTATTTTTTTTTTTTTTTTCATAAAAGTTTTTTTTTTATATATAATAAATACTTTCAAGCAATATTAATAATTATATTTTTAAAAATAATTTACATTATACCAAAATGTCTAAATAAACTTATTTCATATTTATTCTTCAGAAAATATGGTTGCCTTTGATTATAAAAATAAAGCATATTACCAGTCCATGTGTAAAAATTGGCTATGTATATATAAATATTTGTGCATGTTAATATATACATATGTGTGTACCTTTTTGACCAAATGCAGTTAGTAAGTTAATAATGTATATTTGCATTTTCAAATTTCAATATATTGATGGAGGGTTAAAAAACAGGCAAAACTCTCCATACAATAGTGCCACTCAGTGCAAGCCAGAGTAATCAATGGATGCCAGAAGGCTTGTTATGAGTAAGCATAAGAAATGGTGATCATGTGATGTTTGATGGGAGGTTTTTTCCAAATAAATATTTGAAACCAAATTTTTACATAACTAATATTTATTTTTCTAAAAAAAAAAAGTCTCTCTAAAGATATATTTCCAAATTAACTTTTGGATTAAAAATGAAGTAACATTCTGATTTTTACAAATGAAGTTTCTAAAAATATTATTGATAAATATTATTATAAGTTATTTTAATTATAATTTTAGGAACAATTTTAAATTACTAACAAAATTCCTATTTTAAAATTTTTTCCCATATGTCATAGCATCGGCCGGGACGCGAATCCATAACTGACTGCAAACAACTACTTGCTTGCAAGGCGGCTGTGATGACCTCTCGGCTAACAACCCTTTGCACATTAAAATTCACAATTTATGAATAAATTTAAAGTTAATAACTTTAAAAATGTTTAATTTTTTTTTTTAATTTTTAATGACTGTATTTTCTTGGCTTTATTGTTTTTTATGACGTTAGCTTTATGCAATATATAATAGTCTATTTTTATTATCGTGTAAACTAATGTTATTGTGAAAAAGGTGCCAACTAAATATATAAATACTATAAAACAATTTATTCTATCTTTATTAAAAACAAAAAAATCAACAATCTGTTATTTGCTATGGGCACTTCAATTCACCACTGAAATTGTAGAATTTATTTATAAGAAAGTTAAAAGCTCACATCCAGCAAAAAAAGAGGATTATTTTTTAAAAAATAAGTAGCAAAATAAAGAAAGATGGGGGGGGGGGGGAATAATTTTCTTTTTTTAATGTCATAGCATCGGCCGGGACGCGAACCCGCACCGCAACCGCCCGCAAGTGCAAGGCAGTCGCGCTGACCTCTCGACCACCAATGCAAGACGGGGGGGGGGTAATTGTTTTAAGATATCTGTAATTTAAAAAAAAAAAATTAAAAGAAATGAGATGATGTTTTTTTTTTTAATAAAAATAATAAAAATATTGTTTGAAATTTAAAAAAAACTATTCCTGCAAAAAAAATGTAGGGTTGAAACCATGACTTAAACAATGACTGGATATAAAAAATAACAGATTGAAAATGATCAGATATAAAAAAATAAGTAAATAATAAATCTATAGTTCACTACATATAGGATTAAATATTAATTGCTTTTAGCTCAAATAGAGATGAAATTTATGTGGATATAACTGAAATTTCCAATGAGCTGTATGTAAACTAATACTTCATCAATAAATGAAAAAGTACAGAATAAGCCCACTTATACTTTAGCTTGGATTGCATATAAGCAATCAATTTATTGATGTGTGACAATACAATGTGAATTATATATGTTAATAATTTCAAAACAATTGTAAACTGTTCCGAAATTGCTATAAACTGTCAGAAGGGTTTTCAGTAACTTCTGTATAAATTTCATCTGCATTTGAGCCATCACAATTAATATTTACATCTATTAAATAAGACTTGAAATACCAGGCACTCTAACACCTGGAGCCTAATTGTAAATATAGGGATTTGAATCCAGACTTTCAAGCCCTTTCACTATCCATACCATCTCATACTATTGATACGCATGACGACACACATGCAAAAAAAATAATCACCAATCAGTTGGTCCAGATTACCATCTCCCATACATATATATATAATCAGTGCTTAGTTTATATTAAGATAGCAAATCCTTACACTTTCATGGAAAGGCTTCTACCTACTCCAATCTCCAACACTTCAGCCACCCATACCATTGAAAATCTGATGAAAGAATTCCCAAATCCCATGTTGATGCCAATATTGTTGTCATGCCTATGTTGACCTCAAGTCACTCTGACCCCTCACATATAGGACAGTATCCATTTAAATACATAGAAGAGGGATGGGCAGAATATTGATTTATTAATTTTCAGGGGTTGATAAATATGAGGCTCAGCCTTTTCCTCTAATCATTCATAATGATTTCAGAGTAATTTATAGATGTCCTGAAATTATGTTAATATATATAACTCTGCATTATATATACATTGGTTAACTTTTCTTAAACAAATTGTAATTAAATCATAAGCACTAGAAATGCTAAATAAGAAAAGCTTAAGTGTTAAAGTATTTTATAATTTTATGCTACCTTTTGATATATTGTTCTTGTTGTTGTATTCATAGCAAACTCAATAAATTTTACAAGATCAGAACTAGACCTATACCATTTGACAATAAACCCTGGATAATCTATATCCCTTATGTCTCCTAAAATTTGAATAAAATATGCTCGGATCCATTTAGAATCAGTCTTTGCACTCCACCCTCTACAAAAAGATTGATAAATAATTCCAAAAAGAAACTTACCACCAAACACACACTGTTTACAAGATTGCTTGCATTCAAACCAGTTACAATGTGGTCTACTTTGGAGAATCATGTGCCAGCCTCACAACAAGATTGTTCCAATATTCATACCTCTACAGAAGGAATAAAAGCAATCCAGACCACAAATGCATATTTCTGGACATCAGTCAGCATCATGTGCATCAAAAGAAATGATTCTAAGTGGAAACTAAAGGAGGCATGATGCATCGTTAATAATCCTAACTCTATAAATAAAAAGAAATCCTGCTTCCCCTTCTCTAAAAAGTGACTATTTAACTTATTTGTACATATTAATATAAATTTACACCATACTTATACCTTCCAGCTTCTTGCTCATCAGTTATTGCCATGAATATGATATCAAGACCAAGATATTGAAATCAGCTTAGCATAAGATTATAATAAACTTTTACTCTTAAGTTTTCTTATTTAGTGTCCCTGGCCTTATAATTTAATTATAACTTTGCATTGTAACATGACAAAAAGCTGAAGGCTTATATATAATCCAAGTTAAAGTAACAAAGGACTCATTCTTGTTTATTGATGGAGTTGTATTAGTTGACATATAGCTCGCTTGAGGTTTTCAGAAACTTTCACATAAATTTTATATATAGCTCTATATTCTGCCAAATTTATTATGTGAATGTGAGACCTGGGCTTTCTATCAGTGCATAAAAATTTTCCATTTAATAATTAGATTGTAAAAATATGATCTTCCAGCATATTAGATATGGTGTCTGAGAGTTTGTTATTGTAATGGCACTTTTATTAAATTAAGCATGTGGAGTGAATGAATAGTAACAGATTTCTTATAAAAGAATTTTATAGCGAACTTCTTGAGAAGCATATCTTATTTACATTATAAAGATTACCTGAAAAACATTTTGTAAGTGGTAAACAAAAATTAATTTAGAAGACAGAACTTGAGGTCTTGCAGAAAGAAAAATTTGCTGCATTGCAAGATATTGAATAAATAAGGACCAATGTGATATATGAGGACATATTAGCTTGTACAGTTATTACAAAATTCATCTTTAAATATTTACTAATCTCTACTTCCATTTTTCTATTCTGGAATTACTTCTTTACAAGGGACTACTAACAATGAATAATAAAACATTAAAATAATAATAATAATATAAACATTTTAGAATTTGATTTTATTGAACTAAAAAATAATAATTAATCAACTGTATTTAAAGTAGGAGGGATGGAAGATTATACTGCATTCTTTTATTCCTTTTTTAGTTTGATATACTTTTTAGAAAAGAATTTATTTTATTCCTCTTATAAATATTTACATTCTTTGCCCAAAGACATTCTTCTATTAAGTGATATTTGATTGATTTTCTAATACTAGAATTTGTTTCCACCTATGTATTTATATATGCTATAGTAAATTAATGTGGTCTGAATTAAAGCAGAGCCTCTCCAAGTTTAATCGAATTACTCCAACCATAGTTTCTCTTCTCCATATTCTGAATTTTTCAAATTTCTTAAGATCTTATAATATTAATATCAGCTATGTTTTTATTACTTTTACAATGCTTTTTTTACAACCTAATATGACAGTTTTGATTGCCCCAGAAATCTTATTCAGAACTTCTATTTATATCTCCAAATTCTGAAGAAGATTGCTGGGGCAATTGAAACTGTCATATTAGGTTATAAAAAAAAGCATTGTAAAAGTAATAAAGAACATAGATGATATTAATATTATATAGATTTGACAATGCAATAGGAAAGATAAAGTTCTTAAGATCTTATTTAAGACCAGCTATTCACCCACAACATTATCAACTCTTCTATCATCTTGTCTGGACTAGCTCCACTTTTCCTTAATTATATCAATAATGTCAATTATATCTATTATTTCTTTCACTTATGTATTTTACTGCCTATAAATCCCAACAAACACCTCTCCCTACATTAGTATGTATCTGCAATCTATTTTTTCAGCTTTCATTAAAGTGTCCAAAACACAGATTCATAAGTAAGCACTGGTAAAATGCCTCCATTAAAGTTTAATTCTATCATTAATTTGATCTGTTATGTCTCTATATCTGCATTAGTATCACAAATAAATTTTTTAGTCGCTCCAAGTCTTTCCTACAACTCTCTAAAGGATTATTTATAAAAATAATGGCATCAATTATAAAATCTATATGATCTCAGAAAAACGTAAGTTAAGTAGGTTTAATAATTCACCATAGAATAAAGACCTCTCCAAGAACTCTCCATGGAGATAAAAATAATGAAAAAAAAACCATCAGACCAATGTCCTGTGTAATGAATAATATTACACTACAGAAATATTATTCATTATTGGATAATCTCTAGTCTAATGAATGACTAATAAAAATTATCAATACTCTGTGTGGTTTAATAAAATGATAGACTATGAACTTGAAAAACTAATGGATCCTAGATCAAAGTTCAACCTTCAATTTCATTGTTCAAATAACATGACATCCCAGTAATTCCCAATTCATCATTTTTTTCACTTGTTAGTTATTGCCATAAAAATATAATTTTTTTATGATTTTCCTTTAGTATTTTGCCCTCTAATTAAAAAATAGATAAATACTTATTTATTAAGTAAAAACAGGATGATTAACTATGGCGGATTCTGCGTTAAATCATTTCTATTCAGCTTCTAAAATTAGGACACTAAAAAAGGCTTCTTATCAACAGAAAACTGTGAATACTGCTAATCAACCTTGAAGAACAGGTTTTTAGTAATACAGTATTTATTGAATACATTATTTAAGGCTCTACCATTTCATTAATTTATTACTTAACAGGTTTTTAGTAATACAGGGTCTACTGAATATATTGCTTAAGGCTCTATCATTTCGTTACTTTTTTTTACTTAAGTTATTATTGATAACTTCTATTTATATAACATACGTGTGAAAATATTTAAAAATGGAGTATAGTGGAAAAGCGATAACAGATATTTTGTTCCAAGCTCCTCTCCCCACCATACATAGTATATCTTAAAATAGAAATTCATATAACATTACAAGCCAAAATCAAAATTTTACTAAAATTCTTCCACAACCATGGTTTGATCTATTTGTCAAGTGAAATTCAACTAAACATACCCCATGGTTGTGGAAGAATTTTAGTAAAATTTTAATTTTGACTAGTATTGTAATGTTATATGAATTTCTATTTTATTTATAATTACTAGTATAGCAGCGCTTAGTCAGTATTTAATCATATATTTTAGATAATAGTTTGTTAGCAAGCTTCGATTATAATATGTTGTTTATTGTGCTATATATGCACAGTAGTGTTCAATATCCATGCATATATATCATTTATGCCTTTTTCATATATAATTACCATAAACTTTATTTTCAACCAATATGTATCCACTTCAGGGTGAAGGGATGAAAGTCTTATCCAAGTTTAATCTAGTTTTCTTTTCCACATAATAACAGCAAACTTGGTTGTTTCATCCATCCATCTCTGGTCTCTTTATTGGTCATTTACAATTTATTAAAAGCTAGCATAAAACTTCTACTGTTCATCTATTATCATCTCTTCTAGGAATATATCCAGCCAATTTTCAACATGTCAATTATGCTTGTTTGTTTTTTTACCCAAGTATTTTGCTATCCATTGTTATTATTATCATCATAATCTCTCCATATTTCGTTGAGTAATCTGAAACATCTGAATTTTTCTTCCGTTAACTGTACAAATTTCAGATCCCTAAATAAAAACTGATAACACATGTATTAAAAATCTTTGTTTTCAAACACATAGGCATATTTCCTTTTAATAGTACATTATTTTTAAAGAAAACATCCCATCCAAGGTTAGTTTTATGATTAATATCATTCATTATGATTTTATCCATATTAACAATTTGCTCAAGATATTTAAAGCTGTCAAGTTTTTCTAATTCATAATTATCAATCCTTATTTATTTTTTCTGTGAAAATCCATTGAGCATTAATCTTTTTAGTATCTCTACTTTCATCTAATACTTTTTGCAACATTTCCTGAAACTCTGCATTTAATTTTCCTCTCTTCTCAATTTAATCCACAAAATAATCTTGTAATGCTATTATAAAAAATTAAGTGTAGAATCACCCTGATGTACATCGTTCTCCCAAAGCTAATAATATTCTTTAATCATTGTTGTTGCATTTTGATAAATATTCTTCAGAGTATGACAATATCCTGGGTCTATATCCTGATCCAATGCTTTAATCATTGTAGAAATGCTTATAGACTCAAATGCCATTTCATAATCCAATATATAATAATCATTCATATTATTGGTCTTTTATTTTTATCTCAATATTTGAATGCGATCCAGTGTGCTAAAACTACTTTTAAATCCAGCTTGTTCTTTTGATTAGTTTGAATCCAAAATTTACTAAAGATAAATTATAATTATCTTGGGGAAGATTTTTTATAGAATTGATTGAAGACTGATACATCTGTAATTTCTAATATCTTTATCACCTTTCTTACATATCAGTATTAGTACTGCATTCTTTCAATTATGTGGTACATCTTTTAATCATTTGATATATAGTTTTGCTAACAATTTTTTCTATTTTCTCACCTGCTTCTTTTAGGATATTAATCACAACTCAATCATTTCCTGGAACTATTCCCTCCTTTATAAATGTAATTATTAACATCTCACTTCACTGAAAATGCTTGGCAATTGGGTCTTGGCCAACTGATGAGTGTTAGTTCAGTACGAAATGTACATCTTGGGATCATATATCTTTTTCATATGTCTTTGGTCATATATTTATGATTACATCCCTCCACAAGGTGTTAAGTAAGTAGAAACTATTCCCTACTTTGCACAAGAGTGATGTAGTAAAAATTACACTACAGAAATATTATTCATTATTGAATAACCTCTAGTCTAATAAATGGCTAATGGTGATTGTAGTGGTTATTCTGTTTCTTTTACTGTATAGAACTCTTCCACAAATTTCATATCACCACACTTTTTACTAATAATTCTATCTTTTCTTCCTAGTTCTGAAATATCTTTTCTTCCAATGACAAAATGTTATTTTATACTTTTGAAACTATTGTTTTCTTCTATAGCTTTTCTTGCCAATTCGTGGTTATATTTTCTTGTATCATAATTAAGTCCTTTTTTGTACCATTTTGCAGAATTTCAGATATTCATTCTTCTTAATGGATTATTTTTAAATATTTTCATATTGCTTCTTCCCCCCCCCCCCCATATATTCTTTTGCTTTAATTGAAAATTTGTTAAATTTTTGCTTTCTTGTATTAGCTTTCTTTGCTGCAAGCAATTCTTAATTATTAATCTTATTGATCTCAATTAAGTTTGAAACAATGTACATATAGAAAATAAAATTTTAATATAAACAAAATTTAAAAAAATTATGATGTATGAATAATAAATTGAGAAAACATATATAATTAGTGTGCGAGTGTTCACTCACTTGCATTTATTTCAAAAAATAATAATAATAATAATAATAATAATAATAATAATAATAATAATAATAATAATAATAATAATAATAATAATAATAATAATAATAATAATAATAATAATAATAATAATGTTATCCATTGTTTTCAATTTTTTTAAAAAAAAACATATATATGAGTTTAAAAAAATAAACATTAATTTTCACCATCCTCTCCCCAACATAGAATTTTGTTATTAACGATTTTACCTTCACATTTAAAAGATGCACTTGAAATAACATTCTTTGATACTTGTGAGTTTTCCTGTAAACCAAGATGGCAGCCCATATTTTTGATAAATCTATAGTTGACGGGGATGGGGGTTCCAAAAATGTTTACAAAAAAATGCCTGCTAGGAAATGTCATATTTAATATTTACATTTTATTTTTTTATTACCGTTGTTTAAAAAAAAAAAATGGGCAAAAATTAATTACAATATTTACAGTTTATTTTTTTTTGTATTAACTTATTAATAGAAAAATTAAATATATATACAATATTTACACTTTTGGTGGTGTATAATCATATCATGACTATTAATCACACTTTTCAGAATGGCAAGATATCATGTTCTTACCAAAACAAATGCTGACAAAAAGAAACATACTGAATTAGACCAAAGTACAACAATGTTAAGAATGTCTTTTCACTTCCACATTATAACATAAATAAAAAATATTAAAATAAAGCTTCTTGATTAAATTTGTGGGAATTTATTCCTTTTTTTTTTTAATTCAATAACTGATTTATTAATTTTGTTTTAATTTAACAACTAAAACAACTTCAGTAGATTGTAGCGCCTTAAAACTGATATTTATCAAAAATACAGGTTACCATCTTGATTTACAGGAAAACTCTCAAGTCCCCATTCTTTTTATTAGATTTCCAAATAATTGATATAAAAATTTGGCGACATTTTTTTCAGAATTTTCATTTTGATAAAAATATTTTTTTTTTTATTTCAGCACTTGAGCAAAACATTGACAAACATTTTAAAATTAAAAAAATTCTCTCATCTCATAGTTAATATTAAAAATTCATTTTGGAATGTAACTTTCTCAGAAATCATAATAAATTTCTTCTGGATAATGCTTTGTTGAATTTTTATTCATTATATGCCTTATTCTTGAACTTTTACAATTTTAAATTTATACTTTGATGAACTTATGTATAGGTATGATATTTTCAAATGGCAGGTAATATCTAATTTCACATTCTTTTTAAAATTAGAAGCTTCTAATGCTATACAGTAATTAAAGGAAATGCACTTTGTTATTATTATTCCTAAATGATGCATGATATCTATATTTCATTTGCTCTTTTTTTTAATCATATCTAATTTTTATTTAAAGCTGTAAGTACAGTGCTTTTTTTTAAAGGTAGATGTTGCTGAAGACAGTAAATAAAAAATATATATGAATTAGACAATAAGTATAGTAACAATGAATTATTATATCAGATTAACATGTGCAATTCTAGTAGTCATATAGTTGTTTTTTTGCATTTGACTGAAGATACAACTTCCAATACACTGAAGATACAACTTCCATAATGGCTCTAATTTTTTTAATGTAAAAATAAAATACTATAATTATCATAAAAATAACATAACACACTATAATTAAACTGAGAAAATAATCTCTATTATTAAAACATAAATAAGAAAACAAAAAAATTGAGAATTCATTTCATGAATAGCGAAAAATAATAAATAATATATATCAGGGGAATATTTTATACTTATTAATTCCTAAATTGCAAATTTTGCTAAATAATTTTTAAAAATGAATTTCTGGAAAAAGTTTATTACTTTCCTCATAAACTTACAATTAAAATCATACATAAAAATTTCTTGCCTGTCATAGTTCATGATATCAATAATCAGAAACAACCAACATTTGTGGGTTTCCCTTTTTACATTCTCTATTCACTTATTCTAAAAAGTTATTTCAGAGAAATTGATAAATTATAATTTTTTAAGTACATATATTCATAATTACATGCTTGTACAGAATGTGTTGAATATATTTTATTAGATAGCATTTGACTTTTATGTATTTAAAAAATATTATTAAAAATAATATTGATAAATTATTATTTTTAATATGTAATGTACATAAGTAATAATTTCATTAAAAAGGATTTGAACTCAAATTTTCAAGCTCCCTATAGCTATCTACTCCATCTTATACAACTGATATACATGATTAGATGCATTGAAAAAGATAAATGATCTCCAATATACATATTTCATGCTAAACCAGCAAGCATCGATTGGTCCAGATCAACATCTCCCACACACATATATAATCAGAGCTCAGTTTATATTAAGATAGCAAATATTCAAACTTTAATGGACAGGCTTCAATCTTCTTCACCCTCCAACTCTTCAGCTATCCATACCATTGAAAATCTGATGATTTATATATATGTGTGTGCTAATCGTTAAGATTTCTGGAAAGTTTACATTCTATTTTTTATTATAGAAGGCCTTGATTGGAATTAAACAATTCTTTTACTCATAAGAAAATTACTGCTACAACTCTCTTCAAATGGAGATTTTTAAATAATTCTCAATTTATAGTTAACAGGAAATAAGGACAAGTGACTTTTTAGAATTATAAACTTGATTTTTATATAAATAAATTTATTCTTAAAAGCATTTTTTTTTTTTACTTTCATTTTTCTAAATTAATTTGCTAATAGATTTCAACTATCAGCAAATATTTTTTTAAAAAAGTTTTTAAATATTTAGAAAGATATAAAATATATAATCTGATGAAGAAAAAAAAATCATTGATATCACTACAAATAGATAAGAAACATATTTAAACCAAAAATAAATAAATTAAAAGCTTAAATGTAAACAACGCATTGATTAAATGAATTAAAATACTGAGTCCTATGATAACCCAGTCATTTTAATCACACAAAATTCCAATGCTATTGCTTCATTTCCATCTAGATAAATAGTTGTTAGTTCACATTAGTAGCTTCATTTTTCAAACTCCTCAAATGTCTTGTGCTGATTGTTTATAAAAAATAAAAAATGAACATTAACTTAAAATACATTTAATTAAAAAGTGAACAGTGAAGGAATTTAATCTTTAAATTTAATTAAAGCTATATCTGTAAATAGAGGGATTTGAACTCGGAATTTTTCAGTCTATTCGTCCTCCATTCTATCTCAAGCAACCACGTATCTTTTTAGCGCGTGCGCAGCGCTTGAGATAGAGTGGAGGACGAGTAGATTGAAAATCCTGAGTTCAAACCCTTTTATTTGCCTATATAAAAACATTCAGTATAAACAAATTAGTGCCTTATAATAAGCTTAATATCTCAAATTTGAAGAGTAACTCTTTGATGGCTGGAAGTTATAAGCCAATTGTATCAATAATTAGAAATCAAAGAGTTTTGAAAAGTCGAGCCAAGGAATTAATAAAACTATTTTTGATATATTGGATTTTAAAAAATTCTAATGACTTTATTGCTCAGGGGTTCATAAGAACTTTGAGTGTCAGAACTGTAAGCACCAGAATCAATCCTGGGACCTACCGATCCCAAGTTGGACACTCTACCAACTGCGCCAAACAGTGCAAGGTAAGAATTCTAATGACTTTATTGCTTGGGACCTCATAATAAGTTCAGCATCAGAACTGTATGTGCTAGAATTGATCCTGGGACTTCCAAATCCCCAAGTCGGATGCTCTACCATACTTAGCCTCAGCACAATTTTTTCATATTGTATCTAAAATATACTGTTTTGCATGAATATAATAATAAAGATTTGCCTATAATTTAAAATTTCCAATCTGTAAAACTTTATAAATAAAATTATACTTCAAACGATACAAAGTTCAACTTACTGTGAATGCCAAAAAGATTAAGTCTAGAACTATGTGCAAGAGACTTAAGCTATAATAATTTACTTTTGTTCATTAAGTTGTATTAAGATGACACAAGTTTTTATGAGGATGTGATAATTGTCTTAAAATAGCTCATCACAGGAGAAAAGCCTTTCTAACAGCTTTTTGAAGAGAAGCAGCACAGGAGAAAGCATTACAGAATAGTCTCACCATTTTTGGATAAGAAATTGAGTGCTTTTTCATCTTTGTTTATGCTCTATTATCCAGTTATTTTAATTAGATATTCATGTTCAAGACAATATAGTGATTGGCAATGAACCTATTGATTGAAAAAAAAATCTTAAAACTGAGCAGAACCTGAAAACACAATCTGTTACCTAGGCTGGATTCAATCCTCAAGCTTTAAGCATGTCAGTCAGATGCGATAACACTGTATTATTTACCTTGAATATATGTATATACATTCGATACTTTTATCGGTCAGTAATGTTGCAAAAAAATAATAAATTTTATCCTCCTTTTTTACTAACATATAAAATAATTATTTCCAATAAATTTAATAACCAATATTATTTTAACAATCATTTTTGACATGCACGATTTTCCCCCCCTCTTTTCACATTTCTGAATCGTTTCTTCTAAATTATTTTTTAGAACACGAAATGTTCTTTGTAACATAACACAATAGTTAGGGAATAATTTACATAAACATGAAGAAAAGTAACATGATATCCTTTAAGTCAAACAATCATTTCTTTACATTATGCATGTTTACTTGTTTGTATATGCATATTAAATAACTAGGCAACAAAATAATGCAACCAAATGATAATATGTGATTATAAGTGGCAGTTTGTCACCCTCTTAAATTATTTTTCTATCTCAGTTTTAAAACTACATCATAAATTTTAATAAGTGCTTTACATTATTAAGTTGCAATATACATGCGATGGTATACTTAAATACATAATTTATTGAAAAAATTATATACACAATATAAAATTGAAAAGCTACAACTAGCTTTTAATAAAAACACTATATTATCCAATTACAAATAATCTAATGAGTGTATTCATACATGTAAATACAGTCATAAAAAACAACTTTTTATGTATACCAATGACTCCATTTTTCTAAAGTAGTCATTAGTTCAGAATCATTCAGCTCTCCAGCCAAAACATACTTGATTGTGTTAAATACCATGTTGCTGCTGTTTACATGATATTATTTCCATATGTGACAAAGTACAACCACAACTCTTAGTGAGACTTGTATAATCCTGATTCATAAAGAATATTACAATTTTCAGCATTGGACCATAACATGGCATGTTTTTGTATTATATCAGTTTACAAAAATACCAAAGTAAAAATACCCAAAAAAACTCATACACACATTTCTTAAGGATAGCCAAACTTTCAATTTTTTTTTTTTCAACTGGGTGATGGGATATTACTTTTTCAAATAAAGGCCTCTTTAGAGGATAATAATGAATCCAAATTTTCTTCCATGTCACAATATAGTCATTGTTATGCTTAGATTCTGCTTTTGATTTCTATATTTTCCTTGATTATGGTTTCTTGTATTTCCGCTATCAAATGCTACTTATTTTTGGTAACAAGATGAAAGATCATAATATATGATTTTGAATTTCACTACACTTTAATTAAATAAGCTTTTTTTTAGTATAAGTGTTGTATGTATTATTTATATTGAACATTGTTCTTACAAAGGGTTCTAAATAACAATGATGCCAAAATCCTATGACATATGTCTACACTAAGTATAAGTTTTAAAATACAATGTACTTTAATATACTTATGTAGTATTTGAGGGTTGGCAATAAAATATTATCTAATGGGGTCTTGAAGCTTAGCACCTATATCTTTTAGTGCAGTGGAAGAATATAAGAATCAAGAACTAAAGATTTCTGGAATTTAAACAACACTTCACAATTAACAAAATGCAATTGCAATTATTTAAAAAATATCAGAAGACATTAATACAATTTAGAATAACTTATATTTAATATATATAAAAAGCAATCTACTTAATGTTTAGAAAATTATTTTTGATTCATTTTATTTTATTATTAATTGCTAATACAATTATTCTCACTAGTCTTTTTTAAAATTAGAGAGATCTCAAATATTAATAATAATTTAAAGTTAAGATAAACATTGAATCAGCAGGCATAGAAATATGATATTGCCCCCATCCCCCAACATACATCAACAATGAAAGCTGTTTATATATTAAAGTTGTATTTTTTATTTTTTACAATATGTAGAGATATTTCTCTGACTCTCCACTTTTAACTTCAACTAAAAATAGCTACACGTTCATTTACTGCCCAATGTAAGATGGCTAGCTTGGTTATTTTTAATTTGCTATTTGGGAAGAAAAAATGTAAACTTTTTTAGATTCTCAAAAAAAGTCCCAAGATGTACTAATATTCAAATGTCAGTTAAAAAACATGGTTGGGAAATCATGAAGATTTTCCTATTTTAACACATACAAATTTCAGAAATCAAGATGATTTTATCAGTATATTTAAAAACATAATTTTTCAAGAATACTTTCTGCTACTGGAATAATTAATTAAAATAATCAAATGGTTAGTTGTTTGAAAAGTTGTGTGATTTTTGACAAGTTGGACTTCAATTCAGCTATTAAATCCATCATTCTAACATTGCATTAGATTGTGCAGACATATAATCAAAGTATCCCATTAAAAAAATATGACGTCCATTGCATTAAATCTCATTAACAAACAGAGAAAAAAAGGTAATAAACAATATTAGAAATAAATTATAAGCTAATCAATAGTATTGTAATATCTCTAATCACCCAAAACTAAATATCCACAGGTTCCCATGATTAGTTTCAATAAATAATGATTGCAGTTTGGTGGGGATAGTGATAAGTTTCAATAAATGTGGAGAGAATCATGCAATTATCTGCGATGGAATTTATTACTCCAGTAGAAAAGCAATCATTTATTTAATTAATTTAATATACAACATCTGAAACATCTTTAATCTCTGTGCTTTTACACTGCATTTCACTAACGTTTGTGTAAATTTGTTCTTATAGATCTGACTACGGTAGAATCGTCAGGTGAAAGTTGAAAATTCCTGGATCCCACTTTCAACTGATCTGAATAACCAATTAAATAAAAAATATGTTCTATATACCGTATCAGTTTTCAAAGATCAGCTGAAGTAGTTTGTAAGGTAAAAAAAATAATAAAAGTGTTATTAATAACTTGTACGAAAAACGTAAACACTAATAGAAAAATTATTAATAAAACGTTTCTAATTGGGAATGGGGGTATACTTTTAAATATATTTAATTCTAAAGCTTAAATTATTTCAACCTTATCACTTTACCTAGATAACAAAAGAAATAATAAAATAAAAAAGCTTTGAGTTAAGATAATCAATTAGTAAAATAATACTTAAAATTAACAACAGACAGAGAGCTGAGTTATGCTAATATTTTTCATTGAAGACCACAATTCAGCATTTAAAAAAAAAAAAAAAAAGAATTTTAAAAGTTTGCAACAATTATAAAAACATAATAATAACGGTTCAGAGTTTTGTAGCAATTTTTCTTTTACCTATCTTTATTTTTACTATAATTTTAGAGAAGGGTTAAATTTTTTGGTTATATTTTATTATAGCACTACTTCAGACCAAGCCCTATCCATTCCCATGATGCACTTTTTTTCTGAAGTGAAGTTATTACAAATTAGCAAACAAAACATAAGAATTTTACTATCAAAACAACTCTTAGGGAATAGGAGGTTAGTTTTAGTATAAATTATAACAGTAAGATACTTAGTGCTTATAGAAGTAAGATACATCTCTACCAATGATGGAAGGCCATCTTAGAAGTGGACAAACTTTTTTGACCATGGGCGACATGAACTTCTGGAGGTTCTCCAACAGCCACGTGTAAAAAAATGTTTTTACTTTTCAATAAATATGATATTCATTCCTAGTAAAGAAAAGTATTGTAATTATACTGAGAATCTATTTACAATGAATTTTCACAAAATAAAGCTATTTGGGGCAATTCTGGGATAATGTCTGATATCATTTTTATGTATATGTGTATGTTCATATGTGACTCAATTTCGTTCCCAAAAATCTCAAGAATCAAACAAAACTTTGCAATTACTATGACTGCATATGACTGAAATACTATATTAATGCAGGCTCACAATCACTACATTATTGTAGAATTTGGTTAAAAACTTCTTTTGAGAAGTGAAGAATTTGATTTCAAAAAATGGAGATGAAATTCCTTAATGTAAGCATAGTTCCAGCTCAATGTGTTTATATAATTTAACATTTTGTAATAAAAATTTTAAAAACTAGTCAGCAAATTGATATTCATTTGATTCAAACCAGATTAACCCGAGACCTTTACATTCTAATTACTAATAGCTATTTACCCATTTACTGACTAATACTGAATGACTATACTTGGTTGCAATGGACCAACTTATTTTTGATTTTAACAAACTTCCCAGCATTCATTTGGTCTAAATTGAATCCCAAATAATGACTATAGCAAACAAATGTGCTACCCATTGCTCCATAAAGTCCTGTTGTTGTTTTTTTTTGGATTTTTTTTCACCCCACAGACTATTAATAGAAAGATTAGAAACAAACCTGATGAAGTCGATATTCAAGAAATGAAAAAAATGTCCTAACTTAAATAAAAGTTTTTGATTAAGTTCATGTCTGAAGATAAAAATTAGTAGGCATTTGAAATAAACATAATGAGTCATTAATTAGAACTATGCCCTTTTAGTTCTGGTATTGGGAATGCATTTCATATTTTTTAACTGCTTGCCCATTCTCTTGAGAGCATATATTCATCAGTATTTTTTCCCCATATAATCAGCAAAATCAGTTTTTTTAATCCAACTTGTGACAAAATGTTTTAATGAAGGCTTTCCAACAGGTGTGGCAAAAGAAGCCAATTGTCAGGGGTAAAAATGTAAGCATTTTTCTATCCCCATTTTATCCTCTAGTTAATAATAGCTAGTTAGTACCAACTAAATACTGAATCATTACCTGGATTAACTATGAACTGCTATCTGAAATATGTTTATAGCTCTGCTGAAAAATCTGGAAGTTGATCAAATTGAACTCACATCATGAACATACAAGGTGTATGCAATATGACTAATAAGATCACCATTTCACTAAATGCAATAAATATAATCATATATCCATGTTCCAATGAAATAAGTTCTTTCTCAACATATTTATTAAAGATTTTGTTATTTCTTGTACTTTAAATGTTAATTAGTTGTTTGTTTATTGATATATATATATATATAAGTATGTATATATTTGTGTTTTGTACTGTATTCACCTAAATGCTGTCTTTTACTCTTACTATGCTGCAAAACCAATCAACTATAAGTGTCTGCTATAAAATATGTAAGATGGCTTACCCTTAGATGTAATCATAAATTTCTGTGCATAGAAACTTTTTGAGCCCAAATTCTATATTGAAAAACTTTTCATGAAATTGTAAACCCATCATCTTCATACCCATTATCTCCTTCTAATTTATGAGTATCAAATTATTTTATCAACAGTGACATATTCCCTTTTCTTCTCCTATCTCATTTTAAAAATGTTATTTAATTAGTTTTAATACTCCTCCTTCATCTTCCTGTTCTCATCATAAAAACTTAAATCACTTTTACTCCTTTCATTTTTATTTCTCACATAATTTATTCTATTTCTCTTCTGACATCCTACATTCCGAAAATAAATGTTCTGTATTTTCTTTACCATCTATAATTCAAATTACTATCCCATTTTTCTTTCTTTCCTTGATATCCAAAATTTCTGCTCTTGCACTAAATAATAATCCCCTGCTAATATTATAAAATTGCCTTTATTTTATATATAGCTCTAAAAAAATATATTCTAAACTATTTTTTAAATTCATAGTCAATTTTATAACTATATTTCTTTTTCCCTAAATAATTTGTCAATTTTCTCTTTTATGAACTTATAATATGTTGTCTACATATCTATTTTTCTTGTATAAGTATAAATAATTTATCAATTTTGGACAGTAAAACTTTACTAATTCATTATGTTTGCTATCTTCTCAACATAATCCCACAAAATATTTATAAAATATTAATTATTTTAGGAGAATAATTCAGATTTTAATAGAAAATATTTACTTTTACACAAAGCCAAATTGACAAAGCAATAATGTATGACTGCTATTTATAATTAGATTACAAACATGTTTTATGTTTACTGCTATAGATTATTTTCATCAATTATAAATAGAGCTTTATTTTTTTTAAAAACTTGTATTTACTTTAATAATCTAACAAATTATTAATTTGCATTTTAAAATTAAACTAAAACAAATATAGTTTTAAAAGAAAATATATTTTTACTGCTGATTCTATAACTGACCAATCAAAAGTTTGGAACTTTGATTCAATCTGTCAATAGAAATTTTGAATACAAAAAAAGGTTAAAAAGTTAAAAATAATTGATATAAACACCATTTTATAATAAATGCTTTTATTTACTATGGATTAAAAAGCCAAAAATAATTATTTTCTTCAATCACAATTAGTATTTTTATATTTAATTTGGAATAAAAGTATGGGTCTCTAAAAATTAATTAATTCAATCACTAATTTTTACAACTTGTAACTAAATTAATTGATTTCTGGAATACTTTTATTTCAAGTTAAATATAAAAATCCCACTTGTGGTTGAAGAAAACAATTATTTTTGACTTTTTAATACACAGTAAATAAAAGCATTCATTATAAAATATTATATATATATATATTATTCAACCAAATAAGTTCTATTTCAACACATTCAAGAAAAATGTATTTTATTTCATTTACTTTAAATAAGTAGATTTGGAATAATATCCTTTCTTCATGTTTCTCTTTTGTTTCTTTCTTTTTTTCTCTCTCACTCCTTATATAATTTATTCTGTTCCATTTTCAACATATTAAACACCAAAAATTGATGTTCTATAATCTCCCATTTCTTCCACAAATCACATCTACAACCCAAATTCTTATCCAATTTTTATCACTTTTCCTTGATATTCAAAGTTTCTATCCTTGCATCAATTAACATCCTTATAGTCACATACCTTTTTCCATAACTGGTACATGTTTTATTCTGATGCAATATTTATTTTTATAGTTCATATTCAATTTCCAGAATATATATTTATTTTTTGGTATTCATGTATTAGACTTGCTGCCTGTGTTTGCAACAGAAGAATGATGTACCTTTTTCCAGTGATGAAGGGGGTGTTTGCAATGGCAGAATGCCATATTTAAAAAATCACAACTATGGAATTCTACCATCGCAAACACCCCTCCACCACCCCCCACTGAAGAAGATATGGCATTCTGATGTTGCAAACATAGGTAGTAGATCTAACACATAAATAACCTTTTTTGCTAATCAATTTATCAATTCTTTGTTCCTTTTTTGTTATATTCTTTATACATCTATCCTCTTCAATTTTGCATATATCAAAAAAAATTTGGATTATATTTATTCTCCATATTATCCCATGAAACAGTTTTTATTCATTAATTTTCATTTGTATGCTGCTGTCTTTCAAATGCAGTTTAATTCACTTTTAATTTCCCTCATTAAAAATAACTCCATTTGATTTCATTTTTAGTAATCTCCTTTACTGTTCATAATTCCTCATCCAATGCATATCTGTGTACTTCTTTTTAAATTATAACTAAAAAGTTATATCACTTTTTCAGAATTATTTTATATATCTCATTATTTGTATGAAAAATGTCAGATTTTTATTTTTCCTATTGCACTGTCTTCTTTTTGTTTTTTTATCTCAACTTTAATTCTTTCTCCTATTTAACAAAATACCTAAATATTTACAATCATCCACTTTTCAAAGTCAAGTATCCATCATTTTGCATCCTTTAGTTTTATCCTTTCTCATTAATTATTAATATCTTAATTTTTCCTTACTAAATTTAATTTTCAAAATTTCTTTCTATCTCTGCACACTTTCCTTGAAAAAGAAAATGTTATGCCATGTATAAAAATAAAGTCACCATATTACAATTCTTTTGTTATTACTATGGATATTACCATATCTATTCCTAGTCTTTCTATTTTGACTTCCACTTATCTCAGAGTAACAATGGATATCTTTATCACAACCAAAATCACATTAAATGAAAACTATTCTTAAGAACCCCAAATCTATTCCAATATTTTTTAGATTTTTCTATAAATATTTAAATGTATACTCTATTATAAACCTTCTCTACATCTAAGAATGCTATTAATAATTATTTAGTTGTTTTTTGTTATTGTTGTTTTCCCTAGAAATTATTTCCGTTGTATAGTGATGAATAAATTATTTCACTGGGTAAAATTCATAATATGATTCTCTCCCAGAATTTTACAATCTTCACCCAAGTCCTAATATTATTAAATATAGAAATGTTTTAGATATGAATGTGATCACTAATGTCTAAGACAATAAAGCCAATTGCTCAAGGCTTCAATAGGTTTATAAATTATATAACAATCAACCTTTAAGCTATCAACAATCTCAACCTGTAGTCATGGCAACCTTCTTTAACAATGATTTGATATGTTTGCTATAGATACTAAAGATTGCAACACACATTCCTTGGTCAAATTGAAATCTTTAGTGTCTATATAAACCAATAGTCTGTAATATTTAGTGTCTATATAAACTGTCCTGCAATTATATAACAGTTTAAATAATTTCTCCTTTTTTACAATAATTTAATCTTCACATCCTTTCCTTTCTCATCAATTTTATTATCTATAATTTTATTAAAACATTCTCTTAAACCCACTCTTGTGTATCTTCTTCTAGCTACAGTACTAACATTTCAATTTCCAAACTAACAATTTCTCTTGCTTTTCCTTTTTTTTTTTGAAATCTAGTCATTGCTCTGTCGAATTCTGGTGTTCTATCCATGTTCTCTTGTCTCTCTAAGAATGGAAATTCACTTATCACTCCTCTCACATCCAAACTTTTTATTACAGACTCATTGAATATTTAAGCTTGTTCTTATCCTCACATTTTCTCTATTTCTACAATAGCATTTCTTTCTTATTTTTCCTACTGATATATCTTAGAATAGTTTTATAACCTCTCTTTTATTAATTTTCTCTGCTAAATTCTTACTAAGTTTATCTAATTTCCAACATAATTCTATTCTAATTATTTATTTTGCCATATTTATATTTCTTTCTAAAATGTATATGAATACATTAAGCATATTACATGTTAATTAGAAATTATATGAGAAGAAATTTTGGAATTACGTCAGTATTGTATTTTGGCAAAAGGTTAAAGATGATTTCAATAGTTTATATTAGACTTTAATAGATTCTTTGATCTATTTATCTATAAAGCTGAGAAAGTAAATTGAGTTCAAAAGTTTGGAGTGTATAAAGAATATAAAAAAAAAATAAAAAGATCTATTATATAAATACCAAAAAAAAACTAATAGGTAAAATTAAGAGTTTAATAATTCATTGTAAAAATTTGTTTACAATATTATCTAATACCCATTGATGGCTCAATGTTTACAGTTAGTTTTAAAATTAGAATGTAGGTAGGTATTGCAAATATTTAATACAAATGTATGCTCATTTATTGTTTGATCTTTCCTCTCTACTGATCAATATTCAAAAAATGAGTGTTTTTGGTGGTGAGTTATGTATTTTTTTTTCCATTCGACATTGCTGCAATCTAATAGTTATAAGATAATTTGTTCATGTATATTCTTTTATATGCTATTAAGACCTATCATACTTTAATAGTCAAGTCCATTTATAGTATTACAGCTACCCATTATTACAGTTTAAGGTTTTTTTTTCTTTTGGTCAGCTAATTGTATTTCAAAAATCTGTCAGCATAGTTTACTCTAATATGCATGCAGTGGGTTTCTCTTTATCAACAGAAATTGAGCCTAACAATTCTACCTCTTTCCTCTTTTGCCAAATTAACACAACACTGTTTATATATATGTATGCAGTATAAGAACATGGTTAAAATACGGGGGGGTATAGAATACTATATAATTGGATCAGCTGTATTTACTATCTTCCAAACATACAGCCCATATTCTAGTTTCTCAAAAATGTGCTCCTATTTTTTAATATGTTTTTTAAAAAAAAACAAAAATTGCTTTATTTAAAATTAATTCTTAATTGTGTCATTTAAATACATAGAAACAAATATACTGTAAAAACATATTTAAAATTATAAAAGCAATTCTAAAGTATCGAATCCAAAACTAGAAAGCTAAAGACTATAATCTTAAATAAATAGTCTCTATTTACTATATTAAATTGTACAGGACCTTATAAACCTTGATCCAAACCTGTAGCCTAAATAAATTGTAACTAGTTTAATTCTTGTAAAATTTAAATATAAATATAAAATTATAAACCAGGATCATAATACAAGTGAAATAGAATATTCTATTTTAATAATATGGTATATAAAATGATGAGGTTTAGTTAGATAATTTAAACATCAATTATTGAATAATTTGTTTATATAAATGGGTCAAACTTTAGCATGTTTGGCTTAATGTTTAAGGAAATATTTAAATATAGCAAAATATCTCTTGATGTTTTCTCCCCCACCTCCCAAGAGAAATGGTAATGGAGAAAGTAATTACCAAGCACACCAGTTATTAGCTCATAAAAACATGAACCCTTCCATCTTTCATTTACTCTCTACCTAAGAATGAGTGGATATCCATATATCAATCAATGATGGATAATTAGTTGGAATTGGATGAATAAAAGAAAGCCCTAATCTTGCTTAGAATCTAAAAAAAATTAAAGTTTATCAGACTAGGATTTGAATTTCATGTCATGGAACATGGTAGAAAATGCTATTTTCCATGAAGCTCTTCACACATACACATAAATATATGATAATTGGTAAATTGTCACTCCCTAGGCTAATTATTGTAATATATTATAATAGGATATTCAAATCCAACAATAATGCTTGATCATCACCAGCATTTGTTAAAACTAAAAAATAGTTTAAATAAATGTATGAGACTTGTTAAATATCATGAGGATTTAAAGAATGCTTTGATAAGTGATAATACTAAACAACTTTGTGTCAAAACTGCTGACACATTATAATGCATTGTAGGATTAACTTAAAAAAATCCTTATAAATAGCTAGTCAATCCAAATTAATCTGATAATGGCAAAAGTATTCATAGGAATATAACATCCCCCCCCCCTTTGCAACAAATGGTAATGACTGCATTACATTAAAATATTTCAAAAACTATTGTATTTATTTAACTTAGTCAAGTGTTTTGAACAAAATAATAAAAACAATATAGATGTATGCATTGATTTTATTGCTTTATATTTTCTTGCATTTGTTTGTCAACAAAACAATATAGTGCTTCTTGATTGTCCAAAATCATACTGATAATCTTTTCCCCTATAATGTATAACAGTGACATTATTACTCCCATTTTTTTAGATTCCCTTTAATTTTATAAGCTCTTTAAGATCAGATGGCATATTTCATGGTTCATATATTTCAAAAGTTTTGAGTTAAAATATCATCATATTTTAAAGTCAACCCAGATAAAGTATCAGAACCTACAACCTTTCTGTTTTTAAGATTAGGCAAAACTTTTTTTACTTCACCAAGCTGAAATGTCTACCCATATCTAAGAGAAAATGGATATAACATTAAATGCTGCTATCTAAATTCTTATATAATTCAATAGTTGATCAAAATAATTATTTCAAATATCTTATATAAATACAATTTATCCAAACCACTTTGAACACTTTTTAGTTAAAACCTTTTATTTATACATATACACATACACCTACATTTTGACTGTCCTGCAGTCTTCTTCAGAGCTGAACTGTCTCTGAAAATAACTGCAGGACAGTTGAAACATAAGTATATGTGTATATGTACAAATAAAGGGATTTGCTAAAAAGTGTTCGAAGTGATATGAATAAATTGTATTTATATAAGATATTACAGCAAAATAAAGAAAAGTGATTTTGGTAATATTTCAAATATCATCATTATCCTATAAAAGTTCGCCATTCAATGATTTAACAAGAATATAATATCATTTTTCACATTCATATCTTACTTTTAATATATCTAAAATGGCCGTAATTAGTTTACTTTCATTCTAATTATTCTTAATTTTTGGGAGGGTCAGTTATGTAGTTTCTGCTTTTAAATCTTTATATTACTTATGAATTTTTATTATTTTGCCAAGAGCAATTTGTTTTAATCAAATCCCAAGCAATGCAATCATTGTTAGAGAACCAACCAGGATTATTCTTTTTACAGATTCCAAAAACAGACTTATTCATATCCATAGCATATCTATTCTTGACAAAATAATTTATATTTCTGTAAAAAAACAAGTTAGAAAAAAAAAATGAAAATTGGCAATTATATTTAAAAGTTATTAATTTCATATGAAATGTGTTTGTAATTGTACCTATTTTACACATATGGTTAAAATCTTTCCATAAGCTATTTCTTTTTGACACTACCATATTATTCATATTGTTCATAAAGCTAGTGAATGAAACCATTTTTGTTTTTTAATTACTATTTATTTTAAACCTAAAATATTATTTTTAGTCTTAACGTTGTTAGCCGTGTCCCGGCCGATGCTATGACATATGAAAAAAAAAAATATTATTTTTACAATAATTAACGACTTCTATTTGATATATCTTCCTTCCTCTCACACTTAGATTTAAAAAAAAAGCAGGATTACTTAAATTTTATTATGAATTTTCAAGGTTGTACTGTGTGTATATTATTATATTACGTAAGATTTAAAATGTTCATAATTTAATGCCTCCTGGCTTAAAAAAAACAATCTATGTTTCTGGGGTGTATATTAGATGAAGTAATTAACCTTGAACATAACTGATTCATCTTAAGTTCATTATCTTATACATTAGCATTTTGTTTTCTTGGATAACTCAAATTGTTTAATATTTTGTTTAATATTATGACGTTAAATTGTTTTTTTTAAGCTGTAAGACTTCATAACAGACAAAAACAGGAAAAAAGACAGATCCTCGACTTTATTTAAAGATGACATATAATATCATATTAGGCAATTAAATTTCATAAAACGTATATTACAAGAAAAATTGAAAGTGTCTTGGAAAAACTGCAGGTAAAAAAAAAAAGGCCTTTGGGCTTTCAGATCGATGAACTTTTTGACAGAATATAATTTAACTGCATAAAATACTAAATCATTTATAATAAAAACTTTTTAACGTCACTGTTATATATACGTCAATGTTGTTGTTTTTTCAGAATCATAATTTTCATAATCTGTTTAATTTATATTTATTAGTATTTTTTTTAAATATTTGTTTCGAATTCATTAGACTCTACATATAGTCTCTAGCTAAAAAAAATTTTAAATACAATAATAATTAAAAAAATTAAACTTTAATGGATAGACATATAATGATAGCTTTATGGAACCAAATTCTAAGAAAAAAAAGCAGAGACCAAAAATAATATAGCTTAAAAAAAAATTAAAAACTTAATCTGTGTTTAAAGATTTCGTTAATATAGTTCGGGTATTAAAACGGTGGTGATCATGTGATGTTTAGTAGTCCAGATATTCCATATATGTGCCTGCATCTATCCTTGTATAATATTTATATTTGTATCATTTGTTATAGTTACATAAAACTATGTTCAGTTGTCATTCATTAAATATGTCTCACTCCAATACTTATTTAACATCATTAATCACTGATGTCAAAGCATTGCAATATTATGCTTCTTTTATTTATAACTTATCAATATCATGATATAAAATGAAAAATGTTTGAAATCTCAATACATCATTTTCCAAAAAAATCAAAGAAAATAAACAATAAATATGGGAAAGCAATAGTATCACGATTCATAAAAATTATACATAAAAACCAATTTAATCATTATACCATAAAAACATGTAATGTATAATTCAAATTTTATAACTCAAACATTCCATTCCCATTAATTACTAAATATGTATGGGTATATAAACAGGACATATAATTTTAATATCACAGTAACCGTATGTCAAAAAATCAGTTTGTATTTATTATAGTGATTATACAGAGAACATCCTTTTTTTTTTCATATCAATTTTATTTATTAAAATAGCAATTTTGTTTCATTTTTATGTAATTATATAAACAAAAAAAATTTTAAATCTCTCATTGGAATTTGCTTCAATTCAGAATATTATATGGAGTTTAATGTGCTTGAAGCTAATCCAAGACTTGGTATTGTTGATAATTCCAAAATTTTTCTTCACTTCCTCTCATTGGTTCAAATAATAACAGTAGCTAATATAAATGAAAAACAGTCATATGTTAGTTTAAAATAATGAAGCATTATTATAGAAGAAAGAATGAAGAATGACACAACAATTAGATTATATAATGATACTAGGAAGATTAACATTTCAGGCTGTACAACCTGATGATTCCATATCTTCAAAACTTTTCTCAGCAGTTATGCAAGAAGTACTTTGTGGATTAAAATGGGAAGCTAATGAAATAAAAGTAAATGGAAATTAGTTAAGTCATCTAGATTTTTCAGATGATGTAGTTATTTTTGCAAATAAAGATTTAGAGCTTCAGGAAATGTTGCAAGAATTATCAGATAAAAATAAAAAAGTGAGGACTAAAACTAAATGTTGAAAAGACTAAAGTAATGTTCAATAGATTTTCTCAAAAAAAAATAAAATAAAATAAAGATTGATAATAATGAATTAGAAGTTAACAATTACAAATATCTTGATCAGATTATTACTATAAATGGAAACATAATTATAGAATTAAATTTGGTAGAAGTGTTTTTGCTAGAAAGAAATTAATACTAAAAGGAAATATGCCCATGTGTTTGAAAAAGCTTTTAATAAATGTGTTTTACCAGTTCTTACTTATGGATCTGAGACTTACATTTACTAAAAGAGCAAGACAGAGACTTCTGACCCCTCAATAAAGTATGGAGATTTATATGTTAGAAAGAACAATAAGAGATCAAAAAAATAATAATGAGAACAAACAGATTTTACTGATATCATTAAAAGAATTAAGAGACTGAAGTGGAATTGGGATACACATATTGTTAGAAGAGTTGATAATAGAATGGGCAGTAGAAATCTTAAATTGGGTTCCAAGAGATTGTAAAAAATCTTGAAATAGACTATATATGAGATAAATGGATGAAATAAAGAAGTGTGCTCAAGTGGTGTAATGAAGAAGAGAGATTAGAAATCGGAGATGGATTGAACATGGAAAGACCATTTAGAATGGATTGATAATGGTTGAAAATGATGATGATGATGATGATGATAGATTCTAAACTTTTCTAATCACTGCTGTAATATTTACTAAGAGAATGTGCATGTAAAAATGCGACAGTAGGGACCTCTACAGGTCTTAACCACAAGCTTACATTTTGGAAGAAAAGAGGGGAAGTTTTCTGATGAAAACTTTTTTGTAGTAATTTTCTGTGCTTTTGTTTAATTTCAGTCTCTCTTAATCAATTTTTTTCTGTTTTTAAATAATAATTTATTTATTTTTGTTTTTCTATCTAAATTAAATATATAAACAAAAACAATATCAAAAAGTAATTTTCAATCATAACAAAATATTACCTTTTACTATACTTTTTCAAAATTCATTAAAAAAAATTCTTTGGAAATTCTAAAGTTTATAGTCGGCCCCTGATTATCTATAGCATTATTATTTAATCTACAGTTTCAAAATATTATTTAAAAAATTAAATTTTATAAATTTCATATATATCCAAATATATAAGCAACAGAATGAATCTTCTATCAGTCCTCCTGTTCTCATGAATTCAGCCACTCATGTCACTGCTATCATATTGAAAGAATTTTTTTATGGTATCAGGATTGTGAATTACAAAATTTTTGTTTAAAATTTCTCCAATGATCAAAATTAATGATGATGGGAATTCTGTTTCATATAATAAAAATATCTGATTTAGTAAGGAAAGAAAAAAAGTTGTAAGCTAAATAAAATCATCCACATATGACCAACTCTCTTCAGATTTAAAGTATGCAGATATGTAAATGAGTTCCTTTCAATTTATTAAAAAACTGTTTTTGTTATAATTATATTATTTTATTTTTGCACTTATCGATATAATTAATGGATTTAATTTTTATATTAAATTGCATTGCTATGTACATACATGTTTTAATAACTGAAATACAGGCTTATTATATACCTTTATCAATATATGTAATATATAGGGTATATGAGGATAGACTTTCATACCACCCACCACTCACCACTTTATCTCATATCACTGATACACTTAAACACATATATGTCGAAAAGATAAATAATCACCAATATAAGTATTTATCTTTTCGACATATATGTGTTCAAGTGTATCAATGATATGAGATAGATTGGTGAGTGGTGGGTGGTGTGAAAGTCTGTGCTCATATACCCTATATAATACATGTTTTAAATATATATTATACAGGATTCAATATTAACTGTGAATTAAAGAATCTGTATGAAAGCTTGGACCAAATAAGTATGAAATATTAACATTTTTGTAAAATATTGAATAAGATTTTACAATATAAAGATCTTTAAATAAACAATACCTGGTATAAAAATGCAATAGTATTTATTATCATTAAGTATTCAGGTATAACCTATAGATGGCATCAATGATTGTTCAAAGTTTTGTTAATTTACTATGGTAGCAAGGAAAGTAGTTTATTGTTTAAGGCTCAAGCAGAATTGTTAGTAACAAGGGAATATGCACATAAATGGAGAAATGTGGTTGACTTAGTCTGCAAGTTATTTAAGAAAGACCTGGAAAATATTATGCATCTGCTAATTGAATGTAAATATTTACAAGCAGAAAGATTACAAATAATGAAGTTGTGGAAGAATAAATATAAACAAAATGATTTTACAGAAAGTGGGTTATTGGTTTTTATGCTGAGTTTGGAAAAAATAAGGGAGTTCTAGATATAAAAGCCATAGATTGGATAAAGATGATGTTATGGAAATGGGATAGAGCAGGATAGAGAAGAATATGGAAAAATCTTAGGGTGGAGAATGGAAAGGGAAAGTAAGATGGGCTAATAGGTTTCTCTGGACATAGTGGCTGAGAGATTCCTGACTTTGATAAAGGAGTAACCATAGCACATCATATCACATCGTGGAAGAAGCCATTTAACATCATATTGTTAATTTCAACTCAATAACATTTTCAATCTACTTTTCAATGTAGTTTTACTTTTTTATCTTTTTTTTTTTCTAAATTATGCATATATATTTTTTATTTTGTACACTTCTTCTTTTGCAATTATACAATGTTCAAAACAATTATATTTTTATTGATGTAAAAAAAATAATAAAATTAATTTTTACAGTATATGCATTAAAAGAATTGAAAATCATTTGATGTCAATAATCTTTAATATTAATCAAAAACAGATAATTAAAACACATAGCACAAATTTACTATTAAGCTATGTTCAACTGATTGATGTTGAAAATTAACGAAATGTGGTTAAAAATAATTGCAGTGTGCAAATTATCACAGCAGTTATAAATAAAAAATTCAGGAATCAATTACTAGCTGCAAAAAGAAGGGGAAATCTCAGTTTAGCCAAAGAAGCAAAACTATTGTATCAAACCTATTACTTTGTTGCTCCGATGTGTGGGAGGTGATGATCCAGACTAACTAGTGAGTACTGGTTTAACATGTAAGTAGTCATATCAATCGGTTATATAAGATGGAATGAGTGACTTATTAAACCAAATGTTTTTTTCTTAATATGAACTATGTAGAACCTTAATTAAGGAATTCATTAAAAGGGTGTTTATTTGAAGTTGATCTTTTTATTTTAAAAAATAAAAATAAATTTGGAAATGATGAGTTGTTTAACAAATACTGAATGACTAATATCAGCTGTGTTAAAATGTGATCAAAATACAATTCATTGTATTGATGAATTGTGGCGAGCTTGGCAGATTCAATAGCTGAAAGTTCTTGAATCAATTTCCAGATGAATAAATGTGGGGAAAGGAGGAGGGGGAATCTCGCGTGAATAAAAAAAATCGAATTTTTAAACTCATTCTACTTTTATAGATGAATATCATTTCACCTTTTTAATAAATAAATGTTTCTACACTTATTATTAATTTGCACTAAGAATCACAAGATCCGACTGCTAAAGTTGCATTTATTCACATAATACACACAAAAAAAATATTTGTATTTAATGATAATATTAAATATATAGTTTTAAGACTTGGAAAATTGTATACAATTGATTCAATCACTTATTAAATAAACGTTAGCAATAGCGGAACACCCAAGTTAATTAAATGGGAGTTTCTGAAACTATAATTTGAATTTCCTAAGTATAATTACTTTACTTTGAAGATCTTTATGTGCCATGAAATAGACAATGATCGTAATTTTGGACAATAAAAAATTATTCTAAAAATTATACCTACGGACATCCACAAAATTTGATTTTTAATCGCCACCTCTTCCTCTCTAGTACTGAAATTTTAGTGGCGAAGAAAATAAAACAAAGACGTTTTAAACTTTGTATAATTAATTAAATTCCGTTCTGTAAATATAAATACATATATAAGAATAAATACCTAAAGAGAACTGCAAGAGTCTCAAATATTTGCGTTATATGACAATTAAATATTTATCTGTTTCCCGTTTCACTTTAAAAAATACTAATTTCAGAAGTAAAATTCTGAAATACTTTTAGCCTCCATTTGTATTCATACGGGATCTTATTTTCATCCAGAAAAATTTAATGTTATATGTATAATACGAGATGCTGACAATACTAAATAGCTTAAAATTTTATTGTTATCAATATGTTTTAAAGCGAGCATCCATGTGTAACTATGGTTACCACACAATTAGCATTCATAAATAATCTGATAATTTTTTTTTAACAACTCCTTAATTTTTAGGCTTGTTTCCTATAGGGTATACACACCGTATAAATTAAGTATATTTAAATTTAAATAACACGGAAATGTGTTGTTAATAAAATAATACTCAGAAAATTAATTCAGACAATCATACAAATCAAAGAAAAATCATGATTAATAATCACTATTGAAAAAAAAAAAAAATTAACCCTTTTACGAATAATTATATTTACTAAAACATTTTGAGGGAAGTAAAAAAGTGATCAGTTTATTAGTTTATTAATTTCGGGGTGTATTTTTCCTCTAACACTCTCGCAAATGGACGTGTGTGCGCGTGTGTACATGTAATTTTTTGAAACATGTCAAAGCTTGTAACATTTCTGTAGTGGTATTTTCACTATACCACTCTCACGCAAGGTAGAGACTAGTTTCTATTTGCTTTTAACACTCTGTGGAGGGATGTAATGATAAATATATGACCAAAACATATGACTAATAAAAATTTAATAATATCAAAGCTTGTATTCGATCTATAAATAAAACAATGTTTAAAATAACTATTGCAAAACAAAGACCTTCTCATTAATTCCTCATAAGAAGGTCTTCGGCAGCTTCCTATACAGTTAAGAAGGCTAGTTAATTGATGGCTAACGAAAATATGAGTGGGCTTTTTTTTTTTTTTGCCATCTAGATAAGAAGAGAGAAATATTTATTAACTGACCTATATTATTATGATAAAATGGGATGATTATGGACTGAGTATTTGGGGAAAAAATCCTATACTTTTACAAGAATCTGGGGGGAAATGTACCATTATATATATATAAATAATAGTGAATTCAATAGTCAAAGGAGTACAAAGCATAACAGTAGCAAAAAATACATCATAGCCAGTCTAGATTAACCTGAAATTTTTATTCTATAATCATAGTTAACTACTAATTTACCAAACACTATATACAAGTTAAAAGTGACCGAAAAAAGAAAAATCTCAGACCTATTGGTGAACTGAGAAAATTTTAATATTCATTGAGCCAATTTGTAAGTTTTGGATACGTGAATATACTAACCAAATCATGAGGCTCACCTAGTGTTTAAATTTGAACCCAGATCACAATCATGGCAAGTAGATGTTCTATTATTATATTACAATGCTCAAATTTGTTATTTCTACCATATGATGAGTAAAGATATAAAATCTAAAAACATCTAAATGTGTTCATTATCATTTAATGTATTAGCAGAGTGATAAACTTAAGAGCTAAAAGCTATATTGATTCCTGTTTATACTCAAACATAAATTCCTGAGTTGCAATATACTTAAGAGAGCAGTTGATTGACAACCAGTGAACACTACTGGTTGATTTCACTCTCCCCATATTAAAAACGACTACACAGATCACAACTGTACTCTGAATATATAACTATTTCAATCCAAAATGATTAGTATAAGAAAATACTTTTTCGGAAAGAACTGCATATATTCTTTACATACAGATGCATCAATGATGCAATTTTAAATAAGCAGAGATTACATCTTGAGACAGTAAGAGATTACTGGACAAGATGATAAACTCAAAAGTACAATCTATTCTTACATACGTGGAAATGGTCTTTTGTAGATAACTAATAATGGTAACAATTTAGGTGTATATATATATATGTCTACACATACATACATATACTGTTAAATATAAAATTAAACATCCAACTCAAAATTATTTAATAATTCACTCTGAAAATAATTGCTGGCAAATAACATCACATTTAAAAGAATATTTTAAATACCTGGTAATTTAAATAAATGCTGTTTCATTTTATAATATATAAACAAATTTGTTTAGATCTTATATCAAGAGCCCAAATTTCCAGTTTTTAGTTTTTTTAAAAAACTCTTAACCAATTTCCCAGCTATCTTAGTTTGGGTTTTTTTTTTCCAGGAATTTGATTCTTAACGAAATCAGATAGTTATTCCAAACTAATCAGTAGCTAGCTATTTTTAATTAGAAAGTAAACTGGTTGGACTTAGATATGTATTATATATACAGATAATATAAACAAAATACAAGGGCAGCGTGATGAATTATGTCCCATAAGTGAAAAAAGTTAGCTGTAAAAATGTATTAATAGTTGTATTAAAGTGATGGATTGAAGACAATAGTTCCTCTCAGATGACTAAACTGATTCTTTTTTATTTCAGCTGTAATTGATTCAGGAATTATAATTTTTGACTGGACCACTAAAATGCTACATCTAGTTTAGTGCACTGATAAAGTGATGGGTTTAAAAATCAAAGATTCCTGAGTCAATTTTAAATCAATTGCTGAAAACTATTATACTTAGAAAAATGCTCAAATGTTACATGGTTTATTTTAAGCAACTAATTACATGATTTTATATATAAATAAAATGTTTGTTTTGGAATAATTATTGTAATAAAAATAATTAATTATAATGATGGTAATTTATTTTATAATACCATTAATAAAACCAGAGAAGTACTTTCAGTTAATTTATTAATCTTCTTCAAATGAATGTACTTCTGTAGTTTCTTATTGGTATTTATAAAATATTCAGTATTTTTATTACAATTTAATAATATATTGTAATGATATGAAGAACAGGTATATATATGTAACAAGTGGGGTCAATATAAATTTAAATAAAGTGAGTTCAAATAAAATGGCTAAACTCAAATATACATTTAATCTAACCAATACTTTGATGATGTCAATTAAATAACCTAGCACTGAAAGTTTAGTTAAGAATAAGTATTCTAAAAGTGTTTTTAATTTCTTTTTCTAGATTTAAATTAATCTTTCATTGCCAAATGTATTAAATAGAAAGTTTACTTCTGGATAACTTACTATCACTGGTCATAACTAGTTTCAATTACAACCATCATCACTGCATGTCCCCAAGTGGATTCCATAGCTTCTCATGGTTAGTGGACGTTAATGGCATATGTTTGACATTAGTTCAAAAGGCAAAGATAAACTAAATTGGTTAATACCATGTTTCCCTAAAAACAAGTCTGGGTCTTATATTAATTTTTGCTATAAAAAACACCATAGGGCTTATTTTTCAGGTGATGTTTTATTTGTTTATGTACAAAAATCTACATTTATTCAAATACTTCTCTTTACAGAAAGCTCTACGGTTCTTACCCTTGAAGCCCTACACACACACACACATACACACACAAATTTTTTCTTGTACTTGCCAGAATAGCTCTTTCTTTTTACAGCCAACATCTGGTGATCAGAATATTATTTAGTTTAAATTTATCATTAAATCAACTATTAATTGAAGACTTGTGAGATGAGTGGTAATAAAAATAATTATAATTAAGAATGGTTTGTCCACACAAAAGTACAAAGAAATGAAAATGTAAAAATTCAGAAAATGTTTCTGTATTTCACACATGCACAGTAAGGAAACTTTTTCTTAAGAAAAAGATTGGTGATTTAATTTAAGCTAAACTTTGATTATTAAAATCACTTCTGTTATTTTAATAAAGTCTTTTTGGAGAAAAAAATGTTCAAAAAATCAAACTATTTTTTCTTTTATCTCTTTTGAGAGAAAGATTGATGATTTAGCTTAAGCTAAACTTGATTATTAGAATTAGAAGGAACAAAAAATGTTTAAGAAATCAAATTAATTTTTCTTTTATCTTGAATGTTTAAAAAGTATCATGATAAAAAAACTAAATCAAGCATTCTAAATCTAATCATGAAATATAAATATCTAAAAATACATAAATAAAATTATGAATTGTCCAATCTACTGACATATGGTAGATAAATTGTTTCTATATACAGATAGAATTCCATTTGTTGAAAATGATCAACAGGAAAATACAAAGATTCATATAATTTATATTACCATTTATTTAAAGAATTAATGTCAATAATATTGCTTATTTATAATTCAATATGTCTATAATGTGTTTCAATGGGAAAACAAAAACCATCTATCTATCTGGATAATGATCCTAATTAGAGCTTAGGGCATAAAAGCATTCTGAAAAATCATGCTAGGACCTATTTTTTGATTAGGTCTTATTTTGGGTGAAATATGGTAATTAAAAAAAAATAAACTAAAAATTTATTTTTTTAATAAATAAATATTTAAAATCACGGCTTACACTTTTGCAACTGTTACCATGTAAATACAATACAAAATATTGAAAACAAAAATAATACTACTTAGAAATATAATAACTTAAGACCTTATGGTTAATATAAAGATCTTACTAAATGCCTTAAATTTTTAAAGTTTTAAACCATTTTTCTGCAGATATATGTTTACTACAAATGCACACATTTATCTAGTCTTCTGATTGTGATTACGTCATAGGGTATCAGTGATGATAATCGGTGACTATAGACATTAGATGAATCCTACTAGATAACAAAATAAGATGTCATTTAGAAGAACCCACTTCTTTCCTTATAACATTGTTTATTTAAGCAACATTGCATTTTAGCAAATGTCAATATTTGTCTGAGTCCAATTGCATAGTTCCAGGTCTTTTGTCTCGTGTGGTTTTAGTCTTCTAGCTATCCATGTTAAATAGCCTTCTGCTAGATAATATCATCATACTTGCTGAGATGAATATTGTATAGAAAAATACTTTAAAATAGTCGGCAAGGTACAGCTATCCAAAACTATTTGAAGACTATTTTAATCAGTGATTTCCCCTATCTTCATGGAATCACTCTGTGCTGCATTCTTCTCGAGCCAAGACTTTGACTAGATTTCTTTTTTTCTTCAGGTTCATTTGTATCTCATATTCTCACAACATATTTCTTTTTTTTAACATGCAACACAGACAAGTCTGTGTTTATTTATATCTAGATATTTTTCAAAAGCATATTTATGAAGACCAATTCACAAAACTCAAAATGTTTTTTCATAAATATTTTCACATTTTATGATTATTTACAAATGATTATATAATTAAAAGTTTTTTTCTTTCAGTAATAATTGGAAAAAACAATAATCATGACCAAACTTTGAAATTTGTTCTCTAACTTTCTCAGTTTTAGTGCTTTATAATTTTTAATAATATATTTAGATTTGCCATTTAATTTATTACAAGAAAAGGCAAGTTATTTCTTTAAATCCTCAGCCAGCAGGCAAATCTGAAAGGATGACAAAATACAATATATTTTCTTAAATTATGCAAATCAAATTAATTTGCATGCACTAATTTTTCTCTTTTCCCTCACATAATATGAATTATCATTTTACCAATTACAATTTTACAAACTACTTTTCTTTCATTAAATATTTAATATTAGTATTAACTCTATAGATATATCTCCTTTTAATTTCTTAAACCAGTGTAATTTTAATCACACATATTTAATATGTATACAGACATGAGGATATTAAATTTCATTAATCAATCTATCAAAATATTTTATTAAGCATTCATAACCATGCAACTCTGCAATATCACTAATTTGCCTTACAATCAAATTGATTCTGTTACAATGTATATAACTTATGAAACATATTCTTAGATATAAATATATCCAAGATGTATGTAAAGCATTGGTTAGTCACATGTAATTATAACTGCTATTCATCACCCATATTAATGTAACAATAACAACTATAATGATTACTATATATATATTGTGATTCATAACAGAATAAATGTGTTTCAAAAATTTAAATTTATTTTTGAATAGAATCACATTTTGAATTTGAATATTAAAGATTACTATACTTATTGCTAGGGTCACCTGAATGAGTATCCATTTATGGATTTAAATACAGTATAATGATAGTTTACAGTGCTTTTCTTTATATTGAAGTAGGTACTGTCTACTTATAATTTTTTTTTGCGATTTAATTAGCTGATTTCATTATATATATATATTATTAATCAATGTCTGTATTCCAATTAAAGTAAAATATAATTATTCAAAACAATACAATAATTAATACAATAAAAAAAATTTTAAAAACAAATATATACCATAATTTAATAGAAATACTTTCGACTACCTATGTAGTCATCAACTAGATTCAAATATTTTTTACTGTATTAATTATTGTATTGTTTTGAATAATTATATATATATATATCTTTTCCCTATAGAATTTGCCTTGACAAAAGATTATAGATTGTACATTTTTTTCAGTTTTGGCTGTTATGAAGTTCACCTATTCATCTTAAAAATTTATCATCAAAAATAAACTGAAATTATAATGGTTAATTGCCTGTTTCAGACCCATAGTTTTTTTTTTAATTTAACTGCTATTATAATAAGAAAAAACACAAATTTTATTAAACAAATCATGCAAAAAAATTATCAAAAAGAAAATTATAATTATAATTTTATAAATTTATCAAGATAACATATTAGACAAAGACTATATAGAAAACAGCATTAAAAAAAAATTGATCACCTGAGAATTTTAATGCATCAAGTGCAACATGGAATTCAGTAAAATTTAATAATGTATTCAACATAGACTTAATGTGGATATGGATGAACATTAGTATGATGTTTCCATTGTTTTCAAAATCAGTTTAAAAATCAGGTCCTGCTGTCAGGAATAAAGAAAGAGAAAACACAGTAAAAGAAAGGGAAGAAAAATAGTTGTGATATCAAGTGGTCTATCACAGTATCTGGAATATATAAATGTTAATGTAGATTCTTATAAATTTAGTAATATATGTTTATAAATAAACATTGCTTATCAGGAATGGAAAAAAAGAACCAAACTTTTGGTTGTAACATAGGTAATGATATTGAAATACTTGAAAATTCTCAGTCTGTTTATACACCACCAAATGTCAATATTGATAATATGGCTATTAGGCATCTGTTAATTGAATGTAAATGCTTGCAAGTAGAAAGGGCACAAATAATGAAGTTGTGGGAAAATGAATATAAACAAAGGGATTATATAGGTGGGTTCTTGGTTTTTATGTTGAGTTTGGAAAAAGATAAGAGGGCTTTAGACCATGGAGTTGACAAAAATTATGTTATGGAAATGGGATGGAGAATAGAGAAGAATATGGGAAAAACTTAGGGTGGGGAATGGAAAGGGAAGATAAAGTGGCTAACAGGTTTCTCTGGGCATGATAACAGAGATTCCTGACTCCGAGAAAGGAGAAGACACAGTGCATTTCATCTCATCATTTAGTTATACAAAGAAAAATACTATACTGTTAAAAATAAGTTAATTAATAAATTAGCACCTGAAGAAGAAAAACTGAAAACCAGTAACGTATTGAATTAAAAATACAGATAAAGATAAAAATTTGAAATTTTTTTAATTAGAGATGGAAGAAATAAGTGGTCAATTAGAAATCAATAGGAAAGTATTCAAATTTGTTTATCTGAAATAAAAAATTTAAATGTTACTGGTAATAATAGTATGAACTAATAATCTAATAATAATAATAACTCTCAGAAGAAATAAATGATTGTAGAAAACTGATAAATATAATAAAATGAAAACAACAAATAATTTTAAGTAGGATAAGAAATAGATAATGTTTAAATTATGATAGGATAAATTTTTGCAGACTTACTTTATTATTTTTTTTTCCTAACAAAAAAAAAAAGCTATTAAAAGATAATAAAAAAATTAGAAAAAAGTAAATAAACTTAAAAATGAGAAAGTTAATAATTTATATAAAAGAACAATAAAATATTTTGAATGGTTTTAAATATATAAGGGAAAGAAAATCTGCTAAATGGAAAAAACAAAATGAATTAAGTAATAATTTACTAAGGCTGTAACCTTAGAAATAAGCGTCTGAAAAATACGAAGGTAGGGACCTCTATAGGTCTTAAAAACACAAGCTTACGCTATGAAGAAAAGAGAGAATCCCCAGAGAGAATCCCCTCTTTACTTCAACCTACTTTTATATATAAATAGGTGAAGCTGAAGTGTTTTGATCTAAGAGTGTGAAGCTATTCAATACTTCACTAATTAAGTCCACAATTTGTGTTTTTAAGACCTATAGAGGTCCCTACCTTCGTATTTTTCAGACGCTTATTTCTAAGGTTACAGCCTTAGTAAATTATTACTTAATATAATAATGGGCGTTTAATAAAATTTATAATTACAAAATGAATTAAGGTAACAAAAAAAAAAAGCTATTAAAAGATAGAAAAAAAATAGAAAAAAGTAAATAAACTTAAAAATGAGAAAGTTAATAATTTATATAAAAGAACAATAAAATATTTTGAATGGTTTTAAATATATAAGGGAAAGAAAATCTGCTAAATGGAAAAAACAAAATGAATTAAGGTAAAATAAAATGTATTAAAGCAATTATGTGTTTCTAACAAAGGAGGGATAATCTTAAAGATTTTCTAAGGAAAAAGAGAATATTGCATAAAAAGAAGTGGGAACAATATATTTATGTGGAAATTAATTTTAGGAAATACAGTATGGGTACTTATGAATTAGACCGGTGGTAAGATTTTGCATAAGTATCAATACAGTGGTTAATTTTCCAATTTTACGATCTTATAAAAAAATGTTTGCATGGAATCTTCTGACAATCTTAATCCATTAATTTTCATAAATGATGACAAATAAGTTTATTTTGTACAAAATGGAAACATATAATTTTATTTTGTGGAAATACCCAAACACGTATTTACGTTTTGAATCAAATTTAGTAATTTGCAAAAATGATGAGAACTAACCTAATTTCATACAAAATGGCGACCTATAACTTTATTTACTGAAAATAAACAAACGTGTTTACATTTTTTTTCAAGAAATGATATTGCAACAACTAAACTTTTAGCTATATACATTTATTCCAATAAAAAAGAAAAGCAAAAGATTGTTTCTTACAATCACTGGAGCAGACTTAAATTTTTTATATCCTGCAAAATGCAAACAATGATTTTTATGAAAAATATTCTTACAGGTTGTCACTTTTGGAGTATTTTTTAATTTTTTTCAGGATAACATGCTACACACACAAACTTCTTGCAGATAGTTTTCAGTATATGACCATTTTTTGAAAGTAGTGTCTTCAGTAGTGTGCAGTTCTCAAATTTTAATCATTTTCATTGGATAAAAAAGTTGTTGCAAAAATTCATTCAACAGGAATTAAAGCAGGAAAGTAAATCAGTACACACCTTACTTTTTCCAGATGATCAATTAATCATCCCAGCACTTTTTCATGACATCACAGCATGCTTAAAATTGTAAAATTAGCAGCAAAACCAATATTTTGTTTATCAATTTCTTCCTGATCGAAATATTATCTAATATTCACTTTAAGAAATTAATTCATTTCCTTTTTAGAAGATTGTAAATGTGTTTGGTACATATTTGTTTGTACTGGTGTTTTTCATTACCACAGAACTAATACATAAGTATTGGAAATACTAGGACAGAAAACGAATTTTATAGTAAAAGCAAAAAGAAAAAAAAGTGGATTTAAAAGAAATTGTCATTATTTGCTTATAAAGTAATAGATATGATGTAAGTGCAGTCTTAAAGAAGAAAATCATTTAAACCACTAAACATCATATCCCATTCCCTATACTACTTGACTTGCATTCGGTGGTACTATTGTATGGAGGGTTTTATTTCTGTTTAATAGTTTGTGTAAGCATAGGGGATGATGATCATGCAATGCTTAGTGGTTTAATACCAATCCTACCCAATGGGATGATGATGACTATGATTATTAAAAACCAGACATCAAAAGGTATAGATGTTGAACTGGATACAACTCTATATAACTATACAAGTGAATGAATTTGAATTAAAAACCTTATTGTGTTTTCATTTTGGAATTGTAGCTTTATAGTTAACTAAAAATGTAAAAGATAGCTGGTAGATGGGTGCATTAGATCCTAAGATTTAGATAGATATGGTGTTCTCAGATACAAAGTTCCTCACTAATGAAAGCCACAGGCTAGAAACTAATCTGGGGATAGTGGATGAGTAGGCACTAGATAGGGATTTTATCCAAAAATCTTGCATCCATTGACTATTCTGGCTTGCATTGGGTGGCACTACTATATGGAGAGTTTTACCTGTTTTAAGAAAGTCATTCCACCTGATCTCACTTATGGAATTATTACAGTAACTATATGTATAAATTATGATGTAATATAATGCACGTATATTCTTTCAAAAACTGTTTAATATGATCATATATAAACATCCCATTATTATATAATCAGTAATTTGCAATTACATTAATAAGTATCCATTCTAGAGATTTCCACATTTAATTTATTGTGTCACTTTTGGTCTGGGCCACCTGTTACATCATGCAATTAAAGTTTAATGTTCAGTTTTACACACATAAAATATCAATAAAGGACTTGGGCTGGTCATATTGCTAGAAAAAATGAAAATAGATCATTTAAATTTTAAACTGGATTCCCTGAGATTATAAAAGATCTAGGAAAAGACTATATATGAAATGGAAGAATGAAGTGAGGAAGTTTGCTGGTGAATGAGGAGAAGAGACTTGGGATTTGAAAAATTGGATTAAACTTGGAGACACTTTAAAGTATTAAAAGTGACTATGATGATGTTGGTCATCTCATCAGAAATGTTGACAACTGTGTAGCAGCTAATGACTGACATATGGATAAAACTTTAGCTAAACCCTGACTTATACAATTCATATTTTTGGTAAAATCTTGAGTAATTTGAATATTATGTAAATTATGTATTATCATATGTCAAACATTTTTATAACATATATATTTAAAACATCATATTTATGCTAATAGAATCCAAATTAATGAAAATTCTACATTTAATAATTTTAATAGCAATGTTAAGTTGATTGTTGATGATGGCATTATAAAACGAAAAATATTTTTCTTGAACAATTTAAAAACACAATGTAAATAAGATCATATAAAAAATGGTGATCATGTGATGTTTAGTGGTTTAATGTTTAAATACATATATGTTTATAAAAATTCTTAAAATTTAATAAAAATTCATTCCACAGAACTTCATCATTGAAAAGTCACTGACTAGGCAGTGACTGGGAGTAAAATGTAGAATGATCAGCATATAGTTCACTAATAAAATCATTTTATGTTTTCTTTATTATTAAATAGTTATGCAGTAAGATTCATTGTGTGGCATTATTCTATATTTCTAGTGTCCATATATTTAGATGGCAGAAGTTGGAAGTTGGATTTCTATGACTAAACCACTCCTGATCATGTGCCTCCATCAAATCTTATCTCTGTGTTCTGCCATAGTAGACTATGTGTTACATAAAATCATTTGACATAAGTTCATTTACACAGCATTCTATTCTAGAATTATCTATCAGAAAGTTAAAAAAATCTATGGATACCCGATGGCAGTCTAAACAGATTGTCAGATAATTTTCTAGCTACTGATATTAAGCAGCAGGAAACATTATTTTGCAAGTATCTACAGTTTGTTTATAATTAGACATATTAAAAATATGTTTGTTGATATGATATCTATATAATTACATAAGTATGTGCACTTGGTTTCACAACATTATAATCTCTGATAATTTCAAATCATTACTTTGCCAAAGAGTAAAATGGTAGTCAATGAATTACAACTTTGAATAACAGAGTTAGCTATTAATCATAACTGCTCATGTGACTGAACCATAAATCTAGTCCATCACTACTCTAATGGGAAAAATTATACAATGCAATATCCTCTAGTGATGAAAGATAGTCTAAAAACTAGTCTGATGATCTGTTAGATGCATTTTTCAGGTATTCATTAATTATTTATGGTTACTTTACAGATCTGGAGCAAAGTGATGCAGCCAGAACAAATCAATGTAATGAGATCTTTTACCTTTCAGCATTTCAGAAAAGATTAACGTTCTATACATACATATTCTTACAAAAAAAATCAAGTCAGATGTCACATGACCTCATTTAATATACATATTCTTTTATGGAGTAAGTTACCCCAACATCATTCATCTACAACCTTACTGCTAATAACTATAATCTTAAGAAATATTGTACTTCTCTTGGTATTCAATTATGGCTCTAATAATTGATTAGCCTAAAGATGCAACTTATAGCTAGGGTGTGGGTAGTATCTCTCATAATTATTGGAGTATAGAATTTCCTTCTCAAATTATTAGGTAAATTTTATTTGGGAATCAATTGTCAAACTTCTCACCAACAAATTAATAAAAGTATTAAGATTCTTTTTATCAGATTTATAACTATTTATTTTAAAAAATTTGTATTTAATGATATTTAAGGCTTGGCAGAACTGATTCAAAGAGGTTTCCCTAAAATTGGACCTGTGAACATTTTATTTTCATAATTTTTTTTGAAATTGGTCCTATTAGACATTATAATTTGCAATTATAATTTAGCTGATATATTTCACAATGAGATAATGTGGTTACTTAATCTCATTCATAATAATAATTAAAAAAAATATGGTACTTTGGTATTAGAGCATGTAGGGTAGATAGGAGGCCTGTTCACACCCACAATAAATGTGTAATGTCGCAATGACGTCAAATTAAAAAGAAATAATCCCTGCGAGTATATGTGACAAAACGTGTTTTTTTTATCAACGCAATCTTTTTTTTTTTGTAATACTTATCACAAATATGTCTACATATAGAATATGATGATCCACTTTCTGTTTTCTTCATATTTTATGAGGTCTTTTTATTTCTTCAGCAGAAAACTTTTCTTTCTGAAATATTTCAATTCTATATTGAATTGTAGCTCTCCAATATATTCTATTCTTTGCATATTTTCCCAATTGAAACAATTAATATTGAATTTTATGTTTAAATTACAGCAAAGCCAAACAATTATAGCAACTTTAGAAGTGAAATCCTACAAAATATATTTTTGTGTCTTCTTCCCCACCCCATAAAATCCAAAATCTCCATGCTAGAATATTCAAGCAATTACAAAATTATGCTTTTGTTTAAATTCGCATTCCTTAAATTTTCAGAGCAACTTTTTTGTTTAATTCATAATATGATCACCTAAATAGATATCAACTAATATTTGAAAACTAGGGTACTTAACATCATTAAATTTTCAATTTTTTTAGAACAAGTCTTAATACAAGAATCTTTAGCTTTCCAGCAAATCATTCTTTTATATTACTGAATCAATTGCTCAGATTTTATTTGTATTAAAGGCAAATTATACCAGATATAAAAGATTTCATTTCAATAATAAGTCTAATGGTATTTAATATATTTTGCAATTTATATTTCATGTTATCTTATTCTAAACCAAATTCATTATAAATCATGTATGAAAATAGACAACACAGAAAATTTATAATGATCTAAACCAGGGCTGGCCAACAACTGGCCCACGGGCCATATACAGCCCATGATTATGCTGAATCCAGCCCATACCCATAAATGCCTAAATATAGAAAATCCATACCTGACTATAGTCATTGTAAACTGCAATCTCTAGGCCTATCACTCCTATGTTCATATAATGTTAACTTTATCCTAATGCCATGAAAAATATAAAATACTAATTATAAAAATTAAAAATTTTATCATAACTTTTCTAAATTTAATCATAATTTCTAAAATACCAATTTTATATTATAAAATATAAAAATATGGGAGGAATTAGGTCACCAATAACATTAACTTGTTTTTAAAAAATACTGTATATTCTATGCAGCATCAAAGTATTATTTCTTAATTGTTATTGTAGATCAATTGAACGAAGTTCCTTTGGGTTTAACTTCTCATTGAAAAAAATATTGGTGTATGATATTTTATAACAAGTTTATGCCTTTTCTAATTATTACAATTTTTAATTTAATATAATTTATAGCCTATAAAATGAGCCAATTAAAAAAAAAATAATGCCGAATGCCGCATTTTCAATGATAATTGTATATTCAAGCTATTTGTTTGGTTTGTAATGAAACTATTTCAATTTTTAAAGAATATGATCTATAAAGGCATTTTTCAACTAAACATTTCATAAAATATAAACTGTTTTCACTGGAACAAATGAAAATTGAAACAGAAAAATTAAAGTGTGGTTTGCATAAACAACAAAATACTCTGGAAATTTTATCAAATACGAATAGAGCTGTAACAAAAGCTAGTTAAATCTTGCGCATAAGATTTCAAAACAATGTAAATCATTTTTTGATAGGGAATTTATGAAAGAATGTTTGATAGATATTGCTGAATTATTATGTTCTGATAAAAAATTAACATTTGAAAAAATTTCTGTCACAAAGAACTCTTGTGAGACAAATTGATATTTCAAGTAATTTATGTGATCAATTAAACTTAAAATTGGAAGATTGTACTCACCATGCATTGGCTTTAATGAGTCATGTGACATTATCAATATGAGCCAACTTTTAATTTTTATTTGAGATAAATCATAGATTTGAAATTACGAAAGAATTACTTTCTGCATATTCTATGAAACATACAACGACTGGTGAAGATTTTTTTATAGCTCTTCAAGAAACTTTGCAAAGACATAATATAATGTAGGACAAAATTGTCAACATCACAACAGATGGATTATTAAAAAGAATAAGCAACAAAATAAAGCATATTCCAGGACATAAATAATTTTCTTTCATTGTATAATTCATCAAAAAACCCTTTGCAAAAAAGTTCTAAAATTGAAATATGTTATATTGATCGTAATGAAAGTAGTTAATTTTATTCGTGGAGGAGCTTTAAACCACTGGCAATTCATAACATTTTTGAAAGAAATTGAATGTGACTTTACTGATATTCATTACCATATGAACATAAGATAGCTTAGTCTTGCAAAAGTGTTAAAAGATTTCGTGATATATTTGGTGAAATTGTTAGTTTCATAAATGCTAAAAACATAATGAATTTTGTGAATTAAAAGATGAACAATAGCTGAATGACTTTTTGTTTTCCGTTGATATGTTTTTGCATCAAAATTAATTAAATTTATTATTACAAGGGAAAGGATTATTTATTTTTGATATGCATACAAATGTCACATCGTTTATGAGAAAACTCGTTATTTCCACAACAATTCCAAAATAAACAGTTAACTCACTTTCTAATCTTACAACAACAAAAAAAAAAAACTTGAAATGTGCTGATTTTAAGAAATATGAGACTATAATAAATAACTTATTTAATAAATTTACAAGAAGATTTGATGATTTTCAGAAAATTTTCTAAAGATCTATATTTAGTAAGCCTACCATTTCATTTTAATGTCAATGATGCACCACCTTGTATCCAGTTGGATCTGATAAATTTACAATCAAATTTAATATTACAGAATCAATTTTCTAAAAAAACAATAATGGATTTTTATGCCTCATTAAATCCAGAAATGTTTAAAAATATTCTGGATAATGCACAGAAATATTTGACATTCTTTGGATTGACATACCTATGTAAAATTACATTTTCTTTATTGAAAAATGCAAAAAGCAAAATTAGATCATGAATAACAGATGAAAATTTAGGAGTAGTTTTATGAATAGCTACTAGTGAATTGAATCCCAATTTCAATGAAGTCATAAATCAGAAACATTTCAAATTTAATCCCTCACATTAAAATTGCTTCCTGAATTTACTTTGTTATCATAACAATAAAAATAATCCAAATTATAGTTCTTATCTGTACCTAACTATAATTGATTCCTATTTAAGTCATTAAATATTGTATTTACTTTTTTAAAAAATACACTGAAAATTTGGTAATTCAAGTAATATAACATTTTTTAGGTTCTGATTTTTTTTGTTAAATCATTCAATCTATTCCAGTCCATGTTATGATACAAAAATTTTATTTGGCCCACTGACGAAAAAAGTTACCCACCCCTGTTCTAAGGGATCAAAAAATATTAAGAACAGTTAGATCAAAAACATGTTCATAAAGCATTGAGGAAATTTGAAAAAGCAAAGATCATCAGTACTCATACCAAATTATATATATTGGAGACAACATGGAGTATGACAAAAATTCAGTAAGAATATTACAAGTGTCAAACTCTTCATACAGTAGTGCCACCCAATATAAGCCATAGTAATCAATAGATGCAAAATGTTTTGTCATAATATCACTATCTAGTAGACACACATCCAATATCCTGACTAGTTTCTAGTTTACGGCTTTCATCAGTGAGAACTTTGGATATGAGAGCACTCCTATATGGAGAATGTTTTATCAACTTGTGTAAGCATAGGAAATGGTGATCATGTGTTGTTTAATGGTTTGAGAAAAATCTTGGGCATTTGAAAAAGCATATGGCATACAGAAAGTGAATCAGAGAGAAATTTCATTAAACAAATTATGGACAAAAAGTTATAATTGTTTGTCTATATATGCTGAATGAATGATGTTCAGAAATTATTTCACAAAGCATACAGTAAAAAAAAACACCATAAAGTACAGATAGATATGACTTTAAAAAATGTAAGGTGTATTCACTCAGTCTTCTTCTTGCAAGAAGTCGACCAAACTGAAGAGAGTTGGTGAAAAAAGCATTTCAGACATAAAGCACTGAGTTCATGATTTCTGATAATATTGATGACAAAAGTATTTATATTATAACATTAGTTTAACATTATACCATTAAAGAAAAATCTTTATATAAAAAATATTACTAATTATTAGGCAAATTTCTATAACCCATTATCAGTGATCTATATAGTTCTAACTCAAATCATTCTCCTTATGACCCCAAAATAATTCCTCCTAAAATACTTACTATTTGTTCCATAAACCTATTTTAATTCACTCACAGAGTTTCAAAGCTTTAATATTCTCATTTCCAACAGTAAATTATCTAATTTTCTTTTTTTGGTAGTTTGTCTTCCTAACATAGCATTAATCTACTTTTATAACACATTTCATATCTAATGATTAAACTTACATGTTCAATCCTTATAATAATTCCAATTTTGCTTTAAGCAGAAACTTCAGAAATATGGATGGTTTATGGTTTATTTTAAATCTCACTTTTTTCTGACCACAATTACTTTTTAACTATACTTACATATATATAAATATATACAAATAAATTTAACAATATTTTATTGAATTATGATTTTTTTTTTAAAAATAAAATAAAAAGGTTATCAACTAAGTCCAATTTTCAAAAGAAAAAAAAAGAAGTGTAATATAAGTAAATGTTGCAGCATATATATATATTCAAAAAGCAAAAGTCTCATGAAATGTTTAGCATATGTCTATGATGCCTTTAATTTGAAATTCACAGAATAAAATTTGGATTTTTTCTTCAGCTCAAGATTTTTATCCAGGTACTCAGATCATAGACATACAATTTAAATATCCAATAATTGGTTAATAAATAGTTATTTAGCTAGTATTGACTAGAGTGTAAATCAAGGATGAAAAACTACTTAAATCTTCAAATATCCGGAAATTAACAAACCTAGTGAATAAATAGTCTTCTTTCATTCATTTTCTTTGAAACAGGCAAAACTCTCCATACAGTAGTGCCACTCAGTGCAAGCCAGAGTAATCAATGGATGCCAAAAGGCTTGTGCATAAAATCCCTATCTAGTGCCTATTCATTAAAGTACCCTACCATATATTGTTTCATATTGAAAATGACAATTCTCATTAAATATCTGCATTAATAGTAATTCACTCCACTTATTTTACTCAAGAGTCATCTAGGGTAAAGTGAAATAATTATGGGACCCTAGATGATAATATTACTCAAATCTGCAGATTAATTCCTGGCTAAATAGTCTGATCAAGGAATGTGGATGTGACACTGATATCTATTGTCCCTTGACTACACAAGCTAATCATTGGATGTTGAAAATAAAAAGTATTATAATGCTTTGTTGTATAGTTTTCTTTTTAAATACATTCATTATATTTTTCAATAAGTTCTTAATATAGTTTTAAAAATGGACTTAGGACTGCATTTCCATATCTCTTATAATGCTATTTCCAGTTTGTGACGAAGCAATTCAATTTGTCAAATTTCTGATAAAAATCCTAGCAATAATTTTGGAAATGTCCTCCCTCAGATTCCAGTCAATGTTTTGAAAACTCCAGATTAAATCCTGAAATCACACAGCAATAGTTATTGTTTTGTAATTAGTCATGGATTCAGCAACTGTGGGTATAAGACAACACCTTCATAGTGATAAGACTATACTATAAGCATCTTGGTGCATATATGTCAATTCTTTACTGACCTGATAACATTAATCTCCAGTTAGTTAAGACTACATACCCATTTACCATCCTATATTTGGTGACAACTTGAAAAATCCAAGCTTGCTTGGGAAGTCTTTAGCTATTTAAAAACAATTATCAAACTTGAATCAAATTTGAACTCCATATTATTAGCATGGCAGGCAAGCATATAACCATAATGAAAATAGGCTTTCTCTTTGGGACAGTGATTCTAGCCAATTGTATTCTTATAGATAAACTGCATACAATATCATGCTAAACTTCAATAATAAAATATTTTGGTGTCACAAAACTGCATTGTGAATATCTATTAACACTCAAAAAAACAGGTCCTACTACTTTTGATTTAAGTATATGCATCTTTAAACAAAAATTAATATCTTTCATACCTTTCAGCTCTTTCATAAGCAAATTAATTACAGTAAATCATCTCGAAAGCATTAAAGTTTTACTTTTTTATCATTTAACAAACATTTCAATTACTGCAATCTCGTGTTTACGTATATATAATTATTTCCTCTTACTTTCACTTTATATATACATTTAAAAAAAAAAAAAAATTATTAATCTTATATAACAGAGGAAACAAAAAAAGTATAAATATTTCTTCTTTTTTTTAAATTATATATACGGTATATATTTGAGTTTGATATATACAGTAACACTTTTTTGACATATTTAGGTTACTTCCAGATAGATCTAATAAAAATTGGTCTTTTTCAGAATATTTCTTGCATACAAACAACATATATTACTATATACACACACCTGCGAACTAACCAATAAAGTATTATGGCCAAGCAATTAGCCAATCATCAGTGGTGTTAATATGCTTTTGCTTGACGCTCTCTTATCATAATCCATTGTAGTCCTTCATATTTAAATACTTTTAAATGCTACATGTTATAATATAAATATTTTTTATGTATTAAAACTTTACATTCATAAACATAACGTATGTCTGTGCTTTTGCTTAAAAGTAAACGTATTTTCTTGGCAGGATTCCTAAGCATAATGTCAAGCAATACTAGATTGTCATAAACATTAGTTTAACCACGTTTTTGACAAACGCATATACAGATAGATGGTGATACCACATCATCACTTCACTCATTCGTTATTTCGTCATAAACTTTTCCATAACTTAATTGCAAGGCAGCAACAGAAATTAAAAATACATAAACAATAAGTTATGGTGATTTATAAAAACTCCTCTGTGATTTTTGACTACCCTTTATATAGATGGGGAGGGGGGGTGCGCTTTTAAAAAACCGGATGAGATGTTATATCGAATAATAAAACTCTTTTTAACTATATATACAGTAGTGACCTATTGTTTCTCAAAAAAAAAAACTCTTTCAACAGATACCTATTTAATAATATCTGCCCTACTTATGAGCTGCCTGCTACTCAAATTAAGGTTAAATAAAATATGAAATTTTAAACAATTTTTCATTGAGCGTAAAAGAGCGAAATATTACATCGAAAAATATTAAAGCAAAAAAATAGATAAACTTATAAACTGTATATCACTTTAGATTATATCCGACATGGTAATCTAAATAAAACAAAAAGAAAGCCTAGTGTACAACGTAATTTCAAAGAGGACCATGTAATTACGATCTCACGAAAACCAGTTACAAGTGACAGATAGTGTACACATTGTATTTTTTTTTAAATATAGATATATATTTCTCTCTATTCATTACTTTCGGTTTTAACCAAACTACCGAAATGTAATCTTTACAAATTTTGCGACTTAAATTGTATATAAAAAATAAATATTTAAACCATAACGAAAAAAAACTTCATGGCTTCGGTATCTAGTTACTCTCTGTTCAGTATCTGCGAAAAAAATATTTCAAAATAAAAGATCGCAATAAGAGCACATACATTTAAAGAACAAAGTACGTGGTGGTTAAACAATCAAAAAATTGTAAAATTCTAACAATCTTATTTTGGTGCATGATAAATTTAGAACTCACACTAAGCTTTCTCTACTATAAACATAAACATCGGGAACCTGATCAGTTTGGTCTTAAAATGATTTAGAAACTAGAGTAACGTTGTCATTAAAAATATGTTAATAAATTGCTCTTTTATAGTAGATATGTACTTCAATTTAACTTAAACCTTAATTCGTCTCTATTACCTATAAATATTAAAAAAAGAAAACTTACCTGGTGCGGAAAAAAAGGCAAGCCACGTGAACGGCACCACGATAGATACAGTGATAAAAAGTACGCCATGTTTGCGGATCTTCATTTACAATCAATAAACCGTCCTTAGCTGATCGGTTTAATACAATCCTTCAGTGTATACGTTTACGCTAAATAAACAAAATATAAGTGCTGAAGCTTTTGGGTTCAACTTTCGGAGTTGGCATGGTTTGCCCTTAAGTATAACTCGCCGGGTTTTACCAACTCACCATGCTAGTTTTTCATACTGCCCGGCCCGCTAAATGAACTCGACCAAATTTACAAACAAAACCCTTTCCTCTCTTTTCTAAAGAAATGGAACTGTACAAGGAATTTCCGGCGATTTGGAGAATGGTTTTGAATATTTTCTCTGATTTATTATAAAGAAGTAAAACTAAGTAGATTAATTTATGTGAATTTTTTATATATATATTAGTATTACCTACTGTATTTGTTTGCTGTCTTGGCTATACGATTACTACTAATTCACTTTTTTCTCTTTTTTTTTGCCCCCCGAAGAAATTGACCGAAATATCTCAAACGAGGCAAAATCCTGGCTGAGTTAGACAATAGTAATTTAAAATTATTCAATTCATATTAATCAATTTAATTTACATCGTAATTTCGTGAAAATAATTTTGTTTGTGAAACTCAATTTTTACATAATATATTTCCTGGAACATAAAGATATATAGAAATTGTTCAAATTCAACACTTTATGAGACTATTTCGGAAAATCCGAAATTGAGTACGTTTATATAGCATTTGTATTCTTAATATATTTTGATTTGGATTCACAATTAATAAGTGAACTTTTTCCTGAAATTGGTAACGCTTGATTACTTGAAAATTTTCTTGTAAAAAAATTAATTAATCAAAAAAAAATATTGCTACTATTTAAAGAGTTTATACTTTTGAGAAACCATTGCAGTTTTCTATTTTCATCATCAATCATAATTTGTACTACATGTTAATTATACTGTATAATGAAACTATTTTTAAGATAAATTATTAATGATTAATTATCTTGGACTATTTTGGCAAAATAAAAATACTGTACTTCATTGATTTAAATCTGTGTTTTGATTAATTTGTGGACGATTTATTTATGTAAATATAAGACACTATATCTCTATGAAATAGTATGTACTTATTTGAAAAACATGCCTTATTTATTACTATTGCCATAAAATAATTAAATGGTTTATCATCAACAGATCATATAACATTTTAACACTAATCCACAGATCTTTCTAGGTCTTGTTAATCACTACCATATTAATAAAATGACTTGATATTGTATTTTTTAACTAACTGGAAATTTTTTATATATTTTTATTAACTTGTTGTCATGATTAATTAATATCTTCCCATGATATGAATATATTTTTCAGAACAATTACCAGTTAAGTCATCAATTTTGTTATTATTTGATGATAATTTAAATAAGTGGTAGACAAGTACAAATTCACTCAGCAGCTTAAATCCAAAAAATCCTCACTGTTTTAGTTCATTGAAAGAGCTAAAGGTCAATTTTTTGCAAGTTAACTATAATTTCATCTTCAATGATAAACCATTTAACTATTTTTTTATTATTATTACAAAAGAAAATGTGATAAAGGAGAGCAAGAAATTATGGTGAAGTTTGTGATGATTATGAGACTAATCTATGAATCATCATCATCATTAGCAACTACTTCTAAAGTCACTAAACATCACATGATCACCATCTCTTATACTAGCACATAATTGTTATTAAACAAGGCAAAACTCTCCATACAGTAGTGCTACCCTGTGCCAACCAGAGTAATCAACGGATGCCAGAAGGCTTATGAATAAAATCCCTATCTAGTGCCTACTCATTTGGTGCAGTGCTCTCATATCCAAGGCTCCTCACTGATGAAGGCCACAAGCCAGAAACTAGTCTGGGGATATTGGATGAGTAGGCACTAGATAGGAATTTTATGCATAAGCCTTCTGGCATCCATTGATTACTCTGGTTGGCACAGGGTGGCACTACTGTATGGATGTTTTTGCCTTGTTTACTCCTAAAGTCCAGAAAAAGAAATAAATGACTGCAGGCTGAAGAATAGAAATGTGATTACACAAACACACAATCTGAAAGTCACAAAGCAGAGAATTGGTATAAAAAGTTCATACTGATTTCTGTAGGATGAGAAAAAAGCAATGGTCATTATTTTAGTTAAAATGTTAGCAATAGTGTCTTGTGTTGTTAGCCGAGAGGTATTGCAAGCAAGTAGTTGGTTGCAGACGGTTGTGGGTTCGTGTCCCGGCTGATGCTATGACATATGAAAAAAAAAATGTTAGCAATAGTTACTAGCAAATTAAGTTAAGAATTTTTATTTATGTATTGTTCTATTATACTGTGCATTATAGTAAGTAGATAGTAAATTCTAAACTATGGGCATTCAAATTTTGATAAAATTTAATATGATATAGCATATCCTTAAAAGCCAGTCACCATTTAGACAATCTCAAAATATCTAAAAACATTTAATTCAATCAAAAACATTTAATTAACAAATCTATTATTTTCTTTTCTATTTTTCAAAACATCTAAAAATATTTAATTTAATCAAAAACATTTAATTAACAAATCGATTCTTTTTTTTTCTTTTCTAATAACATTCTATTCAATTCAAGCTCAATTTCCCTAATATAAATTCCTTCCTCTATTATTCTTTCATGACATGACTTTATACATTCTAAAGCTTTTATTTCTAAATCTTTATGTTTAAATTTATTCATATGATTATAAATAGCAGAATTTTTATCACTTAAATGCTGTTTTAATCTAATTTCTAATTTATTTTATCTAGTCCCAACATATGATATCTCTGTTATTTTTAAAACTATTCAAAAATAGTTGATTTGCTGATTAAATATTTTTAAGGAATTTTTGGATGGGCATATAAATGTAAAAAAATTGATAAAAGTTTTGACATTGTTTGCAATAGAAAGGGTTTGAGGTAAAGAGTATTTTTTAGTATATTTTATTTTTTTGGATTTGTTTGGAATATGTGATATTTATATATTTGTCTTTTTATTTTTCTGTTGTCCTTCAAAAAGTCTATATTATAAAATAGTTGAAACGTTTATAATTATACTTTTATAATAGTCATATAAAAACAAAGAGTTGGAAGATGATAGCATGTTATATTACTTTACTTTTTAAAAAGAAAAGAAAAGAAGCAGTGTAAAAATGGAAACTTACTTTCTTTTATTATTAAATAATATTTTTTTAAAAATGTGATCTATCTTACTCCAGATAAACAATGAATTACCATACACAGAACATATTAAATTAATAGACAAAATAATAAAATACTAATTGAATCAAAGCATTAATTAAATGCTGTGAGTTTTTAAGTGATCCAATACAGGGATCATATTACATGTAATAAGTATCTTCTTTGGATTTTTTGATCATTGACTAAAGGAACAATTTTGTGACTGAGTCATCAACATTTTTACTAAGAATAATGTTTTTTATTATTATTATTATTTAATATTTTGTATATAGTTTAAGTAAGTAGTATAATGCTAAGCACTGTAAATAAAGTTAAAAATAATGAAATGTCAAAATGTGGCAAATATCATTTGTACACCACTCAAAATTCAGAATATCAATTATACTTAGCTTTTATTAAAAATAATTAACTTCAATTACATTTTACACTGCATTATAATTAATATGAAAAAAAAAATTTTTTTCATATGTCATAGCATCGGCCAGGAGGCGAACCCGCAACAACCGTCTGCAATCAACGCTGACCTCTCGGCTAACAATGCTTGACTATGAAAATAATTTATAATTATATTACACAAGAATGACAAAATTTTTAATTAATAAAATTTTGTTTTAAGCATATGAGAAGATAAACTTTTGGGAGAAATATCAGAGAAAGGAATTGTTTTAAAAAGTTGAATACATTGCACAAAATTTTAAATTTATCCAAAAAGTTATTTAAAATCTTGTTATCTTCAGGTTTTTAAAGTTACAATAATAAAAATAATAATAATGATTGTCTGGTTCATTGCTTGAAAGCTTGTAAAAAATTTGAGCATGGAAGATGATAAAGTTGAAATCACAATCTATGGATCTCGATTTCATATGCTATGCTAGTTCATGCTGGGCAATTATAATATTTAAGTATGTAAGAATATGTTCACATATACAGTATAACATACTTTTTTAATCTATATACAAAGTTTAATGTGCTGATACTTCAGTCCACATATATAACATGCTGATTCTTTAGTATAATTATATATATCACACAGTGGTTCTTTAGTTTGTTTATCTGAAATCTTGCAATATTATCTTTTAATTTTTGAAGCAGCAGATTTTTTTTAAAAAATTTCAACATCTTGCCTAATTATAACCCTTCATTGTATTGTATCTTCAAATTTATTCAATACTGAGGTAGCATTTTAAAATTCAATATATGATTTGCATTCTTATTCTGAATTCAACTTTTTGAAGAATATATATAACTGAGCAAGAAGGATGGTATAAGTTCAAAATCTTAGGTTATTTTAAACCTTTGATCAGTTTGAATAGTAATAATACATATACAAATAGCCTTTAAGTAGACCTGTGCAATCCAGAGTTCTTCACTGACAAAGACTAATAATTTAAAATTATTGATGTGATGTACCGTGACTTCTCCTTAAACAGAGTCAGGAATATCTCAGCAACTATGTCCAAATAAACATGTTAGCCACTTTACCTTCCCGTTTCATTCCCCACCCGCTTTCCCATAATCTGCTCCATCCCATTTCCACAACATAATCTTTGTCAACTCTATAGCCTTTATATCTAAATCTCCCTTATCTTTTTCCAAACCCAGCATAAAAATCAATAACCCACTTTCTGTATAATCACTTTGTTCACATTTATTCTCCCATAACTTCATTATTTGTACCCTTTCTGCTTTCAAGCATTTACATTCAATCAACAGATGCCTAATATTTTCTATATCTTTCTTACACAATTTGCAGACTAAATCACTCATATTTTTCCATTTATGTGTATATTCTCTTGTTGCTAAAGATCCCATTTGAGCCTTAAACAATAAGCTACTTTCCTTACTATTATCATAAATTAACTCGCACCCAATGTTCCATTTACTTTTATATATATTTAAACTCTTTTTACTCTCTATACTAGTTCTCCAACTCCCTATTCTTTATTAATGCATCTATTCTTTTATCCCATTCCTTACCACTATAACACTCGGCAATCCTCCTAACAAAATAATCACATCTTTTGTATAAGTATACTGATATAAATTCTTTATCCAAATCCTTTGCATACCACATTACCTTTCTCATCCATCTTATTACTTGCCCTTTACTCATAACCCAATTACTATTTTGGCTATTCTTTTATTATTCATAAACTGCAACCTACCAAACATTTTCATTTTACTTTTTACATCTCTCATATAAAAATTTAACCATAACATTTCTCCTTGAATTGCCTCCTTTGCTGTCCATACCTCTGTATTTAATTCATATCTTTCTACTTATCTTTGTACTTCCTCTTAAATAATCTAACCCTTTTACTAACACATAATGCATCATTACCATATGTTAACCCTGCTACTACAACTCCCATACAATTCTAGCTACATCATATTTATTATATGAAAATACTGTTAATTTCTTTACTAAATCCTTTCTCTTCTTTGCTTCATTTACCAATTTTTTCTCCCATTCAACCAAGCAATTTTCCTGATTACATAAGATGATTCCCAAATAACTATATCTATCCACCACTCTTAACTTTATATCCCCCAATAAAAATTCTACATCTTCTCTTTTCCCATTATTAATCATCATTATATTTGATTTTTCTTCACTAAATTTAATCCCCATCTCTTTACCCACTCTTGCACATGTCCTTAGCATAACTTCCATATCTTCTCTTTTTTCTGCACACAAAAAAATAGCATCTAAAAAAAAAAGACCCAATAAAATATATACTCCCTTGCCACCCATTAATGGTATCTCTATTCCTCTTCCTAGTCTTTCTATTGCTGTCTCCATTTCACTCAAATACAAAAAAAAGGTGACATTGGGTATCCTTGTCTTAATTCCACCCCATTTTTAACTTTAACTGATTCTATATCCCCTAATTGGTAAGTATAGTAATTATTTTCATATAATTTCTTAATAATATTTATTAAAGCTTCATCCATTCCCAAATTTGCTAAACTTACCCATAATCTATTTCTATTTACTCTATCATATGCCTTCTCTATATCTATAAAACTCATATATAACGATCTACCTGAATTCCTACTCATATCCATAAGTTGTGTAACTACAAATTCTCCTATACGCCTATCTGACCTAAAACCTCTTTGCATTTCTCCCACTACATTATTCTCTTCTATTTATTTTACAACTCTTCCAGCCTCCATATATGAGAAAACTTTATATAAAACTGATGTTACCGCTATCAGTCTATAATTATTTAACTTTCTGGGATCCTTACCCTTTCCTTTAAAAAATAATCTTACTCTTGTATTACTCCAACTACCCGGAAAATCTCTCTTCTGTGTCATCTTATTAAAACATGATAATAACTTTGCATTTGCCCTATGCCCTAAATTTATTACCATTTCTGCTGCCCACCCATCTAAACCTTTTCCCTGTCTCATTCAGTTCACTTTTTGTGAACCTAATATTCCCATTACTCAATGCTTTCATGTTTTTTATCACTAAGTTCTTCACATCTAACATCTTTTCTACATCCATTACATATCTATTTAAGATTCTCTGTAACTCTTCTCTAGAGCTACACTCTATTCCTCATTATCTATTAATACTATCTCCCCCCCCTACATTTCTCCTTTTAATGTAATTCCAAAATTTTTTACTCCCATCTCTTCCACTTTTATTAATATCCTCCAACAATTTACTATTCAACTTCATCTTTTCTCTATAATTATCCATTTAAGCCAACTTCTTCTTTCTAAGTACTTTCCCCATTTAGCATTAATATCATTTTCACTTTCTTTGTTCTTAATAGCAATTCTCTGCATGCTTCTTTCCTCTCTTTTACACTTTTACTAACTCATTTTTATTACTTTTATTTTTCTGCATATTCTCAACTAAAATCCTATTTGCCACATTTTCTATTTCACCACACCAGTTCTTATACTCATCCCCAATCAACTGTTCCATAGCTTTTTCAACTTGTATTTTATACTCTTCCAATTTATTCTTATCATTCACTCTCCATTCACATCTTTCACTATTATTTCTACCTTTATTTCTATCCTCCATTACATTACTAATCATTTCTATTACAATAAAGTTATGATCACTATTACATACTCTCTCTTTATTATCAAACATCTTAATTTTCCATATTTTATTTATTCCTTCTTTCTCTACCAATACATAATCTATTGTGTGAAATATATTATTTCTAGACCATATGTATTGTCTCTCATAAATATTTGACATATTCCCAATGCTTAAATTTATTCTTTGACAAAATTCCTTCAAAAACTGACCCTTCTTATTATCTACATCATCAATTTCTTCAATATGTCCATTTATATCCCCTATAACCATTATTCTCTTCCCCCTTTTTTAAAACTCTGTATATTCTTAACTAGGCATTCATATATACTATGTTCCACTCCATTACAGTTTGACTATCTCCAGTAGTTATATACACTGCAGCCACAATCCATTCTTGCCTACCCAACCATATTTCAAACCGCAAATGCTCTTGACATTTAACAATATTTAAATATTTTTTTGATATAACACCTATACCACCATCTCTTTTTTTTTTTCTATTTATACCCTGCCATATCACATCTTCCAAAATAGGTTCTTCTTCTCTTAGATGTGTTTCCACTACTGCTAATACTTCAAGTTCTTCATCCAATTGCTTTGTTTAATTCCAGCCACTTTTCTGGTCTCCTACCACCTTGCATATTCAAAAACCCAATTTTAACAATTTCTTCTTTCCTAACTACTCTTTTATAAATTCTTTTGATTCTTTTTTCTCCATTATGTTTATAAAAAACTTTCTTACCATTAATCTTACAGATCCATTCCCTCTCCACATCTACATTTATATCTAAATTAACCATCTTTTGCTTATTTCTTATATCCCATCCATTCTTCTTTTTGATAATATTATAATTGCATCTGTTTGGCAGTGGCATCTGGTGAGCAGCGATGATTTATACTCACGTAAATATCTTTAAAAAAAAAAATGATGTAGAATGCATTGGAGCTCCTAATGTTCCCTTTAGATAATGTGTAAATCCCCCTCCCCCATCTAAATCTTAAAACTTTACCAATGTGAGAATAAATAATTAAACGTGATAAAAGCAATAAAAGTTTTTAATATTTGGAAATTACATAAGAACAAACAAAAACTCCTTTCTTTATAAATAAGTGAAAGATTTAAAATAATTTATAAAGAAACTACATACGTGATGATGAGAAGGATAAATAATTTAAAATAATAGCTGTAGTGACTAAATAGGCTTATATATATAAGTTGCTTTATAGAATATTAAATATGGAATTTTTTCATTTTAGTAGTAATATTTACTAAGGCTGCAACCTCAAGAATATGCGCTTAAAATGTGATAGTAGGGACTTCTACAGGTTTTAACCACAAATGAGAAGGATGTATACTATAGTTATAAATACTAAAGTATTTTGAAAAAGATGGCATGTTGAAAAAAATAAATTTGAATAAGCAGAGAAATGAGTACATGTTATAAGTTATTGTAATAAAGAAAAAAAGAGGACTAATGATAGGGGGGGGGTCTAGTTTGAAATGACATAAAGATATATTGGGGGGAGGGAGATTGTAATGAATATTAAGAAAAAGAAAAATTAGATATTCTTAAAATAGAAAAATATTAATCAAGTATACATGAAATCTGTCTTTTGACAGACAAATAATCAAATGGTCAGTTGTTAAAAAGGCTTGTAATGTTTTGGAAGTGACTGTTTTGAGTTTTGATTCGGACTCTAGAATCAATCACTTTAATGTGCACCAATTATTCAATCTTCTAGATACAATACGGATTTGTTATTATTATTTTTTGAAACTAATGGATTCCATAATGACATTTTAAAATTCAATTTATATTTATAAAATAAGAAATATTAATAATATTTCTAAAATGTAATTTTCATTGCAAGATTCCCATATTAGAGAGAGATTGTTTTTTATGGAAGGGTGCTATCATAAACATATGATCGAAGACATGTAGATGTATGATTCACAACACACATTTTATTGACCCAGATCACATTCTGTTACACATATTTTTATCATTCTTCAATATATATATATAGAAAGTGAATTACTACTCAGAAATATTATTCATTAGGTGGATAATCTAATCTAATAAATGACTAATAAAAATTATTAAGGAAATATTAATATTTAAATGTTTTTTTGAAATATTTTTTTTTATGATTAAATTATCAAGAGTTTATAAATAAAATGTATTTAACAAAGTTGTTAACGTAAGCACACACATATGTAGTAATAATAGCGATATAATTTGTACATTTAACCACTAATATTTTAATAATTATAAATGTATATAAAATACAATTTCATAAAATAATATAATAAATCTAGTTTATATATAAAACAGGCAAAATTCTCCATATAGTAGTGCCACTCAGTGCAAGCCAGAGTAATCAATGGATGCAAGAAGGTTTATGCATAAAATCCCTATCTAGTGTCTATTCATCCAATATCCCCAGGTTAGTTTCTAGCTTGGGGCTTTTATCAGTGAGGAGCCTTGGATCTGAGACCACTGCATCTAGATCTTAGGATCTAATGCAACCCTCCAACAGCCAGTCACCTTTTATTTCTATTTAACTACAAAAACTATGAGTCTAAAATTGAAAACATAATAATATTTTCAATCCAAACCTTCTTGCATCCATTGATTACTCTGACTTGCACTGAGTGGCACTACTGTAGAGAAAGTTTTGCCTGTTTTAACAGCTTGAGCAATCATAAGAAATGGTGATTGTGTGATGTCTATTTTATATATATAATCAATATTAATTTTATGAATATTAATATTTGTTTATACTATTTGAATGGATCTAACAATATGTTAGCCCTATTACATTTGTGTAAATCTCTTTAAAAATAAGTATGGGTGTGCTTATTATAGTCTACTCATTTATCTACATGTAAACTATATTCTTTCTAAATATGTGCCCATTTTATATGCTCTTTTCAAATTATATAACCACGTATGTGTATGATTAAAGTGTAATAGATTCTCATAGAAAAGTTGTCATAATCATAACTTTGGGTTCAAATCCAACCCAAGTGAACTTTGGAAATTTTTTTAGAACTAGGCTTAGAATTTTTTTTTTTTTTTTTCAAATAGCTGACATATGCTTATTCACTATTCATTGGTAAATAAGTATCTAGTCGTTATTAGCTAGAGTTTAATGTTTCAGTTTAATCTGCGTTGGTCATATGAATACTAATATGCTAATGATAAACTCATGATTGTAATATGATATAGAGTGCGTCAAACATAGTATGATGTCATATTTGTTTGACTGCTAATCCCATGGTTCCGCTTTATATAATCAAAGTAAAATTAATATTTTGATGATTCCCAGATTAAATCAAATATAATAAGTAAATATAAAATTAATATTTTGAACTTTGTTTACTACTGATGATAGAAATATTAGTATTATAAATTTATTTATATTTTTCAGACTGATAATGATTTTATCACATTCAAAATAAAATCACAAAAATGAAAAAGTTTTGCAAATTTATCCTACTCCAGCGCCATCTACTGCATGCTTAAATTATCAATTTTGCATTATAAGTGAATACCAAGATATAAAGCTGAAACTAAGTAGCTGACTGTAAATTAAAATGAAGAGAATCATTTTTGAAAGCATATGAGAAAGTCATGTGATCTTGTTGCATTTGCCCCCCGCTGATCTCTATATATGAAAACATCATCAAAAATGATATAGTCGAAATAAAAAATCTATTATTTAAGTTTTACAATTTTTTTATTTAATGACAATAAAGTTTTAAAACTGAAATAAAAAATAAAAAAATGTTAAAAGTTTTTATTTTTTTAATACAAGATTGGATTATAAAATATTACTTAAGAAAAAGAATTTTTTTTTTTTTTTAGGCAACATTGAAATCTTTTAATTTATTTATTTTTAACAGTTATTAAATTTTTAATATACTATTATACTTAAGTTTACTCGAAAAATATTAAGCAAAATATAATAGAAATAGAAGAAAAGCAGAAAGAAATCTAAAGAATAAAATAAGTAATATATAGTTTTTTCCACATGGGTTTCATATTGCAATAATAGCATATCCAACTGCTATGACTTGGATTTAAATCCAGCTAGATAAAATTTAAATTTTTTTTAGATTTTAATCATGCCTTGAAATTTTTTTTTAAGTAGCTAGCCCATTCCCTTACCCAATTAACTATGTAATGTTATTGCTCAACGACTCATCATCCAAAGTCTTCTTCAATGATTCTCTGAGATAACCTGTTGGAAATCCTTTGCAATAGATTTTTAAAGTCTGCTATACTTTAAGTTGTGATGGAAAATCTCATGGTATTATTTAGTTCATCTGACTGCAATTATGGAACTTAAAACATTTTTTTCTAATAACTGAGGATTTTTGAATAAGTTTATGTTTTGTTTTTTGCATCATTTCTCCCTGAAAAATCAGAATGATCTATTATGTATTTGCATTTTCATTTTGTTTGTGAATTCTCAAACATCTTCAATAGAACTCTATTTTAAAAGCTTTTTCATTATCCAACCAAATTAATGTTTTAAAAATGCTATCTAGCTATTCTTAAATAAAGATTACAATATGAATAAAAAAACTCTCATCATGAAAATATATTCTCCTTGGCTATTCTTTTAAATAACATTTTGGAGAAGCGTTTGTCATTTGAATCAAAATAAAATACATAGATATATTTATAAATAAAATGTATTCAAAAAGTTATTTGTTACATTCAATTGAAATGAAAGAAGATCTGGATTAGGCAATTGTACAGTATGTCAATGCATTTAGATTAGTAGCTTTAAATTTTTCCATCAGTAATAGCAATGTGTAATGAGTTACATACACTAAAGTTGTAATATCTATTTTCACTTAATGATTTACTTGAGGATGTTCAATCTTAGATAATTAAGGGCAGCATAAAAAAAAATATTTGAAGGTCACATCCAGAATAAATATAGTGTATATGCTAAATTATTTGGAGGGTCTTATTATTAATCACATTTACCAAATACACTAAAATTTCATAAGTAAACTCACAGTGCTTACAAATGTTTTCATTTAGACAGTGACAATAATTACTTCATTTTAATGACAACTTTGCAGTAATTCAATGAACAACTGTATTTTGATTTAATCACTTTCAATGTTGAAAAAGTGCTTTCACAAAGATATGTGTTCCTGAACACTGAGTACATCTTGAATCCAAAGTTTTTCAATTTTGGGTCTTGGTAGTAATTTAAATAAATCTTCTCCTTTTTCACTTTTGTAAGTATAAAAAGTATATGACTGCAAATCATGCAATTCCAGCTGAAAATCAAATCTCACATTTTCAATAATGGCAATGAAAGATTGATAAAAAATTTGAAACATCTTTTTCAATTTCCTTAAAATCAAATTGCATAAGTTATAAATGATGCTCCCTCAAAATTCTTCATTTTTTCAAAATGTTCTTTACAATATAGAAAAAAGATAAAAATATTATTACTAGCCAATGTTGATTTTAAAAGCTTCAATTTACTTTTAAAGCCATTCAATGTACTTATAAGCATATTCTATTGCTTGCCCTGCAACTTCAAATTTAACTCATTCAAATAGTTAACTATACCTTTTTAAAATGTAAAATCTGATAAAAATATGGATTTGGTATTTGATTTTCAAGTTCTGTTGTGTCAGACTATGTTATTTTTAAAAACTATGATATTTTTTTTTTCTAAATGGCAAAAAAGTGTTCCAAACATTTTCCAGCACCCAACCAGAGAATTTCAGAGCAGAGAAGCAAATCACCATATGCAGCATCAATTTTACTCATGAAATAGTCAAATTTTTAATAATTAAGAGATCTATTACAACCTCATATAATATTAGTTATTTTTACAACTACTTTTATATCATTGACTTGGCACAGAGATTTTTTACAGAGTGCTTCTTGATGAATTATGGAACGAATTATAGGACAGTTAATATTCTGTTTCAATAGTCCACAAAAGCCTATTTCAATTACTGTTATAGTTTTGTCCTGTCTGCTACAATGCATAAACATTTATTGAATCATCCATAGTTCATATCACAGTTTGGAACTGCTTTGAAAATATCAATTATCTTTAATAGTCTCATATAAAGATATAATACTGATCATTTCTTTATTAATAGTAAAGTCTTCCTGATAGTTTGGATACAAATTAAAAGTTGATTTACCTGTGTTTGATCTGTGCTTTCAACGAGATACAATGACGTATTGATCTGACAGTCTGATGAGATAATGCAACTGTTTCAAACTTCTCTGCTCATTAAATTATTTTATCATTTCAATTGCATTATTTTTTCACTGTCATATCACTAAAGGCAAAATTTTAGCTTCTGTTAACTCCAATGCTACTTTGTGCAAAACAGGAAGATTAGAATTTTGTGCAATGTTTACTTTTGCAAAAAAAAACTTGTTTGTGTTAAAGGAGTGTTGATGAGTTTATAGTGAAATACATCAATTTCTTATATTCTTCAATAATATTTTTTGATTCTCTAATATTCATCTCATATTTTTTACTGTGTGATGTGGGTACTGTTATTTCATATTATATTCCTTAAGTACTGACAAAACATGCATGCAAATAAGACATTAGATTTTATTCTTATTGCTAGTAATCAAATAGTGTGATTCCCATCTGCTTTGATACATTCACTGTTCATCTTAAATGTTTTGTTTCTTGCCAAATATTGTTGTTTGACAATAATAATAAAATGTATTGCATAGCAGTAGATTGCTAAAGATAACACGGAAGCAAATCATAATACATATTTAATCATTTGATCTGCAATAACAATACATCCCGATAGCTGAACAAAAGGATAACGGAGAATAAGATACAGTACAAATGGTGAGAGTGATTTACACATGATAAGAGTCCCAAATATGTAATGAAGATGTTAATTGAAAATTATATAAAATGAACAATTAAAAAAAAAACGTTTGGTTTCAAAGAAAGGGATTTTAAAACTAAGGTTTTTATTTTTGCAAAATAAAAATTGCAAACGAACGATATTATTATATAAATTTCTCATACATCCAAGCCGTCTTATATTTACGATCGACAATGGGTTATTGTTTTAAAATAAATAATTTTAAAACTTTTTATTTTTGCAAATCAAACAATTATAACCCAGTATATGTTTTGGAAGTAGCATTAATTTAAACATTTCGTTTTTCCAACTTTTTTTTTTACATTGTCTCTGATATTATTTGAGCACTACATTGAAACATTAATTGGTTTCGTGCTTTTTAATATGTTAGAAAAAAGAAAAATTAATAAGAATTTACAAAAATAGAAATTAGTTTATGTGAAGGATAGAAAAAAAAAAAAGCAATTAGGGACTATAAAAAGATGATAAAAAAATTATTAATTGCCTATCTTATAAATAGTGACAAAAATATTCGTTGAAAAAAAAACCCTGGTAAAAGTAGAAATGAACGAAGAAATATGAAATTAAAGAAAAATATTAATAATAGAGGATACAATAAAAAAGAATGATGTTTGCATTTTTTATAGGAACATAGACTAACCACACCTGAGTACAAAAAAAAAATATATATATTTTATAATAATTGGTTTTTAAAAAATCAACTTAAATTGTGAATATTCAAATGATAAATTACTAGAAGTTCAATAAACTATTTTGAGTGCTAATTTCATTGCAAAAAAAGAAGCAAAAAATTCCTCGATTTTTTTAAACAAAGAAATCATAATTTTAAAAAATTAAAATATTTTAAATTCACGAGTGCTAAGATGTGTTTATCAAAAAAAATTGCATTTGTTTGTGTTTTTCATTGTATCCAGATTAGTTTATAGCGTTGTTAATAAAATATTTTGTTTTAAATATAATTCATCAAAACAAAAGATAATTTTTCATTGGAACAAAATCAGAAAAACTTTTATGGATTTAAAAAAATCAATTAAACATAGATATTTATTTTGTACTACTCTCCAAATATTGAAACTAATGTTTAATTTATAATAATAAAAAAATAGTGTCAAGCGTTGTTAGCCGAGGTGTCAGTGCAGCCATCTTGCAAGCAAGCAGTTGGTTGCAGACGGTTGTTGCGGGTTCACCTCCTGGCCGATGCTATGATATATGGGGGGAAAAATAGTGTTGATGATTATCACCATTTTCAATTATTAGTGATTCACTGCAGGTTGAAATCTCTCCAACTGTAATCCAGTTTCTTTCATCCATAACTTCTCTTATCTTTATAAATCTAAAAAAACCCTTTATCTCATCATTTATCTTACATTTGTTGTTGTTTTTCTAAGACTTGTACAATATTTTGTAATTCAATTTAAAACTATTTTTTCATCTATTGATTTTTTTTATTTAGAAATATATCTAGTACAGTTTCATTTTATTCTTTTAATTTCTTCAAAGATATCAATGGGTCAAACATCAGTGGCCAAGTGGTCAGCACAATTGCCTTACAAGCAATTGTCCGGCCAATGCTTTGACACATGAAAAAAAAAGATATCAATACTATTTGTTTATTATTACAGCTATGTATTTCACTCTTGATCTCTCCTTGACATTCCCAACATATGATTATTCATACTTTAGACTGTGGACTAATGTCTCTGTACTGTGCCTCTTTTAAACATCTAAGTTTCACATCCATATACAAGAACTGGTAAAATACATCTATTTAAAACATTTCTTTTCAAATATATAGAAATACTTCCTTTTAATATTAATTTATTTATAACAAAAACACATGATCCCAATTTAATTCTATGATTAAGTTATCCCTTATGCTTCAATCTATATTAATAATCTCGTTAAGATATTTATAGCTGTCAACTTTTTCAAATTCAAGATTATCAATCTTATTTTTGTCTTCTGTGAAAAATCATTGAACATTACTTTAAATCTTTTTAGCATTTATGTTTTTTAGTCCCATTATCTTGCATTTATCGGATAAAACATTTGTAACATTTACTAAAGCTATAAAAGTATTATTTGCAAAGATATCCACATTGTCTGTAAAATATAGGTAATTTAAATAATATCTATTCATTTTTATTCCTTTAGTTATCCATTTTAATTTACAATACACTTCCCACAAAGCTGATATAAAAGAAAAATACAATCTAAACCCTGTTGTTATATTTACATCAGAATAATCTCTATGGAAATGCTTTTTAATTCAAATAATTTTTATAGTCTACAATTCTAAGGTATTTTATCAACTGAGTGTTTTTATAACATCTCTTATAATGTGGATATAATTTGTATAATATATTAAAATATCTGTGCTCTTCATTACTGTTTTACAATGCTTTAATTACAATCCATTATGACAGTTTCAATTGCCCCAGCAATCTTCTTCAGAACTATAACATAATACAAATATATGAATATACATGAACATATAATTTTATATTTTATACATATATCTTAGAATCATTAATACCTTCTATAGTCATATATATATATTCTATTTTTATTTTACTCTTATTACTCTTTTAAATATTTAACTTTATATCTTTTATACTTTACATTATTATTAATTTTATTAACATCCAATATTTACATCATTACTATTTATTTTAACATTTAATATTTATAATTTATTTTAATCTATATTATTATTATTTTTAACACATTTTTACCCACCTTTCACTTCTATCTCCAAATCTCAATTGCTAAATTCAAACTTTAAATTTTACAGTTATACTGTTAAAGCTCTCTCTTTAAATTCTACATTTATACTTTTAGTAGCTCCCTCTTCGTATTTTTTATATAATTAAATCCTTTTTATTTTATATATCAAAAAAATTTTCAGGTCCAAATTTCTATTTAATACTGTCTTAAATATAAATAATCTCTTTTATTTTTCTATCCCTTTTATTGTTTATATCCTTATACAATCCTTTTCAAACTCATGCCCTGTTTCTAATTTATGTAAATATATTGGTGACTTTTTATTATACTTATGTTGCAATAGTCTTCTATACATTGAATTTTTTGTTACTCCTATATAATTCACTGTGCAAAATTTATTTTTAGCTTTAACTTGTTCTTTTGTTGATTTGGATTTGAAATTCAGTGTAAATTGGTTCTTATTTAGAACTCATAATAGTCAGATTTATATTTTTTAATATCTTTTAAATAACCTTTCTTCAAAATCAATATAGGTATTGGTATAAAATATTGCTACAATTTCTATATTTCTTCATCGGATTTCATTAATTTCTAAAACTTTTTTCTTCTTTATAGATTCAATAGAATGTCTGACTTCTTTATTTAAAATCTTTGGCAAGTCAGATGTTACAGGAGTTTTTTTATTTTATACATTTTCTAATAGTCTTCCACACATTTCATGATTTTTCTTTTATAATATTTATTCTTATTATTACTGAAATAATTTTTCTTTCTCTATCAAGATACTGTTTTATATTTTTAAGTCTTTTATTTTTATTCTTTTTTATCATTTCTATTCACAGTAATATTTTCTTTTATTATAATTAACTACTTTTTATATTTTTCAGAATTCCAAATATTCAATTCTTTTTAATAGATCATTTTTGAATATCTTTATATTCCTTCATTTTCTTTATACTTTTTGAAAACTTAAAAGAGAATAATTTATTTTTTGTGCCAGCTATCTATATAGCAATTCTTAAGAGAATATTTCTTGTTTTGATTTATCTCATTCAATTTTAAACTATCAGTTAATATTTTAAAGTGTTTTGATTTATCTCATTCAATTTTAAACTAACAGTTAATATTTTAAAGTGATTTGCAAGTTCTTATTTAAACTCATTTGAACATTTTTTAAAATTTAGCAATATTAACTGTTAATATTAAGATAAAATTGGACCAATAGTAATGCTTTTCATAGGTAAGATCAGTAATGTTAGATCTAAAAGTATTTCTCATGTCAGGAGCAAGTTTTAAATAAATAAAATGTTTGGAGCAACTGTATATCAAAAGGCTTCAAACTTCTTAGAGCATTTCCAATACACAATTATTAGTAACCAGTTCTATACCCAATCATGTGGGACAAAAAGTATTCCCCTTGGATTCAAGTCATTGGGACTTTTTACAATAAATGTATCAATAACCAATCTACATACAGTAGTAGTATGTCATATTATGCAGAATTAGTTGTTGTTTTCACAAAATAAGATACCAATGTGAGATACAAATACTAAAATACTTTCAATTACTAATTCTTCATATCTTTATAAGAGTAGCAATACATTAAGGAATCTAAATTATGTCATACACAATAACCAGTATATTTTCATTGCATCAGTACAATGCTTATAATAGATAAAAGATGAAAATATTAAATTCATAAAATAAAAATAATTTTTATTAAACAGGCAAACTCTCCATACAGTAGTGCCACTCAGTGCAAGCCAGAGTAATCAATGGATGCCAAGCATAAGAAATGATGATCATGTAAAAAATAATTTTTATTACAAATTTTTTATTATTTTAATTGTAAACATTTTTATTTAAATATTACACTCCTAGTATAAAAAGGAAATATATATTAATATTGTTTTAACAATAAAATTAAATTTATAACATTTCTATAGTTAAAGTGACAACTTTTTTTTTAAATTTGTGATATTATATAATTAAAATTATGATATATGTAAGTTAAAAATATCATTTAGTGTGTAAAAATACATTTTTTTAAAATTTAAAAATAATTTCAATTACATGGTTGATTAAAAATGTATTAGCTAAAAATGTTACTGATTAAATATGGAATTATTAAATGAATTTAAAAATATTTGATAGTGACATTTAAAATAACTTTTTATTAATTAAAGCATAGGAAATAAAAGTTATTTTAAAGTGTACGTTTTGATTATGACTGTTTTTTAAATGTATTTCCTTTCTATTTTTCTAAAATATTATTGTCATTTTTCTAATATAATAAATAATTGCTGAATCATCAATAAGGAAGTGAGTTAATAAAAAAAACAATTGAATTAATAATGTTTTTAAAATTATAAATTTATAATTAGGGATTCTACATATCAGTTAGTTTGTTTTTATATTGTCCAGAAAAAAAAATTAAACTAGAGATGATAAAATGAGTGGTGTATGGATAGATGCTTTACTATTACTATTTACATTTTAATTTTGAATAAAAGGGATTTGCACTCTTAATAAATTGAAAATTTTTGTGAGTATTAATATATAGAAAGAAATTAATTGATGTAAAGTGAATAAAGAAACATCTTCATATTCTCAAATCTAAGACACTTTAGTTTAGCCTAAATAACTGAATTTAGATACAAAAGATAAGATGGCTGCTCTTATCTTTTCAAAAGTCTCTATCTTGTGCTTTGGTTTGAGGATATCCTTAGAATTCAATAATGCATTGCTAAGCTGCTTAGGGTGTAAATCCTTTGTTTAAGTTACATATGATCTCTGTGTTAGCAAATCTAATTGAGTATTACATAATTTTTAATAATTCATAATATTAACACTTAATAAATTGAAAAATTTCATGAGCATTAGTATACAGAAAGAAACTAAATGATGGGAAATGGATAAAGGAATATTTTTATGCTTTCAGACTAATATGCTTTAGATTGGCCTACATACATGAATTAAGTACAAAAGATAAGACAGACACTCTTATCTTTTCAAAAGTCTCTCTATCTTGTGCTTTGGTTTGAGAGTATCCTCAGTGCTCAACAAGACTTGTTGAGTGAGCTACTGCAATAACATTACAGTACATGTGTTTAAGATGTAAATCCCTTCTGTTTAAATTACATACAATTTCTGTGCTAGTAAATAAAATTGAATATTGCATATTTACATTTTAATAAATACTTGATTTTTTGAGAATGCATCTTATAAAATGCTCTTTGATTTGTCAAAAAAAATGCAAACAAAATTTTGACTAATATCAATTGTTCCTTGCCTGCTTCTTTAGTTCTTAAATTTGAATAGCCAATTACTCTAGTATGTACTGAGTAGCAATACATATGGAATAAAAAATGGATTCCAGAAGGCTTGTGCATAAAATCCCCATTTAGTGCCGCCTATTCATCCAATATCCCCAGACTAGTTTTTGGCTTGTGACCTTTGTCAGTGAGGAGCCTTGGATTTGAGAGCACTGCACCTAGATCTTAGGATCTAATGCAATTCTCCAGCAGTCATCTTTTATCTCTACTTAACTACAAAACTATGAATTGAAAACACTATAATATTTTCAATCCAAGCTCATCAGCTTATATAATCATATAGGTCTGAACTCAGTTCAGTACCTATACATTTTGGTATCTTTGGTTCTTTAATAACCATAGCCACCACTATCCTATTTATTAGGCAGGATTGGTTTTAAGACAATAGACATCACATGATCAGCATTTCTTATAGTTGCTTTTAACTGTTACTAAAACAGGCAAAACTTTACATACGTATTGCTACTCAGTGTAAGCCAGAGTAATCAATGGATGCCAGAAGGCTTGTGCATAAAATCCCCACTTAGTATCTATTCATCCAATATCCCCAGACTAGTTTCTGACTTGTGACCTTCATCAGTGAAGTGCCTTGGATCTGAGAGCATTGAGTGGCAATACGTATAGAGAGTTTTGCCTGTTTTAATAACAGTTAAGAGCAAGCATAAGAAATGGTGATCATGTGATGTTTGTTGGCTTAAAGCCAATCCTGCCTAATAGGATAGTGATGGCTATGGTTATTAAAAAGCAAAGACACCAAAATGTTTAGGCACTGAACTGAATTCAGACCTATATGACTATATAAGCTGATGAGCTTGGATTGAAAATATTATAGTGTTTTCAATTTAAGTCTCATAGTTTTGTAGTTAAGTAGAAATAAAAGGTGGCTGCTGGATGGTTGCATTCAATCCTAAGATCTAGGTGCATGGCTCTCAAATCCAAGGCTCCTCACTGATGAAGGCCATAAGCCAGAAACTAGTCTGGGGATATTGAATGAGTAGGCACTAGATGGGGATTTTATGCACAAGCCTTCTGGCATCCACTGATTACTCTGGCTTGCACTGAGTGGCAATATGTATAGAGAGTTTTGCCTATTTTTAACATTTGTAGTTGGAGAATAAAAATACTGGATATACAGCAAAAAAAAAAAAGGGGGGGGGGAATAATAATTAGTGAAGTAGCTCAATTTTATAGTTTAAACTCCAAAAAAACCTAGGCTTCTCAAATTTTTTCCACTTGCAACCCTTTTACTGAGCAAATATTTTTGTCACTCTGGGTATAGAGGTATATAAACTAGGAATAGAAATTAAAATATTTGCTGATAATAAATCATAAAGAAAATTTATTTGAAAACCAATTCTTTGGTGTATATATGAATATAACTTTACCATTCATTAAAGACAAAGGCAAATACTTATACTAATGAAATGGGTGTGCTTGTTTACTTTTACATATAGAATTAAATCTTGGATGAATATTTGATGTACTGCAGGGCTTAGAGCTTCTTCAACGTTTTGCAGAGTTGATTGATTTTTTCACTATCATAAAATCACAGACACAATATACTTGTAGTACTGCCAAACTCGTGAATCCAGAAATTTTTTAGTTTGCTAAAATTCCTGCCGCCCAAAATTTAATTATATAACCCCATATGGGGTCACGATCCATACTTTGAAAAACCCTGTCTTAAACGAATACTGTGGTGATCGTTCAATGGAGATATTTATTTGTTTAGATGTAAAAATTAGTATAAAAGTCTTGAAGCAGTTTTGACTTACAATAGGATAGTCTTGATTAATGATGATTATTACTTGGTATTGTATCTATGTAATTATTATATTTCAATATGTATTTACATATAATCAGTTATGTTAAATTTAGAAATTAAAATTATTCTACTGTAATTAATAAAATTTAAAAAAAGGAAAAGTTTATTTTCTGTTTAATTTGAAATGCCTTAATTATTTTTAACTGTGGAAAATTTCCAATGATTAAGATTTTTTAAATGCTTATTGTCATGACAATATCAAAAATACCAGTCACTATTTTAGACAAAGCTTCGACTTAATTAATTTTTTTTTTCAGTGCAATAACGAAAACAAAAATGCATTCACCCATTTTAAACTTAAAAATTAAGCCTGAAATGAAAAATTAGGGTTATTGACTTTATAAATGTAAATCATACTGAATAGTATAATACTTTAAACATAGTTTAGATAAAAGTTACACTTTCAATCTATTTCTTCTCAAAATAGCTACTATGGATATAATTGCAGTAAATATATATTGACAGAATTTGGTGGACTTTTTTGATTGTGTATATTTGAGTATATATGCTTCCTAATGTTTTGGACAATTTAGCCAGATTTAAATGTTTATATCTATTGAGATATGTGAAGGTAAAGCAATCTTTTTAAAATTCACTGCAGGTAAATGAATTCTCCAACAGCAAACAACTTTGCCAGTTGTTCTGGAAAGTTTCAAATTTTTTAAATTTCTAACTAAGAATAACTAAATATCATTTTCCGGATCAGTATTTGTTGATTAGTTGGATAGATTATGATCAGGACACATAAAAGAAAACTTCTAAATTTTATTGGAAACTGAAAAAAAAAAGTTTTATCTAGTTAAAATGTAATCACTGATTACAAGACATAACAAAAAAATGTAGTACCACTATACAATTATTGCTTTTGCTTTATACTAGTACCTATACAATTTACTTTTCTTTTTTCAATAATCCTTGTTAAATGAATGTATCTTTCAACTTTACTTTTTTTTTTTCTATTTTTGTCCTTTTTTCTGTTTTATTTAATATGTTATTTTATTAATGCTTATATTGTCATTAATGATGTTTTAGACAGTTGTCATAAATGTTTGTACAGTAAAACATTATTTAAATCATGAAACATCACATGATCACCATTTCTTATGCTTATACAAGCTGTTTTCATAGAGACTAACTTTCCATACAGTAGCACCACCAGTGCAAGCCTGAGTAATCAATGGATGCAAGAAGGTTTGTGCGTAAAATCCCTATCTAGTGTCTAATCATCCAATATTCCTAGACTAGTTTCAAGCTTGTAGCTTTCATCAGTGAGGAGCCTTGGATCTGACAGCACTGCACCCAGATCAAGTCTGGCTTGCACTGGTGGCGCTACTGTATGGAGAGTTTAATCTCTGTGTAAAACATCATTTCTAATTAATACTATATAGAGAATTATACGATTAGAAAGAATGGCATTTACATGATAACTAGGAGCTGATAACATCTTGATGGTACCTAGCTTGTGTGTGTGTGCATGAATGTGTGAATTCATAAAACATTTCTTAACAGTCAACTACTGCAAAGTTCATTGGACATTGGAAAGAGGTTAATGAATAATCAAACATTACTCTAACAACTTATGAACTGTTAAAAAGTAAAAGTTGAGTATTTTTCATTCATTTTTAACCCTCTAGATAATAATAGTGAAATGCTTGTTTTCGGATCAATAAGCGAAATGATAACCAAATTGCCTTTGGGTTGTTGCTGAAAGAAAAATCCTATACCTATTTAGGATCCATCTGTGACCCAGATTTATGTGCTATCCATTAAACTTTGTGACCCTTATATATGTATCAAACTATATTTAAATATTAAGAACAGATTGCTCATGACCTCAACTTTTAAGAACTGCAAAGTTTATTGTCTTTTATATCTACTATCAGACGATTACATCATCTTGCATTTCAGGTGGTGGCAAATCTTTTTATATGTGTGTGCGAAAAATTTCCGAAAACTATTTATTGAATGACTGGCCTTAAATCAAAATATAAACAATTTAATTATTGCAGTTTTTTAAAAGTTTATAAAACAAAATAATAGCATTAATAATCAAACAAAATTTCTTAATAAGCTAAATGCAATTAAAGGATATTTATTTAGAAGGACACAAGTTGAATAAAATGTAATAATAAAAAATTATTAGTAATTAAAACAAAATTTTGGAAATAAACATATAAAATCAACATAAATAGATATAATTTAATGAGATTTTTTCCGTTGTACATTGGATGTCAAATATTTTATATCCGATTTATATTTTGTCATTTTTAATAATGTACATGCTGAACTACATTCATCTATCATTCTATTTCTTGAACTATCTTAAATTAAATTCCTTTCTGAAAACAATGATTCACATGCATATATAGAAGAGAAAATTGTTAATATAATTGTCACTAATTTTTTTAAACAATTAAATATTTCAGGAATAGCATTCCAGGCAGTCAATAGTTGTTCCTCTTCAGCATTCTTTTTACATATGTCCAATAATCGATCATTTTCCATTGTTTCTAATTCATTCCTCAGATCAACAAATTTCTGTTTTCATATAGAACTGGATTGAAAATCGACTTATTGCATTTCCATATCTTTCAAATTAAGCCACTCAAAAATTTCTAACTTGAGACTATCCATTGATGTTACGTCTGGGTATAAAATAAAATTTTTGATATTTCTGAAAATTGTCTGAACTGTGTAAATCTTAAAAAAAATTAATCAATTATTGATTGAATAACAGCACAAAAGCCTTGTGTCAATTTTACTTGATCTGGTTTCTCATAAGATTCTAAATCAGTCAAGAACTTTTTTAGATTTGGAAAATATTTGAAGGTGTAAGAAATAACATCACATTTGAAAATTTGTATTTTAACTTCAAATGCTTTGTTCAAATCAAATATGATAACAATTGTCTTATTATGCTCTTGCAGTTTCACACTTAATTCATTTAGATGTGAACACATCTCAGTAAAAAACATTAATTTTGAAAGCCATTCAACATCCATTAATTCATTATATTTTTCAATGATTTTCTCACTATGTAACTAATTTCTTTTAAACATTCAATGAATCTTTGAAAAACTTTTCCTCAACCATCAAACAGTGTTGTACATAAGTAAACCATAGTACACTGAGTTTATCCCACTCAATGTGTAGATATAAAATTGATTAACTTTATTACAACATACATAATATCATCCAGTGACTTAAAGCTGGTCTTCGTGCATAAAACCTGCTGATGTATAATGCAATGAAAATCCAAAATTGAATGTCCAATATGGTTGATAATAAAATGAGAAAACTATTTTTTTTCCAGTCATAAGCACCATCTGTAGTTACTGATACAATTTTGACAACATCTACATTGCAAATATCTATTCCTTTTTTTTGTTGTTACTAATGAGTTTAAACTCATCAATTCTTCTTTGATATTATTCCCAACACAGTAGCAAATAAAAATAGCCATACAAGTGATCTATTTATGTCTGTACTTTCATCAAGGCAGAGAGAAATTAAACTAGATTTTATATTTCTTTTTTGTTGGTAAGTTATATTGTTAGCCATTTGCAGGATTCTATCTTTAACTATATTTCTAGCCAATGATAAATCTTTTATGCTCTGAGTATTTTTTGCTTTGTTTTCAATATCTTCAAAAAGAACTGGTGCACATTTCATCCAAGCTTCTTTCATATATTCTCCATCATTAAAAGATTTTCCATATTTGGCAATTACATTTGAAATTAAAAAAAACTAGCAGCAGTTATATTTGAAGGGGATTTTCAATAAATTTTATTATAGATGTTGATTGAATATTTATATTTTTAAATATTTGGGTAATATAGTCTTTTTGTTCATCTACTTTTTTCAGAGAGCGATTTATGATTAGTCTCATAATGCCATTTTACTGATGATGTTCTCAATACAACTGTTCCAGAATATAAAACACATACTATCCTAGTGCCTTTGTTAATCATTCCATACTCATCAGTTTGCTAATTTTGAAATTCTTTACTGCTTGATAATTTTTGTTTTCACTAATCATATTAATATAATGGTAACAAATTTATTTAAAAGTAAATTGAAATGAGTTTTAATAATTTTATAAATAAAATATTTATCATTTCACTTTTACAGCAAAACTTCAAGCAAAAAAAAAAGTTATTTGATGGCATTGATTGTCCATTTTATTCCTTTGATTGTGATTTTGATTACATTAAAAAAATGAATGGTGTCAACATGTTTAGATGAAAACAGATTAAGAACAGAAAACCAATTGATTACTTTTACTTTACATTTGAAAAAACTTACTTCAAAGAGTTATAAAATATTTTATTGAGTTTACATTCTAGTTTTATTGGAATCATTTGACAGGTCTATAAAATATGATATCACAATACACTGTTACCACTTTATTTGACTTAAAAATATAATTTATTGCTTCTAATTAGAGTTCAATTGTAAATTGAATTCTAATATAATATTATATTTATTAATTTTACCTTTACTTTTCAGTAAATTTTTATTAGTACAGATTTTAGCAACAAACAAAATATTGAAGAAAATTATGATATATAAATAGTTAAGGTGCCAGTAAAAAATTCAAACATTCCATCTCTGGCATACATGCCATAGGTTGACCAATCACTGGTATAGATAATATACATATATTTAAATATTATATATATATATATATATTGTACCAGGTTCGAATATGTGTCTTTCGAAACACCAGCCTCTTAGGCAGAGAAGAACATATTCGGAGAATATGTATGCCCAAATGATAGCTATAAAATATATAACTAGCATTACATTTCCAGGTTATAACTTCTTCTTGACTGTTGAGTTCAACACCACGGTCAAAGCCCTTTTTTTTGTTTGTGTGTAAACACGGGCGCCAGTTATCTATTCAAGAATGAATAAATAACACACTTTGAGCAATGGCCACTAACTCAACGCCTAAATATCCATGACTAGCTCAGATATTTGTAATAACTAACAGATTATACATAATTAATGGTGAAAGAATTAATAAAAGAATTGGTAGAAGGAATTGATAGAAGGAATTGATAAAAAGAGATTGATAAAAAGAATTGACAGACAAATAAAGTTTAATTTTAAAAACAATTTATTAACTAACATTAATTTACTAAATTTAAACAACTTTATAATTTTTTAATTAATATAACACACACACATTTTAAATTAACACATTATAATATATATCTTATGAAAAGCATAAATAATATTTGACATCAATAAATTATCTCACATTCACAAACACGCACATCAATAGTTCATTTTATGCATGCTTATAGAGTTCAAATTACTTGTCTCTGTAGGATTTACAAATTACAGCGGTGGCTACTATATATAAATGAGAATAATAAAATGTTTTATCTAGGATTTTTGGAACGTGGATGTTGCTTGTTGTTGGCTGCTTCTGATGGAGTATATCTAACCGGTTAGATTTGACGTTTCTTGAGATTTGATGCTAATCCATTGGCTTTATTCTTGAAGACAGTTGAACATTTATGGAGGATTTCTGAGCTGTTATGCAGACATTATTTCACGGGCAGGTTTTGATGATCTTGTTGGACTAAAGGTCTAAAGTAAAGCGTATATTCCCAAAAGCTGCTCAACAATGCATTTGTGTTTCTGAATACATAATATAAACTGACTGTTATCTGAACTGAAACAAGACTGTCACTGGAAACTAGGCTGAAACTGAGCATCCGATAAAAATCTGGCTATTTATATATGCGAAGTGTTTTTGTTTTAATATCATCCAGCAATGTGTGTTGTCGAAATTCATTTAGTAACTAATCCTTTGACGTGTTTTTGAAGATTGTTTAATTAGTAGTAGTCTTCATGAATGTGTTGTTTTTATATCTTTAATTAGTAGCCCACCGCTGGTGTGTTTTTTTTAAATCTTTATTTAACTTAATAGCCATCGCTGTGTTTTCCAAATGTAATTTCTTTTTAACTTTCATTTATATATTTTTAATATTATTCTAACATGCATACATTTATTTACACTCACATGCACATATATAATTTATTATAATAAGCTCAAATGAAAAGAGATTTATATTTTTTAAACTTTAAATTATTTATTTTTTACGAATACTAATTAAGGAAAACCTTACTTCCTTTTATAAAACTTTTAGTTTAACTTTCTAAAGAAAACCCCCTTCCCACTTTTAATCAATTATTTTCCAACTTTTGATAATTTTTTTAATAAAATTATATGTGCCAATATTCAATATTGGTACAATATATATATATATAGTTGTAATGGAATCATTGTATATTTAATATAGATAATTCAATTACAATAGAGTTGATATCAGACATGCCTTTGTTTATATATTTTCACTAATTTTTTATTCTGTAGAATCAATCTATTTGATTTCTTTTGCGAATGCAACAACCTAACACTGTAATCAACCACACAAGTAACTTTACAATTAAAATATTCCAGTATCAATTAAGTAAAGAAACATAAAAACAGTGATGCAATGAATAAATGAGAATGTGAACAAAGAAACAAAGAAATACCAAGAGTTAATAAAACATGGTATTTAATTAACAGAATATTAACAATACTTGATATTTTAGTTTATTTCCAAAATACATAATAATAAAAATATACATTAAATAAAATAAATAAGCCTATTATTACAAACATTTGCCAATATGTAAATTTTAAATTATAAAAACTGTAGATAATAACAATATACATTATTTAAGCAGAAGTACTTTCAATCATGTTGTAATTATTAGCAAGTGAAGTCATGTAAACAAAAAAAATAGATATGTGATTTTTCAAGAACTATGTACATCAATATTAACAGATTATCTATTTATTATTAAACCGTTTTATAAAAATTATCTCTTTAATTTTCTCTTTTTAAATGCTTTTATTGAAGTTAGAAAATTGTTTTGTTTGTTTGTTTGTAAACTTTTGAACTTTTTAAAATTAGAATAAAATTATAAAATTGATGTTTGATAGATCTAAACTCAATAAAATTGTTTAAAATATTAATGACTTTGAGATGACTCCAATGAGTGCAGCTCATTGGCTAGAATTTTAACAAATTATGACTGCATGGAAATGATAAGGCATATAAACATGTGGCATACACATTTTTTTGTCATTTCATCACCTTTCTAATGGTGTTTTTCCTGTATTTTAAAAGGAGTTTTTTTCCTTTGATTTTTTTAAACTTCATGGAAAAGAATCAATTGCAATGTTGTTTTTTTTTTGCCATAAAGAAAAATTATTATTCCAATATATATGCATAAAAGTCAGAGGGCTTAGAATTTAAGCAATCATAATTATATGAAATGGCAGAGATAATAATTTCCACCAACTGTAGCTATACAATATTTTTAATATATTTTTTATATAAATAATTTATAATGCTGTAGAATAAAGGTTTGTTTTGGGTTGTAGAATGACTGTTTGTGTTGTAATACATACATAACTCCAAATGCCTAGATCCTAGCCAATTGTAATTTTATATGAAAGTAATATTTTCTATCAGTTGCAGTATAAATATTATATATTGTAACCCTCATATCTGAGTTTACAGGCATTGCTTTTATGTGAATATTTTTCATTATTATGTATAACAAAATACTAAAAGTCATGTATATAGAATAAATTTTAAAGTGCTTTAAAAATGTTAATAAGTGTAAAACTAGAATATATAGGTTTTTTTTTTAATTTTAAAATAATATTACTATTTTAAATGAAAGAAATATAGCTGTAGAAACCAGTCACAAATGACTGATGAAAAATAAATGAGAAAAACATGGCTATAGAAAACAACAGAAACTTTCTAAAATTGCCTGCATTCCAAGAAATGGTAGGAAAAATTGTAACTCCATTGACGTGTCATTTACTGTACAGAAGTCAATAAAAATTTGTAATAATTTTTAAGTTAATACCATGCATTTTATGGGGTAGAAAACCCTCCAAGATGCTTTCCCTGATCTTTGCAGCATTGTAGCAGAATATGGAGTTGTAGGGAAATAAATGCTTTAAATTTAACCTTGATTCTTCTGATCTCTTCATCACTATTCAATGCTGAATAAATATTTTATATGTACTTGGTACAAAAGAAAAGCTAGTCATTTAAAGCGATTATTTCTTAGAAATGTATTTCTATAAATTAATCTGTGAATCTGCCTATTTTAAATGCTCATAAAAAAATTACAATGGAAATTCTTACAGGAAAACTGCCATGGAATGAACCAAAAGAAACTAAAATATTATTTTGCCAGAAGACATTAAAATTTAAGGATTAATGACCACATTCTCATATTTAGAAATACAAAATATATGAGTTCACAAAGATATTAAGATACTCAAGTAAACTTTTTATTGCTATCCTCAAAGAGTTATTGTAAGTTACAAAGATTTTTTTTCCTTCTCATGAGTGATTATCAAATAATTTTTTAATTAAAGATATATATATAAATTATTATTACTATATAATTCTATTATTTAATTAAAGTTATTGTTGTTGTTAATAATTCTGTTATTTGTCATTTCTCATCTGAATCTAAGCTGATTATTTATTTTGTTAATGTAATAAAGTATTAGGTGGAGAGGTAATGATTAAAAAATATAATTGAATTTGCATGGTTTTATGTGGGTTCAACTTGATCATTGCTTGCGACTAGTATTGACTTCTCAATTAAAAATAATTTGCATGTAGTCATTTCACCTTGTACATGGTCACCCATTAGTTATCTTTAAATTCCCCAAAATAAAAATTAATTTGCAAGTATTGCATTTTTTCCATTACCCAATTATCAAAAGAATGGTTACTATTACAATATCTATGTAAATAATGATTATGATTAAGGAACAAATTTATTTCATTATCATATCTTATTGTAAGCAGTATCTCACAAGTCTGTTTTGTATGGATCTGTATTGTATATCTTTGTCAAATATATGTACATAAGCAATTATATTTTATTTTTGCAATCTATGACTATTTTTATACTTTCATTAATATTTTATATTGCACTAAATTGGAAAAAAAATGTTATTGTTTAATTATAACTATGTGTAAAAATGTGATATACATAAAAACTTTTTAGTCTTTCATCTTGTCACTTTTTCACTTTGTTCTTTTTTTTTTTTAAGTGTCATAGCATCAGCCGGGATGCGAACCCGCAACCCGGGCAACTGCCTGCAAGTGCAAGGCAGTCGCACTGACCTCTCGACCACCAATGCAAGACTTTTCATTTTGTTCTTTTATATTATATATTAATTTTTTTGCAATTATTTTATAATTAATTTCATTTTTATAGTAAATTACAATTAATTAAAGTTCTGTTTGCATAATATCTGATATACAATACTTAATATAAAATATTATTTCTTTTTTATCTTAGAAGAAGCATATGTGCAACAAATAGCTGCACAGAAGAACAAGATCTGGGTCATCTAACAAAAATGAAACTCTTCTGTGTCTTATTTCTAATACTTTACAATTAAGAGTAAGCTATATTTTTTTTTTGCAAATTTTATAATGAATGTTATTAAGCTATCTAGAAAAGTGTCAGATTAAAATTTAACTCTCATCAAAATTAAAAAATTGTAACCTGTTAAAAAATATACATTTGTAAATGTGTTAAAATCTAATTTTTTTAAATATTTACATAATTACTATATTTTCTCAGCTTTACAATATTCCTTAACATTTTCTTTTTCTGGCTACATAAAACACTTGATATTTACTGCATTAATCCTGAAGATATTATGCAAATTATATCTCAATCCAATTGCTTAAAATTCAACATGGCATCAATTCAGTTTGAAGGAAATATAAATCATTAATACCAGACTAATCCATATGTCATATTAATCTATTTGGATGGTCACCTAGTTTTTTAGATATGAAACAGTGTAAAAAATATTGAATATTTTGACACTTCAAATTTAAAAACTCTTCTTAGAACTTTCATTGGTTTTAAATAAGGCTTGTGAGAGAGCAGTATAGAGATTTTTTCTTTCAGTTTAACCTTTTAACCGCTAATTATATTATTGGTTGTATGAGGTAAAAATCAAATCTTTTAATTGGCCAACTCACAAACTGAAGACAAAGCCTATTGTTAAAACATATTCACCTATAATATTAAATTCAACTCAGATATGTTTATAAAAAGTATATTACTAATTTTTCAGGTTATGAAAGTGAATGAAAGTTCTTTCAAAAATAAATTGCTATTTATTTATTATAAAATATTCAATTTCGGCAAATTTAAAAGCGAACGTATAAACAAAAAAAACGCTGACGTAAATGCTTTTTTTCAATTTTATGTTATGGAAAAGTAAAGATTTCTTTTTGCTAAATCTTAAATATTTTTACTAAAATCTTCAATATTTTTCGAAAATAATTTTGTTTTTTTTAGTATACCCTGTGAAAATGATTTTAATTTCCCAGAATATACTTTTTTTAAACCTTAAATCACATTCGAAATGAAAATCTCAGCGTTTTTCTTTATTTTCTTTGATCAGGCGTTTTCTTTGTTCTTTCCAGCCAATCAGAATGTCTTTTTCAGCTGAGATCTGGCTGACAGCTAATCACCGACAAGCTTCTTTCTTTGTTTATCTTTAAATGCAGTTTTATTGATTTTTTACTTGTAAAATAATTCAGAAGAGGGCACCATCTTACAGAACTTTTAAAAACCTAATCAATAACTGTCAAACGAATATCCTAGCATTAAAAATAATGGAATTAGAGTGATGTCAACTGTTGATGAGAGGCCTCGTAAGACGCGGGGAAAAATCAAGACTTAATAGAGTTAAGTTCAATATAATTTGTTAAAATTTTGTATATATTTTAAAACTCTATAAAAGTAATAGGATATTTTAATATTTTAAATAGGTGATTTAATTGCTTAGATATGGAAGTGTGCAGGGAAAGCTGCAATGTTTTAAGTAATGCTCATATTTTCTTGGTTACAATTGTAAACTAGATTTAAGTAATAAGAAAGTTTGTTTATAATATAATTTTGTTAAGGTTTTTTTTAAATTTATTGTCAAATAAAAAAGTCAAAACATTTTAAACAAAAAAGTTATTTACTGATTTTTTATACATATATAATTATGTACACATACTAAATATGATATATACATAAAGACTATACATATTAACTTAATACAAAAATATCTAGTGATATACATACACTATATGTAACTTCAAAAACTTAAATACATTTTATCTCAGTAAATGTAATTCAAAAATAACTATGTACAAGAGTATATAGGGAAAAGCTTTTATTTAAACAGCAGAGCATGGTAGGCTTAGCATGCTTTTGACTACTTAATAATGACTCTCATAGCAAATTATAAGAATGGCATGTGATATTTATTTGAGAATAAACCAAATCAGAGAATATGAGTGAAATTGATTTAAAGTAAAATTATATATATTAAGTGAAGTTCATTTACAATATAGTTTGAGTAAGCATTTTTTTTAAAAAATAAAAATTTCCAATCAAATGCAAAAATGACAAATACTTTTCACTTAAAAGAATATTTATTTTTAATAACATATATAAATATTTTATGCCAACACACTAAATATGATGTATGCATAAATGTTATCTATATTCTCTCTTCTAGCAAAAATATCTAGTGATATATATATATATCATTAAAATCCAGTCAACACTTAGACAATCTGAAGTTCAATAACAATCAACAATTTCAAATTGTTGTGAAGGCAACCTCCTTTTAACAATATATATAAACTATAAGTGTCCAGTTAACTTAAAGTACAATATAGTTTCACATTTTTACTTACTGCATCAATACTAAAATGTTAAAAATAATAGAGATAATTTTTTATATATTAAATGCTTTTATTTACCATGTACTAAGAAGAAAAAATAATTGTTTCTTCAAGTACAATTGGGATTTTTAGATTTAATATGAAATAAAAGCATAGGGAAGGGCGTTTCAGAAATAAATTAAGTCAACTCCTTGTTATAAAAAATAGGGATTGATTTAATTTCTGGACTTTCTACATCTTATTTTAAGTTAAATCTAAACCCCCAATTAAGGTTGAAAAAATTATTTTTTTTATTTTTAGTGCATAGTAAATAAAAGCATTTAATAAAGTTTTTATCTCTATTATTATAATGACTTTCTTCATTTGAATTAAAGATATATATATATAAGTGACAGTTATTTTAAAGCCTCATTGCAATTGTGTGTCAATGCTTTAATACTACTCTTAAAAATTAAGCTTAACAAATCTTATTTCTAAAATTTCAAATATTTTAAATGTCAACTCAGTAATTGCATGATGTCCCAAACAAATATCTATATGTAAATTATAATTTTATTATTTAATAAAATAATATTTTGAAATAAATTAACATAAATATTAACATTAACTTACATATCTTGAAATATCATTAGCTGTAAATTTTAGAATTTATATTCATCTCTATACATGCTTATCTTATTATTATTCCTGTCTCATTCTTATGTTTCCATTTGGATATAATTTTATCCCAACATTTAGATATATTGAATTTTATGCATAATTATAGGCTTATAGTAACATATTTTACAAATTCTTATGTTTACAGTTGTGCAAAAATCTGGATTTCTATGTGAATTGATTAGTGAATATTTATACAAATGTTAAGGTTATCAAATTTTAAGTATGGTTTGTTATATAGTTAAGACAACCAATAGGAATCTGGCTTTGTAGATTATTTTTTTGATGACTCTCCTTATAATTATTATTTTTTCCCAATTGTGGAGATGGCTTGGGATAAAAATCTGGTATTTACAATTGATTCAAGGTAGGTTTATATACCATTTATTTGTTTGAGAGCCGGCAAAATAGTCTGCAAAAAAATGTTTTATCTAATCAATATAAACAATACAAAACAAATATATCCAATTATAAATTGAATTCTTTTTTATATCCTATTATATGTACACTAAATATATACTCTTAAAATCTATACTATACATGTATCATATCAAAGTTAAAGGCAATAAGCTCTCACTATTTTATCAACAAAAAAAATTCTCATATTAATTAATATTATGGTAATTAAAAAAATATAGGTAATTTAAGAAAACAATCTTTTATCATTTATTAATATTTTATTGCTAATTTAATTTTACTTATTAAATTTCTATTATATTTATTTAAATATTAATGTATAAAATGTTAATGCTACAAACATTAAATTTAAGTTTAATATTTATTATTAAACTTTTTATTAACTAATCTTATAAATTATTATTATTACTATTAGATTTATAAATAATAATATAATGCTTGAATATCCTAGCACCTCACTGATGAAGCCAGTAGCAGAAACTGGTCTGGTGTTGGGGATATTCTGCAAAGCTTGTTAAGAGCTTATTTGTGAGCTCTATATATAACATTTATAATACAAGCTTGTTAAATTAGGTTATGTGATATATGACATGATTTCTTCATAATAATAATATAAAGATGATAGAAAATAAATTTATTTGCAATGATAATAATAAAATTAATTATATAAATGTTAAAACTTGTAATAATAATGCAGTTAAAATTATAAATAAAATAAATAAAATATTTATCAGCATAATATATTTTAAAATTATAAATAAAAAAAGGAAAGGTATTTAGGTATGTAGGGGAGATGGTAAGCCTTTTCACATCCACAATGCTGACACAAAATGATGTAGTTTGTAGGGAGGAGGACAGACATTTTTGCCAGGGCTTTGTGTTGGCATATATGGGGAATTATACTATATTTGTGATAACACATGTTAATTTATAATTTTTAATTATTGTAGATGTGAAAAGGTGTACCATTTCCCCTAGGGTGCAGGACTAAATACCAAAGGGAAAACATTACTAACATTTTAGATTACAAATATGTTTAAAAAATTATAATGAAAATCCTGATAATGGCGTAAATGGAGTGTATGAAATTAAATGCAAAAAATGTCAAATTAATAACATTAAAACGAATTACATTGAAGTAACAAAAAAATTTGAATTATAGAAGATTAATGCAACATAAATACATAAAAATAATCCATTTACTTACAGTCAATAGAAACAGGACAAGTTTTGAGAAGGATAGTATTAAAATGATTCAATACACAAATAACAAAAGAGATAGAAAAAAATTAAAGAAGCTCTTTTTATAAATAGTTTAAATCCTATATTAAATAAAAATTTTCATTTAAAAACTATCTTGATATAAATATGATTGAGATAATTTCAAACAATAAAATTACAAAAAAATATAAAATAAGTTATAAAAAAAAAAATAAAAACAAGAAGTTACTATGATATTAGCATCAGCATGGGATTTGAGTTTTCATATCAAATTTTCAATGATATGGATGGCTGTAAAGTTGGAGGTTGCAGTGGATTGAAGACTGTCCATTAAAGTGCCTGGTTTTCAGATATTTATATACAATAGAAAGAAAAATATTTAAACTCCAAATTTTGGCAGTTAAGAATTCTGGAGGAATGGCAAAAGATTTGCTGGTATTGACACCATGCATATTGCAGTCATGAACAGACAAGCAGAAATAATTTATTAAATTTCATTAGCTAATAACTAACATTTATTTGGCCAGCATGATAACAATATAAAAAGTAATAATAAAACCCAACACATACACATGGCCGTAGAGACTTACAAAACAACAATAATAAGGCCGATGTATCATGTAAGAGTCCCTAAGTCCACTTTGGAACCTTCAGAGGAGGAATTCACTGGTACTTCATTATTCTCTTATACACTCGAACTTCAGTCTTGCAATTGTTCTTAGTTCACAACATGAAGCAGCTCCCATATGCAAGTGTGCGGGGGGGTATCTTTATGTGTGCTTGCATCATCGTGTATTTCTTTTTAAGCTGTCTTTTTATTCTGTTTCAAATCATTCTCAAATAGCAACATTATCATCATTTAATTAACTTTGCATACCATGGAAAGGTCTAGATTCAGATTAACAATATAATTATTTATAATACTATTTCTATTTCTGGAACAGGAATAATTCTTTTAACTATAATCAGCTTAACTGATCTCTAAATTTATCTAGTTCTTTAATTATAGATTAGACACAAATATTTTCTACTAATAAAAATATCTAAGTACAAACTTATCTTAACAGAAATATTTTACTTTAATGAAATATATAACTTTTTATTTTTACTTTATTTTATTTCACTTAAATATTATTTAGTTGACTTACAAGATTTTTTTATTTATTTTAGATATAACACTGTTAATATCAGTTAATCAAAAGTTTAATAATGAATATTAAACTTAAATATAAAGATTATAAAATTAAAAATTTATACATTAATATCTTGATTAATAAAAAATAATCAATAAAGTTAAAATAAACAATAAAAATGTTAATAAATGATAAAAGATTATAAATTTTTGAAATTAGATATATTTTCATAATTACTATAATATTAATTAATATGAGAAAACAAAAATTAATATTATATAGGGTATATGAGCACTGACTTTCACATGACCCACCACTCTCCACTCTATCTCATAACACTGATACACTTGAACACATATATGTTGAAAAGATAAATAATCACCAATATACGTATTTCATGCTAAACCAGCAAACATTAGTTAATCCATATTATCATCTCTACACATATGTGCAATAAGTACTATATATATATTAAGATAGCCAATCTTCATACTTTAATAGACAGGTTTCAATCCACTCCACCCTCCAACTCTTCAGTCATCCATACAATTGAAAATCTGATGACGGAACGCTCACCCTGGGACCGAGAAAATGGTAAAGACTTACTGCCTATATATTTAATATATAGTAATGGGGTAGGAAGCTAAAGGAATGAAAGTAAATGGAAATTATTTAAGTCATTTAGATTTTGCAGATGATGTAGTTGTTTTTGCAAATAATGCTTTAGAGTCACAGGAAATGTTGCAGGAGTTATCAGAAGAAAGTAGGAAAGTAGGACTAAAGATAAATGTTAAAAAGACTAAAGTAATGTTTAATAGATTTTTTCAAAATATGAAAATAAAGATTGATTATAATGAGTTAAAAGAAGTTAGCAGTTACAAATACCTGGTCAGATTATTAATACAGATGGAAACATAATGGATGAAATTAATCATAGAATTAAACTTGGTTGAAGTGCTTTTGGTAGAAATAACTTGATACTAAAAGGAAATATGCCTATGTGTTTGAAAAGGAAGGTTTTTAATAAAGTGTTTTGCCAGTTCTTACTTATGGATCTGAGACTTGGACACTTAATAGAAGAGCAATACAGAGACTTCAGATGACTCAAAGAAGTATGGAGAGATGCATGTTGGGAGTAACAAGAAGAGATTGAAAACGCAATGTATGGTTAAGAGAACAAACAAGTGTTACTGACCTCATTGAAAAAATTAAAAGACTGAAGTGGAGTTGGGCTGGACATATTGCTAAAAGAGATGGTAATAGATGGACAATTAAAATTTTAAACTGGATTCCAAGAGATTGTAAAAGATCCAGAAAGAGACCACATATAAGATGGATGGATGAAATAAGAAAGTGTGCAGGGGTGATGTGGAGAAGAGAATCTAAAGATAGGAAAAGATGGATTGAACTTGGAGACCTTTATCCTGCAGTGGATTGATAATGGTTGATGATGATGAATGGGGTGATGAAAAAACATTATCCTAAAATAAATAAAAATGAAGAAAAGCAGAGAGTCAGCATTCAAAGTTGTAAATAAATAATAAACAAGTCATAAACATAATAATATGTATTTTATGCATCACCCTCATTAATCATTAAGAGAATAAACAATCATTCTTTGTGACTGAAATTTAAAAAGATACTCTATAAAATTTAGGCTAATTGTCTAGCCAATGTCAAACTTATGGCATAATATAAAAGCAGTAATCTGTATGCACACATTTAAGTGCTAAAGTAACAACAATACACAAAAAATTATAACAAGATATGCTGATCATCATCAATGTTTTTGTCCACAAAATATTTTGAGCATAGTGATTGTCAATAAAATAGTAATAAAGTGAATAGGCTTTAAAGGCGATCGTTATCTTTGCCCCATCCAAATCTTTCTACAGAGAATGTGAATGTCCAAGCATAAACATATCCCCCCCTTCATATACATATAATAAACATTATTATTGCTTAAAACTAGCTTTGGATGCAAGGACTCTATGTACTGTGAAATATAAACAGTGAAATACAAATGTATAATATTTAAATTTATTTTAGCATTTGGAATGTCTGTGTGTATAAAACATATGTGTAAATAAAGATCACTCATTTTTGAAAATACGTACTGATTTTTTCACTTATAAAACATTGCCTTCTTTAAACAATACTATAGAAAAATCTATGGAGAGATCACAATTTAAATAAAATTTATATGCAAATAATGGCTTTTGCATACACATTAAAAGAGTATAAATAAAAGCCACATACATAGTCATGTATGCACGTAATTAAAAAAAAAAGAGTATTTGCTGTTGGCTAAAATAGTTAGCTAAGAAAGGGTAATTAATCACAATTAACCAAACTGCAATAGAAATTATTGCACGATGATAATTAAATATATGTATATATAAATTGTGTGTGCCAAGAAAGCATTTAAATTGAGAACTTTAAAGAGTTTATTTGTATACAGAAATAATATACTGGTCATTAAAGACATTTAAATTGATGAATGTTAGTTATTTCTGGAAGGACTATATATATTTGCTAACTTAAACAGAGGCAAACTTCTTCTTACAGTAGCGCCACCCAGTGCAAGCCAGAGTAATGAAGGGATGCAGGAAGATTTGTGCATAAGCCTTGGATCTGAGAACACTGCACTTAGATCTTAGAACTTAATGTAATCCTCCAGCAGCTATCTTTTACCTTATTAGCTAACTATAAAGCTTTGAGTCCTAAATGAAATTTTCAATAATGTTTTCAATTCAAGCTCATTAGCTTGAATCTGTGTCTAAACAGTTCTTGTAAGCATAAAGAATAGTGGTCATATGATGTATAGTGGTTTAATTAATACCAAACCAGTCCTATAGTATTAGGTGACCGTGGTTATTAAATGACCAAAGATATCAAAAAGTATGGGTGTTGAACTGAGTTCAGATCCATAAACTACCCAAGCAAGTGAACTTGAATTGAAAACATTGTTTTATTTTGGACTCAAAGCTTTATAGTTAGCTAATAAGTTAAAAGGTGGCTGCTGGAGGGTTGCATTAGATCCAATGCTCTCAGATTCAAGGCTCCTCACTGATGAAAGCCACAAGCTAGAAACTACTCTAGGGATATTGGATGAGTAGGCATTAGAAATGGATGTTATGCACAAACCTTTTTGCATCCACTAATTACTCTGGCGTGTACTGGGTGGTGCTAATGTATGGAGAGTTTTGCCTTCCTTTAAACAGCTTGTATAAACATAAAGAATAGTGATCATGTGATGTTTATTTGCTAACTTACATGTGTGTATGTGCAAAAAACTGTTTAATTTGAAAACACATATGTAAAATTGTTTGCCTTCTTGTGTGAATAATATATTGAGTGTCACTCAATGATGAATTATATTTATTTAATTTTATGGATTTCATATTCTTAATAGTTTTTCTTACCTCATTGTTATTATTGTTGAATAAATATTATATATAAATTTCTTTCTATTTGTCCTTGTTATTATAACTGTATGACTGGTCTTAGAGACCCTCAAAACATAACAGCATTAAAAAACTTCACTGGACTAACTTAAAACAATGATAGATAAAGTTATTAATTAGAAATAATATCAATAAAAATGAAATTAAAGGTCTGTACTCTATAATATAAATACATTATTCTTACAAGTATTAGAAAATCTGTTATAGATTGAAATAAATAATAATATCATTTACAGGTATATCAATATAAGTTTACAGAACACGTACGTATTGTAATGATCAAGATTGTATAATCAGTCAACAAGACTGAAAAAGCAACCAGCAGACAAAGGGTTACCCCCATGCTCCTAGTTTAAAACTCTGCCTAGGCTTCCTAACCTCAACCACCTAATTAACATCCTTGATATCACATGGCTTCCCTTCTACATAAAGATGACATAGCTCAGGGTTTGAACACAGGCTGTCTCTCAGGGTTCTTCACAATTTATGACATTACACTATTTGGAGTTTAATCATTTTTATAATGCTATAAAGCTCATATCAATAAGGTACAAAACAATGGATGTGCTTGTTTGGCAATTGAATGACTTACTAAGTGATATATATAATAACTAATTAATAGTTCCAACTCACAATAATGATGCATATTTAGTTAACGAGAATGATGTAAATTTTATTACAAAATTAAAATAAATGAGAGTAACTTACAAAATATTGCATTATGACCTACTGGCTTTTACATTGTATTACAGATAGTAGCAGTTTCCAACAATGTTGTGTTACCTGTTTAGTTTGATTGGAAGTAAGATAATGTATCAGCCCATTCTAGATTTGAGTATAACAAATTATTACATATTTGTTTATTGGGACAAATTGTGAATGGGTTCGATTTAAGACCACCCAGGTTGCTGATGAATGCAGAAAGAGGCTAAAGATAAACATTATTTAGATATTGCAGTACTACATATTTGAGTGGGGTTAATGGTAATATGAGAGGGATTGGCTTGGGATCAAATGATATGGTTCATCACTGAAGAGTGGATATCCCTGGCTGCAGAAGTACATCTGCTTCTAACTATGGGTGAATACCAAAGGAGAAAGTGGAGATATGCTAAATCTAGGAGTCTCCAGCTCCTCCAGGACCTAGATTGATGCTAATCTATGGATTAGGAACCCGGGCATATGGCATTTGGTCTACCCTCATGCAGTTGCATGACTGTAAGACACATGAACTATGCAGTGAATACAGGATGAAGTTGAATGACCATTGCCACACATATAAGAAGGTAGGAACACAAATGTATATAGAGGTATAAACAATAAATTATAAGGCCTTCCGTCTACATGAATAAACATTGTAAAACTTATTTTAGATAACACACAAGCATTCCCAGTTAAACACACATGATTATTTTATAATTGAAACCTGCTCACAATAACATTTGATCATTATGGAGTGCAATCCATTACTTATTACATATCTCATATGTGAATTGCAGTTTTAATTTATATAGATATGATATGGCATTAATAAACAATGCAATATGTACATTTAGACAATTGGTTACACATCTTCGAATTTACATGTTTACATCATATGTTATACAAAGGTTAATTCATCACTTTACTATGTACTGCTGATTCACATATTATAACTGAGAGAACAAAGGCAAAATTCTCCATACAGTAGTGCCACCATGAGCCAAACAGAGAAATCAATGGATGCCAGAAGACCTGTGCATAAAATCCCTATCTAGTGCCTACTCATCCAATATCCCCAGACTAGTTTCTGACATCCATTGATTACTCTGTTTGGCATAGGGTGGCACTACTGTATGGAGTTTTGCCTTTGTTTACAACAATTATGTACTAGTATAGAGATGGTGATCATGTGATATAACTGAGAGATTGAGACTGCAATGAACATCATCCTCACTGTTCAGAGAAGGAGAAACCCAGTGTTGGCAACAATCCCCTCATATCCCCATCACAGCAGTCTCCCTTATGCTGGGACAAAGGTCTCAGGGACCCCCCAACCCCTAGACACTCCCATCTAGACAGCAAAGATGAGTGAAACTGCAGCCCCAATCAAAGGTAATCATTGATTTGCATTGAGTTATCTAGGAATTTAAACCTCCATAAATAACATCATCTCCAACCCCCAGAAGAAAGAAAATCCAAGAAGGTGGCAGTCCCCTCATACTTGCATTCTCTTTGGCTAAGGCATGGTCTCTGGGGACTCCTGACCACCAGACCCCCATCCAGGGAGCCCCAATGGGTAATACAGTAGTTTAATTCAACAGGTGCAATTATAGACATTGTTTAAATTTCTTAAATGTTGATTCACATATAGTAACTGAAAGATTGAAACTGCAATGGACAACATCATCCCTACTCAGTGTTGGCAACAATCCCTTCATTACCCCTTTCCCAACCTCCAGCCAAAGCTAGGGTGGAGGCCCTGGGGACCCCCAACCCCCACACTCTGCCATCTAGACTGCAAGGATAAGTGAAACCATAATCCCAATCTAAAATAATTGTTGTTTTACATAATAAAGAAATTCAAACAACAATAAGAGAGACCATCTCCATCCCACCTCCCACCCCAAGAAACAAGAAAATCCATGATGGCAATGATACTCACATACCTGCAGCCCAGATGATGTGCCAACAGATAGGACTTGGGCTCCAGGGGCCCTCCCCACCACTACCCTCTCATCCAGGGAGTGAAAATGAGCCACATAGTAGTTTGAATTAACAGATGCACTTGCAATGCATTCTTTAAATTTCCTCTAGCTGGTACTTCACAGTTCAATTAGGTAGCCATTGATTTACAAAGTCTTTTGTAGAAGTTAGGCTGAGAGATTGAATTTGTCTATATTTTAACTATTGAGAACTCAGATCATTAATCCATAAGATGGTAAACAACTGACAGCAAGCAAATTTTAAACTGTGATTGCTGATTTACATTGTGCAGTATCAAAACTAAAGTGGAATGAACATCATCCCCCCAGGACCTAACAAATCCATGCTGGTAATAATCCCCAAAGCACACTTATCCCAGATGGCTTCACAACAAAAAAGGCCCCCGGAGACCTTCCGAAATATCAAACTCACCCACTCCAATGGGAAAGATGACTTAAATATTCTAAAGCAATTTATGGTAGAAATCATTGGAAATTTTCCACTGCCTATAACCAAGTTTTTTCTTTTCTTATTAATGTCAAGCACTTCAATCAATACTATAGTAAATACACACTTATATATATGTTCTATATCATCATTGATTTATAGTTGTCCAAGGCAATTGTTGATTTATATAGTATAATATAAAAATTAACACGACAGTTTATATTCAGACTACATTGATTTTATTGTATTAATCCATAAGTTGATTAACTGTAGCTGGTAATCCAATATTACAATTAAGGATGATTTATCAAGTCTAGAATTCAAATAATTAGTAGTATTCGAGGGTATAATATAAGATTTCCAATTTAAGATGGTTGAGCAAATGTTATTACTGAAATCACAATGAATAACTTTATTATTGTTTCTTATGATTGAGAAAGCCAAGATCCCAGTTTCCACCTCTAAAAGAGCTAGGAATTAGGCTCCCAAAGACTCTCCCAACTACCAGACTTTCTCATTATGTCAGCAAAGTTTAATAAAACAAATTTTCTCCAAGAGAAAGATCTTTATAGAAACTAAAATTATATTTTAAGGAAAAGCTATGATTATTCTTACTTGTGATCAGTTGGTGAGATAATTTGTTTATGAGAAGAGAACTAAGAAGCTACTTTTTAAACTAGGAATCTGAGTTAAGCACAATTTTTTTATTGTTAGGTAAATCTGATTTATCACAAAAGCATTAAAATCACCACGAATAACAATGATCCCCACAGCACCCTCATCCCAGATACCATCTCTATAGGAGCTAGGAAATAGGCCCCCAAGGACCCTCCCAACCACCAGACTCTCTCATTCTGTCAGAAAAGTTGAATAAAACATAAAATTTTCTTCAAAAGAAAAATATTTATAGAAATTTTTAGCATTTTAATAGCTACCATATAATTTTCATAGCATTTTAGAACAAAAGTTGTGATTATTCTTACTTGTTATCAGCTGTGATATAATTTATATATGAAAGAGAAGCTAAAAACCTACTCTTTTAAGTAGGAGAAAAGGAACTAAAATGGGGAACGAGTAATGTGATGTAATGTGATGTATTATGGCTTCTCCTTAAACGAAGTCAAGAATATCTCAGCAATTATGCCCAGATAAACCTGTTAGCCACTTTATTTTACATTCCCCACTCTAAATTTATCCATAATCTGCTCTATCTCTCTAATAGTCAATCTGTTTATTATTTACCTGCCTCTTTATCTGTTTATCAAGAAACATATCTATCTATCTTTTAATTGTCTTTCTATCTGCTTTTTATTTGCTGTCTCTCTCTCTCTCTCTATTTATCTAACTGTCTCTATATGCTTATCTATATATCCATCTTATTTATTTATTTGGGTGGATATCCATAGTTTTTTGGATGGCACAAAGATGGCTAAGAAGTTGAGGTTATAGATGGCTGTATATTTATGGTACTCCATGGCCAGAGCATTAAAGGTTATGCTGCTTGTGACCTATAATTATTCTTATAATTACTTATAGTTTGGTTCAGTGCTGATAGGCATGCTCTTAATTCTTTTATTCATGCTTATTTTCTTTATTTATTAATTTCATTTGCAATGATTATTTATGTTAAATGAGAAGGATGATGATTTCCCATCTTCCCATGATTACCCCTATTTGCTATACCATTTTTCTATTTTCCATTTCAAATCTTATATACATACATGCGCACACACTATTATGTTGGGTGCAATGGAACATTTCCATCTTAATACATATATATTGAAACTAACAGCCTCAATCTAGAAAATTAATGTAAATAAATAATTATTAAAAAAATAATAGAAAACAAAAATCATGAATAAGATTATTCTATTTTAATTAAATTTCATTCGCAAAGCAGCCAATTGAATATTTAAAATATTATGTTAAGCCACAAACTTTATAAAGTTTGTGTTATTCAAAAATGACATAATGTATTGTAACGGGCACAGACGTCATAACATTGTTTTTTTATTAGTAAACATGAAAAAAATAAAAGTTTGCAAATAAAAACTTCTTTTTTAAGAATTAAAAATTGAAAATTAAAAAATCATCTTAAACTCGTATATATATAAAATCGCACAGATAAAAAAAAAAAAAACTTATTAAAATAAAACTTTATTAAAAATAGAAAAGGTATTTTAAAAACAAAAACTTAAAAAGATTTAATTGAAGATAAAAATATATCTTCAAGAATGTAGATAGATTAATTAATCTTTTGTAAAATGGAAATGATTATTTTAATTAGTAAGCTAGCCCTTGGGCATATCAAATGTATAAACAATGGTCAGATAGGAGAGGAAAAACAATAGGAACAGAATGGCCAATGAAAGAAATCCATCGGGGAAATCGGACCTCAACGGAAGGGATCATCATCATTGATGACATAATGTCCATTGGATCTTCAAGTTACATATAAAAGAAAAAATTTGGAAATAAAAAGTGATTTGGTTTAATTAATTAGAAGACGGAGATGTGTTAAGTCGGAGAGTGATAGGTGAAGGGATTGAAAGACGTACTTTCAATTCCTTCAGTTGTTATAAAAAAAAAGAAATGAAACATCACTTTTTTTATACTGAGGACAACAGGATCATCGGGGGATTTAACGTGGATTCCAAATGGCATGCAAGGGATAAAGAGGAACATTTTAAAAATCTTAAGAACTTTAAAATATAAACTTTCTCAGTATTTAATTTATAAGAAATAGAATCCTATCTGACCAACGTTATTTATTAATTAGTTATAATTTTATTTAATGTATTTCTTTTGTAAAATCATTTCCATTTATTTGTTCTTTAAGTTTTATTATGATTTCTGTTTTTCGTTAAACTAGTTGTATAAATGTTAAATTTAAGTCAGGTGTGAATGGCTATATAGATTTGTAAAGTTATATATATAATTTAAGGGGGAGGGTAATCTTAGGTTATTCGTTTTGTAGTTGAATTAGCTCAATGGATTGGATATATTTGTGTAATTAGTAGATGTAGTATGAGATCTGCTATGGGCAGGATTGCATATATATGCCACACACCATCTGTTTGCCTATGGATGGGTTTGTAAGTTGGCAAAGGACCACAGTCCATTCCTATGGAGTTTTTTGTTTATTGTTTTACTCACCAACAGATGTAGCATTCCTGTTGGTGGAGAGACAATGTCTTCTCTAACTCTATTTACTGTTCAGATGTACATTCCTGACAGTATAGTATTTTGTGTTGTCGTATTTTCATGCTACATTGAATACATAAATGTATCAGATGGATTGGCGCCGGTTTGACTGCGAACTTTTGGCCTAAGGTTAAATAAGGGAAAGAATATTTTCTTTTCAAATGCAAATCTATGTATCAGATGGATTGGCGCCAGTTTGACTGCGAACTTTTGGCCTAAGGTTAAATAAGGGAAAGAATATTTTCTTTTCAAATGCAAATCTATGTAGTTATTCATACTCGATGCTATAAATAAAAATGCATTAAATTTAGGTTGGGTATAGACGCTTGCATGGGTTCGTTACCAGTTAATTATGTTTTTGGTTTTCATATTTGATCAAAATATATAGACATTCAGTAAATACTGATACCTTATGGTGAGTATCTAAGATGTATTTATGTCGGTGTCTTAAGTTATTGGTGTCTTGCAGCATCTTATGATGAATGCTATTGGGTTCTTATAAATTTCTCTCTGCAATTGACGTTATCAATGACTTTGTATTTTGATCGGTTATGTTTATTTTGAAATGTTTTTAACCGTGTAATCTATGTAACCGATCTATACTCAACATTATAAAACAAACTTTCATAAATCCATCTGTGCGAACTTAATTAAAATGTAAACTTATAATATTACAAAAATTAAAATGTAAATTTAAATTCTAAAATCAAATTAAAATCTAAAATAAACATACTAAAATAAAAATGTTAAATTTTATATATATGTGCGTAAATAAATGTTTGTATGTTAATTACTGGCAGTGGCTTATTTTATTCTATTTTTAAAATATTCTTAGATAAGAAATTTATTGTAAATATAAATCTCTGCTGTTCCACTGAGCTAGTGACAATGGGCTAATGACTGGAATCAAGCAATAATTTTTTTTTAAAACTTACGTATCTGCCTACTATATAAATTTTTCTGCAGACTACGTTAAGCTTCTTTCTCCAGATCATTATAACTGGCTACCCAACTTGGGCCGATCTTTAATAATCCACGAATACCCTGAGCATTTTTTTTCAAAATGAAATATGTTTATCTGTTTACATAAAGTCGGATACTCTAAATCTTATAAAAGCACTGCCAGAAAAAAATTGCACATATATTAAACACGAGAAAGTATTAATAATTTTAAATTGTATTTTGTTAAAAAGAAAGTCAAAAGGTTGCAATTAATATGTTTTTTTGTTTGTTAATATATATTATGCTTTAACATGTATAGGTGCACACAGCCATGTAAGTTTATGATCGTAAATGTAGTACCTTATGATGAGTACTGTTTGGGAATTTACTTCAGTGTAATCCTATGTAAGCATTTCAGTCAGTCATAAATAAGTTGGTGGTATTTATAATTGTGCTGCAAATATACACGTTTAAACCCATTATTTCTTAAAACATATTTACCTCAGTGCAACCGTCTTAAATAAATAATTTATAAAATTTCCTTGTCATGCTGTGTGTAAAAATAAAATGTATAAAAAAAATAGAATGTTTGGGGGGAGGAGGCGTAGACGTAAATGGACCTTAGGAAAACGATGGTCAACATTTTTTTGTGTGTATATAGTCTTTATACTAACCGAATGTTTTGTAAATTTTGTTAATCGTGTACCGTAATTACTAACCCTAAGTAAATTTTTTTTTTTGTTCATTTTTTTTTAAGCAAGTTTACTGATATGTAACGGGCACAGACGTCGTTACATTGTTTTTTTATTAGTAAACATGAAAAAAATAAAAGTTCACAAATAAAAACTTCTTTTTAAGAATTAAAAATTGAAAATTAAAAAATCATCTTAAACTCATATATATATAAAATCGCACAGATAAAAAAAAAAACTTATTAAAATAAAACTTTATTAAAAATAGAAAAAGGTATTTTAAAAACAAAAACTTAAAAAGATTTAATTGAAGATAAAAATATATCTTCAAGAATGTAGATAGATTAATTAATCTTTTGTAAAATGGAAATGATTATTTTAATTAGTAAGCTAGCCCTTGGGCATTTCAAATGTATAAGCAACAGTCAGATAGGAGAGGAAAAACAATAGGAACAGAATGGCCAGTGAAAGAAATCCATCGGGGAAATCGGACCTCAACGGAAGGATCATCATCATTGATGATGTAATGTCAATTGAATCCTTAAAATTAATATAAAAGGAAAAGTTTTGAAATTATTAGTTAGTTATTACGAGTGGACAGATATGTGTTAGTGCGGAGTTGAAAGAGAAGGGATTAAAAAGACGCACTCTTCAATCCCTTCAGTTCTGCTAAGAAAGAAAGAGAAATGAACTATCATTTTCTACATTGAGGACCAGCTGGAGTAAAACACCTCCGGATGAATAAATAAAATGGCCAACAGAATACCAATCTTTTTAGAACGGCGTGGGAATTCACATTCAAATGGTAAGCAACAGATAAAGATGAACTGTTTAAAACCGTAAGAACTTTATAATTAATGAACATTAAATTAAAAACTTTCCGTATTTAAAATAATTGCAATAGAATCCTATCTGACCAACTTTATTTACTAATAAGTAATTTTAATTTGATGTATTTCTTTGTAAAATCATTTCCACTTATTTTTTTTGTTCTTTTAAGTTTTATTATGACTGTTTTGTTTTTTGTTAAATTAAATTTTATAAATGTTAAACTTAAGTCGGGCGTGAATGGCTATATAGATTTGTAAAGTTATATTAGGGGAGAGTAATCTTAGGTTATTTGTTTCGTAGTTAAATTAGGTCAATGGATTGGATATATTGGTATAATTAGTAGATGTAGTATGAGATTCGCTACGGGCAGAATCACTTTATATGCCGCACACTTCTTTTTTTTGGCCTATGGAATGCAATTCATAAGTCGGCAAAATGACCGCAGTCCTTTCCTATGGAGTTTTTTTATTGCTCTTCTTGTCAGATAGATGTAGTATTCCTATCTGACAAGAGGCAATTTCTTCTCTTAACCTTTTGTGCTGCCGTATTTCGTATTACATTGAAGGCATCGATATATCAGATGAATTGACGTTAGTTTGACTGTGAACTTTTGGCCTAAGGATAAATAAGGATAGAATATTTTCTTTCAAATGCAAATCAATGTAGTCTATTCATACTCAACATTCTAAATAAAAATGCATTAAATTTAAGTTGGGTATGGACGTTGCATGGATTCGTTATCGGTTAATTATGTTTTTGGTTTTCATATTTGATCAAAATATATAGACATTCGGTAAATAATGACACCTTACAGTGAGTATCTAAAATGTATTTATTCGGATGTCTTTTAAGTTATTGGTGTCTCTATGGTATGTCTCTATGGTATCTTATGATGAATACCATTGGGTTTTTTGTATTCCCTATGCAATTGACGGTATCAATGACTTTGTATTTTGATCGTTTATTTATTTTGAAATGTTTTTAACCGTGTAATCTATGTAACCGATCTATACTCAACATTTTAAAACAAACTTTTATAAACCCATCTGTGCGAACTTATAATAGGATAAAAATTAAAATGTAAATTAAAATCTAAAATAAAAGTTAAAAATAATGTTAAATGTTAAAGTAAACATGCCAAAATAATAATGTTAAATTTTATATATATGTGCGTAAATAAATGTTTGTATGTTAATTACTGGCAGTGGCTTATTTTATTCTTTTTTAAAAAATTATTCTTAGATAGGAATTTATGAAATATAAATCTCTGCTATTTCACTGAGCTAGTGACAATGGACTAATGACTGGAATCAACCAATATAAAATAAATAATTTTTTTTGAACTTACGTATCTGCCTACTATATAAATTTTTCTAGGTTCAAATGCCTAGATGGCGCCCTGTAGTGCAGATTACATTAAGCTCTAAATCCGGATCACTATAGTATATTGTTTGAAACATAAAACACCAAAGAATGTAATTATGCTGAAAAAAATATAGCCATTGATATACAAAGTAATAATAAAAAAAAATTTAATATTTTTAATAATTATTTTAATATTATTTTATAAATTCTGAATTTTCATGCATAAATTTTAAAACTATACTTTCATTAGTAAATTATTTGCATTCATCATTAAATTTCCAATAAATTGATATATAATAACACATACCTAAGGTAATCCATCACTTGAATACTTTATAGAATAAAAATATTAGCACAGTTCACTTTTTCTAGTAGTCCTTCAAAATGTTGTTTCACACAGGGTTTTGCAATGAATATGGCATCCCTAATAACAAATAGTTAATATTGATTCAATAAAGTTTGTAATTTATTAAAAATTACTATTAAAATAGTCACTATATACAAAATAAAATAATAAAATAAAATAAAAAGTGAATGAAATACTAAATTCATTATGGAGTTAAACTTGAGATACATAAGTTAGTGGTTTAGAGTCAGTGCAATTTAATATTATTTATCCTACCTGTTAGTTTGTGGCAAACACTTAGTCTTGTTAGATAGAATTTACCTAAAATATAAAATCAAGTGATTATTACAAAATGATAGCTTACACTTAAAATAACACTGCAAATGCAACTTACTGGTTAGAGCTACTGATGAGCATTTACATAGGGAGATCTTGGCTGAACTGACATGCTAGTTAACCCTCCTGCAGGGGTGTTCTGATGTTTAAGATATATCACCTATCACACTTTTATTGTGATAAATAGCTAGAGTACCTAGACATTGGCTAGCATCTGAAGGTGTATCTTTGCCTGTAAACAACTCCATAAGGAACACATCCATTATGTCTATCTGCACACATCCCACCATTTGAATTGTCACTTTTTAGGTTTTGAGGGCTCATATTTGCTTCATGCTACTATGACCAGTAAATTTAGTAATAGCTTCATCAACAACCACCTCTCTTTGCATCTGATATGCAGCTTTGAAATTTACATTGCTGTAGTCTATAATCAGCCTAAGTTTATATACTCTGTCAAAATCTTTACTTTTAGTATTTGGTATATTTTTATTATTAAAATGCAGACTAGATATTATAGAAAAAAAATCTAAATTGGGTCATAATATTTGTAAAAATATATTTGTCTTTGTTTTATATCAGAACTCCAGATATCATCTAATTCATACACTGGATATTTGGAGACAAGGTCCATTACCATACCAAAAAATGTAGATAATTCACGATATAAATTTACACAATCATAAACTATTTTTTGATCAGTGCATATGTTAGTATTAATAATAATGTTTTCGTATATTTTTTTATCAAATATAAATTCAAATAATTTTTAAAAATATATAAAATTAAATACTTACTAGTAAAGAGCACCCAATATCATTCATTCATAATGCAGACTGGGAAGATCGATAAAATCCATTTTTTCTGACGTAAATTTCAGGGTAAACACAATTCCGTTAAAAATGAAAAAACTGAAAGAAAGTCAAAAAAATTCAATTTAGTTGATTACAAAAATTATCATAAAATTTTTAATTTTTATCGTAGAAAAATAAAACTTATATTTCTAAAAATAGAAAAAAAAGATGAAAATGAATGTGTAAAAGGCGCATGTGCAGACTGTGTAGATTTCTGGCAGTTTTAAATCGAAACGGATATTGCAAATTTGAAAATTCAAAGGTGTATTATGCGTGCACAATGACAAACAATTAATCTCTTTGTTCAAAAATGGTGTTAATATAAGGACACAATAGTTTAAAATATAAAGGTACAATATTAGCCTCAACGACAAAGGTCAGAATGATTATGGAATGAAAGAAAGTGTACATGAATACACACACACAAGTAATTTCATACATTTATTTATATCAGATGATCTCTATTTTCTAATGTTTACATAAGCTGTCAATAGGAATAGCAAACTCCATACATTAGTAGGCTTATACTGAATGGCATTACTATATGGAAAGGTTATTATCATCATTTATTTATAGTAATAAAAAAAGAATGCTACTATAATCAATAAAGTCATTATGTAAAAAAAGAATAGTAATAATAATAAATCTAATTAATTATTATTATTTTAAAATTAATAATATGCCAAAAAATTCTATGTATAAAAATATATTTTCTGTTATTCCACAATAATGGATTTAAAAAAAAACAACACTTGTTCTAGTGCAAAAATAAAACGATATGAAAAGTAAAATTTAAAATATCAATAGGATTTTATATTTTTATAAGGGAAAGATTAAAACATTTTTATTTGCACAATGATCATTAACTTCATGGAAGACTAATATCTATGTCCTCATTTTAAAATGAATTCGCATGTGAGTTTATGCCCATGATCCACGTTTTATTTCCACTGATTTATTTAAAATAATTAAATATCTTGATTTAGAAAACATGCACTGTGCATATGACAGATGTATGGCCATTTATCTACTTATTTATTTAGTGTTCTCATTTCAGTTCACACATTTGTCCAATAAAATATCATAATTTGTAGTTTTTAAGCTATAAGTGGCATCATTAAGATCAAGTATTCCATAATATATTATGACTATCAATTCTACTAATGCTAGCAATTAAGATCTAATATTAGGATTTATATTTCTAGTGCTTTGGCCTTCGTGGGTTTATATGTGTAATATATAGAATTAGTATGATGCATATTAAGTAGATATCTTGACCTACATGATACCCAAGAATTAAAAATATTTGTAAATCTAGATAAAGAAATAAATATTAATTTCTCTTCTTATGTTCTATTTAATAAGTATTATTATATATTTATGATATTATTATATATTTATGATTTACCAAATAAAAGACTAAAGTAATGTTTAATCGATTTTCTCAAAATATGAAAATAAAGATTGAATTACGATGAGTTAGAAGAAGTTAATAGTTACAAATATCTTGGTCAGATTATTAATACAGATGGAAACATAATGGCTGAAATTGTTTGGTGTGCTTTTGGTAGAAATAACTTGATACTAACAGGAAATATGCCTATGTGTTTGAAAAGGAAATTTTTTAATAAATGTGTTTTACCAATTCTTACTTATGGATCTGAGACTTGGACACTTAATAGAAGAGCAATACAGAGACTTCAGACTAATCAAAGAGGTATGGAGAGAGGCATGTTGGAAGTAACAAGAAGAGATCGAAAACACAATGTATGGGTAAGAGAACAAATAGATGTTACTGACCTCATTGAAAAAATCAAAAGATTGAAATGGAGTTGGGCTGGACATATTGCTAGAAGAGATGATAACAGATGGACAATTGAAATTTTAAACTGGATCCCAAAAGATTGTAAAAGACTCAGAAAGAGACCACATGTTAGATGGATAAGAAAGTGTGCAGGAGTGATGTGGAGAAGAGAAGCTAAAGATCAGAGAAGGTAGATTGAACTTGGAGAAACCTTGATCCTGCACTGGATTGATAATGATTGATGATGATGATGCTCCATTTATATATTTGTTTTCATGCTATAAGTTAACTACAGAATAATTGTATTAAAAAAAATCTACAGTTATTAAAAAGAATTCAATTTATAATTGCATATAATATTTGAGTTTATTAGCTATATTTATTAGATAAAGAATTTTTTTATATATTCATGTACACTTATATATGTATTTAGCTCTGAAGGAGGCTGCTGATCAGTTAAAACTGTTAGATTGATTGAGTAAAAATAAAATAACCATTTTTATAATAATACTAAAAAAGGTGGATTTATTTAACAGTTTTAGTCTAGGGCAGTGTGCCATTTGCTCATACTGAATGTTTCCTATATATATGTGAATAGAGGGATTTGAACTCAGGATTTTTTTTTATCTATTCATCCTCCACTCAATTTTAAGCAACTGACACACATGACCACACACGTGAAAAAGATACATGATCCTCAATATACATTTTTGTATCTTTTTCACATGTGTATGGTTGTTTGAAATAGTGATGAATAGACAAAAAAATCCTGGGTTCAAATCCCTCTATCAACTGTTTTATGTTATCCTATTTAATTTTCTAGCATGGCATTCATATGCAATTTTAATCAGAATGAAATTATTTCCTATACACATATGCTGTAATGTTAGTTTAATACCTCAATGTTGTTTTGTTGAGCATGAAGGCTACTCTCAAACCAAAGCTCTAGGTAAATACTTTGAAAAGTTAAGAGTGGCTGTCTTATGTCAATCTCATGATTGTTAACATGTAGAATAAAGTTACTAGATGTAACAAGATTAATACTGTCATTCCAAAATGCTTGAGATTAGGTTAGTTTCAAATAACAACTTTATTAACACCTTAAGAAGATACATATGGATATCATTTAACATCTTTCTTATTATAGGTTACGTGCTTACAATGTGCAGTGGCTCTACAATGAAAACAATAAATAAGAAAACTAATGGTAAAAAAAATTTACATAAAAATAAGCTACTTAGGAATTATTTGGGTCAATTAATTGGCCACCAAATTCAGAGTTTTAACAATAAATAACAATTAAATGGAAAGGACTGGATTATATTAATGTGACAACTTTTAGACTCTGCATAGGAGTCATTATGTCCACTTAGGAATGATTTGGGTCAATTAGTTGACCACCAAATTCAGAGTTTTAACAATAAATAACAATTAAATGGAAAGGATTATATTAATGTGACAACTTTTAGACTCTGCATAGGAGTCATTACATCCAGTTAGTTAATTTTGCCATGACAGTAAATACCTAAGTGTTTTGATCTTCAGATCTCCAGTTGGTCCCATGTCTGACTGGCTAACCAGTGCTGGCATACTTTCCAATCGTATTCTTTGGCCTCACCAAGTAACTTGAGAAAAAGCTCTTCTGGATTATTATTCAATCCATTGTCAAAGACTCTCTTATTTCTCACTATCCATATAGCAAATTTTATAAAGGTAGCCAGTCTAATTTTACCATAAAGGCCATCCTTTACCGCCTTTGCGATATTTGTACATGCTTCCCTGAATCTTTTAAGGGCCCAATAATGTAGATTATTCCATATTTCACATTGATTTAGGATATAGCTCATAGTCTCTTCATTTTATTACACATTGGGCAAATTGGATCTATTCTATATCCCTGCCTGTAACACAAAGAGGTGCATGTTGGGAGGGCTCCGAGGTTGACTTTTATCAGGAAATCCACCAGCTTAGGTTCAAGTCTTATCCTTTTTGCCAACTAGCAAACATGGGAATGCTGATTGAGAGAAGACTCTCCACTGTGGACTCATTGTTTTGTGTTGTACTAAATGCTTCCCAATAGTTAAGCTTGAAGCCAAACATAGTCACTGATGTCTTAGTTTTCCCTACAATCATTGACACTTGTTGTTGCAGCCAAATGTTTGTTTGTTTGGGTGGAGGGCTATCCATTGGTTCTACCTTCACCAATGGTAAGAGGCTTTCCATACATGGGTTTAGGCTAAATAATTTTACTAGTATATTATATGTCCTTTGAAATAGGAATGTGGAGATTGAATGTAGACCAAGCGCATTATCAGCCTTCGGTTTTTGGAGAAGGCAGAGACTTATGACTGGAGCTTTTCTGCCCGAACATAGTCTTCTGTATTGAGTTTCCACCTTGCAAACGAATGCCCTTATAGGGAGAAACCCAGCCAGGAAATATGTTATTTTTGGCAATACTATGGCATTGAGAAGAGTGACCTTTCACAACAATGACAACTGGACCTTTGATAGCAAGGTAACTGAGTTTACAACTTTCTTTAACAGGGACTCTTCAAGCTCCTTCCTCATGATGTAAGGGGGGAGGCCAACATGAATCCTAGAAACTTTTGTGGAGTTGCTCTGAATCTTCCCAGGATTTGCTTTTCTGATTTGATTGACCACATAGCTGGCTTGGCCTCATTGACTCTTAGACCAAATTCACTAGCAAAGTGATCCAAGATATCCTCTAGCCTAGCAAACTCATCCTGAGATGAGAGAAACACCACCACATCATCCATGTAGGAAACTTGATGAGTGCTCTCTCTCTCAGCAAAGGTATGGCAACACCCAAAAGTGTTGTCTCAATGCACAACAGCAATTGGTTTATATAGGTTGCAAAGAGGAGTGCACTTAGTGGCAAGCCCTGTGGGATGGAAATGCTTGGCTGATAATCCTGGAGCAACTCCAATGAGAGAAACACTCCAATAGGAGAAACACTTCTCTAATTTTTAGAAGGTTCTCAATCATTTGGAGATATGTCTTAGGCACTTGGAGCTCTTCCAGTACACTAAGGAAAACATCAATCCTGATGCAATCAAAGGCACTGGCAAAGTCTAATTGAACTGCAACTGGCCGGGACATTTTTTCCCTGCAAACATGATCGACAATAAGGCAAAATCGGCTGATGGCATCTGCTGTAGAGCTATCCTTTTTTGCAAACTGGCAGGCAGACAGTTGACTGATGATGTTCTCCTGGATGTCATCTTTTATCAGACCCTCAATGGTCTTTATGATAAGAGGGCTCATTGAGATTGGCCTGAGATTTTCAAAGTCACTAGGGCCCTCTGGTTTTTAAGCAAAGGCACCATAGCAATAGGATAGAACCCTTGAACGTCCCAACTGTTATCTGCCAGGAGGTCCACCATCCTTTTAATGATTGGGATGGTAAATGATGCTGCCCAGGATGTGTTCCATCAGGGAGTGCTTTAAGTTTTGCCATAATTCTGGCTTCAGTGATTTTATGTGGCTCCTTGTCCATCTTAAAATTTCTGTGGGTTCCTGTTATACCTAATGGTTGAAGCTTTTTCTTATAATAGTTCCTGATCCTGAGCTGCATAGATTCACCTATATATTTTCTTTCATTTATCTCCAATTGATTTTGGGGCTCTGGAGTTTGTGCCAGACCCAAGGGCCCATTTAAGGTAGCCCCTTGTCCAGCAATGTTGATCATTTAGATATTGCCTAGCCCTATTTATTGAGATGTATTCTGCAATGGCTTTTTGTTTGACTCTATATCTATTTTTAAGATCAATGATACCATGAATGTTTTGACTTTCATAAGGCAAGGTCTCCAATTTGTTGGCAATTCTATCCAGTTCACCAATCAGGTGGAATGGACCCCTTGTTTTTTTGGTACAGCAGCTTATTAGTTCACTAAGTGAGCTTGTAAATGTCAACCATGCTTTTTCAATTTGGGAGCGTTGATAATTTGACTGTATTAAATTTAATATAGATTTTAAGAGATTAATTGGGTTGTGGCATTTGATGTGGTTAGCATTTGAATTGTACGTGGTAAGTTAATTATGGGTTCCTGTACAAACACTGGTTCTATTTTGACCTCTAATGAGAAGTGGTTGGAAAAGGCCACTGGCCATAGATGAGCCTCAATCACTGGAAATAAGGATGGTGACATGATCTTGTGTAAAATAAAAAGGTACCTTCTGGGAACAAATCTCTGACACTTACTAGGGGCTGGTTGAAGCTATTGACAAATTTTGCTTGAAATGTTTTCACTAATGATTATGGTCAGGAATGGACTGGTTCTCAGCACTATGTTTATTGAGTGAATAGCATTGAATACAACTTCCGAGTTTTTGGATAAATATAGGTTCACAAGGTTGAATGTCCAACCTTTATACTGTATTACTGCAATCAGGCAATTTGTGTTTATGTATAGAATTTTAAAAAAGGTAATTGGTGATTTATTGTTAATCATTATTGCTATTCCTCCTGAAGCAGTATCGGAAAATGAATAATGAAAATGCCTCAATGACTGCATTAATTGGATAATTCTTGCATCAGAGTTATGATGCCTGGTGCCTAAACCAATGTGACAAGGCATAAGCTCTATCATGAGAATTCAGGCCCCTGATGTTCACAGAAATGACGAACATTATCAACTTGATATTGGATTATGTTGCTAAGTCCTTCACCACTTTGTCTGGGTTGCCTTGATCGGTCTTTTTTGATCCAGACTCCAGTAGAGGACATCCTAAGGCACTTGACTGGGTGGAGTTACTCTCAAATTGTTTAGTAATAATAATTTGCTCATAACTCTCACTTTCGATGTTGAGGCAGCTTTATTATACTGCTGACAGATTCATCTTGTACTACATCATTAGAAAGATCCATGAGGTTCGGGGAAAATCTAGTTTTCTTCTCTTTGGGAGTAGTGATGTTTGGTCTCTGCTCTTCTAGATCAACAAGGTCTCTTACAACTGCAACCTTTTCACAAGACATAGATGTGGTTGAGGATGATCACCCCTCCTGGATTTGTATTTCCTCTTTTGCTGAAAAGGGGCATCCTGATGAGGCAAATTGATCTGCAATCAATGGCCATTGCGACTTCATTCCTATTCCCTCTGACATGGCTTCTTCATCATCTGAGGATGGATGACTGATCTGCATTCTAAGGGATCTTGAGGGACCAAGGGTCAATGGACGATACCCTGAAGCAACTGCTTTTGGTTGAGATAAGCTTGATTCCATGTGTGGATGGGTTTTTGACATCTGTTCCAGCTTCAGTAATGTCTCAGCTGATATCATTCTTTTTTAGTGCATTTGTGGTATTTTTCTCATGTTATCTTTCATGTTATCCCACAGTGGACACATTCTCTCATAAGGTGTCCTCTTTGTAGACAATGAAAGCATTGTGGGGCTATCCCTCTAATATTAATAATGATGGGGTCTTCATAGCCTTCCATAAAACTCAGGATCACTAGAGGAGAAGTACCTTTCCCCAGCATGATTTTGAATTCCACTATGTTTGAGAGCATTTGAGTTTCATCATCATCTACTGTTTTATAGCTGAATGAGACTATCTTTCCATACGGAGCAAGTAACTTTTGCAAGTCAGTCATTCCAAAGTTTATGCCACAATTTCAGGCAGTTCCACTTAGGTATGTCAGGTGATCAAGATCGACTGTGACAAGATATCTACTTCCAAGGGTTTTATACCGGTTTCAAAAGACCTCCTTGGCTATAGCATTGGTAAACTGAACAACCAGGTATCGGTCATTTGGGTGGAATAGTATTCTGTATACTGATTTACAAAGGTCTTGTGATTTGAGCAGTTCAAGTAGTGTTGCCACTGGGAATTTGAAGAGGCTAATCCTGTTGTCTGTTGTAGATAATATCAGTACATTCTCATGCTTATATGCCTGGAAGGATTTTATCAAAAGGGCAGGAATTGACTGATTGAATTTATCATTTGGTTTGGGTCACATCTGCCTCATTCAGTAATTATGGATGAGTTGTCCATCCTGGAATCTACAGCAACTGCAGCATTAACTAAGCCCATTATTTCTAAGGCCTTCAAATGTTTATTGCTGTCCTTATTAATAAGGTTTTTGTCTTGACTACTATTTTTAATTGGTCCAACTGTATGAGATCTTACAGCAGCCTTTTGAGCATATGACATTGGCTCTTGGCTTTTATTTTTATCAACAGGATTATTGTTTATAGTGTTTTCTCTGTTCACCTGTTGTGGTATGGATTTAGGTCTTAGTGTTGGAAACTCCGAATTATAGCTGTTGTCAGCAGCAATTAGGTCATTTTCCAAAGTTGCACTTGAGGTTTTTGGTGTCACATATTGGTTATGAGAAATATGATAGCTTTGCTCTTGTATGTTAGGTTGTGTTTCATTTATATTGCCCAGATTTTTACCTTTAACGGTTAAGTTATTTTCATACTGCAAAATGTTCAATGTTACTGAGGACTTTGGGGATCCAGGGTTTGAACTTAGGTCCCAGAGTGTATTGTGTTTGTTTTTGGCTTTGTATTCTTATTTTCTGTCTCATGAATTAGATTGTTGTGATTTTGTTGTTGGTTCTTAAATTTTTTATTTCTGGGTAGCGCCCTTGGTCCACCGGAAGTGGGCTTACGGCTTTCATTCTGATCATCAGAACTACATACTTTTTGCTCAGTAAGGTAGCTCATGTCAAAATCTATTTTATCAGATTGAGAATATGAGTTTGAATTAACTTTCTGAGGTGATTTTTCGATCTACCATGTTTTCCCGCATTCAGTAACTTCCGTATCAACACGTTCGTATCGTAACTCATTTTCTATAAAAGTTTGAGGGTTGTAACTTTCTTCAAATGGGGTTTCAGGATGCTTTTTTTTTTTTGGTAAGTATTTTTTACCATTACCTATCTCCCCTGACTGGTTTACAGCTTTGGATTCATGTTTTCCTTTTGTATTTTCTACTTTTAGATTAAAATTCCTAATGTTTACTTTCCCCCCCCCCACATTTTTATTATGTTTTACTGGATATTTCTACTTTTCCCCAGAATAAGATTTAGTGATTTTAGGTAATTTACTCTTAAATGAATTTATTTTCCTATTCTCAAATTCTATATCTCTGTTTTCATCTAAGTTTATGGATTCTCCTGAACTACTAAGGCTGGCTTTAGCCTTTTCCATGGCAGCCATTAGCATTAAACGTAACAATGTCCAATTTTATAATTTCGATCAATTATTCACAATTAATTTCTTAAATAATTATCATTACAACAAAAGAAAATACTCACTATTAATTCTCCAATGTTTTTCAACTATCACTTTTCTTCTTTTAGTGTGAACAGATTATGTCTGGCCAAGCTTTAAATAGCTGACTATTCACCATGGCCTGAGATTAGGTTATGTAAATGAATTTGGGTACAAAGATAAGATGGTCACTCTTATCTTTTCAAAATTTCTATCTTGTGCTTTGGTTTGAGAGTACCCTTTGTACTCAATAAAGTAATGTTGAGGTATTAAAACAACATTACAGCAGATGTGTATAGAGTGTAATTCGTGTCTGATTAAAATTAACAGTTTTATACTTTTATCAATGCATAAAAAAAATAAGGTGATAGAAAGAATGTAATACAATAAATTCTCCTGATCTTTCACTATGTAACTATCTTTTGTTTTTCTCAACTGCAATTCACTAATCACTCAAGTGAATATCTTTTATGCTATCATAGTAAGTTCTAACTTCTATTGTTTCCCATATATTTTAAAGACCTGTTTTGTATAATAGCATGTTTTCCAATCCTTTGATAATGCTTATCCTTATTTATTTTTTAATAAAGTTAAATTAATCTTGTTTACCTTATACTTATGCTTAATTACTCTGTACCCAAATTGAAAAACATGTTTCATTATCCAAATTATATAAACAAACAAGATAAAGAAAAATATAAAAAATATAAACTTTAATCAGTAAATTAGGCGCACTTCTTTTACATACAATGATTGAAAACAAGATTTATTTCATTTTTTAATTAAAGATATAAGATTAAAGAAATTTTTATGTAGAGTAATTTACATTTACATGCTCCCATAAATAACTATGCCAGTAATTATTATAAGATTCTAATTGTTTATATATGGGATCTTTTAGTTTTTTCTAGATGTTACTGGAATCTCATCAACAGATTCAGAAAGACATATAGTTACTAAGCTTATTTGCTTCATAAATATAATTTAATAATCTCTAACATATGTAGGTGTGTGGAAACCATAAACACATTATTAAAGACTGTCACATTTGTATATACAGTGACAAAATTGAAGAACATAATTTAACCCATTAGTAAATGTACTTTTTGGAAGGAACCTCTACAAATTTTTTTGCAATGTATGAGAATAGATTAGCTACCTAAAAAAATCCAAATGTGAAATAAATGAACAAATCTTTATAGTTAAAGTTTTCTTATTTAAAAATAGCAATAAAACTGGAAAACACTATAAAAGAAAATCTTGATGACATGATGTATTTCCTTATGGTCAGATCAAAATGAGTTAGTTTGTTGGAAATTTTAAAAACTCTATCCTCAGTTGTAGATCAGTGGTTTTAAAAAAAAAAGCATGCAACAACCTGATTTATGTTTTAATCTTAATCACATGTCATTGTCACTTATTCAAAGTTTTAAATGGTGTTGCACAAAATATGTTTCATTTTGCATATATGATATTATAAAAAGATTTCTATTAATAAGCAATGATTACTTAAACTGACAGACTTTTAAATTTAAATATAAAATAAATCAACTGCTTATTCCTACCAATGTTTTATTATTTTTATCTAATAATTAAGTGATTTTAGTTTTAAAATGGTTTACTTATATACAATAAAATTTATAGAATTTATCGCGTACTTTAGTAAATACAGGGATTTGAACTTAGAATTTTCAATCTATATTCAGTCTTCATTCCATCTCAAGCAATCAATACACATGACCACACACATGTTAATAAGATAAATGATTCCCAATATATATATTTCATGCAGAACCAGAGCTCATCAGTTGAGCCAGATCATCACACATATATACAATCAGTGCTTGGTTTTAATTAAGATAGCAATTCATTAAACTTTAATGGACAAGCTTCAATATTTTCATGCTTTCAACAATTCAAGCATGCATTTTATTGAAAAACCAGTGATGAAATAAACACTTGTAAAAAAAAAATCACAGATCAATACAATACATAAGAATATACAATGATTATTTAATAAAATGTACAATAACAATGAGTCTGTATGAAAAGTATGCATGACAACAGTGTAACCATAGAAAAGATTTCATTGTTATGTTAAAATGATGAAAATTATATCAAGCATAAAATATGACTTTATATAGCTTCTAAATGTTGGGAGATGTTAAGCATGAATTGTATTTTAAAAAAATAGCAAGTAATAACTAAATATTATCAATAATGTTCAATAGGCATCTCAACTTCCTTCAAACAGAAATTTATATATATCATAAATACCAATCAACACTTAGACAATGCTAATTTCAATAACAATCAAAAATTTCAAGCTGGTGTCAATATATAGTCATGGAGGAATGGTGATTGCTATAATTGTATGATGAGAAATCCTGATGGTTAAAAATCATTGCAATTAAACTTATTAAATGCTCAGAAAAAATATTAGTCCATTATTCACAGATTTGTTTGAGTTCACAAACTTTTCTATCATAGTAAATTATGGCAACTAAATAAAATAATTTTATAGAAAAAAATATATATATATCTGATGCTTCAATGTAAACATAATCTCATAATTTTTTCCCCTTTATGAAATATGCAGAGAATTATACTTGAAAAAATATTTTTATTTCTGTTCACATCTTTATCCATTTCATTTTCTGTACTAAAATACTGTTAGAGAGAATAAAAAAGGTTTCTGATATCAGACAAATTTACCAAGAGATCTATCTCTCTTATTAAAAAGATGATGATTTGCATAAAATATAAAAAGGATTTTTGATAAGTCAGAAATTATGACTGTTTTCCTTATAAATGAATAGAAATAATCAAATGATTTTATGGAGTTCATAAAAAATTGGAGCCTTGGAAGTGACAAAGATGGGTTACAATGTATTACCTTAAATTTTAGAGGTTTTATTCTACCACTATAACAAACCATACAGGATGTAAAAGATAATCACCAACAAAATTGGTAATGTTTTTAAGAAAAAATATCCATACTGTTTTAATTACTTTTTAAAAAATTAATGAAGCATTTCCTTGACCCAAAGATAAAATTCTTTTATAATGTCATGGTATTTATAATCTACTATACTAGATTTGTTCTCTTTCATACATCACTTGGACTAAATATAGAATTAATATCAGAAAAGGAAACATTTTTGCTGTAAATTTTACTCACATATTAAATTAACAAAATATGATATCAATTTTTGTACAACATGCATTTCGGCTAAAATTGATCAATGTATTAAGAGATGATCAAAATAAGCTATAGAAGTTTTTAGAAGATTCTCCCATAAAATGGAGAGAAAAAACAGTTAAATATAAAAAGTGTGGTACAGAAAAAAAAAATATTTATAACTCTTCAACTAATGGTTCTTTCAAAATGGAAAGAGAAGACAAGTACTTTCATATAATTTTAAAAAAAAAGAAAGTTCTAAGAAAAGTGTGTTGTATATTGCACTGAAATGTCAGCTATAATATATTTTGATAGAAAAGTTTTTGTTGAAAAATAAATGACCAATCAAAGAAATAAAGCAGACTATTTTTTTTTTTTCAAGAATTTGGTAACTGTAATCAAGTTGGTTTTGAAATATATTCATGAAATTTCTTACCAAACAATCATATAGATGTAATATTCTTGTTCTTTTATGCATTGGTTTATCTGTATAATACCACTTGTAAGAACAAGAATCCATATGATTGTTTGATAAGGAATTTCAAGAATATGTTTTAAAATTATCCTGATTACAGTTACCAAATGCTTGAAAAAAAAAAGATAGTCTGCTCTGAAGGTCATATTGCTAGAAGAGATGATAATAGATGGACAGTTTAAATCTTAAACTGGGCTCCCACAGATTATAAAAAATCTAAAAAGACACCATATGTGATATGGAGAAATGAGAAAGACAAAAAAAAGATATTAATTATAAATACCATTTATTTATATTAAAATTAATATCTTTATCAATAAATTTTTCAAAAAATATGTTTTTGTCTCCACAATTTAATTTGCCAAAGTTCTATTTTTGACATTATGTACATTCTCAAACTATAGGTGAAACTGCTGCATTTCAACAAACAATGGAAATTGTTGTCATTTTTAGTATCAAAATATATAAAGTAAAAGTAACTGAGTTTAACAGGAAACTCCTAAAATGTAAATATACCAGCATTGAAAATTTTACTGTATTTTATTATCTACCTGGCTTCTTATTAATTTCTGTTATCTTTGAAATATTGTCTAAAAGGTCACATATAACACGATTCTAGTTATTTATATAATGTTTCATCTCCAAGTTGAAAATCTATTTAAAGCCATTCAAAAGAAAACCTGATAATTTGTTAAATTATAATTATATCTGTTCATTTTAAATATATATATATATTTACGTTTAATTTATATTATTATTATTTATATGTGCTTTATTTTGTTACCAATAGAAAAACAGATCTTTGCAAGCCAATAAACAAAGTAGAATGGAAAACGGTTAAAGGAGGAGATTCTTATATAATATTTTCAGGTGGTACAACATATGATAAAGCTGGTCAAACACCAAGTATTACTGTAGTACATGGTAAGACTTCAACTGTTTTGGAAATGGAGCATACTGTGGTGGATTTTATTACATTGGGTAAATGAAGGTCAGGATCCATATGCCATTGTTGTATTATTACAAAATGATTTAGTCATTGTAGACTTGACTAGTCCTGGATATCCTTGCTTTGAAAATTCTTATCCTATGGCTATCCATGAATCACCTGTTACATGTTGCTCTTATTATGCTGAATGTCCAACTGATCTGATTACTTTATGGCTTCTATAATGGATGATGGTGTTAAAAGATATTCATCGATGAATAAGCAGTATTTTTATGTTTCAAAAATAATAGTAATATGATATAATTATTTGGAAGTTAATATATGGTATGTATAATTCAAATATATTTTTGGTGAAAGAAGTAAAGTATAACATTAAATGTAAGATAAATTTTAGAATGACTAAATGTATAACTGTGTATTAAAAATATAAGAAAAGGATTTATCAAATTTTGAGGTCTATCCCTTATCCTAAATAATTTGTCATTTTTGTCTATATATGTTTTTATTAACAAAGGCAAAACTCTCCATACAGTAGTGCCACCCAGAGGAATCAATGGATGCCAGAGGCTTGTGCATGTGATGCTTATGTTTTTATTGTTATTTAGGTAATAAAATGAAACTGAACGATAGATAAAATCATCTGCTTCATTTATTTTAATTATTAAATTATTACTGTATTAACTTTCATTAAGCACAAATCGTTTTAGGAATATAAAGAATTAAGATTTAGCAGTATGTGTAATAATTAAGGATTAAATCTGTATTTTGTTCCAAACAATATCTCTCTTATTCCATTAGAATTTCATATTTTGAGGACTTAATATATAAAGATAAAAGGATAAAAAATCAAGTCAGATGTCATATGACCTAATTTTAATAAAGCTCGTATTTACAAATGTTATATATAGAGTTCACAAAAACAAACTCTTAACAAGCTTTAAGAATACTCTCAACCCCAGACCACGGTTTCTGCATCTAGCGTCATCAGTGAGGTGTTATGGGTTAAAAATACTAGGACTAGCCTAGCACTTTATTTAATGCCTAACTATTGAGAAGAAAATCTGAAACTTTCAGACATTCAAATGTCCAAAAATCCAGCTATCTAACTCAAATAGCCGTATGGGTTGTTTGTAAATATGAGCTTTATTAAAATTAGGTCATGACATCTGACTTGATTTTTTATCAATTTAATTTTAGTTTTTGCTATTTTATATTGCTAGAGCTATTAATATATGGTGTATCTGAACTTAGGGCAGTCCCATATGGCTATTTGAGTTAAATAGCTGGATTTTTGGACATTTGAATGTCTGAAAGTTTCAGATTTTCTTCTCAATAGTTAGGCATTAAATAAAGTGCTAGGCTAGTTCTAGTATTTTTAATCCTTAACACCTCACTGATGACGCTAAATGCAGAAACCGCAGTCTGGGGTTGAGGGTATTCTTAAAGCTTGTTAAGAATTTGTTTTTGCGAACTCTATATATAAAGCTAAAAGGGAATGATTAAAAGGAATCTTACTGATTGAGAAGAGCTTGATAGATTAAAAGAGCTTTTGGTATTTTATGTTACAATAGATTAAGAAAATAATGTTTTGGGTTGAGCAATTAGAATAAATTAATGGTATTAGTTCTCTAAGGGGATAATTTATGAGTATGAATAAAATTGTATTTGAATATAATAGACTTAAAATTTGCTTATAGTTTTGATTTTGCATGAAAAATAGAGGGAAAAATTGATGAATAAAAGTGGAAGATGTATGAGTATTGAGAAAATATCTAAATCTCAATTGTTAAACACTATGATCTTACATCTGTAGATAAATTTGTTGGCTATTAATTTAAAGAGTGCTTTGGAGTTAAGTGCTCTTGTTTATCTTATTATTATTAGATACAAAGAATCACTTGTAGGTAAAATTCTGCATAATAATTTTTAGTCTTTATTGTATCTATATCTGATGTCAGCATGTAATATTTGTGGAACTAATTTTAACTTGTACTGAATTTTACTCATAAAGTAAATATTGTTTTTCTTTCTAAATTATTTGCATTTTAATGCTTTTGATGGTAGTTTTTTCTAAAAAACAACAACCCCATACTGTCATGTAGTGATTGAAAAGCAATAAATATTTTTGATCATTATTGATAGATCTATATAATTCCTTTTATAAAATATGATAGTATTAGTTTGTTTTTAATAAAATTATCCATTACCGTATAAAACAGCTATTTAATTGGATACTACCTAATTAATTTCTTAGAGGTATGTGATACTTACTGTAGTACATGTGTAATTTTTACAGATCATAGCAGTTGATGATTAAAAAGAAGTATTAGGAATTTGTTTTTTTCCCCTGTGGTGATAGATATGATCATTCTTTGTTTGCTTATTAAATATCTTAATATTTCTTTATTTTAATCTCACTTAAGAATATTATCTAAAAAATCTATGACAATGACAGAAATTATTGAAATTATTATCTTTGAACAATCTCACACTTGTTGAGACATAAATTTAAAAAGGCTCAAAAGGAATTCAAAGACTTTAAAAAAAATTATTTATAATTCTGAAAAAAAAAAAAACTCCCAAGAATCTTTAAAACAAGAATTTAAAGTATCTCAAGACTGCAGAGAAAAAAGCAAATAATTTTAAAAATTTAAAAGCAAAGTACTAAAGAAATTGAAAGAATATTAAGATAAAATGGAAAAGGAATTCCAGACATTTCTAAAGCAGGAATTTAAAAAATCCAAAATAATTTCAATTTAATTGTGGTTCTTCCTTGAATATTAAATTAAATTATTTTAAATATTTTATAATCTTAAGATTATAAACTCGCACTTAAAATAATGATGGGATAAATCAAAAATACACTAAGAAATTAAATATATATACTGACCTCATTGAAAAAATTAAAAAACTGAAGTGGAGTTGGGCTGGACATATTTCTAGAAGAGATGATAATAGATGGACAATTGAAATCTTAAACTGGATTCCAAGAGATTGTAAAAGACCCAGAAAGAGACCACATATGAGATGGATGGATGAAATAAGAAAGTATGCAGGAGCTGATGTAGAGAAGAGAAGCTAAAGATCAGAGAAGATGAATTGAATTTGGAGAAACCTTCATCCTGCAGTGGATTGATAATGGTTGATGATGGTGGTGGTGGTATATGAAAATGGGATCCAAAAATAATTTTCTTTACTCTAAAACTGTCTACTATAAGGTTGAGTAATGAATAGAAGCCAAATAGCATATTGCTATAACATCCCCAGACTGATTTTTATGTGATAATGTTGTTGGTAATAAAAGATCAAAAAAGCCAGTTAATAGTATTTGAAAGGAATTTATACTATTAAAATAATAAATCAATAAGACATAATGAGAAATTTTAAATACATATTACAATGGAAGTACTATTTAACTGGAAATATTAAAGCAGAATATAAGAAGAGAAATAAAGAAAGTTCAACATAATAGTTGCAAACAAGATTTTGTGATTGACATAAAGCTGATAAAAGAAATTATATATAGCATTAGTCTTAAATCCATTTAAGTATAAAATGGCATTATAATAGACGAAAGCTGCTTAAAAAATTGGATTACAGAGAAATTCAGTAAGATAAAGATTTTGTATTATTATTCCCTAAATACGTAAAAATGTAATTACAATAATGGGGGGGGGGGTGCAAAAGATCAGTAAAAGTATGAAAAAGCAGTATATCACAATGGAAATACTGAAGAAATAGCTAAACTGAAAAAATATTTGTCATGCATAAATAATATATATATATCGATAAAGATATTAGGAATAACCATCACATCAATTTTAAAAAAAGGATACTTGGGTATTAAAGCTGCAACATAGAGGAGATAGCAGGCTTTTTCACACCCATAGTAAATGTGTAATGTCACGATGACATCAAATTGAAAGAAAATAATTCCTACAATTATATGTGAAAACATTTTTTTTTTTTATCAACAAGATTTTTTTTTTTCAATGCGATCTTTTTTTTGTAATACTTTGATATTTTCAGTTATTTTTCATTGTGTATTCAAAAATGATGAATATTTGGAAATTATCAGGTACTGAAATGGATGCAGTGCTTTATTTTCAACAACAAGGCATCCTGCCATCAGTGAAATTCTGTCCAAATGGACCTAACATGAGCTTGTATGTACACACCTTGGACAAGCAATGGTGTTGTAATGTCCAAGGTTGCAACACTAAAATCAGCATTCACAAGGGGACTTGGATATTTAGTAGTTTACGTAGGGAAATAGACAAATGTTTTATTATGAAAATCAAAGACAGGACAAATGGAAAAATAAGTACCAATGAGGAGCAGCAAGACAGCATTTGGACCCCTACCTAGTGAAATTCATGTGGAGAAGAATACATAAAAATGACAACATCTTCATAGCAATACTTAACAACATGAAAGAAATGTTTCCACCAAGATAAATAAATATTTAATGAAAGTGTAATAATTAATGGGTATTGTTTTTTTGTAGTTTTTGGTTTAATTTCTTTATTTAAAAAACGACATTTATTTGCAGTTTTATGAAAATTCCAGCATACTTTGCAATCATGTGGTTTCATTTTCAGAGTGGAAATTTTTACTGCAGATCTCCATTTTCTGTGGCAGTAGTATATATCCAAACTTTGGTTTTCACACATAAATTCCTGTTTTATATTACATCGTAAGTGTTGTAGGAATATAGTTAATGTATTTTTTATCCAAATTACTTAAAAATCAAAATCATTTACTGTTTGTTTAGTGTATATTTAAAGTAAACTATTTTTTTGATTAATGGCATCATTATTGTAATATCGGTTTTTATTTTTTATTTTAAATGTCATTCTTAAAAATTGCTGGTTTTTTAAAGTTGCATCTTTTTTTTCAAGTCACTTTTTTTTTTTTTTTTATTAATGTTAAAAGTCGTACATATTTATGAAAGTCACATTTCTTTTTGGAAACTTGTTAATGTTGAAATTTTTTAAAAGCTGTTTGTTAATGTTGAGAGTCATACATATTTGTGAAAGTCTCATTTATTTTAAATGTCGTTCTTAAAAGTTTTTTTGTTAATGTTGTAAGTTTTACTATTTTTTTACTTTTACTTATTTTCAGTCCTGCAACATGGAGCATGTATTAGACTTACTATGCCTGTTGACATTCATATCAACCCTCCTGATAACTTTGTAATTCTTGCCAAAATACTATATACAAGATCCGTGTACATGATCTTTTTTTTGCCAAAGAAAATCATGTACAAGATCCATGTTCACATTATTTTGGTCAGATCACAAGATTACAAAATTGTCAGTGGATTGATATGAATGTGAACAGGTGCAGTTGGTTGGTAATACATGCTGCATGTTGCAACTTTAATACCAAAGTATCAAAAAAAAGCTCTAACAATACCTCCAATAGGCATAAGAAACAGATTGCATACCTAATTTAAAGACTACACATAAATTTATCAAAATTAAAATGTTTCTCATAAGAATTTTCTTTTAATATAATACATGAACCCAAGAACATGAACTATATTTCATAAATTATTTGCCTTGTCTCGCATAAGTTACTCTAATTATTAAACAACAATCAGAATGGTATAAATAATAAGTAGCACTTCAATTGAACCCCCCCCCTCCTCTTTTGAAATCTAGAGGCAAACTGAAAAATAACATATTGGTAGAAAATATGCGATTTCAAAAATGTTACATTAATGTTTTAGATTGAACAAATATTTCCAAAATAGAAATTAAAATAAAAAAGCTATTAGAAAAGAACTTGCTACAATCATGAAGTGGAAACTAAAAGTTCTCTGTAGATTTAGGTAAATTACTTTGTTACTTTTAAATTATTAAACATAAAACTATCATAGTAAACAATTTGATACAATAAGCTCGATATAAAACAAAATATGGTAAAATAAAAACAAACATCATAAATACTATGTAGAAAAACAGATTTAGCATTATTAACATGTAGAAAATGTTATGAGGTATATAGTGAAATGATAAATGAATCTAATGTTTATGATAAAAAGAAAAAGAAAAGATTTAGTTTAATTTACATTTTTATCGTAGTGTTTTATATATGTTGATTAATTTTTTGAATCCGTTTTCTTCAATGCTATTTCAAATAATTAGCAAACTATTTTAGAGTTAATAATTGATGAATATATATAAATTTATTCATATGCAAATATAAACATATATAAATGTATATCAAAAAATATAACTAAAGAAATAAATTATCCAATTCTCCAAATTTTTGCAAAACTTAATTTTATTTTTGAATTACAAAAATCCACAGTTATTCCAATATTTTAACTATTTTTTTTCTTTTTCTCATGTGTCATAGCATCAGCCGGGAAGCGAACCCGCGAACCCGGGACAACTGCTTGTAAAGCAGCTGTCACTGACCTCTCAACCACCAATGCTTGATTAGTCATTTTCAAGAGTATATCACAGTTCTATTTACAAAACAAATACATTTTAAATATATAGTATATTTATAAATATATATTGTAAATAATTAAATACAAATATATGCTTACATTGAAAACATTTAAATATTTTTGCATATTATTTCTTTATAAAATAAAACAATTTTCATATATCACAAAAAATACTTTTTAAAAAACTAATGTTAATTTATATATATATAGTATTGAAAAGTGATGTGAGGAAATATTTATATGTTTTTAAAGCAAATATATGTCATTGCAGCTATTATTACTATGTGATTATTCATATAGTATATGAACATATATGGGCTACTCACCAACATGCATTAGTCAGCATGGTGAGTTTATTGGCTTTTTACCTCTCAGTTTAAGATCAAGAAACCCCATGGTCTTTTTTTTCAGTTACCTGATAAGGCAGAATGAATGTTTGTGTAAATGATAAATATTTTTCCAATAGATATATACAATTATGACAGACAAAAATAAATCATGGCTCTTATTCCCAGGAAACTGTAAAATCACCAATCAAGGCAGCAGTTGATGGCCGAAGGCGAGGGTGCTAAGAATCCCCTGATTGTGGACCCAGACTGCCATTTGATGATGACTTTTTATTTAGATACTTACAACTGCTGTTCACTTTCAAGTGAATAAAGATTGCAAAAATTAGAAGAACTGTCTTATATTAAATGGGACATTATTGGACTTTGTGAAGTTAGAAGAAAAGGAGAAGAAACAATTGATTTAAAAAGTGGACATATACCCTATTATAAAGGCACAAATATTGGAAATACAAGTGGAGTAGGATTCATTATAAATAAAAAGTGGTAAAACAACATTGTGGAGATTGATGGTGTAACAGAGTGGCAAGATTAGTTATACAACTTAATAGCAGATACCAAATGCAGATAATTCAGGTTTATGCCCCAACAAGTTCTCATAGTGATGAAGTAGTAGAAAATTTTTATATGGATTTACAAAAGGCTTTTGATCCGAGTAAACAACATTATAAAATTGTTATGGAAGACAACAGATGAAAGTGCTAAGGGATAATTTTGGTTATGGTAATAGAAATGAGAGTAGTTTTGTGGAGTTTGCAGAAAAAGAAAAACTTTATATTATGAATTATTTTTTGAGAAAAATGTTAAAAGGAAATGGACATGGAAGAAGGTACAGCAGAATTGGATTATATTTTGACTAACAGCAAATACATATTTCAAGATTAAGTCAAATAATTTTTTACTTTTGGGAAATCTATGTATTCAAGCACGAGTGCGTGTGCGGTGCAACTGTTCCCAAAAGCTATTAATACAAAATAGCTAACTAAAAATAATAAACTAGCTGAGCGCTTTCAAATGATCTTGCCTTTATAATCATAGCTTGCTAATACATTTAATGATATGCAAATATGTTAATTTCGTTTTTTTGATAAAGCATAGCATATGTCCTTCCTATTTATGGCATTGTTGTCTCGTGAGATGAATAAAGCCTCTTTGATTTTTCTTTTAAGGTCATGTCTCTCTCTACACACGATTGTGGGATTGTCCGGAATGCACTTGTGGTGACTTGTGCTCTGGTGCTGATAGAAAACTGAATAGGTAGAAGGATCGTTGTGAGCTTTATTGTATGAATATTTATATTATGCTAATCGTGTGGCCAAAGATTCTCTGCTTTCCCCATAATATGTGCCTTTACAATTATTGTTGGAACATGCAATATTATATACCATGTGGGGGGGTCTGTAAAAGTGGAGTTTGGTCTTTAGTATTATTAATTAAATTGTTAGAATTTGGAGGGGTTTGAAAACAAAGCTGATATTTGTTGTTAAGGATGGAATGCAATTTCTTGTGTAAATTGGATATATATATATATGGAAGCAATAATCTGGGTTTATCCTGTGTAATGTGAGAGTTAAGATGTTTATTCTGTATATGTAAAAAAATTTTGTCAACAATGGATTGCCTGAACCCTAAATTCAATAGGTCATCTCTGTATTCCATTACATTTGCTTTTGCATCTGCCTCAATTTTACACAATAATCTGTTTCTGTGCAAAAAAGATGCTAGGCCAGATAATTTATGTGCTATAGGTGTGTTAGATGGGGGGGGGTTATGGCATCTGATCTCCAACAATGCCATAAATAGGAAGGACACGTGCTATGCTTTATCAAAAAAATGGAATTAGCATATTTGCATATCATTAAATGTATTAGCAAGCTATGATTATGAAGGCAAGATCCTTTGAAAGCGCTCAGCTAGTTTATTATTTTTAGTTAGCTATTTTGTATTAATAGCTTTTGGGAATAGTTGCGCCGCACACACACTCGTGTTTGAATATTTCAAGATTATAAAGTTCTTAATTAATTTAACACTCGAACTGATCATTGATTAATAAGATGAAAGATATGTGTTAATGCAAAACTAGAGAGACAAAAATTATTAAGAAAAACAATATTTACAGTTGATATTCCTAATCTTCAGAAACATTCTAATGAATTTAAATTAGAACTTACAAATCGGTTTCAAGTATTAGTAGATTTTGAACATGATTCAGATTTAAATGAAATTAATACGAAAATAACTGATACACTTTTAAAAACTGAAAAAAAATAGCTGGTAGAAAAAAGCAGCAATTGACCAATAAAATTTCTACTGAGACTAAATTTATGAAGAAAAGAAGGAATATAAAGATATATAAAAATAATGCATTAAAAAAGATTGAATATCTAGAATTTTGTAAAATGGTGCAGAAAAGAGTTGAAAATAATATAAAAAAGTATAACTGTGAACTAGCAAGGAAAGCTGTAGAAGAAAATAAAAGTCTCAAGAATGTAAAACAACATTTTGGTACTGGTAGGAAATTTATATCTCTAATAAAAAAAAAAAAAAGATGGCATTATTACTAAAAAAAAGAGATGCCATCATGAAATTGGTAGAAGATTTTTATCAAGAATTATATAATAATAAATAAGTATCTCCTAATATTACATCTTCTGAATTGCCTAGAATTTTAAATGAAAAAGTGAGACATGCAATTAAATGTATGAAGAAAGGAAAGGCTCCAGGTACTGATGGAATTATAATTGATATATTAAAAGAAGCAGGTGAAGAAATAGGAATTTTTTTAGCAGTTATATACCAAATGTCTAAATGATAAAAATGTACCAGATGATTGGAAGAATGCAGAATTAATATTTAAAAAAAGTGATAAAGAAGATATTAGAAATTACAGACCTATCAGCCTTTTATCAGTTTTATACAAAAATTTTACCAAGATAATTACAATTCATCTACAGAGAACATTGGATTTCCACCAATCAAGAGAACAAGCTGGATTTAAAAGTGGTTTTAATACAGTAGTTCATATCCAGGTATTGAGAGAAATTTTAAAAAGGACAAATGAATATGAGTTGCCATTATGTTTTGGATTTGTAGATTATGAAAAGACATTTGATTCTATAAACATTTCTTCAGTGATTAAAGCATTGGATCATCAAGGTATAGATCCAGGATATTGTCATATTTTAAAGAATATTTATAAAAATGTAACAGCAACAATTAGATTACATAATGCTACTGGGAAAGTCAACATTGAGAAGAGTGTAAGACACGGTGACTCCATATCTCCAAAACTTTTTACAGCAGTGCTGTAAGAAGTATTTTGTGGTTTAAAATGAAAATCTAAGGGAGTGAAAGTAAATGGAGATTATTTAAGACATTTAGATTTTGCAGATGATGAAGTTGTTCTTGCAAATAATGCTTTAGAGCTGCAGGAAATGCTGCAGGAGTTATCAGATGAAAGTAGGACTAAAAATAAATGTTAAAAAGACTAAAGTAATATTTAATGGATTTTCTCAAAATATAAAAATAAAGATTGATTATGATGAGTTAGAAGAAGTTAACAGCTACAAATACTTTGAACAGATTATTAATACAGATGAAAATGTAATGGATGAAATTAATCATAGAATTAAACTTGGTTGGAGTGTTTTTGGTAGAAATAGCTTGGTACTAAAAGGAAATATGCCTATGTGTTTGAAAAGAAAGATTTTTAATTTTTTCAATGAGGTCAGTAACACCTGTTTGTTCTCTTACCCATATATTACATTTTCAATCTCTTCTTGTTACTCCCAACATGCATCTCTCCATACTTCTTTGAATAGTCTGAAGTCCCTGTATTGCTCTTCTACTAAATGTCCAAGTCTCAGATCCATAAGTAAGAACTGGTAAAACACATTTATTAAAAAGACTGAAGTGGAGTTGCACTGGATATATTGCTAGAAGAGATGATAATAGATGGATAATTGAAATCTTCAAACTGGATTTCAAGAGATTGTAAAATACCCAGAAAAAGACCACATGTGAGATGGATGGATGAAATAAGAAAGTGTGCAGGGGTGATGTGGAGAAGAGAAGCTAAAGATCAAAAAAGATGGATTGAATTTGGAGAGGCCTTTATCCTACAGTGAATTAACAATGGTTGATGATGATGATGATGATATTGTAATGGGATTTAGCCTCCTTTACAACTTATTCTATGGCTATTTTACTTATTTACTATTTTATGTTATTAGCCCATATTAATCATTAATACTTCATTTTTAAGATCCTGTTATTCAAGCAGAAAAGTAAATATGATCAATACTTACATATTAACCATATCTCAGTCAAACTGAGATTTAATAAAAAAATATACAAACCATGGTCACCTTTTCAGATTGAGGCACAATCCCCATGACTGCAAAAAGCATGTCACATCTCATGGGGATATTTATAATGGGTTTTAACCTTATGGGCACCAACCAGCCTTAGACTGAACTCCATGAGATGACATTAACATGCTTCAAGCACTTGGCCCATGGCTAGATATTTAAACATGAGATCGGCATAACACAGAGTATCTAAATAAAATTATCTATTCACTCATAGGTAAATTGAAAGAGAGAAACTTAACCCATACCAATAATTTACACATATTTATTAAAAGATAAAAAAAACATATAAGGAATATTTAACATTTTAAAACACAAATATAAACACTTATTAAACTATAATATTTTAACAATCATGCTTATTTACATATAGTTAAAAGTTAACACTAGCAATGATATTTAAAAGTTTTATCTAGAATAAAATTCAATAAGTTCACACTTGAAATAAAACTTAGAAGTTCTATTAATGATGTCTAGACATATTTACCTAGGGTTTTTTATACAGTATCTGGATGATCACCCTTATCTTCTGATCCTGTCAGATTCATAGAGGTTCTATTGATAATAATGATGCTTTCTTTGGCACAATGTACCACTGCAAGGTCTGGTTCTGTAGATTTAGTTCATGGTGAGTAAAAACATTAACAAAGGCATGCCAGAGATATATCACTGTATCTGGTTATTGGTGTACAGGAGATGGACCGTGGAAAATGAACAAACACTCAGCTTTTGTCTAGCAATGCATTTTCTGTCAACACAGCTGTATAAAGTTTGTTTCATCTTGATGGACTATCATTTTTAGCTGCTTGTAGAATATTCAGTAGACTGCCAACTGATCTTGGTCAACTATCTGGTCACTTAACTTTATGAATTCTCTGTAGACTCTTTGGTCAACTATTGTTGTAAAACTCTCACTGGCTTCTCTCTTTTTTTCCCTTCTAATCCTGGACATTAGGCATTTGCTGCATTTGTACTTTCCGACACCATCCATTGCTCAAAATCTTACCCATAATATAAATTTATTTGATCTTTATTTTTTTAATTAGTTACATTTTTTTGTTTTATCTATCTTATATTTGTAATTACACAGAAATTAGTTAACTATTGTTAATTAATGAGTCTGGAATTTATATCTAGAAACTGATAACAACTTGTACAAATTTGTTTTCAATTACATGTTAAATTTTAATACACAAGAGAAAAGACAGGTAAGTTAGAATTACTATTTTAACTTAATCCACAAGGTTTTAACTTTTTTTCAAACAATAAAATATTAAAATAATTTTCTTAATTTTATTAATAATATCATTAAATCATATATATATATATATATATATATACACACATACTTATGTAAAATTTTTGTATACACATTGTTACATTACACTCTCCCCCAATTGAGAATTTAAATGCATTAATCTCTTCACTTAGGCATTGATCACTTTGAATTCTTAATAAAATAAACTTTACTAAATTTTTAAGATGTATGTAGGTTTTTCTTTTACTATTATTGTTATTAACAGATAATATAAAGAGAGGTATCCACTAAAGTACTAGGCACTTCACCTACAGATCGATTTTGTGTTGATTAAACCAGCTTTTAATTTCTTGTGGAAGTAGAGACTACAGCATGAGCCAATTTTGTGCACTATGGATAATGAACATGGGCTTTTAATCTGCGAATGACAGAATTATTTCTACGGCACATTTGACTTATGCAAATACTTTTTTCTTTATTATATTACTGGGAATTTTTCTTCCAGTTTTATTATTAATGGGTGAGGATTTTCTCTATTGGCGCACTATCATGAATATTTAATCTATGCACATACCTATCAGCAGAACAAAGTCACCACAAGATAAGGCTTAATTCAACCCAAAATATGGTGTGAAATTCTTATCTTTTCCCATATAGTCACACACTCCTCAATCTTAATTTAACATTTCCTAATATTTGATAATGCTTTATTTTCATTATTATTTTTATCATTATTAGTTTTAAGTTTATTTATTTAATTTTTATTTATTTTTAAAAAAATCTATTTTACTTTTTTTTTGTCAATTAAAAACATTTTATTTTTATGTGTTTGTATGATTGATAATGTGGGTCAACCATTTGTTAGACAGGAACTATTATTTATTCCTTAGTCCATTTTATTGTTGCATTAATTTTCAATGTTGTTTGATGAATTGGCTTGTGTTGGCATCACAGGAATTCACTCATGATTTTATATGCAAATATAATTATTTCTCTTATAATTGTTATATTATATTTGGATGTTTCTAATGAGAATTTATGATATATGTATAGATATACTCTTCCTTGCTAATCCTTATGGGCTAATGGCAAAAACTGACCCAGTTATATTGATTGCTCATGTACACCCAAGGGCTGAATTGTTCTGGTATGAGCACCAAATATGCAACTGGGGTATAAACCAAAGGACTTTTGAGTAGCTTGTCTGAGTTCCAAACTTCCCTATCTTCCAGACTAATAGTTTCATTAGCAAGCTTACTGGTTCAAATTAACTATACATTTTATATGTGGAATTATCTCCTCATGCATACCACCAAATTCTGCTAAGTTTAGTAATTGTTGATAGCAAACCACAAATGATACTAATTTAGTCAGTTCAATCCCATATATTATATTGATTTATGCATTTGTCCAAACCCATAAGAAGCTCTGGTATGATAAATCATGATTTGCATCATCTTTCAAAATCAATGAATAATGAATATATTCAAATCTTAATTTACTTATCTTAAATAATCCATAATATTAATGCTATAGTAAATAATATGTCTCCAGTTATTACCATAAATCTTCATCATTTAGCAGACCATGATAATAGAATTAAATATCATTTGGCATGTTAACTCATAGATATCAATCAGCCATAAAGTAAAAAGGTAATATATTAGATTCACTCAAAATAAACCATTGACACTGTATTATGTTCAATTGACTTGTCCAGTTGTATAATGCCTAATAGTGGCCAATTAACTATATTTTAACATTTAGCTGGTTGTAATCTATATTATATTATGTTACTCATTATTAACAATAATAAACTTGCTTAAATGTTCGTAGTCTCCATTATCATTCTTACTGTATTTCAATCCAATTTAATTTATTAATTAACTACATTTAAGTTACATGGTAATCATAACATTATTATTACTCCCTCCTTAGTTGATTTTATTTTGCCATAAATTATTGGCCCATTTGTGTTGCATGTGTAATAAAATTTAGAGTCTCATTCTTCTCCCTGTTTGGAACAGGGCTGCGGATTGAACAGAACTCGTATGTAAACTTAGGAAAGTTATCCCTTTTGAGAACATATATGTTAATGATCTTTAGGTATAAATTATGTCTAGTAATTGCAATCTGACAGGGATAGATTATAAATGTACAATAAATTACATTAGATTGCAATCATTAAAATTATATTATTTATCTTAACCAATTCAGAGTGAGTTGATGTTTATCTAAATAATCTTATACTTTATTATTAAACTAGGCATAATTGGATTTACCTATTACACAAATTCTATTATACATGTTACTATTGCAACCAATTGGTTACATAGCTGCCTACAAAAAAATAAATAAATAATTTGATAGTTGGCAGCATATTCCTTTGGTTTGAAAATTTAAAAAAAATAATTTAATTAATGGCAAAAATAAAATTTAATTTTCCAATACATATTTTATTATGGATTTTTATTTAACTCAATAATTGTAAAATTCCCATATGATAGTATGAAAATTTTCAAACATTAAATATATTTAAGAATATTTTTTAAAAACAAAAATAAAAAATAGGGAAGAATAAAAATAGAATTTTGATAATTTTGTAAATTTTAATTTATCAGAGTTGTTTTTTTTTTTCTTTATCTCTTAATGAAATGAAAAAATTGGTACTTTGGTATTAGAGCTGCAACATAGGGCAGTTAGAAGGCCTTTTCATACCCATAATAAATGTGTAATGACATGATGACATCAAACTGCAAGGAAATAATCCCTGTGAGTATAGATGACAAAAATTGTTTTTCTTTATCAACGTGATCTTTTTTTTGTAATACTTCAACATTTTCACTTATTGTCCAGATTTATTTTTGACAACAGCTATTTCAATTCATATATAGTTGTATATTTTCAGTTTTTTTGGATTTGATTTGTTAAAACAAAAGTACGTTTATTAGCATTTCTGTTGAAATCCCAGCATACTCTGCAACCATGTGCTACATTTTCAGAGGAAAATTTTTTAGTAAGATCCCCATTTTCTGTAGTAATATAATGTGAAATGTTTTGTTTCAAGGTGGCAATTCCTGTTATATATTACACGGTAAGTATCGTATGAGTATACTTAATGTGTTTTTATGAATATTATTTAAAAACCAAAATCATTTACTGCTTGTTTAGTAATAATGTTTTTGTATAATGGCATCATTTCATTAAGATCACAAATCACATTTTTTTTGACTGGGAATGTCATTCTTAAAAGTTATTATTGTGAAAGTAGTACATATAGTTAACGTGCTTTTATAAATATTATTTAAAAATCAAAATCATTTACTGTTTGTTTAGTGCATATTTGAACTAACAATTTTTTTTTGTGAAATGCCGTCATTTTATTAAGGTTGCAAACCACATTTTTTTAAAATTTCAACTGTCATTCTTAAAAGTTGTTAGTGTCCAAGATGTACATATTTAAATGTCTTGTTATTTAAAAACCAAAATCATTTACTGTTTGTTTAGTGTGTATTTAAACTAACAATTTTTGTTGTGTAATGCCGTCATTTCATTAAGATCGCAAATCACATTTTTTATTTCAAAGGTGATTCTTAAAAGTTATTAGTGTCCAAGTCATACATATTTAAATGTCTTGTTATTTAAAAACCCAAATCATTTATTATTTAGTGTGTATTTAAACTAACAATTTTTTTGTGTAATCACAAATCACATTATTGTGTTTTTACTTTTAGTTATTTTTAGTCTCTTGCCAAAATATGTACAAGATCCATATACATGTTATTTTGGTCAGATATCAAGATTACAAAGTTATCAGAAGATGGGTATGAATGTGAACAGGTGAAGCAGGTCTAATACATGCTCCATGTTGTAGCTCTAATAACAAAGTACCAACAAATCAAAGCAATCAACAGATTATCTTGTTGTTTTTTTGCAAGATTTGATTTTTAATTATAAAGGAATGTCAAGAATTTTTTGTTGTTAAGTTTAAGTTATTGTCTTGTTTTTAATCTGATCAAGGAGACAATAACTGAATAATTATAATATAAGAGACAGATTGTGATTGACTTGTAGGCAAAATTGTTCTAATATATATATGATTACATATTATTTTCGGGATATTCCGTGTAGTAAAATAGCTAAAAAGCTGACATTTTGGTACAATAATACCTTCCTCAAAACGTTCTCCTTCTCTTGTTATTGTACCAAAACATCAGCTATTTAGCTATTTTACTACACGGAATATCCCGAAAATAATAATAATATGAAATCATCATTTATCTGTGAAAATATTATAATTAACATATATATATTAAAACAGATCTGTTTCACCTATTATATTCTATAATAAACATAACGGTGTGTAGTTAGAATTTATGTATATAACAAAATAGTAGGTTTAGATTTATAAAATTATTTATTTAAATTTATAAAATTATTTATTTAAGTTTCAATATTCATTTTAAATAATTTTCAGTTTTATTGTTTGTTTAAAATTACACATGCTGTAATTTTGTTTTAGAGTTTTAACATTTCGTCTAAAAATAATCTTTTGGCTGAAACTTGACCCATTTAAAATTAACTAAGACCAATTATAAAATTCAGTCAGGCATAAATCCACACTAAGTGCTTTGCAAAACTCTAGGGAATATATTTTTGCTCTGGATGTAGCTATGATGCAAATTGGAAAACTTGAGGGAATAGAACTTTTAAGTTCAGATTTAACTATAGCAAATATTAAAAACTAAGTGGAAATTTAGTTAAAGGCAAAGTTTGAACCAGTAAACAAGTGATGTGGCAAAAGTAAAAGGGGGAGTGACCTACTGTCAAAAACAGAATATAAAAAGTGCTTGAAGTAGCCATAAAAAAGAGTGGTTGCTGTTGAAAATAATGGTTATTACTGTTGAAAATTGTTGTTGTTGCTGCTGATATAGTTCCTGAAAGACCAGTGCCAAAAATAATAAAAAAGCCATTCCTGCATTAATTTAGCAAGCTGAATTCTAGAAAGCCATTACCCAAGCTGTTCAAATGATGACCATTGGCTAGAGACAATAGACAGTGTCTATTTGTCCTGGACAAGCTGTTATCTAAAGGGGAGAAAACATCAACCTCAGCCATGCCCATTCCAGTGTTGGAGAAGCTATACCTGAAATCCCAGAGAGTTCCTGACCAGAGTAATGGGGAAAGCTGCCACAGAAGTAAATTTTCCAGTTGCATCCAGACTCAAACCTAGAAAAGCCACAGCCTATTTAACAGAGAAGATGCACAAGAAAGATGCCTTGAAAGACTCACTACCAAGATTACCGGTAAGTCATTCTGCAGACTACGTAATTTCATAACTAAACTCATTCTAAATGAAAAGTTAGCTAACTAATCAATCTTATAATTAATTATATCATTTAAATGTTACACTAAACTGTTTATATTAAATTTATTTAAAGCTTAGAGCACTCTCAAAATTCTTGCTTGATCATTAATATTTAAGTAAGCATAAATATTTAGTTTCTATAAAACCATTTCAAATAATTAAATACTCATTTAACAACCATTGATTTAATGACTAGCTATATTGGTTGGTTGACTATTTTAGAAAAAAAAGCAAAAAAGAAAACAGTTTTAGGTTTACTTAGAAATCCTTAACTATTGTAAAAAATATTCCACCAAAATTTAAAATACAGGTCATAAACAAAGCACGCAAATGTCCTATTACACTGCCGATACAATAGTGAGTAATTAATAAATGATACATTTAATAACCTGTTTTTACAAAAATATAATGATTCTTTTTTAAAACTTTATGTGATTAATACTACTGGTGCTTTCAATAAGGTTTATTGTTTTTATTACATAATTTTTCACAATAAATATCATAGTATGTTTTCTTTATATGTAATACTTAATATATGCACCTTGTGTGCTTAATTTTACTATAGGAGAGACCTCTACAAATCTTAACACAAGATTCAACTTTATAAAAATAAGAGCAGCTCTTATCTTCAACCTATTTATTTAATTATATAGGCAAATCTAAAGCATTCTGATTGGGAGTGTGAAGTTAATAAATTCTTCTCTGATTAAGCACACAAAATGCATATACTAAGGTTATAGCCTTACATAAGTATTATGTGCTAACAATGTGCTTAATAAGAATTAATATTTACAACTTTAATTTGATTCAAAATATTTCTAAATTTAATGTCTAAATATTGACTCATTGTAAATTGAAAGTTTTTGTGAACATTAATGTGTAACAGAAATAGTGGACTTAATCAGTGAAGAATTTATTAGCTTCATGCTCCCAAATCAAAATGCTTTAGAATTGCCTATATAATTAGAAAAATAGGTTGAAGATAAGAGTTGCTCTTATCTTTATAAAGTCAAATCTTGTGTTAAGATTTGTAGAGATCTCTCCTGTAGTAAAATTAAGCACACAATGTGCATGTACTAAGGTTATAATCTTATATAAGTATTACATGCTGACAATGCGCTTAATAAGAATTAGTATTTACAACTTTATATGTAATGTAAGTTTTATAATCATCTGTTTTGATTTTTATACTTCAAAAATACTTTAGAGATTTTGTAAAAAAAACTTGGAGATGTCAATATAAGATATGAAGTATGATTTCTGCATTTGTATCTTGTAGGAACAACAATACGCCAAAAAGATCAAAGCATTTTAAAAATATTTATTATAGTAAATTATGCAATATATAGCAAGAATTATTGAAGAATTCATTATTATGATTAATATTATTAATGCATTTGTTATTAATGTTGTATTATTTATTAGGTGTAATTTAATTTGAGTCAGATGAATATCATTTCTTCAGAATGAAGTAATCATCCATTTAATTTTTCACATTATTCATTTTCAATATAGCCTGACATAAATGAATGCATAAGTAGAGTAGTGGACTCTAAACTCATGATCTGTGAGTCATAAATTAGTCTCTATCACTTCTAATGCCTGAATGCCTTACTACCTTTGTATGTGTCCACAATATTTCATTTCAAAATATTTGATACCTTAGAGAAAAATGTATTTATCAGATTACACTTTCTATTGCTTTGGATAATTGAATATGAAAAGAAATACTTATGATACTATTAACAATTTTAGTTTTAAAGTAATTTTTGTTTGGCAAAACTAATTTACAAATTATATTTTATATATTAAAAAGTTTATAGTATTCTTCAGTGTATGACAGTACTAATATTGAATTTAAGAGTTGTTTATATGTATTGTGAAAAAGTAAAAAAATGTTAGGGAGAGAAGATTATAAGTGTGATGTGTACTTCTTAGTATTCCAAATACTGACTATATTTTTTAAGAATAATCAATATTTTTAGCATATATATTCATGAGTAGCAGAATTAAAAAAAATAGTCAAGATACTATGGTATTGTCAAAGAGATCAAAGTTTTTGTAGCTGGTGCATGGTTTTGGTCTCTTATTTAAATACTATTTAATTTTATAAAGTTCTGCGATTATAATATGTGGAGTGAAAGATTAATAGTATTTTATGAACAAGAGTGTGAAAAGAGTGAGGATGTTGATTCTTATGTCAGGAGAAAGATCTCTGCATATATCATCAATGAAATTGGCTGTTGTCTATGAGAAAGTAGTATCAATAATCTAAGTTCTGTATGACTGAAGAGTCACATTCCAACAGAATGTGTTCCATAGACTCTTTATCTCTATAACATATTCACATAATGAATCCATGTCTAAAGTGCTTTTGTAGAGGTAAAAAGAATTGCTGAAAATAGTTTTAACACTAACTTTAATTAAAAACTCCTGACATTTGAATTTCAGATACCAACATCTAAACTTTCTTATGATGTATTTGTTGTTGAATAACAGAAAAAATGAGGTTTTATTTGATAAATTATTTTTTGTGTTTTCTTTCATATGTTTACCAATACCTAATATAGATTCAGAAGAAATTTCAGTAACAAAGTTTAAATATACTATAATCTGAACAAGATATTAATGTCAACATTATACATTGTTTTAATTTTTCTAATATTGCTATGCTTCTATCAGAAAAATATGTAGAGAAAATAGACCGCAAAAATGTAAAATCATTATTTTTTATTGACTTTGATATAAATTTATTTTTCATTTCACTTTAATTTGACTTTATTAATTACTTTCTTTTAAATTTGGCTTTTAATAAATGGATTTTTATTATTTAGATATCTACATCAGGACCCATTAAAATAGAATATAGCTCTAAATCTGAGATGGCAGAATGTATTGGAGAAGTGGGAGTAAATAGCCATTATAGAGTAAAAGTCTCATTATCAACCTCTGATAGAGGAATAATAAAAATGAAATGCTGGGTGGACAGTATTTTAGCAGTTTTTTATTCTTGTTTTATCTTCTAGTTAAGGACAGCAAAAGTCTCATTGACTGATCAAATAATGGATAGCTAGCTGAGGTGGCTATGACCAATCTCCTAAGAAAATTATATATTTCTTGAAAGGAATTATATTTAACCCATATTTGACCACAGGCATAAAAACATGGTCAGCAATTGTAAATATAGGGAATTTGAACTCAGACTTTCAAGCAACCTACAACTATCCACACTATCTCATATTACTGACACACATGGCCACGTGCATGTAGAAAAGATAAATAATCACCAGTATCCACATTTCATGCTGAACCAGCACTCATCAGTTGGTCCAGATTATCATCTGCCACACATATATATAATCAGTGCTTAGTTTATATTAAGATAGCAAATCGTTATATTTTAATGGACAGGCTTCAATCTACTTTAACCTCTAACTCTTCAGCCATCCCTACCATTGAAAATCTGATGATAAAATGCCTAAATCCCATGCTGATGCCAATATTGTTGTTATGCCCATGTTGACCTCAAGTCACTCTGACCCTTCATGTATAGGACAGTATCCATTTTAAATACACAGAAAAGGGATGGGCAAAATACAGACTTAATGGTTAGCAACTGTAAATTATCACTAACAATGTACGATCTGATTATTTTTAGATCAAGAAGTTAATATACATATTAGCACCACTATTCAGAGGGAAAGTAGGGTAGCTATATAAGTTATTCAAAAATAAATTTAGAAAACTTTTTTTTTTCAAATAATCTTTGATTGAAATTATTCAATGCATCAATTTTCTAAAAAGAAAGATTATTGCAAATTAGCAAACACATCACCTTAAGTTTTATATGTATCACGGATGCAAAACAACTCTTCTAAGCAATAAATATTCTACATATTTCTAATAATAAAAAAGATTACATAACATTTTCAATTTTTAACAGTGAGAGAATTAAATATTCAAATACAATCTTTGCATTATCAAAAAAATATTGGAAATTCTATAATATGCTATTTAACAATTAAATTTTGTTTTATAGACTGTCTTGCACAATTTGATTATGTTGTCATACTTAATGAATTTCACATTAATTAAGCAATAAAAATATTTATAAATCAGTAATGTTAATGTCAGTAAAGCAGAAGGCAATGATAGTATATGCTGTAAAATCTTTATGGGCTTAAACAGAGAGCAGCATTTGTAGCCAAGAAGCCGTCAAGATTTAAGGTTGATAGAGCTTTTCTGAATCGATTTCTGGAGGAAGAAAATTTAATTGAATTAGACAGCAGATCACATCTGCAATAAATCTTCTTGGTGTTATGTACCCTGTGAGGTCTAAATTGATATCTTTGATTACAGAAAATTCAAAGATGTATCGATGAAACCCGAGTCACATTTGAACTTGTTTTGCTTAAGTTTTAACATTAAATTCAGAGAAAGAAAGTTTTTATTTAATGCTGGGTTTTATTATATCAATACTTTTAAAAAACTTTTTTGGAAGGGGAGACTTTAATGTTTGTGTAGTAAGGAAAGTGAACTTCTGCCCAAAGTTATTGAAAATAATGGTATCAGTACTGTAGACTATATATATATATAGGCAAAAAAATTACTATGAAGAAATTAGGATGCATCTAAGTCCAAAACAGTGGCATCTAATAAATTCCATTATAGTTAAGAACCACAATGTTAAAGAAATTTTATTAAGTGCAGATTGCTGAATAGACCATATATTAGTTTGCTCCAAAGTCAAAATGGAAATAGAAATAAAAATAGCTCTTACTCCAATTATACTTCTATGATCATGTTCATTACCATATAATACTAAATTGTCCATTCACTTTACTACTGTTACACAATGCTTTATTTCGCACCCTTTTTTAAGAGTTGAGGCTAGGAGATATAAAGTTCTGAAGAAGATTGCTGGGGTAATTGAAACTGTAAACTGTAAAAAAGGGTGGTAAATAAAGCATTGTGTAACAGCAGTAAAGTGAATGGACAATTTAGTATTACATGGTATACAATTGGCAATGCAATAAGAAAGAATAGTTATTATACTTCTTGAAGAATATAATGATCATTCTTTATAAGAAACTATTATTCATGCTAGGATTTAATAGCTATTAAACATTAAAATTTCCAATTTGTATTTTCAAATTTGTCTTGTTATTAAAGCATCCAATTCTCTTATAAAGTGTTTTGTGGTACAAGTAAATCTATTCTTGGGTTTGCTAGAAAGAAGAATCATGCTAATTTTATAACAATAAATCTATTATTAGTGACTTTATTAAAAGAAAACATGTAGCATTTTTCACTTGGGAGAAATAACAGTCACTTAAAATGATTGGTGGATTATATCTTTTTAATACATTGAAAATAATTTATGAATATAAAATAACAATATCATAATCTGATCAAATCCACAAATGACATTTTTTTTTACATGACAATGATCATATTTTAAACAGGTTATAAGTGTCTTAATCACTATTTGAATAAAGACATAAAAATTTATCCAATAATGAATAATATTTCTATAGTGTAATTTTCATTACACCACTCTCCCACAAGGTAGGGATTGGTTTCTATTCACTTTTTACACAATCTGACATTCTGGAGGGATGTAATCATAAATATTATGACCATAGACAAATGAAAAGATATCTATATTGTACCGGGTTGAACCGCAGAAACCACTTACTTATACGTATATATAAGTTTTGGCCGGTTTCAAACTCCTTCCTAATACATTTATAATCTTATAAATGTTACGGGGACGAACCGGCACGTTCGAGCAAAATGAGAGATCTTATTGATAGCTTTAACTATTAACAATGGCCCACCTTGGCTGCTAGATTCAAACCCCTACTAACCAAATACTTTATTTGTTTCAGGGTAAACCCCGGGGCACCAGCTAGTCTGATGACTAACGTATTCGGGCAGTAGGCTCATAATCCAGCGCTCGAAACATTCCTTAAAACTAGCTCAGTCTAATTTTAATTCAATAACAAAATTATACAAAATTAGTGGTGGAAAGAATTAATAAAAAGGTTGGTAAAAAGAATTGACCGACAAATAAAGTTTTAAGTTTGAAGACATTTTATTTTAATTAACATTAATTAAGTTTAAAGATAATTTATTACCCAACATTAATTGACTAAATTTAAACATCTTTATAAATCTAATTTAACACACGCACATTTTTAAAGTAACACATATCTGGTGAAAAGCATAAATAATATGTGACATCGTTAAATTATCTCACATTCACACACACGCACATCAATAGTTCATTTTATGCATGCTTAAGAGTTCAAATTACTTTACTCGGTAGGATTGACGAATTACAGCGGTGGCTACTATGTATAAATGATAATAAATAAATGTTTACCTAGGATTTTTGGAACGTGGATATTGCTTGTTGTTGGCTGCTTCTGCTGCTTCTGATGGATTAAATCTAACCGGTTAGATTTGGATGTTTCTTGAAGAGATTTTATGCGAATCCATTGGCTTTATTCTTGAAGACAGTTGAACGTTTGACGGGGGATTTCTGAGTTGTTATGCAGACATTATTTCACAGGCAGGTTTTGATGATCTTGTTGGACTCAAAAGGCTGAAGCATGAGCGTATATTTCCAAAAGCTGCTCAACAATGCATTTTTGTTTCTGAATACATAATAGAAATGCACTGTTATCTCAACTGAAACAAGACTGTCACTGCAAATTAGACTGAAAAAACTGAATTCTGATAAAAAAATCTGGCTATTTATGTATCCGAATTGTTTTCATTTTAATATCCTCTTGCAATAAGTGCAATAGGTGTTGTCGAAATTCCATTGGTAATTAATCCTATGACGTGTTTTTGACGATTGTTTAATTAGTAGTAGCTTTAATAAACATATTGTTTTTATATCTTTAATTAGTAGCCCACCGCTGGTGTGGTTTTTTTAAATCTTTATTTAACTTAATAGCCATCGCTGTGTTTTCCAAATATAATTTCTTTTTTAATTTTCATTTATATATATATATTTAATATTATTCTAACACGCATACATTTATTTACACTTGCACGCACATATATAATTTATTATAATAAGCTTGAATGAAAAGAGATTTATATTTTTTTTTTAATTTTAAATTACTTATTTTTACGAATACTAATTTAGAAAAACTTTACTTTCTTTTATAACACTTTTAGTTTGACTTTAAGAAAACCCACTTTTAATCTTTTATTTCAAACTCTTTTACGAAAGATTTTTTATTTTTTTTATTTTAATAATTTTTTTTAGACAAAATTATTTTATATACATGTGCCAAATTGGCCTTGGCACATTACACCCCCCTCCGTTTTAGAGTAAAATGCGTCATTTTTGACCATTTTATCTCTTGCAATTTTAATTCTTGACTCTAAAGATTTATTAATTTATTATTTTTCTAAGTTAGCTTTTTAATATCTTTTACTTAACATACAAAGGGCAATCTGTTTTGACTATCCTTTCCTTCTATCTATGCCGAACACATTGCTCACAATGATCTAAATCATGGATAACAACCACCGGGACAAACTAATTTTGTGGCACAGGGATCTTTTGAAAATGATGCGGAACCAGATTCGCTAACTTACACCGACTTACACATGTATAAAATTGAAACTTCATTTGCCAATTCTCTTGATCGGACTTGGAAAAAGAAAGGGTCGCTGCAAAATGGCAGGGATTTTCAACTGTCCATTTTCGACTTATGCTTTGGAAAAAGGAATAATCCCTGACAAGTCCGTTACGGATACTAAAATTTATCCAGTTAGCAGCTTTAAACTTATCCTTAACTAAACTTATTTCTATACTATCCTCATTCCCTTTTGCTCTAGATAAATTCCTACACATGTGTATACGTGCAGCATAATTCTACATCTACTAATATTCTAGGTATCAAGTTATTACTGGACTTGCAGGGAATCTATAATAAATAAATCCCTTTTTGCACGCAGCCGCAGTGCCAAGAAAATAACCTAAAGGGATATCTGGGTAAATACATTTAAGATACGCATCATGAGGTATCGTATTTACCGAATATTACCAGTGTATGTGCGCATATATACACATGTATACTTACACACTCTTAATACACCGTAGATTGACTTTTATTTCCTTATTATTAATCTTACAACCTTATTTTTAAATTTGCATGAACAATATCTTACCCTCATTCCCTTTTGCTATAGATAAATTTCTACACATGTGTATACGTGCAGCATAATTCTACACCTACTAATATTCTAGATATCGAGTTATTACTGGACTTGCTTACAGGGAATCTATAATAAATAAATCCCTTTTTGCATGCATCATGAGGTGCAGCAGTGCCAAGAAAATAACCTAAAAGGATATCTGGATAAATACATTTAAGATACACATCATGAGGTATCGTATTTACCGAATATTACCAGTGTATGTGCGCGTATATACACATATATATTTACATACTCTTAATACACCTTAGATTGACTTTATATTTTTATTACTAATCTTCCAACATTATTTTTAAATTCATATGAACATTATTCTAACATTTGTATTAATCTAATCTCACAATATTATTCTAAACTACCACGGACATCAGTTTTCATATTTATTTATATTAATCTAATCTCGAATATTATTTTCAACCCTCACTCAACTTTTTTATCTATGTGCGTATATTCAGAAAAACTATTTTACTTTATTACGGTTCATTATTTACTCAACTTTTATTAACTTGATTTTATCGATTTTATTTTAACTATTTGACCTATTTATTTATTTACGAACATTTTTCTTAATTAATATGTGCATTGCTCACTTTTCCTAAGTATTGACCACTTCAAATTCTTATTTTTCTAGAGTGCATTTTTAGTTTTTATTTTCATCATTAGGTAATAAATGTAATGTTAAGAGAAGTAGGCAGCAAAGTATAAGGCAATTCAAACACATGGATAGATTTTGTGCTGATTTAAACCAACTTTTAATTTCTTTGCCCAAATACTCACACACACCTCAATCCTAATTTAATACACTTTTTTTTTTAAATTTTATTTGATAATGTTTTATTTTCATTATACACTTATTTATTTCATTTTTATTTTTAAAGCGTTATTTTTACTCTCCCTTCTTTTGTTTGATTTTACACATATTATTTACTCTCCCTTCTTTTGTTTGATTTTACACATTTATTTCATTGGCGTCATGCTCCGCTATGTTCTAGACTTATGAGCTGGGATTTAACATAATCGATAAGATCGAGGGTTTTTGACATAAATTGTTTTATTGTTGCTTTGACATTTTAAAAACCTCTAAGATTGTTATTTTATTTTACTAAGACTAACTTTAATCATTTTTAATTATTCAAACTAACTTGATACTCATTTTTACATTTATTTCATTAAACTTTGTTACCATTTTCCACTATTCCGCGTCCATGGTTGTTATATACTAGGTCAAGCCGGCGAATCCGTCAGATTACATATTTTTAATTTTTGTCTGGCAGTTCTTTATTATACAGCCCTCCAAATAACTTTAGTGACCTAGCGTTAAATGTTCCTTTTTCTATATTTCCTTTGGCTATCACAAAGGCTATGAAGTCAGTTTGAGGAACTATACTATATGGGCTTTTGCAAATCATCTGAATTTTTTTATAAATGTATTTCTGAGGATGACTCATGGAGTTATTTGTAATGTGCATGTTCGCACTCAGCTGGTCTGGCTCTTTTATTTCAGTTTGTGGGCTATTTTGACTACGATTTATCTGATTTACTTTTACAGTTAAATTTGTAACTTCAACTTTTATCTCTTCAATTATTTTTCTATCTTCTATCTTATTTTTTCCTATTACTTGGTAAGCAGTCTCTATTTGATTTTCTACTTGTGTTTTAATCTCTTCTGTTTCTTCCCTAATTTCTTCTTTTATTTTATTCTGGCCCATTTCGATCTGGTCCTTTAACTTTTCAAGCATTTCATCTTGTCCTTCCAATTTACTCTTCATTTCATTATTTTGGTTTTTAAGCTCTTCGGTGATTTTTTTATATTCTTCGGCTGTTTCTTTTTGTTTTTCAAAAATGCTGGTTAGTAAAGCTATGATTTCCCTTTTTTCCTTGTTGGGGCTATTTTCTATATTTTTACCTTGAGCCTCCATTTTGGCTTTATTTCTTGTTATATTTATACTTTTAAACTTTACTTTTTTATATTATTTTTCTTTAATATTATATTTTATTCACGCTCATAAGTTTACTAATTTCTGTTTTTTTTATTTCTTACTAAACTGGAAATACACACTGACTCCACCCCTCCTTTGTCCATTTTTCTCCACCCGATCTTAATGCTTTAACTCCGCCCAAACATCCAACTGTCTCTGATTTAACATAATGATTTATTTTAGATAACATGAATAGCGTAAATCTCTTTTCATTTAAAGAAAACAAAGTTTTCGGTCAATTCTTTTTTTTAAAAAAAAAAAAAAATTAAAACGCTTTAACATACGTAATTTAGCTTTTGTATAGAAAATTTTTTTTAAACAAGAAACAAAGTATTTATTTACTATTGTTTCTTAGGTCCAGCCCCAAATGTTGGGAAAGCCACTTATGTACCGGGTCGAACCGCAGAAACCACTTACTTATATGTATATATGTTTTGCCTGGTTTCAAACTCCTTCCTAATACATTTATAATCTTATAAATGTTGCGGGGACGAACGGCATGTTCAAGCAAAATGGGAGATCTTATTGATAGCTTTAACTATCAACAATGGCCCATCTCGGCTGCTAGATTCAAACCCCTACTATCCAAATTTTTTATTTGTTTCAGGGTAAACCCCGGGGTGCCAGCTAGTCTGATGACTAATGTATTCGGGCAGTAGGCTCATAATCCAGTGCTCGAAACATTCCCTAAAACTAGCGCAGTCTAATTTTAATTCAATAACAAAATTATACAATATTAGTGGTGGAAAGAATTAATAAAAAGGTTGGTAAAAAGAATTGACCGACAAATAAAGTTTTAAGTTTGAAGACATTTTATTTTAATTAACATTAATTAAGTTTAAAGATAATTTATTACCCAACATTAATTGACTAAATTTAAACATCTTTATAAATCTAATTTAACACACGCACATTTTTAAAGTAACACATTATAACACATATCTGGTGAAAAGCATAAATAATATGTGACATCATTAAATTATCTCACATTCACACACACGCACATCAATAGTTCATTTTATGCATGCTTAAGAGTTCAAATTACTTTACTCGGTAGGATTGATGAATTACAGTGGTGGCTACTACATATAAATGATAATAAATAAATGTTTACCTAGGATTTTTGGAACGTGGATATTGTTTGTTGTTGGCTGCTTCTGCTGCTTTTGATGGATTAAATCTAACCGGTTAGATTTTGACATTTCTTGAAGAGATTTTATGCGAATCCATTGGCTTTATTCTTGAAGACAGTTGAATGTTTGACGGAGGATTTCTGAGTTGTTATGCAGATATTATTTCACAGGCAGGTTTTGATGATCTTGTTGGACTAAAAAGGCTGAAGCACGAGCGTATATTTCCAAAAGCTGCTCAACAATGCATTTTTGTTTCTGAATACATAATAGAAATGCACTGTTATCTCAACTGAAACAAGACTGTCACTGCAAACTAGACTGAAAAAACTGAACTCCGATAAAAAAATCTGGCTATTTATGTATCCGAATTGTTTTCATTTTAATATCCTCCGGTAATAGGTGCAATAGGTGTTGTCGAAATTCCATTGGTAATTAATCCTATGACAACATTTTTGATGATTGTTTAATTAGTAGTAGCTTTCATAAACGTATTGTTTTTATATCTTTAATTAGTAGCCCATCGCTGGTGTGGTTTTTTTTAATCTTTATTTAACTTAATAGCCATCACTGTGTTTTCCAAATATACTTTCTTCTTTAACTTTCATTTACATATTTTTTTTTTTAATATTATTCTAACACGCATACATTTATTTACACTCGCATGCACATATATAATTTATTATAATAAGCTTGAATGAAAAGAGATTTATATTTTTTTTTAATTTTGAAATTACTTATTTTTACGAATACTAATTTAGAAAAACTTTACTTTCTTTTATAACACTTTTAGTTTGACTTTAAGAAAATCCACTTTTAATCTTTTATTTCAAACTCTTTTACGAAAGATTTTTTTTTTTTTTATTTTAATAATTTTTTTTAGACAAAATTATTTTATATACATGTGCCAAATTGGCCTTGGCACAATATGTTTATGATTACATCCCTTCACAAGGTATTAAAAGTGGATGGAAACCAGTTCTCATCTTGCAAGAGAGTGGGTAGTAAAAATTTCACTGCAGAAATATTATTCATTATTGGATAATCTCTAGTCTGAAAGAATTACTAATAAAAATTATTAACATATGAATTTTAATGACAAATTGTTATGACTCAACCATTGTAATTGCTTATTTAGATTTGGACAAAACTATCCAAATTAATTTTAAAATAGAAAAAGCTAATGGTTCTGATAAGATAATGGAAAAGTGTTAAAATATTATGATGGTATGTTTAAAAATATATGAAATACAGAAGTCGTCTCATTTGATTTTACAGATGCTTCAGTTGCTCCAATTTATAAAAATAGAAAGAATAAAAAAGGCAGTTGATTATCATAAAATATCATAGTTATTCAATGCAGTAAAAGTATTTTCGAAGACCATCTTGAATAAATTGCCTCCAATTATAGATAAATAGTTACAAAAACTGATTGTGACTTTAGAGAATAAAGAAACACAACAAACATGGTTTTTATTGCCATGGAAATAAAAAAACTGTTGAGTGCAGTTTTATAATATGTTTTTAAAAGAAAGGGAAAAGAGAATTGGAGTCAAAATTGCAGTGCATGTAGTTAAAGAAAAAAAAATATGATTGCCCAAACACACACTCCAATTGATACACAAGTGTAGTAAGATGAATAATGAAATGAGAGGTTCATGATAACAACCTTATACTAATTTAAGCAACTGAAGGCAGTAAGAAAAAGTACATAGTGAAGCTGGAAATATAGTACATATTTCTGCTTCACCTAGTGTCAATGTCATCAGCACTAGTCTGGGTTTGAATCCAACCTTTAATAACTGACACCCATCTCATATTAGGTGGTAGTATATTTTAAGCAATATTATAATCTTTTATATTTCATTAATCTTATTTTATAATTAAAACTAACCTTTTTATATTAGTTTATTTATTTTATATTTGTAAAAATGTATATTGTGTTTATTTTATTAAATTGAATTGAATCCTAGATATCTATAAAATGTTACAAATATTTCAAATTCTTTATTAAAGTTCATTTTCTTCAATTAATTAGTGGGTAACATTTTATATTTATCTTTTAATCAATGTACACTTGAGAATCAATTATTTAAACAATGTAATATTTTTAAGAAATATTTTGTAAATTTCTGCTTAAATTTATGTCAAATATGTTTGAAAGTCATTGTACCAATTTTTTCTGAATAAAATCTACATTTTGTTAATCTAAACCTTAATTAAATAGATTTTGTTAGTACAATGACTGATAAACTTAATATGCTTGTTGTTGTTGTTTTTTTAATTAGCAAATCAACCCTTGGGGCATGTTCATGCAGAGTTAGAGATTTTCCCTCCAAAGTAGGCACCAACCTCACAGAACTGCTTAGAGCAGTTACAATTGGTGGAGGTCAGTGTATATTTAATCCTTTAGATAAAGCCAGATCACATAAATAGTGGATCTTTGATAAGAGGGATGATTGAGTTTACTGGAGAGAAGTGATTAATCTATATATACATCGTGCCTAAAGAAATGACAGTGTGAAAAGATCGGTCGTTTGCTTCTCAGAGGTCTGTTCCACCAACTCATCCATGCCTTTCCAGTGCTTAAACATCTAGCCAGAGACTGTCTGTGTTGAGGAAGCCTGCAAATAATCTGACTATATAAATGTCTGTTTCCAGCCATGGAATGCCTACTGATTGATTCTGAGGTAACGTCCAATTTGCCGCAAGCCATTGATTCCATTTTACTTGTTTTCCAAATCAATACTAACTTATATTTTATATATCTGTGTAATGTTTATACAATGTAATTTTAAATTAAATGCATCTTTAATTTTTCTTAAATTTAAAATATCAATTCTAAAAATCTCAAATTATTTTGATGAGCCAAATTAAATTAATTTTTGTTGGTTTATTTAGAATGTTTAACTTACTGAAATTGCCAAGTACAAAACTCGATGAAAAACTAACTTTAAATCCCCTCCCTCTTATTTTCTCCAGTTAAAAATTATTACAGGAGACTTACTTCCCGTAAATTAATTAATAGAAAGCTTATTTAGTTTTGTACATCATATATAAATTTATTTGAATGATTGAAATTATTTTAAAAGTATCTTACTATTACCTCCAATTTAAAATAGCCCTGTAATTATTTCTGAAAAAATAAATAATTTTAGTGAATCAATTAAGTAAAATTTATCATAGAATTTTATCAGTATATATTTCATACATATATTTTATTTGTCAGAAAAATATTAAAATTATGATTTACAATTTATTAGGTTGATATTCAATGCCTGTCTATGTTAATTAAAAACAGTCTTATTTCTTAATCTTTGATAAACTATTTAAAAACTTATTAATAAATGAAATATTTGTGAAGTGTGGAAAACAATTTATATTTTAGTTAATTCTTTTTTATATATATATATTATATTTATGATTCATTCATTAGTGGACTGGGTTTGTGGTGACTTTCTATCGGACATCAGGGAACTGATTATTTTAATCAGGAATTCATTGATTAATTTTGTTAGTGATACACTATCTATATATATATATATGTCTAAGGCATTAATGTTTTTATAGCTACAACCATTCATTTATTATTTTGCTTTGCTACTTACTCATCAGGACCTTCGGAAATTTAACTATGACCAGTCCAATCTTTCACACTCCCTCAAAGTAGACATAGTTCATACCAAGGGATTCTTTTCAGGCATTGCTATTAAGATGTGTATGGGAAGTCCAGCACATCAAAACTATTTATTATTATTCAGAGACATGCTTTGCCTAGAGGGCCAACATTTCTCTTATCTACCTGTACATATCAGGAATTTCTTTTAGTAAAGCCACCCAGAGGTTCATAACAGATCTCATTTATTTTTGTTGTAATCTATAATAGCATATTGCCTTCTTCATCATTTTATATCTTTATTTAGCAAACCTGAAATGGTCTCTGCCATGATGGCACATCCTTCACAAACAAATTTCGTAATTATTTAAATCTGACTGTATAATTGTCAATTATTTATTTAAGAACTATTTTGCTTCCCACACTCATTATATACAAATGATTTTAAATGTAATAGTGTTTTAAATGCCCATCTTTCATGTCTTATATATATATAAACAGATTTACTTGTAATATCTTGAGGACTAATAATATTTTATTGCTGATTGGTTTTTGGCCAACCAATTAACAAACTTTTACATTATTTGTCAAAGCCGCATCAAAATGAATTAAAGAAAATAACCAAGTTGTATAAACAAAGATAACTTATTTTGTACTAAATTCTTTAATAAATTCCTATAATATTGTTATTTGAAATAAGCTTAGTTTGTCATCACTCCCAATCTCTAAGGTTAATTACTCTATTTATTTAAATAATTTTTTGATTTAAATTCACATCTTTGTAATGTTGCCATAATTATCATTATTACTGTTCAAACCATTAGTAATCGATCAAATCATATCTGTACCATTCTGCAATCGTCAGAATCCATTAAATCATTAATTTTTCATATAAACCCTTTATTATTTTGAGTCTCTATGTGAATCATGACCTCCAGCTGGGACGGAATAAAACCAAGCACTGCTAGTGTCATCACAAACGTTATCCATTAGTCAGAGAGGCAATAGTTTAGGCAAATAGGTTAGGATTCATCCTTGTCCTGACATATGTATCTTGTGCATGGTTGGATTCAAGGTACTTTTGCTTGGATTATTGGTCTTGTTGAATGAATACACAATTTTGACCGGCACAATAGAGAAGACTGTTTATATCAGAAGTAGCATAATCTTTGATGAAATGCTAAACTACAAGATACCAGGTATTCTTGGTCAGCCAGTTTTATTATTATTATTTATATTTAACTCTTTTATTTGAAAGTCATTCTATTATCCACCACCTGTGGAACTTTAATTAATTACATACAATTATAAATTTGTCTAAAGAATAATGGGATTGTGTATACTTATATAATCTGAATAATTCAGTAGTCATCACTCAGTTTATTAAACTAGATTATAAACCTTAATTCTTATTAAGCGCGAGATCGGCACATAAATACATATAAGGCTTTAACCTTAATACTATGCACTTTGAGTGCTTATTTTTACCATGAGAGTGACCTCTACAAATCTTAATACAAGATTACGACTTTAGATTTGCCTATATAATTAGAAAGTAGGTTGAAGATAAGATGGCTGCTCTTATCTTTATAAAGTCATAATCTTGTGTTAAGATTTATAGAAGTCACTCTCGTGACAAAATTAAGCACTCAAGGTACATAGTATTATGGTTAAAGCCTTATATGTATTTAAACTAGATTATCTAAGATAACACTCTATACCTGAACTATTTCTCTTCATCCATCATCAAATCTTTTTATATACCTGATATAAATACTGACTGCAGGCACACTCCACACAGATTCTATTTTCTACTATAGTTTTTATTATTATTTTATTGTCAATAAAGATTAATTAGTATGAATTTTATTATATCTTTATTACTTCCAAACATAATTACAATATATTTTCTTCATTATATAATTAAATATTCTTATTCTAACTTGGCATAACACAACTAAATAAAATAGATTTATGAGATATGACTCACAATGTCACAGAGCAAAAAAATAATTTAACCAAAATATAGCTTACTCTCTGTTCTCTTTTGCAGTAATTTTATTGTTATAAAGATTATATCAGGCATTCTAATGGAATGCAATAGTGATTTTTTTACTTGGAAGATATAGTGGAGAACAGAATGTATGAGAGAATTATAATTAGATAATATTTTAGAAAGAAAAGTTTTTGCAATAGAAGGTAAAAAATAGCATTACAAAATATTAAATAAACAAAATAATGGACCAGTATTTTTTATACATGAATGTATATGCAGTGTGCAGTTGGTTTTGCATAAAACTCATCTCTAGTGTTATTGTTGTTGTTTTGTCTTTTTTCTCTTCTGGAGTTTGAATAGAGATATACTAATTAGTGATTGGAGAAATAATGTTGTGTTTGTGGATGTATGGGATTGGTTTATTGGAAAGAGGGAGTTATATAGTAAAGATGGATTGTACTTAGGAAAACAAGAAAGTGGCAAATAGGGTTTTAGTTGAGAATATTGAAACAGTAGGGTCTGCTTTGCAGATCTTTGTTTCACCTTTTCTCACCTACTTCCTACCCTCATACCTTAGTTTGAACCCCAATCTATCGTAGTGTGTCTGCAATACACTTATATACCGAAAATCCCGCCTAATTTTAAACCACGAGCACAATGCTCGTATTATATATATAACTTATTCCCAAATAAAATAAAATATTATGAATTATGTATTTGTTCACATAATTTACATTTATTAAAAAGTAAGTTATATAAGTCGTAATTGCGCACACACTATGATATCCATTTTAAAACATATCAAAATTATAAATTGTTAGTTATTTTGTTTGGATCTATTTACAAATATATTACCGTCGTAATATATTTTGATTTAAAATAAAATTCATTTAGTAAATATTAGTTTAGTAGATAGATTCAAATATTACAATTTAAAATAAAATAATTTTCGTTTTATTTAATAAAAATCATCCCAAATATTTCTGTTAAAATAAATGAGGGACAATAGTTTAATTATATAAGTTTATCTAAAAACAGCAGCTGTCCACTTAAGTTTTCTTTAATTAGTAGCAGTAATTTTAATTAAATCTAGTTTGTAATTCGAATGTCGACAGGGAAGTTAACAAAAGAAATTAATTAATGTTGAATTCCTTTAGACATTCGGATAGATTTAATTACAGCAGATAAGTCCAATAATTTTGTACGCTCCAGGGCAAGTCTATTGTTAAATTTTACTATAAAAAGGTTGGTTTTCTTTTGTTCTCCATTCTAAGCTTTTAAAGAATTCTGAGTTGTCTAAAGGTTTCTGAGTTGTTCTAAGATTCTAATAATTTGCTAACCTTGACATGTCCGAGTAGAGGCGTTAAGATGGCTATGTCCCCTCGGAATAGCCAGCCGCTGCTCCATACCATCAGAAGTTATCACACGGACCCCGGAACTGCTGCTGCCGCTGCCAAAATATGAACATTCCAGATTTTGCTGCTAAATTATAAAACCTGCCGAACATCTACCTGCAAATGCGTTTCCAGAGGTAACCCAAATTAACCCAAGAGCTCTTGTGATTCCTAACTAACATGCTATAGCTATTTAACATTGTTTTCTTATATTTCACAACTTCATTATGTATTTATTTCATGTATTTAAATATACTCAACATTTTGCTCTCTATCCTTGGGTTAATATTTTCTATTTATAAAACTTTTATTTTATTATGATAATGTGTCAGAATCGTCTTTGACCGAGTGAACTATTCCCTCTATTGAAAGTAAGACGCCGCTATTAAGGCATATTTTAAATTTATAATTTTCCAATTTTACTATCTTGGAAATCACTCGTTCGAGGGCGATTCTTTTCTTTAATATAATATAATCACATAGTTTAAAATCTACATGCTATTGATTTTAATCTAATATAAGAGTATGTGCGAAGTCAATGATTTAAATGTGTCCCCAAATGCATGATTGCGTATATAAATCTATACTTACTTTTCAAACCCGCAAGCATGCATTTTCCTATTTTAATTACCGTGTTCTACTTTCATTATAAAGCTCATCATTGACGTCGAGAATGTGCGGACCCTCTTAAATGAATTTCGGGAATTTGATTGGGCATTTCTCTTAATCCGAGTAAAACCCATTTAGTATGTTTTTATATACACTAGTCTCGTATTGCTGGTACATGAATTGGTTGTTGAGACCGCTTTGTTTTATTTTTCCAAGGATTCTTTACTCGGCTAAGGCCGTTCTCTCCACGCTTGCGGTTTCCAGGCTGAGGGTGTCCCAAATGACACCCCTGGGAATTAAACGCAATCGTCACACAGTCGCTAAGTTTCGGCTGTTCGTCAAAATACTTTCCTACGGGTTAGCGGCGAGATGCCCTCCGTAATTATTCCGGATCTTCAATATTGTTTCATTTTATATTTATTTTACAAAGCATCCGTGTCTTAAACGAGTCACACCCTCCAACTTTATAAATTCACTATCAGCAATACTGACCTCCCAATACAAATCTATTATTATTATTCTCAAATAAATGCTTTGATCCCATTCCCACGTTTGCTTAGTAAGCTTTAGTCCATACTATTCTCGAAATCAATAAATATTTTAGAACATTTAATTTCAAATATTGTCTTAAACTTGTCTATTTACTCAAAGCACCTTGCACATGTTCCTATCTTGTCAAGCACATTATCGTAACGCTATTAGCCCGAGGAATAGAATATATCACTCTGTTTTAAAACCTTTTGTCATTACTGAAATATAAATGCCAACAATTATTTAATACGCGTCTGTGTCTCATATAAGCAGACAGTGGCGTTATATATATATTTATATAAATAAATTGTGTGAAATTATTTAAAACTAAATTTTATCTCTTATTTTATTTGATTCCTATCACTGTCTCGATCTATATATATATATTTTCTGCATTTCTTTTATAAATCCATAGACGTTAATTAGCCACCCAAACTTATCTTAGTATAGAGTCTTTTGTTTCTCCCTGACCACCAGGCACCGGTAAAAGGTTATACTAGTTGTAGCATCAGATGCGTTATCATGTAGGTGGCGCTGTGAAATTTGGACTTTAGATTCGAACTTAGTATATCTAGAAGACAACCCCTCCTAGAATGTTCAGTTTAGTGTCTGGGGTTTGAATTATGCAGTGTGTTATCGAGATAGACGATTCTGACCGTTACAATATGCAGAAGAATAAAAGTAATAAAAAATGTGAGTTAGTAAAAGTGTAAAAGAGAAAAAAGAAGCATGCAGAGAATATAAGTGTGCTATTAAGAACAAAGAAAGTGAAAATGATATTAATGCTAAATGGGGAAAGTACTTAGAAAAGAAGTTGGCTAAAATGGATAATTATAGAGAGAAGATGAAGTTGAATAGTAAATTGTTGGAGGATATTAATAAAAGTGGAAGAGATGGGAGTAAAAAAAATTGGAATGACATTAAAAGGAGAAATGTGGGGGAAAGAGAGATAGTATTAATAGATAATGAGGGAATAGAGTGTAGCTTTAGAGAAGAGGTAGAGAGAATCTTAAATAGCTTTGTAATGAATATAGAAAAGATGTTAGATGTGAAGGACTTAGTGATAGAAAACATGAAAGCAGTTAGTAATGGGAATATTAGGTTCACAAAAAAATGAACTGAATGAGGCAGGGAAGAGATTGAAAAGTGAAAAGGCAAGAGGTTTAGATGAATGGGCAGCAGAGATGGTAATGAATTTAGGGCATAGAACAAAAGCAAAGTTATTATCATGTTTTAATAAGATGGCACAGAAGAGAGTTTTTCCAGGTAGTTGGAGTAATACAAGAATAATATTATTATTTAAAGGAAAGGGCAAGGATCATAGAAAGTTAAATAATTATAGACCGATAGTGGTAACATCAGTTTTATATAGTTTTCTCATATATGGTAGCTGGAAGAGTTGTAAAATGGATATAGTGGAGGAAATGCAAGGAGGTTTTAGGTCAGATAGGCATATAGCATATAGTTTGTTTGTAGTTACATAACTTATGGAGATGAGTAGGAATTCAGGTAGATCATTATATATGAGTTTTATAGATATAGAGAAAGCATATGATAGAGTAAATAGAAATAGATTATGGGTAAAGTTAGCAAATTTGGGAATGAATGAAGCTTTAGTAAATATTATTAAGAAATTATATGAAAATAATTATTATACTTACCAATTAGGGGATATAGAATCAGTTAAAGTTAAAAATGGAGTGGAATTAAGGCAAGGATGCCCTATGTCACCTATTTTGTTTTTGTTGTTTTTGAGTGAAATGGAGAAAGCAATAGAAAGACTAGGAAGAGGGGTAGAGATACTGTTAATAGGTGACAAGGGAGTATATACTTTGTTGAGTCTTTTTTTTTGCAGATGATATCTTTTTGTATGCAGAAAGAAGAGAAGATATAGAAATTATGTTAAGGACATGTGCAAGAGTGGGTAAAGAGATGAGGATTAAATTTAGTGAAGAAAAATCAAATATAATGATGGTTAATACTGGGGAAAGAGAAGATGTAGAATTTTTATTGGGGGATATAAAGTTAAGTGAGGTGGATAGATATAGGTATTTGGGAATAATCTTATGTAATCAGGAAAATTGCTTGGATGAATGGGAGAAAAAATTGGTAAATGAAGCAAAAAAAAAGAAAGGGTTTGGTAAAGAAATTAACAGTATTTTCATATAATAAATATAATGTAGCTAGAATTGTATGGAAGGGAGTTGCAGTAGCAGGATTAACATATGGTAATGATGCATTATGTGTTAGTAAAAGGGCTTTAGATTATTTAGAGAAAGTACAAAGGGAAGTAGGAAGACATGCATTAGAATAGCCAAAATAGTGTTTAATTGGGTTATGAGTAAAGGGCAGGTAACAAGATGGGTGAGAAAGGTAATGCAGTATGCAAAAGATTTGGATAAAGAATTTATATCAGTATACATGTATAAAAGGTGGGATGATTGTGTTAGGAGAATTGTTGAGTGTTATAGTGGTAAGGAATGGGATAAAAGAATAGAAGCATTAATAAAAAATAGGGAGTTGGAGAGATTGAAAACTAGTATGGAGGGTAAGAAGAGTTTAAATATATATAGAAGTAAACGGAATATTGGATGCGAGTTAATTTATGATAATAGTAAGGAAAGTAGTTTACTGTTTAAGGCTTGAATGGGATCTTTAGCAACAAGAGAATATACATGTAAATGGAAAACTATGGGTGATTTAGTGTGCAAATTGTGTAAGGAAGGTATAGAAAATATTAGGCATCTGTTGATTGAATGTAAATGCTTGAAAGCAGAAAGGGTACAGATAATGAAGTTATGGGACAATAGGTATGAACGAAGTGACTATACAGAAAGTGAGTTATTGGTTTTTATGCTGCGTTTGCAAAAAGATAAGGGTGATTTAAATATAAAGGCCATAGAGTTGACAAAGATTATGTTGTGGAAATGGGATGGGGCAGAATATGGGAAGACTTAGAGTGGGGAACAGAAAATAAAGGGGCTAACAGGTTTATCTGGGCATAATTGCTTAGATATTCTTGACTTCGTTTAAGGAGAAGCCAAAATACATCACATCACACAAATGATTTTATTTAATCCATATGTTATGACATCTTGAATGGAATTCAAAGCAGCCCCAAGAGATGACTGCATAATTTATGGCAGAACGAGTGCATATGTAGATTTTTACAATGCATTTTCTGTAGCTGTTTTAATAAGTTAGTAAGCCATAAATCAATAATTTCTATTTCTGGTAATGATGATTTATATTTAATAAATCATTTCTTTCCAGAACAGCAATGTATGTATCTAACCATAGCTATTGTTCACAAAACAAAAAGTTTCTTCTGAATTTAATATTAGGTCTCTGTGGATAGTCTTTTTAATTTTCCCGCTCTTTTCATTAGTCACTGCTACACTGATTTGTTTTTTATCATAACGTTTTGTGTTTTAATTAAAATTACACAATAGAATACCACTGATTCTTTAAAAAAAAATTTTGTTTAATAATGATTATGAACTAGATTAGTAAATTCAACTTTTTTTGTTATTGACAAATCTAATAAAATTAACTGTTTTTTAAAAAAATAAAAATTATATATATCAATCTCTTTTGCTTCTATTAAAACATCATTATTTGGATTAAATTCCTTTATTACAATTCATTTTAATTAATAAATTTTATTTGTGTTTTTATTTATTTATTTAATCCAAGTAAGATACTTTTATATATCTCACCCATGCAAACACGTACATGTACATTAAAAAAATATTATTGAATCATTGCATTTCCCTTTTAATTATAGTAATTATTAATTTTAAAACAATTTTGAATAACTCATTACAATCTATAGGTCCTCTTTTGGACTTTTAATGAAAGATGGCCTGAGTAATAGACCCATTTAAATCCTTCTGATCTTCTTAAATCTTCATGTAGATTACAATTACCTCTGTTGTCATTTTTAAATTAACATCCTTTTTGTACTTCTGAACTTATTTCCTGGAGCCTACACCTGAAAATTATCTTAAATCTGGTTATCTTTATAATAAGTTTTTCTACGATAATTTAAAATTCAGGCTTTTTTTTTTCTTGGAAAACATATTTATTGTAAATCTATTTTAAGCCATATGTATATTTTTCTTTAACATTTTTTTACAGTAATTAAATTTATGTAATTTAGTTTTCTTAATATGCATGTGCATAAATATAATTTTACTAATATATGTATATCCATTAATTCATTGTGCACTCACACACGTACGTATTAAATTCTAGTAAGAACACAGCAATGCCAAAACTATCAGAAATCTAAATGCCGAAATGAAACACCTTTTTTGAAAAAAACCATAGAATGAAAAAGAAGCAATTTCCAGATTAAGCACTTCACATCGGAAACTTTTCTAATGTGGATTAACAAATGGCAAGTTGTTAGCAACACTGTAAAAAAACTTAGGCTTTTATGTTTGATTTTTGTTGATCCTAAAATTGAACTTTCAAATTTATAATTGCAGTTTAACATATAAAAGTGAAATATCTTATATTAATTTTATATGTATTACTACATATATTTATTTATTTTGTATCATATTTTTCCTGTTTGAATGTCTGTGTTGGATGATAACTTTGCTCTAGACTGTGAATATAGAATGAATTACTCTAAATATATGCATTTCAATGTACCATTGAATGAACAGAGCATTTAGCAAAAGTTATTTTTATATTTAACCCCTATATTATAGCTTTCTTGCCATTTTTATTTGGAAATAGCAGCAGAATTATTTAAAATATTTAGTAGCAATCTCTTAATTCCTTTGTTTTGTCATGTACATTTAGCTCTCTCTCTGTTTTCTCTTTTCAGGAAAATGAGGACTAATTTTTCTCCATCGTGCTAGTTTTAATTATTTGTTTAGCCCCCTGGAAAACAACAACATTATTGATAAATGTGATATCATACCAATATTGGTATATTACAAACATCAACTTATAAATTCATTATATATAGCCAACATTTAGTTGAAATTAAAATTCACAGTCTAGTTTTAACAGAGATATTTAGTTACCAAAGATAAATTTGTTAAGTTAGAAATTCACTACTATTTGTAATCAGTCAATGACAGTGTTATGCCATATTTAATTGCTGAATAAATTATTGTATTTTGTAATTATATCAGTAATCTATATTGCATTCATCGGGAGTAGGTTACTGTATTTATCAAAGTATTGACATTTTAGATTATTGATATATAGGTCGATTTAAATTGCTTAGACATTAATTGTAAACGATCAAGTTACCATAGCTCTGATTACTGTGTTATAATTAATTATGGAAACAGCGATCATCACTTATGTTGGTTGATTAATATTTAGCACTTAGACTATAATTACTTGTTATTAATAAAAAGTGATTATATTATTGATCATGCACTGATTAAATTAACAATGTTCATAATGAGAAAATAGATTAGAAAATATTATTGACTTCTTTAATTTTAAGATGATATACGTTTGTTTTTTTGAGAGAGAATGTTTAATCACGTTAGTTTCAGTATTAAATTCAATTTCTATGATTGGCTAAAAATAATTTGTTAAAATTAATTTTTAATATTATAGGATTAAAATTTTAATTTTTTTTGTTTTTGCTTTTTTTTAACATTTTCTACAAAATCATCCTGTTTTCGTAACCTTGTCAAGAGAGAAAATAAACATGGGATAATCTCGTTAACTCATATAATTAAAAAAAAAAAAGCCATATTCGTAATATTAATCATTATAACGTTTTGTAATTTTATTAGAAATATGTTTTGTAACGATTAAAAAACTATTATATTAAAATTAACTTTCATTAAATATTTACAATTTAATACTGTATTTTTAAAAATTAAAACTTAATGAAATTAATTGCCATCCCAAACCTCCTTCAATTTTAAATATTATCTGGATAAAAAGTAGTTTCAAGTTTTGTCATTGTCTCACGTGATTTATATTAATTGCAGTTTCATGTCTAGCAACATAAAAGAACGATAACCATTTTTTAAAAAAACTTCCTTGTGTGTTTTAAATAACTCAATTAACAGTGGTGTTAACAGCGTAGTTTATAAAAAGCTTTTATCCATAATAATAATAGTTACTTCAAAAAAAAAAAAAACCAAAACAGAATCGATTCAATGAATAAATAATTATTTTTTAATAATTAAAAAGTTTATTACTTCCACTAAGAGAATTTCTTTATTGTTTCTTACATAAATTTTATATATTAGTAAAATTATCTTATTTATATATAACAAATGTCAGGTAACTTATCAGAAATTGCTACGAATAGTGCCAGGTTTAAATCTAGTATCCAGATCATCATTAAAACATTGAAAATGAAAAATAGCTTAAATTATCTTTGATATCCCCCATTTATCATACTAATTTATGGGAACGGATTTTAGACTTCCATTCTGTGATTTTAACAGAGGATCCAAATGTTGTTGACCAATAAATATTACTGTTGGCCAATCATTTAAGAAAAGGTAGATAAACGGATTACTGATTGGTCACACATTCTAGAAATACCATCCAACAGCATTCCAACATTCATGTAGCTTCTGCCTAATCATTATTATGCTAATTATGGCCCATCTTGGATTTCAATTATCTGTAAAATAATAAATATTTTTAAAAATATTTTTTTATTGGTAGTTCTCACTACTATTTAGTAATAGGATTTGGATTATATGCATTTCCTGCAAGGATATTGTTATGGGATTTGATGTTGGATTAAACATTAATTTTTTTAGGATTTATAAGCAAATCTCTGATTTTTTCCCCAAGATAGATGGATTATAATCAGTGGAATGGCTCTCCAATTATTGTTTGATAATTAGAGATTGTTTTATTGCTAGCTGAAGATCTCAAGTTAGTGCCAATGTATTAATCATAAAACAGTCTTCATCCCTGATAAGGGAGTTGACATTAGTGATGAGCCCATGATTTGTGTTTATATTTCTATTATTGATTATCACAAATTGTGCAAGCCTCATCAGCTGATTTATGGTTTTGCAAAAAGGGAAATCTTGCAGAGCGTCCTTGAATAAAAAGTTCTACTCTTTGTTAGCTTTATTACAATATTGAATAATTGGAAATTCTTGTTAAATTATTTATTGTATGGTTTTCTGATTAGAAGTGCTTCATAATGTAGAGGTTTGATCATCCTCAATTGTTTTCAGGTAACTGAGGATTATTCATTATAACCTAATTAACCAGTCAATTAATGATCAGTAAATGGATATTTATCAATTCTTAGTTTAGTGGTAAAGTTCCCAAATTAGTATGGATTGCTCAGTGAAGTTTGATGCATTAGTCATAAAACAAAAATATAATTACACTATTGATTCTATTGGCTGTTTTATCATCATCTATCACATAGAGTTATATAAAGTCCCCCACACCCAAATTCATAGACCTTTCTTTTTATGTCTTTATTGAGAATTTTGGCATCTTATTGATGAGATTGAGCATCAATATTTTAAAGTGGCAAGTATAGCTAAAAAATTTGGTCTCATTTAAACCAGAATGATATTCCCTCTTCCCTTCTTCTCTCTACTCATTGTTTTTGGGAATTGGAAGGATGTTTTGTTTAATCAGAAAGTTATTCTATTCACTGAAGTGAATTATTTATTTAATAGTATGGTTAGTTGCTTTATATGGCAAACAATTTACTAAGTTTGCATTTTTATTTTATTTTTTATTAACTTTGACTTAAAACGTTTGTGCAGAAATCAATTGGTAATTCTTTTTATCATTTAATATTATATACTGGAAATTATATATATTTATAACTAATGGAATCTCCTATCAGGCTATGAATAAATAATTCTATGTTGATCAAGGATCAAGAAAAAATGGTTCCAAATTTAATGGATCTGCTCTTTTTTTATATTTTTATAATCTTATTTTATCAATATTAATGTCAATTCAGAGTGAATTCCATAAATATATTAACGAGATGAAAACATGGTATAAATAATTATTTAATTAATTGTCAATTATGCAAGGATCATGACAGAATCTTACTTTTAATAATTTTATTTATAATAATCAAGCAGAAGTTAATAATTATAAACATGAAATTAGCATAGCTCAGTTAATATATAATTAATGCAGTGATGACACTTACCTTTGGCTAAGAATAAATAACACTCTGTGACAAAGGATCAAGAATAGAATGAATCCCATTCTTGGATACTTTGTCAAAAAATGTTGTGTATATATATGCATGCATATTTTTGAATATAATTACTTAGCATATGTTAGTCTGTATGTGTAATGAAGTGATTTATTTATTTTTAGAAATTTCACTACACCACTAAATGTACATCTTGGGGATCATAGATATTTTTCACATGTTTTTGATAATATATTTATGATTACATCCCTCCACAAGGTATTAAAAGCAGATAGAAAACAGTCCCTACCTTACATGAGAGTCGTGTAGTGCAAAAAAGTACACTACAAAAATATTATTCATTATTGGATAATCTCTAGTCTAATAAATGACTAATAAAAATTATTAAGTGATTTGTGTCAAAGTTGTGAGAACAGCACATTTGGCATAGGGATGTTTGTCAGTGGATTCTAATATAGAATTCTGGCACCTTTCAAATAAATTAAAAGCTGGCTTACTTTATCCCATTATTTTAGTAGCTACATTAGTTAAAAGAGTGTTGTGTGACCAGGAAAAATAATTGCGTCTATTAAATCTTACTGAATTGTATGACGAAACAAATTTAATAGATAGGACGTAATTTGGTCACCGAGTACGAGTAGTTAACTCGTTTAAAATACTAAATAAGTAGTGGACATTACAATGGCACAATGCTCATGGGTGAAGTTAGAAAAATCATAGTTAAATATCAAGCTTAGCACTTTCAAAGTCTTTTAACCACATATTCATAGCCAAAGAATTAGAGATGTAGTATTGTTGACATTTGCTAATATATGCAAATTAGTCTTCATATGCAAAACAATTTTATTAAACTAACCAATAAACTATCATATGACCTCATTTTACATATTGCTGTTTTAGCAGCATACCTTTTCACCTTTTTTATCCTACTTATTGTAAGCTTTACTAAATGGCATAGAGAAGATGAAAAAGTATGCTGCTAAAACAGCAATATGTAAGCTAGAGTCATGTGATAGAACATATGATAATTACATTTCAATGTGTGCTGATGTTAAAGTTATGTTTCACAAAATAACTTCCATTTTTACCATTAAATATGCATAGGTACATGCTAGCACAATGGTAAAGAACTGAGCTCTAGGTTTCAAAATACATGGATTGTTTCTCAATTCTATTACTTTTAGTGCTGTAAATTGTTTTTAAAGTTGTTTATGTAAAGTTTTAAATGACACATTTTTAAATCTCTTACCACCCAACATCTTCAAATTTTTTGAGTCACTGTTGTTTTTCATTTAAGTAATTGTGGTTCTTTAAAATGTAACCATTCTTTTTGCAAAAAGTTTTGATACCTTTTTTAATAATAACCATTTGTATTTTGCTTAATATACTTGGTAATATGAACATTTGTAAATACTCACAACATGAGGAATATGACACCAATAAATGATAAGGTTTGGTTCATAATGATGTGATGTACTGTAGCTTCTCCTTAAACGAAGTCAAGAATCTCTCAGCAATTATGCCCAGAGAAACTTGTTAGCTACTTTATTTTCCATTCCTCAGTCTAAGTTTTCCCATATTCTGCTCCATTCCATTTCCACAACATAATCTTTTGTCAACTCTATGGCCTTTATATCTAAATCCCCCTTATCTTTTCCCAACCCCAGCATAAAAACCAATAATCCACTTTCTGTATAATCACTTTTTTCATATTTATTCTTCTATAACTTCATTATATGTGCCCTTTCTGATTTCAAGCATTTACATTCAATTAACAGATGCCTAATATTTTCTATTCCTTCCTTACTTTATTTACAGACTAAATCACCCATATTTTTCCATTTACATGTATATTTTCTTGTTGCTAAAAAATCCTGTTTGAGCCTTAAACAATAAACTACTTTCCTTACTATTATCATATATTAACTCACACCTAATATTGTTTATTTCTATATATATTTAAATCCTTTTTATTCTCCATACTAGTTCTCCATCTCTCTAACTCCCTATTCTTTATTAATAAATCTATTCTTTTATTCCATTCCTTATCACTATAACACTCAACAATCCTCCTGCCACAATCATCCCATCTTTTATACAAATATACTGATATAAATTCTTTATCCAAATCTTTTGCATACCACATTACCTTTCTCACCCATCTTGTTGCCTGCCCTTTACTCATAACCCAGTTAAATACTATTTTGGCTTTTATTTTATTATCCATAAACTGCAATCTACCCAACATTTTCATTTTACTTTTTGCATCTCTCATATAAAAACTTGACCATCCCATTTCTCCTTGAATTGAATCCCTTGCTGTCCATACATTTGCATCCAATGCATGTCTTCCTACTTCCCTTTGACCTTTTTCTGAGTAATTTAATACCCCTTTACTAACACATAATGCATCATTACCATATGCTAACCCTGCTACTGCAACTCCCTTCCATATGATTCTAGCTACATCATATTTATTATATGAAAACACTGTTAATTTCTTTATCAATCCCTTTCTTTTCTTTGCTTCATTTATCAATTTTTTCTCCCATTCATCCAAATAATTTTTCTGATTACTTAAAATAATTCCCAAATAACTATATCTATTCACCACACTTAACTTAATATCTCCCAATAAAAATAAAAATAAGGTGTAAGTGAGGTAGACAGAGACACCTGGTGGATGTTCGATTTACACTTATCTTAGTGTGTTATAAAGTATTTTAAAATTTATAATAAAATAAATAATAAAATTAATTATTTAAATTTTTTCCCGCTGTTAAAGTATAATTTTATTTATACTTAGATTATTATTTTTTCATTCGATTTATTTTTAACTAAATTTGATGACCTTTACCCGAGGCAGTTAATATAGACTGCTTGAGGGTAAATAATTAAATAGTTAAACATTCTAAAAACAACAATAATAAGTACATTTTTAATTAATGTACTAAGAATAAAATAACATTAATCAAAGTTAAATTTGAATCACACGATAATTTAGACATATAATAAATATATTTTAATGTTTAATAATTTTGTTTTAATAATAGAAATAGATAAAAACTATTCCAGAATAAATTTATTTCTTCTAATCCAGTTTGTCACTAAACCTAAGTTTGAGTAATTAATAAATACTAGTTGGTATTAAATCTCTATCCAGTATCTTCTTATCCATATTCATAAACCATAAATTAGTCTGAAGTTATGATAGGAAAACACTGGATAGAGATTTAAAATGCAGAACTAGCTAGTTAACAAAGAAATATCTTTACAAGTACCTATCATATATGGAGGAAACCATTTAATTTTTACAGAAAAATTTTAATAAATAGAATTATAATAATATGTAAAACATCATCATAACCATCACATATAATCATTATCAATCAACTGGAGGATGAAGATTTTTCCAACTTTAATCCAGTTTCTTCAATTCATAGCCTTTCTTTTTCTTTTTTTCTTTTTTTTATGATTCACAGCCTCTTTTCCCACATCATATCAACAAACTTCATTATTTCATCTTACCCATCTCATTAATGGTCTTTTTCTGGGTATTTTATTATTTCTTAGGCTCCAATTTAAGACTTACTAACTATCCATTTATTATCAACTCTTCTAGCAATATATTCACCACAGTTCCATTTCAGTCTCTTAATACTTTCATCAATGTCAGTGGTCTGTTAGTTTTCTTACTCAAATATTTCCCTTTTGATTTTTTCTTGTATTTTCAACATATATCTTTTCATAATTTATTGAGTGGTCTGAAGTCTCTGTATCACTCTTCTGTTAAGTATCCAAGTTTCAATTCCATGAGTATGAACTGGTAAAATCCCAACTATTAAAATGTTTTCTTTTCAAACATATAGGCATATTTTCTTTAACATTAAATTATTTCTAACAAAATTATTCCATACTAGTTTAATCCATTCTGTTTCTATCTGTATTAATAATCTGAAAGACATATCTGAAGTTGCCAAAATAAGAGTCATAGATCACATGACCCTATCTCTTAAGCTTGTAAGTTATAAACAGTGAGGATTGCCAATTCCTCAACAAGCTTTGTGATAAATGCTTAGCCAGAGCCAGCACTTAAAATATCGTTGTCATGAACCCCCCCCCCAAACCCCTGACCATGGTTTCATGCTTTGGCGCTCCTCAGAGAGGTGCCAGGGTAGGTTCAGACCTGGTCAGGGGTTTGGGGGGGGGGGGTTTCCTGACAGAGATATTTTAAGTGCTGGCTCTGGCTAAGCATTTATCACAAAGCTTGTTGAGGAATTGGCAATCCTCGCTGTTTATATCTGAAGTTGTTCATTTTTTAAAATTCATTATAATCAATATTTAACCTATTAATTCAGTACATTAAATGTTTACTATAGTAAATAAAGAGATTAGAACTTAGGATTTTCAGTCTATATTCATTCTCTATTTCAACTCAAACAACCAATATGAAATGCATATATTGGAGATCATTTATTTTTTTCACATGTGTATGGTCATGTGTATTGATTGTTTGAGATGGAGTGGAGGAAGAATATAAACTGAAAATCCTAAGTTCAAATCCCTCTATTTACTATAATCAATCTCTATTTTTTTATTATAACTATTGAACATTACTTTAATCTTTTTAGTATTTATCTTACTTTTATCTGACAATGCTTGCAATATTTTCTGAAGCTCTGAACCATTCTACGAAAAAACAACTATATAATCTGCAAAATCTAGATAACTTAAATAATCTTTTTAATATTTACCATACTTTCGTCAGATAACTCTCGAGACATTTCCTAAAGCTCTGGACTATTATTTGCAAAAACAACTATATAATCTACAAAATATAGATGATTAAATTAATCTCCATTTATTTTTACTTCCTCAGTTGTGCATTTTAATCCACAAAATACTTTTTATAAAATTACTGTAAAAAGTTATGGAGATAAGAAATCACTCTACCATAGAGTGTTTGTTTGAAGGTTTGTAATGATGGTATTTTAGTTGTACTTCTATGATGGACTATTTCCATCATCTAACATTAAGTCATGAATGTCTTTAGAAAATTTGTAAGATTTAAATTTGCCAATTACATTCAATTGTCAGTAACAATACACAAGTTGGTATCTTCAGAATGTTTTGAGTGATGTTATTTTTCTCTCTCCTTCAGGTATTGCTGTCCTGATCTGTGACAGTTCTAGGTGGAAATCAAAATAGTCTAATGCATAAATACAACACTACAATACACTCTTATCAATGTTAATATTTTTAGGGTTACTATGTAATCTAATTATTGCAACTGCATTTTGATAAAAAAATTCCAGAATATAACGGTATTCTAGATATATATCTTGGCAGACTAACACTTTAATCACTGTGGTAATACTTATAGAATCAAGTTCTGTGTAAAAATATACGAGTCCAATATATAAAAGCAATTCATACTTATTGCACATAATCCATTGTACTAAAACTAAATCACTTTAAAATCCAGCTTGGTTGATTAAAATCCAGGTTCAAGATGATAATTGTAATTATCTTGCAAAAAATTTTAAAAATTGATAGAAGAGTGATAAGTATGTAATTTCTAATTTTTTCTTTAACACCTTTCTTAAATATCAATATTACAACTATAGTCTTTCAATAATCTGCTATATCTTTATCATTTAGATATTTAGTACATAGTTTTGCCAACATTTTCTATTTCTTCACTTCCTTCTTTTAAGATATCTATGACAATCCCATCATTTTCTGAAGCTTTTCTCTTCTTCATAGATTTAATTTCTTCCTTCATTTTTTCTTTTAAAATGCTTGGCAATTCAGAAGAGATACTACTTAGACGGGATATTCTTTATTGCTATAGGAGTCTTTGTAGAACTCTTCCATAAATTTCATGATATAGTTCTTTTTATAGTAGTAATTCTCTTTTTTTTTCTTATTGCAGAAACAACTCCCCTTCCAATACCAAGATATTCTTTTATATTTCTGGAGATTTATTATCTTCTATAGATATCAATTCTTCTCAATGGATTAGTTTTTTTTCTGTTGACATTTTCTTGTCTCAGTTGAAAATTTACTGTTTGATAGCTATCTTTGTTGTAGTTCTTAGTAGAGTATTGGTTATTTTCTTATTAATCTCATTTAAATTTGAATTATTTTAATATTCTATCAGTACTTTAAAATGATGGCAAGTTTTAATTTAAATTCAGAATATTTCTGAAGATTAGAAATAGTAATTGTTAATAATGTCTTTTTTAATAATTTTCATCTCTTTAGTTTTGCATTAACATGTATATTGCATCCCTAATCAATGATCACTTCCTATATTGTATTTAATAAAACATTACTATCTTGAAATGCATATCTTTTGTTAGCCAAAATATAATCCAATTGAACTAAATCTTACATTTTTCTTAAAGAATTTATAATTACAGGAGATTTGAACACAGACTTTCAAGCTCCCTTCAGCTATTCATTCCATCTTATATAATCAATACACATTCCCACATACATGTAAAAAAGATATATGATCTTCAATATATGTATTTCATGCACTCATCAGTTAATCCAGCACATATATACATATATATATATAATCAGTGCTCAGTTTATATTAAGATAGCAAATCTTCAAACTTTAATGGATAGACTTCAAGCGTCTTTACTCTCCAACTCTTCAGCCATCCATAGTTTTGTTGTTATACCCATGTTGATTTTAAGCCACTCTGATCCTTCATATCTAGGACCTTAATATGTCAATTAAAATACCCAGAAAAGGAATGGGCAAAATTCAGGTTGAATCTGTAATATTTGAATACAAATATAATGCCTATACTCAACTTTGGATGTAATTAGAGAGGATTTAAATACCCACTTTCAAGCTTCCTTCAGATATCCACTCCATCTTATACTATTTTTCTTTTTCTGCAAATTCCAGAAGCCTGTGCCCTCTCTCATTTCTGTCACCACAAGAAATTTATCCACAGCCAATTTTGTCTTTGAATCATTTTCTAATTCTAGCATTAAAGTCTTTCTTAATAATTTTAAAACATTATATAATTTGTGCATCTATATAAAAATTCTCCACTACTTCAGAACAATGAGAATTTATTGGGGCATAAATCTGAATTATATGCATTTGTTATTATCCATTAAGTTAATTAACTAATTCCACAAAAAAGCCAAATAAATATATTGTGCTCACATGATTTGAAATTTTTTTAAAATGTAATCTTTATTGAAGCATGTGGTTACATGGTTTATATTAGTTTAGGTGTATCAAGTGAATTAATAATGAATATCTATATGCATATCAATATTTGTTATTAAAATCAATTTCAGAAAGAGTGTTGAAGAATTAATTAGGGCATGAAATATGCTGTTAACTTTTAAATGTCTTTATAGGTTAGTTTCCAATTTATGGTTGATTTATTATATATTAACTTTTAAATGAGTCAACTATATGATTAATGACAATTATTGGGTACTATATGATTGATAATTATTGGGTATTAAAGCAAAGATCATGTCTAATCAATGATAAATGTTTACAATGGTGTAGGTAAGATTATCAAGTTCCATGTTATCAAGTTCTTCAACCGCCTCTTACGAGGCATCTCGTCGACATCTGATGTCACTCTAACTCTGCTAGTTCTTATGCTAAAATATTCGTTTGACAGGTATTGATTAGGTTTTTAAAAGTTCTGTAAGATGGTGCCCTCTTGCGAATTATTTTACAAGTAAAAAATCAAAAAAACCGCATTTAAAACTAAACAAAGAAAGAACATTGTCATTGGTTGTCAGCCAGCTCTCAGCCAAAAAAGACATTCTGATTGGCTGGAAAGAACAAAGAAACCGCCTGATCAAAGAAAATAAAGAAAAACGCTGAGATTTTCATTTCGAATATAATTTTAAAGAATATTAAGTATATATTGAGTAATTACAAATGATTTTCAGAGAGAATACTAAAAAAACAAAATTATTTTCGAAAAATATTGAAGATTTTAGTAAAAATATTTAAGATTTAGCAAAAAGAAATCTTTACTTTTCCATATCGTAAAATTGAAAAAAAGCGTTTGCGTCAGCACTTTTTTGTTTAGACATTCGCTTTATATTTGCCGAAATTGAATATATTTTATAATAAATAAATAGCAATTTATTTTTGAAAGAACTTTCATTCTCTTTCATAACCTGAAAAATTAGTAATATACTTTTTATAAACGTATCTGAGTTGAATTTAATATTATAGGCGAATATGTTTTAACAATAGGCTTTGTCTTCAGTTTGTGAGTTGGCCAATTAAAAGATTTGATTTTTACCTCATACAACCAATAATATAATTAGCGGTTTAAGGGTTAAAGCAAAGATCATGTCTAATCAATGATAAATGTTTACAATGGTGTAGGTAAGATTATCAAGTTCCATGTGGCTGTGTATATATATATGGAGGTGTGAGATTTTGATCTCTAATTTTATTTATTTTGTTGTAAACGTGATTGCAATTTTTTGAGATTGGGCTGAAGCAGAAATGGCATCTAAGAAACCAAAGAATGAATAGAATAAAAATAATTGTGCTAATGCTGGATCAGAGTTAAATCTTTATGCTGTCAATGAATAAAGCTGATTGGAATTTAATAACAGTTGTAATGAGGGTCGGTATTGAATTTTTTTAGCAAAACATTTATCAAAAACAAAGTTTCTAAAAACATTTTGATTGTCACAAGCCATGATGGGCATAAGAAAATATGTAAACAAATCTCTGGCATTCTTAGACATAATATTGGGGTCATATACCTGACATTTATTAATTACCCAAGCTTGCAGCACATAACAAATTTGCAATAGTATAAATATATTTTGTTCTTGAAAAGCATTGGGATAGTTGAAAGTCATCCAATAGTTTTTTAAAAGTAAAAACTAGAAGAGATAATTTGTATTAAAACAGACAAAACTCTCCATACAGTAGTGCCACTCAGGGCAAGCCAGATTAATCAATGGATGCCAGAGTGGCACCACTGTACGGAGAGTTTTTCCTGTTTTAATAACAGTTATGAGCAAGCATAAGAAATGGTGATTATGTAATGTTTAGTGGTTTTAAGAGATAATTTGCTATGCTGATTAGTTCATAGTTTGTTAGTTTTAAAATGTCTACTAATTATGGATGCCTTTTATTAAATTACTATATTAAAGATTACTCATTTCATTTAGATTGAGCAGATAATATAGTTATTTTAGAAAAGAATGCTTTAGAAGTTTTAAAATGATACAAGAGGCATTAGATGAAAATTAAAAAAATAGGACTAAAGATAACTGCTAAAAAGATTAAAGTAATGTTCAATAGTTGTTCAAAAAAGAGGAAAATCAAGTCTGATAATAAAGAATTGGAAAAAGTTAATGGTTGATTATTAATACAAATGAAAGCATAATGGCTAAAGTTAACCATAGAATTAAATTCAAGTGTAATGATTTTGGTAGAAAGAACTTCTTACTGAAAAAAAACAACTTGTGTGTGTGTGTTTGAGAAGATAGATTTGTAATAGATTTATTCAATAGAACTTACACATAGATATGAGATTTAGATACTTAATGAAAGAATTGTGCAGAGACTTCAGATTTCATAGATAAGTACAGAGAGTTGAATGTTACTAGTAATAAAGAAGACTGAAAACGAAATATGTGCGCACAAGAATTAGCAAGTATCATCTTGTTGAAATAATTAAGAAGCTGATTTAAACTTTTTGCTGGATATATTTCTAAAAGATATAATAGATGGATAGTTAAAGTTTTAAACCGGATTTCAAAAGATTATCAAAGACTTAAAGAGAGATCATGTGTGAGGTGGATAAATAAAATTCTGGAGTTTATGAATCAAAAAACTGAATTGTCAAGCATTGGTGATCGAGAGGTCAGCACAGCTGCCTTACAAGCAGTTGTCCCGGATTAGCGGGTTTGCTTCCCGGTCGATGCTACGACACATGAAAAAAAAATGAATTAAATTTGGTTCATCCTGCAGCAGAGTGATAATGGATTGAAAATGATGATGATGGAAAGTTAAGGAGCTTAAATTCTTCATTATTGCTGTTATATCTTGATTTTAGTTTTATCTCAACAGATATGAATGGCAATTTTCTCAAGAATTACTCTTAATTCATTTTTAATAGCAATAATCCAATGGTTTCAACTTATGAGGAAATTTAATGGATATAAACAAATTGTTCCTGCGATACGTATACATATAACTGCAAACAACTATTATTACTTTGCCTATCTATAATGCATATACATATAACTGAAAAGAGATTATTAATATTTTGCTTATATATAACACAGTCAGTTAGTCTCTTGCTTACTCGCAATGTTCAGGAGTATCTCCAAGGTTACTTTTCTCACTCAGGCTAATTCCCTTGCAGTCTTCTCGCCTTGGCATACAAGAATTATTTCTAAGATCCTGGGTCTGCAAAGTAAGAAACTCTCTCTACCTCTGCTACTTGCAGTATGACTGATTTTCTATTCAAGATAACAAAACTGCCAACCCCCCTAGATACAAAAAAAAGCATTCTTTTTTTTTTTCCTTTGTTTTCTGGAATAGTTTCTTATTCATTTTATTTAATTATTCTTTTTGGAATTCGATTGTTGATTAATTATTGACAATCAGATTAATTATGGGAAATTGAATTCCTGCATAATCAGATTTTCTTTAATTTTATTCTTTTATTGTTTTAGTAATTATTTTTGTTTCTAAATTATTTTTAGCCGGTCATTTAGAGACACACATTTAATTAGTGATTGATTAATAATTATTCCAATTCTCCCCTTACTCCAGAAATTATTTGTTTTACACATAGTCTTGTCATCTTTTTGGTTTACTTTTACTCTGCTGGGGTCTGGATGATTTTTGCCCCTCCCTGGGTTGTTGTTCTATTTTTGTTTCCATTTTGCTATGATCTTGCAGTTGTACTTTTTCCTGTTTTTCTGCATCTGGACCTGTTTATTCACTCTCTCTGTCTCGGGTTTGGTTTTCCGTTTCTTCCATGGGTGGTATTATTGTAGTTGGGAATAGCATCTCTTCTACTATTCGATGATGAACGTGGTTTATGTGTCTTTTGTATCGTTTACCCATCCCATCTTCGATGGTTAATATTTGTCTGGATTTATTTTTTGGAATTGTACCTTTGATCCACTTCTTTTGCAATGTGTCACGTAACCATATTTTTTCACCAATTTGAAATTTTCTCTGTTCACTCATATGATGGAGTTGCTCGTGTTTTGGTTGTAACATGTCTAATTTGATGCGCAGTTTCCTGCATATCAACAACTCTGCTGGTGATTTGTTTATTGTTGTAGATGGCATTGCATGTTGATACAGCATTGCTTCATATAATATTTCTTGAATGCAGTTGTTCGGAATGCAGTTGTTCAGAGATTTTTTAATAGCCTTTTTAATTGTTTGTATGGCCTTCTCCATGATGCTGTTTGATTCTGGGTGATATGGGGGTGCACACATGTCTGATTCCAGTGTTGTTCAGGTATTCCTCCATCTCTTGTGCTATAAATCCCATGGCATTGTCAGTGACTATTACTTCTGGTAATCCATGACATGAAAATATCGCTTTTAGTAGTTTTATGTTTCTTGTGCACTTGTATTTTTGACAATGTGGTATTCAGCCCATTTTGAATATGCATCAAATAGTACTAACAATATCTTGTCATTAATAGGACCAGCATGGTCCATGTGGAGTCTCTGTCATGGTTTCTCTGCTTTGGGCCAGAGCATATATTCTTTTGGTTTCATGTTGCTATGTGCTTGACACGCTGAGCATTTCTTAATATAATTTTCTATTCGGGGTTCCTGTCTGTCGGGATTTCTGGACAATGCACCTGCATGCTGAATTTCTTTTCCCTTCTTGTATACTAGTTGATAGTATTATGCTGCTAGTATGTTCCTCCATCGTAGTATTCTCGGGCTCAGATGATCAGGAGCTACCTTGTCACTTGCTAGTATACCCAGTAATGGCTTATGATCCGTTATGATTTGAAAGGATCTGCCATATATATATTGGTGGAATTTCATTTAGCCGAATATTATTGCCAGTGCTTCTTTATCTATTTGGCTGTAGTTTTTCTCAGCCTTGGAGAGGGTTCTAGATGCGTATGCAATTGGTCATTCTCCGTTATTGCATGGATGACAGAGGACCGTCCCCACTCCCCATTCTGAGGTGTCTGTGGTTAGAGTTACTTCTTGATTATTGTTGAAGTGGATTAACAATTTCTCTGATGCCAGTAGATTTTTTTGTCTGGGCAAAAGCTTCATCATGTACTTTTAACCACTGATACTTTTGATTCTTTTTAAGTAACTCGAACAGGGGTTTTGCTATGTTAGCTTTATTCTGTAGGAATGGTTTGAAGTAATTAATGAGGCCTAAAAAGGCTTGCAAATCTTTGACATTCCTTGGTGTTTTTGTCTTTTGTACAACATTTATTTTTTCAGGCGAAGGTCGTTTTCCTTTTACGGAGACTACATGTCCTAGAAACGCTAATTCTTTTGTGTTCCATAAACTTTTCTCAGCGTTCAGTTTTACTCCGAAGTTGTTTAATTTCCTGCATACTGTAGTCACTTCTTGATGCAAGCTCACCTCTGAGTCTGCTGTTATTAATATATCATCAAAATATGGTATAATGCCCTCAAATCCCTGCAGTAGTGTGTCAATTTTCGCCTGGAATATATTTGGAGCTGTTGATATGCCAAATGGCAATCTATTACACTTAAATAATCTGAAAGGTGTTGTGATCGTTAATATTTTGGTCCTTTTCTCTGACACTGGGATTTGGTGAAACGCTGAATTTAAATCCAGTTTTGCAAAATGTGATGCTTTTTGTAGGCTTGCTAATACCTCTCTTATGTTCGGTACTGGGTATGCCCCTTTATTTAAAAACTTATTTATGGTTACTCTGTAATCGCTGCATATGCATATGTTTCTGTTGGGTTTTGTAACTATGACTATAGGTGTCACCCGTCTGCTATTTCTACAGGTGTCAAAATGCGTTTATTGACCAATGAACGAATTTTCTCTTCTACTTTTGTTCTTTGAGTGTACGGTATCATTTGTGGTTTACAAATTGTGGGGTGTGCATTATCAACTAGCTCCACCTCTACAGGATTTGCGTCAATCATGCCTAATTCATCGGTAAATAGGTCTGGATATTTATTTTTAATTTCTCTTCCAATGGAGATTTTTTTTATTACGTTAACCTGAATTCCAATTGCTTGGAACCAGTCTCTGCCTATTATAGGGCTGAATCTCCCTTGTACTACGTATAATGGTAATGTTTTTAGTTTATTACAGTATTTAACCGGAGTTTGTATTTTCCCCAGTAGGTTTAATGCATTTCTGCTTACATCACGGGCTTTTACACTGGTTTTTTCCAGTGTTAATCCAGGGTTCATTGCTGATAGTGTTCTCCAATCTCTGTCTGATATTATAGATATCCCCAAGCCACTATCTATTTCCATTTCCATTTTAACGCCATAAATTTCCAATTTGATCATAAATTGTTGTTGTTCCTCCGTGCTTGTATTTCTAATAGTAAAATTATTATTGGGTTTACCTCCCCTATTCTTTTGACTCCACTCTTTTCCTTGATCTGTGTATGTATTGGGTTTTCTACATATGTGTGCAATGTGTCCCTTATCTCCACATTTAAAACCCTTTTCTGCTCTCCACCTGTGCTTTTTTGCTCTGTGGTTAGTTTTTTTGCAGCAATAACATGCCATTTTATTTCCCTTTTCAAAATCTGGTTTGCATGGGTTATTCCAATTACTGTCAGTTTTATAAATCTGGGTATTTATCTCTTCAGTTGTATTTTTAAAAGCTTGAGCTTGTTCAGTTATTAGTTCATAAGCTATCCCTTTCTGGATTGCACTCTGGTATTTTAAGTCTGTATCCATTAATAATTGTTCTCTCAATCTGTCACTGTACATACCCCATAGTAATTGATCCAGGAGAATTTCTTCGATATAGTCTCTGTATCCGCAATCCCTAGCCAATTCTCTAAGAGCTAAATTGTAGTCTTTTATCGATTCCCCTTTAAACTGTTTCCTATTCTTTAGTTTTAAGCAGGCTATGTGATGGGAGGGCCGGGGGCTAAAATTCTCTGTCAGTTTCGTGACTAACTCTTCATATTCTACTTTGTCGGTGGAGTCAAAAAGTTTGTTGACAATTTCTATAACTTTTTTTCCCGAGAAGCACAAAAATGCTGCCACTTTCCTTTTGTTTTCTTGTATATTGTTCAGGGTAAAAAAGTTTTCTATCTGTTTTATATATAGTGGCCATTCTGCAGCATTCTCCACATACAAATTTGCTTATGGCTGTTTGTCCAAAAGACATTTCTGTTTTTTCTATACTTTTAGTTGTTGAAAAAAAAATTCTCGTCAGGTTCGGATCAGCTGTGTGACTGTGCCAGTTGTTATATCTTGATTTAAGTTTTATCTCGACAGATATGAAAGGCAATTTTCTCAAGAATTACTCTTAATTCATTTTTAATAGCAATAATCCAATGGTTTCAACTTATAAGGAAATTTAATGGATATAAACAAATTGTTCCTGCGATACGTATACATATAACTGCAAACAACTATTATTACTTTGCCTACCTATAATGCATATACATATAACTGAAAAGAGATTATTAATATTTTGCTTATATATAACACAGTCAGTTAGTCTCTTGCTTACTCGCAATGTTCAGCAGTATCTCCAAGGTTACTTTTCTCACTCAGGCTAATTCCCTTGCAGTCTTCTCACCTTGGCGTACAAGAAGTATTTCTAAGATCCTGGGTCTGCAAAGTAAGAAACTCTACCTCTGCTACTTGCAGTATGACTGATTTTCTATTCGAGACAACAAAACTGCAAAAAAAAAAAAAGCGTTCTTTTTTTTTCCTTTGTTTTCTGAAGTAATTTCTTATTCATTTTATTTAATTATTCTTTTTGGAATTTGATTGTTGATTAATTATTGACAATCAGATTAATTATGGGAAATCGAATTCCTGCATAATCAGATTTTCTTTAATTTTATTCATTTATTGTTTTAGTAATTATTTTTGTTTCTAAATTATTTTTAGCCGGTCATTTAGAGACACACATTTAATTAGTAATTATTTTAATTACATTTTAAATAATTAGTAATAGTTTTTCACCCCAAATTTTTATCCACACAAACGAACCTGGTGGAATTTCTTTGCATTTGCCTTAATACAAAGAACATTCTAAATTATACTAATAAGACCTTTTAATTTTGAATTATATTATTATATTCTTAACCAATGTATTATTTTGAAGAAAAAGATAATACAGGGCAAGATTATAATCAAAAATAAAAATAATTTGTTGAATTTTGGCAATGTTGATTTGGACTGCATCATTTTAGAATTAAATTACAAAAAAAGCAAAAAAAAAAAAAAGAGAGAGGGAGAAAGCTCACAGAAATGAGAATTTTAAAACTGTTATAATTCAAAGTCATAAGTGGTCAAATTGATAGAGCTTGAATTAAGTTTTCTTAATCGTCAAACTTACAATAGATGGCAGGACAGTAGAGAAAATAACGAATTACTGCTTTTAATGGGGAGCACTACTAGTTTACTGCAGTGGTAGAATGGTGGATTTCATAACTCAAGAGTCATGAACCAAATCCCAGTTTTCCATGACTACTTAAATAATAAACCACTTATGTTAAAACTAAAAAGAGAAAATCAAGAGATGTTTTGATTGGTACAATTATATTTTTAATAACAACAAATATTTTTAAGATATTAAAATTTATTTGAAGTAAAAAAATGTCAGTAATTATCATTTTTTAATTACAAATAATTATAAATATATAGTTACATGCATAGAAAATGGTATTATCTTCAAAAGGCAGTTGGCATACTTCTTATTAATTACAGACTAAACACTCACCTATGGGTTATAAAGCCAATTCCTAAAAGATTACGATTATTGCATAAAGTTTTAGCTATAACCACAAGAATTGATTTGTAAAATTTCATCAAAAATTCATCAGTCCATTATTTTAACTAAGCTGAATGGGTTTCTATACGTAAACACTACTTTTGCTGTTTTTAAAATATTTTATAGATTACATGAACTGCTTTTAAAAACAGCTTCTGATGATAATCCAAGTTGTTTGATTTTACAAAGACGCGGCTGTTCTCACCTGGACGATTTTATTAAGTTTTCTTTTTTTTCTAGATGTGCAAAATAAATGAATGAAATTTTAGCTCAGAATTCAAAAAATGATGATTTTTGTTGATCCACATTGTTGTCTAAATGATTAGGAGAGTGCTAGCTCAAATTTTTTCCCCATTCATTGCAAAATAGCAATGGAGTAATTAAACTTAGGTAACTCTATTCTCTCCCCAAGATATGTAATGAAGCTAAACGTACACACTGCTCAAATATGTGCCACAGGGATCCCACAGAATTTCAATGTGCTAAAAATATCACACCCAATCAGAAATTATATATTGTTTAAAACTTCCTCAGACTATATTTAAAGGTAAGCTTAATATCAAGCACCGCCAGTGCTTAAAATGGGTTGAGTAATTTCATATTCGAATACTCTCGTGATATTAAAAAAAATTTCCATTCACAATAATGTTTTGCCACAATATATAACAGTTATAGAAAAAAATTACTTCATTTGATTTACATACTGTAATCAATTTTTATACTAAAGTACCGTAAAACACACCACGACTGCTATAAAACTGTTAAACGTATTTAAGCAATACTTAAAGGTCTATGACATAACGAAATGTATATTAAAACCTGTAGCAGTGTAAATCTTTTTTTTTTTTTTTTACATTTGTTCTGATTAGGAACAGTTCGTTTTAAATAAACGTATATTCTTTATTTTAAATAGTTTTTACAGTTTATTTTTTTGATTACATTTAAGATAATATATAACAACAGTATATATACAAATAATAACAAAAAATATATTAATAACTGATTATTTTTGGTGGTTTGTTTGTGTAACCATCTTGTTACTTTTCTAGAAATCCTGCAGTTTTTTTTAAAAAAAAAGACGTGGTCTGATTATGGTTAGCCAATAAGACTAGTTAAACTATGTAATATTGTAGTTTATATTCAGTCCATATTTAATTTATTAGAGAAGCAATTAGTGCTGTCGCAAAGACGAGAGGAGGTGGAGGGGATTTAAATGAGTGCGTTTATTAATTTGCTTTTGGATGATAAACAATTAAAAAATAATACTGCAAATAAATGATAATAAAATATAGCATTTAAAAACTATATAGGGAGGGAAGACTTTTGCCTTAGGGCCCAAGTTTTGTATCTATGCTACTGAATTAGCACACATAGCAATGCGATCTTAAATTAACATCCTAGTGAACTTGTTGAAAAATAAACAAAGAAAGACTTAAAAATTGCAGCTTCAAAGAACTTTCTTCACATCATTAGCAGCTATAAATTTGAAACACTCTAGAATTTTCTTTATGTGTATGTGTATGTATTAAATACATTTAGAATTTTAACCCCACCCAAATTTTAAACTCATGAATAATAATAATATGCAAATGGTAAATATATTTAAACTGTATGTAGGGAAATAAAAGTTGAGTATATCTAAGATACCGATATTAAGTGTGAGGGGGAAAAATGGAATTGAATTAATTCTACGATGTTATAACAGCAACGTTTCTCCTTTCTTTACACTGCTTGCTATAAGCGTTAGTAAGTAATGATAAATCCTATCCTGTGCTATCCTATCCAAGAGTACCAGACTGGTTTCAAAATTTATGGCTTTCATCAGTGAGGCACTTTGGTTCGTGGAATAGTACACTTGAATGGACTTTTATGATCTAATGCACATTTTCCCCAGCTACTATCATTTACCTCTATATTAGGCTACCAAGCTATCAGCCAAACTGAAAAACATAAATGAGTTCAATCTAAGCCATTTTGCCCATGTAGTCATATAGATCTGAATCCAGTTTAGTTTCAACAAATTATGCTGTGGTTAGTTTTTTAATAATTACAGGCACCTCAATCCTATGACCAAGTTTTGGTACTATCATCTTGCATCTATTATTGTTTACTAAAGCTTATAGTAAGTGGCATAGGAAAAGTGAAAAAATAGGCTGCTAAAACAACAATATGTAAACAAAAGTCATGTGGTGGGTCATGTGATAGTTTATTGGTTTATACCAAATCTAGGCTCAGGACAGAAATGCATATAGTGATTAAAAAAATAAGTAAAGTGCAATATTTAAAAATTGAACTTGATTCAGACCATACTGGCTATATAAAGTAAGTTGGCTTAGATTGAAACTATTTCTGTTTTTCAGTTTGAGCTGATAGCTTGAAGGTATAACAAAGAGTTAAATGGTAATAGCTGCAAGGAATGTTCTAAAAGTCCAGGTATACTGATCCCAGATCTAAAACTCCTCACTGATGCAACCTGTAAGCTTGAAACAAGTCCGCTGATTTTGGATAGGAAAGCAAAGGATAGAGATTTATTAAGCACTTCCATTGGCATTTATCATTATTTAATAAACTTACAGTAAGTGCTTAGAGAAGATGAAAAAGTATGCTGTTAAGACAAAAATATGTCAGCTGAAGTCATGTGATAGATTATGTGATAGTTTTTCGGACTATGATGCCATTGTATTTTATATGATATATTTACCTTAAATTAGAGTTTCCAACTTATATCTGAACTAAAATAATATGATATTCTCTAGCTTAATAAATGATTGAGATTAACCATTAATGTTATTTAAACAGGACACTATCAAATATATAAGGACAAAAATTTGGCACTTGTGGATTAAATTGAAGTAATATTACATATGTACTGTATAATTAAATCAGACTGTAGTGAATATTATGTTAATTGTAATAAGAATTATTGATCTTGTAATTATAAAATTACACCTATATATGCCTATGTAAGACAGATGGATACTTAATGTATAAATACTTTAAATAATCATATGGATAATTGTTCAAAGGTCAAGGATTCTAATGACATATTAAGTAACTTCACCATTTTAACACTGCATTTCATTAATTCACATAGGACAAATATTTTATTTCAAAGAGTGATAGAATCATATGTTGCATTTTAAACTTTTTTTATGCTATCCAAAAGTAACACATTTAGGAATTGTGTGATTATATCTTTTGCACCTTTCAGAAAGTTAGTTATGTCCATTTAAAAGTCATGTTTCCAATGTGTTTGTAGGTGATGCTTCAGCTTATGATATATTATAAATATGGTATATACAAACATGAAAATTGGACAGAAGAAATACAAATCTCTCAACATGGCTATGTCATTCCAGAAAACATAACAATGATTCCAAATAAGCCTACACTTTTTTCTTAGCATGTCCTTAACAAAAGCAGCAGGATATAAAATGTGATTTCAGATATTCATCTATACATAAAAATGTTTAAACATTAGAAAAGTCAAACCTTTATTTTCTTTAACTAATTTCTGACGTTAAGTAAAACCTATTTATATAATCATATACATAACTAAAGTGAAATACATTTAAAACACATCATATGTTCTTTTCTGCTTACTTTCAACTTCTGCATTAAAAGTAATAAATCATTCCATCTTCTCTTTTTTCATGCTATTGATTGTAGATTTAGTATACAGCTTACACTAGGTTATAGCTTTATACTGAAGTTTTAAATTAGCTTCTAGTTATTGCCTTTAATCAGTAAGAAGCATTGGAATTGTACAGACACACCCAAGTGCTTGATTTCTTTGTATAATTATGTAGATCCATCACTTGGCCAGCTTTTATGTATTTTAATGACTTTAGTTTTACAATAATCATTGATATTAAAATCCTGAGTGATTTGGTGCAGTGGCAGAATGATAGGCTCTAGAGATCAAAGTTCATGGATCATGGACCCAGGTCAATCACTTCTGGTATTTGATAATTTTATTATTTTTTTAATTGGTACCATTAACCATTTGGCAGAAGATGTTATACAAGCAAATTAGCTTTTATCTTCAATTCAAATCAAAAATAAAATTGTTTTTATTAGTGACATGATTTTTTACAATGTATTTTAAAGTTTTTTTATTGTTTCTTGTTGCATTATTGTTTCAGGAAAAAAAACACTATGCTATCTTTATTTGTTGAAGTAAGAATAGCAAAACTATTTGAACATAACATGTTATTACTTGCTTGTTTTTAATAATAATAATAATAATAATAATAATAATAATAATAATAATAATAATAATAATAATAATAATAATAATAATAATAATAATAATAATAATAATAATAATAATAATAATAATAATAATAATAATAATAATAATAATAATAATAATAATAATAATAATAATAATAATAATAATAATAATAATAATAATAATAATAATAATAATAATAATAATAATAATAATAATAATAATAATAATAATAATAATAATAATAATAATAATAATAATAATAATAATAATAATAATAATAATAATAATAATAATAATAATAATAATAATAATAATAATAATAATAATAATAATAATAATAATAATAATAATAATAATAATAATAATAATAATAATAATCATCATCATTTGAATTTTTGTTGTTGTATAACATTGACCACTTTTTTTGTTAGATAAACAGGAATATGATTAATTTTTTATAATATTGAAATTTATTATTAAGGAAACATCATGTGACTTTTTCAGTTATTTACATGTGTCCAGTGAAAATGTGATTATTCTTTGTCCAAAGTACCTGAAACACCATTTATGAATTAACATGTGTTATATAGCAATATAGTTCTATTTAAGGGGGTGCATATTTGAATCATTAGTTATGATATGAAATATGATAGTGTGTTTCATACCTGCATTGACCATCTTCAATCCTCTTCCTGCCATCATGAAATTTTGCAAATCAATGGAATCCTGGAAAATCACTTAAAAACATTCTTGCATTTCATGGCTTCAGTTTGAATCCTTCCAAATGTTTGAGTAAACAGTTCTGACATGTTTAAAACAGAATTTAATGTTAGCATGTATTTCATCACTGAATATCTAGATGCACCAGCATCTTAAAATTTTGTGGTAAATACCTAAACTACATTGTTATATAACGCATGCATTAATTCAAAGATGGCGCTTCAGGCAGCTTGGAGAGAGAACTAGTCACTAGTCATCTTTTCACTCGAATATGCTGTGGAACCTTCCAAGACCATTTCTCTTAACCTTAATTTGGAATTATCTACAGTAAATATGAATTATGATTGGACACTCGACAGTAGCACTGCATATCCACACTCTTAGATAAATTTCTGTTATTGTTTTGTTTTTGCTTTTATCAATAAGTTATTAAAATTCAAATCTGAACAAATGTATTCACAAGAGTTGTTTAAAGTCACAATAATGGTGATCACTAGTTAGAGATCCTGATATACTGACTCTGTTATCAGAGGGATGGATAGGAAAAGGCTGTAATGTAATAGGAAGTGCAGATGATTTTTGATGTTAATCAATTTTGAACATTCCTCTGCCACAAAGAATCATCACTTTGACAATATATATGATAACAATATCATGTTCTTCATTAAAATAGTTGAAAAAAGTCATCATGATATTGCTATCACTAATGATCACTTCCTTGTTTTCATCAACTTACTATATTAACTTCATTGATATTCTTTGCTATGTTTTTGTCTATGTAATTGGGAAGATTGTTTTCAGATTTTGCTCTAGTTGCTATTGAGATCATTGAACTATGATATTCACCTTCCTTGCTTGAACTAAAAGTGGTTTAGTCAGTCCTTTGACATTACTAGGAGCCTTTATTCTTTGTGTTTGCATAAAAGTCTGATAATCATGGGAGGTTTATTATGTGTTTGCATAAAGAACTGGGATTTTTTGTATTTTATATATTATGGTACATTATAAACATATGGTTTAGCATTTTAATGTGTTTAATGATGTTTCACTCAGTAGAAAGTTATTGACCTGGCATGTGATTTATGTAACTATGCAAGTGAGCTGGTATGAGTTCAAACTCTTAAGTTTTTAAAAATTAATGCTATTATTTAAATAGTATATAGGAGTTAAAGTTGACTGTTAGATGTAAAAATGCATTGATTCCAGTTTTAAATTCTAATCCTAATTGGCTAAGGCCTCCGTCCAAAATGACCTAAAAATGTGGATAATAAATAGCGATACTATCTATCAATCATTAATTATTCAGGTTTACTATAGATGGCTCTGGAATAGGGTAGAGATCAGCTGGTTAAAAATTTATTATCTTTGATGTATCTCATAAGAATTTGAATAATTAATGGTGACTCCACCAAGTCATTCAACTTCATTACCCAAACTTCATTTAAGTTAATATTGTCATGTTACAGGGAAAAAATTAGAGTTTTTTTAAATTTTATTTACAAAAAAATTTCATTTAAAGCATATTCTTTATAGACAATGTAGTCACTAATAAAGGAAATAAAATGTGCATTTAACCTAAAGGGTCTGGAATGAACATTTAAAAATTATATTTAATTATTTATTTATAACTTCTGATAAATCTGGGTGATTTTAAAGCAGTGTTTTTCAACGACTAGTCCATAATTACACAGGTCCTTGAAAAAATATAATTGATATGCAAAAAAGTAATAATAATTCTAAACCATCATCAACATTAATAGCATCATTATCTTCATCTATTCTCAATCCACTGCAGGTTGGTTTGTTTATGTTCAATTCAGTTTTTTTAAATCATAGCCTCTCATTTTTACATCACCTAGCCCACTTCCCTATTTTATTTAACCATTTCATATGTGGTCTCCCTCTAGGTCTTTTAAATCTCTTAGAAAATCGATTTAAAACTCTATCTATATTTTATCATCTCTTCCTGCAAGATGTCCATCCCAGTTCCAGTTCAATATCTTGATTCTTTCAATGATATCAGTGATACCTGTTTGTTCTCTCAGCCATGTATTTCATTTTCAATCTGTTCTTCTTATTTATATCACATCTCTCCATACTACATTGAATAGCCTGAAGCATATTTATTTAGGGGTTCCCCTCTTTTCTTCCAAAGAGTAAGCTTGTGGTTTAAGACCTGTAGAGGTCCCTACTATCGCATTTTATACGCATGTGCTTGAGGCTACAGCCTTAATGAATATTACTTACTAATTATTATAAACTCTATACTTAAAAAAGTTAAAATGTGTCAAGCGTTGGTGGCCGAGTGGTCAGCACAGCTGCCTTATAAGCAGTTGTCGCGGGTTCGCTTCCCGGTTGATGCTTTGACACATGAAAAAAAAAGTGTGATATATAGTATAAAATATAAATGAATACAATACATATTATACTAAATAGATATTATACTATTACGAATTTGAATTAATATATAATATGCATTTTATCCTTCCCATGGTCACAAAAAAATTATTTGATTTTTCATCAGTCTATAACAAAAAAAAAAATTGAGAAACATTACTTAAACTACTGTAGTAGGAACAGTTCACAATAGTTTCAGATAAACAGGTTTATTTAAAAAAAGAAACTAGTTCATATCTGATAATCATTATATTATTTTTAATAAAATCTCTTTATTGTATTTTAATATGCCTACTGTCATGGGAATATTATAATTTTAACGTTTTAATTGCTCTCAACTAATAAAGGTGATGATTAATTAAGCATCATTGTATGCAATTATATATCTTGTTTAAATACTTTTATTTAACATAAATGCTTTCTTGTGTTAATAAAATAGTTATAACATTTATTAAATTAAATACAAGACTGCTTTTAATTATTTATTTTTGAATCAATTCTCTTAACAATAAAATACATTGTAATGAATTTTCTCATTTTTTAGAGTTTGCTTGACATTTTCTACATATTTAGTGCAATTAAAATGATATTAGGAGCAAAAATTGAAATATCTCCAAACATTACAAATTGTAAATGAAATTATTTAATTTATTGCTTAGATTCTAAATTCAAAATAAATGAAAGGAATTTAGAATATTTATTGAGCTTTACTTTTTAACTACTATATTTCCAACGGCATTGTTTTTATTGCCATCTATTGAGCATTATAAAAACTATAATTTATTTTCTAATGCATTTTACTATATACTAATTTTTTTTTACAAAAATAGGTTATAGCATTCTATTTAGTGATTTATATATAAATATATGACAACATATGATTAAATTATCAACTGAATAGTTATAATAAGTTAGAATGAAAACATCCAGTTAAACTAAATAAATATAGGGGATTTAAACACAGACTTTTTTAAGCACCCTTCAACTATCCACACTAGCTCATACTACTGATACTCATGACCACACACATATAGAAAAGATAAATAATCACCAATATATGTATTTCGTCCTGAACGAGCACTCATCAGTTGGTCCAGATTATCATCTTCCATACATATGTATAATCAATGCTCAGTTTTCATTAAGATAGCAAATCTTCATACTTTAATAGGCAGGTCTAAATCCACTTCAACCCCCAACTTCTCAGTTATCCATACCATCGAAAATCTGAAGATGGAAAGCCCAAATCCCACGCTGATGTCAATATTATACTATATTGGTGATTATTTATCTTTTCTACATGTATGTGGTCATGTGTATCAGTGGTATGAGATAGTGTGGATAATTGAAGAGTATTTGAAAGTCTGTGTTTAAATTTCCTATATTTACAATTAACTCCAGGTATATGAAGAATGCCTGTATTTCAAATATTACATATTAAGCCTGCATCCTGTCCATCTCTCTTCTATGTATTTAAATGGATATGGTCCTTATATATGAGGGATCAGCATGACTTGAGGTCTTCATGGGATAACATAATATTGGCATCAGCATGGGATTTGGGCTTTCCATATTTCAAATTTTCGATGGTATGGATGACTGAAGAGTTGGGGATTGAAGTGGATTGAGACCTGTCCATTAAACTATGAAGATTTGCCATCTTAATGTAAACTGAGCACTGATTATATATGTGTGTAGGAGATGATAATCTGAACCAACTGATGAGTGCTGGTTCATCATGAAATACATTTATTGGTAATTATTTATTTTTTCTACATGTGTGGGCATATAAATCAGTTTATGAGATAGTGTGGATAGTTGAAGGGTGCTTAAAAGTCTGTGTTCAAATCTTTTATATTTACAATTAACCTCCAGATATATGAAGAATGCCTGTATTACAAATATTAAACTAAATAAATTTATAATTACAACTTTAAATTACTGTAATAGATTTCTAACTATAAAATCTTTCCATTGACTCGTTGTAAATCGAAAGATTTCGCGAGTATTAATGTGTAATAAGAAATGTGGACTTAATCAGTGAAGTATTGAATAGCTTCATGCTCACAGATCTAACCACTTCAGCTTCACCTATTTAAATAGAAAGTAGGTTGAAGTAAAGAAGAGTTCCCCTCTTTTCTTCCATAGTGTAAGCTTGTGGTTAAACACCTGTAGAGGTCCCTACTATCACATTTTATATGCATATTCTCGAGGTTACAGCCTCAGTAAATATTACAGTTCAAAAAAAATGGGCCATTGACAGATAGAGTACTGCCAGTTTCAAGCAATTAAACAGATTTTTCTATTTATTCCTCTCACCTAGGAGAGCTGTACACCAATTTGCTAAATCATGCAGAACAAAATAGGCAGTGAAATTAAAGATATCTTAGGAAAAGGTTGTAAAAAAAATAGTTTTTTTTATTATCATTATCACCATCATCATCATCAATCTTTATTGTTCATAAAGAATTACATTGTTAGAAATACATGGTTGGAAACTTGATAACTTCAGAACAAACAAATAGATATTAGTACTGTCTAAATAGATTGTTAGGCAGGTATCAGATAAATGTAAACTTGTAAACTGTGTACTTGTGAATGGTTCTATTTTCATTGTCTGAGTTAATTCATCTCTTTTAAAAAATACTTTGTTTGATTGAATTAAATATATCCATTGGACGATCCAATACCTAGATGTAGTGTTCAAAAGATTGTTGAAAATGAGATACATGACAAAAAAAATTGTTCTTACAGCAAAAGTCATTTGTTGTTTGAGGTTACAGTCTAGCTCAGATTTTTAATAATGACTATGTAGTAACAAAAATATGCGGATGTGCAATTTTTCCATCTCTGGCCTTCAGTTGTTCAAGCTTGTTAGAAAAGATGGTTGGGTGCTTTCTGGTGTTGTTTCCAAGGCAGAAAGTACATCTGGTGTACCACAAAATATATAAACAAAACATTGCCACATGGGCTGCTGGGACTGAGCCTTTGTTGAGTGTTTTTATTAGATAATCAAGTATGATGTTAATTTGTCTATCTGTGGTAATCATAATATCTTGGGTATTTGTCAGGCAGTGCAGGTGCAGAGTAGGTCCTCTTACATTTCTTCTACCCTGTAGCACAAGGAATAAAAAGCATCAATATTGGTGTATAGTTTAGGAAATAAGAGGTAGATAGGATATGAAGATTTAACCTTAAGAGAAAGTCAAAAATTTGGATTCCAATGACCATTTTTTGAATCATTGCTAAACACTGCATCAACTGACTGTTGTTCATATTTAGCGTTGGTGACTATAAGTCAGTAGTTAGGTCAGGGACAGCATATTATAAATGCTTCAATAGGTGCATCTACCAATACCCAAATAAGACATCTTGTCATAAATGCTTTGGAGTTGGTTTACGAGCAAAGACAAATATCCATGTGAAGGTGATGGTCAATCTGTTAGTGTTAATTGAAGGATGCATTTGAGAGGTGGAAGGAGATTGATACTTTTTTGTGTATGAAAAAATTGAATGGAGTGAAGAATTAATCTATTTCTGTTTGGTGAGCAGTTGTTTTACAGAGATGGAAGACTATTTTTCTGCACCAAAATAACTTGCTACAGAGTGAGTAAATGGATGAAGTGAAAGATTTAATGAAGTTTATTGGTGAGTAGTAGGTTATCTTTGTAGTTACAACCTGATTGAAAAGACATACTTTTGCATATAAAGAGAGATAAGTTTGTCTTGCATTGGTGGTCAAGAGGTCAGTGCGACTGCCTTGCACTTGCAGGCAGTTGCCTGGGTTGCGGGTTTGCATCCCGGCCAATGCTATGACACTTAAAAAAAAAAGAGAGGTAAGTTTTGGAGAGAGAGTTAGTTATGCACTCTGCATCATCTTTCAGTTTTTTCTGGATCTTTTGTCTCATTCCAGAAGGCCCTAGGTAGAAAGGAAATCTGAGGAAATGAGTTGGTTTACCATAATAAATTTGTGTATATATCTTGCCAGTGTAGAGAAACTAAGCTGATGTTTTATTAATGTTGATTTTGACTTAATGTTTGAAGATGTAATAATTAAATATTTTTTCAAGAATAGATAGTTGATTTTTGGAGGTAAGAAAAACAGTAAGATCATCCATGTATGCAATACATGGTATATATAGTTCAGTGTGTGGAATTTGAATTTCCTTGTAATTTTTGTTGTAATTTGTTTATGAGAGGATTAATGGATTGGTGAGAGAATGAAAGTAATGATCTACTATTGATTGCAATATGGATTTCTCACCTAAGTAGTAGGTTGGCTAGTAAGTATAAAAGGGAACGAGGAATTTTGTTGTCTGCAAGTGTCTGAATTAAAATTTCAATAGAAACTGAGCATATTTTTTTTTATTCTTGAATTGAATTTAAGATAGTTTTGAAAATGAGACAGCTTGGCCTGTTGAGGAGCCTTTTTTTGCCATGTTCCATAGGTGATAATAAAGGGAGGAGAGATGGTTCAATTTTATCTTTTAGAACCATTTCCAGGATTTTAATACTGAGGGGCCCCATGGAGATTGGTTACAGATTAGATAGATTGGATATTGAAGCTTGTTTTTTGTTGAATGAAACTAAGGATATTGCATATAGATCTTTTACATTAAACAACCTTGGTGATAGGTAATTTGTTAAATCATATAGATATATGATGATAAGCTGACTATGTGAAAATACAAATTTAGGGATTTCACAAGACTCTGGATGGCAAGGGTTTGATATTGTGGTTAGTTTCAGCATGAAATCATCGGCATGGAATGTTTTATCTAACTCTGGTTGGCCAACAAGATCTCCAGGTGGTGTTAAGGCACCATGTGACTGCAGCTTTTGTTTGAAAACTCACATTAAGATGCCCAGTGAAACAACTAGGTAAGGGGTTGACAATAGTAGTGAGTTGGTGGCAAGCAGTAATCTTGAGATCACAGCTGATCCAGAAGGTATGTAAACAAAAATTATTTTGAGTCCAACAGTACGGTGGTGAAATATGACTATAAATAGATTTGAGTCAATATATATGATTTTAAGGAATGAAAATTGGTAGGTTCTAGTGAGATGACCAGGCCAGTGCCACCTGAAGGTGTTGATAAAATTTGGGAACAGGTGCAAAAGCATTGGGTCCTTAGATAGGTTGTGGGGTCAATCTGAGAACCCCTATATATTTTTGTTTCCTGCAGACCCAAAATATATGGTGGTATAAATTGAATTCATTTACTTAGCTGGAGATTTTTTTGAATTAAGCTTAGGCTTCAAACATTGAAAGCTCCTCTCTTTAATTTCATGTTGAAAGTAAATAAACAGAAAAAATAGTTAGAATCAGCTGTTTTATATTGACTAGATTGAAATTTCCATTTGTTGTTTTGTTTATAAGGTTTAGAAAAGGGATTGTATGTGCATAAATGGCCAGCTATGACTCAAAATTAAAGGTTTAAGGGCTGGCACTTAAGGCACCAAAATATTTAAGTTGTTTTGTTTGCATTATTTTTTTAAGCAAGGAAGATTTGATATCTGTTGATATACCAGTGTATATATATATTTTTTCAGGGTTTGTTTTTAATCCATTGCTTGAGATTGCAGTTTTAGTACATGAATGGTGAAGATTTTTGGACTCAATTAGAGTTTGCTGTGTTTGTTGAGTGTCTATTAAGTGAGGGCTACAGGATTCTAGGTTATAAATGCTGTTATTAATGGAGCATGTTAGGTTAATTTTGGGATCAAGTGTTTTTACTTTTTTATTACCATGATTTGACCATGGTCACCCAGGATTTCTTTTAGAAGTGTAATCTGTGTCACAGCTTTAAACAAGTGTCAATGGTCATGGTGTCAGTGTATCCATGACATCTATGGTGGTCTTGTTTATTATAGGTGAAAAGTGGTTAGTATTGTTATTGTGAAAAATGAGCAATGCTTAAAATTTATATATAAGTTTCGATTAATATAAAATCAAAATTCTATTTGATTAAATTGTGATTTACATATATATTCTACTATACAACACACACACGTATAGGTACACCAACATGCATTTTACTATTACATGAATACATATTTGAATTGACATTTAATAATAAAAAAAGGGATTAAAAATTTACATATAGGTTCTATTTGACAAGCATTGCTATATATATATGTACACACAGTGCAGTACAATTGACTCATATTACAATCGTCATATAAAATAATAAATACATGATTAAACTTTTCAGTTGTATAACAAATTCTATAAATGATTAAAATTTTACATATGGATGTGTACATGTATTCGCACATTAGCGTTTACATCATATTTTAATTTGTTACAATAATAATATTATATTTTCATAATTGATTCAATATTGAAAGTATATAAAGTTCATTTGTTATTTTAATAACAAGTTTTACTCTTTGATGTTTTCTTTAAAAAATAAATAAATAAAGTCAGTTTTCAATCAGTAACTGTTTTGATTGATTAATTATCAACGCATTTCAAAATGTGTCTTTTTCTTTTATAGTCTAAAAGATTTTCTGGAATTTTTTTTTTCAGTACTCATCTTTTAGCTAATGATGCTGCTCTATGGTGCAGTTTTCACGCCAAAACACATAAAAATGCTGTTTCCGCAGCCAACACATTCGAACCCGTGTTTTCTATAATATAACTTTTTTGTTGTGCTACAGAATGCAGGCCGCTATGTCGCGTCGCAGAACAGCATGTATGTCACATAGCAGCAAATACATTTTCCGAATTCACACAATTTATAAAATAATTACGGCTTGATGAGAGAGTTTGTATTTGAATTGTATTGAAATGTCGTTTTCATTGGATTTTTTTTTATTTTAAACTATTGAAATGTTCAGATTTTTTAAAACTATAATTATAAGACTTTTTACAACATACTGTATTGAACTTTTATTTGGGAAAATGTTAAATATCTATGTTTTTATTGAGTTGCAATTAGGTAACGTGTCAAGTAACGTACTGTTAGTAACATTCCATGAGCCAAAGAAAATTCTACCATCTGTATATTTTTGAAGTAAAAAAGAGTGGTACGAAAAAAATATCCAGTAAGAAAAGTCCAAATATACAGGTTTTTGTGTAAATTTAATAAAAAGCAAATATTATAAACATTTTTAATAAGTAAAGAAGACATTTGTATGTGTTTGTTGTTGTTTAAAAAAGTTTGAGTTTCTTTCTTCTGTCCAAGTACGGTTACGATTTTGAATTTTTTTGTTTTAGCATTACAAACAAACAGAACAATAACCCTAAAACTAACCCTAACCCTAAAACTAACCCTAAACTAACCCTAAACCTAACCCTAAATCTAACCGTAACAATTTTTACTTTTATTACGATTATTATTTTTTAGTTAAACAACAACAAAAAAAGTCGTAACATAAGCAAAAAAATATCCGATAGAAAATTGATAAAAGAAAAGCCGTAACACAAGTAAAAAAATATCCGATAGAAAATTGATAAAAAAAAGCCATAACACAATTTAAAAAGCATACGATATAAAAAAACACGAATCAAATTGTAATTTGTTGATTTTATTTTACATTTATTATTATCATTTAAATTGTATATACTAATAAAAAAATAATATTTAAAAAAGACGATTTTGTTTTGTTTTTATTTTTGCATTACAAAAAAGCACAGAAAAATTATTAAAATCAACGGCCCGTGAATGTTCATATTTTATAGTTTTAGCGTGAAAACGGTGCCATCCAACGGCATCTTTAGCTATAAGACAAGCACCTTTTTTTCTTTTAAAATATAAATTTTAAAATAATTCTCTCTATGTATGTCACATGGTCATAGGTTGACTTTTAATTATAAGGTGGTTTTTTAATAACTGAAACCCACAGGTGATTTTTTTTAATTTTAAAAATAAAAGATTTAAATCTTTTTTCTCCTTTAATAAATGATTTTAAACTAATATCATTTTATATATTAAAACAGTCAGTTTCATCCACCTGCCTGTTTCACATATTTTACCCCCACACCTATCTATTTGCTAGGTTTAAACCCTCTCAGAGTACCCATTTAAACAACCTTAAATTACCATATATGCAAAATCACGTATATATATGTGAACGGTAGTAAGTCTGTAATTTAATAGTATACTTATATATTACAGATATGTATCCATTTTCTAAATATTTCTAGTTTAAAAAATATTTTAGTTTAAATTATTTAGCCAATTTTATTGTTATGTTATTGAAATCGCATATGTATATAAGCCATTTCTGTTGTTATCCTGCATGTATGGTAATAAAATTAATTTTCTACTAATTATCAAAGTAACTTTTCCCAAGTAACTTTTAATTTTTGTAAACAACTTTTAAATTAGGTCACACAATAGCCCTAAAATAGCGTGAACTTGATTTTATAAATCTAAAATGTTAATAACAATTCGCAGAATTTTATAGCATTGTCACAATAAACAGGAGGAAAAAAGCAGAAAAACAAAATCTAAATTAGTTGTCATAATTAAAAATGTTTTTGTAAAATGAAGTAATGCGTTTTTCTACTAGCTTTAGCAATTAAATATATTTTTCTAAAATAAATAAATGGATTTTTCAGCTACGGACAAGCTTGTAAAAATAAAAAGGTGACCAGAGTTAGAAAGATATAAATACTTAAAGTTTTGTTGCCAAGGTTGGATCATATATTTAATAGGTGAATGGTAAACAGAACCCACATTCATTTTATCTTCAAAATGGTGGAGTAGTCTGGCAATCACTCACCGCCTCTCTCCTTGTGGTGAATGGAAAAGAACTTTGGTCCAATAAAACATGATGCCATACACCAGCAAAGCATCCTGTGGGAAAACCTTCATTAACTTTAAATCATCACCAAAAGTGTCAACTCATTATCCTCCCAAGTGCCCAGAACTAATTGCAATGAAGAAAACAGACTGTTAAATTGATAAATTTTCATTCAGAGCTCTGTTTGTAAACTGTGACTTTCAATTCTTTCTTTTAAAAGCTAGTTATTTATTAAATCTGCCTTTCCCAAATACCTTTCCTAAAATCTGCAAAGAAAACTGTTAAATGCTAATGTTTAAATAGTATCTGATTGTAAAACTTGTGATATTGAATTCTTTGTTAAAATGTAAAACTCTAATAATCTATTTTAAACTAAATGTATAATTTTCTGAGGTCTTTTATGCCTATTTCTAATCTATTCACTTTATTCTATAATTTTATCATTTTAATATTATATGTATTTAATATGCCAAATAACTTGAAACCGTGAGTATTTATAAGTATAATTTTAGCTTATCGATCTGCGAAGATAATTTCAAATCTTTGCTATAATAAATATTAAATAAGTGAATTATTATTTTTCTCATTCGCTGTTTTGAGATATTATTATTTTACTGATTAAATTTTGGGTATTAATATTACAATAATCAGTTGTTCTCTAGTTAAAATTGTAGTTTGCTTAAGTCTAGTTATAAATCATAACTATTTATATATGTAACTCGTACATCATAGGAACTAGCCACAGAGATATTCTCAAAGCATATTTTAATGTTTTATTCATAATTACCCCACAAATATGCTTTGTCCTCCTTAGATTCGTATATGTTGAGATGCAGGTGATAATCTTAAATGAGATTACTAATTAATTTAGTCCCTACATAGTATATTTTAAATACTAAGTTTGAGAACTGAGTTGTATAGATATGCAAATAGACGCTATCTATTTTTAAGGCATGATAATATAATTTTACATATTTGTGTTATATATGTATAAGTTGCGGATGTGTCCTAAGTATGCAATGTACAATTATCTGCTTGCTGCATGATTCTTGATGAGTTGTTGGCGGAGGTCCTACTTGTCCACTTAGTTTGAGTAAAGCATACTCTTTTAGAACCAGGGCACAAGGACCTAGATTATTCATAATTAATGCTTATCCCCTGAACTACTAATGTTCCTATTCATAGCAAGTTGAATGGTTGTAGGGCAACTGAGCCTTTGCGGCTGAAGCCTGTGAATAATGACCCATTCGCACATTTTAGCTTTATTAATATTTTGAAATGTGCCATAGAGTATATAGGTAAACCTATAATAAACCAGTTTTCTCTCCTTTTATATTATATGCTTATCTAGCATCAGTGTATATCCTAATCTAGGTTAACATGCCAACTTGCATATCTCCAAGCCTAATTATGTGCTCAACTTAACTTTGTATAGATAGACACCACAGGAGCACTATTAAATTAGTTATATAACTTTGGCTATTAAGTTCCATATGATTTAGCAGACTACACAAGAGCTATAAATGTGGCATATTAATATAGGCATAAACTTCAATACCACACTACATTTTATTAAACACTTATAATGAGATAACATGTAATATTAATCTCATTAGTTATGCAATGCCTGCATGCGTAATCTCTCATGTTCTCTTTATATAATTGTGTATATTTTGATTTACTATTTGTTATTGTTTTATTAAATTAATAATATTTAAAATTATAACTCACTTTCATATCTTTATTGTCGTGAGTTCATTTTATCCAACTCTAGATCTAATTGCACAGACATCATTATATCTATATGTAGATCATTCTGTTAAATTCCATAATTAATCACTTAGTCATATGTGTGTATATCTGACCAAATCAGTATTAAGTTATCTAATTTATGAGTCTCTTGTTTTACCCTGAGTGACTGCCAGACTGTGGTTAAATTGAATGTCTGTGTAAGTTGAGAAGTGTCATCCATAGGGTATCAGATCATTGAGCAGAGGTGAAAGCATTGAATGTTGGTCAGATTCTGGATCCCAGCATCTGTATTCGATCAGCTTTAGTGTTATTTTCCTGTGTTCTAGATTTTGTTAGTGGAGGGACAATTCTTACAATTACAATATCTATCAGTTATAAACATGTTATTTTACTAAAAAAATTATTTAAAATTTTGTTATTATATATAATGTCACTCACCACCAACTGTATATTTGTTTATCTGTGCTTTTCTGCCTTTAGTTAACTACTTCAGCAACTGAGTTTCTCTTGATGGAGACCAGTCCAGGTAATTGTCAGCATCAGGAAAGTATAATCAGGTATGTTGGCATTCCATGAGTTCCCCACTGTCTAGGATTTATTGTGCTTTAGGCCCAAAAACTGTTTTCCAGAACACTTTTAAGACTATGAATATCAATACAGCAAAAAGTGGGTCATTTTTCTCCATGTGAATTCAAACCCCAATAAAGAACTATAAAGCAGCTGCTTCCTCCTGACTTGACTTCAGTACATCTTCATGGGAGCTCTGTTCAACTCTTCTAGCTAACTCTGCAGCTATCTATTCTTCTTCATAAAAACATTAAGACAAGAATTGTCTTCAAAAATATTGGAGACTCGGTTTGTTCTCAACAGTTTCCTGAGGATGGTACAATGTTAGAAATAAAAAAAATTGAAGTGATTGTTAATAATTTTATCGTAATATCTTATATAATGATAAAAAAAGGTCTTCTGTTATAGATTTATTTATAATGCAAACAATTTATTATTGTGTATTGACTGGTTATATATTTATTAATAAAGATATATGTATATATCAGTGATGAAGCATGACTTTTTTTTAGGAATGAAAGCACACTTCTTTTTTTATAATGTTTTTATTTCACTTGCCACAATAATTTTTACATAATAGCACCTAATATATATATATATATATATATATTACACACATCTAGAAAAATCTGAAACTCTCTTATCTGTAAAACAGAGAATATATTATCAATATATTTTTATCTTCCAAATCCTTTTAACATTCTTAAAAGTTTTAATTGTAAATTAGATCTTAGTATTGTAAGAACTTCTTATAATGAATTAGTCAAGTTCATTCTTTCTGCATATAAAAACAATTCAATTGTTGGTAAAAAAAATTGAAAGTGAATTTTTTAAATTGAATTTTAATTAAAGCTTTTGAAAGTTTTAGTGAATTTTTCCATGGAAGCATTCATTCCATTCAATACATGGATGCTTCATCCCTGATATATATATATATATATATGTGTGTGTATGTGTGTGTGTGTACAGTGTTGAGTCACTCTGAATTAACTACACATTCTAATTTGTATAGCAATAATGGCTAACAATATGCAAATTAACATAGTTATTAAAATTGACTGCAAAATTTCTAATGGAGAAGTAGTAAAAGAAATAGTGAAAAAGCAGATTAGTAAAAACTAGGAATAGTGTGAAAGCTGATAGTTCAGTTGCAGACTTAGTAGAAGAAAGGGATCCAGTCCAATATAATTATATTGACTCAAGGATATTAGCGAACAGCAAAGTGCTTACTGAAATTGTTGGTGAATGACTGTCTGAATTTATAGGAGTTAAATGATAAATGTGAAGGAAGTGAATAGTTATTAAATGAAGGACTTTTAATATATTGTGGGAATGGAGTTTGGCTCTATTTATTAATATATGAACTGTTCCATGGTTAATATTATTTATTGCTGTTTCACCTAACCAGTCACCAGTTGAATTATTAGTTATTATTATTAACATATATTATTGTGATAAAATAAACTTGTTTCAGCAGTAAAGTTTGTGTTTTTATTTTTAATTGAATATATGAGTGTACTGCTGCTAGATTATATTCTAGCTCTGTACATATCATAAATGGTGCAGTTTTAATAACCTATGCAAGGATTTGTGTGAATATTTAGTGGAACAATCACCAATACACAGTAAAAATTAGTATATGTATAGAAATGCAGAACAGCATGATCAATAACCTAGGACCGTAGCAGATATATATAAACCATGTGGAGAAATACATGATAATAAATGTGATTATTGACAACAAGTTGAATGTCACCACCTATTATAGATGTCAGAACAGAATGTTTTGCAGTTAGAAAATTGATTATGTGATCTGAAGCCACTGGAAGAAATCCTGTACAAGGAATTATCGATAAAATTAAATGCCTACTTCAAATCAATAACATCAAAATATACAGTACATCTTCATTTCCATAGTAGAATGTAAGCACAGGATAGAAGCATACATGAATACGATTAATACTATGAACTTTGGTGAAGAAATTTGAATTTAAGGGTTATATGGAAGAGATGTTATTGGATCAGTTATTATGGTACAATGAGGGATGTGAAGATGAGGCAGATGGTTCTAAGAAAATATATGCTATCTTATAATGCCCCATTGAACATGGAATAGCACATGAAAATATTCTAGACCACATACAAGGATTTAAAAACATGACTGAGATAGCTATCTTGAGTACCTGAATAAATATGGCAGGGTCACAAGTGACACAGATAAATTTTCTACAGAGCCCTCACATCTGTTATTGTTGTGGGAAGAAAGGCCATGTAAAAAACAATATTCAAATTTAAAACATGGGTTTAGTTGCAGCCTGACAGGTCATTTGTCAATGCTTTACACTAATAAGTGACAAATGGTTAAAGATTTACCCTCGAATAGTAAATCAAGGGAGAAATGACAAATAGAGTTGCATATGTGAGATTAATAAAGGAAACTGCTGTTATGTCAAATATAGTAAAAGTAAAAGTCTATGGTTAAATGATGGGCATATCATTAATGTCACTTAAAGAGTGGATAGCTATTTGCAAAAGAGACAGTATTAACATAGAGATGAAAAAAACTAATTTGGTAGTGACAGATATAAATGAAAATGCAATTAATATTAAAGGAGTTGTTTTAGTGCCTGTAATAGTAAATAGTTATAATATTTATTACTTTAATGAATAATCTATTAAGCATAACAATTAGTAAAAGTGTGTGAGAAAGGTCACTTTAGATTACATTTTCCAAGTCCTTTATACTTGTTTAGTAGGCAGGAGATTCTTAAATAAAGCTGCATACAATCTTAAACAAGCTGAACTTCTGCCTCACATCTCCTTACAATTGAACTCATTAGAGAATGTATTGTCTCAAGCAAAAATCACAACTAAAAAGTTCCAGTTTATTAAAAATGTTCAATCATTGCTTTTTTAATTCTCAAGAACTTGAGCCACAATGGGAATTGGGAATCAGAATCGCTGTGGGTGTGAATGAAATATAAAAATGTGGTTCCACAAATACGCAATCAATTGTCACAATCATTATAGAAAGATGGTTATTGACATGAGAGGCTCATGATTACTGTAATCTACATTAACTTACATGATTGATGACATTAAGTAAGTAAGTAAAAGAGTAAGTAAAAGAAAAAGGCAAAGAGACTGTTTGTATCCAAATACTATCTAAACTTTGATGGATAATATCTATTCTACAAGGCAGCAGGTCATCAGGTATTGTTTATTTATTATAGTTATCTCTTATAACTGGTCATTCCATCATCTGCCACCTGTAGGGCCTATTAGAAGCCTGAGCACTGCATATCTTATTGAGCTTATATTGAACTGTGTGGGGTGCAGAAACAATTTTAATTTTATTATATAAATAACAATTATGTAGAAAGTGACAATTAAAATAAAGGAAATAATAATGAAATTAACTATGAAAGGCTTTGTGAGAAAGAGCTAAGTTTATGTTAAATAGACTGTTACATGCTGGTAAGCTCTAATCCTAATCCTATATAATGACATGCACATATGATTACAGGCAAGAGCAGATAAAAACATAATTGATAGTATAGTAAACAATATTTTGATAAGCATGATATTGATAGATAAAAAAATGGTTTAATTAAGAACATATGTATAATAATAGATAGTGGTATAGCAATTGCAGAGCATTAAGGCAAGGTGCAAAGAGCACAAAGTTTTAGGGGCTCTTTTGTTTTATATATGTTTGTAATGTAAAGACACTATAATAAGTAAAGTATAAAATTAATTTAAGAACCTAATTATATTGTCAACACATTAAGATTATAATCATATTGATCATATATATATATTATAACTGTATGGGTTTCATGGCATACAACAGTAGTGCATGCATATATATATATATAAAATATATGGTTATATATATATATATATATATATATATATATATATTGTAACCATATATTTTAGTATAAAATATATTAATTGATGTAACTGGTATAAAAATTTCTCTTTCTTCTTTTGGTGATTTGATTGGCTTGATTGCACTTTGAACAGATTACTTTCTTATATTATTTTAATAAATTTAAATTTGCTTCGTTCCATATACTAATTCGTATCATAATGTTTAACTTTTTAAAATTTTTGACAACACATTTAATTTGGTAAAATAGTATTAAAATATAATACTTTATTTTTATTTGTTTAAAATGATCTTAAATTATTATTTCCATTGAATTAAAAAACCATTTGTTCAATTAAAATAAATTATTAAAAAATAAATACAGTAATTACGTATGCGTCTCAATGTAAAAAAGAAAAGAGCGCGAATTTAGGAGCAGATCGTCTGTTAGTTTGCTTTTGGAGGGAGAGAGAAAGAAAAGAAAATGGTAAAGGCAAATGGTGTAAATTTGATAAGCTTATTTTAAAATAGTTAACAAGTAAACTGATTACCACAAATTTGCTATAAACGTAAAAATAACCTAGTGGTATTTAATTAAGATGAATTGCTAAATTTAAAAGTCTGTTCAAGTCGGCTGGCCAAGTGGATCAAATCACCGGTAACAGTTTTCCAATATTACATTTTTAAAATGTCGGAGCTTCCCGATTTAAAAGAATTAATTGCAAGAGTTTGGTATGTTTTAAAATGTTTATTGTTTTACAATTTGGAAAAATTAAATAAGTATTTTAATTACAGAAGTTTTATAAATATGAAATTTGCTTTTTAAAAAAGAAGAAGTTTAAATTAAAGTAAAATGTTAAAGTTATCAACCTAGTTTAATATTTCCGTTTCTAATTCTAATAAAAATATAATATTGATTGATATTTAACTTTATAATGCCAGTAATATATTTGATAGTTAATTTGTTTGCCATTTGGATAATAAACAGTCTTCAATAATTGATCAAAGCTATTTTCTAATTTTATCGTCAGTGTGGAATGATTAAATAAATTGCTATAATTGTTATTCCTAGATTTAAGCGTGGATAAATAAATATTTAGCATGGATGTGAGAAACTTGGAACATTTTTAATAGAGAAATGTAGAAATTAATAACTTTTGAAAAACATTTTCATTTAAATTCTGCTTGTCATGTTTTGAAATTGTTTCTTATTTATGGAGCCACGTAAATCGTTAATCTAATAGTGATTATGATAACTAACACAAATGGATAAAATTACATGTATGGAATTCAACTATAATTATAGCTATTACTTCGTACATTTATTGTTTGACACATCGTACATGGATTTCACAGATCATATTTGTCGTTATAAAATGCTATACAATCTAATTTGTGACACACACACCTGCTAAAATTCATATGTTGAACTATAAAATGCTATACATTTAAATTATATCACACACACACACCTGTTAGATTTTATGTATTTGACGAATAATTCATTACTTTAATTTTATCGTTATATGAACTTGCATGTGAAGTTCATAAGTTATATTTTATTAAGTTTAAATTAATAGGGGTTGAATAAAATACTTATTCAAGAGAATAGCGCTTGCAAAAAGGGCTTGAAAAGTACTAAATGAATTCATGAGATGTATCAATCTTTGTGGGGTATTTTGTGAGTCTTTCCAGATTTATATTCCTATGCTAATATTACTTATATTGCATTACACATATGTTTTATTTTAAGTAAGATAAGTTAGTACATTAGTTGTCCTGATTAGTGTAACATTTTATTTTGCAAGAACCCACATTTGCTAAAGTGTTAGTGTTTTCTGAATGATCAGAGTAACTGAGGAGGAGGATTTTGCACTTTAATGTGAAGTAAATAGTAGTGTTGTTTTAGAATGTTAAAAGGCATTGATCTGTGCTGGTGGTTAATCCGCAGATTATTTAATTGCCATTTTTTGTATTTTACACTCATTCCAGCGCTGGTGGTTAATCCGCGGAATTGTGTAATTATACGTATTACTTTATGATGGTGTATCAATCCACAAAGTGTTTAGTATTATCTAATTCCTATGTGTAGATGAACGCATCCACAGGAATATGTTTTACTTCATAGATATAAGTTGGGCAAAGTATTTAGTTAATCTGCTAAATCATCTTCTTCCATTTGTAAGCATAATTCATAAGTTAGATCGTCAAATTGTAGCAGGACATTCTATTCAAGTTACTTCATAATAATTAACTGTCGGTTGATTATTATTTACCGGAGTGTAAGTTTACATTTTCATTTTATTTAATGAGTACATTATAGCTAAATCCTACAGATATAATATTAATTATTATATTATTATAATTTTACGGTATGGATTTATTGAATCTGGAAATGACGTTAAATACTTCATGAGTTGATGTTAAATTTGGTATAATTTGCTCAAGATTCATTATATCAGATTGAAATAAGGTATGATTATGTTTTTAAAACCGTACCTATGATATGTTAGTGAAGAAAATCGATGGAATTATAATTTATTTATTTTATTTGTTTATTTATGTTTTTAATTATAACATTGGAATTAATTACTTATTATTCATAATTTTGTAAATAAAAGTTGATTTATAATTAAACTTACTGTGCCGTTGCTATGTGTCATTTGTAAAATCAGAAATCATAAACCTTGGATAGAGCATACATGAAGTACATACCATTGTCAACATGATATAAGAGTTTAGTGATATTTTGAAAAAACATTTGGATGCTTTTAGTCTTTGGTAGTTTATGATGTGGGGGGGGGTACAATAAAATCCCATTTACCTTTTCCATCATTTTGGCTTTGCGTAGTTGATCTAGTATACAATACAAATTGATTATTAAACTTGTAAACAGATTTACCAAATAATGACACGATTAAATATATTTACTTAACGTTTTTAAATTGTCATTCGTCAGTATAATAAGAGTCTCAGTAATATAGTAAACTATAAAAAGGAACCCAAGTATTTATGTTTATTTATTGCAAAGCTTTACCTGGACTAGCATTTGTATTAGAAATCATATAGATGGTTTAAAAATTCATAATCTTATGTAATTCCACAAATTATGCCGTCTTGTACATGGTCGGCCATCGGGTCTCATACAATAAAAAATTGCTAATTAAGGTTTGAAAATAATAACATTACACTTATAATTTGATTAAAGTATTTTATCATAATACTATGGTAGTTCTTCGCGGTACACCCTGGCTGCGATCAAATTAAATCATAAAAAGTTTAGGTTAGATCATTAGTTTGGTCTGTGGTAAGTTGCCCCAGATGTTGATTGTGGTCTTTCATGCATAAAATAGATAGCATGATATGTTTTTGGATACAGCTCTTAATAGCTGACAATGTGCAATGGGAATTGATCAGTGATAGAAGTTACGATTCTTAGTGCATTTGTGTTTCTGTAGTTGGGACCACACAATTTACGGTTACAATTTTGAGTGCCGCAGCGGGTTCGGCACGATGGGTAGTTGAGAGGGCGAGCAGTTGGTTACAATATATAAACCCCCCCGCCCCAAAGGAGCCAAACGGCGCGGGGGGAACCGAACCGAAAACAAAACCGGCTGCTCTCAAGAACCTCAAACGCAAAGAAACACACGCGGGGGGGCCCAAGGCTTAAGAAGGGTTTAACCAGAATGGATTGGCCATTCTCAAATCAAGATATTGCTGGAAATTGCGGCATTATAAGGTGATTCGCCGGGAGAAATATAGCAATAAATTTCACTTTTAATATTATACATACTTTTCTTTGTCCGTCCCCTTTCGAATTCTTTTCTACTTAATTCCGTTCCGTTTTACAGTACCGTTTTGTTCAAAAATTCATCAATATTATCATTATTTTTCCTTTATTTAATTTAAATTTTCCTTCGAGAAATTCTCTAAATTGGGTCAAGTTCACCCTTCTTGCTTTTGGTTCTTTTATTGTCTATTTTATCATTTCATTTGTCATGATTTATCATTACTACTCATTTTCTTCCCACTTCTCCTTTTAATTCTTTAAATATTAATTTTTTTTAATTGAGTTTTCTTTAAATCTTCTTCTATTTAATTCTTTCTCTTTTGCTTTTTCTTTAAAATACTCAACTTCAGTAATAATTTTACCCTTTGCTTAAAAGCCAGAAAAGAAAAAAAGATTCGCAAAGGTTTAAGGGGGTTATTGTCTTCCCCTCCATAGGAGGTGAACCCTATACCAAAAAGTTCAAAGAAAACAAAAGGTCAGGATAGGACGTTAGCTATACTGAAATCACACAAAATACTATGATCCAAATATTTGATTTTTTATTTCTTGAAAAACCTCTGCCCTCCCACTCACCTTCCATTTATTCCAGATTTATCTATGCATCTCAAAATTTCTGCACATTTCAACAATAATAAAATTCATTTTAGTTCAAACTACATATTCTAAAATTTTATCATTGATTTATATATAATTTAATTTAATATTTTATAATTAATTATTTTTTATATTTTATTAATTTTAAAAAATTATTTATTTAAATATATTTTATATGTTTTATGTTGGAATGTCTTATATTAAAAATTATTTCTTCATTATAGTAAAAAAATATTATATTTTATTATTAAAATTTTCTTCTGTGTATTTTTATTATTCTTGTAGTATTAAATAATTTTATTTTTTATATATTTTTTTCTATTGTATTAATTATTATTATTCTAAATTATGTTTATTGTTCCTATATATAATTTTATATTTTAATAAAAAAAATATTAAATTATATTTATTGTTCGATGTAATTTTTAGTAAAAAAATATTTTATTTTTTTCAGTCTTATTTCTATTAAAATATCTGTTTATATTTCTGTTCTTATTTTCTCAATATTTTATTTATTTTGTTTTTATTCTTTTTTTGGTCTGGTTTCGTTCTTGTTAATTTATAAATTTTGGTTATGGTCATTTTATTTAGTTGTTTATTTTATTTATATTTTTTTGATGTTTTTTTTATAAATTTTGTAATTATCTTTATTTTTTTTTTTATTTATTCTGGAAATATTTTATATGTTTTTTTAAAATAAAATTTTATTATTATTTTTATTGGTACTGATATTAAAATTTTGTTTAGAGAAGGATTAGTTTTATATCTGTAAATTTATGTTAAATTGTTTTGGCTATTCTTTTCAGATTTTATATGTCATTTATTTTTAGTTTAAGATTAAGTTTGTTAATGTTAGTTTTATTATTTTTTTTAAATATTTTCTTGTAATGTTACTGTAGGTTTCTGGTTAAATTTGAATAAATTTTGGTAGATTTATAAAATTGAATTATGTTTGTAAAATATATTATATTCATAATAGATATAAATTATAATTTATATTTATATTTCAGTATCAAAAGTGTTCTTCTTTCTTAATTATTTTTGTATATTTAGATTTGTCTGTTATTTTATTTGTTGGTAATATATTTTGAAATTATTATTTTATTTTGTAATAGTTTTAAAGTTAATGTTGTCTGGAATATTTAATATTTTTAAATTAATTATATTTTTAAAATATCTAATTTTAAAATATTATTAAAAAATATTATATTATCAAAGATGTATTATATCTATATTTTTATTATTAAGAGGTGTGTGGTTTATGTTTTATATAAATGTTTTTTTTGGTTTAAATTAAATGATTATTTTATAAAAATTTAAAATAATTTAAAATTAATAAATATAATTTATTTTATTAATTTGTTATTATAATTAATTATATTAATTTATATAAATATTATATTAATAATTGTATTAATCTATGTATTATTTATATGGTAAATGTATGTTTAAATGTCTAATATATATTATGTATTATATTTTAAATTATATATATCTATTATTATTTTATATTAAATATACTTAAATAAAAATACACCCTATATATAAAGTTGAAAGTAAAAGTAAAAATAAACACAGTCAAAAAAATTTTTGTAGATATTTTCTACATTTCACTGAAGTAATAGTGAGAGGTGAAATAATTTTGAATTTTAAAATAAAAGTTTATTATGAAATAAAGATTTAAAAAGATCTAAGTAATATTTTTATTGAATTCTGATTTTGAAATTAAAACAAGCATGTTTTATGTTAAAATAGATATACTGATAATTGTAAAAATTCATGATCTATTTCAGAAATCTTTTTTTAAATTAAAACTTGCATAACATTTTGATAAAAAATTTTACTCTGTATTTTAGAAATAGTTTTTTAAAGTAAAACTTGATAAAATTTCAAAGTTGCTTTTAAAAGGATTAAAATAGATTTAAAAATTGATAAAGATATCATTAACATTTTTGAGTTAAAGAATTTCTTTCTCTCTATTCTAGTTCTAAAAAATTATTAATCTGTACATTTCTCTTTATTAAAATGTAATGTCTGATTTTTTTTATAATAACAATTTCACAATTAAATATAATTAAGTAGTACTATCAAAAAATTGATTTGGATAACAAGGCCAATTATGAATAGTGGCAACACCTGCAAATGAGTGCAGCCATTCCACTTCCAAAAAAATAGAAAGACAACATCTGTAATAATAATAATGATAATAATAACAGCAAAATGATAGTGCTCTAGAGATGGTTTTGCAATAACTATACTAACAAAATTATGAAACCTAAGAATATCCACATATAGAACTTTCAAATTCATTATTATGGATATATATTTTGTGATATTGACTTTTTTCTAAAGCAATTTTTCCCCTGCTATTTAATATCTTTTTTAGTTGTAGTTATCCATTTTATTTCTATTCCCAATCATATTTTCCCAATGAGGGCAGTAAATATTGGATTTTTTTAAAGTATTTTTGAGATCATCATTACAACATAATTAAGCCTGTTATTGTACATTCACTTCACATATCCACTTCAGTGAAGAGATAATTTTACAGTAATAAAAGTTGAAGATCATATTGAATGAACTTATAACCTTAAAACAGGCAAAACTCTCCATACAGTAGTGCCACTCAGTGCAAGCTAGAGAAAACCAATAGATGCAAGAAGATTTAGTGCATAAAATCCCTATCTAGTGCCTACTCATCCAATATTCCCAGACTAGTTTTTAGCTTGTGTCTTTCATCAGTGAGGAGCTTTGGATCTGAGAGCATTGCATCTAGATCTCAGGATCTAATGCAACCTTCCAGAAGTCACCTTTTATCTCTGCTCTACTTAATTACAAAATTATGAGTCTAAAATTGAAAACATAATCTTTTCAATTCAAGCTCATTAGCTTATATAGTCATATAGGTCTGAATTCAGTCCAGTACTCATACATATTGGTGTTTTGCCATTGTATTTTTAGAATTTTATGAAACATTCTTAAATAAAAAAAAAAAAAACTTAATGCCTTTATATTACTTTGAAATAGATTTTAAATCTCATTTCCATATAATAAGTTAGATAAAGTAATAACTCTATACACAAGGTAAATATTTTTTTATTTGTTAAAAACAAAAGCACATTAGAATTTGGGCTACACTTTAATCAACCAAGTTTACTTTCTACTTAAAACGCCACAGAGATATTTATATTGATTTATATTTTCAAGTTAATATTCACCCAAACTGAAAGTTAATTTTTCTTCCATCTCTGTCTAATAAAGAATATGAATTTTGGAACATTAATTGATAAACCAAAATATTTATATGTTCATAAAATTGTCCATTCTGTAAATCGTCTTTTGAATTGGCAAAAATAATCATCAGTTTACTATAAATCTAGAAGCCAAGAAGATAAAATTCTTGCTTTTTATTTTAATCCAGTTATTATATTAATAAATAATAAAGGATGGGGAGTAGAAAAGAACTTCAAATCCTTTTGGAACAGTTAGCTGTCCTATGTACAATTTGGCATAGTGGTAAAAATAATCATCTCAGAAGTTTAAAAAAACAAACTGTAAGACTCCCAAATGAAGAAACTAAAAAAAAAAAAATGTGTTTAGTTATGAATGGAATTTTGTACTCAATTTTCCCTTTGATATTCAAACATAATATAAAATTAGTATTTTTTATTACTACTTTTAATTCTTTTTGTTATTTCTGATTCTATTTTTTTTTAATGTCATGCACATTCCAGTTTTTAAGTTTATTTAATAACAATTTAATTTTTTTTAAATGTAAAATCAAAATGAATGCATATTATAAAGAAGGATTGATTTTTATTTCTTTTAGAAAAGTGCCTTTTTTAGTGTTTGCTGGCGAAAATATAAAGACATTCTGTATACGAGAATATAAACCTTGATAAATTAAAAATACATAGTCCAAAAGAAATACTTATACAAATTCTGTTTAAAGGTGTTAGGTTTATGCTCTTGTTTTACATGTTTTATGTCGTAATCGAATAGTTAATTCTATTGGAGACCATATGAAATTTGAGCATGGGAAGTGACTGGTTAAGCTTCAATCGGAGAACTTGAGTTCATCAATTTATTTTTGCTATAAACCATATGAGGTGATTTTTTAAACCAAAAAATAATCAACTGAAAAAGAAAAAAACAACAGATATAAATAATATGAATAAAGATATCTTAAAAGATAAATGATCTCAATAGTGCATTTCCTGATAAACCAGAACTCGTCATTTGGCCCAGATTAACAATCTCTCACATATATTTTTAACATATATTCAGTTAGGGATAATTTCTAGTTGAATGAATGATTAGTGATAGTCATTACTGCCTTTATCTAGAGTGGTTTTGTCAAAGTTCTGAGTGAAATAAGTTTGACACCTGTAAATCAAAATGTAACAATTACTATTGATAAATACTAAACATATGATAACCTGTGCCAAATAATCAGTGTTGATTCAGTAGAAAATGCATCTTGGGGATCATTTATCTTTTAAAATAAAAATAAGACTAGCTTCCAAGTTATGCCATTTTCTTGGAATTGCTGTTACATTATATATGCTGCACTGTACTTCATTTGAACCCTTGTTATTGTTTGTTTATATTCATAACCCATTTTTCAAAAGTGCTCTTTATTTTTTTCAGATTATGTTCATAATTTTTCTATAATTTTTTACCTACCTAAAAGGAAATCCATCAACACTTTTTTATCGTGCTTTTTCTCATTATTATGTAAATATTTTACAATCTTATCATTTTTTCTCGATCTTTACCTAATCTGCCATATTATAATATTAAATGCTCAAGATTTTCTGCATAACCCCGCATCATATAAATTTTGTAACAAATTTAAATGCTCTTAAGATAGAGAAATATAATGGTTAAATGATAGATATTAAATAGATATATATTGTATGATCTACAAAAGAGAAAGACTGAAGATTTGTTATGTTGGTATAAGAAATAATCAATTATGATGCTATTACAAAATCATGCAAAGGTGGAAAAAAATCCAAGTTGATTGAATGATGAAAAGTAGTTATTTTAATTATCTGAAAGAAAAAAGTCAAAGGTAGGAATATATTGGATATATAAAATTTAAAATCAAACAAAACAGATAATTTACTGGTAATGTGTTTTAAGAAAAGCAATATTTACCATTCAATCTCTTAATAATTGGTAATTTGGTTCTTACCGTTAATAATTATTATAAATTATTGATTTATTTAATAATTGTTAATTTGATATACAAGAAAAATATACTTTTAAATAAATTAAAAGCAGTTGTGTCTATGTTTTTTATTATATAAAAACAGAAAAAGATAAAAACATTCCCTTGACGCATCAAACTTATATAATTTATATTTATTAAAAAATACGCGTGACTTCGTTACACATGTTTTTATTTTTTATAGCGCCTTCTTGTGGACAAAATAAATATTAAAAAAATATTTGAATCTTTTTTACATATTTTATAGCTTTACAAGTCGAGCATATAGGAGGTAAGAAAAATATAAAAATGCCGAGTTCGCTGAATAATGAGAAAAAACAATTTCAAAATATTGAAAACAAAATGTACGATATTTCGTACTTTTTCCAATTAAGTAAACTAATACATCCTAAACTGTAATAAATCCTGAAAATACTTCTTTAAACAAACAATTTTGGATTAATTGCTGCAACTGAGTTTACGTATTAAAATCATAAGGTAAGCCAAATTAAATATTTTCATATTTTAATAAATTTATATATATTATATTTATTATTTATTTAATAGTTAAATTAAACCATTGTCATTTATTTCACAATTTTATAATCAACTAATAGCACATTTCTTAAAAGTACTATCCCCCCCCCCTATTCCCCTAAATATTTACAATTTGTAGATTGTTGTATTATCCTTTGATTTATTATTTATATGAATACTAGTTATTTTAAATTTATCAAAATGTGATAATTAGTTTTATAATCTGCTGACTTTTATATTATTAAATAGTACTTTGTAAGTGTGATTATTATATGCGAATTATATTTGCCGACGTAAAATTTATGTCGATTCTATATGCTATCAGTGATTTTCTCTACATCGATTTCTCACTTGTAAAAGAAACGATTTTTAAAAACCGCTGCTGTGTTAACATCTACTACTCTCCACAATAATAAGAAATGGTGGGTAGATCATATATTCTAGACCGTTGTTGATGAATTTTTATGAAACTTTCATTATTCTTTAAAAGGTATATCCCATTCAGCACAATAGCCGAATGAGAGAATCGAGAGTTAAAGGTTCCTAGAACGTCCCATGATCTCCCAAGAACAACAAGTCATTCAATTTTATTATTACCATTGCTCTTTTCGAGTTTATTTTTTCAGTTTCACTTTTTTTAAAAAAAATTTAAGTTTTTTGGTGAATGAATTCAAGACTAATTCTACACTTAAATACAGAAAGCAATGGTCCAGAATTCAGGTATTATGCCATTGCAGACCTTTTTTTTGGGGGGAGGGGTGTCTCTGGGTTAGTTTTGGAGTAAAAAAGCATAGAAAAAATACTCAGGGAACTAACCACTTCTGAGGTGATCCCGAATGGAATTATCTTCTATAAGTTCAAAGTATAAAATTTCAATCGTGTTAATTGCTTTTGAGTAATCAGTATTTTTTTATTATGATGGTTGCCCCGTTTTTTCACTTTCTACCAAACTATTACAATTATATAGAGAGAGATCTACAAAATAAATTATCTAGAATTTGTGTACATTTAAACTATAATGTATATTTGTCATTTTGTTGCTTTTAATATATAACTTAGTTGATTTACTCTAACTCACTCTTTGCAAAAACTGAATTTATCATTTTAATAATAAATAAATAAAAAATTAAAGAGATGCTTTTAAATACATAAATGAACTAAAAAGTAATAATAATAATTATCTTCAATATTCAAGTTTTCTTGATACTAAGTGATCACAGTCTAATATTATTCAATCCATGTTTTTATTTTTGATATAATATTAATATCATCTATATTCTTTATTATTTTTTACAATGCTTTTTTTACAACCCACTATTGACAGTTTTGATTGCCCCAGCAATCTTCTTCAGAACTACTTATTAAACAGGCAAAACTCTCCATACAGTAATGCCACCCTGTGCCAACCAGAGTAATCAATAGATGCCAGAAGGCTTGTACATAAAATCCCCATCTAGTGCCTACTCATCCAATATCCCCAGATTAGTTTCTGGCTAGTGGTCTTCATCAGTGAGGAGCCTTGGATCTGAGAGCACTGCACCTAGATCTTAGGATCTAATGCAACCCTCCAGCAGCCACCTTTTATCTCTACTTAACTATAAAACTATGAGAATGAAATTGAAAACACAATAATATTTTCAATCTAAGCTCAATAGCTTATATAGTCATATGGGTCTGAACTCAGTTCAGCACCCATACATTTTGGTGTCTTTGGCTCTTTAGCAACCATAGCCACCACAATCCTATTAGGCAGGATTGGTGTTAAACCACTAAACATCACATGATCACCATCTCTTATGCTAGTACTCTGGTATCCATTGATTACTCTGGTTGGCACAGGATGGCACTACTGTATGGAGAGGTTTGCCTGTTTAATAACAGTTATGTGCTAGCATAAGAGATGGCGATCATGTGATGTTCAGTGGTTAACTTCTATTTATATCTCCAAATCTTAGTTTTGGTTACATAATATCTGTGAAAGTTGAAAAAAATACACTTTTTTTTTTACGTTCTGGTGCTTTTTATTTTTTTTATGCATATGTGAATAAAAAACATTTCTTGAAAAAAATTTTTTTTTTACTTTCTATTTGATAGTTTTCTAGAATTTCAGAAATTAGTAAAGACTAAAGTTGAGTTACAATTTAATACTCCTAGATGCAGTACTATAAAGAGTACTGAATGCCATATAGAATTCAAATTTAAATTTTTTGCTAATTTTGTATTAAAATTATTTGCAAACTCTTTATTTAAAAATGTATTTCATTCAGAATACTTACGTATGCAAAAAAAATTGAGTTACAGATTTTAGACAGATATTAAAACAGAACGAGTTAAATAAAGGGGTTTAAAAAGCTTTATATTGAGCAGTAGATTTGTTTTTGGGTGTAGAGATTATCTAAATTACAATAAGACAAGAGTGGTTCAGATAGATGAGGAATTGCCATGTTGTTACAATATCTCTTTTCTTACTGGAAGAGATTGAATATCTGCAGCATAATCAGTATAGTTTTCTGCATTCTTTCATATATTTCTTCACAAATATCAGGAGACAAGTTATGTCATTAGAAAATGTATAAAAAATTGTTACTGCTGCAAATCCAACAAGATTCTTTTCAAACAGCTAAAGAATTATAATGTATATTTTGATGAAGTTTGAAACAAACATGTTGTACTAGATCCATTAGTAAAACCAACTGGATTTTCTGGTTGTTCATTAACGGCTTCATAACAGTAACTATGAACTTAAGAAATGGAGTATTTGACCTATGTAATTCATCATTATCAACCATTATCAATCCACTGCAGGATGAAGGTCTCTCCAAGTTTAATCCATCTTCTTCGATCTTTAGCTTCTCTTCTCCACATCACCCCTGCACACTTTCTTATTTCATCCATCCATCTCACATGTGGTCTCTTTCTGGGTCTTTTACAATCTCTTGGAATCCAGTTTAAAATTTCAATTGTCCATCTATTATCATCTCTTCTAGCAATATGTCCAGCCCAACTCCACTTCAATCTTTTAATTTTTTCAATGAGGTCAGTAACACCTGTTTGTTCTCTTACCCATACATTGCATTTTCAATCTCTTCTTGTTACTCCCAATATACATCTCTCCATACTTCTTTGAGTGGTCTGAAGTCTCTGTATTGCTCTTCTATTGAGTGTCCAAGTCTCAGATCCATAAGTAAGAACTGGTAAAACACATTTGTTAAAAACCTTCCTTTTCAAACACATAGGCATATTTCCTTTTAGTATCAAGTTATTTCTACCAAAAGCATTCCAACCAAATTTAATTCTATGATTAATTTCCTCCATTATGTTTCCATCTGTATTAATAATCTGACCAAGGTATTTGTAACTCTTAACTTCTTCTAATTCATCATAATCAATCTTTATTTTCATATTTTGAGCAAATTGATTAAACATTACTTTAGTCTTTTTAACATTTATCTTTAGTCCTACTTTCCTACTTTCATCTGATAACTCCTGCAACATTTCCTGCAGCTCTGAAGCATTATTTGCAAAAACAACTACATCATCTGCAAAATCTAAATGACTTAAATAATCTCCATTTACTTTCACTCCTTTAGTTTCCCATTTTAATCCACACAATACTTCTTGCAGCACTGCTGTAAAAAGTTTTGGAGATATGGAGTCACCTTGTCTTACACCTTTCTCAATGTTGACTTTCCCAGTATCATTATGTAATCTAATTGTTGCTGTTGCATTTTTATAAATATTCTTTAAAATATGACAATAACCTGGATCTATACCTTGATGATCCAATGCTTTAATCACTGAAGAAATGTGTATAGAATCGAATGCCTTTTCATAATCTACAAATCCAAAACATAATGACAACTCATATTCGTTTGTCCTTTCTATGACTTCTCTCAATACCTGGATATGATCTATTGTACTAAAACCACTTTTAAATCCAGCTTGTTCTCTTGGTTGGTGGAAATCCAAAGTTCTCTGTAGACGAGTTGTAATTATCTTGGTAAAAAATTTATATAAAACTGATAAAAGGCTGACAGGTCTGTAATTTCTAATATCTTCTTTATCACTTTTTTTAAATATTAATATTATTACTGCATTCTTCCAATCATCCGGTACACCTTTATCATTTAGACATTTAGTATATAACTTTGCTAAAAAAAATTCTGTTTCTTCACCTGCTTCTTTTATTATATCAATTATAATTCCATCATTATCTGGAGCCTTTCCTTTCTTCATACATTTAATTGCATTTCTCACTTCTTCATTTAAAATTCTGGGCAATTCGGAAGATGTAATAGATATAGGAGGTACTTGTTCTTTATTACTATATAATTCTTGATAAAAATTTTCTACCAATTTCATGATGTCATCTCTCTTTTTAGTAATAATTCCATCTTTTTTTCTTATTGCAGATATAAATTTCCTACCAATACCAAAATGTTGTTTTACATTCTTAAGACTTTTATTTTCTTCTACAGCTTTTCTTGCTAGTTCACAGTTATACTTTCTTATATCATTTTCAACTCTTTTCCGCACCATTTTACAAAATTCGAGATATTCAATTCTTTTTAATGCATCATTTTTGTATATCTTCATATTTCTTCTTTTCTTCATAAATTCTCTAGTCTCAGTAGAAATTTTATTGGTCAATTGCTGCTTTTTTCTACCAGTTATCTTTGTTGCAGTTTTTAAAAGTGTATCAGTTATTTTCATATTAATTTCATTCAAATCTGAATCATGTTCAAAATCTACTAATACTGGAAACTGATTTGTAAGTTCTAATTTAAATTCATTAGAATGTTTCTGAAGATTAGGAATATCAACTGTAAATATTGTTTTTCTTAACAATTTTTGTCTTTCTAGTTTACTAATCGATGATCACTTTCTGTGTTAAATCTACTAAGAACATTACAATCTTGAAATATGTATTTCCTGTTAGTCAAAATATAATCCAATTCTGCTGTACCTTCATTTGGATGCTTCCATGTCCATTTTCTTTTAGCATTTTTCTCAAAAAAGGAATTCATAATATAAAGTTTTTCTTTTTCTGCAAACTCCACAAGTCTACATCCTCTCTCATTTCTATTACCATAACCAAAATTACCTACAGCACTTTCATCTTTCATTTGTTTACCAATTCTAGCATTAAAGTCTCCCATAACAATTTTAAAATGTTGTTTACTCTGATCCAAAGCCTTTTGTACATCCATATAAAAATCTTCTACTACTTCATCACTATGAGAACTTGTTGGGGCATAAACCTGAATTATCTGCATTTGGTATCTGCTATTAAGTTGTATAACAAATATGCATAGTGGGAGAAATATAAAAAAAACTTTTTTAATGGAAATTTCATAGCTTTAACTCCAAATTTACTCTTACATTACATTATTGCATTAAATTAAAAATAAAAAATGATAACTGGATTTTGGTTATAATAATCAAGATGTTTATCTTCTTAGAATTTTAATTTATTTTTATTTGTAACCTTTTAATAACAATAGTTGACTGACTTTATTGCTTTGAGAATTCTTAAGAAGTTCAAACATAACAAGTTGCCAAATCTTGAATAGATGCAAGGAATTTACATTCCAGAGTCCGGAACCTTAACGTTGCACTAAACCATACCTTAGTAATGACTTGAACTTAGTAGAAATATTACAAAATATATTCTACATAATGAAATGATATAAAACTATATATATATATATAGGCTTACACAACAATGTTGACAGAGGTGTGATAATAAACATCAGAGCTTCAAGAATAGGTGCTTTCATTTTGTTCTTGATCTGTTGTTCAACATTTAAATTGCTTTTAATTCATAGCCTGACTTAGGTTTACATATTTATTAAGCTATGTTTAATTTAATGTTTACATATTAAATCTTATTTAATTATTATAATCAAGATGTTAATAGATATTCTGACTCCAGTGTTGTGTAATTAATTATTACTTTAATAACTATTATGTGCCAAATTCCATATGGTTGATAGATTAATTTCATTCTGAATTACCAACAATGTTGACAAAGATATGTTTATAAACATCAGAGCTTCAAGAATAGGCGGATTCATTCTATTATTGGTCCTTTGTTCAATATTTAGTGTTTTAATTCATAGCCTGGGGGAGAGTGATTTACTCTCTTTCTTACATATATATTATATTTAATGTGTTCACAGTTATATGATGTAAATAAAGTAGTTTTGGGATAAATCGTGTATTATTTTTGATTACATCCCAACATTTCCATAAAATAGTATTCACCATTGTCAAGGTTAACTTTTCAAAGAAAAATCATTAGATCTCAAATAGTAACAAGATTGAATGTGAGGTCGTCGAGCATTCAGAATATGTGAATAAACATTTTGTCAAGGTTAACTTTACAAAGATAAATCATTAGATCTCAAATAGTAATGAGATTGAGTATGAGGTAAGCATGCAGAATATGGGAATAAGCATTTTGTTAGTCCACATATTCTGAATGCTCAACTATCTTGTTACTATTTGAGATCTAATAGGTTTTCTTTGAAAAGTTAAACTTGACAATGGCAGATGCTATTTGTCAAAACATTGAGAAGTAATCAAAGTTTAACTCAAAAACTATTCTCTCTTTCTCTCTCTCTCTCTCTCTATATATATATATATATATATATATATATATTAACTTATCATATACTGAATAGCATAATCAATCATGCAATATGCTAACTATAATGAATGCAAATGGCCACCATTATTAGCTATCTATTAAAATGAAAATCTCATATACCAAATGAAACAGCTACTCCAAGCTTTTCTGTTTTGTGCTGCACTTTTCAGATATCCATAACTATTTCCATCTTTAACATCATCAATCATTTTTTTCCTGCCTCTTTTTCTCATACTTTTGTATTCATTTTCAACAGGACATTTCATGCCCAAATCAGTTCTTTTGTCTTTTTTTAATTTTTACACCAAAGTCTTGTTCTTCTTACTTATTCTTTTCAATATATGTTATCTTTCCATTTATCATTTTTAATTCTCCTTTAAATGTACATTGTTAAAATCTTCAATCTTTTTTTTTCTCATTTACTCTGTCTACATATCTATCCTTTATTCTCAATTCCATGACAAACATTAATGTGGGTCTTGCATAACCACTACCATTGCATCAAGAGGCCTTTCCAAAAATCTGAAAACTATTATATTTAAGAATTTAAGATTTTTATGGGCATAAGATGTAAAGATACCAGGTTCATCTGGATTTTGTGATAGTTTGTTTTAATATCATTTATTGTTGTACCAGCATTTTGGTTGAATCACAATTATTGTAAAAGCTTCTGCTATTTTTCTACATTTATATTGAAGAAACATTTAATCACATATCTATATATTTGAAACCATGTATTTATATTAAATTGTGTTTTCAGTGTTTCTGCAATAACTGCTTGAGTGAGCTCTGCTATTTAAATGATAGAAGTTATGATATCACTAAAACACTAATACAATATTGATGTCAATAAGTAATTCTATATATCTTTATGAATATTGTGGCTGTAATCATGATTATTATATTTATTTAAGTTTAAGAAGTAAGAAAATGGTGTTTGTAGTTAATAATGTACTACAGTATTTATAACTGTTCCAATAATTTGAATGTATGAATGTATATTGTAATTCAATAAATGAACCTCACCAAAAATGGGATAATACTCCTACCACTCTTTATAAAACAAATTTTTATTTTAAGAAAGCACTATTCAGATGTGAATTTGTAATTAATCAAAATAATATCTCAGGGTTCTATTATAACCTAAAATATAACTGTGGATTTATAAGAATAAATAAATTCGATAACATTAATATATTTAGAGTAACAAGTTTATTCTAAGCTTTTATATTGCATAAATTCAATTTAAAGTTATCCTAGGATTATAAGATTAAAATATAAATAAACAATTTATTTTATATAGCGCAATGTATATAAACTGTAATAAATAATGAGCATTAAGCTATTGCACATGCGCTTTGTAGATTTTTTTTTTTTTTAATAATAAATGAATATTTCCACTTCAAACACAAGATAAGTCTTTAGAAAAGATAAAATGAATCATCTATCTTTTCAAACCCAAATGCTTATGTATGGGCAAATCTAAAGTATTTGAAAGTGAAAGCGTTGTGACACTACAATTCTTTTCCTTCCCCTAATAACACAATCTTTCAAAATACTTAAAAGTGATTAAATTCTTCAGCATTTTTGGTTGCAAAATCCTAATGGAAGGGTGTTATTCTTTATAATAGAATAATTAGTAAAGAAGTTTGAGCTTATTAAGAACAATCCAATAATGGTGCTTTTTAAAATATTTCAGAATCACAATAAGTTTTATTTTCTCAGTGTGGGACAAAATAAATAATCATTTGAATCCAATAATAGTGAGTTAAAATTACTTCAGAGAATCACAATAAGTTATTTTATTTCCTAGGCATAAATTTTTTTGAAACATTCATGAAGATAAAATCCATTAGTTAAAAATTCATTTTAACAATAATTATCCAATATAAAAATGTTTTTTCAGATGAAGATAAAATCCATTAAATATTTGGAGAATAGATAAGTGAATAATATGGTTTAATAAAAGTAGCATTCTCAAAATAATTTCAAATTTCATATTTAAATCCAAGTTTTAGAATTTCATTCTATTTAAAATGCATTGTAAGATGATGAACATGGTTAGATATTTGCCATTAAGGCAAATGTTTATTTGCTTTTTCTACTTCATTATTATGGTATTGCAAGATGCCAATATGATTGACCATACAGTTTGCTTGCAATCAGTTAATAAAGAAGTGCAGCAATTCTGAACATGCATGTGTATTTATAGGTTTGCATCACATGATTAATGAGGTCATACATCTTTATTCAAAATTCTTCATTCTTTTGGCTTTTTATGGGAAAATTTTGTCATTGTTGCCAGATATAATATGTAGCAGGTAATCATTGTAAGTTTTTAAAAATTATAAAATATTTTAAATATCCTATTACATTAATTAATAAAATAAAGATACATATCATTTTATAAAAAAATAGTTATATTGTAAATATTAAAATAAATGCTTTAATTTTATTTATTTTTAAGTTCTCATTATAATTAATATATTATCAATACTAATAAATTTATTTAAATAGTTTGTTTTTCTACTCTTCTGAATGTAAATACATTCAGAACTAGAAACATTTATGCACAGATATACATATGTTTAAATATTATGTTAAAACTTTATCATTGTTCAGTGTAGTTTTAATTGTGTATGTACAATAACAATGTTGTTACTATATTGATATTATTTTAAATAATTTATTCTTATTATAGTTAGTAGTATGCCTTTTTATTCTAAATGTTGTTCTTTTTAAATTAACTTTATGTACTTGAGTAATATTAAAACTAAATATAAACCATGATAAAAAATATTGATACACATTAAAAATGCTGTATTTATAAAGTACATATGAGAAGACATCTTATATCAGTTTAAAAATTCATCTCATAAGTTAATATTATCAATAATATTATTAACACTTGTTATATTGATAACCCAAAAAAATTCTTTAGAAGTTTTGTTTATAACCATTAATTTGGTCATACTAAATATTATTACAATATATATTTATTGAAATATTGAAGACAGTGGCCAGCTCTGACCATGACAGTAGTACAAGTTTCTTAATTTTAGAATGGATTAATTAAGGGAGAAATGATAGATTTAATTTTCCAATATGTTTTTTAAAATATTAAACATTAATGTATTCCAAAGTTTACATCTTTTAATAATAATATCAGTTTAATAATTCATCTCATAAGTTAATATTATCAATAATATTATTAACACTTGTTATATTGATAACCCAAAAAAATTCTTTAGAAGTTTTGTTTATAACCATTAATTTGGTCATACTAAATATTATTACAATATATATTTATTGAAATATTGAAGACAGTGGCCAGCTCTGACCATGACAGTATTACAAGTTTCTTAATTTTAGAATGAATTAATTAAGGGAGAAATGATAGATTTAATTTTCCAATATGTTTTTTAAAATATTAAACATTAATGTATTCCAAAGTTTACATCTTTTAATAATAGTATAAGAACTTTCATATATTTTTTTAACATAAGGTGAATATTGTCATAATTTGTTAAAAGTTGTGAAAATTTGAGAAAAATATTTGCCCTCCTCAGTAATTATAAATAATTACCAGTTTAATTTTAGTTTTTAAAAAAGTACTGAGCGCAAAAACAAATTTCTCATTAGTACATTGTCAAAACATCACATGATCATCAATTCATATACTTACACAGGCTGTTAATAACAATAGTAAACACTCCATATGGTAGTGCCACCAAGTCCAGGCCTTCATAATCTATGGATGTAGGGTTTGAGCATAAAATGTTCATCTAGTGCCTACTCATCCAATATCCCCAGATTAATTTCTAGCTTCTGGCTTTCATCAGTGAGGAGCTTTGGATTTGAGAGCACTGTACCTCAATCTTAGAATCTAATGTAACTCTTCAGCAGCCACCTTTTACCTATTTAGCAATTAGTAGCCTGTGTAAGCATATGAAATGGTGATCATGCGATGTTTTGATGGTTTTATACCTATCATGTCCATAGGATAATGGTGTCTGTTTTTGAAAAACCCAAGATACCAAAATGTATAGATACTGAACTAAGTTCAGATCTATATGACTATACAAGCAAATGAGCTTGGGCTGAAAATATTTTTTATCTTGTGCTGCTATAGGGTTGTATTAAACACTAAGATCTCGATCCAATGCTCTCAAATTCAAGGCTCTTCACTGATGAAAATCACAAGATAGAAACTAGTTTGGGGATATTGGATTAGTAGGCACTAGATAGGTATTTTATGCATAAACATTCCTGCATCCACTGATTATGAAGGCATGCACTTTGTAGCACTACTGTATGGGGTGTTTGCTACTGTCTTTAGTAAATTATTTAATAATTTTTAATTTTAACTTTTTAAGAGAGATAAAATAGATGTTTTATCTTTAGTAGTATTTTTAAAAAAAAAAAAAAATGAAAATAATAAAGTTCTAACATTTTTGTTAAATTTTATTTTAATTAGTTAGAGTTGTTTTTTTCTTTTCTCTTTATTTTTCTCTCCAAATAAAAGGTAATTAAAGAATTAACTTATATTTGGCATAAGTGAAAAGCAAGTACAGTGGAAGTTTTTTTGACTTGTTTTGCAATAAAAAATAGAGGGTAACTGAACAATTTTTTTTGTAAAAATAGACCCTAATTGGTCATTGTTTAATTTGGTCATGTGGAAGATAAGACTATGATTGGTTAGAGACAGGATTATTAAAAAAAGTACCTGAAGGAAGTGGGTAAATGAATAGACCTCAAGATCTTGTAAGAAAAGGTCTGAATGACAAAAGTAAAAACAAACCAGGATAAAATGTATTCAATTTGCACATTATATCTTCATTATAGATAAAAAAAATTGAAAAAAAAATTAATAAGAATGAATCATTTTATTAAATTTAACTTTTTTTTTTTAAACATTATTTTTTATTCAGTTATTTTTCCTCCAAAATTATACAAAGGGTTAAACTAATTTAAACTTCCTTATCTCTGATTGGGAAAAAATTGTTTACCCACTTTTATTTTTAAAAAATTAAATTAATAAAAACAAAAGTTAACTAAAGGACTAAAATCAACTCGTTAATCATTTTTATATGAAATTATATTTTTGATAAGAATGTATAAATTTGAATTATCACATTATCATGTCACTTTTTAAATTTTCTGAATTATTAATCAATTTATTAAATCATATCATTTTTTTTTAAATTATTAATTCATTCTGTGTGTGACTTGATTTCATTATACCTTAGCATTTTAGGGATTTTTAAATTATCACATTAAATAATTTTTTTGGCATTGATAAGAACTTAGATTTAAAGTGTCTAGGTATTTATTAATATGCAAGTTATTAGTATTTCTGTCAGTAACAATAGTTGTGTTGTTTATTATTATTTAAAATAAAATAAAGTAAGCTGACCTATTTATGTTTCTCTTGTTCTCAGTTACAGTTCTTTGAGTCTTATGATCTTGAGCTAGCTCTAGAGAACAATAATGGTTATTTATAAGTAGGGGTTTATATTTGGACATCTATATGATAACTCTGGATGGTGCAAAGGTATTACCTTTAAAGTCCATTCATTACATTTTATTTTTTTGTTAGAGAAATTTAGTTATAGTTAGTCTGCCAGAGTACTGATGATTATCAGCATGTATTAGTGTTTCAGCATGATTTTTTATATTATGATGAATATTTTAGCACTGGAATAAGTGCATTCAAAGTATTGTGTTATAATCTGCCCTAAATTTGGCAGTGGCTAGATAAGTAGCATATTTTATAATGTACCTTTTTAAAATCCATTCACAAGGATGAAGATTGACTGTTGATTTGACTATTTATCCATAATGTTGGGTAACCTGTCGTTAATAATTTATTATTAGTATAACTACTTATATGTATATTGTTTCATTTTTTGCTGATCTTATGCTTCCTTATATATTTATTCATTATATTTGTTAATTCTATGGGGATGAGATTTGTCACCATCCCCATATTCATTCCTCACTTCTGCACCATTACAAATGATTGGTTATTCTTTTGGTTAAATGCTGGTGATGTTATAGCTTATTAATAATTTACTTATTTTTTATTGATACCCTGATCTCATGCTCCTTGTTCATTTTGATGTTCCTTTTATATTTACTTTCAATGGGCATGATAATATTTTTACATCCCCATATTTACTCAATTTATATTTATACCATTACGATATATTGTAAATATTAAATTTCATATTCACTTAAGTTTATCATTGTGATCTATAAAGCTTTTTAATAAACTATTTCACTCATTAGATGTATGTTGTATTGCTCTCCAACTACTGCTTATGAAAAATGTAAAGAAAGGAACTAGATCTCATCTCTATACTTTACACATCCAACAGAAACAGATGTCTGATTAAGTATTAAACAATACACTGGTTTGAAACCTGTAGTACCTAATTATATATATATTATAACAGTCAAAATGTGCAGCCCAACAAAATCAATCCTAATAACTAGGAAATAACTATCCAACTTGTATGTGTGTGTGCAACATATATAAACGTTATGAACATTATTACAGACAATACAAAGCCAAAATATCATAACCCAATGCCCCTGGGTTATCCTTACCTTGATGTTATCAACTATTTTTTTTTTCATATAAGCCTCTAAGTCAAGGAGATACAAGAGACTAAATTAAAACTACAAAAACTATAAATACGTAGCATTATGGTAAATAATACAAGGTGTAGAGATAGTGAGTATATCACCTATTATTCATATTATAATAAACAACAATAACAAAAACGGAAATAAAATTATAAATGTATTTAACATATATAGAAGAGTGATTGATAACTCTTGTTCTGCAGATAAAAAACAAATTATGGTACATAACTTGCAGTTTGAATACAGGATAATTAATCACATTTTTAGGTATACCAAAGATAAGTTTTATTTAAATAGTATCAGGTTAATAAATTGAATGCATGATATTCAGCTGATTACTTAATAATCTAGGGTATACCTTCACATTAGTTCAGTCAGAATTTAAATACAAAGTACTGATGACCATCTTAATTGGACAAATTTGATCTACTAATTTCCTGAAACTATCATGGCTGACAACTAAGAAATGTTGTTATTATTATTATTGTTATTATTATTATTATTATTATTATTATTATTATTATTATTATTATTATTATTATTATTATTATTATTATTATCATCATCATCATCATCATCATCATCATCATCATCATCATCATCATCTTAATTTATACTAATAATACTTTATCATCATTAATGTGATTCTTGATATCATTTTACATTTTGTGGTGTGCTACATGTGTGAAAGAGATATTATTTGTATTATCTCATGCATTTCAATGATCCTTGGATGAATAATGTGGATCTACTTAGGAATAATTTAATACATAAACGAACTAAATGCACAATACCTTCAAGTCAGGATTCTACTTATATATAATTCCGGCACATTCATAAAGGAGTCTGATTGTAGAATCATCCAAAGATTGACATTTTCATGGTGTAAGTACATTTAAACATTCTGGTATGATATATCACACACCAATAGTGAAATCTCAAGTACATTACTAAAAAAATGTATAAATAATTTATGGAGATACTACAAAAATATATGAATAATTTACTGAGATACTAGGCCATGAGAAAAGATACCCAGTTAAGAATAACAATATATATATATTGTAACGATATATAAATATGTCGTTACATTAAATTGAAATAAAAACTTAAAAGTTCGCAAATAAAAGTAAAAAACTAAACGCTAAAATTAAAATGTTTGTTAAACGTATATACATTCGCACAGATGCCAAACTTTAAAAATATTTTTTTTGAAAAAAACAAACAAATAAGTATTTGAACGTACTTTTTTATAAAAAAAAAAAGTACAAGATTTAAAAATAAAAACAGGTATTAATTAATGTAATCTGTAAATGGAAATGATTGTTTATGAATTATCGAAAACCAAACTGGCCCTTGGGCTCTTGTATAATTAAAATGATCTGATGAAAGATAGATAAGAAAATAAAGAGAAATTAGCTTGACCAATGGAAGCACTAAGCCTTGGCTTGGACCCTAATGAAAGTGATGGATTAGTGACGTTTTGTTGATTGAATCCGTGTGGATAATATAAAAAGGGAAATACAGTTTTTTCGGATAGTTCCAGAGTTGTGTGTTTGAGAGTTGTGGTAGGACGCACATACCACACTCTCTATTTAAAAAAAGAAAAAGGAAAAGACTGTGATACCTTGAACCAGCTATTGCCATCTCCAGAACATTATCTTCCAATGGAGGCATCGCGGGAATTAAAAACAGGAACCTGGACTCTTCTACCATAAGCTATATGAAATGAACAATTATTAAAATCAATTAAGAACTTTTGTCAAGTTTTATAAATTGATAAACAAGCCAACTTAAATGTTAAAAACGGACTCTTATCTGACTTTTGTAAGTTTTTAAATCAAATTAATAATGTTTAATTTTATATGTTTTCCGATTGATAAAAATCATTTCCATTTTTTTTTTCTCTTATTGTATAAATTATTTGTTGTTTAAATTTTAAATGATGAAATTTAAGGTTGGGTATAGACGTTGCATAGATTCGTTAGCGGTTGATAATGTTGTGGTTTTCACATTCGATTAGAATATATGTCAACGATATCACTGCAAGCATCTTACAATGAATGCTAATGGGATTTGTATATTCCCTATGCAAGTGACGCTTATCGATGACTTTGTATTTTGATCGTTTGTGTTTAATTTGGGATGTTTTTGACCGTGGAATCTGTGCAGCTGATCTATACTCAACATTTTAAAACAAATTTTATAAAATTCATTTGTGCGAACGTATCTAAATGTATAGTTTTGTAAAGTTATATTAAGGGAGGGTAATCTTAGGTTATTCGTTTCGTAGTTGAATTGGCTCAATGGATTGGATATATTTGTGTAATTAGTAGATGTAGTATGAGATCTGCTTTGGGCAGGATTGCATATATACGCCACACACCTTCTGTTTGCCTATGGATGGGTTTGTAAGTCGGCAGAAGACCGCAGTCCATTCCTATGGAGTTTTTTGTTTATTGTTCTACTCGCCAACAGATGTCACATTCCTGTTGGTGGAGAGACCATGTCTTCTCTAATCTACTTACTGATCAGATGTACTTTACTGACAGTATAGTATTTTGTGTTGTTGTATCATGCTACATTGAATACATGAATGTATCAGATGGATTGGCACCAGTTGATTGCGAAATTTGTTGCCTAAGGTTAAATCAGGGAAGAATATTTTCTTTTCAAATGCAGATCTATGTAGTCTATTCATACTTGACTATCTAAATAAAATATTAAATTCATTGAAACTTAGTTAAATGTAAAATTAAAAGTTAATATAAAAATCTAAAATGTTAAACTTATTCCTCAAAATTTAAATGTTATTTTATATGTGCGTAAATAAATATTTTTATGTGTTAATTTCTGGCAGTGGCTTTTATTTATTGATATTTAAGATATAAATTAAGATATAGATTTTTATCTCGGCGTCTCCGCTGAGCTAGTGATTTGGGCTAACGATCAGAATATTTAAATAAAGTGGAATCTTAACAGCGTGTATCTGCCTACTCTATAAATTTTTCTAGGTTTAAATGCCTAGATGGCGCCTTGTAGAGCAGATATCGTAGTTTGCAGTTAGATTCGATCTTCACTTGCATTTCGATCGTTATAATATATATATATATAAGATATGTCAGTCTTTATGTGGGCATATAAAAAAGAAAAAGCACTTCAGGTATACAGCTATATAATTTGGAAATATTCATCAGCTTAAATAATGAATACTCGAAAATAATTATAGCCTAGAAATAAAATACTAATTGAAATCTCTTATTCAATCTTGATCTGAAATTAAATGCTTAGAAGTCTGCAACATGGGACTACATTTTCATGTTGCATAAGCGATCACATACCTTATACAAATCTGAGATTAACACACATCTTGAGGAATTCTTTCCTCAACTATAATTTAGAATTAACAATAACCAAAATAAATAACTTATCTAGATTGGCCCTAGGTTCATCCAAAAATTATTAACACTAATTCAAGCATTCTTTGTCATGTTTAGATTTGCAATTTGATATATGCAACCATTAAAGATAAATTACTAAATTTAAACTCAATAGCACTTGTTATAAGTTTTTTAAAACTGAAAAATTCTATCACTGCTACAATACTATTATGTAAACCCATTATTTTAATAAATTATTATCATATATACTATAGATGCTTTTTTCTTATTCCCCTGCATTCATTTTATATATTTGATTAACCGAATTTTAAATTTATCCCTAAATGCTTGACCTTACAAATGAATCCATAATAAAGAAGACTACTCAAAAGAAAAGAAAATATAACTAACATGGCAAGAGGAGTGTGACATTGAAACAATATTTTTCACTAAGATCTCTATAAATCAATGAAGTTGCCCAGGTTACTATTATTTAGAACATATAGTCGCACAAACATTTTCCTATTATTCACTAATATACAAAAAAATACATATTCATAGAATAGAGGAAAAACAATATTTAAAGAAATATATGTAATCATGGTGAAGACATTAGTTCAAGAAGAAAACAAACAAGATATATCAATAAGTTATCAACATTTTTCCCATGGCAAGAATCTACGGTAATAGTCCAAATGATCACTCACTTACATTCAGAAGTTTGAAGTTTAAATATAACCATGTTTCTTAGTATAAAGCTTCTCTAGAGATTATTATCTATTGCAGAATTCCTTCAGTATATATTTTTTAGCCAGAGCTTTAAATTATGGAACGTCTTTATTCAGCCCTTTTTTAAAATTCATTCATCAGGATACTTTTCTTGAAACATTTTATATTGCGGGCAGAGATTCTTAGTTTAGGGAATATTTGTTGTCTATTTAATAATTTAAAACTTACATTATAGCAGATATATTTCTTGAATACCATATTCTTTCAGAGCTCTTTGGTAAAGTTACAACAAGTGAATGACATGTTTCTTCTTCATCACTAAAGTAGGTACTTTTAAAAATGATAAATGACTGTTTTCCTAGTAATCTAGATGAATGGACTTCATTCTGAAATGCTTTATGCATGTCCAGGAATAATTTATTGGGGAGATTGATGGTTTTACCCCATTATTTTGTGCATTGTCCTTTATGGTGATTGATTTAAAGACCCTTAAAACATGTTTTACTAATTTAATTAAAACAAATTATAGAGCATATTTCTTGAGGACTATATTCTTTCTGGGTCCTTTGATAAAGTTACAGTAAGCAGATGATATATTTCTTCTACATTGCTAAGGCATATACTTTTTAAAATAAGTAAATGACTGGTTTCATAATAATAAATAGATGAAAGGACTTCATGTTGTGAAGCTCACAACACCCAGAAACAGCTGATTGGAGGGATCAGTTGCTTTATCCCACTATTTTATGCTTGTCCTTTATAGCTTTCTGAGCATAGCTTCCAACCCTAACTGATTTGAAGACCCTCAAAAATATGTTTTACTAATTTAGTTAAAAACTTATGTTTTAACAGTGATATTTCTTGAGCACCATATTCTTTTGAAGCTCTTTGGTAAAGTTACACTGAGAAGATATGTTTCTTCTACGGTGTTAAGGCAATTCTTAAAGTGAAAAATAAATAGCTAATTTCCTAGTAATAACTAGATGCATAAACTTCATGCTAAAACACTTGAACGTACTTGGGAACAAGTAACTGAAAGGATCGGCAGTTTTACCTCACTATTTTGTGCATTATTCTTTATGGCTTTCCAAGCATAGCTTCCAGTGGCAACTGATTTGAAGACTCTTAAAGCATGTTACTAGGTCTTTATATTTAATCTAAATAAAAGGTTTTCAGAAGATTCTTTACTTAAAAGTTTTCTAGGAATTTTTCTGGTTAAAATTTTTTTAGGAAATTAATTAAACTTTTGCTAATATTGATAGTCAATGAGTTTATCTCTACTAAATTTTTTATTTTTACTCAAATTTCTTATTTTCCCCCTCCCCTCATTAAATTCATTTATATGGGTACCTGTTTTTTTTATTTTTCACTTCAATAATTATGCTTCAGTAGTTTTGTACATATTTTTACAAAATTAAAATTTTACTGCAAAAATATAAAAATTAACACAAAAGAAAATATTCAGCTAACAAAATTAAAAGTTCTTAGCTTAAAATGAAACAAAGGAGGTTTTCTTTTAGTAAAACGGATATAAAATGATTCTAGCAATTTAAGATTCTTTACTATATATACGCAAATATATGTATAGCATATGTTTATAACCATATATACATTGTTAAAAAGTACTTTCATTTCTATTAATATTGCATATTATTCATAATTTAATAACATTGTAAAAAAGCAAATGTAAAAAATGATTTATTAAATATCATATACACGTACTACAATTTTAATTTTGAAATGTACGAATATAATATAGATTTATGTATAGTAATGAGTGTACATGTTCATATATGTATTTGTTTTTACATATCTGTAATGTATTATAATAAAATAATTAAATATGTTGAAAACTTTTGTTTTCTTATATTATGCACTAATTTTCTTTTCTTTATTCATTTTTGTTGTATTTTATAAACAATTATATTTATAACTGATGATTGCACATATGTAAACTTTTTATTTTTTGGACAATAATTTTGTATAGAAATTAATCAACACTAAATATCAGTAGTATACAATTTCTGAAATCAGCTACTGTAATATGTCAGAAAACTAATTCAAATAAATTAAACTGTATTTAAACTTTTTTTTATGTCATGGCATTTATTATATCATGAAAGCCCAGTATTGGAAAATATTTCAAGTTTTTCATTAAATCTGTTATAATTTAATGATGAATTTATATATAACTATGACTTTGAATAGATTAATTAATAATATTAAAGATAAATTAGATAAGTTGGATTAATTTAATATCATGTATAACAATAGTAGAAAGTAATAGTGGTAATAAAGATTAACTTAAAGTTAATTCTTTAATATCAGAACAAAAGATTACACTTGCAGGTAAAATTGATAATTACAATTTTTTTGAAAGAGTAGTACATCAGAGAAAGATTATAGTATGGCATTGGGTTTGCTATGGGGTGAAACTTTAATTGGCTAAATACATCAACTGTATTTTAGAATCAAAGTTATACCTTAACATCAAACTTAAAACAGTTCTACTTTTAGTCAGACAAATACTATTGTCATTATTTTTATAATGTGGTTTTTGCTTATATATCCAGGTTTGATTGTTTGTTGCCTGGTTACATCATAACTGAAATTTTATCTAGATTATTACATGGAAAAATTCTTATTATATTTCAATGATATATTGCTGATTACTATATATAAATCTGCTGATTGTCATATATAAATCATATCATAATAATCCTCAACTAAATTAATTTATAGAATATCAGCAATCTGTTGCCATAGAAACATTATAATTAGGTAGTAAATAAAATGTACTTACTACCCTTGCCTAAGATTTTAAATTTGTTTGAAGATAGTAAAAATGATTAATTATCGTGAAGTTTATTTAAAATTTCTATGCAGATTTAATTTCAATCTGTTTCAGTCATTGTTTTCATTTACAATCTCTTAAACAAAGTTGTAAGTGGATTCCATTTATTATTTAATTGTAATATCACATTGACATTATTGATATTCTGTTTATCTAGTGATGGTGAGGATGTGATTTATATATCTATTTAAAATGAAAGATTTTCACATGTTTATAGATTTAAATATTAGAAATTACTTTTATCGTCAAGTCCTCTTTCATTTTCTTTTTTATATATATTTATCACAATACATTGAAATGTCTGTCAATATTTATCTTTCAATTACATCTCTAAATACATATTTTCATCATCTTCTTATAATACTTTAAAAATTCCAGTGTTTCTTTTCCATTTTTGAATGCAACCTTTCCTAAAATAAGTAATCTTTTAAGTGCAGAGATTGTAATTCTATATATATATGTTTACATATAACAGGTTTCATGGCATAGTTATTAGCATTTCTTCCTGCCATACAACCAAGACTTTGTAAATATTATTAAATCATTATAGCTACTAATAAAATTCTTAACTGCTTGATAATAGATAAGTAAATAAAACAATTTTTTAATAGCTCATTGCAGATCAAATTCTCTCCAAAATCTTCTCTAGTCCCTTTTTATAGAAATGCAGTAAAGACAAAGACCATTACTTACTAGGCTTTATAAATGCTAAGTGATAATGATTTCAATGTTTTTTCATACATATTTAAACTCCCTAAGAACAGCTAAATACTCATTTACCAACTAATATTGGATAGTTTATTAAATAGATTAAGGACTGTTTATTTGGAAAAAAAAAAATCCTAGGCCTGATTAAAACATGAAAAAAAGTCCAAATTTATACATATTTTGATGTTGCAGATGGAAATCGTCCCATTAAACCATGCAAATCTTTCACTAATTCATATAACTTTTTAATGCTTTCTGTTACACTTTTGTTTTATATTTGATTATGATTTAATAAATATCATCTATATCTGGTTAACCAATAAAATCTGTAAATTAAAAATTTACATAGTCACTCGATTATTTATAAAATAAGTTAATGAAAAAACTATATCTAGCTAAATTGTTTATTTATCTTTAATAAATAATAACAAATAACAGTATATACAAAACCAAATATCGTGACTTCCAAACAAAATAGCACATGACCTCTATATTACATTTAACATATATATTAACAGTTATAGTTAATTCTACATCATTATATTATAGAACACATCAATGCAAAAAATGGATATTAGATGATAGTGCCAACCAAATCCTCTAATCAGTTTCTACTTATAACCTTTGTTTGGAAGAAGCCCAGGATTTATCATGACCATCCAGGTGCTTATTGTAAACTAAATATTATATAATGCTTTGTTTTAATATAACATTTTTTGCTAAAAAGTAGTTATCATATAATAAGGTTACTAGTTTCTGATTCTTGGGTTCAAAACTTTTAGAATGCTGGTCCTGTCAAGTCATTAATTTGAATAGTTTAAATATTGTCTACTGGATGAATTTAAGCAATCTGATCTTCTTTGCTGGTGAAGGCTAAGAATCAGAAACTAGTCAGGATATGTAGTTGACACTACTCCGTAGGAATCATAATTAAGTCATGTTTGCATGAATCGCTTTTGGGACAGCATAGGCTGCATTATTACTGTTAATGCAAACATTGATATAAAAAAATAATTCATTAAGGAAAAAGACTCAATTCCTACAGGAGTATGACACCTTCTGTATTAAGTGTAGGCCTTATCTTATAGTCAATAATAGCTAGATAGTCATCTATTCAATATTATTGAATGACTAACTGTCTTGGTTATAAGTTTAAAACATGAAAGAAAAATGTTAAGACAGTTTACAATTTTAAAACTTTTTTTCTCAATCCAGATTTGAACCCCAGGATGTCATATGGTAGTCTAATACTACTACCACTACACCATACAACTCTTGCTAAACATTTATCAATAACCATAAATACATGTTAAATGTTAATTTTATATGATAAAATATGAAATATATTAAATTTATTATCAACAATTCAATTCATGAATTTGTATGACATCTTCTTTAACCATTTCTTTTTTTAATTTTTAAAATCTGATGCACTACTTTGACAACTTAAAAAGAAATATACTTCAAAAATCACCAGTAAAAACTTTATTTTTTATATACTGTATAATTTTATGACATCTCTGTGGTAAAATTTACCACATAAGCATTTGGCAATCAATGAACATTAGATGTCAACATATGCAGATGACTATAATCATTACCAGGTCATTATCTTTTTGGTAGAAAATTATTAGTCTTCTAGAAATTGGTCATAAAAATTTATTAATACTTCTATACATATAGCAATAAATAATTGTTTAGTGTTTATAGGGTTGGTTCAAAAGCTTTAATGGAGAGATGATTATAGTTTAATAAAGATTAGATGATAATCTTTAGAATTGTGTGAGATGTGTATATATGATAAAAATACCATATCCAAGTAAACACAGATTCAATAACTTGCACATCCAAACAAATATCAAATAAAAAATAATGAAAATATGAGAGCAGACATTTTATTTTGACTTGAATACTTTCTAAGCCTCGCAATCAGCATATTTATCCTATCATATTCTTGTAATTTTAGTGATGGTATGCATATGTTATTTCTCTGTGTGGATTTAAAAAAATTTGATTCACTTAGAATTATTTCAAAATGCAAAACCAAGCTTAATAAAAGCATGAAATCTGTCAGAAAATTAAATGAATTGATGACTGATTTAATTCTGAAGGTAAAAAAATATATGCAGATACTATAAAGTCCAAACTTATATTAGTGAACAGTGAAAAGACACAAAACATGAAGAATAGAAATAAAAAGAATATTCCAGTAGACTGTCATATTTCATCAAAAAGAGCCAGTAAAAATAGTGACATTAAATTGATTATTGCAAATAAATGATTGTTGTGTAGATTCAGAAATCCGTTTGAATTTAATAACATCAAAACTACAAAAAAACTCTGCAGCTGCGTATGACAAGACTGTTGCAATATTTTTTTTCAGAATTGAGGAAATTATTTGAAGAATTATTATATTTTTCAGAATCAATGATTAATTGCAGTTCTAAAAGAGCATACTCAATAAAATATACACTCACAAAATGGTAAAACAAACAAAAGACTAAAAGGTATAGAAGAGCAGAATAATATTATGTAGCAATGCTACAGGTTTTATAGCCAAGCCAAGAGTTATATTCAAGAACAAGAAGAAAAATCACCTACTTGTATTTTAAAAAACAATGAAAAAGCTTGGATCATAACTATTCTATTTATGGAATGGTTCCATAGTTGTGTTATCTCCAAAGTTGACAAAAATTTGAGGAGAAAATAAGTACTGCTGATATTAGACAATGCATCATGTTAATCTGAATATGTTGATATTGTGTTTTTACTTGAAAACAATATATTACTGCTATAGCTTCAGTAAGATATAAATATGTCAAAGCCACACATACCACTTACTATTCAGTGAGACTTGAATAGCTTCTGGTTATTGTCTCAATACCTAACTGCACAAAATCATTCTTTTCAGATGCCATAGTTAATTTATAAAAGTACCAATGGTTAAATTAAAACCTGAAACTGCAAAAGCTCTTTGGAAAGTTATAAGTGGTCTTAAAAGCTTTCAAGACTTGAGGATGGGATGGATGGATTTCTCTACATATGTAATAAAAAAATTATAGAGCATATTGAAAACTATAAAGATTAAAGAAAGAAAAGGCAACCATATAGATATGATCGGTTAGATTGCACAGAATCTAACGGGTATTATAGAACATTACAGTCACAAATATGATTACCAAAGGATTACAACATCTAAAAATTATTTTGATGAATTAAAGAAAATGGAAAACTACTTTTCATCACAATATTTTAAAAAAATAAATATGTGCAAAAAACAACAAACTCCTTTAGTTTTATCAACTTCTAACCATGTTTTAAGTTCTCCAGAGTAAAAACAGCTTACATCATCTATATCAGTGGTCTTCAACCACCGCTCCCTGGCCCGCCCTGGGCCGTAGAAGTTCTTTGCTGGTCCGCGATAGACTGGCAAGAAAGTTTTAATAACAAAATAATACTTTAAACTTTTAATTAATATAAACAATTTTTATTTATTTTTTTCATCGCACTTTTACCGGATTAAAAAAAAAGAAACAGAACAAAATCTAATCAGTCATATATAAATTAATTTGTTTTTCTAGTTATCACAGATATTTATGGGGGGGGGGGGATAGAATTAAATTTTTTATTACTTTTCTAAAAAAATTCAAAATTCAAAAAAAGTTTTTTATTATACAAACTCCATATATATATAACTTCATCTAAGGCTACATCTTTAAGAAAATTTATCTATAGACTTCTGCTGGTCCATGAAACCTTATCCTTATTTTTGCCGGTCCGCGAAACCTTATCCTTATTTTTACCGGTCCGCAGGTGTGAAAAGGTTGAAGACCACTGATCTATATCATCCTTTATATTCAAATCACCTGAGACAGAGGCTTATTTCTCCATCACATCAAAAATTATGAAGGATATAGTAAGTTTTATTTTCATTTTTTGAGAAGAAAGATTGAATATGCACATTCATATATATATGTATTTACAAATGTATTTTTTATTTCTCTTGATCTATTATTGCATTGTCTTTTCAGTATTGCAGTCTATATTCTGATATTTTGTTAAGTGTTCTTATTTATATGTTAATGAGTATAATTTTAACATTAAGTCGTATCATAAGTATGTATATCCAATGTTAAAATTGTATATATAGAGAGTACTGTTTCTCAACTGGCGATCCACAGAAAAAAATTAATGATCTGCAAAAAGCTTATAAACTTGACAATGTTTGAAAAAAGTTGTTTCTGATCTTTACATATATATGTGTGTGTATGTGTGTGTGTGTACATTATAATTATTATTTTTTATTTGTTTATATGAATTTGAATGAATATAAAATGCTATATATAATTTATGTAAATATTAATTATATACAGATTAACTAACATTAATACATATTTAATATTCTGAATATATGAATTCAAACTGAGTGATAATTGATAACTAATATATTTGATAATACATGGATAAATATATTAAACCATTTAATTAATTTTTTTGTTTATTATGATTTAGAACAAAGCAATGGAAATAGCAACTCGAAGCAGAAAGTTGAGCCACAAAGAAAATTGTATTGGCCTTCTCAATACTTCTGAGCAAGAAAATCTTCCTCTAAAATATACTCATTATAGATCATCTGAGGATGAATATATTCAAGACTGGAGTTGTCTTCCTGAACACATTGTGTTACATATTTTTAAACATTTATCTTTAGTTGATAGAGCTAGAGCCAGTTTAGTCTGTCGTAAGTGGAATGAAACTTTTCACTTGCCTGATTTGTGGGAAAATATTGAATTTGAATTCAATCAACCTAACACTTCTTATTTAAAGTCTACCCCTTCTGGACTGATCAAACAAATTTTAGGTCAGCATGCCCATCATCTTAAATATGTCAGCTTCAGGGTGGACAGCAGTACGGAGTCGGCTGAGGCTGTGTGTAACATTCTCTCCCAATTAGTGAGTTGTTCTCTTAAAACACTTGGTCTTATCTCCTCTGCTAAGCCCAGCTTTAAGCTGATGGATCAAGCTAATTTTGTATCTGCCCTTACTGTTGTTTTTATTAATTCTCAATCACTTTCATCTCTGGCTATCGATGACACTCCAGTGGATGATCCTTCTCTTGAGTTACTAGCGAGTAATCACAGCCAAACTCTTCAATTATTGAAAATGAAAAGCTGTCCATATGTGTCACCTGCTGGTAAGAACTATTTATACATTAACATTTTTCTTTGTTTAGTTTATGTCGCATGCAAATAATCTATGTTTATCTTTGTTACATTATTCTATGTTTCTTAATTGTTGAGTGCTATGTTTTGACAGTCAAAAAGATCAGTTAAGCAATGATTGTTTGTTCTTATATATATCATTAAAAACCAGTCAACACTTAGACAACAATTTCAAACTGTTGTCAAGGCAACATCCTTTAATGTTGACTTAGACAACAATTTCAAACTGTTGTCAAGGCAACATCCTTTAATGGAAAATAGAAAATAATATAAAATTAAACACACTAGAATTCAATCATGCACCATAGTTTTGCCTATTGCAATAAGTGATGCCATGGTCCATAATAGAATTTTTGTAAAAGTGTGTTATTTTATTAGTACTTTAATTTTATACGATTTTCTATTTTATTTATTATAACTAGTACAGTATTAAGCAGTGTTGATTTATATATATAAATTAGAAAATCATATAACATATAATTTTTTTTTTCACACAGCTATTCCACCTACTGTAAGCTTTAGTAATTAATATATGTCAGATGATAGAGCTTAATAAATCCTTGGATCTAATAGTTACTAAAGCTTATAATAGACAAGATAGAGGTGTGAAGAAAAAAGTGTACTACTGAAACAGCAATGAATAAGCTGAAGTCATGAGATATTTTATTGGTTAAATATATATTTAATGAAATTACAGATAATGCTATATTACCTATATAATTTGAATATAGTAAAATTACAGCTTTCTAATATCAAATAAGCATTTCTTCCCAAAATTCAGAGCAAAAAAATACAAAATAAAGTTTACTGAATCAAGTATGAGGGAGAATAGATCAAATATCTGAATAGCTTATTTTATTTAATTAGCTCTTAACTATTTATTTAAAAAGAAAATTTAAAAGTGATTGAGCATAAAAAGTTATTTTCCTTGTCCTCTAATGTTATTTATCAAAAGTTGAATAATACATTATAATCAGTGAATAAAATAATATTCAGAATTATATACCATTAGTAATTGTTCATTTATAAAAGTACAAAAAAAAAAAAAGTTTGGAAACTATTATAAAATTAAAGCTGCAATACAATATTTATAAGTTTTATTTGAAATATATAATAATTATATTTTGTAAAAATTGAAAGTGTGTAATAACCAAAATGATTTAATTAAAAAAATATAAAACCTAAATTATTTCAAAGTAGAGCTAAATATTACCAAGCTTAAAGCAACTAATTGACAAACAACCTGTCAGTAAGTGTCTGAAATAAAAAATAACCAGTCCTTTAATTAATTAATTAATGGAATAATAATTCAAAAAAATCCACCTTTCTTTTTATTTTTTCAATGCTTATTTTATTAAACCACTAAACATCACATGATCACTATCTCAAGATGGCACTACTATATGGAGAGTTTTGCTTTGTTTTGGCTTATTTTATTAAATTAAAATCAATCCATCTGACATTTTCGATTACCCAGAAGTAAACATATTACATTATATCTACTTATGTGACTCACTTTTTTGCTTATATCTTATTACATATATCTATATGCATACATCCCAAATATATATATATTATGAAAGATATGAGATTATTACTAGTTTGATCATAGAATTGAAATCAGTTGACTATACGTATATTTTTTTCATAAATAAACATCTTGTTTAAATAGTGTTTCATATTATTAATCTTTTTATAATAAATAATATCAAGATAATAAAATGTATTATAAACCAAATGAATAATATCAAAGATCGGTTATGTAAAAATAATAAAGAAAGAAAAAAAAGTGAAATTTTTTTTTAACATTTATGAAGAAATAAATATGTATTACATATCGTTATATTTTAATTTTGTCAAAAATGTTTGCTAATTTATTGTATTAAGTTCACTAAAAAAAAAAATTAAAAAGGATACATAATATTATTCATGATAAATTTGATTTCAGTAATTTTTCTTCTTTCTCTAAATAAGAGATAAATTGATCAATGTTGTACTTTTAAAGTTTAACTACATCCGGGTATTTAGTGCCATATTGAATTTTTAAAAAAACTAACTTGAGATACAATTTTCATAATAACTTTAGTTTTAATAACGTTAGAGCAAAATGCTATATATTGTCAGAAAATAGAAAAACTAAGGAAACCAATAAGGCTAAGACAAATAGTGCTTACCATTAAAAACAAAAAAAAAGAAATTTTAACATCTGAAATAATTATTACTTTATCATTTGTTCATAATTTCTAATTTATCATTAATTAAGTTTAAAATTACATCTTCATTGATAATTTCATTATATTCCTCACAAAATTCTCTTTCAAACCATATATAATACTTTTTAACTGAGATAATCTATAGCTGCAGAATCTGCAAAACTAGTCGCATAAGAATTCTTCATTTTTATCTTGTACCCCAAAAGTTAAAAAATCTCAAGGCATCTATAAGAAAAAGATTCAGTCTAGTAAAAGATACAAAATAAATAATTTCCAGAAGGTGGATAAGCATTTGCTATCATAGTAATTGGCTTCTTGTCTATCCAAAATAAGAAATTGAAGACTACTGTCTGTATCAATAATAAAACGAGTTTCATCTCTTCATTTTATATTTTTTATGTACACCAGTCTTTATATTTTTTGTGCACATCAATGATATTATTCTGTTATATTTATTGTCCCACAGAGATATAATTTATTTGTATGTAGCTCATTTGCTAACCATAGATTTGAAAATAATGTAAAACTACTGACTACTCAGCATAAGTACCAAGACATTAGCAAGAATCACAATTTGATTTTTTACCTGCATACAATTCCATGTGGTATACATAACCATTGTGGTTATCACTACACACACCATTTGAAACCCCGGTTTATAAGACATTATATTTTCACATGGTACTATGCCCACTACATTTTGTGATTGCTTTATCAACTGCAGCATTTCTGTACAAGTAATAATCAGTCTTAAAATGTATATAGCACTACTCTATAATACCTTAATTTTATATATAAAAATCATTACTTATTATACAAACACAGACATGCAAGTATGAACACAAACACACTAATACAAATCATAAACACCCTAATCAACTATTAAACCTTTTGAGAATCATTATGTCTATAAAATAAGATTGCCTCAAACTTAGATCAGAATCCCAAAATTACATTGTACATAAATCACTACTTTCACTTTAACAGGCAAAACTCTCTATATGTATTGCCACTCAGTGCAGGCCAGAGTAATCAATGGATGCCAGAAGGCTTGTGTATAAAATCCCCATCTAGTGCCTAATCCAATATCCCCAGATCTAGTTTCTGGCTTATGGCCTTTGTCAGTGAGGAGCCTTGGATCTGAGAGTACTGCACCTAGATCTTAGGATCGAATGCAACCCTCCAGCAGACACCTTTTATCTCTACTTAACTACAAAACTATGAGTCTCAAATTGAAAACATCATAATATTTTCAATCTAAGCTCAGTAGCTTATATAGGCATATGTCTGAACTCAGTTCAGTACCTATACATTTTGGTGTCTTGGATTCTTTAATAATCATAACCACCCCTATCCTATTAGGCAGGATTGGTTTTAAGCCAATAAACATCACATGATCACCAATCATTACTCTGATTTGCACTGAGTGGCAATATGTATAGAGAGTTTTGCCTGTTTTAATAACAGTTATGAACAAGCATAAGAAATGGTGATCATGTGATGTTTATTGGCTTAAAACCAATCCTTCCTAATAGGATAGTGGTGGCTATGGTTAGTAACGAACCAAAGACACCAAAATGTATAAGTATTGAACTGAGTTTAGACCTATATGACTATATAAGCTACTGAGCTTGGATTAAAAATATTGTTTTCAATTTGAGACTCATAGTTTTGTAGTTAAGTAGAGATACAAGGTGGCTTCTGGAGGGTTGCATTAAATCCTAAGATCTAGATGCAATGCTCTCAGATCCAAGGTTCTTCACTGATGACCCAAGCCAGAAACTATTCTTGGGGATATTGGATGAGTAGGCACTAGATGGGGATTTTATGCACAAGACTTCTGACATCCATTGATTACTCTGGCTTGCACTGAGTGGCAATACGTATAGAGAATTTTGCCTGCTTTAATAACAGTTATGACCAAGCATCATTTATATTTAAATACAAGTATAATTTAGATACTACACAGAAACACTAATACAAATGCAAACACATTAATAAATTATACATTTATCAAATAAACTTTTTAAAGTAATATTCAAATAATAAAAAAATTAAAATTGAATACATACATTATGTTTATTTTCGGGATGAAGGTTTTGAAACTATAAATTATCGGGAAATGTTGAATACATTTTATTAAGCACTCTGACTGCTAAAAAAATTCTGCCTTTGTCTTTTTCATGCAACCTAGTAAATTGAGTAGACAAAAAAATTAAATGAACCTATTAATAAAAATATTAATAAAAAATCCAAATTTTGTCCAATTTTAACATGTTATACACTATTTTAAAAATGAACTCAAGTCACAAAGAATGATGGGGTTTTTTAAACATCATCCTAGTGGGTTACCTGCAATTTTAAAAAGAAAAAAGAAATTTTAAATTCAATGAATCAATGTCAGCATGCAGCAATCATGCTACTACCTATGAAATCGTTAAACAATGTTTTGTATTCCATGCACTGTTAAAATGGTTGTTAAGGGAAACAAAAAACTTTGTGGATTCTTTTTGAATAGCAACAAGACAAAAACTAGCAGTTCATTTCTCTCTCTTCAATAAAATAATAGAAATTTCATTTAAGTTGCTGCTGATCAAAAGAATGACAGGTTAAGAAGATAAACTTGGGAACCCCGGGATTATCTCTGCTCCAACTACAATTTGCCATTTCATCTAGGCAACCCTCAGGCAAGAATAACAAGGACTAAGACAATATCAAACATCACAAGTAATGGCCATTTTGTTAATCGGAGATCAGACTACTTCCAAGTTTACCTGGTATCAATCAATTCAGCATAGCTTTAAATCATTGGATCCATAATGAAAGAAGGACCTACTAAAGACTTTTGTTTTCATCTGCTTTCGACTAAAAAAAAAGGAGAAAAGTAAGATATTATACCTATACATATATTGTTTGTAACAGTGTGTTCAAAAAAAAAAAGAATAGAAGGGATCATATTAGTGATTTGATTATAACCATGTATAAAATTTGTGTGTATGAGACATATATAAAAAAAGATCTCATAACATGATTGAGATTTTATTTATTACTGTTGTCGATAATAATTTGTTGGTTTTTTAAAACAAATATATCAAATTGTAAATGGGGTTGAGTTTGTTTAGGTGCATTGATAATGCAGTTGTGGGGTGGAGAGGGTGTTAAAAGATCATAAACCTTTTTTTTTGTATTTATGAGATTAAAGTTTTGTTTGATCAATAATTTCCAAAGTTTATCAAATTAATGTAGATTATTCTTTTAAGACTTAAAAGCGTTAAAGAATATAATTAAAACAATATGTTAATAGCCATGTCTTAGATTACAGACTGACTATTTTATTATATTCTTAACATAACAATATGTGAATCCCTCATATTAACAAGAGACATAAATAACTCTTAATTTTTGGAAAATATATATATGTACGTGCACTTAGCTTGAAGATATTTTCATAACAGAGTGTCAGTGATTTGTTATGAATAAAATGGGCCATTGGTAAAGTTAAATACTTATGTAGAGAATATTAAGATATATATATATATCGATATGATTAATCATATGGAAGCATATATATATATGAAAATTGATTGGTTTGTAAATTATTAATATAATTGACAATAATGGTTTATGCCTAAATTTTATTAAATTCACAGTATTTAAGAAACTGCAATGTGATATTTTAATTTAAAAAGGAAAGTTTTTTTTTAAAGCATGTTTTTTTTTCTTAATTCAAATAAATTGTTTATTTTGATTTTTTTAAAAATCGGACTTAATATTTTCTTTGAACATAAGATTACCCTTGCTACTTCAACATACTTGGTCACTTAAATGTTAGTCACCTGTCTTTATCTAGAATACCCTGAGATATAAAATGTTAGTATTATAGTTTTATATAATAATAATTTATCTGTAGCACATTAAAATACACTTTGGCTCCAGAATAAATTCAAACATGTAATGTTTATGCTCTTGAATTTAATTAATAATTAAGTATGTAGTTTGTATAAACAATGATCTATAAAACTGACACTGTGATTCAAATAACATAATTAAAAGATGTTTTCTCTCCTATATGAATGTATATGATGCTTTATCATTGGGATTATATGATCAGAGATCATAGATATTTAGCTACATCTATTGTTGTATAAGTTGATGTGTGTATTGAGCTATGCCTATGTCTTGTCTCCTATGCCAACACCCATTTATTGTTGTAGAGTTTGACCAATTGAACTTCCAGGACATATTTCTTTAAGAAACATATTAAATAATTTGGCTTCATGTCCAAGCCATCATGCACATCCTTACCATTATATAATTTTACTGTTATATAATTTGCCACCCAAATCTGTGAGACACTCAAGGAGTCATCTTTTCAGAAATACTGTTGTATAATTTGGTGAAGCAATTTATGGGTCATGTTAAATAAGATGACCTTGTACACCCTAGTTACCATTATAAAACTGAAGTTAGATTTGATCACATTCAGCATGAGTTTTCTGAATTTTGAAATGAATGGAAGGCTGAATTTATAGATTATACAGCTAAAACTGAAACCAGATTAAAGAAAATAGGATGTTCTCCCCAAGTTCTACATTTAAATATAGTCAAGTAATGAGAACTATATGCTAATAAAAGTAGTGATGATGAAATATAAATAGGGAGTGGGAAAAATAATTTTGAGATTGATAATAGTGAAGAAGTTGCTTTCGATATAGAAAATTTGAATTTGAGAATGATAATTTGGAAATTGGAGGTTCTTTAGTTACTGAAGGTTTAATAAAGGAAAAGCTTAGCAGGGATGATAATTTTGAAGTTGAGAGTTCTTTAAATAAGAAGAAAAACGTAATAGATTTTATTTTGATGAGAGTGTCTTGTTGTGTTCAAGGTATGATAGTAAATATGGCCATAATCAAGAATATTTGGCTCATGGTCAAGCAGGCGATAGGGATTTCATTTGGTATAAAAAATTGGTGTTTTTAGATGAATTAGGGAATAAATATGCTGGTAGGAACTTGTGCCATTTACCTGATCTTAGTGATTTGTTTTATAAATATCCGGTAAGAATGAAATTTGAAGTGGTGGTCTTTATGTTGATAGCCTCTAAACTTTTCAAAAATCAATTACTTATATTCAAGATCATGGTTAATAAAAAGGGATCTTACATTTCTGAAGGGCCAATGCCTATTGCATCATTATGAATTAAAATTATATAGTTTGCTTAATTTATTATTCAATATAAGCTGGTTAAAGTAAAATTTGCCTGTACTTAAGCTTAATTAAAAGAGAGCAGCTATATTTGTTAATATGTGCAATGCTATTATAATCTAATTTATTGATTTCTTGTTTTGCGAAATATGTTTGTAAATATATATAAAAATAATTTTATTATTTAAAAATAACTTACTTGTTATAGTGAGATGTTGTGATCTTATAAAATAATATCCTTTGTTATAGATCAGTGATCTTCAACCCTTGGTCCGCAGACCGGTGCTGGGCCGCAGGAAAGTTTGTAATAAAATAATAAGAGTTTAAACTTTTAATTAATATAAACAATTTTTATTTATTTTTTCATCTCATTTTTACCCAATTAAAAAAAAAAGGAAACAGAACGAAAACAAAATCTAATGAATCATACATAAATTAATTTGTTTTTTTAGTTATCACAGATGTTTAGGGGGGGGGGGGATAGAATTAAATTTTTTATTACTTTTCTAAAAAATTAAAAATTACAAAAAAAAGTTTTTTATTATACAAACTCCATATATATATATAATTTCATCTTCTATATTTAACGTTGTTTTGATCAGTAATAACAATTATGCTCATCTAAAGCTAAGCAGTTTACATCTTTAAGAAAATTTATCTATAGACTTCTGCCAGTCTGCAAAATCTTATTCTTATTTTTTCCGGGCCGCAAAACCTTATCCTTATTTTTACCGGTCCGCAGGTGTGAATAGGGTTGAAGACCACTGTTATAGATTACCTGTTATTATTCAGTTCATTGACTGTAATTTTTTTTAAATTTTTATAAGGAGAGGAATGTAGTAGTTAGCCCTCGTGAATTAATATATATATGTAATCTTTAAAAGAATTTTTTTTTTCATTTTATCATATATAGTTGTGGTTAAAATTATCATTTTATAAATAGAGATTTGATATGTCTATTTGTTTCAAGCTTAAGTTGTTTTTCATTTTAAACTTTTTTTTTTAAAGTTGTTGAGATTAAAATCTTTTATTCATATTTAAATAAAAGATTATTTTGAATGTTAAAAAAAGATGGTGATTGAAATAATATAGACAATTATTTTAGTTTTAATATTTGTGTAAGAATATTTGTGTGCTGATATGTATATAAAAGAACAAGGAAGATATAAGATTTAAATTTAATAAAATTATATAAAAATTAATTATTTAAGTTATATTATTATTTTTTGAAACACACAGGCTTATTATATACCTGTGTCTATATATGTAATTTACAGGGTATATGAGCACAGACTTTCACATGACATACCACTCCACACTATCTCATAATACTGATACACTTGAACTTATATGTGTTCAAGTGTATCAGTATTATGAGATAGTGTGGAAAGTGGTGTGTCATGTGAAAGTCTGTGCTCATATACCCTGTATATTATTTTTTGTTAATATTAAAGTTAATTTTAGAAATAGTTGAATGTAAAGCATTCGAAAACAAATCTTCAATGTGTGAGGGGGGTATGAAAAGTGAACAATGGAAATTTTTAGCATTCCTTGGTTTTTAGGAGATAACCATAGTAATTTTAGATGTTATTAATTTTGCAATAAGGGAAGGTTGTTTCTCCTTAACAAAAAAAACCTTGGTACTTGATAAGAAACTTTTGATCCAACTAGATCATCTTCTTTTAATAGTTTTAAAAATTGGCAATAATAGTAAAGTTATTAACCATGATAGTCAGCTAAATAAAGATAGTCTGACATGGTTTGTGAAGCCTCCATTCCAGTTGCCTACATTACTATCAAGTCTTTGTGACATAATGTCAAAATAAACTAGTCTAAAATAAAATCCTATCTAACAGAAAGGAAATTCTTTTTTCTAAACCTAAGCATCAAAGAAGTTACATTTTAAAGATATCCAGAGAGAGAATGTTATTGCATGGACCAATTAATAGTATATCAACATTTTCAATAATTCTTAAATTTTTACATCCACCTGTAATTGTCTAAACAAGTTTCAGAAACAATAGAATTTTTGTCTAGAACTTTTAAAATTTAACAAGATGAACTTTCTTTAATAATCTTAGCTTCTTATTTTGCCAACAAGTATCACCTGGTAAACCCACTGAAAATCAAATTGAAAATGAACATTGAATTCAGGACTTCAGATTTTAAAAAAAGAAATAAAGAGATTATTTCCATAATTTTATCATGAATTGTTGCTATGCATTTTTTTTTCTTTTAGATCTCCAAAAAAACATTCTTTTAAAATAGCAAAGGTAATATTTAAAAATATATATTTTTGTTGCATATATAATACATGTTTGCAAACATCCCATAAAATATTTTTGGTGTGAATGTTTATACTTATTAAGAGTTATATAATGATTATTAAAATTTATTATCATTATAAATTTTAAATCTTATAAATATGTCATTCCAGGGTGAAATGAATCATGTTGATGTTTAGTGAATTATTAAGGATACAGGTACTAGAAGTAAGGTGTTGATAAACTTAGTTCATTAGACAAATAGTTTGAATAGTGGATTTTGTATTCTTGGCATTGTCATACACAGTAATATATTGTAACGTTTATTTATATACGTTACAAATATATTGGCATTGGGTATAAAAAAAAAACTAAAAGATAAAAGTGGATTTAAAATTTTGTTGAGTAATTTTTTTTTAAAAAAAAAAAAACGTACAATGAGGGTTGAATTCTTCTTCTTATTTTTTTTTATGTGAGTAGTAATAACAGTAATTGGAGAGAACAACAGAATTCCAAAAGCAAGTAAAAAAAGATAAGCTGAAAGTAGAAATACTCAAATTAATTAAAGATGGCCGAAAACTTGAAGAAAATAAAGACTTTATTACATAAAATTTATAAAGACTGGATAAGATTAAAAAGGCATGGTACTAGCATGCGCAGAAGTCCTGAAAACTGGATATAAAAAGGAGGGATCCGGTTGAAGGAACGTCTTGTTCGTTTTGTTTCTCTAGTTGGTCTTGGATAACATTAATATATCCAAGATCGCTCTTCGCTGAAGGAATTCGGCATGTCGCAGTGAACCGGAGCTTCTGAAGACATCGGACCTAATGATGTACACCAGGAAAAGCCTTCGTGACCGACTGGGGAAATGGACCACAAGATCAAGCAATAACCAAAAGGCCGAGCTCATTATAACCAAAAAACTATGCATAGTTATCTACTACTGAATTCATGAAACTTACCGGTAAGAATAATTATCCTGATTGTGACAAAGTTAACTATTTAAAACTACTCGTAAAAATATACGTATAAAAGAATCCCGATAGTGACTTTAATTTTTCTATATGAGAGATTCTTATTTAACTAAGAACTTTTTGTTTATTTTAACTGATATTTATATTTTCTGGATATTTCCCACCTGAATTAAATGTGTCTCTCCAAGGTATTAATTAGCTACTTAACATGAAGTATTTTAGTTTGTCAAAATTAAAAATATTTCTAATATCAATTCTCATTTGTGCGTTATTAATAATAGTTATTATTTTTTATTATTAAATTTATTTTTAGTGTAATAAGATTTAAACGTAAGTTACCTTTGTCAATATGTTTCCATACGCCCAGGACTAATAATCGTAAAAATCATTAATTCTCATTACGGTAGAATTACCGCCCCTTAAAAAAAAATATATAATAAAAATGTTTTTATTTTTTTTTGTTCTACAACTTGCGAGAGGTGCTGGCGACATATTTCAGCAGATTCTTAGGAATTCTGGCGCCCATAGTAAATAAAATTAAAAGTTGATTTTGTCAATAACACAATTCGTAACAATTAATAGGCTGAAGTTGATCAGGAAAAATAGCTGTGTTTTTAGAATAGAAATACAACTTTCTTCTTTTTTGACATAGCTTGATCAACTCACGCGCAGTTTATATTAGCATGTAAAGGCCTAGTAAAATGAAAAACGTTATAATGGCGACCCAACTCGGGCTTCGATTTAACAACTACAACCTGAGATGAGTTGTAATGATAAAGAACATTACAATGATGACTCAAAGAAACTCACAGCCGGAAAATAAATTATGATTTTTTTGAAAAAAGAAAAAAATTATAAAAAAAAAAAAACTAACTAATTAAACCCTGATTATTAAAATATGAAAGAAGATATTTTTTTAATATGACTTCCAGAAAGAAAAAATATATATGTATATTTTTTTATATATGTCTAAAAACACGATCGTGGCTGATGTAGACGTAAGTCACAAGTATTTGACCGGGTAGGCGGTTACTGAAGAGGGGAATAACATAGCCCCGAGTCCTTATCCGCAGTATATGAACATAAGACCATCTTTAAATGCTCGTCAGACTATTTCTAGCAGAGATCCCAATAAAGGGGAAGGCGGATCAAGTTGGACCAAGTTGCCACGAGCCTGTAAGACTCAGAACGATGAGCAACGCTCGTTTGTGCTTATAACTTGGGCTTCTTATCGTTAATATTACACTAAAGTGGATAGGACACAGATGAATGTTGAAATATTTTCCATTCCCACCATGTTAGACCTAAAAGTGGGCATTAAAGCCGAACGTCGCTTGTGAATGAGTCTACACAATATATCAGCACGCTACTACAGGAAAAAAAAAATACGAATATGGATTTAAAAACTTAAGAATAAAATTAGTGTAAACCCCTATTTTATTCTCATCTCCTGGCACTGGTGGTATTGTAACGTTTATTTATATACGTTACAAATATATTGGCATTGGGTATAAAAAAAAAACTAAAAGATAAAAGTGGATTTAAAATTTTGTTGAGTAATTTTTAAAAAAAAAAAAAAAAAAACGTACAATGAGGGTTGAATTATTCTTATTTTTTTTTATGTGAGTAGTAATAACAGTAATTGGAGAGAACAAAAGAATTCCAAAAGCAAGTAAAAAAAGATAAGCTGAAAGTAGAAATACTCAAATTAATTAAAGATGGCCGAAAACTTGAAGAAAATAAAGACTTTATTACATAAAATTTATAAAGACTGGATAAGATTAAAAAGGCATGGTACTAGCATGCGCAGAAGTCCTGAAAACTGGATATAAAAAGGAGGGATCCGGTTGAAGGAACGTCTTGTTCGTTTTGTTTCTCTAGTTGGTCTTGGATAACATTAATATATCCAAGATCGCTCTTCGCTGAAGGAATTCGGCATGTCGCAGTGAACCGGAGCTTCTGAAGACATCGGACCTAATGATGTACACCAGGAAAAGCCTTCGTGACCGACTAGGGAAATGGACCACAAGATCAAGCAATAACCAAAAGGCCGAGCTCATTATAACCAAAAAACTATGCATAGTTATCTACTACTGAATTCATGAAACTTACCAGTAAGAATAATTATCCTGATTGTGACAAAGTTAACTATTTAAAACTACTCGTAAAAATATATGTATAAAAGAATCCCGATAGTGACTTTAATTTTTTTATATGAGAGACTCTTATTTAACCAAGAACTTTTTGTTTATTTTAACTGATATTTATATTTTCTGGATATTTCCCACCTGAATTAAATGTGTCTCTCCAAGGTATTAATTAGCTACTTAACATGAAGTATTTTAGTTTGTCAAAATTAAAAATATTTCTAATATCAATTGTCATTTGTGCGTTATTAATAATAGTTATTATTTTTTATTATTAAATTTATTTTTAGTGTAATAAGATTTAAACGTAAGTTACCTTTGTCAATATGTTTCCATATGCCCAGGACTAATAATCGTAAAAATCATTAATTCTCATTACGGTAGAATTACTGCCCCTTAAAAAAAAAAAATAATAAAAATCTTTTTATTTTTTTTTGTTCTACAACTTGCGAGAGGTGCTGGCGACATATTTCAGTGGATTCTTAGGAATTCTGGCACCCATAGTAAATAAAATTAAAAGTTGATTTTGTCAATAACACAATTCGTAACAATTAATAGGCTGAAGTTGATCAGGAAAAATAGCTGTGTTTTTAGAATAGAAATACAACTTTCTTCTTTTTTGACTTAGCTTGATCAACTCACGCGCAGTTTATATTAGCGTGTAAAGGCCTAGTAAAACGAAAAACATTATAATATATATAATTTTATTTATATAAGAGATGGTGAATTCATCTTAGTACAAACTTGTTTTATCTGAGAAATGCAAATTACTTTCATTGTATAGTTTTTTTTTTTGTTTTTTTTTTACATAAGAGATGATAAAATTCCTCTTATTATATGTTAAATGAGAATATACATGAATATATGTAGCAATATATTTATTTTGCTTTCCACTTTATTAAATACACCATTACTTGTGTTGCTAAATTAGTTGGTTAAGAAGCTTTGTATATTATATTTTATATCAGTAGATTAAGTTCGATGTATTATTAAAAAGGAACTTTTACTTGCAAAATATGTATAGAAACTATATTCTAAATTAGTTATTTATTTTATTGCCAAATATTTATAATATCCTTTTAATAACCCTGCTTAGAATTTTTTTCCCAGCTTGTAGAAAACTTTCTGAATATCACTTTGGATCTTTTTTTATTTTTCTTTAATACTTTGAAAAACTGTAATAATTTCATAAATACATTTATTATTAATGATAATATGAATTCATTTAAATGTCATTAAAATGTATGGATTTTTAAAATTAAATTTGGTTTTGGTATATTTTCTTTATAAAATCGACATTTATTATTAATTTATGGTAACACATATTAGATTTGTTATGGCATTTTGATATTTACCCTGAAATATTAAATACACATACACCAATTATTTTTTTTGCCTAAACTATATTAAATTAGTATTAGATGTTATAATATAAAAGGGAATGGATGATGTTTATATTAAAAGAAACTTCAGGATTATTTGTTTATTTATTCTAAATATATTTCAGGATCAATAAAATGCCCTATTGATTCCGATGTATATTTCTTTGAAATAGGCACATATGTAATAGAAGAGTCTTAGATGTAAATATGTTTACCTTGTATAAGTTTAGTTAGCCAGAAGTGAAGATTTATTATTATTGATCTATTATTTCTAGTTATAGTTTTTAGCTTGATCAGTTCCTTAGAAATATTAATTAAGAAATGCCAACTTCACTTCCCATTATCTTTATACATACAGTACAGTTTTCCTACCCAAATACATGAAATATTTAAAGAACCAGCTTCCAGCATTAGTTACCATTATATATATATATATATATATGCATTACATTTAAATTTTAATACTTGACTTTTTTTGAAAATATCTAATACTGAATTAAATGCACAAATGTTCAAATGCCCAAATAACGAATTATTAATTTATTAATATGTTTGATTTAAATATTAAAATAAGATAAGCTTTAAAAAAATTATAGAATCGAAGCAAAGATTCTAATCTTTAAATAAAATATAATAAAAAAAACCATTTGATTTTAAAAAATAATGAGTTTTAATCTTCAAAATAAAAATTACAAACAGATCCTTAGGGTAAAATGACCATTAGAAATATGAATAGAAACAAAAGACTTGCTTTTTCCATCCAAAGATATAGACACGGACCTCAGTGGAAAAATCCAGGTAGCCAGAAACCCAAAATCTACTTAGCCACGAACCCAAAATCTACTTGGCCACAAACTCAATGAACCAATGAAATAGAGATATGAAATATGTTTGATGAATCCTGCATTCCAGAGATAAGGTGCCTGAGGACTATAAAAAGAAGAATTAAAAAGAAATAATGAATTGGAGAATTAGAAAATTAAAGTTTTAAATTCATTCGTCTTTGCTGAAAGTAAAAATAAAAACTTAAAAAGCTATTATCGCCATCACCAAGAATGTAATCTGCTTCTTCCTTCAGTTCGGCTGGCCGAAGGCAGCTTTCATCTCCACGAATTCCAGGATCAAACCACTGGTACCGTCTTCAGAAAACGTAAATGCATCTTCATAAATCGTCATCGTTCACAAGAAATGGATCTTGTGTAACTTCAGATCTTCATCACAGAGGAATGAGCCCAGAGAAAGAAAGGAAAGTATACATTATTGAAAAAAAAAGCCATTATAAACTCTTAATTTAAAATCTCAGAACTTTATTTTCCTTTAAAGATGAATTATAAACTTTCTCTCTTGATCAAATCTGAACTCTATTTTTATAAACTTTAAAAATTTTAAGTCTTATCTAAAATTCAAATGTAATCTTTTTAAAATATGTATTATATGTCTTCATTTATGCTAAGTGTAAGATCTGTTTGTAATAGGGTAGGGGTTTGCTATTGCAAACTTAAATTTAAAGATAACACATATCGTTATTTGTGCATTATTAAATTTAAAAGAAGGGAAAAATAGGTTAAATGATATTTGTAATAAAAATAAGTTAAATATAATGTGTCATCTTAAAATGATTTTAAAACCTTAAACTAAAGATTTTTTTAAAAATTAAATTAATAAATTGACTAAAATGTAAGTTGAGTGTGGGTGGCCATTTAGCCTTGTTTAAGTATATGCTAGTTTTAAAGGGGTTTTGATTTCAGATTATTTGTTTCGTAGTTGTGTCAATGCTGGTGGAGAGATATATGGATGTTTTCATTGATGTAATGTGAAGTGTGTTTGCACATAAGGGCGACAAGTCCAACTGAATGCATGACCCCAAAAAGGTAGTCATAACATTGCAATGGATGCAGACGTATTTCCTGCACCATTGACCCCTCCCCGCTATATGGATTGGGACGATAAGCCAGCAAGATAGACTGCTCTCCCATCCATATGAAGCATTATTCTTTTTATTATATTACATGCATGTTTCCTTTGCCAGACAGATGTACATTCCTGTACTGGACGAAGGACATGTTTTCTCAAATAATATCACGCTGTTTAGACACACATTCCTGTCAGCATGGTTTGATGCTAGCATGTTCACATTGCATCGGTTGTGGATATATATCTGGAAGCGAGCATTGGTGTGGTTGCGGGCATCTGACCTGGAATCAAATATTTTGAAGATCTTCTAAATGCATCATCTGGGTGGCCTACCTATGCTCAACATGCTAAGATTAAAAATTAAAGTTAAACAAATAAAAGAATAATAATAAAACAAAATAAAACAATTTTTTCTTTTATAATAATTAATTTTTTTATAGTTTGTGTGTTATTATTTATATATACATAAATAAAATTTCTTGTGTTATTAGTACTGACAGTAACCTAATTTTTTTTTCTTAATCTTTATTGAAATATATTTTAATAAATATAGTTTTAAATCTCTGCTACTCCTTGAGCTAGTGACTTGGACTGGCGGTCGTGATCTTAACAACACGTATCTGTCTACTTTATAAATTTACTAGGTTCAAGTAACCTAGTGGCACCCTGTATGGCAGATACAGTAAGACTGGTAATTTCATTTTTTTCCCGACCGTTATAATATATATATTCCTCATTTATATTTTATTTGCATATATTATCCCTATTTATATACAATAATAATTAGAAAATAATGTATTATTTTTAACAAAGATGGTTATATTTGGTTTTGGCTGTGTCATTAGATGGAAAATATGAAAAAGCTGGATTCAAATGAAATATTGCCAAATGGTCAAAATGTAATTTATCTAACCTTCACAGTGATTATATCTAAACCTTCCAATCTTATTCTGTCCTCTCATGTCATAGTTGAATCTGTAAGAAATTATGACTTTTAAAATCTCCATGTGCAGTAAACAAAAATTGGTCAGAAAAGAAACTTCGCAAAAGAAGATGGCATTGTCTACAAGAATGCAATAACAACTAAACAGTTGTTAAAATAGTAATGAAATTTTTATTCTTATAATAGTACCACCACTATTGTGAGAAAAACATTTTTGCTACTGTTATAACAGTTTTTGTGCAAGCATTAAAAAAAAAGGTGATCATGTGAACCAATCAGTTGTCAATGTGTATACCTTTATTAAAATATGTCTACAAAGTAAATATATACAGTTGCAATAGAAATATATACAGTTGCAATAGAAATATTAGGATTCTAGATTAGAACATTTTAAATTTATTTTTTATAATTAATTTTAAGAATTTATTACTATTAATTTTAATTATTTTAAACTGACATATATATATAGGTAGATTAAATATTTAGTTTCACTTACATTTTATTCATATTTATTGATTTATATTGAGCCGATAATTTTGTTCGGCTCATGTTATAATTTCTGTGCATGTAAATTACGTATATACACATATGTATATTAGGTATAAATAAATAAATGCTGTGTGTATAGAAAGTTTTTTTTTTGGAATTAGTTATTAGTCTTATTATAGTAGGTTTTTGGTATTATTTATTAGTTTTTTTTTATTGGGATTTGAAGAAAAAAAAGAAAGGGCAAAATGGTAGATTAATTATTATTTTTTTATATAATTGAGAGATTAAATCGAATGTGATATTAAAAATAAATTTTTGGTTGTTTTTGAAAACAGTTTTTAATTAAATTTTCTAATCTGAAGGGAGTGGGAAAAGAGTTGTAATTAATTCTATTGTTGTGGCTTCTAGTTGGAAGGTGTTAAAAACTAAAGAAATTCAATCACTGGCTGGGAACGTGATCAGATAAAAGGACAATGGAAAAAGGACTATAAATACCAAGACAAACCTATTGTAGCATTCGCTTATTAGTTTTCATAAAAGAAAATAACTATTAAAGAGTGAAAATAAAATGTTAGAAGGCTAAACAACTAAAATCCGTCCCCAGCCGGGACACTAGCCGATTCTTGGATTTCATCGCCGAGAAACCACCAAAGAGAAAGCAAAGTTAGCCGGAGGACAAAATGCATTACTGTGAATCAACTCCCAAAGGATCCCAAGGAATATGTACGGACACTGATCGATCAGGGTAATATAAACTTTGTTTTTTTTTTTTGTAATTGAACTATTGATTGCTGATCCATAAAAATATATCTGATTAGGATTCTATCGAATCAGCCATGAACTATACACCGCGACAATAGAAGTTTTGTCATATATATATTTATAATGCGTATAATAACATTGTTCAATTTGTTTATATATTTTGTTAAATTTTTTGTTTTGAGGGTTTTTCAAATAACTTTTAATGAAATTCAAGACTATAGTGGAGATTAAAAATAAAAATGATTTAAGAAGGCAAACGAAAAGTTTAAGGGTGGAGTAAATATTGAAAGAGAGGGTAGGGGTTTAGTATAATAACTATCTCCTAATAGTAAGTCGCCTATTCCCTGCACCAATCAAGATTCAGATCGGTCTGGGGCGCTTATATATATATAAGTAAGAGCGCATGTTCCTTCGAGAATGAAAAATATATATTACTCTTCACCTTTGTAGGTTGTTTTTTTATTTATATAAAAAAAGAGAGAGAGAGAAAAAGAACGATAATGTTAAGCATGTTGAGGGATTACTAAGGATGTATTTCTATCTGGGGTCTTGAATAAAAGTAAAGTAAAACTCATAATAAAGCTGATTATTATTTGAAACATATGTAAGTGTTCGTATTCATTCCTTTAGCGTTTGTATGTGATAATAAAACATATGACCGTAGCGTATACACGCATATAAAAAAAATGGGATTGCAAGGGGAAGTTAGCTGGATCTGTTATACATATAAAAATTAACAGCTGCGATATAAGATTCTTCTAATTTTGTGGCTCCAGGTTATTTACTGGTGGCGTCCTCGTATGATACGATTTCAGCTGTAATTAAAATCTTTGATTCTTGGCCTACAAACTTTTAGATACGAAAAGTAGTGTCACTATATAATCTTTTGAAATAATTACTTGCTTTGTTTAGTTGCTATTTATTGGATCAGTGTTTATAAACATTTCAGTCGGTATTTTAAAGAAATGTTTAGTATTTATAATAAAATATCAATACTTAATTTAAGTTGTCAGTATTACACTGATTACTATTAAAACTATCACTATTTTAATTAAAATAGTTGTTAGTATTTTAAATAAAAAGTCAAGATTTGTAATAAAATATAAGTACATAATAGCACTAGCTGTTAATAAAAACTGTTGCTGCTAGGATCAATTGCATGCATTGATAAATGTATTAAAATTATAAAATTTATATAAAAAAATATACAAGCTTATTAAATTAGGTCTTGTGACATCTAACTTGATTTTTTTTTTTAATAAAATTTTTTTATTCCAATGGCACCAAATATATAGGAAGAATAAATACAGTGATGAGTCCAATCTCTAACAAAATTCAAAGAAAGAAAAAGCAACAAAAATGGAACATGGTCACAATATTTAATAATAAAGAAACAATGAATACAGTAATTGCATAAGAAATTTGGAATTTCCATTATCAAAGTATTCAGCAGATAGAGATAAAACTTATTATCAATGTAACAACATAACGAGAAAATAACTGCAATGCAATTTTGAATCACAATAAATACAAACGTCTATGTTTAGAGCTGAAGAGGAGCATTCTTATGGAAATTTAAAATGACAAACATTGAAACTTTCAAATCAAATGAAAAAAAAAGATTAAAGAGCTGTTTGAATTAAAAATAAGATCCAAAATGATGTTCGAAATTTTAATTGAAAAGATGTTTAAAGCCTAAAACCAAAATACAACTTCTTAATTAAGAAAACAAACATATGGCCAACTGAAATAAGTCTTGGTAAATTTTAACAGCGGTGCTTTGGATCATAAAAAAATGCCCGATTCTGATTAATTAGTTTTTTGATGTCATATTAAGTAAAATATATTTACAAGTCAGATGATACTGATTATAAAAAAAAATTACTTTATTTTTCAATCTCTTATTGATGACTTAAATAAAATATATGAGCATATTAATTTACTTTATTTAATAACCACTCAAATACAATTCAGAATGAATTTGCTAAAGTATTTGATGATAATAAGTATTTAATCATTTATTTAGCACATATGTGGCACAACATTGTGAGAAAAATTGCATTATTGGTAGACAAGAATGCAAAAAAAGAAATAAAAAATAACATAAAAACATTGCAATTAGTCCTAAGTAAAAAAGCATTACCATTTTTTATTAAGAAATGGCTTCAGAAAAGTCAAATAGAATTTGTTGAATACATGAACCTGCAGTGATTCACATTAAAATTAGTATGATGATGTTCAATTAAAACTTTTAATTTAGCCTCAAAAAAAAAAAAAGAAGAAACAATTCACAAATAACTACCCCTTCTAAGAAGTCTTAAGACAATTCAAAATACAGCAAAACTCTCCATATAGTAGTGCCATCTTGTGCTAACAAGAGCAATCAATTGTTTAATAACAATTATTGAGCTAGTATGAGATAGTGATCATGTGAAGTCTTAAGACAGTGATAAATTCACTAAAAATTGATGAAAAGATTATATAACCAATAGTTGAATATTTAAGACTTTGACTGAAGTTAAATAAACATGAATATATCATTAGTGATTTGCTTGTTTGTCAAAATACACATAATGTTTCTGAAGAAAAAAAATATCAGTTACATGATCAATTTAAATGTAGACCATTCAATATTTTAGATTATTAATTTACTTTAAAAAAACAGGAAACTGAATGCTAAATTGTTGCATTTTCCCAACTTTTTAAAATAAATTTATATGTAAGCCTACAATAAACTTAACTATAACTTTAAAATATGTCAAATTTCCCCTATCAGCTAAACAAATGCTTTAGGTGAGAAATGTTTATAAGAAAGATCAAATTTAGCACTACATGCTATGAGAGCAAAGCTTGGACAAGTAGATAATAGAATATAATATTGCATCAAATCAAAAACATATATATAAGATATGCAAATTTATAATATAAAGGAAACAAAAATTTATATATAGATAGATATAAAATTAATATATAAATAGATAATAATTTCAACAAACATATATTTTACCTTGTATTTGTCTGAAGGTTTGTAATGATGGTATATTATAAGATGTGATAGGTTGAATTATTTTCATTATTTATGAGTGAATGTTGAATGTATAGAAAATTTTAATCTTTATTTAAACTTTCCAAATACAAACAACTTGTTAGTAGTAACACACAGATAGACAATACAGGTTAGTAATTACACAATGTTTCGAGTAGTATTATTCTCCATTCTTCTTCAGGTGTTGCTGGCCTATATGCACAGTGACAATATTCACTTAGAAGTTGAACTTGCACCTTTAGATTCTTGAATATTGAATTTAAGGCAAACACTCTACCAATGGAACTATTCTGTCAAAGGCAACATATAATAGAAATTTGATATATTTATATATGAGGGTTGGTTCAAATCCTCCTGAGTCCTTCAATTTTTTTTTAATGAGGCTAATTAGTTTTTTTATTTTATTTTATTTTTTCCTAAGAGCAAGATTAATTAGAGGCTTCCATACATTGTGTATTGCCACACTGGATTGACTTATAGGATTATTTACCATTGTCATATGAGCAGCTTCTTAAATTTTCTTCTATGTATTTTTTCCTCTTTATCCAATATCTTTGTATTTTCCCAATTAAGCATGTGATAATTAGTACATACATGATCTGCTATGGTAGACACATCTGTTTTTTCTTTTTTAACCATTAGTTTGTGTTCTTTCAATTGCTGTTCAACAGGGCGACAGGTCTCACCAATGTATTTCCTTCCACATTTACATGGTATTTCATAGATGCAGTTTTTGTTCTTTAGCATTTCCAGTTTAGGTTTAGTAGAAGTAAGTATTCCTCAAAGGATAGTATGGCTTTATTGACTGCAGATTTTCTTTAATTTGTCCGCCATTCCTGGTATGTATGGATACACTACCACACCAATAATTGGTTTCTCTTTCGGTGTCTCTTTGTGTTGTCTATTGAAGGTTTTCCTGATGACTGCTGATGGATAACCATTTTTCATAAGCATTTGTTCTATGTGAATTCTTTCTTTTTTCAAATCACTGTTTCTGAACAAACCTCCTTTGCTTTGTTCCATAATGATAATACAATTCCTTGTTTAGTGCTTCTTGTATGATTGGATGTATATGCTAAGTACTTGCCAGTGTGTGTTGGTATCCTATACACTGTTGTTTTTATTTTGCCCTGAGGGAGTCTTGTCACAAGAACATCCAAGAATGCCAATTTTTGTTCTTCTGATTCCATTGTGAATTTAATTGTAGGAGATATGTTGTTAATGTGCATCCAGAATGACTGTAATTGTACCTTACCATGTAGCCATACCACAAATGTATCATTTCCATGTAAATGTTGCTGAGCTAGGGTAACAGTGATGATCCCATCCCATTCCTTGATTTTGTTGGAAGAATTCTGAGTTATATTGAAAGTATGTTGTTACACAGAATGTTAATAATTCCATTATACTATCAATAGGTAGAGGCTATTCTAGTTTGTAAACTATTATTATCATATAACCTTTTCCTTACAATAGACAATGCCTCATCACATGGTACATTTGTAAACAGACTTTCCACATCAAAGCTTAACAATATGTCAGTTCTTTCCATTTTCATGTTTTTGACTAATTCTACAAAGTGCTTAGAATCCCTGACAAAAGACGGTGTCCTGTATGCCAATGGACTAAGAACTTTGAGAAGAAATCTTGACAAATTTTGACTTGGTGAATTTCTAGAACTAACAATAGATCTTAATGGAACATTGTCTTTATGGATTTTAGGCAGTCCATACAGGTGAGGAATCTTGCTGAAATACAAAGTTAATTTTCTTTTTTCTGAAAAAACAATGTATTGGATAAAGAGGGGGAAATGCATAGAAGCAAATTCAAGGAAGCCATATGACAATAGTAAATAATTCTATAAGTCAACTCAGTGTGTCAATACACAATGTATGGAAGCCTCTAATTAATCTTGCTCTTAGGAAATAATAATAATAATAAACTAATTAGCCTGAGGAAAAAAAATTGAAGAACTCGGGAGGTTTTGAACCAACACCCATGTATAAATATATCAAATTTCTACTATATGTTGCCTTTGACAGAATAGCTCAGTTGGTAGAGCATTTGCCTTAAATTTGATATTTAACAATCTAAAGGTGCAAGTTCAACTTCTAAGCGAATATTGTCACTGTGCATATAGGCCAGCAACACCTGAAGAAGAGTGAATAATACTTTTTGAAACGTTGAGTAATTACTAACCTGTATTGTCTATCTCTTATTACTAACAAGTTGTTTGTATTTGGAAAGTTTAAAATTTTCTATACATTCAACATTCACTCATAAATGATGGAAATAGTCCAACAGATCACATCTTATATATTTTATCTCAATCACTTTTATGATTATAATTAGAGAATTTTTTTATTCTCTTCCAGGAGGTGACATGCATCCTAATTGCCCCTCCCCTCCACATATAGTTGATTAATTGAATATTTTTCCTATATATTATTTTTTATTTTTAACCTTAGTTTTATTTTGCTAACTAGTAAAAAATATCAATAAAAAAAATATTACTGTAATTTTATTATTTATGTTGACCAAAAATTTTAATTTTATTGATCAATAAATAAAATTATACTAATCAAATAAATATTATATTGTCAAAATTGATTTGATTTTGACAATTATTTAGATTGACCAAAATATTAACATATACTGAGCATTTATTTTGCAAAATACTTATCCCTTAATTAATAAAAAATAGTCACCAAATAAATAGTTATCTTTGTGGGAACATAAGTTCACTATTTCATTGAAGAAGGAGGGATGGGATATAAAATATTAATATTTGCTTCTATCAATAGTGTGTTGTATTGTTTTATTTAATTATACCTAATAGTAATAATATATTAATGTATATAGTCTTTGGTATAATGTAGCAATTGTGTAATTTTTTTTTAGTCCAGATATGTCTAATATAAATACTGGAGGTAATCAGAACATTTAATAATAAGATTGAAGTTTATTTCCAAAGTTAATATTATAACTCCTGCGATGAAGATTAATATATTCCAACAGGGTTTTATTAAACATATATATATATTTATATTCCTTAATTTAGGAATGATTATTTGGTATTAAGTTAAATACTCCAACTTAATATTTTTCCAAACTATCTATTCTTTATTCTTCATTTCATTCTGCACCTGGGGTGCATATTTTAGTAGGTATTTATGATAATTCAGTACCAATTTGTGTACTTAGTGAATAGTAATTGCATGTTTGATGAACTAGCTTCATTGAAAATAATGGACATATAATGAGATTGCATGTGCAGCAGAATAAGTTAATTATGTGAAAATTATAGTCCAATAACCAAACTTATTAATTAATCTCTGGTGACACCATCATCAACTATAAATTCAAACCACCATCATATTATTTTGTAAGCTCACCTTTATAAAGATGGTTTAATAATCTAACTTTTAAGTCGTATGTTTATGAAAATAATATACTTTTGATTGGGCATATTAAAATATAGTCAAGCACAAATCAAAACTATGACTCCTGAAGTTAGTATGATCATCATCTTTTGTCTAAACTGTGTCAAAATGTCTACTTCAGTGCATTAACTTGCTAAATTACTTGAGAGTGAATTACTATTATAAATATAAATACAACACACTTTTTTTTGTATTATTATATTTAACTGTCCAAAGTGAGGCATGATTCTGATAATGTTATTTACTTGGATTCATTCATGTGCAATTAGTAATAACTATTTTATCAATATTTTGTCTGAATTGCACTTATTATCAAGTGAGTAAGGAAATTATTTTAAAAACCATTATAGTAATACCATTATCAATAACTCATAGAACAAAATTAAGAGGTCATTCAAAAATAATAATAATAATAATAATAGAAAATTTTAAAAATAGAAGGGAGTGATAGTAGATAAAAAAAATTTATTAAATCATCAGGTATTCTGACTAATGGGCTTTATTTTTTTCACCCAATATTTTTTGATGGTAAATGTCATATCTGGATAGGATTCTGATGTTTGAAAAAAAATCTATATTGCGACAAGCATGCATAACATGGAGAGGAAATGTTGTTGATAATGAATGCTAAATTTACTGCATTAGTAAATTCATCTCTCATAGTACTGACATTATGATTATTCATACCAACATAAAAGTCTCCACATGAGTTTTCCTGATGATTGTGAGCTTCGAGAAAGAGTAAGTTCTTGGATTATGGTATATTTTATTTCTCATTATGAAAATACTATCAGCAATTTTTTTAATATAAGAAACATTCTCTAATTATTATTTTTCTTCCCTTTTTTAATTATTGTTTTGGAACTAAGTTAAGGCTTTATTTGTTATTTTTTTATTGTAACCAGTAGCTATTAATGACATATTTCTTTTTTTTTTAAATCTTCCAGATTAAAGCCTCTAATAAAGAGAATTTTTGCACTAAGTGATGATGAGGTGAAAATCTTAAATATCCATCTTTGCATTATTTTTTCTAAAAGATTTCATAGCAAAATAGTCTGTTTTTATTTTTGAGTATATCAAAAAAGAAAGGTTCTCCATCAATCTCTGTTTCTGTTGTAAATTAAATATGAGAATGGAAATTGTTTATGCATAAGAAAAAGTCACATAACATATTTTATGAGAATACACAACAACAAACATGTCATCTATCTATTTGAGTCAGAAATTTAGTTTAATAGACATTGATTTTAAAGCACAAATTTCTGTGTTTTCCAAACAAACCAGCACCTCTGAGATAGGAGCTCTCAAATTGGAATGACAAAAATGTGTTTATAATGTGGTCCATTGTGCAAAAAATAAATATTCAAAAAGTAACTTTAGTTAATTTGGTAAGATTGCAATGATGTGATTATATTTAAAATTTCATTATTAGGAATATTTGTAAACAGAGAAACAATATCAAAGTTTATTGATATTTTACATAACTTTGATGTTACTTCTTTGTTTATAAATATTTAAATCAATACTAATTATATTATCATCCTATTTATTAATTGTTAAGGATTCATATACATAAATTTCTGTAAGAGGATGATCAGTGTATAAATTAATCATTAGAGAAGATTCGTTTACAAGATATTTGAGTACATAAACCTTAATACAGTTTAAACTAAGTTCAGGAAACTGGTGTATATATATAAATTGACCATAAACAGACATGTAAATGTATTTTTTAATCATCTTTTAGATGAATATAATTAAATATAGTAAATCTCTTACAAATTACAATATTTCCAATCTCCATAATTTTTTCATTATGTAAATAGTATCCAATATGAATGAAGTAAGTTTGGAATTCCTATAGATATAAATAGTCATCTAATGTGTGATTCAAATCAAGTTTAAATCCGAATTGGCGTTTGCTCAGAATTTAATTGGTTCTAATCTAAATATATAATCAAGTATAGGATATGAAAATTGATTATATGTAAGCTATATATGATGATGATGATGTAAATTGAAAAATAAAAAAGTATAAGCAATATATATATATTATAACAGATGCACAAATAATACCTGTTACATGAAACATTTAAAAGTATATTAAGAATATTCAAAGAAAAAAGGGAAAAATAATGTATATATATATATATATTTTAATAAATGAAAAAGACTTAGTTTAATAAAAATATAAAGAGATTTTAGAATAAATCAAAAGTCTGTATCTTAATCTCAAGTTAATAATCAAAAGATAAGAGGGAGAAATGTAATTAAAATATAACATAGTTAGACATTTTAATTCCATGTATTTTCTGAAAGGATAGCTTATCTTTCTTTTTAACTAAAAATACAATTTCCAAAATGTTATGAGGTATAATCATGGAAATAAAAGAAAACTAATTGTGTAAAGGTAGCTTAAGGATTATAAAGTTACTTGGTGAAAAGATTTAAATTAAAAATTAATTGTAATGTAAATAATTGTACAAAACTATTTAATTAGAGAAAATTATGATCTAATCAAAGATCAAAATAATTTTGTAAATTATCTAATCAGGAAGAGATTATATTTTACTAGGAAACAATAATATTTCCAACTGATTAGATAATAAATACTGTGATCAATGTTGTAATTAAATAAATAGATATGAAAAGAGATTAACTAATTAAAAGAAATTGAAAATTAATTAATGACATGGATGATCTCATACAATAGTTTGTCAAGGGTATAAAGGGTACTAAATTTTCATTGTTAATTTTTCTGTTGGTCTGGTGTTATTCATTAAGCTATTATAGTCAGTCCTGCTGTTATTCCTTCTACTATTAGAATTATTGGCTATTATTTTGATTCTGAACTGGTTAATTTAATTCAACTGCAGTGAACTATACTAATTTTTCTGATTCCTTTATCAAGAATGATCCGTTTCTACTTCAGCAATTTATCGCTATTTGTATGAATGCCTTATCATCACCATGCAGTAATAAATCACAATGGAGTGTTCTTTCAGTATCACCACCCAATTTCTGTCTATTTTACGGTCTAAAATTTTTGACCTGCCATTGCTGAGATATTTACATATCATTATAGGAGATTACTACTGAACAAAGCCATGCAGATATATCTGCTCCAGAAAGAATAATCATCAGCTGTTAAATGAAACCAGAAAGCCTCTCCAAGAATGCCAGTCATGAGCTCTAGAAACTTTTCAAAAGACAGGGGTGATCACTCTAGAAAAAGTTATAGCAAAACCTAAATAAATATGGGTACAAAGTCTAGATGTAAAATGATCTTCATTCTTCTATAAACTGTCATAAAATTAAAAATAGTCGAATTCTTACTACCTATTTTAAAATGAACTCATCTATACTAAACGATTCTGTAATTAGTCTAATTTAGTTTTAGTTTTATTGTTATAATGTTTTGTAAATAAATATATTATTTTAAGTTGTTAGTTTGACTTAATTCTCTCTTATTGTAACTCATTAAGTTAAGTTAAAATTGTATTGATTACATTGTGTTTAAATATGCATGGTCTGATAGCTTAGGTTATTTAAGTTTCTTGCTCATTAAGGCTAGCCATAGAATCTAGGACTTGTGGTATTTTATACTTTAATGGGTATCCAGTAAAAATAGCTGAGTGGCATCTGGGAGTTCCCCCAGTATAAATAAAAGTATCCATGAGAGGGATATTTTGCTTCTTGCAGTTATGGGGCTAGTAAAACAGTATTAAAAGGTGGCCACAGTTTGTATATTTATATACAATCTCAGTCTGCCCGTTGGTATGGTTAATACATAAAATATATTGACCATATTAACTCTTCTGTTTGCATAATAGTGATTTTAAATTTAATATAAATTATTATTGTTTAAAGTATAAAAATAAATGTAATCCGTTATAAATATCACTCCAATTGATATGATTGAAGAAATCCATTATATTATATATTGGAATGAAATATAAGATTGGTAATATATAAATAAACAAGTAGGCAAGGAAATAAAAAATAACTGTAGTAAAAGCTATAAATAAACAAAATCAACGAAGGTTAAAACCGTTAAAATAAAGAGGTAACAAAACAATCGAATTATATAACACATTGGAGTGAATAAATAGAGTGATGAAAAAAAGGAATCCAAATAAAACAAATGCTTACATAATCAAAAGTAAAGTAAAAAATACAAACCAAGAACATGGAGATAAAAAAGTAAATAATGAAGATAAAATAGAGATTTCAGAAACACTATAAACAATAAAAGACAGTCATAAATCAGAAGAGAAAGTCACATAACAATGATGATAGGAATATTGAAAAAAATATAGGGAAGAATCCCACAACAGAATAAAAAGACAAATAATCAGATATTGAAAAAAACGGAGGAAAGAATTATTCAGAAAATAAGGAAAGAAATAAAAAAATATTAAGAAAATGTACTCTACAAAGAATAAGCAAATGAATAAGCAAATATTGAAAGAAAATGGAGGATAAATTATATGTAGAAACAAACAATTGGATTCTGAGAAAAAATCAGCAACAGAATGAAAAAATGAAAGAATCCAAAAAATGAAAGAAAAAAGAAATTGGAGACTTGGTTATTTTTTAAGAGCATGTAATACAGAATTTTAAAAAAAAATGGGAGATCAATAAGAATTAGAAAACATCGCTAAAGACTTCAAAGAAAAATAAATAATGTATCTGGAAAAATGAATGAACAAGAAAGTAAATTTAAGAAAGTCCGGCTTCACACTGAGCAAAAAGATATAGGAGAAGAGATTGTTAAATGAATTACATCTGGGAGAGAGAAAAGAAAGATAAAAGATTAAGAGTTTTCAAGAAATTAGGATATAGATTAGAGAATTGAAAGCCACAAGTTAGAAAATTAGCAACAAGACATTCGGTCAATAATAAAAGATAGAGGCTGGTCAAAAAATGATAGGTCAGAATTGAATTTTGGATTTATTTATGCATAAAAACAGCAACAATAGTTAAGTAATTATATAAGGAGAATCTTCCTATTTCAAACACCAGTTCCTTATATTATACACTAGCAGTAGAGGATATTTAAAAAGCAATTAAGTACTTAGAGGGCGTTTGAGTAGCTTAGAAAAGCATCGCATGTCACCTATTTTGTTTTTGTTGTATTTGAGTGAAATGGAGAAAACAATAGAAAGACTAAAAAGAGGGATAGAGATACCGTTAATAGGTGGCAAGGGAGTGTATACTTTGTCGGGTCTTTTTTTTTGCGGATATCTTTTTGTGTGCAGAAAGAAGAGAAGATATGGAAATTATGCAGAGAACATGTGCAAGGGTGGGGATTAAATTTAGTGAAGAAAAATCAAATATAATGATGGTTAATACTGGGGAAAGAGAAGATGTAGAATTTTTATTGGGTGATATAAAGTTGAGGGTGGTGGATAGATATAGGTATTTGGGAATTATCTTATGTAATCAGGAAAATTGCTTGGATGAATGGGAGAAAAATTGGTAAATGAAGCAAAGCAAAGAAAGGGTTTGGTAAAGAAACAAACAGTATTTTCATATAATAAATATGATGTAGCTAGAATTGTATGGAAGGGAATTGCAGTAGCAGAGTTAACATATGGTAATGATGCATTATGTGTTAGTAAAAGGGTTTTTTAGGTTATTTAGAGAAAGTACAAAGGGAAGTAGGAAGGCATGCACTAGATGCAGAGATGTGGACAGCAAAGGAGACAATTCCAGGAGGAATGGGATGGGAAAGTTTTTATATGAGAGGTGCAAAAAGTAAAATGAACTTGTTTGGTAGATTGCAGTTTATGGATAGTAAAAGAATGGCCAAAATAGTGTTTAATTGGGTTATGAGTAAAGGGCAGGTAACAAGATGGGTGAGAAAGGTAATGCAGTATGCAAAAGATTTGGATAAAGAATTTATATCAATATACTTGTATAAAAGGTGGGATGATTGTGTTAGGAAGATTGTTGAGTGTTATAGTGGTAAGGAATGGGATAAAAGAATAGATGCATTAATAAAATAGGGAGTTGGAGAGATGGAGAACTAGTATGGAGGTAAGAAGAGTTTAAATATATATAGAAATAAATGGAACATTGGGTGTGAGTTAATTTATGATAATAGTAAGAAAAGTAGTTTATTGTTTAAGGCTCAAACGGGATCTTTAGCAACAAGAGAATATACATGTAAATGGAAAACTATGGGTGATTTAGTGTGCAAATTGTGTAAGGAAGGTATAGAAAATATTAGGCATCTGTTGATTGAATGTAAATGCTTGAAAGCAGAAAGGGTACACATAATGAAGTTATGGGAGAATAAATATGAACAAAGTGATTATACAGAAAGTGAATTATTTGGTTTTTATGCTGGGTTTGTGAAAAGATAAGGGGGATTTAGATATAAAGGCCATAGTGTTGACAAAGATTATGTTGTGGAAATGGGATGGAGCAGAATGTGGGAAAACTTAAAAGTGGGGAATGGAAAATAAAGTGGCTAACAGGTTTATCTGGGCATAATTGTTGAGATATTCTTGACTTCGTTTAAGGAGAAGCCACAGTACATCACATCTCACATCAATATTTCAATTAAACTTAATGGGTGAAGAAAATAAACTGGTCACAGTTCATCAGCATTATGAAATTCTCTGTTCAACAAACCTAATAATTTTCAGAATTACAAAAAAGTTTTAAAATATAATTATTAAACAAAGGATTCCAAAAAGAAATAATGTATCAAATCTCTTAAGAAAAGTATAAATTCAATAAGGCATCACCCCCAGACAAGTCACAAGATTGAGCGTTTTAACAACCTACTCTTTAATCCAGACCAAAATCATTCAGATTATATACTATAATTTGGTAATTAAAGAAATGACAGGTGCTTATTGGCAAAAATTATTAGATCATTGAATAAGCAGAGCCATTAAATACCTTAAATATGAGCAATCAACCAGCAGATAATTTCAATCATAAAAAATAAGTTTTAGTCATTGAAACAGCTTTTAGCTAAAGTAAAAGAAATTCTCATATTAATGTGGCAAATATAAATAATGAAAATAAAAATAAAGCTTCATGGAAGGAAAGAAAGTGGCAAAGTGTGGAGAGCTCAGAACAAACTACCAATATTTAAAAGCAAAGACCAAGAATCACCGCAGCCTGGGTTAAATTTGGATCCAAAGCTTAAAAAGATTTCCAAAAGAAAGTAGAACCTTTCAGAATATAGTTACTACTAGTCTGATCCCCCAAAAGATAGAATACACCAGGTCATTTCAAAAGGGCCAACAATTAGTTAGAAAAATGTTGTCTATAAGAGAAGCATTTGAAATGATGCAGAGATAATTGGTTGTTCTACTGTATTGGGATGATTTTTTTTAATGGAATAGTTGATAAAACTAGAAGCTATATTATATATTTGTTGATTATAAGTCTTTATAACTCCTGATATGGAAAAGAAAAAAAATACAAACTTAGAGTATGGCTAATATAAAAATTAAAAAATTTTTTCTCTCATGTTAAATAGTCTCAAATGAAGTCTAAAAAGGAGGAAGGGGATAGTTGCAATGAAGTCTCCATGATATCTTCGAAAAATAAATAAATTATGCCAATGTGCGTTTTCAAGATCTATGTCTGAAGTGAATGTTGAATGTATAGAAAATTTTAAACTTTATTTAAACTTTCCAAATACAAACAACTTATTAGTAATAACACACAAATAGGCAATACAGGTTAGTAATTACACAACGTTTCGAGTAGTATTATGCTCGACTCACCTGAGTGAAAATATTCACTTAGAAGTTGAACTCACACCTTTAGATTCTTGAATATCGAATTTAAGGCAAATGCTCTATCAACTGAGCTATTCTGTCAAAGATAGAGTGTTTGCCTTAAATTCGATATTCAAGAATCTAAAGGTGTGACTTCAACTTTTAAGTGAATATTGTCACTGTGCATATAGGCCAGCAACACCTGAAGAAGAGTGGAGAATAATACTACTCGTTGTGTAATTACTGACCTGTATTGTCTATTTGTGTGTTATTACTAACAAGTTGTTTGTTTTGGAAAGTTTAAAATTTTCTATACATTCAACATTTACTCATAAATGATGGAAATAGTCCAACATATCACATCTTATAATATACCATCATTACAATCCTTCAGACAAATATGTCTACTCAGTTTGTATAGTTGTGATTTGTGCATATTTATTCCATAATCTACATGTAGTTCATATGGATATGATTTTTATAGAAATTTCCTGAGCATATCTATGTAATAGTTGAGGAATTCTTACTATCATTCTTTTTTTTATATTTTGACTGCATCTATGGCAGAAGATTTAGTATACAGTTTTATTCCAGTCAACATGATCCTAGATTTCAATAAATTGTGAGTTTTCTGATATATTATGATTCCTGTGGGAATGTGGAATGGCATGATTATGCATGTGATGATGTAGTCTGGAGATAGTGCTACTATCTAAAAAAAAATTTTTGTAATTACGGAATAAAAAGGAATTTGTAAAAAAATAATTGAAATGATTATGTCTCAGTTCTTTATCATTAATTTGAAAAAATTATTTTTAATGACATTTACCTGTTGCCAATGGATAACAAAACCATAATGATAACTGACATCATATCATTTTATTAGGTGATTAAAGCAACAAAAAAAGATAAAAATCAATACCAGTTTATAAGTCAGAATTTATCAGTAATGGACTTATTCAAAATAAATACATATAAAATGTACTTAATCTAAATCACAAGGATTTTATTGGAGTTTAAAATTAATTAAAACTATAAATTAAATATTAAAAAATAAATGACTAAATAAAATAATTTTGAATATAAAACTAAATAAAAATTACCGTACTGGGATCATTAATAATTATTATGCATAGTAATAAACTAGTCAGTTATTATTATTATTATTATTATAAAATTAAATGATCTTAGTGGATCTTAAGCTATGCAGACATTTCTTGATTTTCTCTGTAAAAGTGTACTTCTTCACTAACTTCTGTACTAAAACAAAATAATAGTTTGTCTCTACAGTACATAAAAAGTTCAATTGCTAAAAGTGATGGGGGACCACAATCCATGGACCTTGAACTTCACAGTATACCACTCTATCATTACATTAATCTATGCAATTGCTTCTGTACTCAAGATAGATTACTCAAAAGTGAAGATTATATACTTAGGTGCCTCTATGAATCATAACTACAGTATTGGCAGCATATTTCACTTGCCATTATTGTAATGAAAATATAAACTTTATTATATTTAGTTGTTATCCAGTACTTGAATGAAACTAGCCCTTTCTTCTTATTTATTATGCTTGTAAAACTCTCTCTCCAAACAGAACACTATATCACTACTTGAAATCTTCAGAATTAACTCACGTGTGTAAATCTTTCTCATCGATATATTTAATCACCTCTATATCACTGGCTTGTTCAATTTGTAATTATCATTATTAAGAACCATTCATTAACAAGTATGCTGTTTTAACTTCAGAAGTAAAAAAAATAGACAAAGATTAAAAAGTTATAATTGAGTTTTGTAATGACCATGCAATCCAGTCTGTAAATCACAAATATATCCTCATGCAACTCAAATAGATCTGCCAGTCTATTTCTTTATTATATTCCAAGAGATATTTCATTTTTTCTGCAGCATTTTTTTTGTTTGTTTTTGAAAGAGTTCAGTTATTTATTTAATTGAAGCTTTCCATTGTATTTTATCATTTAACATCTTTCTGATGAAAGCTCTCGTTACTTTAATATTTTAGGTTTTTGCGATGATCAATAGAAACCATACTCAATAAAATATTTTTTAAATATTCGTTTCACATCTAATAGAAATGATGCTTTACTATAGATCTATTAATGGAATATCCAATAAGCTAAAAAAACATACCAGTTAGTTTTATGATATTATCATAGTATTTTTGAAAGCTTAGTACCAAAACTTAATTTCGATAAAATTAAAACTATTGAACATTCACATTCCTTTTTCTTAATTGCTTAATTTAAATAATATTTTTTTATGCCTAACTATAAATTTAATCTTGTAATTTATGGATATGTTTTTATTGCTGAAAGTAAACTTAATTTTACAACTAACAAAAAAAAACTTTTTTTTTTTTGATAATGAGTATTAGATTATTAATGTAAATATATCAGTGACTATATCTCTCGAGTTTAAAAGAAAACTATATTAATTAAAATTCTGTTTGATTATGAATAATATTTCTGTAGTGTAAGTTTCAATACACCATTCTCACGCAAGATAGACTTTTAATACCTTGTGAAGGGATGTAATCATAAACATATGACCAAAGATGCGAAAATTATCTAAATCCCCAAGTTGCACATTTTGTGCTGAACCAGTACTCATCAATTGGACCAGACCACAATTTCTTACACATATCTTTATTATTAATCAGTATATATTTATAGCAAATTACTATAGTTTAATTGATGTATCAAATGTACTGCCCTCCCAACTTTGACACAAATCACTTAATGAAAGTATATTAATAATTTTTATTGGTCATTCATTAGATTAGAGATTATCCAGTAATGAATAATATTCCCACAGTATAATTTTCATTACAGGTAAGGAATTTTATTCACTTTTAGCACCTTGTGGAGGGATGTAATCATAAACATATAACCAAATACATGAAAAAGATCTAGGATTCCAAAGATGCACATTTTGTGCTGAACCAGCCAGCACTCATCAGTTGACCCAGACCACAATCTCTTACACATATATTTATCATTGTACAATATATATATATATATATATAGCATATTACTATAATTTAATTGATAGATGGCAAACATGCTGCCCTCACAACTTTGACACAATCACTTAATGAAAGTATATTAACTTATTAGACTAGAGATTATCCAATAATGAATAATATTCCTGTAGTGTACTTTTCACTATACCATTCTCAACTTTGACACAAATCACTTAATAAAAGTATATTAATAATTTTTTATTAGTCATTCATTAGATTATTATCCAATATTGAATAATATTCCTGCAATTTTCACTACATCATTCTCAACTTTGACACAAATCACTTAATGGAAGTATATTAATAATTTTATTAGTCCTTCTTTAGACTAGATATTATCCAATAATGAATAATATTTTTGTAGTGTAATTTTCACTATACTCACACATAAGGTAGAGAATGGTTTCTATCCACTTGGTCTGGGCCAGTTGATGAGTGCTGGTTCAGCATGAAATGGTCATCTTGGGGATCATATGGTCTGGGCCAATTGATGAGTGCTGGTTCAGCATGAAATGTTTATCTTGGTGATCGTAGATCTTTTTGACATGTCTTTGATCATAATGTTTATGATTACATCTCTCCACAAAGTGGTAAAAGTGGATAGAAACCATTTCCTACCTGGCACGAGAGTGGTGTAGTAAAGATTACTGGATAATCTCTAGTCTAATGAATAACTAATAAAAATTGTGAGGGCATCATGTTTAACACTTATCAATTAAACTGTAGTAATTTTCTGTATATATATACACACACCTTGAACAGTGATAAAGATATGTCTAAGAGATTGTGGTCTGGGCCAACTGAAGAATGGTGGCTCAGCACAAAATGTGCATCCTGGGAATCATAGATCTTTTTCACATGTCTTTGGTCATATGTTTATGATTACATCTCAATAATATACAAAATAAATCAAAACATGCAGCAACTTCATATATTAAACCAATAAAATATCACAACTCAAACATATGACTTCAGCTACTCACTGCTGTTTTAGCATCATATTTTTTATCTTCACATCTCTATGCCACCTACTGTAAGCTTCAATAACTAATAAACTCCAGATGATAATGATTAATAATTCCTATTCAGTGCTGTTCTAACCAATATCCCCAGACTAGTTTCAAGTTTACAGTCAAATGCTCCTCATTGATGAAAACCATAAGCTTGAAATAAATCTAGGGATATTGGATATGACAGAACTGGATAGGGATTTATGGAGCACTATCATTTGGTATCTATTAGTCGCTAAAGCTTAAAGTAGGAGGCATAGAGGTGCAAAGAAAAAAACATATTTTGTAAATGTTTTATTAACTTTGCATAATGTGTATATATATATATTTTGTTTAGGAATTCTGGCTGTGGCTGATCACTGTCATGGTTTGAGAGAACTTGCTCTCAACTATTCTTGCCTTAGTGATGAACTTCTACTAGCACTTTCATCAGAAGAACATGTCCGGTTAGAACATCTTCGTATTGATATATGTTCTGAAAGTTCTTTTGGTGGTGGTACAGCCCATCGGATTTCTAAGCACTGCTGGGATGCACTTGCACAACATTCTCCTAAACTGAACTTAGTCATGTACTTTTTTATGCTGAATGATTATGAATTTGATGCATTTTTTGATTTTGAAACACCTGTTACCCATTTGTATTTTGGACGATATGTATCTAAAATTGCTTTACGTCGAGTTGGTACACTTTGTCCGAAGCTTACAGAATTAGTGGTTTGCGCCAATGGAAATTCATTATTAGACAGTGAGATCATTTTAATTGCTCAAAATTGTAAAAATCTTACATCTTTAGGTTTAGGTGAATGTGAAATCTCATGTAGTGCGTTTGTAGAATTTGCAAGAATTTGTGGTCCTCGACTTACAGAATTATTTATTATGGAAGATGTCTTGGCTGATGATGATCAATATGATATTATATCAGCCGCTGATAAGGTTTCTAAATATATTGGCCGCTACTGGGCTCCAGATGAAATGCCTATTTGGTAAAGCATCTTTTTTTTATTTTTGTAAAAATAATATGATTATCATTTTGAAGAATTTATTATTGTTTTAACTGAACTATTCAGTCATATAGAAATATATTTTAATTTCATTCTATTGATTTCAGTGCCATCTACTGTAAGTCTGAGTAATTAAGGTTTACTATGTGATAGTGCATATCAAAAATTGCCAAACTAAATCCTGTTTATTGGTCTTTATCAATGATAAGCATTGTTACTGAAATCTAATATCCACTGATTGATTATTCAAGCTGTTTCTAGATGCTACTGAAGTAGATTGAAAATAAGAATTGTTTGGTATAAATATTGAATGTTGTAATAAGTTCTAAATTTTTTATTATTAATATATCTGTTTAATAAACAATGTTTTATTTATTTATATGTTAAATATTATAGATTGTAAAATAAAAAAATTACTTAATTTTTGTGTTTAAATTTTTAAATATTATGTAATAATGTCTGTAATCTTTAATACTGTCAAAAACTTTTGAAATTATAAATATATCTACAACAAATTATAATACAATATATGTAAAAAGAAAAACTTATAAAGTTATTTAGATAATAATAATCTTAAAAAATTGTTACTTTGAGTTTCTCCCCCCCCCCCAGTAAGATTTTCATTGACAAATAATCATTTCCAGCACTTTTATTAACATGCAAATAAACTTTATTATAATTAACATTTCTTTTTTCTTTTTTTTTACAATTCAATCATTTGCAAAATAATTTATTTTATTTTTAAGTTGTAGTTTGATGATGAAATTTAATTTTTTAATATTATAAATGTGCTGTATTTTATTTCAGAAATTGCAATCTGATAATGACTAATTAAATAGTTGAAACTTTACAATGATAATAAAATTTAAGAGTGATGTGATGTACTGTGACTTATCCTTAAACAGAGTCAGGAATCTCTCAGCAACCATGCCCAAAGAAACCTGTTAGCCACTTTACCTTGCCCTTCCATTCCCACCCTAAGTTTTCCCATAATTTGCTCCATTCCATTTCCACAATATAATGTTTGTCAACTCTATGGCCTTTATATCTTAATCCCCCTTATCTTTTCCCAAACCCACCATAAAATCCAATAACCCACTTTCTGTACAATCACTTTGTTCATATTTATTCTTCCATAACTTCATTATTTGTCAAAACTCTATACAGTAGTGCCATCCAGTGCAAACCAGAATCATCAATTGATGCAAGAAGGTTTTTACATAAAATTTGTATTTAGTTTCTACTCATCCAATATCCCCAGACTAGTTTCTAATTTATGGCTTTCATCAGTGAAGAGCTTTGGATCTGAGAGCACTACACCTAGACCTTTTTGCATTCATTGATTACTCTGGCTTGCATTGAATGGCACTAATGTGTGGAATTTTACCTGTGTTTTAACAGCTTCCGTATGCATAGAAAATGATGATCGTGTAACAATAAGATTTATTGCATTTTAAAAATAATATCAAGAATCTTTTTTAATGAATAATTGTAAATAACAGAGAATATATTTTTAAAATCACAAAAATTATTGCATCATTACTAATAATTTACTTTTGTTTTATATGTTCTAAGTTTTATTATATAATAATAATTTTTATAATATACATTTCAATATAATATATTGTACACAAGGTTATTATGAATTAAAGTATTTATGTTTAATGATGTTTAAGGTATAGTACTGCTGGTAAAATTTGAAACTGGATCTATGTGTCTTGTATTAATATAGTCTACAATACAGTATTTAACTATTGTATACATTTTATATCTTATTTTCCAATGAGCTAATAAAGGGCATTTATTGTCATTCATATAAATATTGTATGGAGAAATTGAAACCATTAATAGTGGGTTGTAATTATATAAAGAATTGTAAAAGTAATAAAATAAATGATATTAATATTATATGAATTTGGCAATGCAATAAGAAAGATAAAGTTATAATACTTCATGAAGAAGATTGCATATGATTGTTAATATGGCATCATGCCTAGCCCATATATTAAATTTTAAATTTCAAGACAAATTCATGAAACTTATATTGGATTTCCGTAAATATTATTTAGCTAAGCTGTTTTTATCATTTCCCTTATTAATGATTCAAGCAGATGATAATTCCTGACATATATTTGTTTATATACCCAATAATCTTATTTTTGTATGACTGTTGAATATATATATATATAAAATAAATAAAATATCCGTTAATTAAAAACAATATTGTAATTAATATTGTAATTATAATTACAATATTGTTTTTAATTAACGGATATTTTATTTATTTTACATATACTGAACACAATGGATTCAAGTAATTTTAGAAAATGGTGGATCATTAAGGAATGGCGGAGACAATGTAAAAAGATTATTAAGCTGAAATGCAAACTTATTTAATTATAATATATATATATGTGTGTGTGTGTATATATATATTAGATTGAGAGTCATAAGTGACTCTAAGACTCTAAGATGTTTGATGACCAAATATTCTTATACAGCCTAAGGTTCAAAGTTTGTATGATTATGTCATTGTACTATCATTACATTTTGAAGCCCCAATTCATTCACCTGAAATAGTATAACTATAGATATTTGAAATAACTATTCAGTGAAATGTTTGAGCCTTATGATATTGCAAGATGGTGTCCATTTGTAAGTGAAGCTGATTTTTATATATGTCAAATCGTAAGTTAGCTATACTTGATGTTTAAGTATATTGTTTATAATAATATATCTAGATAGAGCCACAACATCCATCCAGAGATGATAACAATGCATGAGACTAAGGGCATTGTGTTTTCATGCCTTGCTCATATGTTGTTCAACATATGTCTGGCTCACTTTTGAGATTTAGAGGCTGACACATATATACCTATGCTTAGCTTACTCTTGCGACTTAGAGGCTGACAAATATAAAACTATAGTTGGGAACAGTGCTGTGATAAGAACTCTGAAGTGTCGATGAAACATGACAACATCAAAACAATAAAAAAGTCTCAATTTATTACCAATACAGAAAGGAACATGATCAACCATTGATAAACTCGTAAAATTAATTTTGGTTGCAAACTATATAGTGCTTTTCTTTACATGATAAGTTCTGAACCCTGATTTTTTTTAGCTATTCATTTATTAACCTTGTTGGAACATGGAATATGAAACTTGTATATTAGTCTGATTTAATACAAATCAAATAATTCTGAAATTTTTATCAAAGATTTAGAGAAGTAAAGACAGTACTTCTATTTCTTTTTGTTTAATAACCTTTCAATATTAAATGGAACATCATTCTTATACCTGGTTCATTTGCCATGACTTTTTTTTCAACTATTGTTTTAGTATTTAAGCAATACAATTCTTTTTTTAAAACTAAGCATTTTTTTCCAATGCTCAATAGTATCTACATCTTCTGCTAAAAAAAGCTTTAAAGAAAGTGAGTTTTAGGTTTTCTTCTCTGTTTCTCCATCAGTTACCACAAATGCATTGTTGTATTGATGAATTATAACATAAGGACCCTCATAAATATTTAGAATTTTTTTTATAAATATTTTTTTCTAAGCAGCTTACAGAACTAATTCGAGTCATCATTTTATCTCCAATATGAAAGACTTGTCTTTTGTTGATATTTTCTAATTTCATTCATTTTTATTAATTGATCCAAACCATCAGATATCCTGGTAAGAATAGATCTCATCTGGAATAATAAGTAGTTGGATCTTGAATAAACAGCACACAGATTTGCCACAAAGTACACGAATGGGTTTAAATTCAGTAGATTCATTAACAGTTCAATTGATGAAATTAACCACTGATTTTATTTGGCAAACCCAACCACAGTAATTGGTATTAATGTAAACTCTAAATAATCGTCCCAGTTTTTGCATTATCTGTTCACATGGATTTGATTGAAGATTTTAAATTGAAGTTAGAACATGTTTGATTCCCTTCCCTTTTATGCATTTCTGCCATTCAATGGATATAAATGGAGCACCACAATCTATGAGGATAAAATAACTTCAGGTATTCCTAAAGAATTCAAGTGCTTGGTGTTTGCTTGAGGCACTGGGTATGCTATTACAAACTTGGAAAATATATCATACCCTGCAACTAAATATTTCATTTTACAAAATGGAGATAATGGATAATAGAAGTCAGTGGCCAATGTTTCATTAGGTTTCTGAGGAATTATAGGGTTTAAAGGCTTTTTGTGTGTTCTCTGACGTATGTTTCATTTTCTTCAGTATGGCCAAAATACTGTGGTATATTTTTGGCTTGTATCTTGGTGCCAAAGTGATCATATAAGCAGTGTGTATACCTAATTAATCTATTCCACATAGCAACTGACACTACAATTTTTCACTAGTTAGGATTTTTTTTTGTACTGAAGAATGCCCCTATCGACTCCTATTTTCCCCTATCATTCCACGACAAATTATCTGAACCTATTTCATTACCAGTTTGACCATTAACATATTTCATTATTTGTGCACAATTCTGCATCCTCCTTTGGTTTGTTTATAAAATTTTGCAAGTCATCTTCTACTAGTTGGTCAATGGTCATCCCTAAAGATGTTATATACACATTATTTGTACATAAGTGTTAAGTGAAATTAGATGGTGGCAAAATATCAGCACTATATTTTCAGAACCCTTACAATAATGAATGGAGTAGTTAAACTCCTGAAGAAATAAACTCCATTGGGTCAATCAACTGTTAGTCAGATAACTATGGTTCAAAAATTTCAGACTTCTATGGTCAGTAATCACTACTTCTTCCAATCCCAATAAAAACTGGCAAAATTTTTGAAAAGTCTATACTATAGCAAGTGCTTCCTTCTCTGTTACAGTGTAATTAATTTCAGGCTCTGTTAGTAGACAGATAACAAAATATAATACTCTCCACTGGTAGTTCTCTTGGAGTTGAAACAACATAAATCCTAGCCCATATCCACTGCTATCTGTCTGTATTTAAAAGGGTTTTCAAAATCAGGTATATGACAATATAATTTTTTTTACATCTTTTACAGCCTGAGACCTCTCCATTTTAATTATAAAATTTTTGTAGAACTGACTATAAAAGTTACATAGCCCTAGAAATGATCTAACATCAATTTTTTGATTTGGAAGTAGGAAATTTTTGAACTGCCTGAACCTTTTTATAATGGGGTTTAATGCTCTTTTCTCCAATTATATGACTTAAAAATTTAACTTCCTTAGTAGCTATAGTACTCATACTAATGTTGATTCTAATATTCTTTTTCTCATATTCATGGAAAAATAATTTCAATTGATTAATATGCTCTACCATATTATATGAAGTGATGACAATGTCATCAATTTGCATCACCAATAACTGCTTGATATTTTCAGACAGTACTTGATCCAAATATTGTAACAATCTCACACCATTATTTTTAGACAAATGGTCTGCAAGATGTAGCCTTATTTACCAATAACTTGCAGTCAGATCAAATGTCAAGAAAATCTTTTTATTTCTAAACTTGATTAATACTTCATAAATAGGCAGTGGTACATTGCAGTCTGGAAATAATCTTATTCAGTTGATGGGTATCTAAGCATAGATGGATAGACCCATTTTTTTTTAGCTAACATGGTAGGGTTATTAAATGGTGAAGAACATTTAGATATTGTACCCCATTCTAGCATTTGAGCCAGTTATTTTGCCACTTCTGTTTTATATTGATGGAGAGTGGAATAAGAATGAGCATAATATGGTTGATCATTACTAACCCTAATTCGATGCTCATGCCCTTTTACTGCACCAGGTATATTGGTGAATACTGATCTATATTTGTGAAGTAATTTCCCCAAATGCCCTGAATAATCAGAATTGATCGGAGAGGACTCCTGTAATACTACTAACTGTGTTTCTGACCACTGATTATCACTTTGAATACACGATTTCAGCTGATGTATATAGTTTTTCAGTCACAAAAGGAATTATTTTTTCATCAGTTATAATTCTACACTATTGATAATTCGGGATGCATCCTGTCTAACGCACAAAGTCAGAACCAAGGATTACTTTATGAATTAAATCCAATTAGAATTAATCAAACATGATTAATGATTTTTTTTCTATCCACATCTGTACCCAAACTTGTTTTGAAGTTACCTTAATTTTTTTGTTAGTAGTCATGGTTATCTGAACTGCTTTTAAAGAAAGTCAAAATCTGATGGCTAATTTGAATAATTTGTGCATATACTTCCTCTGACATTACTGATATCTGGCTGCCTGAATCTAACAAAGCCTCTAGTGTGACTTATTTAAATATCACTCTTATCTTTGGGCAGCTTTTGTAGTGAAAATTTTGGTTCTATTTCCTCCCAATCACATGTCAAATTGTTTATGCTATATACATTTTGATTGCTATTTGCAGTGTCCCCCTTATAGAGGTCCTATTTCATTTCCTTTTTATTTTGATAGCTTTCTACTTCTCTTTTTATAGGCTTACTAGCAATGGGTAGTTGTGAATTATCTCTACATCTATCAGAATTTCCCCATATTAAGATTAGATCCACTTCCAATTCAACAAATTATTCTTGTTCTATTAGTTGGACTACCTGTTGACATTTTTTTGTAAAATTCTTCATGATAGTGGACCTTCAGTCCTTCCTCCATACCATGATCTTTCACACCCAATGAAAATTTATTTGAGATTCAGATCTTCTTTTAAATAACTCTCTTTGTTGGGGATTAAATTCCCTTTCTCGATCACCCTCATTTGCAGGTTTACTACTATCAAACGTATTGAGTAATTCAGCTACCTATTCTATAGTTTTTTTATCAGTGCCTATTTGCAACTGTTCAATGTGATTAGGGAAATTACACATAACTATTCATACAATCTGACTTTCAGATAAAGGGTCAGTGGTCAAGGGTCTTAATTTGACTACTTGCCTTTGAAAAAATGGAGTGAATGCTTTCCAGGTCTGCATTTCTCTTGGGCAATAATATGTTTGATCCCTTCCTGACAATCTGGACTCCAATAGGAATTTAACCAATCCTGTTTAAACTTGTCAAAATTTGAAGGTTTGTCAGAGAATGACTTCCACCATGCTTGAGATGTGCTTTGGAGATGGCTATAAACAATTACGATTTTAGCCTCTTTAGTAATTGATGGAAGAGGCTAAAATTTATTTTAACTAAAATATCTTTCTAAACTGCTAAATCAGTTGGAGTCTCCCCTGCATGCCCTTATTGGTTGATAATACTGGGATTAGAATTATACACTATGTGCCAACATCTGTGTATGCATACTACTAACATCTGGTTATTTTCATGTGTGACACTTAGCTTTTCGATAGCTAAATCTGCCTTAGATGAAATTTTCTTTTATATCTAGCTCTATTTTCACTAATCTCTCTGTTATCTCTTCCTGCATTTTAATTTGACTCTCACCTTTATTTGAATAATTTCAATTACTTGAATCAAGTAGTTGATTTCTACTTTGCTTGAATTAACGTTGCCTATTCACTATTTTTACTTCAACTATTCTATGCAATTGTTCAAATTTCTTATCCTGATCACCTTTATTCAACTGAACATCAAGGCTTACTTCACCAGTTTTTTTTCCCAACTTCACAAAACAATTTTTCAACCTACATATTATTTGTTTACTTAATTGGTCTTTCTGTTTTCTTTTAACTGACTCTCAATTTGTTTTTTCATTTCTGTGAACATGCTTTCCATATTCTCTTTAGTTCCTGTATTTTATTTAAACATGCTTTCAATGTTCTCTTTAGTTTATTTTGTTTAAACATGCTTTCCATGTTCTCTTTAATAACCTTATTTTGTGCTTTAAGATCTTCACTTTGTTTACAAGACATTTCAATTTTCTTATTCAATTTTATGAACATGCTCATGATCATGTTCTTAAACTCACTATCATGAGTCTCAGTTTTATTTTTCTGAGCTTCCATTTTTGCTTTAGTTCAAGTAATCATACATATAAATTTATAATAAATTTGGCTAATCACTTTTCTATAATTTTTTTTTAAAAAATGTATATAAAACTAATATTTCTTTATTTATTTAATAACTAGAGTGCTCACCCTTCTTTCGATCATGCATCCTTTCTAAAACTGCAAGGTACTTTAATTTTAATGCCTTATTTTATTTATTTGCATATTACTATTATCTCTACCAATCCATTTCTATCACTATCATTGTCTAAGATACTTATGAATTCATTGGTTGCTTTTTATTTGTAACAGAATAAATTATTATATTTTTCATCGGACCTAGTATTTATATTCGATATTTTAATGACTAATTTATATTTTTTCGAATACTAATATATATATATTAAAACTAAACTTTGATTCTAGTATACTTGATATTCCATCTGTTAACCTCTATGATATTTTTTTCAGTTGTAATTATCCATTTTCAAAACTCCAAATTCTTTTTAGTATAATATTGCTGTAGTGTACATTTCATGCCGAACCAACACTCATCAGCTAGTCCAGATCACAATCTCATATCTTTATTATTGTTCAGTATATAGATAGCCAATTACTAAAGTTTAATTAATGTGTCAAAATTACTGTCCTCACAAATTTGACACAAACCACTTGATGGAAGTATATTATTAATTGTGATTAGTCATTCATTAGATGAGATTATCCACTTAATGAATATTTCGGTAGTGTAATTTTCCTTCCACAAATATTAAAAGTGAATAGAAACCAGACTCTACCTTGTGTGAGTGATATAGTGAAAATTATACTACAGAAATATTATTCATAAAGTGGATAATTTCTAGTCTAATGAATGACTAATACAAATTATTAATATACTTCTAAAGTGGTTTGTGTCAAAGTTGTGAGGGCAGTAATTTGACACATCATTTAAACTCTAGTAATATGCCATCTATATACACTGAATAATGATAGATATGTGTAAGAGAATGTAACCTGGGTCAACTGATGAGTGATGGCTCAACCCAAAATGTGCATATCGGGTATCATACATCTTTTATCCATCTTTGTCCATATGTTTATGATTACATCCTTCCACAAGGTGTTAGAAGTAACTAGAAATCAGTTCTTACCTTACATGAGAATGCTTTAGTGAAATTAATATTTTTTATTAGTCATTCATTAGACTAGAGATTATCCAATTGAATATTATTCATTATTGGTGTAGTGAAGTTGATAGTCTATAGTGTAATGAATGACTAATAAAATTTTTCTTTTTGTCATGTTTTGTCTCTGATTTTTAAACTTTGATTGTTCCATATATTCAGCATTGTAAACATATCTTATAAAATGCAATGTGGCTTCTCTATGCTATTTTGCAGTGATTCAAGTAATAAAATTCCATTTTAAATAGTTTTCTGACCATGGTTTTCTCCATGGTAAATGGAATTCTTAAAATATGAATAAAAAAAATTTTTCCGAGCCTTTTTTCCTTATTGAAATTTTAATTTTCCCTTTAGAAATTTTAATATTTTTTTAAATAAATGTTTATCGTCATCATTTAGTTCATTATTTTATTAAAATAAACTTCTTAATAATATAATAATAAATAATTAATTAACCTAATAAATTGTTTCTTACTGGGAAATGATTATCAAACTTAGATGTGATGTGATGCACTGTGACTTTTCCGTATATGGAGTCAGGAATCTCTTAGCAACTATGCCCAGAGAAACCTGTTAGCCACTTTACCATCCCTTTCCATTCCTTACCCTAAGTTTTCCCATAATCTTCCCCATCCCATATCCACAACATAATCTTTGTCAACTCCATGGCCTTCATATCTAAACTCCCCTTATCTTTTCCCAAACACAGCATAAAAACCAATAACTCACTTTCTGTATAATCATTTTGTTCATATTTATTCTTCCATAACTTCATTATTTATACCCTTTCTGTTTCCAAGCATTTACATTGAATTAACAGATGCCTAATATTTTCTATGTCTTCCTTGCACAACTTGCAGACTAAATCACCCATATTTTTCCATTTGCGTGTGTATATTTCCTTGTTGCGAAAGATCCTGTTTGAGCCTTAAACAATAAACTGCTTTCCTTACTATTATCATAAATTGACTCGCACGCAATGTTCCGCTTACTTCTATGTATATTTAAACTCTTTTTACTTTCCATACTAGTTCTCCAACTCCCTATTCTTTATTAATGAATCTATTCTTCTATCCCATTCCTTACCACTATAACACTCAACAATCTTCCTAACACAATCATCCCACCTTTTGTACAAATATACTGATATAAATTCTTTATCCAAATCTTCGGTATACTGCATTACCTTTCTCACCCATCTTGTGGCCTGCCCTTTACTCATAACCAATTAAATACTATTTTGGCTATTCTTTTATTATCCATAAATTGCAATCTACCGAACATTTTCATTTTGCTTTTTGCATCTCTCATATAAAAACTTGACCATCCCATTTCTCCTTGAATTGCCTCCTTTGCTGCATCTAATGCATGTCTTCCTACTTCCCTTTGTACTTTTTCTAAGTAATATAATACACCTTTACTAACACACAACACATCATTGCCATATGTTAACCCTGCTACTGCAACTCCCATACAATTCTAGCTACATCATATTTATTATATGAAAACACTGTTAATTTCTTTATCAATCCCTTTCTTTTCTTTGCTTCATTTATCAATTTTTTCTCCCATTTATCCAAGCAATTTTTCTGATTACTTAAGATGATTCCCAAATAATTATATCTATCCACCACACTTAACTTTATATCCCCCAATAAAAATTCTTCATCTCTTTCCCCAGTATTAACCATCATTATATTCAATTTTTCTTCACTACCCACCCTTGCGCATATCCTCAGTATAACTTCCATATCTTCTCTTCTTTCTGCACACAAAAAGACATCTGAAAAAAAAAATCCCGACAAAGTTTATACTCCCTTGCCACCTATTAACAGGATCTTTATCCCTCTTCCTAGTCTTTCTATGTGATGTGATGTACCATGACTTCTCCTTAAACGGAGTCAGGAATCTCTCAGCAATTATGCCCAAAGAAACCTGTTAGCCACTTTACCTTCCTCTTCTATTCCCCACCCTTAACTTTCCCATAATCTGCTCCATCCCATTTCCACAATATAATCTTTGTCAACTCTATGGCCTTTATATCTAAATCCCCCTTATCTTTTCCCAACCCCAGCATAAAAACCAATAACCCACTTTCTGTATAATCACTTTGTTCATATTTATTCTCCCATAACTTCTTTATTTGTACCCTTTCTGCTTTCAACCATTTACATTCAATCAACAGGTGCCTAATATTTTCTATATCTTCCTTACACAATTTGCAAACTAAATCACCCATATTTTTCCATTTACATGTATATTCTTTTGTTGCTAAAGATCCCGTTCGAGCCTTAAACAATAAGCTACTTTCCTTACTATTATCATAAATTAACTCGCACCCAATGTTACTCTCCATACTAGTTCTCCATCTCTCCAACTCCCTATTCTTTATTAATGCATCTATTCTTTTATCCCATTCCTTATTACTATAACACTCAACAATCCTCGTAACACAATCATCCCACCTTTTATACAAGTATACTGATATAAATTCTTTATCCAAATCCTTCGCATACCGCATTACCTTTCTCACTCATCTTGTTGCCTGCCCTATTACTGATCGTGTTTACTGGCGACGTCTAACGGTCCTTAGAATAAAAAATATCTGCAGCAAATCACTCACAATTGGCAAGTGGTTTCCATTATGATGGCAAATCGAAAGTGATTGATTATTGATTAACTAAATTATACCAATTTTCATTAAACAACCCATCGCAAACATTAATGAATTACACTATTACAAACATAATAATAGTAGCAAAATATACGTTACTTTGATTGTGTAGTTTACTGAACTGTATGTATTCGATTCTGTTATTAAAATATCAAAACGCAGATTAAAAATGAACTTCCGATATTAAATTAATCATAGTGAATTACTTTTTTAAGCGCAGTTCACCTTTATTCCATAGTTTGTATTCAACTGCATATTATATACAACTATCAATTAAAAATAAATTGAGAAACAGCACCATTAATAAGAAATAAATTATAAAAACTCCGTGTTTCTTTAAAAAAAATATACCTCCAAATAATCCCTTATACATGAAAAATAAAAGTTTTTAAAAAGGAAAAGAATTTTTTTGGTGAATATTTTTCATGTATGATGGGTAAAAATAAAGTTTGTATCTTAGAGAAATATTTTCAGTTTGTTAGTTAACATAGAATATTATTCCTATAACTCGGCATGTATATATTTCATTTTTAGAAAGTGAATCGAAATGAAATTTGAAAAATATTAAGTCTGCCAAAGCGAATAATTAAAATAATATAAAATATTTTCATATGCACTCTGGTTTATAATATTATTTTAAATACCAACCATAATGAACCTGCATCACTTTTTTCATTTATCCAAAAATTAGTGCTACACTATAAATTTAAAAAATAAAAAATCCCTTTTGATATATATGTATTATTTTGTTAGATTTAATTTATCACTTCGTGTTGAAATTTTATATCAAATAATTGCAACTAAAAATAATCTCAGTGATTTGCCCCCCAAAAAACAATCTATACTACAGATAGGGGTCGCAATTCAGATTGGAAACGCGTAATTTATATTGTAATAGAAGACTCTCGGATCTTTGCAATGCGATACACATTTATTACTTAATTCTAAATTTCCACTTGATTAAGTATATATATATATTATTGGGAATGTATACTTATATTCAAATTTATAAGTATTACTTATATGTTAGAAATTATACATAATTTCATTTTTGCCCCCTATATCACTTTTATGAATATAAAAATCAAATAGACATAACACTTTTTTGCTTTATATATCTCTTATGATTTTGAATTAAAATTTATTTTTAATACTATATAATCTTGCATAGATTTACTTTATTTACATATATTTATAAATGCTGCTAATTAAATAAATGCGTGTGTATATATATGTATTACTTAGATTTAAAAAAAACCACCAATAAAAATCAAACTAGAATATTTAAGTTTTACTTGATGTAATAAAAGTTTATGAAATTTTAAATGGTCAACTACAAAAAAAAAAAAACATTTATTAACGTCATCAAAGTAAAATTTTCAAGAAGTTTTTTTGTTTTCATTATATTCTTAAAATTTAATTAATTCAGTTTGCTTTTCATTTAATAAGGGGATAATTATCCTTTTTTTTTTAATAATTGATTTTAATTGGTCTTATGTTTTTTATATTATTATGTAAAAAAACAACAACGTTCTAATTTAAATAAAACGTATATTATTCAATAGTGATTATGCACGAAAGAATATTTAAAGATTACAAATCTATTTTACTAAGTATTTATTAGAAACTAAACATAAACATTATAAAATAAAAATGTTATAACTGAAACACACAGGCTTATTATATACCTGTGTCTATATAATTAATATATGAGCACAGACTTTCACATGACCCACCACTCTCCACACTATCTCATAACACTGATACACTTGAACACATATATGTTGAAAAGATAAATAATCACCAATACACGTATTTCATGCTAAACCAGCAAACATCAGTTGGTCCTGATTACCATCTCCACACATATATGCTATAAGTGCTCAGATATATATTAAGATAGCCAACCTCATACTTTAATGGACAGGCTTCAATCTACTCCAACTCTTCAACCGTCCATCCAATTGAAAATCTGATGATGGAATGCTCGAAGGCCACCCTGATTGCTGGTTTAGCATGAAATACGTATATTGATGATTATTTATCTTTTCAACATATATGTGTTCAAGCGTATCAGTGTTATGAGATAGTGTGGACAGTGGTGGCTCATGTGAAAGTCTGTGCTCATATACCCTATATAAAATAAAAATGTTATATATATATGACTTCCTTTATTGATTATTATAAATATTTTTATGTAAAATTATGCAACAAGCTATTTATGTGTAGAGAGCACGAACTATATCCTAATATAAACTACGAGAAGATGTTGATTTTGGCTATTTACATTGTAAATTAATAACTAATGCAAAAAAAAAAAAAAGACGAGGCACTTTTAAGAGCAAAAACTTTTAGTAGAAACCGGAAAAAACAAGAAACTAAATATTTTTGTCAAAACATTTCTAATATGAACTAAAACTATTGAAATCATTATACAGTTTATTACAAAAAAGAATGAACTATATCATTTTATTAACCTGACAGTAAAATCAATATAATGTTAATGCAAAGCTAGAGAAAATAAAACCAAAGAAAGTCAGAATTAACAGTTTATATGCTTGATCTTAAAACGCATTCCAATGAAGTTAAATTAGCACTTGCAAGTTGTTTTCAAATATTAACAAATTTCAGAGATAGCTAGATCTTGAAAAGTATCAACAGAAAGATTATTAACACTTTACTAAGAATATATTAGAGGGGATTTGAACCCAGACTTTCAAGCTACCTTTAGTCATCCATTCCATCTTATACAACCGATACACATGACAACATACATGCGAAAAATATAAATGATCTCCAATATACGTATTTCATGCTGAACCAGCACTCATCAGTTAGTCCGGATCATCTCTCACACCCATATATATATAATCAATACTCGGTTTATATTAAGAGAGCAAATCTTCAAAATTTAATGGACAGGCTTCAATCTTCTCCACTCCTAACTCTTCAGCCATCCATATCATTGAAAAATCTGATAATCTGTATTCAAAGCCCTTATTTGCCAATTTTTGTTGTGTCATAACCATGTTGACCATAAGTCAGACTGACCCCTCATATGTAGAACCTTAAGAACTGCTACACTAATAACTGACACCCTTTCCTCAGCCATTTGTTCTTAAAATTTAAGGCAATATACATTAAAAAAAAAAGTAAAATAAAAACAAAAAATTGAAATCAGATTCTATGAAATAGTGGTGGTGGAGGAATTTTTTGCTAACAGAAATAAATATGACAAGGAAGGCTATAAAAGAGAATAAATGTCTTAAAGAAAGTTGCTTTAAATAAAATATTTAAATAAATGTTACTATGGCTAAAAAGAGAGATATGAAGTGTGCTGAAAATTTTTACAAAAAATTATAGACAAAAAACAACACAGATAAATCTTTTAAAATTTCAAACATTTAAATGAAGAAATGAGATTATAATCAAATTTCTCAATAGTTTTTTTAATTATTATAAAATAATTTAAAAATAGCAATTTAAAAAAAATTGTTAACAAATATCAATGAAGTGTCTAAATATTAATATATACCAGATAATAATAACACAGTTTTTATATTAAAAATATAAGAAATTTTAAACACATGATCACTTTTTAAACTTACCAGTTTTCTGTCAGTTTCATTCAAGGTCTTTACTCATTAACAGAACAATTTGGATTCAGATCAACCTTAAAAAAGCACTCAGTTCACATATAGAAAGGCTAAGTCAAGAAGCTGTATTGTATTTGCTTTATCATATATGTGAACTGGAAAAATGAGTTATTTGTTGTTATAGAAAAAAGAGTTGCCATTTTGTTTACATTTGTAGACTACCCAACGTTATTCATGCTGATGAATACTTGTCAACTTTTTCAAAAGCATGACATCCAAGTAAGTGGTCATGCATTGTGATACCTTTCCAGATTTGCTTATAAATATTTCAAGGTGGGTTTATCGATCAATTATCTATGTTGATATATATATATAAGGTTAAGTAGCAAAAATGTTTTTCTTATTGTCTTTGATGAGTGAATATAACTATATAATTATACTGATTTACAGAAAATGACTGCAGCAACAAATATTTGCAGTCTAGCATCAAGTTAATTAAATTATCAATATTAACATAAGATAAGTGAGTGTCATATTTGTGTGAACAATTGATATTATTCCATGGCAGTTGATTGAGGTAGTTCCTGACTTGAAAATACATTCTGCAGAGTGATTTTTTTTATTTTTTTACATCATTGAACGACCAAATAAACTTTTCATATATGATGATCGGAATTCCAGTTTTGCTTACAAATATACAGCATATTAGAACTAAAGGTTATCTAGAAAAATTACATTAACATTCTACTTAATTCTAAGAAATAATACTCCTTTATGTTGTTTATCTTATAATCAATGAAATATAATATAAATCTTTATTATATAATAATAACAACTTGTAAATACATCAACAGAAAAATTATATATATAAAAGCCTTTTTCGGTAATTCTAAATTTTTTTACCCTTGGCAATATGATATCTCGTACTAATACTAATGTGATGTGATGTGATGGATTATGGCTTCTCCTTAAACGAAGTCAAGAATATCTCAGCAATTATGCCCAGATAAACCTGTTAGCCACTTTCTTTTACATTCTCCACTCTAAATTTACCCATAATCTGCTCTATCCCATTTCCACAACATAATTTTTGTCAACTCTATAACCTTTATATCTAAATCCCCCTTATCTTTTCCTAAACACAGCATAAAAACCAAATAATTCACTTTCTGTATAATCACTCTTTTCATATTTATTTTTCCACAACTTCATTATATGTACCCTTTCTGTTTTCAAACATTTACATTCAATTAACAAATGCCTAATATTTTCAATTCCTTCCTTACATAATTTACAAAATAAATCACCCATATTTTTCCATTTACATGTATATTCTTTTGTAGCTAAAGATCCCGTTCGAGCCTTAAACAATAAACTACTTTCCTTACTATTATCATAAATTAACTCACACCTAATATTCTGTTTATTTCTATATATATTTAAACTCTTTTTACTCTCCATACTATTTCTCCATCTCTCTAACTCCCTAGTCTTTATTAATAAATTTATTCTTTTATCCCATTTCTTACTACTATAACACTCAATAATCCTCTTAACACAATCCCATCTTTTGTACAAATATACTGATATAAATTCTTTATCCAAATCTTTTGCATAGCGCATTACCTTTCTCACCCATCTTGTTACCTGCCCTTTACTCATAACCCAATTAAATACTATTTTAGCTATTCTTCTATTATCCATAAACTGCAATCTACCAAACATTTTCATTTTACTTTTTGCATCTCTCATATGAAAACTTGACCATCCCATTTCTCCTTGAATTGCCTCCCTTGCTGTCCATACTTCTGCATCCAATGCATGTCTTCCTACTTCCCTTTGAGCTTTTTCTAAATAATCTAATATCTTTTTACTAACATATAATGCATCATTACCATATGTTAACCCTGCTACTGCAACTCCTTTCCATATAATTCTAACTACATCATATTTATTATATGAAAATACTGTTAATTTCTTTATCAATCCCTTTCTTTTCTTTGCTTCACGTATATTATGTATATAGCGACATCTACCGACATTTCCTATAATTCATTATTCTTATCATTTTATTTATTTCCCCTTATATTACTTTCCATTCTTTATCCATTACCCAATCATTCATTAAATCAATTGACTTTTTGTAAATGTTCATACATGTATTTATATTATATTTTATATAATTTGTTTCATATATTTTCCTTCTATTCATTTCCTTTATATAATTTAATGGTCTTATGTTTTTAATACAATCTATTTTATGTCCAAATTTTAAATTTTAAAACAATTAGAACAAAGGGCAAAAGAACATAATAGTGCTATTGAAAGGAGGGATGATAGATCAGCATTATATGCTCATTATTTAAAATTTGGACATAAAATAGATTGTATTAAAAACATAAGACCATTAAATTATATAAAGGAAATGAATAGAAGGAAAATATATGAAACAAATTATATAAAATATAATATAAATACATGAAACAAATTATATAAAATATAATATAAATACATGTATGAACATTTACAAAAAGTCAATTGATTTAATGAATGATTGGGTAATGGATAAAGAATGGAAAGTAATATAAGGGGAAATAAATAAAATGATAAAAACAATGAATTATAGGAAATGTCGGTAGATGTCGCTATATACGTAATATACGTGTTAGTATTAGTATGAGGTATCATATTGACAAGGGTAAAAAAATTTAGAATTACCGAAAAAGGCTTTTATATATATAATTTTTTTGTTGATGTATTTATAAGTTATTATTATTATATAATAAAGATTTATATTATATTTCATTGATTAACATCCTATTAAATTTTCAATATTAAATATGTAAAGACATACATAATATGATATTGGTATTTGTTTCAGTATAAAATGAGAGAACAGTCTCCAACTTTATTCACTTCCTCCAACCTATGGCTTTTCCACACGATACTAGTAAAATTTCTTAGTTTATCTACCCTCTGTCTAGATATAGTGCATTAATTAATGGCAAATATAAACTTATAACATTTTTCTACGGATAACAGAAATTCATCTATTAACAAAATATTGTGAAGGAATCTGCAGGAAGATTCAACCATAAAATACATTCACTGGTTGTTTTATTAAGTCTTTCAATTCTTCCACTGTAGCCATAGAATAAAAATAGATTGTGCTTAACCATATTTACATAGATTGGTGGCTGATAAATTTCATTTATGAAGCAAATGAGCATACACTCCATTAATTATCTTGAATTTGTTGATGAGACACCATTTACATAGAGGAAGATCATATCCATCTGGAATTATTGTTGGATCTGGAAAAAATAAATTTGTTTGGACCATTATAAAAATTCCACTTTTAATATCATAATTCTTCAATTGTAGATTCTTGATTGAACATTCAAAAAGATCTTGATTTGACACAAGTCTTAAGTACCAAGGTTATATCTTCAATTATTGATAAGTTTAATCCATTTAACAGCTTTTTATACATTTTCTGTGAAGCAGCATCTCTTCTGAATCTGGTGGAGGAAAATGTGAAAGAACTGGAAGCCATTGCAAAGGAGTAAGCTTGAGTGTTACTGGTAATATTTCTACTTAAGTGTCCAGAAGTTTAATGTGTTAACTTTTTCTTCAAACAGAAGTCAATATTCATTGGAAAAATATGCTAATGCTAAAAAAGTTGTCCTCAAATAGTGTGAGCTAACTTTCCAAAGAGATTATTTATAGCCTTAGTTAAATGAGGAAAATAGATTAGACTGAAGTCCAAGATTATTCTAAATAGCATAAAATAGGATTGTGTTTCAGTCTATTATGACAAAAGCTTATATTCAGGTTACAATATGATTCATTACTTTTTAGCAGAAAACCTAAGCAGATTGTCTTTATTGGATTAGGACTAAGACCCAATCTTTTGGAAAATAACTTTGTTTTAAGAAAGGATCTCTTTTGAAAAATCAAAGCAATATCATCAACATAAATAAAAATCACTTGCATTTTTTTTGGCAAGATCACTAATAAATATATTAAATAAAATAGGTGAGTGAAATGAATCTTGTCTCAAACCAATCTGTAAAATTATCACTTGAATTTTTTTTATCGAAGAACATTTTAAGATTTTTAGAAACTTTTAGATTATTTTTCCAAACAGAATCATAACCTCAGGTTAGATTAACAAAAATCACATCAGTTTAAAATTTATTTTGAAAGCCTTTTTCAATATAAATTGTTAAAGGAAAAAACTTTTTCACTGAAGTTTTTTCTTTGTGTAAATTCAGCCTAATCTATAAGTAGATAACTCTCAACTTTAAAAATTTTGTAGGGAAGACATAATAATGATACCGAGTGATAATTTTTTGAAACATTGTTAGACTTCTTGTTTTTTAATATTGCTATACTTTTGTTTATATGTCAAATTTTGAAGTAATTTCTGTCTAAATAATGAATAGTTTTGCTAACCAAGCTTTGGCTTTAAATCCTACATTGTCTGAAAGACTCTATGAAACATGTTATCTACTCTTGAGGTAAACAAGACAAAACTCTCCATACAATAGTGCCAACCAGAGCAATCAATGGATGCCAGAAGGCTTTGCATAAAATCCCTATCTAGTGCCTACTCATCCAATATCCACAGACTAGATAGGGATTTTATGCACAAGCCTTCTGGCATCCATTGATTACTCTGGTTGGCACTACTGTATAGAGAGTTTTGTATTGTTTAATAACAATTATGTGCTAGTATAAGAGATAGTGATCATGTGATGTTTACTCTAGGTCTTTTTTGGTTTAAGATAATCAATGTCAAGATCAACTTTATGTATACCTATAACTTTTATCACATTAATATTAGTGGATCATGATTGCAATTCTACTTTATGATGCTTTTTCTTATTTTAGAAATCTTGGGTTTAAAATTATGACATAATAGGATTGATAAATTCAAGCAGTAACTGTAATAATTCTTTTAGAGGTACTTTTATAGTCACAAACTTTTATAAAAGTGACTAGGCCTTACAGCTAGATTTTGTAAAGTTTAGCTTTTACATGGTCTCCCCCTCCCTCACTTTTCTCTTCTGGCATCATCCAATCACTTTATAATCTTATCAGCAATTTCTGTATCATTGGTAGACTTTCTGGCTACAAAAGTAATTGTTGGCTTTGTTTTTATTTTGAATGAATTGCTTTTGATATCTTCAAGGGATAGACTCTCTGGAAGCTGTTATTATGAGTTTCTTAAGCCTATCATAACAAGAGAGAATTGGAGAAATTCTATTAATATTCTTTTTAAGATATTCAATATGTTATTTTCAGTTAGCTTTCTATAAATGCCATTTTGGAACAGAATAACTTTAAATTATAGGACCATGAATTTCAAGGGTTGTTAGAGTTAGTTTATGCCAACTGTAAGGAAAATGATACAATATCAGTAGTTTGGCAGGTAATGGTAGCACATTCTTTGTTAAAACAAAGTAAGAATCAGGAATTATTTCTGGTCCATATCTGCCTAAATAAAATGTTCCTCTTTCCTTAGAATCATAAAGTGTATGTTATTTAAATCCAGTCATTCTAAAAGTTAATAATCTGCTTCATCTTCATTTAAATATTACTATGAGAATTAAAATCGCCTATAAGCACAAAAGTGAATGTCTCAAAGAGAAAGGTAGGGTCAATTTGTATTAGGAGATTTGAAAAAACTGTATAAAAATTGTTTGCTTTTATAAGATGATATAAAACATAAGTATTCATACTATATTTACAACACATTCTTTCTATCAATAATCAAGGTAAACTCAGGAATTTAAAAAATATATATCTTATTAGAAGAAGGCTGAATCTCTGGAAATATAATTATATCAGTGTGCACTGAATCTGTAGAGGATTTCAATTTCTGAATTTGGTGTACATCTTAATGTTAAGATCAAACAATTTTATTGTGTTTTCTAGATGAAGAGAAAATCACTTTGTAGAGGGTATAACTGAAACACTGTAGAGGATATACCTAGAATTTGATGTGTTCTATGGTTATCATGCCATATAGTCATTTTCCATTTTAAAAATCTAGGATCCTGATATCTATAATCCTGATGATGGCTATTCTCCGTAATATCTCAGAGTTCACATTAATAATTTTGATGTTTAATTTCAGAATTTGCTGTCTTTAACTAAAAATTCATCAAGATGAAATCTGGTTTCTATGTAAAGACTATTGGATTTCACATATTAGTAGATGCTACTTGAAGGATGGGCCATGAGAAGGCTATTATTTATCTATCTCACAGTTATACATATGTATGCACATATAAGGTATCAGGTAGTAACAATATTGTAACGGATTTCGCCCTTTTGTGTGAATCACATATATATATGACCATATGTGTGTTTGCATAATTATAATGTAATAGTTTTCCTTTCTCTTTTTTTCTATATATATATAATTCCTTATTCGGTCAGTAATTCTACATGGTACTCTTATTTCTTGCCCAGCATATTTATGGACATCAATTTCTGACTCCAAGCACTAATCTTACCTACATGTAAATAAGAATTATGCTGGGAGAGATCGAGTACTAATTTTGAACAAATGGAACTCCTTTTGCTCAGGGTGGGTGCTTATTAACTGTGGGAAAGATGTGGACATAAGTGTGCACATAGACGCTTAATCAACTCTCTCATACATTATTTTACTACGAATCTCTATCTCTATTACATAATCTAAAATAAAAGAAATCAACACATAGATACATACACTCATGCTTAAAATAGATATTTAATACTCGTTAATGTAGAAATCCCATAATAACTATTTTCTAGTTTGTGCTCAAATATTTTAAAGATAACACATGCACATACATATACTGCATAGACAAATAAATACAACAAAATCAGATAATATGAGACATTTCAGCATTTAGTCTATTCATCTGTGTAAAACATACTTGACGATGTATGAAATGTTTCTTTTGATTTTTCTCTTTCTTTTTTAGTCTTTACACAATATCATTATTGAAGACTAATTATTATTTAAGAAGTGAGTAGCATATAAAAAAGTGTTCACATTACCTTGATTTCTCCCCAGGGTATAGACAAATAGCAGCATTGGTTCGCTCAACACTACGGTGTTGTAAATAAGTGCTTTTGGATAAGTGTATCTTGATCGATTCCTTAATATAATATCAAGAACGTTCGGTGAAAATCATTCTATTTGTCAGGTTTAAGAGGGGCTTCATTCCAATGTAGACAGCATCTGTGGTATCTTCGTAGGATGGCTTGTAGATCCCAGAACATTTTAGTCCTTACCCCAGCCTGTTCATGGCTGAGGGTTATATGTAGTTTTTAAAATAATATTTTATGATCTCACTAGTAGAACATCTTTTCAGAATGGCCTCAAAAGTCCGACGACTCAAGAATTCTCCTTAATTAATTCCATTGTTCCATTTTCTTTTTATTCTCTCTTTCTTTTTTTTTCTTTTCTTTAAAAAGAAAACCACATGTTATTTTTAGGTTTGCCAAAACCCTTTAGCACCTTTTTTGCTTGACATCAAGGAATTTCAATTAACACCTCAAAATCTATATCCGACCATTCTTTGTTTCTTTCTTAGCATTTTTCTTTTCATTAAAAAATTTTTTTATTTATCAAGATAACAATCTATGCATTTTCATCTTTTTGCTTGCATTTAATATATCTTGATGGTATCGCACTATGACTTCCATCTTGAAAATAAAACCTTTCCTTATTATTTATTTTTTCTTTTTTTTTTAGTGAGTCCATTCTACTTATTCATCCATACAGCAATACAACTACATGCATTTTTAAACAAAATACAAAAGCACAAACTTTATCCCCCCCCCCACAATCCTTTCTGTTTCCCCATTTTAAAATATACACACAAAAAAAAAAAGTAAAGGAAATCAAATTTATTACAAATTTTAATTATATATATCTGTGTGCATATATACCACCATCCTTTAGAACAAGGTTTGAACCCAGCCCTGTTATAATACCCCTCCTTTGAAAGCCTTCAAATACCGTTTGAGTATTTGAATGGCTCATTTCTACACCACAAATAACACAAAAATAGCGAGCAAAACAAAAAAAAGCAAAAACAAAAATACGCACATATTCTTGAATCAATTTTATTTACCTTTCCACCCTGTAGCTTTAGAACTAAAGAGTAAAATGACCAACAACCCAACAATACACTATGGGTTTGACCACCAATCACATGCACATTACCTGTGGCATACAACATACAGCTAACCTCATTCCGACTTGCTTTGGTTACATGACGCCAAAAAAAAATTGTTAAAAAAAAACTCTTTTTTTGCATAAATGAAAGGACTTCCCTAACCACACTCTGCTGCTTCTGAGTCTTAGGAGTGTAGATAATTAAAATAATACCTGACTCTTATTTTGAGTCTTCAGATTAAGTATAAATTGCCCTAGACCTTGCTCACTTCAGGAGTCTTATAGGTGGTACTGTATGCAAATGCCTTGCTCTCTTTGGAGTCTTACCAGCCTGAGTTGACAGACTTTTGTCATTTGTGTCTTATGTTAGATAAGTTGACCATGTCAGTAATTAGAAGCAGCTATACCGAGTGTGAAACACACATGCTCGATCCAGCAGCCAACCCCACTATCCACTGACAGAATTGTGAGACAGCTCCCCTTCCACAGTTCCATAGCCACAACTTATCTGACTCTCTGAGCTTACACACAAAAAAACAACAAAATTACACACACACACACAAATTCTACTTCTCTATCTACTTGGCTTTATATAAAATCCCACATAATAAATACGATAAATATTAAACCCACAACCTAGCAGTAATACTAAAAAATAAAACTTTCCAGAATCAGTGTTCACTTATGTATTTTTCTGTTCATTTACCTGAGTTGATTTATTTATTGGCCATCTTTTGGCATTGGTGAATTTGAACTCTTTCCTTGACCTTGGCTTGCTCAGTGGTCACTGCTCTTCACAATTGCACTGCCATTTTGGTAGAATACTACTATTCCCTCTTTTGGGATCTGGTGGGTTCCAATCTGACCTTTTTTCTCCTCCCCCAAATCTCACAATCGTGCACCGTAAGGTTCTTTTCCTTGGTCCACTGGCCTGTTATAGTCATATACACTCATATCTATTGCCTCTAGTACCTCGTCTGTTTCCTCGATGGATGCTTTTCTCATCCCTAACATCATTTGCTCCACTTTCATCAGCAGGTTATGTCTTACAATTCGAATAATGTTGCTTTCAATTAAATTGCATGGGTCTACCATCCACAGCTTCGCCACCTGCTGATAAAAAAAATTGGGAATAGCTTTCTTGGCCCCCTTCCCTATACTTCTCCTGCATAACCCAATATCTGGTTAACTCCTGGTGATCCTCTGACCAAAAAATATCCTGCACCTCTTTCTGATATTATTCGAATGTTGTGGGTTGTTGCAATAACGAATCCCACCATAACTGTGCATTTTCAGTTAAATTGCTGCACACAATTGCAATTTTACTTTCTTGAGCCATAGAGTTAATGCTAAAATATCTCCTCAGGCTCTGCAGGTGCTCTATGGAGCTGCTCCCATTTGGCCAGCAAATGGCCGAATCTTTAAAAATTGTTTGACATTAGCCTGCACCATTACATATTTCGTGTTACCTTCCTGTATTTCAGCTACTTTTATCTTATCTCCCTGCTTTTTTTTCTTTGCACTCACTCTGATTTTCTCCTACTCTCTTTTCACTAAACTTCTAATTTTTACCTATACTTTCTTCATCTACTGGCTCTTTCTCGCTCTCTTCCTTTAGACACTTTTCTTTTTTTCCTTCTATTTTCAGTTCTAATTCTTGCAATCTCTTCTCAAACCTTTCCTCAAATTCCTGGAATTTGCTTCCCCAATTTTTCCATAATGATTTCTATCATGCTTAATCCTCCCTTTTCTTTTTTCTATTGATCCATTTTTTTCTGTCATCTTGTTTGCATTCACTTTATTCTATTTTACTTTTATATATCTATCACTGTTTCTAACAACAAGCTAATTATAACAATTTTATGTTAACTATTTCTACATCAAATGTGCCAGACCTACTTTCCATCCCCGAAGTAATGTGCTACCTATCTAATTTCCCTATCTAACCCACTCCAAACCTATTTTCTGATCTCTCTTTCTTCAAAATTTACTGAAACAATTATAACATTTCACATTAATTTTTTTATTATTATTTAACTCTTATATTTAACCCTTAAATTTAACTCTTAAATATAACTTATATTCTGTCCCCCATACTTTCCACTCTTTGAAAGCTCCTTCGTTGGACACCATTGTAACGGATTTCACCTCTTTCATGTGAATCACATATATATATGACCATATGTGTGTTTGTGTAATTATAACGTAATAGTTTTCCTTTCTTTTTTTTTATTTATATATAAATCCTTATTCCATCAGTAATTCTACACGATACTCTTATTTCTCACCCAACATATTTATGGACATTAATTTTCAACTCCAAGTGCCAATCTTACCTACATCTAAATAAGAATTATGCTGGGAGAGATCGAGTACTAATTTTAACAAAAGGAACTCCTACCACTGGCTAGCTCACTCAGGATGGTTGGTTATTAATTGTGGAAAAGATATGGGGACATAAATGCACACATAGATGCTTAATCGACTCTCTCATACATCATTTTATTACAAATCTCTATCTCTATTACACAATCTAAAATAAAAGAAATCAATACATAGATACTTATACTCATGCTTAAAATAGATATTTAATACTCGTTAATGTAGAAATCCCACAATAACTATTTTCTTGTTTGTGCTCAAATATTTTAAATATAACATATGCACATATGTATACTGCATAAACAAACAAATACAACAAAATCAGATAATTTAAGACAAATGAGACAATTCAGTATTTAGTCTATTCATCCATGTAAAACATACTTGACAATATATAAAATGTTTTTTTTTATTTTTCTCTTTTTTTTTTAGTCTTTACACAATATTATTATTGAAGATGAATTATTATTTAAGAAGTGAGTAGCTCTTAAGAAAGTGTTCACATTACCTTGATTTCTCACTGGGGGTATAAATGAATAGCAGCATCAGTTCGCTCCAAACTATGGCATTGTAAATAAGTGCTTTTGGATAAGTGTATCTTGATCGATCTCTTAATATAATATCAAGAATGTTCGGTGAAAATCATTCTATTTTTCAAGTTTAAGAGGGGCTTCATTCCAATGTAGACAGCATCTGCAGTATCTTCATAGGATGGCTTGCAGAGCCCAGCCTGTTCATGGCTGATGGTTGTATGTAGTTTTTAAAATAATATTTTACGATCTCACTAGTAGAACAAATCTTTTCAGAATGGCCTCAAAAGTCCAACAATTCAAGAATTCTCCTTAATTAATTTCATTTGTTCTATTTTTTTTTTATTCTCTCTTTATTTCTTTCTTTTTTAAAAAAATAAAACCATGTGTTATTTTTAGGTTTGCCAAAACCCTTTAGCATTTTTTTTCTGGACATCAAGGAATTTCAATTAACACCTAAAAATCCATATCCGACCGTTCTTTGTTTTTTTTCTTAGCATTTTTCTTTTCATTAAAAAAAAAAATTATTTATCAAGATAACAACAATCTATGCATTTTTTATCTTTTTTCTTTCATTTAATATATCTTTTTGATGGTATCATACTATGACTTCCATCTTGAAAATAAAACCATGCCTTATTATTTTTCTTTTTTTAGTGAGTCCATTCTACTTATTCATCCATACAGTAATACAACAACATGCATTTTTAAACAAAATACAAGAGCACAAACTTTATACCCACCCCAACCTTTCTGCTTAATCTCTTTTGTTTCCTCATTTTAAAATATACACACACAAAAAGAAAAAAAAACAAAGAAAAGGAAATCAAATTTATTACAAATATTGATTATATATATCTGTGTGCATATATACCACCATCGTTTAGAACATGGTTTGAACCCAGCCCTGTTATAATATATATATATATATATATATAGTAATATTAACACCCAGAACACAAACTAATTTCGATCAATCACCTCAGCAAAAGTAGAAGCAAGTTCTTTTTTATTGTTTTTTTTTTTGCAGGCCAACTGGATGGATATGAAGTGGTGTATATCTGCACCCTGACATACTTGCTTCATGTTGTATTAAAATTAACCTATCTCCAGGGTATTAATTTATTTGGAAATATTCGTACACATTAGAAATAGGTACATGGGTGTGCAATTTCATTAGTTAAAAGGTTAAGAATTTAGTATTTCAGTTGTGCTATTTATTTTGGTTAAAGAAAATAGCTGCTAAAGGTTCTGATTGAAATAAAAATTTATATAAAGAATTTTAAAATGCAAATGAAATAAATCTTTAATGAAAGTTAAGAAATGTTAAAATGTGTAAATAATGGGAGAGTGGTCGTAACTTATTAAATAAATAAAAATAAATGCTGTATTCCCGGAACTATACTAAATAGTTACCATTTAGCACCACTATGTCCTGTATGCATTGTAATGTATTAACAGAAAAAGTTAGAGACAATGCACAGGATATCAAACCAGTACTAAAGAGATATGCAGAGAAGCAGTGACAAATGGAACTGAAATCACGATCAAAATCTAAGAACAGAAACCATTACAGTAAAGAGTCTGCCTAAAGGGAAAGAAAATAAATTTAAAGACAGATTGGGGCATTGTTTGTGGGTTAATTATTAGTTCAAAAGAAAAAAGCAGAAAAAAATAAAGCAGATCAGTATCATGTAACCATCAAGAAGCCAGAAATATATACTTTAAGAAGACGATTAAAGTACCTGCTAGAATGTATGAATAGTCAGGCATTGGCTTCTCCAGTTCACCAGAGAGCTGAGAATCTGTATAAGTTTCACAAAATAAGCGATGTCCATTGACATTGCCTTATGACACTACCATAAAAGACACCAAACTGTTATGCGTACATGTGAAGAGAAGTCCAGAAGTCCCAAGATTACCAGTAAAATATTTCTATCCCTTCAATAATTATTAACTGTAACTAAACTCATGTAATTAACTTGTTAAATTAATCTTAAGCTTTTATATATGTATTTATTTACTTGTAGTGTAAGTCTGTTGGTCTCAAATGATTCAATCTATAAATCACTAAATAACTCAATTTATTTTATATTAAGTAAAAGTCTTGCCTTGAGTGATGGAGAGATTTAAGAGCTAATATTTTAAATAGATTGTTTATGCTTCTTGACTCTAGAGATGGAAGACATCGAAATATAAAAGTTCAAAAGCAAACAAATAAATTGATTAAATTATTCTGAACATCTCTTTCCCACCATCAAATCAAGGACAGTTTATATAAATTCTTAGAAATACATTCAGGTCAAGGAGGGATGGTGAGTGCAATTATTGATTACTTATTCACCTGTTTTTATTTAGCTGTATGTGCTGCATAGATTATATATATATATTTCATATGATGGAATATATATATATATATATATATATATATATATTTCATATGATGGAATATATATATATATATATATTATAACCTATGCTCACAACACCGCTCATATACATTATATGAGTAAATGCCCAGGGCGCCAGTTCTATTAATGAATAGAACAATATAACAATATACCTGATATAAAATTATTACTGAGATTCTTTACCTATATCTACATTCAGCTCAGCTCAGTGGGAGGTTATAGGAAGTTCATAAAATATATAATTATAAATAAATGAAAGAATAAATATTATAAAACAATAAATAAAATATAAATTCTTTTGTTAATTAACTGCATGATAAAGAATAACAATGTTTATTTGTAAGACTATTAAAATATCCTTTCAACTTAATTCTTCCATCGTCCAAGTATAACATGTATCAGCTTGATATAATTATATCACTAAACAATTCTATGGCTTGGCATATCATCATCTAAACAGCTACCTTAATGCCAATCAAGGAATATGCAATAAGATCTCAGGGAATTTAAAAACACAGTTGAATTAAAGAAAATACATTGGCCCATAATGTATAATTCTAACTTATAATAAAATGTAATGAGATAAACTGACTAAATGTTTTACTGTGTTTAGCAAATAGATTATGATGGAAATAGGGTTTATTTTAATCTCACATCATCCAACCAATACATTAACTACGCAACCTTTCTTATATGTTTATCAAGTGGCAATGTCTTTTATAATGTTTGGATTGAGGAAACAATACTATCAGATACCAGCATATTCAATACCATAGCTATAAAACAATATATTTATTTAATAATAGTTGTATGAAATGTGGAGATGTGGAAATTAGTACCCGAATGTATACAAGAATAACTCAAGACACAGTTTTAAATAAATAAACAAATCATTTATTATACTGAATATTTAATTTAATATAATTAATTTTACAATAAGGCTACTTGTCTTAATAATTTTAATTCTTAAATAAATCTTTGGACATCAGTTTGGGATTATCCCTATTATATTACATTATTTATTATTCATACCTTTTTGAAAGCAAAATTAACAAACAAAACTTGAATATTCTGACTTTGAATAGCTGCTTTGCTTAAGCGTTTCATCTAAACATGACATTAACTAAATAATATATATTATTGGTACAACAAATATTTTGAGAGGATTTACTATCGATTAATGAGATAAATCAAATTAACATATTTGGCCATCAACAAAGCAACTTTCTATAACTAATTAAATAATCATTTTTAATTACATACACTTTTCACACATAGCAATAAAATCTTATTCATTCCAATGATTGATGATTTATAACTTTATGTTAAATGAATATAATGTATTTTAAAGTTTTTATTTCCTGTTTTAATTTCAATAACACTCTACTTTTATATCCACGATATTGTTTATATTACGCGTGTGTGTCACATCTTAAGTAACAATAATAGAAAACAATCTTTTCTACACACCATCAATTCATTGAGGAAATATTAAACAATTACTTTATTTCGGACAATGTCGTAAACCAACCAACAAAATAAGACACTAATACTATATCAAGAATTTAATTTAACTATTTATCTTGCCACATACTAAATAACACAGAGCTATATTTTCACAATTATATAAACTAAAGGTTCCAAGAGAAATTCACATGAGGAGCAAATAAACTCTTTACTTAACACTTCAACAATAACTCATCTAATTCTGAAATATACTATTGGTGTGGTATTTTTCCTCATCACCAAGACCATAAGAAAACATCACTTAACTTCAAAACTATCATTTCATAATATGTGTACCATATAAAATAGTCTCTACTCATGGAAAATTATTAAAATACACTATGTAAGCAAAATCTCTTATCCCTACAAACATAGAACACATTCAGAGTAATTTTCATTCTCAAAAGCTCTTCTACATATTTTAACATTACATATACACTGGCAGATAAATACATACAGATAACCTACAAATCCCTTCAGTTCTCTAGAATATGACATCTGAAATTTATACATAAAATATCTATAAATTGATATCTCTATTAAGCAAATGTAATAATTGCGCAAAACACACACTCGCGCACAAATAAGGCTATACAAAAAAAAAAATTTTAAGTTATATACTATGCAAGCAACACGATAACTAAATAATACATTAAAATATAACTGTTAATTACGAATTAACTTTAAACTATTTTTAAAATTTAATAGTCATAAATATTACGAACGATATTTCTTTATCATTTCTCTCCGACTATTTCTATTATATGTTCGTTGATTTAAAATCCAGAACTCTTATTTTGAGTTAAGAAAATATACAAAATAATATACACCTCTCTTTAACAATATAATAAAAGAGAAAAAAGTAACATATTTCTTCCCTTTATCTTCTTAAAAGAAACATAAAACATATTTGAACAAAATCAGTTTGTACCAGCGTATCCACAATTTGTGAATGCGCAATTCCGAGCCGATCTAGAAGTTCATAATAGCACAAAATTATACATAAAACATAATAATAAATATGTCTATCTATCTATTACATACAGCAATGTTGGCAAGTAATATATAAAAAAAATAAAGAAAACAAAAGTCATTTTGTTCTTTGATTTAAAATAAAAAAATTCACTTGCAAAATCTTTTTCCGAGTTCATTAAACAATACGGAGATATATTCCCAAACTAAGTTCATGTTTATTAAGAATACAAAATATAAAATAAATTTCTGTAGGACAAAAAATAATAATCATAATTTAAATTTTGATCTAGTATCTCAAATGTTCTTAGTTTAACTAATTGAGCTTACTACACCATACGTAAGTAATTAATCTTTATCATGACAGAAATATGAAAGACATTTTCAGCTACATTGGTATCAATTATTCAACTCATGCCATAGTAGTTTTGAAATCAGCAATTATCCTTTATAGACTTCTTGAATAACATTTATTTTTCCAATATTTATACGCTAGCATACACACAGTTATTTTTGAACATTGCACATTAATATGTCATAATACGTTGATAATTCCACAATTAAATAATAGCTTATTTCATAATGCATTCTTATCGAAGAGGACAGAAATATACTGCATTCCCGTCCTTCCATCTAATTTAAGTACATATTTAATAAGTAGTATCCTTTAGTTATTCCGGATAATTCATATTTTATTTTATTTTCATAAAAGCACATATTATTTTAGGAATACCAAATAAATAAATAAAGTCATTTTTCCATAATGAATTGAAGTATAGAATGTAATTTTAAAATACACATATCCTGTAATTTTAATTTAACCTTTGTAGAAGTATGATATAGGATATAATGAAAAATTAAAACAAATGATGTAAAAATGTTCTGCACACATTTCCAAATGATATAATAAGATACAAGTAGATTAGTTATATGATTATAAAGTTCATGCATTCTATCTTCCTTCTTAATGATAAATAAATAAAGTAACGCAAGCTTAATATTATAGATATACATGTTAAAAATAGCAATAAGCAAAAGATGATTAATTCAAATGTTTAAATGAGGTAAAGCAACAAAAACCGATGTACTTTCTTATATTTTTAGCCTTGCATGTTAATTGAAGACCTTTCTTGAAGTTTACTTTAAAGTTTTTTTTTAAAGTTAATTTGACATCCGGAAGAAATATCCATTTGTCACAGCAGAGAATAATAATATACTGGCTGCAATTACATCAATAATGAGCAATTTTTAATAAAGATTATCTGTTAAATAGACATCTCTTCCCCCCATCAAAGGTCAGTTGCACTCAAAAGGTTACTTCACCTTTTGTACCGGAAGCTAATTTAATATGCAAGAAATCTTCTCCAATAAAAAAAAAATCATTTTAACCTTCACAATTAAATCAAGACAAAATAATAAAAAAATAGCTTTTTACAAACTGGAAATAAATAAATATTAATTAACTGTTAAACAAAAATGATTAATAATTTATTTAATTTGTAAAATAAACCATTGATCCAAATATCCATTAATTATAAAAAAATTAAAAAAATATATATTTGTAAAATTATTAACGATAATTACTGTAATTTAGATGTCTTCATGTTAAATGTACTATTGCTTAATGTTATTAAAAGATGAAAATGATACAGAGTCATACATGCATGCACATGTACTGCAATCTAAATATTAAACTATTTTGACTAAATATAATTGAGATGGCCATTAATGTTGATAAAAGGATAGGTATCAATGAATAAGGGATTAGGAAACCATTAAAACCAATACTAAACACTAACATAAAATAACTTTGCATCCTCCTAATAAAATATACTAATTCCTATAACAAATAACCCCTCTTTCTTGCATTAAATATGAGAATAATAATAAATACTTGTAAAACTGCTACTCAAAATACATAAGTGACTCATATATAAGTTTGAGACACTTAATAGAAAAAATTTTTCAAAAAATTTAGGGCTATTTTTTTTATCAAAATGCAACTATTCACTACAGATACAAAGTATCTCAACTCCTTGTGCCCACTCAGAGGGTCACAATATATATATATAAACTAGCTAGGTATATTGAATTTGTAGAATTGTTTGTAAATAAATTATTGATTTTGTTTCATTATCATGCTAGTTACAGATAAAATAAGTGTTCTTAATCATGATAAAATATGGGTCTAGAAGTTAAGTATATATGTAAACTAAGACATCAGGGAATTATCATTAATAATAATAAAGTTATCTAAAGATGCTACTCTTATATATGTAACCCTGATACAATGTAAATGATCATAAGTAAATATAAAGTTATATGTAAAGTGCAAGAGCATTACCAATCTGGATTATATTAATAAGTAAAAACCACTATGTTTGTGTAGGTCCATGATGGAAATCAATGCTAACTATCAAAATATTCAGGAATCTCTATCCCCCCCCCAAAAAAAAAACTATTGTAAAAAGGGTGAATCATCATACTTTTAATGTGGTTTACTGGGGACTAGTGATTTATATAATTAAAATATTTAATGTTATCTTGTATTTGGAGGTATTTAATATATAGTAGTTTTGTCCATCAGTTTGTGTTGCTGCCTATCGATCCATGACTGTGATATTTCATAATTCTATTAAGTTTTGCATGTTTCTCTTGTCTTAATGGTCAAACAGTATAAGGATAGCAGATGCGATGTGCCTGGGAGTTTGATCTATTGATGTACCCTGGTCCAGATCCTGCACAGATTGAAAATTCCTTGTGACCCCAAATGCCACATTTTATGTACTACCTGTGTTCTCTCCAGGGTGTATGTATCCATGGTTAGAAGTAGATATACATCTCTGTGACCTGGGATATCAACCATCATGTGAACCATTCCCAACAGATTGTCTAAGTCAATTCTCATCATAATACTCTACCATTACTGCAAATTTCTTATTTTATTATTATATCCATATACTTATCTGTGGTAACACCAGACAACCTAAATTCAAACCCTGTCATAAGAAACCCTTTTGTAACAAATATAAAATTAAATATACAACTTATACCCAGAATAGGTTGATAAACTCATTGAGCATGAGAGTTAAGGCACTATATAGTACTGTAAGCCACCATTCCCTGGTATAATGCTGTAAAGGCCAGCAGACACTATCATCATCGTGTAAGCTACTCTGAATTACTTATGAATAAATAAATCTATAATTATGTAAATTTGTAAGCAAATTATTTATAGTTATATACCTTCTCAAACACATACCTAGTTCTTATTTATATGTTGAGTAGCCTAGTTCAAAACCACTAGGCTGTCAAATAGATAATCACCCAGGTAAATAGGTTTATGTAAGACTGAAGTGTGCTACCCTGTGTCACCTTGTGAGTGATGGAGAACCCTAGAAGATAATCCAAGTTTGATCCCTGAGCTATGTCACGTTATGCATTAAGGGAAACTATGTATTATCAAGAAGGTTAATCAGAAGGTTGAGGTTGTGAAGCCTATGTAGGGTTTAAACTAGAAAGCAGAGGTAACTCTGTGTCTGCTGGTTGAGAGTCCAACTTGAACTTTCGATCTTGTTGACTGGTTATACAAACTTGACCAGTACAATATCAATGACATTGTAAAAGTACAAATATAAAAGTAATAACTTGGTTATCCATATTCTAAATATAAATCAATTAACCAAACAAAATAATAATAATAATAATAATAATAATAAACATTAAATGAGTTTTAACCTTATTTCCAAAATCACAATGAATAAAATCGGTTTTCCTTTTCCTTCCAAAAACAATATAATGTTCAGAGCTTTTGTATATATGGTTATACTTTTCCATTATTGAAAATATATGTTATCAAAAAAAATCCCAAATGCTTGGCAGTCTATATCTATGAGAAACAGGTATGTTCTTGTATGCTTCTTTTGACTTCTTTTAGCCAAATCTCTTGGCAGACAGCAAAATTCAGAAACAAACTTACATTAAAGAGAATCCAGCATACTTAAAGTTTCTCTATTCCATTGGATTTATCATTATATACTTAATAACTATCAAGAACTCTTCTTTCTTTTATTCCATTCTGTTTTTTTTTTTTAAATCAAATTTCAGTAAATATATTCTGCCTCTCTAGTAAATTTTTGACATTTCCTTTGGAGTTTTCTCTCCATCCTAACAAAAAAACAATTTCCTCAAAAAAGAAAACCAGCATAAACAATACCAAGATAACACCCAGATTTTGTTCTTAAATGAACTCTCTTCTTTTTATAATTTTCTTTCAACAAAATAAAATGGTGACTCATTACTCATGTGGTCAATCTTATTAAAAATAAAAAATAACAACCTGATCAAAAAATAGAAATTCTTTTGCTTTAAATAAAATTCTCCCATAACTACAAGATCAAAAGATATTAACATTCTTAATTAATTCATTCCAGGATTTAGTTAACATAATTCTTAATTAATTAATCCTAATTCTTATATAACTAATTTAATACAAAAATTAATGAAATTCTTCTTTAATTTTGAGGCACAAGATAATTAACATTCTTAAAATATTTTAACTTTACCATAAATAGTTATCACTCTTATGAAATTTTTATCATAATAAATAAAACACAAAAATTTAAAAATATATAAATTTATGTCTTACATTTTACATCCACAGACACATCTGTCAATTTTTCCTTTTGTAACTTTTTCTGAATCTTGATATTAAAATCTTACTTTAAACTAACATAATCTCAACTTGTGAGAGGGATTTGAACCTAATTTCATCACAATACCCCCCATTAGTAATTTATTGAAATGGGTATAACCATCTTTATAACTCGTATACTCACTTTACAATTATATAATGTTTCAATAATATTATCAACTTATAACAATATGTTCTATATATTTCAAAACCCAATAAACAGAAAACCTACATATTAAAGAATCACACATCACTCTGCCATACATTGGTCTTTTTCGTTTAAAACCATTTCACTATACAAGATCATTTAACATTACTATGTGATGAATCTGGACAGAATACAAAAATTTGTCGTAAGTATGACTTGCAATAATACCAGGAATAAATATTAAAAATAGCACATACAAAAAATATTTTCTTTTTCTCCCTTTTAATATACCATACATGCCTCCATGTTCTTAGTTATGTACACATCTTCTCATGAACTATCTCAAGAACTTACAGGTACATTTAGAATCAATAAAGTAAATGTTAGAATAAATCATCAAAAACTCTTTGCTAGGCCACCCTATTTGACATAGGAATAAGAGGAGGGATCTGAAAATGAGAATTATTCAGCCAGGATCTACTGGGTAATGATCAACAACTAAGAAAAGAAAAAAATCAAATTGTAAACTTGCAATATTCCTGGAATACCCAGAGTACACATACACTCCCTCATTCGTTCTTTGACACTGAAAAAATAGTAAAAGATCTTTAACTATATATATATAATCAAGATGAACATCTCCTGAGATACATATACTACTACATTAATTAGTAAATTTGACTTTCACTTTATTTACCTAAGTTACTTATGTTTCTTACAAAAGAAATCAATGTAGAACTTCAACATGTAATATGATATGGATACTCTCATTATATACATAGTTTGGAAACCAGGAACAGTTTACCAAGACCCCTCTTTTTATTCCTGAAATATTAACCCTCACAATCATGGAATAACTTACTACAACCAGGATCAGTGAAGATGATTGTGAAACATTTTTCATGCATCAACTTGAATCAAAGTGACCATTTGATAGCATTTGTATTTATCAAGGTCAGTTTCAGGCTTTTTGCTTTTTGTTTGTTTATTTTCCCCATTTCCAGCTCTTCTTTTTCATTTCCTCCAGTTGTTTTTTCTTAATTAACTTTATTATTTGCAATTTTGTTAATTGTTCTTCTATGTTAGGGGTTTCCTAGCCAATCTTTTCTTTTACAACATGGATCCTCTCTTCATCTTTTATCACTAGGTCTTGAATTTCTTTAAACTTCATGCCAATACTTTGTTACACATTATTTTACTGCATTTTCTCAATACTCTAGAGTTTCTAATTTATATTGAAACTGTAAGATTTGTATTCAAATCTTAGTTTGACCTTGGTTCTGTTATCATTCTACCTCTCAACCCCTTTAGTATAGGTTTACATGGATTCTGACCTTAAGTATCGAATTAGTGCGATTTGTAAATTGTTTAAAAAAAATAAGAAGAAAAATAAATGTCATATATGCGCACATACTCCGATAGTTCTATTTTAAAAATAAACGCATTGCAAGGTACTATTAAATTGCCATGCATAAGTTGTATAAAGTTAAGTAATCCTATTAATTATTCTGATAGGTTTACATAATATTTTAATTTATAAAATAAATTAAAGAAATCAATAATTATATTGTAAAACGTAAACATATTATTATTTAGGTCAGGTCTAGGTAATACTTAAATTATAAAAAAATAAATAAGTCTCAATTAAAAATAAAGATGTTTTAAAATATAGAAATTCCCCTGCTAATTAAAGGCAAGTCATAGCGGGAGGGGGGGAAAAGATGACAGAGCTAGAAAACAAAAAAAAAAGGTTTGTTAAAAAAAAAATCTTTTATAAATTACGTCATGCAAAAAGGTAAAATTTAAAAAGTGGTCAGATTGAAATTCCAACCTGTATTGCATCCGTGACCTAAAAAGATGTATGGCACAGACCCGAGAGACAGCTGCATGGATGACATATTGCTCGATGGATCCCAGAGATAAGGAAAAAGAGAATAAAAAGCCACAACTGATTGTTAAAAGGATCAATGAGAGGCTAGAACTAGAAACATTAAATTACAATTATGATGTTAATTATTATATTTCTTGCAATCCAAATGTTATATCTAGCAATGTGCCAAGAGTAGGCGCCATGCTACGCTCCTCTGGACTGATGGCCATACAATATTAAAATTCCCACGAAATGTGATAAACCTAGAATTCTGCTACTTCCATTGAATAAATCTTTCCCTAAATGTGACTGCTATTGAACCAGGAAACTTGGACTCTCCAACAAGTGTGCACACTTAATTGAACTAAAGGTAACCTCATATCCAAGAATAAAATTGTTTTGAACTCTATATTTCTAATATGTAAATTTTATTTTCAAATTTTACTATTATGTAATTCTAAAATTAAAAGTATGCAATTTTCTGTAATAATACTCTTTTGTAATGAACCTCGTAAATTAATCTATTTTTTCATTATTCTGCTTGGGTATCCAAAATTTTATTGTATTCATTAAAATTATATTTCATGCCCACGTGGTTTCTGAGTTGATGTTTTTGTTTTTTTTATTTAATTCACAGAGGAGCTACCCTCCTCTGCGGATTGATATCATAACAGAAACTCATGTTGATTAATAATTTTCAGCTTGGGAATCATAGAATGAATTTAATATGTTTTATAAAGACGAGATCTAGATTATTAGTTAGTGTATTTGTTAATGGGCTATCATTCAGTTTAAGTTAGTTAAATCTTAAATAAATAATAATGTTAAGAAAAAAAGGGGGTTTTAATGATAGTAAATTAAATACTAGTCGTGTGGAGATTGGGGATAGATTCATATTATTTTGCCAAGCATAAAATAAATAAATGTGCTTGCATTAGAGTTGTGGGCTGCGTTAGTTATCGATACATGAATTTTTAAATTGCAGAAATGTAAAAGAGGTACTGTAAGCATTGTGTTCTTGCACTTAAGGAACATACAAAATATATAATAGCACGGAACCTTGTCACACGGTCGGGATGGAAAGGATAAGACTTCATACCGATACTGCACTCGTAACCTCTCCTAAGGGCTCCAACCAGATGTTTGGCTGTCCCTCTTCCTATTCCTATAGTAATTACCTTGTCGTGTAGTCGGGGATGGAAAGGCTATGACTTCATACCGATACCGTGCTCGTGACGTACCCATAGGGCTCTGATCCGACGTTTGATCATCCCACCAGCCTCCAACATTTCTTCTGCGATTATCCTTTTAGAAAGCTGATTCTCTTATAGCTCGGCAGTATCTCAGGCTACCGCAGGTTGCTTTAATAATAAGTATAAAGTTTATGCTGGGTCTAGCTCCACTCCTCCACATCTTCTAATCTTTAGTAAGTTATTAGAATAGACATTAATATTATAAAGCAAATGGGATGATGGCCTTGTGGATGAATGCACTCCTCATTAAGATATCATAGCGTGTCTCATCACCTTCATCCTCTAAACATGAGGCATGAGATGTAGTTCATATTGATACCCAGGTAGCATAATATATTTACCTATGTAAAGTAACCACAATTAAATACTTAAATTATCTATATCCATGTCTGTGTGTCTGCTTAATTTAGAATAATAATTAGTATCACTCATAGCAATGAGCAGTAAGAATATAGTAGTAGTCCGTAAGATGAAACCATTAGTTAGAGTCTCTTGTTTACCTGACCACCGGGCCTAGAAAATAGTGCTATTGTTATGGTAGACACATTGTCATGTGGGTTTTGTTGTGAATAAAATTACTGGGTTTGAATGCGGTATTGCAGGCCCTGAACCCACCTGTCGTACCGCCATTCGAACGTGGTGGTGGAATTTTGCAACATGTTAACAAGGCATACAAAATCTTACCGTTACAATATTTTGCTCCATATCAACTATCTTATTGATATTTTCTTGGTGTAGGTTCATAAACTTTTGTTCATTTTTTTGCTTACCTCTTCAATGTCCTGAAGTCTCATATTGATGCTTTGTTATATGTTTTATGATTTCTCTTCATTTTTCTGAAGAAATTCTTCTATACTTTGAAATTTGGCCTCCATATTCTGTTGCATCTCTTGCAGCTTTAGCTTCCAACTTTTTTAAAAGTTTAAATTCATATTTTGGAATTTATTTTCCTTCTGTTGGAATTTTACATCCATGTTTTTTGCATCTCTTATAGCCCCTGCATAAGCTTTCTCATTATGTAATTTTCTAGCTATATTTTTGGCTGCTTATTAAATATCTTCTGTTGCTTTATATTTTTTTCCATCCTTCATGAAAGAGATTTAGTTATCATTCAAATATTTAATTTAGTTTTATTTTGTATCTGTTAACACAATGTACATATGTATATATTTTTTCTATAAATATTTTTTTTTACTTTATTCAATTACTAACATTTACTTTACTACTATTTGTTTAAGAGAGTACACCTGCCCTTCACTCCCATCATGCATTTAATTTAACTACCATCTGCCATGCTTGCTGTATTCTTGATTTGATTTTTTCTACCTCATTAACTGTATATTTATGAACATTTTCAAACTCCTTGTCCTACCTAATATTTACTTAATTTATTTTCTGGTGTCAATCTCTCTTTATTCCCTATATTCCTATTTATTTATCACCTATTAGCTTTCTTGTCTAAACATATTGTAACGATATATAAATATGCCATTACATTATTTTAGAATAAAAACTTAAGTTCGCAAATAAAAATAAATTTATAAAAAATCTAAAAGCTAAAAAAAAATTAAAGAGTTGTTAAACGTATATATATTCGCACAGATGCAAAACTTTAAAAATAGTTTTTTTTTTTAATAAATGAAAAAAGTGTTTGAACATATATTTTTGTAAAAAGATATATATATTTTTGTAAATGGAATTGATTGTTTTATAAATTAATTGAAAAGCAAACTAACCCTTGGGGCATTTAAAATAAATGAAATATAGATAAGAGAATAAAAAGAATTAGCTTGTCCAATATAGAAGCAGCAAATAAAGGCCTGGACCATAATGAAAAAATGGAACAGTGACATTTTTGTTCATGGAATCCATAGGAGGATTATAAAAGGAAAACGATTCAAATTAAGAGAGTTTTCCTGACAGTTCCAACTTGATTTTGTGAGAAGAACGATAAGACGCACTTGTCGTTCTCTCTCAGTTATTTTATAAAATGAAATGACTGTGATACCAGAATGGAACCAGCTAAGGCTACCTCCAGAATATCAGACCGGTCTTCCATGAAAGGCTTCATGGGAATTGCCAACAGGAACTGGGAGTTCTTCTACTATAAGCAATTGAACTGAACAATTTTAAAATCTGAAGTAATTAAGAACTTTAAAGATTTGATCAGTTAATCTAAATTTTAAAAAAGGAACTTTTCTCTGACTTATGTTTCAAATTCATTATAAATATTTAATTTTTACATATTTGTTTGCTAAAAATCATTTCCATTTTTTTTTTATTATTATTTTTATTTGTATTAATATTTATCGTTTACATTATTAAATGCATTAAATTTCAATTAGGCATAGACGCGTGCATGGATTCGTTCACGTTTAATTATGTTTTTGTTTTCATATATGATTAAAATATATAGACATTCAGTAAATAATGATATCTTACGGTGAATATCTAAAATGTATTTATTTGGATGTCTTTTTAGTTATAGGTGTTAATGCGGCATCTTATGATGAATGCCATTGGGTTTCTTGTGAATTCCCTCATGCAATTACATCAATGACTTTATATTTTGATCATTTATGTTTATTTTGAAATGTTTTTGAGCATGTAATCTGTGTAGTCGATCTATGCTCAACATTAAAAAACAAACTTCTATAAATCCATCTGTGCAAATTTAAATAAATGTTAAATTTAAGTCGGACATGAATGGCTATATAGATTTGTAAAGTTATATTAAGGGAGGGTAATCTTAGATTATTCATTTCTTAGTTGAATTAGGTCAATGGATTGGATATATTGGTGTAATTAATAGATGTAGTTTGAGGTTCGCTACGGGCAGAATCGCTGTATATGTCGCACAAAACCTTTTTGCCTATGGATAGGATTGTAAGTCGGCAAAAAGGACCACGGTCCCTTCCTATGGAGTTTTTATTTTATTGTTCTTCTTGCCATACAGATGTAACATTCCTGTATTGGACAAGAGTCAATGTCTTCTCTAACTATACTGTTCAGATGTCCATTCCTGACAGTATTGTATATTGTGCTGTTGTATTTTCATGCTACATTGAATACATCAATGTATCATATGGATTGATGCCGGTTTGACTGTGAACTTTTGGCCGAAGGTTAAATAAGGTATAGAAATTTTTTTTTCAAATGCAAATCTATGTAGTTTATTCATACGTGACAATCTTAAAATAAATATAAATTTCATCTGTGTAGATGATTTAAAAGTTTAAAATAATAATTTAAATTAAAAGTTATATTAAAATCTAAAATAATGTTATTCCTCAAAATTTAAAATGATTCAAAATTTATATGTGCGTAAATAAATGTTTGTGTGTGAATTACTGGCAATGGCTTATTTATATATATATTCTTAGATAAGAATTTATTATAAAATATAAATCTCTGCTATTCCACTGAGCTAGTGACAATGGGCTAATGACCGGAATCAATCAATATAATTTTTTTTAACTTACGTATCTGCCTACTATATAAATCTTTCTAGGTTCAAATGCCTAGATGTCACCCTTGTATTGCAGATTAAGTTAAATCGCATCTCCGGATCATTATAATATATTTATATAAAACATATCTCTAAAAATGAATACACACAAAAACAAAAAACATATTACTAAAAATAATATGAATTACAGCTAAATATTATCTATTATCCTAGATCTCCACCAAAGAATAAAAAAATATATCACTTGGTTAATTTCATGACCCGAGATTGGATGCCAAAATTACTATATTGGTCATTTCTGTCACATTATATATAGCTCCACACTAGTTTGTAGATGCTTACCATGAGCCTTTTATGTGGTAAATGATAATTACTATTTATATACAACACATATGGAAGTATTTCAAGTTCATTACAAATATATATGACAAATTTTTTAATAAAGAGAAAAGGAGACCATACTAATAATAATTAGTTATATTTTCTGGTCATCTTTTATGTAACAATTATTGTACTAAAGAAGAAAATATATTTTTTCTTCAAAACATATTTATAAGAACTCAATGTTATCAGCCTTAAGCCCCAATTTCCAAAAATATTATGCAGTGAATAAGCACATATACAATAAAAATTATACATTAATCCTGATACTGAAATCCTCCACACTAGCTCAGTATTACACTCTATCTTTTAGGGTAAGTGGCATTAACTAAACACTCCATGATAAGAATGTTATAATCCTCCCCCCCATTAAAAGTGGACTATTCCAAATTCCATCTTTATCTGATAAGATTAAGCATTGTTCACTGTTGACCAATAGACTGATGTACAGTTAAAAACATAGTCAATGATTAGCATAGGCCAATAAGCAAAGTTGCTCACTGAATCTGAATGTTTTCAGTAAGGGTAATGTGCCAAGGCCAAATTGGCACATGTATATAAAATAATTTTGTCTAAAAAAATTATTAAAATTAAAATAATCTTTCATAAAAGAAAACGTAAAATTAGATGTTGAAGAGTTTGTTACAGTTTGTTTTCGAAAAGATATGAATCAAATAGTTTTCCATCGTTAGTTTTTGAAATAAAAAGCTACCATTGATTAATCAGAAGGGGAGAGGGGTGTTTCGTTAGAAAAATTAAACTAAAGGTTTTATACAAAGGAAGTAAAGAGTTGTTGTATTAGTATTCGTAAAATATAAATAATTTAAAGTTTAAAAAAAATACAAATCTCTTTTCATTCGAATTAAAGAAAAAATAATCTTAAAACTAGTAATATATGTGCATATATATGTGCGATAGTAAATAAATAAAAAATGTATGCGTGTTAGAATAATATCAAAATATATATATATGTAAATGAAAGTTAAAAAAGAAATTATATTTGGAAAACACAGCGATGGCTATTAAGTTAATTAAAGATTTATTTAAAAACACAGCGGTGGACTACTAATTAAAATATAAAACTACAGGATTAAAAAGCTTGTCTCCAAAGTATTAGATATTAATTAAAATATAAAACAATACATTTTGCATGGCTATTACTAATTAAGCAATCTTCAAAAACACATCAAAGGATTAATTGCTAAAGAATTTCGACAACAAATATTTGCCGGAGGATATCAAAAAGAAAACACTTCGTTGTTATAAATACTGAATATTTTATTGGATAATGAGTTGAGACAAGAGTTCAGTTCATAAATCAATTGAGTCAGTTAATTTCAATCAGTTAAGTTAATTGTATCCAGAAACACAAAAATGCAGTGTTGAGCAGCTTTTGGGAATACATGTCTCTCCGGCCTGATGTCTGATAAAAACAGCAAGATCTGCCTGTGAAATAATGTCAGCATAACATTTTAGAAAATCTCCATCAGTATTTAATTGTCTCCAATAGTAATGATCATGAATAATAAAGAAACTCATCAAGGAAATGTCCCAGCTGGCTGGAAGTATTTGTAATGGAAATATCCTCACCGAAAGCAGCAACCAAAGAGAACAAAATTCTATGTCTACATTCAAAATCCTAGGTAAAATATTTGCTTATTTCATTTATACTGTAATAACCATTGCATTGCATTAATTCACATGAATCCTCCAAGAGTCTAGTTATATGAACTCTATATCATACATAAAATGAACTATTGATATGTGTGTTTAAGTTTCAAATGCTATTAATGCTTGATTATTATATTTGTGAATGCTATATGAGTTAATATGTGTGTGATCATTATATCAGTGTTATTAGTTAAATTAGATAAATACCAGTGTTCTATTATTAAAATTTAAAAGAATATTTGGTTGTCATCTGATCCTTCGTGTTAGCTGCCAGAGGCGCAATTTCTAACTGAAAAACACATTAATATATAGTTCCCGGGATAGCGATTCTCTATTAATATTGACTTTTTTTTTTGGTTTGTTTACAAAGTTTACTTTTTTTCGTTTCTGAATTATTTTTCCCAAATAATATTTTTGACGATGGGATAATAATAGTTTTTTTTTTTACCAAAGGGTCTTTTTTGGTGTGTGTTCAAATAGTAATTTGTGTTTTTTTTTAAAAAAAATAATATTAGTTTTTGTAAAATTGGATTGACAAAATTCAAGAGAGAACGGGGTTTTATGATGGATCTTTAAATAATAATTTACGGTACTTTGATAGGTTTACATTTGATTGCCAAAAAAATTATTGGGAGAAGTGTTTTTTTTTTTTCGCGCGCGTGTGTTTATGTTTAAATAAAATTTAAAACCTTTACTTTTATCGGTTTACATTTGATGGACGACCGATTGGACTTCCTTTCATTTATAAATTCTGGTTTTGGTTCTACAAATAAATATTTTTGACAATGGGATGATAATAGTTGTTGTTTGTTTAATTTTTATTGACAAGAGCGGGTGTTTTTTTTGGTGTAGATTCAAATAGTAATTTGGGTTTCGTTTAAATAATAAGTTGCGGTCTTACTTTGATCGGTTTACATTTGATTCCCAACACTAATTACTGGGAAGGGTGTTTTTTGTGTGTACGATTGTAGACAACAATTATTGGGAGAAGGGGTGTAACCGTTTAAAGAATAGTAGTTTACGTTACTTTTAGTAGTGGTGTACATTTGATTGCTGACAATAATTAGTGAGAGGGGTGGGTGTTTTTTGGTGATTGGCGACAACAATTATTGGGAGAGAGAGTTTTGCATTTTGTTTTTGTTCGTGTGTATGTTTAAATCAAAATTTAAGTTACTTTTATCGGTTACCATTTGATTGAAAACCGATTTGATTTTCTTTTTTTTTTTTTCGTTTATAAATTATTTGGGTTTTCCCAAATAATATTCGATTTGACAATGGGACAATAATAGTCTAGGTTTCTTTAATTTTGATTGACAAGAGCGAGTCTTTTTCGGTGTACGTTAGAATAGTAATTTGGGTTATGTTTAACTAATAATTTACTGTCTTACTTCGATTGGTTTACATTTGATTGGCCAGGAAAATTAGTGGGAGGGTTTTTTTTTGTTTTTTCTGTACGATTAAAGAATAATTGACGTTCCTTTTATTTGACCGTTTGATTGCCGACGACAACAATTATTGGGAGAAGAGGGGGTTTTGGGGTTACATTTAAATAAAAATTTTAGTTACTTCTTTTATTTTACATTTGATTGCCGACGCCAACAATTATCGGGAGAAGAAGGGATGTACGTTTAAATAAAAATTGAAGTTACTTCTTTTATTTTTGACATTTGACGAAGGTCATTTAGAATCCCTCAAACAAGCTTGTCTTTACGAAGTGAACCTTTCCGCCGGCAGATGTTTTCGGACCTCAAATCTGCATATATTTGCCGCACAATCCAATCTTTTCTTTCAGCAGCAGGATGTTTTTTTCTGCTGTAGAAATATTCCAGCGCTGGCCCGTGTCTGGCAGTTCCCATCTTTTCCAAGTTTTCTGTTGTGGGAATTAGCCGTACTTTTTGTCTCGGAAAATTTCTCGCTAAAACGTGACTCAAAGCGTGATTTTTAAATTTTTACGCTATTCTACCCTAATCGAAAATTTAGGAGGAATACAAATTTATGTGGAACAATCACGATACTGTTAAAATTGATAAAATGTAACAGTACATCGATTGGTCTTAAAAAAAACAAGGCACCGATGAAAATTTAAATAATCGTGACACGATCAAAATAAACACCCTAGTACGATATTGTTACATCAAATACATAACGCAGCATTACGATATAGTGCATGACACAAACAACTACGGCATTTTCCTCTGCTTTTAGCATCGGAAAAAGCCACACCGTTAGCTGCTAAGCCGAGTTAACACTCTTTCTAGATTTTATCGTAGAAAGGAGACTTAACTTCCGAGTTAATACTCTACCTTTTAGCGTAGAAAGTAGACTTAACTCCGAGTTAACAATCTTTCTAGGATTTCTTTTAGAAACAATGCTTAAAGGCTTGGGTGCGGCCGCGGAAACGGCATATTTCTAGAAATTTAGCTAGAAATCGCACCTCTGGCGGCTAACACGAAGGATCAGATGACAACCGAATATTTAAACTAGTTTAAAAATGTAAATTTAAAATGTGTGTGTATTATAGTAAATTATAAAGATGTTTAAAGTTAGTAATTTAATGTTAGTTAATAAATTGTCTTTAAATTTAAACTTTATCTGTCAGTCAATTCTTTTTATCAATCTCTTTTTACTAATATTTTATTATTGATTAAAATTAGACTGAGCTAGTTAAGGGAATTGTTTTGAGCGCTGGATTATGAGCCTACTGACCAAATATGTTGTTTATTCTTCTGAATAGATAACTGGTGCCCGGAGTTTACTCTGAAACAAATAAAGTGTTTGGATAGTAGGGGTTTGAATCTAGCAGCTGAAATGGGCCATTGTTGATAGTTAAAGCTATCAATAAGATCTCCCATTTTGCTCAAACGTGCCGGTTCGTTCACATAACATTTGTAAGATTATAAATGTATTATAGAGAAGTTTGAAACCAGTCAAAACTTATATATATGTGTAAGTAAGTGGTTTCTGTGGTTTGACCTGGTACATAAATGGCACCCAACATGGATGTTTGGGCGGAGTTAAAGCATTAAGATCAGGTAGAGAAAAATGGACAAAGGAGGGGTGGAAGCAGCATGTATTTCCAGTTTAGTAAGAAATAAATAAAATAGAAATTAGTAAACTTATGAGCGTGAATAAAATATAATATTAAAGAAAAATAATATAAAAAAGTAAAGTTTAAAATTATAAATTATATATAAAAAAAAAATAAAGCCAAAATGGAAGCTCAAGGTAAAAATATAGAAAATAGCCCCAACAAGGAAAAAAGAGAAATCTTAGCTTTACTAACCAGCATGTTTGAAAAACAAAAAGAAACAGCTGAAGAATATTAAAAAATCGCCGAAGAGCTTAAAAACCAAAATAATGAAATGAAGAGTAAATTGGAAGGACAAGCTGAAATGCTTGAAAAGTTAAAGGACCAGATCGAAATGGGCCAGAATAAAATAAAAGAAGAAATTAGGGATGAAATAGAAGAGATTAAAACACAAGTAGAAAATCAAATAGAGACCGCTTACCAAGTAATTGAAAAAAATTAGGTAGAAGATAGCATTGAAAAGTTTTTACAAAAAGTTTAAAAGGTTAAAGTAAAAGTTTGCGTATGTTTTAAACGTAGATTTAAAATAAAAAGAAAGCGTAGAAAAAAATATTCACGGTTAGGAAAAATATGGAAGTCTGTGAAGCTTAAAGGTTTTCAGATTTACAAAGTTGAAAATAGAATGGAAAGAGAAAGAGATAAAGTAATATATTATAAAAGCGGGACCGATAAGAGAGGAAAGTTACATTATATTATAGAGTTAGTATGTAGAAAGAAAGAACCGCCAGACAAAAGTTAAAAATATGTAATCTGACGGATTCGCCGGCTTGACCTAGTTATTAACAACCATGGACTCGGAATAATGGAAAATATTTAACAAAGTTTAATGAAATAAATGTAAAAATGAGTATCAAGTTAGTTTGAATAATTAAAAATGATTAAAGTTAGTCTTAGTAAAATAAAATAACAATCTTAGAGGTTTTTAAAATGTCAAAGCAACGATAAAAACATTTATGTCAAAAACCCTCGATTATGTCTTATCGATTATATTGATATCCCAGCTCATAAGTCTAGAACATAGCGAAGCATGACGCAAACAAAATAAATGTGTAAAATCAAAAAAAAAAGAAGGGGGAGTAAAAATAATGCTGTAAAAATAAAAATGAAATAAAGAAGTGTATAATGAAAGTATTAATGAAAATAAAACATTATCAAATAAAATTTTAAAAAAAAGTGTATTAAATTAGGATTGAGGTGTGTGCGAGTATTTGAGCAAAGATATAAATTTCAGGCCTGACTTTTTTTGGATTAAGCCTTTTCTTGCGGTGACTTTGTTCTACAGATGGGTAGTGCAAAGAATAAATAATACTGATAATGATGCGCCAGTAGAAAAGTCCTGGCATATAAAAATTAATAAATCTGGAGGAAAAATTCCCAGTAACCAAATAAAATAAATATTTTAGTAAGTCGAATGTGCAGTAGAGATAGTCCTGCCATTCACAATCTTAAAGTCCCTTTACATGATCTGTTGTGCACAACAGTTGCCCATGCCGTAGTCACGACTTCCATAAGAAATTAAAAGTTGGTTTAAATCAGCACAAAATCAATCTGTGTGTTGAATTGCCTTATACTTTGCTGCCTGCTTCTCTTAACATTACATTTATTACCTAATGATGAAAATAAAAACTAAAAATGCACTCTAGAAAAATAAGAATTTGAAGTGGTCAATACTTAGGAAAAGTGAGCAACGCACATATTAATTAAGAAAAATGTTCGTAAATAAATAAGTAGGTCAAATAGTTAAAATAAAATCGATAAAATCAAGTTAAATAAATAAGTGTAAATATATCTGTAGTAAATAATAATAAAAGGTGACTCGTGATAAACTAATAGATTTTTTTTTTTTTTTGGAATACACGCACGGTAATAAAAGAAAGTAAATAAATGATTTAAAGTCAAGTCAAAAATATATATATATATCAGTGTAATAATGAATCATAGTAAAGTAAGTTGTTTTTGAATATACACAAGTTAATAAAAGTTGAGTAAATAATGAATCATAATAAAGTAAAATAGTTTTTCTGAATATACGCACATAGATAAAAAATTTGAGTAAGGGTTGAAAATAATATTCGAGATTAGATTAATATAAATAAACATGAAAACTGATGTCCGTGGTAGTTTAGAATAATATTGTGAGATTAGATTAATACAAATGTTAGAATAATGTTCATATGAATTTAAAAATAATGTTGGAAGATTAGTAATAAAAATATAAAGTCAATCTAAGGTGTATTAAGAGTGTGTAAGTATACATGTGTATATATGCACACATACACTGGTAATATTCGGGTAAATACGATACCTCATGATGCATATCTTAAATGTATTTATCCAGATATCCTTTTAGGTTATTTTCTTGGCACTGCTGTACCTCATGATGTGTGCAAAAAGGGATTTATTTATTATAGATTCCCTGGAAGCAAGTCCAGTAATAACTCGATATCTAGAATATTACTAAGTGTAGAATTATGCTGCACGTATACACATGTGTAGGAATTTATCTGGAGCAAAAGGGAATGAGGGTAGTATAGAAATAAATTTAGTTAAAGATATGTTTAAAGCTGCCGACTGGATGAATTTTAGTACCTGTAACGGACTTGTCAGGGATCATTCCTCTTTCCAAAGTGTAAGTCGAAAATGGACAGTTGAAAATGCCTGCCATTTTGCAGCGACCCTTTCTGTTTCCAAGTCCAATCAAGAGAATCAGCAAATGAAGTTTCGATTTTATACACGTGTAAGTCGGTGTAAGTCAGCGAATCTGCTTCTGCATCGTTTCCAAAAGATCCTTATGCCACAAAATTAGTTTGTCCCAGTGGCCGTTATCCATGATCTAAGTGGTCATTATCCATGATTTAGATCATTGTGAGCAATGTATTCAGCATAGATAGAAGGAAAGGATAGTCAAAACAGATTGCCCGTTTGTATGTTAAGTAAAAGATATTAAAAAGCTAACTTAGAAAAATAATAAATTAATAAATCTTTAGAGTCAAGAATTAAAATTGCAAGAGATAAAATGGTCAAAAATGACGCATTTTACTCTAAAACAGAGGGAGGTGTAATGTGCCAAGACCAAATTGGCACATGTATATAAAATAATTTTGTATAAAAAAATTATTAAAATTAAAATAATCTTTCATAAAAGAAAACATAAAATTAGATGTTGAAGAGTTTGTTACAGTTTGTTTTCGAAAAGATATGAATCAAATAGTTTTCCATTGATAGTTTTTGAAATAAAAAGCTACCATTAATTAATCAGAAGGGAAGAGGGGTGTTTTGTTAGAAAAATTAAACTAAAGGTTTTATACAAAGGAAGTAAAGAGTTGTCATATTAGTATTCGTAAAATATAAATAATTCAAAGTTAAAAAAAAATACAAATCTCTTTTCATTCGAATTAAATAAAAAATAATCTTAAAACTAATAATATATGTGCGTATATATGTGCGATGGTAAATAAATAAAAAATGTATGCGTGTTAGAATAATATCAAAAAATATATATTTATGTAAATGAAAGTTAAAAAAGAAATTATATTTGGAAAACACAGCGATGGCTATTAAGTTAAATAAAGATTTATTTTAAAACACAGTGGTGGACTACTAATTAAAATATAAACTACAGGATTAAAAAGCTTGTCTCCAAAGTATTAGATATTAATTAAAATATAAAACAATATGTTTTGCATGGCTATTACTAATTAAGCAATCTTTAAAAACACATTGTCAAAGGATTAATTGCTAAAGAATTTCGACAACAGATATTTGCCGGAGGATATCAAAAAGAAAACACTTTGTTGGTATAAATACTGAATATTTTATCGGACAATGAGTTGAGACAAGAGTTCAGTTCATAAATCAATTGAGTCAGTTAATTTCAATCAGTTAAGTTAATTGTATCCAGACACACAAAAATGCATGTTGAGCAGCTTTTGGGAATACATGTCTCTCCAGCCTGATGTCCGATGAAAACAGCAAGATCTACCCATGAAATAATGTCAGCGTAACATCTTAGAAAATCTCCATCAGTATTTAATTGTATCCAATAGTAATGATCGTGAATAATAAGGAAACTCATCAAGGAAATGTCCCAGCCAGCTGGAAGTATTTGTAATGGAAATATCCTCACGGAAAGCAGCAACCAAAGAGAACAAAATTCTACGTCTACATTTAAAATCCTAGGTAAAACATTTGCTTATTTCGTTTATACTGTAATAGCCATTGCATTGCATTAATTCATGCGAATCCTCCAAGAGTCTAGTTATATGAACTCTATATCATACATAAAATGAACTATTGATATGTGTGTTTAAGTTTCAAATGCTATCAATGCTTGATTATTATATTTGTGAATGCTCTATGAGTTAATATGTGCGTGATCATTATATCAGTGTTATTTGTTAAATTAGATAAATACCAGTGTTCTATTATTAAAATCTACAAGAATATTTAAACTAGTTTAGAAATGTAAATTTTAAATGTGTGTGTATTATATTAAATTATAAAGATGTTTAAAGTTAGTAATTTAATGTTAGTTAATAAATTGTCTTTAAATTTAAACTTTATCTGTCGGTCAATTCTTTTTATCAATCTCTGTTTACTAATATTTTATTATTGATTAAAATTAGACTGAGCTAGTTAAGGGAATTGTTTCGAGCGCTGGATTATGAGCCTACTGACCAAATACGTTGTTTATTCTTCTGAATAGATAACTGGCACCCGGAGTTTACTCTGAAACAAATAAAGTGTTTTGATAGTAGGGGTTTGAATCTAGCAGCTGAGATGGGCCATTGTTGATAGTTAAAGCTATCAATAAGATCTCCCATTTTGCTCGAACGTGCCGGTTCATTCACATAACATTTGTAAGATTATAAATGTATTATAGAGAAGTTTAAAACCAGTCAAAACTTATATATATATGTGTGTAAGTAAGTGGTTTCTGTGGTTTGACCCGGTACAGTAGGGATCTGGCTATAAATAGTCAGCCTTTTGTGAGAACAGGGGGAGCATGTCTGCCTGACCTACAAAGACAGTATGCATTCTCCCAAGGATCCCCTGCTAACCTGAACAGCAGTAAACATTCCCACTATTAGCAATATGCTATTTGCCCTGCAGCGAGGCAAGTCCACAGATGGACTGTATGCTGCCAAGACTACTGTTGACTCAAGGCAAGCTGTCTTGTACAGCCAAAAGAGTCATACCCCCTACCCATGAGGCAAGCTATCAGGTGTAGCTGGAAGTGGTAGGATCACAAGACCTGGATCCAAGAATTCACATTATAACTGTATGATTTATTGTATATATTTGTGAATATAATACAAATTATATTAATTGTAACTCAGGTATTTATATTATTTTTTTGTAAGTTGTATCTGTAATCCAGACCAAACACAAGTTTTAGTGCCATCAAAGAATTTTTCCCCCACAACTGTAAAAAAATGGGAGTGTAAATATTACCCAAGTCAACAGATTTTGGGTGCAGTTGGACAAAGAAATTTTCCCCCACAGCTGTAAAAAAATGGGAGCATAAATACTGCCCAAATCAACAGATTTTTGCACAGTCAGACAAAATAATTTCTCCATTGCTGGGGAAAAGTGGAAGCAAAAGTACACGAGGGTGCACTTATTTAGTCACTCATTTCAGTTTACATGATTATTAAATCACTTAAATATTGCACAAGTCAAACAGATTTTGGTGCAGTCAGACAAAAGAGTTTTTTCCCCATGGCTGGAAAAAAAATGGGAACATAAATACATGAGTGCATACATAAATAGACACTCATTTAAGATTATGTGATTATTAAATCACTTAAATACTTCCCAAGTCAACAGATATTAAATCACTTAAATACTGCCCAAGTCAACAGATTTTGGTGCAATCAGACAAAAGAGTTTCCCCTCGTCTGGAAAAAATGGCAGTGTAAATACATGAGTATGCCCTTATATAAATACTAGTTAAGTTATGAATCAGTGATTATTAAATCACACATAAATACTGTACAAACCAACAGTTTTTTTGTGCAGTACAACTAAAGAATTTCCCCCCAAGGCTGGAAAAACACATACATCTGTCCAAGCTAACTGAGTTGGATGCAGTCATATTCCCCCCCCCCCATGGCTGGGAAAATAAAAAGTAAAATATGGGAATACACAAGTATAGACATACATTGTATTTACTAAGCAGTGATTGTTAAAATTACTTTTTTCTGGGAAAATAAAAAATAAAATAAGTGAATATGCAATTAGGCAGTTGTCATATTTTTGGTAAGGGGATAATTAAATATCTCATTGCAGTCCAAATAAAAAACAGATTCTTTTATACTCTGGTCAGTTTTAGATTTCTCACAGTTTTAGATTTCTGTGCATACACCCGGATCTCATTTTATGTGGATTTATTTAATGCAATTTTGAAGTTATGCCATTCATATTTCTTCTTAATATTTTTGTATGCGGTTTTCTTTTATGTGATAAAAATTATTAGATCAGAAGTCGAGCTCCGATAATGCGCTATTATTTTAAATATTATAAATTTCATGCACTCACAAGTCATATCTAAAGTAACAGCGCATTATCAAAGTTTGACTTTCTATCTAATAATTTCAATATTTTCAGCACTTTATAATAGTACTGTAATAGATTTTATGCAATAAAGAAGTTCATAATTCACTTAAAATCAGAATTTCCCCATTTTATATACACACATTAAATTTTACAAGATTACAATGTAAATCTCTTCAAATGTTATAGATGTCTATACTATGCACATTGTTGGTTTTGCATTTTAAATCACATTATATTTTTGCTTTTTTAAAAAAGAGTATGTAATCAATTAATCATTTAGTGTCCGCAAGTTTATTTTTAAAAGGTGAGTAACAGTGGTGGGCACAATTAAATTTGACAATTAAAATCTGATTTTTAATTATAATTAACAATTTAAAAATTATGTAATGTGATTTGAAATTAATGTGATGCGAAACAATGAAATTTGATTTTTAAATGGAATTGAAAATTAAAAAATTAAAGACAAAAATAAGAATTTAATTTTTAATTGTTAGTTTTAATTAAATTTTGTCCAACAGTGGTGAGTCAGTGTCCTTTTATTATCATAAGTGTAAGTTCTTATTTTTATTTTAAACTTTTAGTTTACTCTAATGGAAAAAAAAAAACACCCAAGAAAATGAATTTCTTTGGAAACAAAAACTTCAATTTTAGGTTGCTTAACAAAATCAGAAGGATCAACAGTGATTGAAAAACATTTAGTTTGGGTTAGTCCACAATAGGAGCAATTAAAAAATGAAGTTGGTGCAAGTTGTATTTCCTCTAGTAATGAATTTGATGTCTTACTAGTTTACAAACGAACTTACATATCGTCAAATAATGATAATGATTAAAATACTGTATATGTATGAAAAAAATTAAAATACTGTAAATTACACATAAAAATATATTGTTTTCAATAAAATTAAATACTGTAGTTAATAAAAAAAGTAAAAAAAGTTTGTCTTGTATCAATTTTTTTCAAATTTGAAATTTTTTATTAGTCATATTTTATTTGCTTATTTTTTTTTATGAAAATTTTAAAGTAATTTTACAGTTTTGCTTTGCTTTTATGCGATTTTTGAAAAGTACAGTACCTATCCTCCATTTTTCAATGTAAATTAAGTCCATTTTTGTGCAATTTCTTTTGTGCATGTTTTCTGAGGAACCTACCTACCGAATAAAATGAGACCCAGGTGTATATTCTTTTTTTTTGTTATCAAAATACAAATTGATCCACAGGCACCACATGGGATCGCAGAAAACCTACTCCAACAGAAAATAGCTTCCCTTCCAGATGGTGTACATCCTGGATTACATGGGATTCCCAGATTCCTAATCCTACACCTCAATCAATTTGCAATTCCCATAATGAAGAAGATGGTGGATTACCTAGCAACTGGTAATAGAGTGATGCCTAACCTTTACCCAGTGGCACTGGTTCCATTTATTAAAAAAATCAGGTTATGGATCTCTCAAACATCAGACCTATTTCCATGACCCTTCTTCTAATTAAAATTGGAGAGTCCATGATCAAAGACCTCATCCAACCAAATGTCTTAAAGCACATATCTAACAACCAATACGCCAAGAAGGTATCCTCTACTACACACTCAATGGGCAACATAATCTCTATCATTGATTATGTCAGAATCCACCAGAAGTCAGGGCCAATAGCTATACAACTGGACATTGCTGTGGCCTTTGACTCGGTACATATAGACATACTCTTAAATATTTTGGCTGAGTATGATGTTCCTGCAGCTGCTGTCCAGATCATAAGCAATTTACTATACAACAGGGAAATTTTTATCACTATAGATGGTAACATCACCTCCAGATTTAAACTGACACAAGCTCTCCCTCAGGGTTCCCCCCTCAGTGCCCTATGCTTCATTGCATATATAAATCCTCTCCTGATGGATTTGAAAAAAAATCTACCAGGTCTCTTTATACCCTATTTAAACAGAGAATTCAACACATTTGGCTACATGGACGATGTAATGATCATCCTACCATCAAGAAAACATATTCCTTTGCTACAAACAATATTAAGATGCTATACTGAGAAATACAGGCTGCAATTCAACCCCAGCAAGTCTGCCTCCTGGAAAATTGTTTCAGGAAGGAAAATCAACACCCTCTTCTCTGCCAAGCCACAGAGATATCTTGGGTTTTCCATCTTCAAATCTACCACAGCAATGACCAAAGAGATTCAAGTTAACATCCTAGAAACAACAAACAAATTCATCACTTCCTTGTCACAAGTCTACCTTTCCCTTCCTGGCAAGGTAGCACTAATTAACATGAATGTGATGCCAAAAATATCATACTTTCTTCCATTTATCAAATGCAACAAAAGCTTCATAAATAAAATAAATGGCTTGTGCTCAAGGCTTTTCTGGAGAGGTAAAATGGTCACAATCAGCATCAAAGGCACTCAGCAACCAAGAAAGCTAAATGGTCTTGCTCTCCACTCCATTCAGGCATTGATTTACCAAAAAACCCACAATGTCATACACAACTTGGAAGCATCATATGGTTTTAACACAATTCTCCAAAAAGCTTTGCTTCAAAAGGTAACTCCCACTGACCACCCCCCACCAGACAGACAAACATGGATCACTAGAAACACATCTTATCAAACAGCACTGCCCAATAACCGATTCCACATTCAAATCTAAAATATCATTATGGCAAGCATACATAATCCTCCATCCAATCTCACAACCTATAATCAACACATTTTATAACAATAATCAGAAACTGGTATCCAACTTTAAAAGATGGAGTCTAGAGGCCAAATACCTAGGCTTCTTCATCAAATACAATATTAATGGACTACCTACTAATCACTTCCTCTTTTACAAACGAGGTCACAATATAGACCCTACTTGCAGCATTTGCATGAATGGCGATGAGACATCAGAACACCTCTTCTTACAATGTATGGAATTCAGAGTGATCTGAGAAATCATACTCTCCAACACCAAGATAGATTTCCAACTGATCTCATCTCTGAAGGATAGTATCAATACTAAAACCTATCCAATAATACAGCTCTCAATATTTTTGAACTATGCCATATGGATTACACATTGTAAACTAATCATGGAACACCCACTAATCATGGAACACCCACAACCTACTATAAAACAGTTTTTTTCCAAAACGATTAAAATCCAGAAGAGAGACCAACTCCTGGCATCATTAAAAACATTTGAGGACACTTGGACATTATACAATATGCCAAACTAACAACAAGGCAAAAAGGGGGGGCTAACAATCAGATAACAAATATGTGAGGGATTTAATGTTCACACCATATTGCACAACATAGACTTGTCAGAGCTCAAATGGAAGTAGCAAGATAGTTAGAACAACAATGTAAACCTCAATTGTATGGTTACACATCACTGTATATATTAGAAATAATAAATTATTATTGAAACCAAAATACAAATTGATAATCTTGTACATTTATTGTTACTTTTTAGTTACAAAGTCTTTTTTTATATATAAATTATTTCTGCCATCTTTAATTATCTCTTAAAAGGTTTTTACTGTGATTGTAATCTCTTGCATTTATAATTTCTTTTTCTTTATCTGGATAAACAATCTGTATGCATTTCTATTCCTTCCAATTTCAATTTTTATTTTTAATTAAATAGATAATAACAAATTCAAATAACTCTCATTGTACGTATTAAAAAAAAAAAAACATAAAAAGAAATCTAAATAGTATTTATTGCTTATTTTAAATTTTACTTTTTTTCAACTTTTAAATCTTACTCAATGCCAACATACTTGAACCTTATATATATAAAGGGTTCAATATCTTGCATGTATATATGTTCTACATCCACAGAAATGTCAATTTTTACTTTGTAACTTTTCCAAATCTTTATCTTGTTAAAATCTTATCTTAAACTAACATGATCTCAACTTGTCAGAGGAGTTTGAATCTAATCCCCATCACAATACATTTTAATAAGACAGCAAAATAGATTTTATTCAGAAATATGAAATGAAACTTATAACGAAACTATTGTAAGAGTTTTCTTTTTAGGTAATTAATATCAAAAAATGGTATTACATTTTTGCTGATTTTTTTTTATTGCCAATATTTATTTTTAAAACTACAACATTTGAGCTTTTGTTCAATGTGGTTGCTTTAGTTATATATGTCTCACATCATAACTCAATCAGATGGATATTTTTTGGACATCCCAGAGCCTTCCACCTCATGCTATTGCACTAAATGTATTGTCCTCAGATATTAGACAATCAGTCTTCATATTTAAGATATTGAGTGTACTAATGTATGGTTGAGAAATCTGGAAAATGAGTAATAAAATTAGGAACAGATTGGAAGCCTTTGAAATGGGGACATGGGAAAGGATGGAAAAAATTAGTTGAATAAATAAGATAACAATTGAAGTCTTGAGAAGAGTATAAGGAAAAAAAAGATTGATTGAGAAAATCAGAGAGAGAGGATGAGAAACTGGATTGGACATATATTAAAAAATTATAATTTAATGAAAAATATTTTGGAGGCAATGAGGATGGAAGAGATTGACAGTGTTGGATGATATCAGAGGTGGGAAGGGTTATGTGGTAATTGAAGAGCTGTGCAATGAAGAAAATAGAATGGGAAAATGTATGAATTGATGATGTGACTACTCTATGGACCTGTATTTGACAGAATACTGTTGATGATGATGATTTGGATGAAATATATTGTCACACATTATATAAATTATTAGAATAGCTTTAATCCACAATTTTCAAAGTTACCATACTTTCTTTCATGTACTTTATAACTAATATATTTCAAACTAAGCATTATTTTCATTTAATGAATGATGTCATAGGGAAAAAAGAAAATCACAGATATTTTGAGATAGTTTTTTAAAAGTTGATTGTAACAGTGACATTAGGAGATATAAGGTTCTGAAGAAGATTGCTGGGGCAATCGAAACTGCTAACTGAAGGAAAGGATGGATAATAAAGCACTGTAAAAGTAATAAAGTGTTTCGTCAATTGATTATTATATGGTATATTTTGAGCAAACTGTTGTTCCCCAGGTCATTGGCTCTTTATACACATAGTGTTCTAAATATTTTGTTTCAATCAAACTAGGTTTGTGGATTGGCTATCGGATATAAATTAGTGTATAAATTAAGAGGTCTAATATATAATTTGTTAATATTGTCATAGCAAATTACAGCTACATTGTATGTATATATTTTGGATTAATGTTTTGAGTTAAAAGACAACTTTGGGAATCTTTGTATTGTAAGGTTTTGAATGATTTACATAAAAAATATCAATAGTTCAACAATTAAAAATATTTAACTTCCCAACAGTAATGTTGTTTAATGACTATTATGCTATTAGTTTGATAAATTCATATTTATCATTCTGAGAGCTAGTCTTTCACCTGTAAGATTAAAAAATCTGAAATCTGCTTCCACTCCAAACTTAAATGCATTGATATTTGATGTAATATCTAAATTTTTACTATAGTATGATAATATCTTTCCTACTTGCATTAATGATTCTTCCTTTTTAAAAAAAGTCAAAGAATGGGCTGTTTGAATCACTTTTTTTAAATATATATTTTGAAATAATTTATAAGTTCTAGAAGAGCTTATAATTAGTTTATTATTTTTGACCTTTGGTATTCATTATTCCTTTTACTTTTTCGTGGTTTGATTTTCTTTTAATTGATATTACCTGCTCTAGAAATTGAATTTTCTGGCATTCCAAATATTTCTTATTGTATTTTAGCACAACTTTATCTCTTTCATTCATTGATATATTCCTAACAGCCAATGTTTCAATTGGTCTCCAGTTTTTGCTGTCATCAAACCAAAAATACAGGTTATGAAGTATTATGATTCCTTGAATGAGTCCAATAATTATTCCAAATGAAATATGACTGGATTTGTAAAAAACTTACATGAGTGTTTACCATTAATATTTCAACTCATTTATTTATCATTAGATATCTGGTTAAATGTGTTTTAATCTAATTAGTTCCTAAAAAAAAGTAAGCAATTATTTGATATTAGGAATATTATACATATTTTTGTTAAGAGCATTATATGTGAAGATAAACATCTTTGGCCATATTATTACCATTGATGGAATAGCCAACCTGAGTTTTCTATAAGCTCTAATATAATCTTATCAAATTATTTATATGACCTCAATTGTTTACTTTACACAAGTGGAAAAATCACAGATCTCACTAAATGGGATTGACTTGACTTCACTTTGGCCCTTTATTAAATATGTTTGGAATTTTTTTCCCATTTACTTTTCATATTCAATTTTTTTAATGAATATACCTTACCTTCCTTGACTCTTACAGAAAATTTAACTCTTCTTTATTTTAATTAAGTTGAGACATCAATTACACTCTTCATCCACTATCCACTTTCACTCCTCATTTACTATCCACTTCCATAGAAATCCCAATTGTTGTTGGATTAATATTTGATCAACTTTTATAACTAGAGTTATTTTTATAGATGCTTAAATATTCTGATAGGACTTATGATGTTTATAATTTTATTTGACTTCATAGCTTTCTCTTTTTTGCATCATAGCTTTGAAATCCTTTATATTGCAAATTCTGCAGTCTTAAGATCTCTTATTTCTCTTCTAGACATTATGTACTCATATATCATACAATTATATACTGCCTAAATCAGGGGACCTCAACCCTATGCCTGTGGGCACCATGGCACCCACAGACCATTTTATGTGTGCCCGCCGCTATCCGAACATAATAAAAAATTATTTATCTGATACAAATAAATTTAATTTTTAAAATTTCTTATAAATTAGTGTATTATATTGTAATCAAATGTTAAAATTTTATTTTTGAAATAAATATTTTTTTTGTACATTATGTGTATTATTAACAATATCCAATTATAAATTTACATTCTCTGCACTGGCAGGGGTGGGCAATACCAACTAAATAGTACGTATTTGCTCATATTATAACCTGCTAGTGCAGAGAATGGCTCTTGCATACTTTTTCCAGACCAACGCCAGCAATGAATGAGCCAACATTAACAAATTGTTTTTATTATGCATCTGTACAATTTTATAATGTCAATAAATATATTTTTTTTTTATAACATAAATTTACATTAAAAAAATAAATGGTGCCCACCACCTGGCCAGTATTATAGAATGTGCTCTTAAGTGCAAATAGGTTGGGAACTGCTGGCTTAAATGCTATACTAGTAATATAAATAAAATAGAAATTTATATAATATTACAATACTAGCCAAAAAATGAAATTTTACTAAATTTCTTCCACACCTATGGTTTCATCTATTAATAGATCTTTTAAAATGAAATTCAACAAAATATACATGTATTGTAACTGTCAAAATGCATTTCTCACATGAAAATCATCTAAGGGCAATTTTCATGGAATCTCATAGTCTGACATCATAGGATAAACAGTTTTTCTTTTTATAGCCTGCTAAGATCAGCTAGATACGTGAGACTCTACCATAGTTTATTTGACCTTACTCACTTATTGCGAAATAATGACAAATGCTAAATATAATGAGATATTAATTTATTCAAGTATATATATTTTTACAACACTCACATAACATAAATTGACTGCAATCTATGGGAAATACTCAGTATATTTTATCTGTGATTAAACGTACATGTTTATTTCCCTGCCCTGTCAATTTTTAAATAAGTTAATAAAAGTAGTTATGGATTCTATTATTAAGTATATGCACAGATAATATATGGTACAATACATTTTTAATTGTTTCTGAACATATATAAACTTGCTGCATAGACCAATTATTATAGTTTTAAAATTTAATAAATTTTTAGTTCGAGAAGACGCTGTATTAATTAATTATTTAAAGAACCGGACTACTACAAATACTTTCAGGCTGCAATGCAGGTAACTAAATGTTATATAAGTAAATGTAAGTGGCAATATCTGCATTACATTATTTATGAATAAATAAATACATCTAAGCTGGGAAAACACTATACAATAGTAATTTTCATCTTTTGCTTACTATTGTAAAGGAACTAAGCATAAGGGTGACCAATAGTCACAAATAGCATCATCCAAAATGTATACAAATAAAGCATATAATATATGGTTGGAATTTTCATCTACCACATATTACTATTCAAAGTAAAATAATTAATGCAAGTGACTGTTAATTGCAAACAGTGTCACTATCATTTATGAATAAAATAACACGTACTGACGAATCTCACATATGTACAAAACAGCCTGAAATAAAGTTAGAGCAGTTAGTTCATTTATATCAATACGCCTAAATTATCACTTCCCAAATCTGGAGGGTAGTTTGCTTAAATCTATAAACTATTAAAAAATAATATAATGGCATTTAATTTATTCTACCTATGCAGTCTGTTTTGTATCCAATCTAGAATTCTTCAAGTTACAATTAAATTATTATTTTGACCACTTTTTACAATTATAGGCGGTGGATATGACTGGTTTTAAAATACTAAGTCTTTATCAACATGACCAAGGATTGTAATAAAAAATACTATTTGCTTTACATAAAAATGTATTCTCTTACAATTTGTGCTGACTGAATTGTAGCATGATCAAATAAAATAACAGAGCAATCCTTTATCATATTAGTTTACAAACAGATTTAACAAAATCAATAATAATGATAATTTATAAAAATACTTTCAGGATAATGGAGATAAATACTTAATGTTAGTACCATAAGAATATATTTTAAAGCGCATACCCATTTCTTTTCATCACTAAGAGTTTGAGCTCAGACTTCAGGTATTGGTACATTTTTATCTAACTTCCTTTGTTCAACCATAGTTATGGCAGCGGTAGATTTTAATCATACTATTTTTAATTCCACAAGCAGAACTGGATGGTAGTTTAATTGATGTTTGATGGCTGGTTTCTTCCCAAAGCAGAAGACACTTGAAGTTTAGGCATATAATGGACACAACGCTTCTTAATATGTTTCTACAATCGCTGATGATTCCTTTTCGTACTTCTTTATGGACTTTTGACTTGCACTCTGTTGGGCGGCAAGAGTGAAGCAGATGCAGCTTCTTTATTCTTCCATTATATTTTTCAATACCATACATGATAAGTATACTGAAAGCAAAATCAAGAAAGATCAATGCAATAATACCAATCAAAGTATCTCAGCAATAAGCATTAATAATTACAATGATTTAAATAAATCAATTATTTTTTATAGCGCAATGTTTTATAAACTGTAATAGTTAAACAGCATTAAGCTGTGCACATGCGCTTTGCAGATTTTAACTATAAATGACTGAATACAAACACTTCAAACACATGATAAAGTCTTTGGGAAAAGATAGAATGGCCATCTATCTTTTTGAACCCAAACGCTTTTGTATGGGCAAATCTTAAGTGTCTGAAAGTGAAAGCGTGAAGTTATTAAATAATCACTTTAAATTACTTTTACATGCTTGAATGAATGACGCTGGTGAAAATTACTAGAATTTATGATACGTCATTCTTATTTGAAATTAAATATATGTAAATAAATCAATTATTTTTTATAGCGCGATGTTTTATAAACTGTAATAGTTAAACAGCATTAAGCTGTGCACATGTGCTTTGCAGATTTTAACTATAAATGACTGAATACAAACACTTCAAACACATGATAAAGTCTTTGGGAAAAGATAGAATGGCGATCTATCTTTTCAAACCCAAACGCTTTTGTATAGGCAAATCTTAAGTGTCTGGAAGTGAAAGCGTGAAGTTATTAAATAATCACTTTAAATTACTTTTACATGCTTGAATGAATGACGCTGGTGAAAATTACTAGAATTTATGATACGTCATTCTTATTTGAAATTAAATATATGTAAATAAATCAATTATTTTTTATAGTGCGATGTTTTATAAACTGTAATAGTTAAACAGCATTAAGCTGTGCACATGTGCTTTGCAGATTTTAACTATAAATGACTGAATACAAACACTTCAAACACATGATAAAGTCTTTGGGAAAAGATAGAATGGCGATCTATCTTTTCAAACCCAAACGCTTTTGTATGGGAAAATCTTAAGTGTCTGGAAGTGAAAGCGTGAAGATATTAAATAATCACTTTAAATTACTTTTATATGCTTGAATGAATGACGCTGGTGAAAATTACTAGAATTTATGATACGTCATTCTTATTTGAAATTAAACATATAAAACATTGTGCTATAAAAAATAATTGATTTATTTACATATATTTAATTTCAAATAAGAATGACGTATCGTAAATTCTAGTAATTTTTACCAGCGTCATTCATTCAAGCATGTAAAAGTAATTTAAAGTGATTATTTAATAACTTCACGCTTTCACTTTCAGACACTTAAGATTTGCCCATACAAAAGCATTTGGGTTCGAAAAGATAGATAGCCATTCTATCTTTTCCCAAAGACTTTATCATGTGTTTGAAGTGTTTGTATTCAGTCATTTATAGTTAAAATCTGCAAAGCGCACATGCACAGCTTAATGCTGTTTAACTATTACAGTTTATAAAACATCGCGCTATAAAAAATAATTGATTTATTTACATATATTTAATTTCAAATAAGAATGATGTATCGTAAATTCTAGTAATTTTCATCAGCGTCATTCATTCAAGCATGTAAAAGTAATTTAAAGTGATTATTTAATAACTTCACACTTTCACTTTCAGACACTTAAGATTTTCCCATACAAAAGCATTTGGGTTCAAAAAGATAGATGGCCATTCTATCTTTTCCCAAAGACTTTATCATGTGTTTGAAGTGTTTGTATTCAATCATTTATAGTTAAAATCTGCAAAGCACATGTGCACAGCTTAATGCTGTTTAACTATTACAATTACAATGATTTATAACTCCTATTTATAATTCCTGGAGTTGGCTTATCGGCAAAATTGGATCTACTGGTAATCTTTTCAATTCATTAATCTATTGATGATAGATAACTCATGAATTCCAGTTTGGTCCAGATCTTATTTGTCCAATCATAACATTTACAAAATTTTATCTTTGAAAGGGATTACCAGACTCAATTACATCAAATACTTATCTCCTTAATTATTGATCTATTTTGAGAATTTTAATTACATTTTCTAAGATAATGTCATTTCCACTTTATAATTGTTAATAAAAAAAACATTTTATTTTAACATACTTTTAAAATAAGTTTATAATTAATTCATCATACAGTATACATTTATTTGTGCATATACTTATACATATAATTTTTGTTTATTAAAACTGTTGAAAACCTTTACTTTTAAAAATTTCTTTGAATTTTTAAATTACACAAATGAAGCATATAGCTTCATATCAGTCTAGTCCACTGAAGAAAAAACAATATAAATGATTTTACTTGGTTAGCAAAGAATACATGCACAAAAATTAGTATATAAACAAAAAAAAATATAATCTATAATACACTAAATTCTGGTTCATTTAATTTTGATAGATTTTGACCAAGTACCATTTGGGTCTTGATTATTAGTATTTCCCCAATTAACTGGTCTTTGCCTTGTGGTTCTTCCTTTCGTTTAGGTATTCTTACTTGGTAGATTACTATTAATAAGCTCAAACTATCTAATCGAGCTTGATCTTCATCATTTTGAGAATTTTCTAGTTCAACTAGAGTTTGATTCCCTATTGGAATGTACAATTTATTCAAGAAATCCTTGATATCTCCAGAGTAAACTAGGCCACCTATCTGGGCAAAACAAGATTTTAAAGTCTACATTTGTGGCATTATTAAACCACTTTCCAATAACAATTTTTTATTCAACAGTTTTATAATTGTCATTATTGATATTGTAACTAATGATGTGGGAAAGTATTTATAACACTCTCTAGTTTACTCCTTTCACCATCTTTGAGCTTTCCTTAACGTGTTGACTAGGGTTTCTCCAAAACTATTGACTTTGTTACCTGCTTTATTTTTATGTAGATATTGTTAGTAAAAAAAATGAAATTCCGAAAATAGGTGATAAAATCTGCACCCTGTCATTCTCTATATATCATAATCTTCATTTTTAATACAAAAGTTCCCTATTCATTTTTAAGTCAACCTGAAATTCCTTTTCATATTCCAGGTACAAATAGTATTTATACTGTATACTGTTTTTCTTCTATTATTTCTGTACTATGTGCTTTGTGCAACACTTCTTTCTGGTTATATCCATGTTCACTTTCTATTTTTCTTTCCTCTATACTATCTTTTATAACTATGACACTTTCTGTGATTTCTATTCTATCACTCTTATAACCTCCAATCTCATTAACATTTTTTAACTATCTTTAGCTCTTGTTTTACTTCTTCAATATTTTTACTTAACTTTTCCTCTAATGCTTCTACTGCATTCTTAGTTTTGTCTACCCTATCCACTAATTTCAGCTTCATCTCTTCCATTTCTTGTTGATTTTGATTTAATCTTTCTTCCAATTCTTGTTGACTTTGTCTCATTTCTTGTTTAATATTTTGTATCATTACTTGTTGGCTTTGTTTCATTTCTTGCTGCTTTTTGTTTAACATTTCTATTATATTCATCAGCATTTGTACTTCTGTGAGCTTGTCTATTCTCTCAATGACTTGGGGATTTTTGATGGAACTATTCTCCTCACAGGTTATTTCCTCAAGTATTAAATTACGGTTTGCTCCTCAGCTTCCAATCTAGACAATACAAAAAAATACACAACAACAACAACAACAAAAACTTCTCTATTCAATAAAATTAAATTCAAAATTCTGCTTTCAACACTATATTTGATTATCTACTCAATCCCACCACCCTTTAGATGAGTACATGCTTGTTCCAAACAAAAGCCCTTCATTTGCCATCTATGTTATGTCCTTTGATGATATTGTTTTATTGCATAATTTTAACTCTCTGTGGTGTCTAATTAAAAACAAAGTCTTGTACATATATATTAGGAAATGTTACTTTATATGTTTACTTTCATTTATTTATACATTGCCGATATTAATTTTTATTATGCATCATATATATATACTTTTTTTAATCTCACTATTTAGCAATAATTTGTCAACAAAAACTTTTTTTTTTTCAATAAATATTTTTGCAATCAATCTTTACTTTTCTAAATGTACTTTAAAATGAGCTTATACTACTTAATTAGCCCCTTCTCTACTGTAACCTGTCAATCAAAAAGAAAAACGAATTTATTTACTATTATTTTTACATCATTAAAGTTTTACAAATATTTTTCAATCAATGTGACTGAAATTGGGTTTTCCATCTTGGGAATTTGTATTTATATCTTGGCCTCCATGTTATTGTACTAACTCATTAAACAAAAATTCTCTTTAACTGTCAAAATGTACTTCCCACATGAAAATCACCCAAGGGTAATTTGCATCGAATCGCCAGTCTGATGTCACAGGATAAAAAACTTTTTCTTTTTATAGCTTGCTAAGATCAGCTAGATACCTGATACCTTAATTAACTCTCTGATTGCAAATGCTAAATATAACACATTACAATTTATTTAAGTATATACATTTTTACAACACTCATAATGACATAAATTGACTGTAATCTATGGAAATAATAGTATATTTTACCTGGATTAAACTTGCATGTTTATTTCACTGTCCTGTCAATTTTTAAACAACTTAATAAGAGTAATTATTTATGGATTCTATTATTAAGTTTATGCACAGATAATATATAGTACTAAACTTGCTGCATAAACCAACGATCACAACTATTTATTATTCTAGCTTTAACATTTAAAAAAACCTACAGTTTGATGATACGCTGGATTCATTAACTATTTAAATAACTGGTCTACTATAAATACTTTCAGGCTGTAATGCAAGTGATGTAAATGTTATAAAAGTAAATGTACGAGACAATATCTCCATGATATTATTTATGAATAAATAAATGCATGTGAGCTAGGAAAATACTATAAGATAGGAATTTTCATATACTGTGTACTATTGTAAAGGAGTTAAGTGTAAGAGTGACCGGCAGTCGTAAATGGTATCATCCAAGATGTATACAAATAAAGCATATAATATATAGTAGGAATTTTCCTCTACCATATATTACTGCTCAAAGTAAAATAATTAATGCAAGTGACCATCAATTGCAAACAATGAGACTATCATTTATGAATAAATAAACACATACGAACGAATCTCATATATAAATAAAACAGCCCGAAATAAAGTTAGAAGCAGTTCACATATGTCAGTATACCCAAATAGTTGTTTAAATCTATAAACTATTAAAAAATAATAAAATGACATTTAATTTATTCTGACTACGCAACCTGTTTTGTATTCAATCTAGAGATCATCAGGCTTCGATTAAATTATTATTTTGACAACTTTTTATATTTATAGTGGTAGAAATGACTGGTTTAAAATACTACGTATTTACCAACATGGCCAAGATTGGGATAAAAAAATACTAATTTCTTTACATACAAATATATTCTTCTCTTACAATATGGGCTGAGTGAATTGTAGCATGATTAAATAAAATAACAGAGCAATCCTTTGCCATACTAGTTTATAAACAGATTTACAAAATCGATAATAACAACAATAATTTATAAAATACTATCAGGATAATGGAGACAAATACTTAATGTTAGCATTTTTAGGAATATATTTTAAACTTCATTCCCTTTCATCATTAAGAGTTCGAGCTTGGACTTCAGATATTGGTACACTTTTATCTAACTTCCTTTGTTCAACTATAGCTATGGCAGCTGTAGGTTTTAATTATACTGTTCTTAATTTCACAGATAGCATTGGATGGTAGTTTAATTGAATATTGATGGCTGGTTTCTTCCCAAAGCAATAGATGCTTGAAGTTTAGGCGTATAACGGATACAATGCTCCTTAAGATGTTTCTACATTAGCTGGTGGCTCCTTTTCATTCTTCTTTATATATACTTTTGGCGACTCTGCTGGCAGGTCAGAGTGAAGCAAATGTGGCTTCTTTATTTTTCCATCATATTTTTCAACACCATACTGATAAGTGTACTATAATGGTCAGGAATAGTGGGTCATTACCCTAAAAAATGTATAATGTAGGTAGATCTTGTTAAGATCTAAATTTTGACTGTTATCCCATGCCACTAGCTCAAGGAGTAGCTGAGATTTATAACATAACTTCTTAAACATATTTTAATATTTAAAAAAAAAAAAAAAAAAGCCACTGCCAGTAATAATCACAAAAACATTTATTTATGCACATATAACTTTGAGGAATAAATTAATATTGCTTTAGATTTTATTTTAAATTGTTATTTTAGTAAGTCCGCACAGATGGACAGTTTATATAATATTTTTATTTTAGAATGTTGAGTATAGATAGACTACTAAACATCACATGATCACTATCTCATACTAGCACATAATTGTTATTAAACAATTCAAAACAAAGCAAAACTCTCCATATAGTAGTGCCATCTTGTGCTAACAAGAGCAATCAATGGATGCCAGAAGGCTTGTGCATAAAATCCCTATCTAGTGCCTACTCATCCAATATCCCCAGACTAATTTCTGGCTTGTGGCCTTCATCAGTGAGCACTGCACCTAGATCTTAGGATAAGATCTAGGTGCAGTGCTCTCAGATCCAAAGCTCCTCACTGATGAAGGCCACAAGCCAGAAACTAGTCTGGGGATATTGGACGATTAGGTGCAGTGTTCTCAGATCCAAGGCTCCTCACTGATGAAGGCCACAAGCCAGAAACTAGTCTGGGGATATTGGATGAGTAGGCACTAGATAGGGATTTTATGCACAAGCCTTCTGGCATCCATTGATTGCTCTTGTTAGCACAAGATAGCACTACAATATGGAGAGTTTTGCTTTGTTTTGAATTGTTTAATATAGATAGACTACATAGAGTATGCAATTAAAAACTTTTTAAAACCTTTAACCTCAGGCTAAAATTTTGTAGCCAAAGCATGCTAGCTCCCTGATAGACAGACACAACCAATGCAGTATGAAAATGTTAGCATAAAACCATGCTGACAGGAATGTGCATCTGCAGCATGATATTATTTAAAAGAAATGATCCTCAGCCAGTACAGGAATATGGGTCTGTCTGGTGGATGAATGATATATATAAAACATTAAAAAAAATGTTTTGTATGGGGGAGAGTGGTCTTTGCCAACTTATAACCCCTATCCATAGAGCAAAAAGGAAAATCAATGGTGGGTAAGTACTCCACATCATCACAAATCAATGGCTACACTTTTGGGGCCATGCATTCATTTGGACACATTGCCCTGCATGCTAACATGCTTTACATTGCATTGATATAAACACCCATATATCCCTCTACCAGCATTGACTCAACTACGAAACAAATAGTTTGAAATTAACCCCAATGACCTAACCTCAAACTTAACAACTCTATGCAGCCATCTATATCCAACTTTAAATTTAATAATTTAGTTATTTAATAAACAAAAATAAATAAATAAAAAGAAAAATGAAATGATTGATTAGCAAACTTATACATAAAAGAAATATTAATAATGGATTTAGAATTATTTTGATAGTCAGATAAATGTTCATTTAAAAGTTATGTTTAGCTGATGCATTAAAAGCTTGTTTAAGAGATCGATCTATAAGTTCATATTGATAAAAGTTTATGCTTCCCAGAGTAAGTCTTTATGAATCCTCCTGATTGCAGCAGGTTTATGGAAGTCCTTCCTAAGTCTCACATTTTGTGTAAATTGTTCTCTTTGGAGATAAAACCACTGCTTGCCAATACTTTCAGGAACTGTCATTGGGAGGCCACCGCAAAGGAAACTAAATCTATTGCAAGACTCCTACATAATGGAGTCTGCAATACAACTGCAGTTCATAATAGATCAATAGTCAAACCAATCAATCAATTATTTTTCTTTTTATAGTATTAGACCTCCCTTATCACTAAATTTTATGGATCCACGAACATGACATCCCTGATCCTAAGGTCTGGATGTTTTCCTTTCTGGCCTGTGCATGGTTTGGTGCTTGCATTAGTCAATCTTTAATTTTTTTTATATCTTTTATCTGACCTTACAATCATATAAGTACCCCAAGGGTTAGTTTGCTTTACATTCAATTATATTTCAATCATTTCCATTCACTGATTGACATTTGTTTCTATTTTCCTTTATATTACTTAAAACAAAAAATATTAATCTTTAGCTTTAAATCTTTATTTTTTTTTACATTTACTTTCTTTAAAATTTTTTTTTTCAATAGTTTTAAAGTTTTCCATCTGCGTGATAATATATATGTTAAATAAGTGTTTTACTGTTTTTAATAAATCAATTTTATTTAAGATTTATTTTCCCCTTTTATTTTAATTTTAAAGTAATGTAATGACATATGTATATCATTACAATACTGAAAGCAAAATCAAGAAAGATCAGCACAATAATACCAATCAAAGTATTGTAATGGTCATATTTGTGCATTCACACAACAAAATTCAGAGCTCAGGCAAATTACACCAAAGCTGATCTAGATGAGATGGTGAGACCACAAATCTGACCATACTTCAACTCATTTACCAGCACTCTATGATTTAATACCCTATGAATAACATTTATGATGTAACACTCGGTCTTTATTTCTTCAGCGAGCTGACAGAGTGAAGGGAGAAACATGAGATGCAGAGAAAAATTAATAATTCAACTATAATTAATGATTAAATGGACTACTTAACACACTATGACTTAACTAAGGAAATGCATAGTATTAATAATAATAAAGAATTTGGATGATTTGGAGTGGATTGTGAGAAATGACATTAAATAAATGGTAATTTTAAATATGTTTAATAAAGTAGTGATTAAATAAGTTAATTTACATAAAAGAACAGTTATTTATTACTTGTTGAATGGATTATGCATTCCCCCATTACAGTAATGATGAGATCATTGGTACAGCAGTCTCATCTTTCATGCAATTCAATTTATACCATTAGCTGCAGTCTCTGAATCATGCTTACAATTGTGATATGCTAAGTTAGTCTTTAGATTTGCTAATGGTAAGTTAAAATTTTACCAGGATGATACAGATGTAGAGCCTTAAGCTACTAGATATAAGATGTTACCCATGAGCAATTAATATTCTCGAAATATGGATTCATTAGATAAAACCAGATTCCAAAATACAGGTTAATGCTGAGCATTTACTAATAGGGAGAAGAAAGAGCTGTGGCCTTTATATTTGGCATCTGAAAACTATGGTGCTAAAATATTAAAATTAAAGATTGCAGTGCAAATGTGTAATTAATCCATGTGCTTCAGTAACAAATACTCGGTATCCTTGGACTGAATGCCTTGCTATTATTAATATTAAATAATTAGTTTGGGAATCTGAATAGGCTTTGAATACTGTTCTGGACCCTCGTGTTCCAATTCTAAAAGATATAGCCATCAGAGCTAAAGAATGGGCAGCCTTAAACTGTAAACCATCTTAAAAGAGGACAGCAAAGATGTTAGTGCATGCTATGTACTTAATAAAAACACAGTCACAATGCTTAATAATGACGCTAATATGTATATAAAATAACTAAGTAATGTACCTAAATATATAATTTCTGTCAGCTGAAACTAGCTCCAGCTTTTAAGCTAGAATATAATAATTATGCTAAAAAAGGAGTTAACTAAATATTAATCTAGTTTACATACATTGAATCTGTATACAATTATTTATAATCAGGTTAGGGAGAAGAAAGCCTAATTCAGGCTGTACAATATTTACAAATTATAATAATCTTAAATAGTGCTAACACACTTATTACATAAAGCTGTATAAATTAATAGCAATCAAAATGGCTTAGCACTTTTGAGAAAATGAATTTCTCATAATCATAGGCTGTTGTGACCCATTCATTGGAATGATTCTATGTGCATAATATGCAAACTTTATGCAAATGAGTGAATTAGCCCATTTTTTTGATATAGCAAAACATGCTTCTTTACAATTAATGGTGAAGGAGTCTTCTGCTATGAAGTAAGCCTCCTATACCTTATGTTTCAAATCATTCCTCTCAGTACAAACTAATTTTGCAGAGGCAGGTTCAAACTCATCCGAATATTTTTTGATGTTGTGCAAAATATTGAAGTACATTCTGGGTTAGTATGTGACTTATTGTACCTGTACTGTGACAAACAAGTAAATACGGTGGTTCTGGCCTCACCATAATATGAGTCTTTGTACTGAGAGGAATGATATTAAATATAAGGTAAAGGAGGCTTACTTCATTGCAGAAGACTCCTTCACCATTAATCGTAAAGAAGCATGTTTTACTATATCAAAAAGATGGGCTAATTGACTCATTCGCATAAAGTTTGCATATTATACATATAGAATCATTCCAATGAATGGATCACAACAGGCTATGATTATGAGAAATTTGTTTTCTCGAAAGCGCTAAGCCATTTTAATTGCTATTAATTTATACAACTTTACGTAATAAGTGTGTTAGCACTATTTAAGATTATCATAATTTGAACAAGCATAAATCTATAATTTGTTACTTAATATTTACAAATATACTTTTAATATCATCTCTGGTTGTTATCCAACTATTAGATCTAATCAGGATTTAAACTAAATGGGCAAACCTTGCTATATATACTAATAAATATTAAAATAAATATATATGGATAACAATGAGTGTGTAGTGATCTGTTGTTATCTCATAGTCTGGGATTTTGAAGCAGTGATTTATACCAGCTAAAGAGCAATTATAGTCTTATGCTGGAGTCTTCTAATTGTCTCTCCCAAAAGTTTATTAAATTAATCACTCACTGCCTTGAAACATTGGCATATCATAACATATAAAATCAACAAATGAAATAAAAGAATCAAAAAACAGAAATATAGGCATGGCTACATATTATAACAGATTTTAAATAATAACTGATACAGTTATTACAAGTCAAAGATATAAGTTATATTAATTTAATTTATAGGCAAGTTATGATTAAATTTTAGACAGCTTTACTTTAAAAAGAGTTTTAATTTAGTGAGAATTTATAGTTTAAATAAACATTCATAATAACTAGCTTAATAAATGAATTCTTGCAGCTGAGCCATCCAGCATTTGGAAGTAAGCATGGCACTTTTCTTTTGATAGATTGTTTATTTGTGATATTCTTCCTTGGCAGTAGGTGGTGGCTGGAATTATCCATCCTGGCAGCAATGATGGTTACACCATGGCAACATGTAGCATGGGTTTTCAGGGACCATGTTTTCATAGGAAGAAATGGCAATATGTAAGCTTTCTATCACTCATTCTAAAATTATGACTGACGTAGCTTCGTGCAGCAACATGTTTGAATTATAGAGTTTATATATCTTACAGTGCTAAAATATAGAGTATATATACTAATTTTTTTCTCTGATATTATATCTTCCCACAAGCTAGGTTCATGGCATGGAAAATCCATTCGTTTGTTGACAAGTTTTACTTAAATTTACAAATTTTGGCTTTACTATTGTTAAATTTTCTAATCACATAATTTTATCTTAGTTTAGCTAACTTGGTTTCTAGTGTAATAGAAAATAGTGCTGCTAGATTGCATTTGTTTTTAACTAACATGTTCTAAAAATTGTTATTGTCAAAATTAGAAATGTACACATTTAGCTTACACGCAATTTTAAATAGGTATGTGTGGCATGATTTCCATTGAAAATATTGCTTTTAAGTTTAGAGATTTAACAAATTATTATATAAACATTTAATTATATATGTATTCTGTTCACAGGTGAAATTTTACATATATGTGTGATTCTAATGAAATTAATGATATAAAATTATAATGCATACATTTATAAAATTAAAAAGATCTAAATTTTCAAATATAAATATGCTATAATACATCCAAATCTATTACATATTACAGCTTGTGCTGCATATATATATATATATATATATATATATATATATATATATATATATATATATATATATATATATATATATATATATATATATATATATATATATATATATATATATATATATGACGACTTTTTATTTAGGTACTTACAACTGCAGATCACTTTCAAGTGAAGGAAGATTGCAAGAATTAGAAGAAGAACTCTCTTATATTAAATGGGACATTATTGGACTTTGTGAAGATAGAAGAAAAGGTGAAGAGACAATTGATTTAAAAAGTGGACATATACTCTATTATAAAGGCACAAATATTGGAAATACAAGTGGAGTAGGATTCATTATAAATAAAAAGTGGAAGAACAATATTGTGGAGATTGATGGTGTATCGGACAGAGTGGCAAGATTAGTTATACAACTTAATAGCAGATACCAAATGCAGATAATTAAGGTTTATGCCCCAACAAGTTCTCATAGTGATGAAGTAGTAGAAGATTTTTATATGGATGTACAAAAGGCTTTTGATCAGAGTAAACACCATTTTAAAATTGTTATGAGAGACTTTACTGCTAGAATTGGTATAAAAATAAAAGATGAAAGTGCTGTGGGTAATTTTGGTTATGGTAATAGAAATGAGAGAGGACATAGACTTGTGGAGTTTGCAGAAAAAGAAAAACTTTATATTATGAATTCTTTTTTTGAGAAAAATGTTAAAAGGAAATGGACATGGAAGCATCCAAATGAAGGTACAGCAGAATTGGATTATATATTGACTAACAGAAAATACATATTTCAAGATTGTAATGTTCTTAATAAATTTAACACAGGAAGTGATCATCGATTAGTAAGGTGCAAGATACGTGTGAATGTAAAACTAGAGAGACAAAAATTATTAAGGAAAACAATATTTACAGTTGATATTCCTAATCTTCAGAAACATTCTAATGAATTTAAATTAGAACTTACAAATCGGTTTCAAGTATTGGTAGATTTTGAACATGATTCAGATTTGAATGAAATTAATATGAAAATAACTGATACACTTTTGAAAACTGCAACAAAGATAGCTGGTAGAAAGAAACAGCAATTGACCAATAAAATTTCTACTGAGACTAGAGAATTTATGAAGAAAAGAAGGAATATGAAGACATACAAAAATGATGCATTAAAAAGAATTGAATATCTCGAATTTTGTAAAATGGTGCGGAAAAGAGTTGAAAATGATATAAGAAAGTATAAGTGTGAACTAGCAAGGAAAGCTGTAGAAGAAAATAAAAGTCTTAAGAATGTAAAACAACATTTTGGTATTGGTAGGAAATTTATATCTGCAATAAGAAAAAAAGATGGAATTATTACTAAAAGGAGAGATGACATCATGAAATTGGTAGAATATTTTTATCAAGAATTATATAGTAATAAAGAACAAGTACCTCCTATATCTATTACAACTTCCAAATTGCCCAGAATTTTAAATGAAGAAGTGAGACATGCAATTAAATGTATGAAGAAAGGAAAGGCTCCAGGTAATGATGGAATTATAATTGACATATTAAAAGAAGCAGGTGAAGAAATAGAAAAAATTCTAGCAAAGTTATATACCAAATGTCTAAATGATAAAGATGTACCGGATGATTGGAAGAATGCAGTAATAATATTAATATTTGAAAAAGGTGATAAAGAAGATATTAGAAATTACAGACCTATCAGCTTTTTATCAGTTTTATATAAAATTTTTACCAAGATAATTACTACTCGTCTACAGAGAACATCGGATTTCCACCAACCAAGAGAACAAGCCGGATTTAAAAGTGGTTTTAGTACAGTAGATCATATCCAGGTATTGAGAGAAGTTATAGAAAGGACAAATGAATATGAGTTGCCATTATGCTTAGGATTTGTAGATTATGAAAAGGCATTTGATTCTATAAACATTTCTTCAGTGATTAAAGCATTAGATCATCAAGGTATAGATCCAGGATATTGTCATATTTTAAAGAATATTTATAAAAATGCAACAGCAACAATTAGATTACATAACGACACTGGGAAAGTCAACATTGAGAAAGGTGTAAGACAAGGTGACTCCATATCTCCAAAACTTTTTACAGCAGTGCTGCATGAAGTGTTTTGTGGATTAAAATGGGAAACTAAAGGAATGAAAGTAAATGGTGATTATTTAAGTCATTTAGATTTCGCAGATGATGTAGTTGTTTTTGCAAATAATGCTTCAGATCTGCAGGAAATGTTGCAGGAATTATCAGATGAAAGTAGGAAAGTAGGACTAAAGATAAATGTTAAAAAGACTAAAGTAATGTTTAATCGATTTGCTCAAAATATGAAAATAAAGATTGATTATGATGAATTAGAAGAAGTTAACAGTTACAAATACCTTGGTCAGATTATTAATACAGATGGAAACATAATGGAGGAAATTAATCATAGAATTAAACTTAGTTAAAGTGCTTTTGGTAGAAATAACTTGATACTAAAAGGAAATATGCCTATGTGTTTGAAAAGGAAGGTTTTTAACAAATGTGTTTTACCAGTTCTTACTTATGGATCTGAGACTTGGACACTTAATAGAAGAGCAATTCAGAGACTTCAGACCACTCAAAGAAGTATGGAGAGATGTATGTTGGGAGTAACAAGAAGAGATCGTAAACGCAATGGATGGGTAAGAGAACAAACAGGTGTTACTGACCTCATTGAAAAAATTAAAAGATTGAAGTGGAGTTGGGCTGGACATATTGTTAGAAGAGATGATTGAAATTTTAAACTGGATTCCAAGAGATTGTAAAAGACCCAGAAAGAGACCCCATGTGAGATGGATGGATGAAATAAGAAAGTGTGCAGGGGTGATGTGGAGAAGAGAAGCTAAAGATCGGAGAAGATGGATTAAACTTGGAGAGACCTTCATCCTGCAGTGGATTGATAATGGTTGATAATGATGATGATGATGATATATATATATATATATATATGTGCTGATACATATATGACAATGTTCAACAGACATACATTTAAACAGATATACAGGTACACATGTACTCAATGGAGTTTAAAATTAAGGCAGGTATTACGATAGGATAGAGGAGGTAAAACGGATAATCTGAAGGAATAGACCGTTTCAATATCTCAGCAATAACACTTCAATAGTAATCATTCAGCAATAAGAAATAATAATTACAATGATTTATAACCCCTATTTATAGTTCCTGGAGTTGGTTTATCAGCAAAATTGAATCCATCTGGAGTCTTTTCAATTCATTGATCTATCAGTGATAGATAACTCATGAACTTCAGTTTGCTTTATTGTCCAATTATATCATTTACAAAATTTTATCTTTGAAAGGGATTACCAGACTAAATTATATTAAGTACTTATCTCCTTGAATAATCAATCTGTTTTTGAGAATTTAAATCACATTTTCTAAGATAATATCATTTCCATTTTATAATTGTTAATAAAAAAAAACACATTTTATTTTAACATACTTTTAAAATAAGTTTATAATTAATCATACAGTATACATTTATTTGTGCATATACTTATACATATAATTTTTATTTATTAAAACTGTTGAAAACCTTTACTTTTAAAAATTCCTTTGAATTTTTAAATTATAGACATGAAACATATGTAAAATATCACTTCAATATATACAATAGAAAATATCTTTTCTATCATTCACTTTGGCACCTAATTTCCTTTGACATCAAAAAATGTCCTTATGAGATTGATGGGCTGAAATTCGAAAGATTTTATCATCAGTTTCTTTTACTATCCTTTTCAATTCTTTTTTTTCCGTAAACATAACTTCTGCTTTGTCCAATATATTTTATGACTTGTAGTCAGTTGATGATTATACCAAACTGAGTTATGATATCTATTTTTAATTCTACTCTTATGAATTTTAACTCTTTCATTAAGAATTAATTTACTTTGACCTATATAAATTTTATGACAATTGCAAACATCTATAAACTACCCAGAAATAGATTTGCTATCAATTCACTGTTTCAAACTGAGCCTTAGGCCACTCTCACATCACCCAATAAAAAACTATTAGTATAAATCAATTTACAAATCGATGCCTTATATGGTAAAGAAACTCTTTATTCTCACTAACAATTAAATCTTAATTATTAACATATTTATATATTGTAACGGTTATGGATTAGTTTGTTATTACATATCAATTAGCTATTGCCAAAATATCCCTGACTGGTCCCCAATTGTAACGGTTTTGGATATTTGTTATTTTTTGTATTAATTATATCAATTAGCTATTGGCGGAATAAATTTTTTCTCTTTACTTCAAACCTTTAAACTTTACCTATATTTTATTATCAACATTTTATTAGTTCAACCTTTTGTTTTCTTATTTATTTATATTCGACCATCTGTTATATATTAGTGATACCGGATGTTACAATACAAGCAGAGAGCAAATACAGTTACAAATTTAACTTCACATCTGTACCCTTGACCGAACCCTGAAGCAATACGAACATATTATCTCGGCATTATTTTTTCCGATCAAGAACTCTCGACTGCTGAAATAAGCAAACTATTTCTAAGAAATTTAACAAATGTCCAGTACTTGCTATTTATTTTTTATAATTTTGAGATTATCACAAACAAGCAGCTCACGAATGCTTTAAAAATAACTTTACCCTTTAATCAATACGATAACAGATTTTCCCCCTCCCGTAGCTTGGTGATAGGAGAATAAAGCAAGTCTAAGCACTTTAAGAATAATAAATAATGTTTAATAACACACACTTATATAAAATACATAATAACAATAAAAATACACACACACTTATAGAAAATACATAGCAACAATAAAATAGAATAAAATACATCGAATATTAAAGTTACGTATTAAGCTCTCCTGAAGTTCTATTGAGCAGTGTTCTATATCTATCAAGATTATTCCTTCCAAAATTAATTCTTATTGTCTAGTTCTTTCTTTTTTTATTTACGAAAATTTAAAAACAGAAAATGCATGCATCCTTAATGATTACCTAGGTTTTTCCTTTGCAGTTGTTCTTATTGGCAGTCTTTCCAAATGCTCATTACCGTCCTGTGGGAGATCATGCCTTTTTTTGTATAGCCGGTATGTCCTCCACAAACTTTTGGTTGGATTGGTCCCTCTTTGAATATGATTTAGTCCTTAGTTCTTCTATTATTTAGGTAAATTTTAGGTCATTCATTTACATAAGCGGCAGTCTATGTAGCAGGTCAGGCATAGCTGTTATTCATCGTGAGTCAGTGGTCAGATGGGTTGAGTACAAACCCACATCCCCTTAATGCCACTAGCTGCACACTTCTTCATTTCTTTCTTTTTTGCTGCTGCTTCTCTGAATTCTTTGCTCGTAATGATTTAGATAAGTTTAATTCTTTTCTTTCTTTTGTCCATTGTTTTTTAAATTTTTAATTAATTCTTACTAATTTCCAATGAATTCTTATCAGTGAAAAGAACATATCTTTAATTAGTGGAAAGGATGTAGGTTTAATTAGTCAAACTATAATTATAAAAGAAGCCTTTCCTTCTGATCCATTTCTCTTTGTTCATGGAATTTAATTAGTCCAACATATTTCCACACCTCTATTTGTACAGCCATATTGTTTTTTATATTATATATTTCATTTATTTTTTATTTCAAGTTTATAATTCATTTTTTCAAGTTTACAATTTATTTTAACGTATTACAATATATAGCTTAGAGAGAGAAAGAGGAACATTTCTTTATGCATCCCCTCCCCTTCTCTTATAATAAATCAGAAATAACTTCCAAACATTCAGCTAGCTCGTAGTTTAAAAAGAGATAAAGAGACGCATTTCTTTATGCACCCCCTCCCCTTTTCTTACTATAAAAAAAATTAAAAGTAAATTTCAACATTTAGCTAAATCTCAACCCTTTTCTTTTTAAATTTATGTAGATAACTTATCTACCCTTATTAATAAATATATACGTGTGGCGACAACTTTATGTGGTTGTCACATTACACTCCACCCATTTTTTGAGAATTAAAATCGGGTTGAATCTTAGTCTGAGATGAGAGCTTATTTTAATTCTTCACTCTTAGCTCTTACTTCTGCTTATACTAAATAATTTTCCATTCTATCATGATGAGTGATGATTCTATCATGATGAGTGATGATGATGAGGATAAATACAGAGAGACAACTAGGCAAAAGTACTCAATTCATACCGATCAATTTTGGCTGATCAACCCATTTAATCTTCATGCATATGAGACCATGGCATGACTTACTTCCAAATGGCACAAAAGGGGTTCAAAGTGTGTAAACAGCAGGGTATTCTACTGACTGTTCAACTTGCGCAAACAACAAATTCTTATTTCTTTATTTATTTCTTTATATTTTACTTTATTTTCTTGATAATAATTCTTACTATTTTTACGTGGCTGGGAATTTAATCCAGCAGGGATAATGAGCCCAGGATTCTTACTGGCACTTCATTATGAAAGTTTTACAGCAGGAAGTCATGTGTATCTACAGTTAGCGAAGAGACGGCTGAATCAAGCTCAAAATACGAACCAAACATAATACACCCACACACACATATATGCCTCCATCTGCAACCTCATACACTTATCAGTGATATTTATCATTTAATTATTATCACTGTTATTCATTTATTTTATTTTATTAATTATTAATTGACTCATTAATGAGCCTGAACAATTATTATTTCTACCTTTACTTTTATTTACTTGCTAATTATAGCCGCATTTACAACTGATAGATCGTTGCACTAATGAATTACTTACAGATTTCTCCCTTTCTTCCTTTTTATTTTATTTTTATTTACGACATTTTGCCCCACTGTGCTTGACTGCATGTAAATGCCCATTAAATTAATCATTGATAGAACACTCCGTGGACACTATTTTTTTTTTTACTTATTATTATGTTTAACTTTAATTATTTCTCATGAGATGATTTGCTCCATCCGTAATATGTTTATTAATTCATCCCTTCCCTCGCTACCATCTACTTTTGTTTTTTGTTTTTTTTTTAAATTAACTTTATTGCTGGAAATTCTATGACGTTAACTGTTTGATCAAACCGACATATCTGTCCATTTATATTTCTTTAAGCTTAGTCCTTATCTGGAGGTTCTTTGTTATTCTTTCTACTGTACACAGAGCCACTTGTGCTGGGGACTGGAGCACTATTCCAATGCCTATGAACGTCTCCATGCTCATTTGGATAATTTAGATCTGAATCTCTTCCGATCTGCCCTGACACTTTAGCTTTTTCTGATCTACCAGAAAACATCTTGTTTCCTTCCCAGTAATCATGATGAGGATTGAATTTCATCCTATCTATATGCAGATCTTTGAGCTGGAGTTTAAATCCCCAATCCTCCGCCTTATAATTAGGCCTATTGCTGTCAAATGCATTCAGCAACTCAGCAACCTGTTTGACAGTCTTGCTTTCTGTGCCTATGAGCATCTGTTCCACATTATGGGGAATATTGTGCCTTACTATTCTAATGATTTGTTTCTCCAACAGAGGATGGGCTGTGCACCCGTAACTTTGCCCCTTGGCAACATAAAAATGGGGTGAACGGCTCCCCAGGCCTCCATTTGTCTTGTATTGTCTGATGTAAAATATTCTCCTGATGCTCTGCACTCCAGTAGCTGGTGCACAAAGCCTCCTTATACCCCATAAAGGTATTTGGTTTGTTAAATAAAGAATCCTACCATGATTGTGAAGCACTTTGTAGATGACTATATGCAATAGCAATCATGGCCTCGTCACTCAGCTGGTTTACCACGAAATATCTATCTAGACTACCAAGATGCTCTATTGGACTTTCCCCGATGTAAACAGAGAAGACAAATTTTTAAAAACTGGTTCACCATAGCAGGGTTCATAGGGCTATTTCCACTGCTTACGTACATGCATTCGCTCGTGCCTCTGTTCTTTATTATTAGTCTTGGCTACTTCTACCTTATTCTCCTTTTCTTCTACCCTTACTTCTATCTTTTCAACTGTTCCTGCTAACTGATTGATGCCTAACCTCATATTTTCCATGATTTTCTCATTTTCATCTGCAATGGTCTCTAATTTCTCATCTTGCTTCGTTTTTAATTTCTCTACTTCTTGAGCTAACATTTCCAGCTTATCTTTTACATACTCCATCTCATCATTTACCTTCAGCTCAACACCATGTTTTAATTTATCCCACTTTCCCAGAAGGTGCTGCTCTATTTCTCTGAGTAGTTCCTCCTGGTGATCCAACCTTTCATTCGCAATCGTAACCTGATACAAGGTTTGTTTAAATTTCTCATTTACTTCTTCAACCCTTTGACTAAAATTCTTATTTAGCTGTTCGCCCAACTCTTCTATCATCCTTCTATTCCTTTCCTCTTTGTCACTCATTTCCCTAGGCAACTGTTGCTGGTTTTCCATTATTTTCGTGAACATATCCATTATAACGCAGCTTTCTACCTTATGTTTCTCTTCCCATTTATCATCTCCATTCCCTTGCTAATTTCTATCGCTCCTTCACTGTCTATTTCTCTGGATGGTTCCATTTGTCCTTTGGAGGTTTTTTCTACTCTGCTCACTGGAGCATCCATTTTTGTTTTCGATCTCATGTGCATCAAATCTGTCTAATTCATACAATAATCACTTATAGTTTACTTATTATAACTGCTTTATTAGTCTAACCCTCACCTTACATGATTATCTTACTCTCTTTAATTTATATATTACTGACACTAGGCACGTTTGTTTGACTCTCCCCTGTCTCACCCACACTTACCTTCAAGACCCCTCCACAACTGTCTCCAATTTATGATCTAGCTTCCCAAATTATACCACATTCTCTTTCTCCCTTTTCCCCCTTTATTATTATTTTTTTATTTCTTGCTTTTGTCTACCACCAAGCTTTCTTTCCTTTTTTGTTTTAACTTTATTCACTGCGTAATCTATTTCATTCTTTCCATACTCAAATTCAATGGGCTGAACTTGTAAACATGAGAATCCCGGACTGGACCCCAATTGTAATGATTTTGGATTAGTTTGTTATTACATATCAATTAGCTATCACCGAAATATCCCAGACAGGCCCCCAATTAAAATGGTTTTGGATATTTGTTATTTTTTGTATTAATTATATCAATTAGCTATTGGCGGAATAAATTCTTTCTCTTTACTTTAAACCTTTAAACTTTACCCTATATTTTGTTATCAAAATTTTATTAGTTCAACCTTTTGTTTTCTTATTTATTTATATTTGACCATCTGTTATATCTTGGCGATACCTGACATTACAACACAAGCAGAGAGCAATACAGTTACAAATTTAACTTTGCATCTGTACCCTTGATCGAACCCCGAAGCAATACGAACATATTAATTCGGCGTTATTTTTCCCAATCAAGAACTCTCACTTGCTGAACAAAACAAACTATTTTTAAGAAATTTAACAAATGTCCAGCGCTTGCTATTTATTTATTATAATTTTGAAATTATCACAAACTAGTAGCACCCGAATGCTTTAAAAATAACTTTACCCTTTAATCAATAAATTAACAGATATTCTCCCTCCCGTTGCTGGATAATAGGAGAATAAACCAAGTCTAAGCACTTTAAGAATAATAAATAATGTTTAATAACACACACTTATATAAAATACATAATAACAATAAAAATACACACACACTTATAGAAAATACATAGCAACAATAAAACAGAATAAAATACATAAAATATTAAAGTTACATATTAAGCTCTCCTGAAGTTCTATTGGGCAGTGTTCTATATCTATCAAGATTATTCCTTCCAAAATTAGTTCTTATTGTCTAGTTCTTTACTTTTTTATTTACGAAAATTTAAAACAGAAAGTGCATGCATGCTTAATGATTACCTAGGTTTTTCCTTTGCAGTTGTTCTCATTGGCAGTCTTTCTGGGCACTCATTACCATCCTGTGGGAGATCACCCCTTTTTTTATAGAGACGGTATGTCCTCCACAAATTGTCGGTTGGATTGGTCCCTCTTTGAATATGATTTTGTTACTTTACTGCCTCAATCTTTAGTTCTATTATTTAGGTAAATTTTAGGTCGTTCATTTACATAAGCGGCGGTCTATCTAGCAGGTGAGGCATAGCTGTTATTCATTGTGAGTCAGTGGTCAGATGGGTCGAGTACAAACCCACATCCCCTTAATGCCACTAGCTGCACACTTCTTTCATTTCTTTCTTTTTTTGCTGCTGCTTCTCTGAATTCTTTGCTCATAATGATCTAGATAAGTCTAATTCTTTTCTTTCTTTTGTCCATTGTTTTTTAAATTTTTAATTAATTCTTACTAATTTCCAATGAATTCTTATCAGTGGAAAAAACATATCTTTAATTAGTGGAAAGAATGTAGGTTTACTTAGTCAAACTATAATTATAAAAGAAGCCTTTCCTTCTGATCCATTCCTCTTTGTTCGTGGAATTTAATTAGTCCACCAAATTTCCACACCTCTATTTGTACAGCCATATTGTTTTTTATATTATATATTTCATTTATTTTTTATTTCAAGTTTATTATTCTTTTTTTTCAAGTTTACAATTTATTTTAAGTATTACAATATATAGCTTAAAGAGAGAAAGAGAAGCATTTCTTTATGCATCCCCTCCCCTTCTTTTATAATAAATCAGAAATAACTGCCAAACATTCAGCTATCTCATAGTTTAAAAAGAGAGAAAGAGATGCATTTCTTTATGCACCCCTCCCCTTCTCTTACTATAAAAAAAATCAAAAGTAATTTCAACATTTAGCTAAATCTCAACCCTTTTTCTTTTTCTCTTTAAGTTTCTGTAGCTAACTTATCTACGCTTATTAATAAATATATACGTGTGGTGACAACTCTTTGTGGTCGTCACTACATATATATATATATATATATTAAATATAATATTGCTAATAAATTTATGATTGTACCCTAACTCAATATAATTAGAAGCAAACTTATTCATGTGAATATAACTATTATTTTTAAAATTATTAAGCCTTTTATACCTACAATAAAAATTCACTAAAGAAAACTTCTTATAAGTAAAAGGTTGATAACTGTCTGGCTTTATCATATTTCATAAATTTTTTGCTTTAATAAAATGATTACAAAATAAAACATTATCAACTTTATGAACACTTAAATCTAGAAATTTTAGTTTAACAAATTCAAAAATACCTCCTCAACTGTAAATTTAATATTTGAATCAAAAGCATTCAATCTATGAAAAAAAATCCTTTAATTTATCTTCCTGTATAACAAACAAACAATCAACAACATAACACTACATTCTAAAAAATAATTTAATATATCATGCACAGAGTACTTCTTTTCAGAATAGTTCATAAATATCCAAAATAGAAATAAAACAAACTAACTCTTTTTAAAACTTGTTTTTTATATGACTATAATCATGAAAAAATCCAATGTTTTGACTACTTTATGTAGTCTTTTTCAGGGTACACTAAAATAAAATAATATATATATATAGCAAATAACACATATTCCATAAAAATAAATAAAAAATTACAAAAAATATTCATAACCAAAAATTTACCTTATCTCACTCCCCTTTCCTATTACCTACAAACACAACTCAAAGAGAAACAATTTCCTTTTATTAAAAAAAAAAATCTATATATATCCTTTAAAACAGCATTTCCCAACCTTTTTTGGCTCACGTACCACATGGTAAATTGTACCACTTCATAAAAATGATTGTATTTCATGAAATTTGTTATTGCGAGTGTGTTATTTTATTTGCATTATAAATATTATAGGGTGACCATGTATGTATTCACATCTCATAATGAGACAAATTACATTGAAACATGCCTAAATGTCATGCCAGATTATAAACTCATTAAAATTATAAACCCACTGTAACATATTTATATGTATATGTTTGTTCAAAGTTTCATATTTTTTCCAAAATAATTTATTAAAGATTACATTATTACATTAAAGGTTATTTGGTACATATTTTGTTCAAAGTGTTTTCTCATTCCTTCATTTGGTTTTCCCGAATTTGAGTCTGTTTTCTCTTTTTCAGAGCATCTTGCTATTGGTTGGGCCATGGAGAGGATAAATCCAGCATGTCCCAAGTCATGGTAAAAATAACCTCAGGGGTTATCAGGCTATCTCTTGTTCTTGTTTTCTTTATATTGTTCGGCATAAAGTTAATAGGATTAAAATTTTGATTATTAAATACTAGCTTACATTTAGTAATCCACAATAGATGATCATGAATTAATGAGAGTCTAATTTCTGGGTATGATCCTTTTCTGATACATTCTTTCAAATTAAATAATTTAGATTGATTTGCCTTGATCCGACTCATTATTTATCTACTATTTTGTCATATTTTGTTTACTAATAAATGGTTTTAATAAAAACACAAAATTATAAAAAAACAATTAGTATATTTTCTTATAATAATCAAATATTTTTATAAAATAAATTTAATGATATCTTTGTGCTTGTTTTGAACAACATAATTTTTTGAAATTTGGTTCAAAAGATGTGAGGTATACCCTTAAGTCTACAGCTTCCTTCAATGTGTTTCATACTTATTTTTTAAAAAAATATATGAAGAAAAAGCTCTTCCTACTAATTCCATACTAGTAAATAATTTAAGAGCTTTCTCAGAAAGTTGTTCATATTCTTTAATGTTTAACCAAAAATTAATTAGATTGTGTCATTTGAATTCTACTTGTAAAGTTCTATCACATGACAATTCTATTAAATTTTATTTATCCTTTATTGATAATGATGTAGCTTTTTCCAAATTTTCTGCATAGAAGGGGTTTGAAATCTAACTATCATTTGTGTTTTCGGGTTTTGGAAAATATTCCATGAAAGACAATTTTAATCCTGTTAAATGTGCTATTATATTTTCTCGTATATCTTGAGACAGACTAACCTTATTTTCAAACAAAAAAATATGTAGAATTCCGATTACTTCCAGTTGATTGTTTTCGATACTTATATATATTACTGTTTCCAAAAATCGAATTTCTTAATCATACTTTCAATTTTATCATTAACATTAAAGATCGTTATCGACTGTATATCTTAACAACTTTACTGTATAATATTATTAATTAAAATAATTTTTATGAATTATAGAAAAAAACGTTTTTATATTTTTATGATTTAATTTTTTTTTTTTATGTCTGCCATTATTGATTATTTTTCATGTACCACCAACCAGCAACTCGTGTACCATCAGTGGTACACATACCACAGGTTAGGAAACACTGCTTTAAAACATTTAATTAAAAACCTATTATTTTCTTTTCTGTTTATCTATTAACATCCTATTTAATTCTGGTTTTATTTCATTAATGTATACACTTTCTTTTATCATCCTTTCATTATATGACTTAATACATTCCAAAGGCTTTATATCAAAATCCTCATGCTTAAATTTATTCATGTGAATGTAAACAGCAGAATTTAAACAGCATTTAGGTGATAAAAATTCTGCTGTTTACATTTACATGAATAAATTTAAGCATGGGGATTTTGATATAAAGCCTTTGTAATGTATTAAGTCATATAATGAAAGGATGATAAAGAAAGTGTATACATTAATGAAATAAAACCAGAATTAAATAGGATGTTAATAAATAAACAAAAAAGAAAATAATAGGTTTTTAATTAAATGTTTTAAAGGATATATATAGATTTTTTTTTTAATAAAAGGAAATTGTTTCTCTTTGAGTTGTGTTTACTGGTAATAGGAAAGGGGAGTGAGATAAGGTAAATTTTTGGTTATGAATATATTTTGTAATTTTTTATTTATTTTTATGGAATATGTGTTATAAGTTATATATATATTATTTTATTTTAGTGTGGCTTGAAAAAGACTATATAAAGTAGTCGAAACGTTGGATTTTTTTATGATTATAGTCATATAAAAAACAAGTTTTAAAAAGGAGTTAGTTTGTTTTATTTCTATTCTAAAAAATCAATATAGCCAGAGCATTTTAAAAGAGAAATAATATAACCAATAAACCAGCCTTCTTTAGTTTTATAAAACATAATGTCCTTTTCACATTAAAACCAATCAAAACACTCTCCTTTTTTCTTTTCAAAAACTTTATTTTTTCCATCACCATATATATATATATCATATTATTATTACTATTTGCGGGATATTCTGTGTAGTTAAAAAAGCTAAATGCTGATGTTTTAGTACAATATCAAGTACCTTCCTCAGAGCGTTCTCTTTCTCAAATTATAATAAGAATGCGCGTAAAATCGTTTTTATTGCTTTCTTTCTCCTCATATATTGGTTGAGAAGTTTTAAAATTTATTTTCTCTTCCAATAGCTTCTTCCAAATGTTGTTAATCTTCTTTAATTCACATCTTTCATTTATGCTCTTGGGCCTTTTAAAAATCTCTATAGCTTCTCTTAGCAATCTCCGGTCATATTGTTCAATTTTTGCTAAAATATTTGTTTTTTCAAAATTGATATCATGATTTGTTAATTTTATATGAGAATAAATAGCTGATGAATTGGATTTTTCTCTGACTGCCAGAATGAAAGATGTGAATTAAAGAAGATTAACAACATTTGGACGAAGCTATTGGAAGAGAAAATAAATTTTAAAACTTCTCAACCAATATATGAGGAGAAAGAAAACAATAAAAATGATTTTAAATCTCATGTGCATTCTTATTATAATTTGAGAAAGAGAACGCTCTGAGGAAGGTACTTGATATTGTACTGAAACATCAGCATTTAGCTTTTTTAACTACACGGAATATCCCGCAAATAGTAATAATATGACATCTTTTATCCGTGAAAATATTAGAATTAATATATATATAACGTTTTCCTTATTTTTAGGCGTCTACACACTAATATAAACTGCGCGCGAGTTGATCAAGTTATGTCGAAAAGAAGAAAATTGTATTTCTATTTCTAAAACATAACTATATTTCCTGATCAAACTCGGCCTATTAATTGTTGAGAATTATGCTATTGATGAAATCAGCTTTTAATTTATTCTATATGGGTGCCAGGTCCTTTTATTCTAAAGAGACCGCTGAAATAGTCAAATAATGTCTCATGAATAAAAAAAAAGAAAAATACTTTTAAACTAATCGGTATTACATCATACCGTAACGAGAATTATTTTTTTAGATTATTATTCCTGGGCTTATTGAAACATATTGGCAAAGGTAAATTATGTTTTAAATCCTATTAAACTAATAATAAATTTAATAATAAAAAATAATAACTATTATTAATAACGCACAATGAAAAAGGTTGATAAAAGTAAAATCTCTTTTATTCCAACAAACTAAAAATATTTGTAAGTTAAATTACGAATTAACTAAACTGGAGAGAACATGAATCAATTTATAAAAAACAGTTGGATAAAGTAATTTAATAATGTTCACTTATTACAATTCATTTCCAAGATCTTGTATAAAATTATTTAAACGAAAGTCTCTTTAATAAGAAAATTAATGTCTATATCGGGATTATCTTAAGACTTATTTGCAAATGCTTAATTTTGTCACAATCAGGAATAAGTAGTCTTACCGGTAAGTTTTGGTGAATTCACGATGATTGTAGATAACTATGCATAGTTTTTCAGGGTTAAAATGAGCTCACAGCCTTTGATTATTAGTTGATCTTGCGGTCCATTCTCCTAGTCGGTCATGAAAGCTTTTCTGGTGTACATCTTCAGTCATGATGTCCGCAGAAGCTCCGGTTCACTGCCAAATTACTTCAGCATAGAGTGATCTTGGATATATTATTGCTATCCAAGACCAACTAGAGAAACCAATGAACAAGACGTTCTTCAAACTGACCTCTGCCTTTTATACTAGAGGCCCAGTTTTCCGACTTCTGTGCATGCTATTATCATGGTGTTTTGTGTTTATAATCTTATACAGTCTTTATCATTTTTCAATTACCAAGTTCTCATTTTTTTTATCAAGTTTTTCGACCATGTTTAATTAGCTAAAATATTTTTCTTTTAGCTTATCTTTTTACTTGCTTTTGGAATTCTTTTGTTCTCTCCAATTCTACTTTTATTTCTAATTACATTTAAAAAAATACGAAAGAATAATTTAACTTTCATTGTACGTTATTTTTTAAAAAAAAAAAATTATAGTCAAAAAAAATCTAAATTTGCTTTTATTTTTTTTAGCTTTTACCAAATGCCAATATATTTGCAACGTATATAAATAAACGTTACAATATATATATATACATTTACTTGTTTACCAAATCCAATATTTCAACCATCTTATTTATAGTCATTTTCAAGGATCTACAAAATACTTATTATATTTTTATAATTATCCATAGAATTAAAAATAAAATAAAACCACAAAAATATATCTATCCCTATCATAAAAAAAAACAATAACATTTTCCTTTCATTTATCCATACTTCTTTTTTTATATATACTATATTATAATCAAAATTACTCCAAATCCAAAACTCAACCAGACTAGCCAAAAAAATAAAATCTAAAACACTAACAATGGTTTCACTATTACAATCAGACTTCTCAAGTGTAAAGAACTACAAAATAACATATTTATACTAAACATTACCCACAATTCCATTTACTTACCATCCACCCTTAAAAAACTCATGGACATACACAGCAGAATTAAGATATTTATTTCTAACCCTACTCTTTATTTTTTCATTTAAGCTCAAACTACTCTTACCTAAAATATAAAAGTAGGGTTAGAAATAAATAAAATAAAATAAAAGTAGGGCGAGAAATAAATGTCCATAAAAAAAAATATCGACTACTGTTAATTTTGATGAAGCTAAGGTGTCTTTTTTGAGAAAAATGAAATAAAAAGAATTAAAAAATCGTTATTATTAAAATTTTATGATTATCAAGCAATTAACTTAACTTAAAAGTTCTTTTAATATTAAGGGTGGATGGAATGTAAATGGAATTGTGGATAATGTTTATTATAAATATGTTGTTATTTTGTAGTTCTTTACATTTGAAAAGTCTGCTTGTAGCTGTGAAACCATTGGTAGTGTTTTAGATTTTATTTTCTTGGCTAGTCTGGTTGAGTTTTAGATTTGGGATAATTTTGATTAATTATTGATTAATTTAGCTTTATACTTTTAATCTATACTACATTATATATACACTACACTTACTTGCTTCTTTTCTCTTTCAAATTTTTTTTTTTTTCCTTATACATTTCCTTTTTTAAAAAAACTAACCACAAATATATATTCCTTTCCTTTGAAAATGACTACAAATAGGTGGTTGAAATGTTGGATGTGGTAAACATGTAAATGTGTATATATGGTGATGGAAAAAATAAAGTTGATTGGTTTTAATGTGAAAAGAACATTATATTTTATAAGTCATATATATTTTTGAAGAAAAAAAGGTGTATGTTGTTGTTAAAAAGTTTTTAATATCAGTGATAATAAATAGAATATATTTTATAAAACATATCATTATACAGAAAATACATTGAATAGCAATTTATGAATAGCCTTAATCTTAGCTGCAGAAAAATATTCATATTTCTTTAAAACAGTAAGAAGCACATTAATACTTTATACATGTTTTCAATATCTAAACTACCAAAAGCAATCATTTTCTAAAACAAATCCACTAATTTTATTATATGCGTCAAAAGAATGTACACAAAATTGTTCTAAATTTATATAATTCTTAAAAAACTTTATAAGAAATGTTGACATTTTATCAACAATGCCTCCCCCCCGTAAAATAAAGAATATACTTTAAGAGAAAATTATCTTTATGAGATTTCAAATTAAAGAAAATCTTAGGAAACAGAAAGCCACTACAATAACAATTTAAATAAGTAGATCTATTTTTAAAAAGTTCACTTCCCATAATTTCAATTAAATTAGATTCTATTTTCTTATCAGAATCAGAATTTAAAATAGAATCCACTATTATTTAACAATGCAACATTGTCTTATTTTAAAAACATCATTGGCTTTCAATCTTTTTTAAAAAAAGATATATTTGCTTTGGGCAAAAACAAATTTGTAACTATCTATTCAAAATTACCCATAGAGACTTTTTATTATTATCTTAAATATTTCCACAGCAATCAGTAGCAGAAATAAAGTCAATTAACACATTCCTACTGCTAAAAGGAGGAAAACAAGGACTTTTATTTTAAATTGCGTTGTTAGCCGAGAGGTATCGCAGCCGCCATACAAGCAAGTAGTTGGTTGCAGACGGGTGTGGGTTCGCGTCCCGGCAGATGCTATGGCATATGAAATGAAAAAAAAAGCAAAACTATTTAAAATAAAATTAAAAACAGATGAAACTTCAGGCTTTATATTATAATACCCTATATTCAAATTTCTTTTATTAACAACTTTTCTTTTTTCAAACTTTTTTAATAAACAATTAAGCTTACTAATATATTTTTTATTAGAAACTAATTAATAAACTTAATTGGTTATTAAAAAATTGGAAAAAGGAATGTTGTTAATAAACGAAATTTAAATACAGGATATTATAATAAAAGCCCTGAACTTTCATCAGTTTTAAATTTTGTTTTAAATAGTTTTGATTTAGCAATTTTAATTAAAGACCCTTTTTTGTTCCTTTTAGCAAAAGGAATGTGGTAATTGATTTTATTTCTGCTACAGAATGTTTTAGAAATATTTTCTATACAGATAATTTTGGATAGTTACTTGCTAGAGAAAAATTTGTTTTTGCCCCAAAGCAAATAGAGCTTTTTTAAAAAAAGATTGAAAACTAATGATGCTATTCTATTAAAAGAAAACAAAGGTGGCCATTTTAGATTGTTAAATAATACTGATTCTATTTAAAATTCTGATCCTGGAAAGAAAATAAAATCTAATTTAATTGAAATTATGAAAATTATGGAAAGTTAATTTTTTTAAATAAAACTACTTATTTAAATTGTTATCCTAGTGATTTTTTTGATTACTAAGGTTTTTTTTAATTTGAAATCTCATAAGGATAATTTTCCTTTAAAGTGTATTTTTGATTTTATAGAGGCATTGTTGATAAAATTCAAAATTTCTTATAAAGTTTTTTAAGAATTATATAAATTTAGGATAATTTTGTGTACCTTTTTCTTTTGAGGCATATGATAAAATCAGTGGATTTGTTTTAGAAAATGATTGTTTTTGATAGTTTAGATATTGAAAACATGTATCAATCAGTTTATAGGATAAAAATATTAATGTGTTTTTTACTGTTTTAAAGAAATATGAATATTTTTTGTAGTTAAGATTAAGGTTATTCATGAGTTAGTATTCCATATCTTTTGTGTGTAATGATGTGTTTTATAAAATTAAAAAGGGGTGGTTTATTGGTTATTTTATTTCTTCTTTCAAGTGCTCTGCCTATATTGATTACTTAGAGTAGTGTTATTAATAATTTTTATGTTTTTTAAAATTATTTGATAGATATGTTGATGATTGTTTGTTTTACATGAAGATAAATTAAATGGTTTTTTAATAGATTAAATGCTTTTGATTCAAATATTAAATTTAGTATCAAGAGAATACAATTGAATTTTTTTTTCTCATGTGTCATAGCATCGGCTGGGTAGCGAACCCGCTAATCTGGAACAACTGCTGACTTCTCGACCACCAACGCTTGACAAGTACATTTGAATTTCAGTTAAAATTTCTAAGATTTAAGTACTGATAAAGTTGATAATGTTTTATTTTGTATTCATTTTATTAAAGCAAAAATTTTTAAAAAATATTATAACACCAGACATCTGTCAACCTTTTACTCATAGGAAATTTTCTTCATTGAACTTTTGTTATAGAAATAGAAGGATCAATAATTTTGAAAATAATTATATTCAGAGTAGTCAATTTGCTTCTGACTATATTGAATTAGGAGATAAACATGAATTATGAATATTATATTTAATAAAAACATCTATAATTCTGTTTATAGTAAATATTTAATCATTAGTGAGAATAAAGAGTTTATTTCTTTATCATGTAATTAAATGATTTGTAAAATGGTGATCATGTGATGTTTAAATTGATTAAAAATATTCGATATATGTTTTTTAAAAGACAAGACAAAACGTGTTTCTTAAACTAAAATTATATGTGTTTTTAAAAGATAAACAAAACGTATTTCTTAAACTAAAATTATATGTGTTTTTAAAAGATAAACAAAATATATTTCTTAAACTAAAATTATATATGTTTTAAAAGACAAACAAAACGTCTTTATTATAAATATAAAAAAAAAGAATTATTAATAAATGTAGCTGCATGAAAATACGCTTGTTACTGGAAAATTATGAATGAAACTAAAATTATGAAAATCACTTATTTGTGATAAAGTATAAATGAAAATGCTTAATGCTTACTTACATATTGATTTTGTGGGAGTAATTTAAACCACATTAGTTAAATATAATGGAATACTATATGGACTCTAAATGCTTATCTGCATATTAATGTAAAATTACAAATGCTTAATGCTTACCTGAATGTTGATTTTGTGGGAGTAATTTAAACCCATTACTGTTTTGATAAATATAAATAAAATAATGAAAGACTATATGGATTATAAATGCCTACCTGCATATTGGTATTATGTGAAGAAAGTAATAAAACTTATGCACATTTACACTGACTGGACTATGAATAGTCCACAAACCAAGATTTGTTCATGTTACCTGTTTGATAAATAGAATAAAATAATGTACTATAAAAGTTACAAATGCTTACATGAATTTCGATTGTATTTAAAGAAAATAATGAAACTTATGAGAACCAATGTACATTGATACTTGGCTGAATTATAGAAACCTTACAGATCTGGAATAGCTCATCTTACCTATTTACCTACCTAAAAAAAAGATGTACAGATGTGGAATACAGAGTGGAAAATATTCATGCAGAATTGGTAGATGTCTACTACATAAAAGACCCTTTGAATCCTTTATCTAAGATACATCAAAATGAGCCTTCATTTGAAATGAAGGATGAACTTTATTAAAATGAATTGCAAATGAGCTATTGATCAACAAACTGCTTCTAACCTTTCCATAAATGAAATGAAAAGAGTCATCACATGGATAGGAATAAACTTTATTAGAACTTGCAAATTAATTGTTATTAAATAAAATTATTGTTACTAAAAATTAAATTTAGTTATCCAGTTGTCCAATTCTATTTTGTTTTTATTGCATCACTCATTAGTCATTGCATTTGTTCTTGAGAATCTCATGCCTCCTGAGCTATGTCTGGCATAACTAGACCTAGGTAAGTCAGGTTGTAGTGAGATGAAACTCTAGTGGCGCCGTTTGGAAAACCAAACATATAAATGTCTAGATGCTTCCAGCCTCTATGGTACTACATCCTCTGATGAGCAGGAAATATTGTTGTAGGTGGGGTTAACATCTGCATTGAGTAATGCTAATTGATAGTTCCTTCCTGCAACATGCTCATCAGGAAATTGTTAAAACTGAAGTAATAAAAGGGTTGTATGGTGGTCCGGTTACAATATATATGTTTTGTTTAACTTCACTTCAAAAAGTCTATTTGTTATTAGATAAAACTATAGCTGCAGAAGAATTTTAGTAAAATTTTATTTTTGGTTAGTATTGTATTGTTACATGAATTTCTATTTTATTTCATATACAATGCTGATGCCTTTTTATTTTTTTATGATTTAATGGGTTTACAAATGATTTCATGACTGTTGTCATCTGATCTATTTTCAGTGACTTCTCTGTATTATAAAAGAATATATTTAGATAATTCCAGATTTTACTGCATATTTATAGCATAAGATATTTTTTTGTAACAATAATTATATTGTTTATTTCTTTATTTTTATAAGTTAAATATATTTACACAAAATGCTATTCTTCTCTACTAAATGCTAGTTGCATTTTTATGTAGGAGAAATTGTTATAAATAATTTATATATGTTCAATTTCTTTGATTTTAAATATAGTACAAATCATAACAAAACAAATACATTTCATTAATATAAATATAGGGGATTTGAACTCAGACTTTCAAGCCCCTTCACTATCCACCCTATCTCATACTACTGATACACATGTCCACACACACGCATAAAATATAAATAATCATCAATATACGTATTTCATGCTAAACCATCACTCATCAGTTGGTCCTGATTACCATCTCCCATACATATATATATATAATCAGTGCTCAGTTTATATTAAGATAGCAAATCATTACACTTTAGTGGACAGGCTTCAACCTACTCCAACCTCCAACTCTTCAGCCATCCATACCATTGAAAAACTGATGATAGAATTCCCAAATATCATGCTGATGCTAATATTGTTGTCATGCCCATGTTGTATATTAATTATACATAATAAATTATTAATTGCATCATTTATATTATATACATATTGTAACGGGATTTGGCTACAATTTCTAGTCCAAAGATTGTCATAAATATATTGAAGAGCTTTATCAGTTTATGAGCAATTTCTAATATATTGACCAAGTAATAGTAACATTTCCTACTCATCATTGTTCATTCGATACATACAACTACCATAATGATACCTATCTCACTATATATGGATGGTGAGTGTTGTTTAAAAAAATCTGAATTCACTTGACATTATTCGTTTAGAATGGTACAATTAACCAAGGTCCATCTCCAGAACATAACAATCCCACTCTATACAAAGCAATATCTTGCAGACATGTTAGTTACACACATGATGTTGCATACCTTAACTATTTAACTTAAATCCTTTACTGAATCGATGAAATACAAGAATGGAAATTAACATCAAAGGCTAAACTTTAAAACTTAAAATAATTTATTTCAAACAGTAACAACAATAATAAGGGGAAAAAGTATAAATAAAAATGTCAATAATCTCACCATTGTCTCTATAAAAGTCTAACTACAAATGTAAAATCGAGCAGATATTAATTATTATGGCTTTTGATAATTTATATTATCATTAATTTCTCAATACTTTAAATTAGACACATTACCCCTGCCCCTCCACATACCTGATCAATATTTTTATTATGAGCATTTCAAAATTAATAAAATAAATTTCATTAAAAAGTATATACATTTTATATTTAATTCAAAAGAAATATACAAACAAAATATATCCCTTCCAAAGCAAAGAATAAAACTAAAACCAAATAATACAATATAATAGTAATAATAATTATTGAATTTACTATTATTCTATCGCATGTATATATATTATTAAAACAGCATTCCGATTTTCTTAAATAATGTAAGTGCTTATGTTTGTTGACATTTGCTTACGTCTGCTGACATTCAAGAATTTTCTGATTTGTGATATATATATATTGTCTTTAAGCAATTCTAGTAGTTTGTTTACAATTTATTGGCTGGTGCATTCATTTTAGGTTCACAATCAATTTTTCTGGTTGATTATTAACAATAGATTTCTTACTTCTATGCAGTTATCATTTCTTTTTTCTTTCTTAAGCGGATTACGAATGTAAACTATCTTTTTTCACTCATCACTTGAGGTTGTTCAGCTCTAGTATGACTTTTTTTTTATTATCAATATCTAGTTACAGGTACAATAATAATAAGGGAAAAAAGTATAAATAAAAATGTCAATAATCTCACCATTGTCTCTATAAAAGTCTAACTACAAATGTAAAATCGAGCAGATATTAATTATTATGGCTTTTGATAATTTATATTATCATTAATTTCTCAATACTTTAAATTAGACACATTACCTCTGCCCCTCCACATACCTGATCAATATTTTTATTATGAGCATTTCAAAATTAATAAAATAAATTTCATTAAAAAGTATATACATTTTATGTTTAATTCAAAAGAAATATACAAACAAAATATATCCCTTCCAAAACAAAGAATAAAACTAAAACCAAATAATACAATATAATAGTAATAATAATTATTGAATTTACTATTATTCTATCGCATGTATATATATTATTAAAACAGCATTCCGATTTTCTTAAATAATGTAAGTGCTTATGTTTGTTGACATTTGCTTACGTCTGCTGACATTCAAGAATTTTCTGATTTGTGATATATATATATTGTCTTTAAGCAATTCTAGTAGTTTGTTTACAATTTATTGGCTGGTGGATTCATTTTAGGTTCACAATCAATTTTTCTGGTTGATTATTAACAATAGATTTCTTACTTCTATGCAGTTATCATTTCTTTTTTCTTTCTTAAGCGGATTACGAATGTAAACTATCTTTTTTCACTCATCACTTGAGGTTGTTCAGCTCTAGTATGACTCTTATTTTTTATCAATATCTAGTTACAGGTGGTTCATCATTTGGTGGAATTTTGGATAGACAATAATTATCACACAAATCTTTAGTTACGGAAAAACATATCTTTGATGATGATGAGTGTCAATATATTTTTTTTTCATACTGAGATTGGATTTTGTACTTTTCTTCTTTTTATAGTGCTATATACTAGGGCAGAGATGAACACTTGGAGCTAAGGAAGCACAAACCATTAGTGTGTTTGGGCATTTCATAATTTTTACGATACTGAGAGTATTATTTTCTTTGGCAAATATAGTTTATTGTATTTGACTTCATTATGGAAGGTCGCAGTTAAAAATATGTTGTTCAGCTATGCTCTCCGTTACTGTATACTGATGTATTCTTAGTACTTGTATTCACTCTGCTAGATAAGAATACTTGGATTTAAATCAATTATCTCCAGCACGTCATTGTTTTTTTTAAAATTGCTTTTCAAAAAATGTTTTCCTTAATATCAAGCTGACTACATTTCGGCTATATTTAATATTAATTTAATAAATTAATAACTTTCTATTCAATTTTAGTAGTTTTGATTTATTTTCTTTTTAAAATAAGGAACCTTGTCAAGCATTGGTGGTCGAGAGGTCAGCGACGGCTGCTTTACAAGCGGTTGTCCTGAGTTGGCGGATGCTATGACACATGAGAAAAAAAAAAAAGGAACCTTCAAATTTTGCTATTTTTTTTTTTAATACAATTAGAATATCTTTTAAACAAAGAGAAATAAAATAACTAAAAGAGAAGCATATTAACACATTCTAGTACTATGATGTAAATTATTTTGTTTCTCTTCCTCAGCCTATACACTTGTAATATTTGTTTTGCTTTTAATTTGATTTTTATTTCCCTATAAAGTTGTAGATTTGTTAAGTTAGTAATATAAATTATTGAATAATTTAGGAACGAAGTGATCTCTTATTCTAGTTTCAAATAACAACTTTATTCACACTAAGAAGATACATATGGATATCACTTAACCTCTTTTTGTTATAGGTTAAATGCTTACAATGTACAGTGGCTCTACAATAAAAACAATAAATAAGAAAACTAATGGTAAAAAATAAAAAAATATATATAAATATAAGCTACTTAGGAATTATTTGGGTCAATTTGTTGACCACCAAATTCAGGAGTTTTAACAATAAATAACAATTAAATGGAAAGGGCTGGATTATATTAATGTGACAACTTTTAGACTCTCCATAGGAGTCATTATGTCCAGTTTTTTAATTTTTCCATGATAATACTATAAGTACCTAAGTGTTTTGATCTTCAGATCTCCAGTTGGTCCCATGTCTGACTGGCTATCCAGTGCTGGCATACTTTCCAATCGTATTCTTTGGCCTCACCAAGTAACTTGAGAAAAAGCTCTTCTGGATTATTATTCAATCCATTGTCAAAGACTCTCTTATTTCTCACTATCCATATAGCAAATTTTACGAAGGTGGCCAGTCTAATTTTACCATAAAGGCCACTCTTTACCGCCTTTGCGATATTTGTACCTGTAATGTCGACTTCCCTGAATCTTTTAAGGGCACAATAACAAAGATTATTCCATATTTCACATTGATCTAGGATATGGCTCATTGTCTCTTCATTTTTATTACACATCAGGCAAATTGGAACCTGGGAATGCTTATTGAGAGAAGACTCTCCACTGTCAACTCATTGTTTTGTGTCATACTAAATGATCTCTTATTCTAGTTCCATATTTATTATAATATTTTTCAACTATGTAAATTCATTTCAGATTGTTTTATATACGATTTTCTAAAAGTATTATTAACAATAATATTTAAACAGCATTAAAAATAATATTAAAAATGTAATTGTGTATTATAATTATATATTATTATACTATAATTATATATTGCAAGAAGATCATTAAGGTATATTATTTTTGGGCAGTTTTTAGTTACGCATACTATGGTCACTAGGCAATGCTGCAGCACCACCAAGAAGCCTGCAAATGATAAATTTCTATCCAAAAATGGCAAAACAATAAAGTGTTATTCCATATCACTGTAAAAATCCACTCAAAGATTGATATATAACAATAAGAATATTTTTAAAAAATTTTGCTACAAAATATATAAATTTATTTATTAGAATATTAATGTTCCCCAAGATAGTTTTTCATCTATTATTATTCCAAGACATGTAATATATTTCACTTGATCTATTTTTATACATTTATTATCATTACTATACAATCACATCAATGTAAGTATATATCAATATTTTTATGTTTCATGTGAGTAGAACCTATCAACATACATTTTCTAATTGTGGTATCAATATTGTTATTTATACTCATGATAAAAGTTTTGATATATTGATATTTTTTTGATATTATTATTCCTGGAGCTTATTCAAAACATATTGACAAAGGTAAATTATATCTCTAAATCTTACTAAACTAATAATAAATTTAATAATAATCATTAATAACCATTATTAATAATGTAAAATTAAAATATTTAAAGATAAATTACATATTAAATAAACTGGAGAGAACACACGCATGTTAATCCAAACATGAATCAATTAATAAAAAACAATTTCACAATTACAGTTCACTTCCAAATTTCTTCTAGAAAGTTCCTTAAAATGAATGTTTGTTGTATAAGAAAATTAATGTCTCTATCGGGATTATTTTAAGCATATTTTTCAGAATTGTTTGCAAACGTTTAATTTTGTCACAATCAGGAATAAGTAATCTTAACTTACCAGTAAGTTTAGTGAATTCACGAAGCTTGTAGATTACTATGCATAGTTTTTTTTTGTGGGAGAATGATCTCGGCCATCAGTTATAAGCTGATCTTGTGGTCTATTCTACTGGTCGGTCATGAAAGCTTTTCTGGTATCCATCTTCAGGAACGATGTCAGCAAAATCTCCGGTTCACTCCAACATGCAGAATTATTTCAGTGTAGGGTGATTCTGGATATATTCTTTTGTTATCCAGGACTGACCATAAGAAAAACAGATGAAACAAGACGTTGATCAAACTGGCCTCTTCCTTTTATACTCGAGGTCCAGTTTTTAGACTTGTGCGCATACCTTTTGTTTGTCAAAAATATATGTTGATAATCTTGTACATTCTTTATAAAATTTACGTTACAAAGTTCTCTTTTTTAAAATGTCCTTCGGCCATCTTTAATTAGCTAAAATATTTTCTAATTGTAATCTTTTTTCTTTTGGATTTCTTTTAATTTTCCAATTGTAATCTTTTTATTTTTGGAATTCTTTTAATTTATCTGGATCAGTAATCTGCATGTCATTTATTCTCTCCAATTTTAACTTTTATTTTTAATTACTAAAAAAAAATATGAACAACAATTTTAACATTCATTGTATGTTTTAAAAAAATAAATTATACTAATCACAAAAAATCTAAAAATGTTTTTCTTTTAAAAGATCGTTAAATTTACTTTTTTTTTTTTTTTAGCTTTTAAATATCTTACCGAATGCCAATATATTTATACCATATATAAATAAATGGTACATATCACTGGGGCCAGGAGATGAGAATAAAATAGGGGTTTAAACTAATTTTATTCTTAAGCTTTAAGTCCATATTCATGTTTTTTTTCATTAGCGTGCTGATATATCCCATAGACTCATTCAACAAGTGATGTGCAGCTTTAATGCCCACTTTTGGGTGTAACATGGTGGGAATGAGAAACATTTCCCCATTCATCTGTGTCCTTTCCACTTAAGCATAATAGTAATGATAAGAAACCCAAGTTATAAGAACAAATGAGCGTTGCTCATCGTTTTGAGTCTTATAGTATCATGGCAACTTGGTCTGCCCTCCCCTTTATCGGGATCTCTGCTAGAAATAGACTGATGGGCATATAAAGACAGTCTTATGTTATATACTACATACAGGGGCTCAGGGCTCTGCTTTTCCCCCTCTTCAGTAACCACCTACCCAGTCAAATACTTGTGACTTACATCTACATCAGCCACGATCATGTTTTTTAAGACATATTAAAATATATATATATTTTTCTTTATTAAACAAATATTTTTATATTTGTATAGTCAGGGTTTAATTAGTTAGTTAGTTGTTTTTTTTAACTACTATTCATTCTCTGGCTATGGGTTTTTAGTCATCATTGTAATGTTCTTTATACTATTACAATATATCTCAGGTTGTGGTTGTTGTATTGAGGCCTCACGTTGGAAGCCATTGTAACATTTCCCTGTCTTGCTAGGCCTCTATACACAATAAACTGCATGAGTTGATCAAGTTATGGAAAAAAAATGTTTCATTTTTTTATTTCAAAAAACATAACTATATTTTCTAGAATTGTTACGAATACAATTGCGAGCTGAATCAATTTTTAATTTATAAATGAGGGTGCCAGAGTTGTTAGACTCAAACATATCGTAACTCATAAATTAAAAAGAAAAATGTTTTTAAAATAATCGGTATTGTATTATACCGTAACTAGAATTATTTTTTTGATATTATTATTCCTGGAGCTTACTCAAAACATATTGGCAAAGGTAAATTATATTTCTAAATCTTACTAAACTAATAATAAATTTAATAATAATCATTAATAACCATTATTAATAATGTACAAGGAAAAGTTGATATTAGAAATAAATATTTTTATTCTAACAAATTAAAATATTTAAAGATAAATTATGCATTAAATAAACTGAAGAGAACACATGCACGTTAATCCAAACATGAATCAATTAATAAAAAACAATTTCACAATTACAGTTCACTTCCAAATTTCTTCTAGAAAGTTCCTTAAAATGAATGTGTCTTGCATAAGAAAATTAATGTCTCTATCAGGATTATTTTAAGCATATTTTTAAGAATTGTTTGCAAACACTTAATTTTGTCACAATCAGGAATAAGTAATCTTAACTTACCGGTAAGTTTAGTGAGTTCACGAAGCTTGTAGATTACTATGCATAGTTTTTTTTTTTGTGGGAGAATGAGCTTGGCCATCAGTTATAAGCTGATCTTGTGGTCTATTCTACTGGTCAGTCATGAAAGCTTTTCTGGTATCCATCTTCAGGAACGATGTCAGCAAAAGCTCCGGTTCACTCCAACATGCAGAATAATTTCAGCATAGGGTGAACCTGGATATATTCTTGTTATCCAGGACTGACCATTAAAAAAACAGATGAAACAAGACATTGATCAAACTGGCCTCTTCCTTTTATACTCGAGGTCCAGTTTTCAGACTTCTGCACATACCTTTTGCTTGTCAAAAATATACGTTGATAATCTTGTACATTCTTTATAAAATTTATGTTACAAAGTTCTCTTTTTTATAATGTCTATCGGCCATCTTTAATTAGCTAAAATATTTTTCTAATTGTAATCTTTTTTCTTTTGGATTTCTTTTAGTTTTTCAATTGTAATCTTTTTATTTTTGGAATTCTTTTAATTTATCTGGATCAGTAATCTGCATGTCATTTATTCTCTCCAATTTTAACTTTTATTTTTAATTACATAAAAAAAAATATGAATGACAATTTTAACGTTCATTGTATGTTTTAAAAAAATAAATTATACTAATCAGAAAAAATCTAAAAATGTTTTTCTTTTAAAAGATCGCTAAATTTACTTCTTTTTTTTTTAGCTTTTAAATATCTTATCGAATGCCAATATATTTGAACCATATATAAATAAATGGTACAATATATTCAATCTCTCTTGAATCTTATGGTGTTTATCAAATCTCATGTAAAAATTGTAAAGCTTCTTACATAGGTATGAATAATCATCACATCAGTGTTAGGAGAGATGAGCATGCTAATGCAGTTAAACAACACTCATCATCATCAGCACTCTCACTCCATACTATAGATTCAGGTCATAAAATTGATTTTTCTAGTACCAGGATATCCAGATGTGATAATCTCTACCAATGCAAAATTAGAGAAGCCACTGAGATACTTAAAAGGCCAGATTGTACCAATAACCATGATGATATATGCAAACTTCCTCCTATTTGGAAAGTTTTTTTAAAAAACATTCTTAAATTTAACAATTTTGCTATTGGTGGAACTGTAATGTTCATTCAAATCAGTGATTGTAGCGCCTCTACAACTGTCTTTCTACCTTTTATCACCCAGTGGATGACTTGTGTGACCAAGTCAAAATGTCGGTATATCAATATTTAAAAATTTTTTAACACAGATATGTCTTTTATATATATTTTTTCAATTTTGGTTTGACTTTTTTTCCCTTAAGCTCCATTTCTTGTTATTGCATCTTTAAATCACAAAAATCAATAAATATCATGATATCAAATGAGAAAGCTTAGAGAAAATTAGACAACTGATGTTGAACAATTATAAGAAATGTGAAACCACAATAGAAAAAATGCTGAAAACATTCAAGGAAAACAAAATACCAACAATATGTGCAGCCACTTTCAGCATATATGCCTTATGGTGTACCAGATGTACATTTACATTAGGTAACAATACAAGAAGACATCCTAACACATATAATAACAAGCTAGCTACAAAAACTTAAAGAAAGAGATAATCTTCTTGCACCAATGGACATTTTTACCACCAATTGGTCTCTCTTTAAAATAAGAGCAGCATTATGATGGATACACAAAACATAATCTCAGAAAAAATGGAAAGCCAGAACGGACCAACAGTAAGAACTGAACTATGAAAACTATAACAATTACTAAAGACTCTAATAGGAAAAAAGTTTTTTTTTCTGTAAGTAATGATGGATCCTTTTTTATTATATTTGATGTACAACCTAAAATGATGTAACCAATTTTTGTCTAATAAAGTTTGCTTTGAAACATAAAATGAGAAGCATATTAATGACTATAATATAATTATAAAATGATAAGAACAGTTATAAAATAGAATAAAAATGTTAGAGATAGCAAATGAAACATCTTGATGTCAGAAAAAAGATAAAGGACAATGTTTCCCTGTTACTAAAAAAGAAATGATATAAAGTATTATAGAGATTCATTGAATGTTTGTCTATATGTTTTTGACAATGTTTCATCATCTAGAATTAATTGTTAAATATTTTTAGAAAAATATAAATTTTATTAAATACATTTCAATTGCTAGTAGAAACACAAGGCTTAGTATACACACATTTCAAATGATATTATTCTCTTCTCTTTTTCATCTGTTGTTATCTTGATTATGCTACTATTATCATTGATCAAGCTAGAAACACTGAAAAAAAGAGAGGAGAATAATACCACTTGCAGTATTGTGCTATGTACTGAACTCTGTACCATTGCTAACAGTTGAATGTATTTGAAGTGGTTAAATAAAGTTTGAATTTTTCTAAAGACATTTAATAATTAATTTTAGGTAATGGAAATAGTCCAATATAAGTACAAAGGTCCATTAAAGTTCATAATGTAGCTCTAAAATTAAGACAGTAAAATTAAATCAGGTTAAAAGAATAGAGAACAATAGCAAAAATGTCTTAACTCAATATATATATACTTTTCATCCTGGGAGAATTTGATTTACAAATCATGCATTAAAATGTATTAACTTAGTTGATTAGCTAAGTCATCACATTGCTATTTAGTACCTGCTATAACAATATAAAAGGTGTTATTTATCCTCCCAGATATCTAAAAATATCATTACATATTCAATAAAACTTATTCAAATTCCAATTAGCATCTATTGACTATGTATTAATATCAAAGTCTATTAGCTCAAAAGCATACAGAAAATAAAATACGTTAATCTGTATAAATAACTAATGTGAGTTTAATTTTCAGATGACAAGAATTAGTAGTGCAAAAAAAAAAGCAGGTAAATTTTCGGCATTCCAGTAGTATACTATTTTCTAATGACTTGTAACTTTCTGTTGTTCTAAGTTATTATCTCTTTAATTTGTGGCTGTTTGTGAATTGTTACTTGAATGCTCTATTTTTTATTATCAATTTAATGCTCTATATACGTAATTTGGTTTTTAGAATCATTTAAATCAATACATTCCTTTCTAGATCACTGTTCTATATATTTAACAAATAATACAATAAAATACTATTTTGCATATAAAATCTGTACAATATTATACTCATTTTTAATATTTCTTCTTTAATATATAATAGTCTGTTTATTTTATTATTGGCTAAAATTCTTGTTCAACTTCCTGCATAAAACTATTTTTACTAAATAATACCTTATTGATCAAATTAAATTTAATTATAATCTTACACATATCGTCTAATTTAGTTATATATTTTTAATAAGTAATCAATTAACTACAAATTGTTGCTTCAAAGTCATATTAAATGTTTAATATGCATATTAAATTGGTAATTATTTATACAATGTGAATGGTTCTTTATTCCCGATTAATAATAAAAAAGTATATATTTTTTTAAAAAAGTAATAACTGGTTAGCTCAAATTTACAAATTTCTACATATATTTGACTTTCTTCTCAAACAATAATTTTGACCTAATCATCTAAATAATATTAGTCCACTAAAAGTACTAAATTTTTGTTGTTTCAAACTTGTTTAAACCATAATATTAAAATACTGCATCTTTCTTTGATTATAATTTTATTTTTTGACAATTAATATTTATAGTAACACATGATTTTAATTTATTTCATGTTAATATATATATTACTTATCAACTTCAGTGTATAAATATCCTTTTATTTGAATAAATTTTATATATATTATATAAAAACTAAAGAAATGTTGCATTACCATAGCTTACACAATAATTACTTTTCAATAGCAAATTCTATTTTTCCTATTCTAGTTATGCCACCTAGTGAATGTTTGAGAAATCAATAGATGCTTAATGGTATATATATAATATAGTAAATTCTTATACAGTATTGTTCTATATACATATCCCCAAATTAGTATCTCATCATACATTAAAAACTAGCTTGATGATATAGACAGAGATTTATTAAATAATATTATTGAGCATCTATTGATTCCCCAAGCTTCCATTAGAGGGTATAACTGGTATAGGAGAAATATATTCTAACAGGTTTATTTGGGCATAATTGCTGAGATATTCTTGACTTTGTTTAAGGAGAAGCCAAATACATCACATATATATGTAATTGTCTTTTTATTGTAGCAGACTATCTTCTAATCAGTTTGAAATTTTCAAACAAAGTCTAATTATCATTTCTAATTAGTTAATCATTTAATTAGAGATACATCTTATCAAATAAATCAATGACTTTCTAAAATATTAATTGATTCATCTAAACAAAATGAAAAAAAAAACTGTCTTTACAAAATAAAGTTTAAAAAAATCGTTATTTTAAAAAAATAACTTTTAATTATTTAAATATATTAATTGAATATACATATATTTCTAGTTTTAAAAAACTATATTACATATGCTGGTCTACATTTAGATAAATTATTTGATAAATGTTAAAAAAACAAAAAGGTTAAACAAATCTAAAAAAACATTTATAATAAGTAATTAATTTATTGCCAATTTTTCCCTTTTCATTACAATAGTAACTAACATACCATGTTTGATAAACACATGCACAAATGAGTAAAAAAAATATGAAGATTAGAATAATCTCAAAGTGTAAATTTCAAATGAATCTGAAAAACAACCATAAACTTGCTTAATGTCTTGGATAAAATATATTTATTGCTTTTCAGAACAACATCAAACATTGATATAAGTTTTAGTTGTAATTGATGGAAAATCAAATAAAATTTTGTGTCTTTAATAAAAAATAATAATGATATGCAAAAAAAAAAAAAAAAGTAGCAGGTTGGCCACAAGTTTTATTCATTAATTAAAGCAAGGATTTTAAAAAAAAAAATTATTAAATGAGAAGCAATTCAAAAACTTTCTACTCTGATTGTGCTATTCTACAACAGTATTAAATCATACTAATTAATTCTTAATTTAAAATTACTGTATTCACATAATATAATGAAGAACTTATTCTGTCTTCAAATTTACCATCTCTATTGAAATCATTTTTTTGTGTTCTTGAACTCAGAAGGAAAATAATTGTCTGTGATAAGTAATATTAGTTTTTTTTATCTTTCATTTTTTTAAATTGACACCATAATTTTTATATACCTCTTTTTTAAAAAAAAAAAAATTGCTATATTACTGCGAAATAATATAAAAATTTTAATATTATTTTAAATAGTTTAGTTATTTTTGAATGTACTATTGTGGGTTGTGAAATGTGGATAATGAATAATAAAATTAGGAACAGATTGGAAAACTTTGAGATGTGGTCATGGAGAATGGAAATAATCTGTTGGATGCATAAAATAATAAATCAAAAAGTTTTGAAAAAAGTAAATAAAGAAAAAAAATTGATTGAGAAAATTAGAAATACAAACTGGATTGGACACACATTAAGAAGAAAGTATCGTTTAATGAAAGATGTTTCGGAAGGAATGCGGAAATAAGAAGAAAGGATGGAAAAGATTGATGTTGTTGGATGATATGAGATGGGAAGTGTTTTTTGTAATTGAAGAGTGGGCAATGAAGAGAACTGAATGTAAAAATGGATGAATTGTTTATATAGCTGCTCTCTGAATCTGTCCCTGGGACAGAATACTATTGATGAAGAGTTACTGTTGTGTTAGACAAAGTACTTTTTTGAACTGACTGAATAGGATATTCATAATTATATATTTTTTTCTTTCATGGACAAAAGGCATTAGAGTTTAGCACTTTTCTGCATTCCCTGACAAAGTACCATTTTCTGACAATTGGAGCATTCTAAGCAATTTTTGCTTTTCTTTACAGCAAAGTCAAGCTTTAATCATGATTGATATTAACTACATTCACATTGTTTGTTTTTCCAAGTACCAAAACATTTATATATACATAAGTATTCTAATTGTAAGTTTTAAGTTATTTTATTTTCTTTTTTAAACTGTTAACACATTTAACTGTAATTTATATATATTGCTTATAACACTCTATTCATATACACGTTAATGCAACAAATTTTCTTAAAAACTTCTTTATTTTCTTACGGTTTCGACTGTCCAGCAGTCTTCATCAGAGCTCTATCTTCTTCACTGCCTTAAATTTAATTAAGATAGAGCTCTGATGAAGACTGCTGGACAGTCGAAACCGTAAGAAAATAAAGAAGTTTTTAAGAAAATTTGTTGCATTAACATGTATATGAATAGAGTGTTATAAGCAATATATATATAATTATATGGAGAATAACTGTACCTTCATAAGTTTTAAGAAGTTCCCTCCACCCCTCCTTGAGTTTTACGTTGAAATTATTTTTTATAACATGTAATCAACATTCTGAATCTAATGTTATTATTATTTCATTCTGATTATTTTTCCTAGGAGTTCATAACCATTCAATCTTAATAAAAATTTCCTTATGTTTTCTAATGGGTATTAACCAATGATTCATATATCATTTTCTTTTTCCAAGAGTATTCTTAAATAATTGAAAGTTTATTAATAATCACTGTATTTTGTTTCTTATGCACTTATTCTAATGTTTGATCATATGATTTGGCAAGTTTTGTTTTTTTTTAACTTCAAGAATACTATTACTAATTTTGCATTTCCCCTTTTTCATATTCTCAGCCTCATTATTAGTCATTTCTCTCATCTACAAATATAGAAATCATTGATTATTGTCATTGCAATCACTTTTACTATTTATTATATCTTAGGATTTTGTTTTTATTGTATTAATTTATACTGATTTTTATTGTCACAAATAGGTATTTTGATAATAATAATAATAATAATAGTAGTAGTAGTAGTAGTAGTAGTAGTAGTAACACACTTTAATACTATAAATTATATTGGTTTCCTTCAAAGATCTCACCAGAATATCCAAAATTATCATTCTTAAAAAAATAAATAAATCACACAGTTATTACAGAAAACGTTTATTATGTAAGCAATTATATTCTATTTTTAATGTATAAGATATGTGCGATATATATTTCACACAAATAAAATGATGAGTGTGTAAACAAATAAATGAAATACAATAATAAATAAATAATTGACTATTGAGTATATTTAGCTCAGTACTTTCAAAGGAATACCTTCATTATCAAAGTTGTGTGTGAAGTGAATTATGGAGTAAAACTGTTGCTATGAGAGATGCAAAGTATATGCAAATTATGTTTGCTGTTTTTTTGAAATTGCATAACACGTATCTCTTTTGTTCATTGAAATAAAATATTAATTTGATTAGTAAGAATAAATTTATCATAATTAGCATAAGGCAAAACATTTAACTATATACCTCAAAATGCTCATCTGATATAATTTTAAATACCATTTGATAGTTATGATATATAAATCCTCCTTCAAAAAACAAAAGTAATTTTAATAGGTGGGTTTTTTTTCCAGAAATCTTTCTTTTTTAACTTTACTGTTGTAATAACAACACAACATAAAAAAATATTCTTTTATTTAGATATTATGGTGGGATATAGTAAGCAATAAAAAAATCAATGTGGTGGCTTTCATAAATATTCATGTTATGAATAAATCTATTAGTAAATCATTTATGTCCAAAAATTTATAATATCTCACACTTTCAAGTGTTTTCAAATATGAATCTTTAATTTGTGTTTCAATAACTATCAGGTATATATCTTTAAGAAGTCACATAGTAAAATGGTATCAAGATAAGCAGTTATAGCAATGAAATCCAAATCTTACAAATTTATAGACTTAATCTTCTATTGATTTCCATACCTGGAATATGCATACTTCCTAAGCTATAAGTCACGGCATTTAGGAATATATGATAAAAATAACTGAAAAGGCATATATGTGAACAGTATAAGATATACTAATCTTATTTTTCAAGTCCTCTAGTGATTAGATAATAATGTAAATGTCATATTATTCTCAAATATCATACAATTACCCTTTAAATTTGAAGTGTTAAACTTTATTCTCTCTACGATATGCATTTTAATTAAATTTGAAATGTATCATGTAACTTACAAATTATTTAAACCCTATAATCTTTATGTCCTTTTTTTCATTCAGTATTTTCTACAAACAAATATATTTTCAAAGTTAACACACCCTTTTCATAAACAATCAATGAGATATTATTTTATATAGCGCTATGTTTTTATACTGTAATAGTGATATTAGCGATTAAGCCAATGCACATGGGCTTTAAAGATAAATTGTAAATGAATACTCTCACTTTTCCAGACACAAGACAGTTTTTTAGAAATTATAATTTATCTTTAAAGCGCATGTGCATTGGTTTAATTGCTAATATCACTATAAACAATCAATGAAAAATGCTGATTTAGTTAAATTATATTCGAGGCCAATTTGCATTTTACCAATGTGTATGGAAGTGAGGACATTAGTATTTCTAAATTTTATATAAAAAAAAGGTCAAAAGTTGGAAATAAATTGAATGTGTTTAATAGATTTATGGAACTAATTTATATTATTATTAATCTTAAGAAAAACCTTATTCTTTTATTTTAATATTTTGGAGAATGATTAATTCCTTCCTAAACAATGTGAACATCCATTATATGCACATGCTCAGTTGCATGTGCTTAACAAATTTAGTTTCTATTCTTCTCTGCATCATTAACATTCACGGGTTGATATGCCAGTATTGGTGCATATATAAGTAAACACCTTATTTCTGCATTGTTTTAAGTTTTAAATTAATTATACTATTATTTTTTTAAATTCCATTATTGGGATATTTTTGTACAGCTATAACATTATTGAGATTAATTCAAATATTTTGTTTGTATGAAGGTGAGAGTGAATGGAATTGGGTTGAAAGAAATAAGCAAATGAAAGAAGATTGAAAACTCCTATTCTGAAGAATATAATTAGACATATAATACTGTAATTCAAAATAATTGCAATATAATATAAAAAGAATAGTTCAAATACAATTTATATAATAATTTATCTATTAAAATATTTCCTCCCCCCTTTATTATAAATAGGCTCAGAATAAATTTTAAAAATGTTGATATTAATATTGTATGTATTATTTTATTAACAGATGATGCAAGTATATAACCAATAGATATATAAAGAAACAATATCAATAATAATGATGACCTTCTATTTAATTGGATAAAGTATAAAATATTCTTTAGACATTTTTTTTTCATACAATAAATGATATGCTTGGATTTCTTACTGTCATATGAAACACTAATGGTTAGAAATTTCTTTGATCTATTAAATTACATATAGAAATTTATTTATACTTTTAATTTTGATCATCATCATTGTCAACCATTAGCAATCCACTGTTGGATAAAGGTCTCTCCAAGTTCAATCCATCTCTGATCTCTAGCCTCTATTCTCCACATCACTCTTGCACACTTTCTTATTTCAACCATCCATCTCACATGTGGTCTCTTTCTAGATCTTTTGCACTCTCTTGGAATCCAGTTTAAGATTTCAACTGTCCATTTATATGTCCAACCCAACTCCACTTCAGTCTCTTAATTCTTTCAAAATATCAGTAACACTTGTTTGTTCTCTTACCCATATATTATGTTTTCGATCTCTTTTTGTTACTCCTAACATGCATCTCTCCATACTTCTTTGAATGGTCTAAAGTCTTTATATTGCTCTTCTATTAAATGTCCAAATCTCAGTTACGTAAGTAAAAACAGGTAAAAGACATTTATTGAACACCTTCCTTTTCAAACACATATTTATATTTCTTTTTAATATTGTTATTTCTATTAAAAGCACTCCAACCCAGTTTAATTCTATGATTAATTTCATCCATCATGTTTCCATCTGTAGTAATAATCTGACCAAGATAATTGTAGTTGTTAATTTCTTCTAACTCATCATAATCAATCTTTATTTTCATCTGTTGAGAAAATCCATCGAAAGTCTTAGTTTCTTCTGATAACTCTTGCAACATATATAATAAAAATATTTCAGGCATGACAAAAACTAAATTTCATCAAATCTGAACTCCATTTTAAACCTTAATCTATTATTAATGGATATAAAATAATAATGTGTCAAATTGGTGCCTACATGATTTACTAATAGTCAAATATGTTTAAAAATACATATATACAAGCAACAAAGATTACAAATTATAAAATTATTATATAAAAGCCTTTTTCGGCAGATTATGTTTTTTTGCCCTTTTCAATATGTCTCCACGATTTAAAGCACATACAGCGACATCTATATCAACACATGAGAGAAGATAGATAAACAAATGGATATTTGACATGATCTATTTTGTGATTTTTTCCCCCCTCAATTCTACTACAAAATTACTCTGTAATATATATTGAATGGATATATATCCACATATATTAATTAATTAACTATCCATTCTTTATCCATTAACCACTTATTATTTAATTTAATGGATGTTTTGTATATATTCATACAGTTGTTTTTATTATACATGATGTAGTTTGTTTCATATATTTTACGTCTATTAACATTTTTAATATAATCAAGAACACTTATATTATCAATACAATTTATTTTATGTACATACTGCAAATAATGAACATATAACGCAGATCTATCATCTTTCCTAGCAATAGCATCATTGTGTTCTTTAGCTCTTTCTCCCAATTGTTTTGACGTTTAATCACTCCATCAAATTTGACAAACAATCCAACATTTATAATCTGAAAAATAAGGTGCAAATAAAAAATTATATCCAAGTTAACCCAAGATAACCAAGAGCAAAATGATTTTACAAAGGAAAACTGAGCACAGAATTAGACAAATAGATATAATGCAATTAACAATGGGGAGTATGAAGAGATCAAATGATTAATAACATAAAAAAAAAAGATTGACATTAATGAATTAAAAAAAATTAACAATTATAAATACTTTAATCAGACTATTAATACAAGTGAAACCATTATGAAAAAAGGGTAATCAGAATTAAACTTCAATGGAGCGCATGTGCTTGAAAATAAAGTTTTTTTTAGTAATTCTGTCCAATTTCCAAGTGTGAAATATGAAGTTATATATGCTAGGATCAACAAAAAGTAATCAAAAATGTAATACATAGATTTCCAAAAACCTGGAATTATTTACATCAATGAAAAAATTAAGTCTGAAGTGAACTTGGGCTGGGTATGTCTTTAGAAAAGATTATAAAAAATTAAAGTCTTAAACTGGATTTCAAATTACTGTATAAAGATTTAAAAAAGAGATCATATTTGAGATATATGAATTAGAAAGTCTGTTGAAATTATATAGAGAAGTTATAGATAAAAAAAAAAAAAAAACTAGTTTAAATTTGAAGAGAAATTTATCCTGCAGTAGAATGATAATAGTTGAAAATTATAACTTCACCAATGAAAATCTGCTAAAAGTGGAATCTAAGTGTTCTTATTTATTAAACTTTTGTTATTCATTCTAAGTTTTATTATTCATATTTTTACATCTTTCTTATGGGTAACTTCTGTTTCTCAGAAAATTATACTTAATGTGCTTTTTTTTTTTACATTAATATGACCAATTCTAAATGTTTACTTCTCTTTTCATTCACTAATGTAATTCTTATAAACTCGATATAATCAAGTAACTATGAAAAGGTTATAATTAATATTCGCACTGAGAAAGATTTCTGCAGATTACTAGCAGAATCATAGGGCTGTTTAAAGTTTAGCAATTAGAAGTGTGCCTAAAGATATGGCTGATATGAAAATGAGGCTTGATATGTAAATGTGACATTTAAATTTTCCATTTTCTCAACAATGGAACACATGAATCCTGTTGATAGAAAGTAGATCTCTTGCAATTGCCCAAGCTTGCTCAGTGCATTTAAACTGAAGGTTAATTATTATCTTTTCGTAATACCTCAATTATAATGAGTTTATAAGGATTAAGATGACTAAGATTTTGAATATAGATTATCATCAACTACTGCAAAAAATATCTGTAACATGGAAACTTAATCTGAATGCTGATCAGTTTTTTTTATATTCAGTTGTGGTTGGTGCGAATATTACCTCCTTATGATAGTAGCAGGTATGTAAAAAAAAAAACAGCACTGAGAATGGTGAATCATAGGAAACTTTAATGAACTGTATTGACTGAACCATGCCATTTATCATCTTTTATATTATTAAAGTTATTATTATATATTATTTTCACTAGCAAAACATCCCATGACAATGGATCATGTAGAGAAGAATGTTAAGAAAAGAAAATATAGTGAGGATTTTTTGAAGTACGGTTTTACCTCAATAATTACAGCAGGAATTGAGAAACCGCAATGTGCTATTTGTTGTGAAGTTATGTCAGCCAAATCTATGATGCCGAACAAACTAAAATGCTATTTTGATAGCAAGCATCTGAGTTTTGCTGGCAAGGATACCAACTATTTTAGAAGCAAAGCTGATGGACTCAAGAAAGTCAGATTTGATACTGGTGGCAAATACTACAAACAAAACATAGCAGCCATTGAAACTTCATATTTGGTGGCATTTAGAATCGCCAGAGTTATGAAACCTCACACCATTGCTGAGGATTTATGATTTCCAGCAGCCAAAGACATTGTTCGAGTTATGATCGGAGACAAATTTGTTATGAAATTGAGTGCAATTTCCTTATCTGATGACACTGTTTGCAGAAGAATAGATGATATGTCTGCTGGTGTTCTTGATTAGGTAATCCAGGAAATTAAATCTGCATCACTTCCAATATTTAGTATCCAGCTTGATGAATCTATAGATATTGCAATTTGCTCAATTGCTCACAGTTACTGGTTTATATGAGATATATTAATGATGGTAACTTTAAAGATGAGTTTCTTTTTTGCAAACCTCTTGAAATAAAAACTACTGCATGTGATGTATTTGACATAGTTGGTTCATTTCTGAAAGAACATAAGATCTCATGGGGAAAAGTTTGTGGTGTTTGCACAGATGATGCTCCAGCAATGCTAGGATATCAATCTGGATTTCAATATTTGGTACTGAATGAGTCACCAAAAGTCATTGGAACTCACTGTATGATTCATTGGCAAATATTAGCAACAAAGACACTGCCACAAGAATTACAAAAAGTAATGAAAAGCATAAAATTTACCTTTTTTATGTGGGGGGGGTTTTTCCCTAAAATGGGGGTGTTATGGAGAGAATAATTTTTAAATTTTTTAACCAAAAAAATAAAAATTAAAAGATCCATTCCAAATGAAACTTCAGCTTTGGCAAAAAAAATTGGATGAAAATAAAATTTACATGTTGCCTACTTTATCTGCTTTCTTTGAGGAATATATCATTGAATCAGACAAAAAGATTACAATGATAATTTCTGTAAAAAAAAAAAAAACACTTGCACATGCTTGCAGATGAAATTTCATTGTATTTTTTCAAATCTACTTGACACCTCATTTGCACTTGTCATAAGCCAATTCACAGTCAAAGTTGAAGATGTTCCTAAGACAGCACAAGTGGAGTTAATTATCTTATTAATAATGATGCAGCAAGAACTGATTTTTCTATAATGCCAGTTACAAAATTCTGGATCAAGTATTTGCAGTTATATCCTGCTGTCTGAAACAGTGTTGCGCCTTCTTCCATTTCCAACAACATATCGTTGTGAAACAGATTTTCCAGCTTGTTGCTTATAAAGTCTAAATACAGAAGTAGACTTGCTGTGGAAGATGATCTGTGTTGTGTTCTTGCAAAAATTGTTCCAAGAATTTCTGATTTGGTGAGAAAGAAGCAATCTCAACCTTCACAGTAACCTTGGCTTTCTATGCATACTGTCATAAAATATAGTAATATAGTTTGTTGTTGTTATATTAAAACTATTACTATGCTTCCAAAAAAATTTAATTTATTTATAATTTAGAAATAAATATTTTACAATATTAATATTGTTTTTAATAATGAAAATACATTCTACATATCAGATATTTGCATTGCAATTCATAACAGTAGCAAAATTACAGTTATGAAGTAGCAACAAAAATAATTTTAAGGTTGGGGGTCACCACAACATAAGGAACTATATTAAAGAGTCACTGCATTAGGAAGGTTGAAAACCACTGTATTAATAGATCATCAGCTTCACTAATTCTTTATTTTATTTTTTCAATGTTTATATTTTTTTAAAACAAATTTTTAGTGAAAACAGCAATATGGCTAGCTAACAGAGGACTAATAAAAATATAAACATTTATCAAGTGCTTTCACTTGGATAAAAAAAAATAGTAAAAGTTTTATATAAACACACATTATTCTATTTTGAGTAAATATCTATTTTTTTTATTTTTATAATTTACTTTAGACAAAAAAACTTTTGATGAAAGTAGAAAACTTTTGAGCATCCTAGTTTATTATAATCCATAATTTTGAACAAGTATATACTTGCCAATATATAAAAAAGGATATACGTGTATGTTAAACAGTTTTTATGTTTGTGTGTCGATACATCATCGCTGTGACTTAAATAATTGACGAAGATTCAAGATAGACATTAAAAAAAAAAAAAAGGCATCTCTACGATTATATTTAATATATGACAATAGAGCATATAAAAATATGGAGAAAGTTGACATATTAATATTTTATTTTAGTAAATAATTTAAGTTCTCTTCTCAAAGACAGGTTAGAATAATTAGCAACAGAGTACTATAACACCGCTTAATCGCTATTGCTTCACTTCATTAACATAATTTATTTTTGTATTTCATTACCCTGCAGCATTATAAACTTTAATCATATCTTTATATTTTTGTTACTTTTTCAGTGTTTAAAAAACATCGGCAGTATATTTAATTAGAAAAACACCGAAAAACCTTAAGTACAAAAACTGATTCGAAGAATTATCAATTGCCATAAAAATTACATTTATTCTATTAAAAAAATGATAAAGGCATTTTTTATTATTAAAATAAACATTCTTGAAGGAAAAAACGCACTATAAATGATAAAAGAATTTCATTAATTTAAGCATCACATTTTTGAAGCTTATTGCTTAAAGTGTAAATATTACTTTTTATAATTAACCATGAACCTTGAATATTATAAGAATATGTCAAAAGTTAGTTGAAAAGTAAATGGCGAGGGACATGTAAATTCTTTAGATTTATTGTCAAGAGATACTTCTTGTTCAAAGATACTACTTTTCATTATTAATACATATACATCTATGTTATATAAAAATTCAACATCTTTATACCAGATAAACATTAGTGAAATATATATATCACGTAAAGAAAAAAGTAAACTAAATTTTTTAGTAAACAAGTGTACATATAAAAACAAAACAAAATAATAAGCGACGTAAATACTTTTTCATCTGAAAACGAGGCTAAACTGTGAACGACATTGCAGATTTAACTACCGCTGATGGTAGTTAATGTAACCATATTTTAACGTGGCTTTTCCAAAAAAGGCCAGTGAAGAATGGGTTCTGATCCGCAGAAAATTTTAGAATGTCTGGTGACAGTTTTTAAGCACAATGGATTTAAGACTGATTTACAAAGACAGGCTGTAGAAACCGTAGTTGAAGGTGAGATTGCCGCTAATCTTTCTAGTAACATCATTAAGTAGTGTTTTCAATGCTGGCTTATGTAGGCCTGCGCTTACGTGGAATATTAACGTAAATTCTTTTACGTATTTTTAGTATGCCTAGGTCTTACTTAAGCCCAGTAATGTTTGAATGCACTTGATATCCACATTTAATTTTAGTTTTCAAATTTTATTATCCCATTACTTCACTGGTCTCGTTAATGGACGCCTTAATATAATTATCTCTGTAAATTTGACTTATAAATTTAGTTTAAAATAAAGGGATTTCTATTGAACCATTTATTTCCACATTCTTTTTTTTTTTTCATTGAACATAACGTTTTTTTTTTTTCTAGTAAATTTTGGTTAATTTTACTATTAAAATTTTATTTTTTTCGGCTAGTGAATATTTTCAGTACGTTGAATATATAAACGAAGTTGTAAAATTTGTCTCGTGCATAATTTTCTATATTAGACTTAATGGTTTTTAAAGTTGATTTTGGTATTTGATTAAGCTGAATACATTTTCTATTTTCCCCACAAATAAAAACATTTTATTAATTTGGGTATAGCTTTTGAAAAAATATATTGTGTGCTTGCATTTTTAAATAAATTTTCGAGAGTAAGATCTTAATCTGTAATAAGGTGGTTTTGTATATGTCGAATTTTCTATTGTGATTTTTTTTTTGTGGTGCTAATTTAACTTACTTAAAACCAAAGTGAAAGTTTTTCATTGACTTGTCAGATTTTTTAAAATTTTGCAATTTATATATGAAGGTATTGATTAAGAAGTCGTCTTGATTTTCCAGTTTTGTGAAATTTATATAGTATTTTTTTAATGTAGAAATGGGATTTAGGTTAAAATGGATTGGATTTTAGCAAAAACTGTTAAGGTTTAAAATATTAGTGTATCATTTAAAAGCTTAAATTGTGGGAAAATGAACTAAAAGTGGATAATCTCTAGTCTAATGAATGATCTATAAAAATTATTAGAAGATAAATAATTTAATCTGTTTACATTTTTCCTATTTTTTAAATAACATTAAATTTTCAGAAAATTCTTCTTTATAATAGAAATTCTATAATATTTTCCGGACTAAACTTTCATTCGCGTGTACATTTTTTTCTTCAAAATGTATTTTTTAAATGACATTAAGCTGCACTAGTTATTTATAGTAATCTTATTTACAAATTAAGATACAGACTTTAAAAAACAAATAATTAAATACTATTCCATGAAGTTGTAGTTGACGTCTTTTTTATATTTTGAGCGATACCTTTAAAATTCAATATTCAAGAATCTAAAGGTCCATGTTTAAAACATTATTTACGAAATCGGAATTTTTTATATTGTGGTACTTTAATTTTGAAAATCGTGTTTGTAAACAAATTTAATAATAACTAGTTTGTTATGAAGTTTTGAGTGTGCCTCAATTAAAACTAAAGAAATTTCATGAAATTTATTTGTTCAATTATTTAGTAATGACGTTCATTTAAAATATTGACTGTAAATGAAATTTTAAACTATATAGTTATTTTTATGATCAAAAAAATGTAATTTCATTACAGATATTCTTTTTAGTTTAAATAATGATGAAAATAGTAAGTTGAATAATTTATTTGCAGTGAAGGATAATTTTTTATTTTATTATAATATTGCTAATTGATTCCCGCCCAAAAAAGTAGTTTTAATAATAATGAGCAACTAATCATTAGATAGTTAAGAAATAAGCTAATTCTTACTGGAATTAAATTTCTGTTTGGGGAATTTAAATCTAATGAAAAAAAATTTTTTTTAGTTCCCACTTATAACTTTGGAGGGAAATGTATTTTTAGATAAAGTTTTATATATATATTTGAAATTAAATTTAATCTACCTTTGTGAGTGTAGAAATTTTGACACTTGTTAATCAGATTGTGAAATGTATACCAAAGTCAGACTTGATACAATTGCAAGTTCTTATTATTAGGCCAAATTACAATAATTTCATTTTTTAGTTGACAGTTGGAACAATAAAGTAATGTTTTCCAGCCAATTATTTTTACATATTGAATGGAGAAATGACTTTTCCTGTATAGTATTAATTTTCAGTTGAGAAAAATGAAAACAAAAAAGTTTCCTTATTGGACTGTGTTGAGATATATATTTTTTTGATTTTTCTGGGAACTGTTAGCATATTTCTTAAATAAAATGTAAGATAAAATTATTAATTGAGCTTAAAATTGACTAATAATTTTAGAAATTGTATAATATTACTAGGCTCTTATATTTATTATCTCATTTGATGGTTGTCTTTAGAAAATCGAAATATTACTATGACTTATTTTTGCTCTATATGTTGCATCTATTCTTCATGTTCTCTTTATTTTTAATCTATTTTTAAAATATTTTTTACTTTATTTAAAAACTTGAATTCCCTTTCTTCTTTTTCTAATCCTTAGTGTTCTCATTAAATTATTTAAAGATTTTTTTATCCGTTGAAAGGCAAATAGTATATGATGTAATCTTAGTAATGGATATTTTACGACACCAGAGTACTAGGATTAATAATGGCATTTCAAGTTTTTCTCAATAAATCCTGATAACATTTATCATAAAATATATATATAATTTTAATTTCATATCAATAATTATGTGCTTTTAACGCTCGTTAAAGAAGTTATATTTATTAATTTATCCACACTTTTTCTTGATCTACCTTTTATTGGTGTTATAGATTTTTTATTTTTAGGAGATGTAGAATCTTCATCTGATCTTCTTGTTGCAACATTAAATGATTTACCGATACTTTTTTTAAATTCTTTTTTTACTGGGGAACTAGACTTAAATTCTGTTGTCATTAGTCCAGATTTTTTCCTCTAAGAATATTAATATTTTTTATATCAACTGAGTCTTTAGATAACATGATTCCTATATCTGATATTATATTAGGAGATCTACTGCTTTTCCTTTGATTTTCTTTAACCGGAGAACGAATTTTATGATTGAGTATTATCTCTGCATTCTTAATTAGAGGAGATATAGAAGTTTTAACTTTTTTCTTTCCTGGGCTCTGAGAAGACAATGTAGGAGTTTTAATTTCTAAATTTTTGCTTGAAGGTCGGCCACATGATTTTTTGATTGGAGTTTCTTTATCAGGTGATTCTTTTAGATCTATTAAGTCTGAAGGAGCATATTCTTTAATATTTTTTCTTCCTTTAGGTGAAACATCAGAATTTTTAGAATGTGATAACCTGCCCTTTTCATTCTTAGTAAGTAAACTTGGAATTTTACCTTTTATAGTCTTTTGAGATGAACCTTTTGCACTTGGCTCTAAATCTGGTGTTTTTTGTTTCTCATCAAGGATAACTATATTTTTTCCTTGAGATTTTTGTGTTTTTGATGTTAATGGTGTTACAGGTGTTTTGATTTTTGGAGATGGTGTTTTCTTGTTATGAGTCAGAAAATTTTGAATCAGAAGAATCTATACTTTTTCTTCCAGTTAATACTTTTTTATTGCTCTTAGGAGATATTACTTTTGGAGATCTATTTTGGAGAATAGTTTGTACTACTTTAGAAGATATCACTTTTGTGAGACTTGTTTACTATGTGACATTTTTTGCTGAGAAGAAACATTTGTGCTCTTAGGAGATATTGTTTTTGGTTGTCCATCTTTTGGTATAGTTTGTAGAGGTGTGGATTTTAGGTTTGGAATTTGTTTCTCAACAGATGATTTCTGATGAGAAATAGTAGTATTTTTGGAAGATTTTGATGGACTTTTTATGGTAGTACGTAAAACTTTGGAGGATATCCCTTTTAAACTTGAGGCTGAATCTGAAATTTTAGTTTGCTTATCAAGTAATACATTTTTTGAATTCCTGGAAGTTGTTAACTTGGGGGATTTACCTTTAGGAGTAGTATTTGTAACTGTAGAAGATATTTCTTTTGGAGGTGATATTTTAGAAGTATGTACTGTATAGGAGTTGTTCTGGAAGTTCTAGCAGAAATTAAAATTCCAGAATTTTTTTTTCATCAACTTTTGGAGATTGATGGGATTTTGGTGAATTTTTGTTTTCAGGACTTATAGTATTTTGTTTTTGTGAAAAAATATTTTGTTGAGATAATTTTTCTTCATTTTTTTCATGATCTTTTTCTTTTTTATCAGATGTAATTTTATTTTCAAATGATTTTCTTCCTTGTCTCTTAGGAGTATTTTTAGACAATCCATCATTTACTTTGGGAGAAATTTTAGCTTCTTTAGTAGATGCGGATTGAAGAATCAAAGCTTTTTCAATAGGAGACTTGGGTCCTTTAAAATCTTTAGGTGAAGATAAATGAGGATTAATTCTAGTAATTGGTGAAGATTTTGCAGATAATTTGGATTTTGGAGATTTCTTTGGTGTTGGTGAGTGGGCAGAGGTAGACTTTGTTGGACTTTCTTCTGGAATAATGGCATAAGGTGGTAAAGATGTTCGAACTTTCCTTAAATTTGATAAAGGAGTGACTGCAACGGGCAATGCGCTTAATCTACAAATTGGCATGAACCTTTTTTAATAGGCGTAAGAGGGGGTACCGGTTTATCAAATTATTCTGGGCTTAATTCAGGACCAAAAGATACTCTTTTTGCACTGGATGCTATTTCTTCAGAACTTATTCCAGATTTTCTTTTACCTTGATTACCATCAGAACAATTTTCTTTAAAACCAGATTTTTCTCCTGTTTTATTAGATATTTTATTTGAATGTTTAAATGGTCCATTTTCTGCTGACGGACTCCTTTTCTGCACTTCAGGAGATTTTGATGGTCGCCCTGGAGATCACTCGATTTCAGAAGATTTGCTGCTTAGAATAGGTCGCTTTAATTTGGGAGTTGCAATTTTCACAGAGAATTATCTGTAGATTTGGAAGTCAGCTGCTTATCTGGTAACTTAGGTTATGGAGTATGAACTACTTCCAAAGCTTTTTCACACTGTGGTGAGTCATCAGGAAATTCAAGGTGAAATGAATGATCAATGATAGTAAAGAGATCTTTATGATGAAGCTTAACCGGTTTTTCTGCTGAAAGTGATGTATTGTTTAAAATAGTAGGATTTTCTGTGGTTAAATTAGTCAAAAGAATCTCTCCAATTTTATTGATATTTAGTCGACAATGTTTTTTAGCCACATTGGGAAGCTGTATTCTAATATCACAATTATTACTTCTTCCAAACAAGCGTCAGTAAGCAATGGATATTTGGCACCATCAGTACCATTTCTCTTAATGACAACCACTTTTCCATAAATTGTCATTCTGAGATCAACAAGGCCCTTGCCAGTATACAAGTAAAATCATTCAATCACCATAAATCAGTAAGAACAATTCCACAAGTTTTACATTCTATAGAGCAGCTGAAAATTGGTTAATAAACTTGAACCAGTTTAAGTATTAAGATAAATCTTGAAAGTAAGTATTCACGATCAGCATGCAAACCTTGCAAATTCTAGTTAACGTATACGAAAGCGTGCCTATAGATTTTTTACTTTTAGGAGATGTAGAATCTTCATCTGATCTTCTTGTTGCAACATTAAGTGATTTACCAATACTTTTTTTTTTAATTCTTTTTTTACTGGGGAACTAGACTTAAATTCTGGAATTGTCATTAGTCCAGATTTTCTTCCTCTAAGAATATTAATATTTTTTATATCAACTGAGTCTTTAGGTAACATGATTCCTATATCTGATATTATATTAGATCTGCTTTTCCTTTGATTTTCTTTAACTGGAGAACAAATTTTATGAGCGAGTATTATCTCTGCACTCTTAACTTTTTCCCTTCTTGGGCTCTGAGAAGACAATGTAGGAATTTTAATTTCTAAATTTTTGCTTGAAGGTCGGCCACGTGATTTTTTGATTGGAGTTTCTTTATCAGGTGAACCTTTTAGATCTATTAAGTCTGAAGGAGCATATTCTTTAATATTTTTTCTTCCTTTAGGTGAAATGTCAGAATTTTTAGAATGAGATAACCTGCCCTTTTCATTCTTAGTAAGTAAACTTATTTTACCTTTTATATTCTTTTGAGATGAACCTTTTGCACTTGGCTCTAAATCTGGTGTTTTTTGTTTCTCATCAAGGACAACTATATTTTTTCCTTGAGATTTTTGTGTTTTTGATGTTAATAGTGTTACAGGTGTTTTGACTTTTGGAGATGGTGTTTTCTTGTTAGGAGTCAGAGAAAATTTTCAATCAGAAGAATCTATACTTTTTCTTCCAGTTAATACTTTTTTATTGCTCTTAGGAGATATTACTTTTGGAGACCTATTTTGGAGAATAGTATGTACTACTTTAGAAGATATCACTTTTGAGACTTGTTTACTATGTGACATTTTTTGCTGAGAAGAAACATTTGTGCTCTTAGGAGATATTGTTTTTGGTTGTCCATGGGATTAAAACTATTTAAGTAAATTTTTATGAATATTCATACTGCAAAATTTTATCTGCAGAAACTCAGATCTTAAGCATCAAACCATATTATTTTTTAATAAGTTATTTTATTTCTTTGCTTTATTCTTTAGATACTTGTAATTATCTTTTTAAAATCAATCAACTTCTTCCTTCTCATACCTCAGTTTTACTTTCCAGTATCAATATATTTTTTATAATTTCCTTGTCTAAAGTAAATGGATAATCTCTTCATAATTTTGTTTTTTAATAATGCTAATTCTATTTTAATATAATAATGTAAATAAAATTGAAACAAACAAACTAATTTGATCATTATATATAAACATTTATTTTTCATGCTCCAAATATATTTTAAATGCCACCAAATTTTGGTTTTTCTGTTTGTCCAATGCCTCCTCTTCATATGAATCCTCGCACTAAACAAAATATTTAATAAGCCTTTTTTAAAAACTAATTTCAATAGACCACAAAATAATATATAATTATTGTATATAGATATTTTAGTTTTAACTTTTTTTTTTGTTTTCTTTCATCCTAAGTTATTCAAATTAATTTCCTGACAATATTTAACAGTTTTTGATTTTGTTATCTATTTTCATTTTTCCATTTTATATAATTTTAGTATTTTGTTAAATTTGTCTTCATTGTCTGCAGATGTTTCCATATTAATAAATTTGATATAAACACATCTACCTATAACTGACTTCGTTATTAAAACAATATTCACATAATATATTTTATATTAAATCAGGAGATAAATAACACTCCTATCTTGTACATATTCTAATAAACATCTTCAATCTTTTTTAAAAATAACCAGTTAAATTATTTAATTTATTTTTGTCAAATAGCTTTTTAAAATCAATCAAACAAATAAAAACTTAGAATTTTTTTCAAAAGTATTCAACGAACTTAATTTGTCCATATCAAATGCAATTTCAAAATTAGTGAAACAAATATTAACCTTTTACATCTCTATATTGCAATAATAGTCATCCAGTTGCATCCTTTGTTTCTATTTTTTTAAAAATCCAAACCACTTATCACATATAAACATTTGTAATTTATTTTAAATGTGTTTATTGAAGATCTTCAACATCTTAACTATGTATGAAAATAAGCTAATTGTTCTAAAATCTTAACTAATTTTATTCGTTTTTTTCCCATCTGAATCATAACATTGAAAGAATATTTATTGATTACCTACTCTATAATTCAATGTGAATCTCGTCGAATACTTGCACTTTGGCATTTATTTCATTTAAAGCTTTTTACAACTTTTTTATTGTGCAAGATATTTCATTCTTATGTGATTTTCTAATTTAGCTAATACAAATATCTGGTTACTTCTACATCAAATAATTAGTCAATAGAACTTTTTTGCATATATGACTTTCAAGGACATATTTAATCAATACTTTGTACTAACATAATTTAGGAAAGTAAAATTGATTGTTGCTTTTTGTCTCTTAATACGTTTTGAATCATTGTTATACAATGTTGTGAACGTATCAGAAAAAATGTCTAGTAAAATAATTATTAATTATATGTTTTTAATTTATCATTATTACATTTTCTAAATTAATATCAATAAAATTTTGTAGCATACTAGAAAAAAAGTGATTTGGAATCTCGTAAATCTAATCCTTTATTTATTTGTTTTTAAAGATATTCAAAAAATTTTTCAGAACAAGTGATAGGGAAAAAATCTCACAAATATTTTCTGAAGAAAAAGTTTCTTAAGGGAAAAGTCTGATATACACTGTTTTCTTGAGAAAAAATTAGCAGTAATAAAAATTACATGTTTAAAAACTAAGATTTAAAGCCAAGCTATCAAGAATATGAAAAAATTTCAATCATATTGTTTGTTGAGAAAAAATTACCATAAGCAATAGGTCTAAACATTTAGCAAACATTTAAAAACTAAGACTAGTTATAAAAACAATGTTTGAACATTTGTCAATGTGTATATTTAAAAATTAAAAGCTATCTATTAGATATAATGTATAATTGAAAAATTGTCCATTTCATTTATTATATTAGTATGAATGGCTGTGCTTTTGAAATGTTTTTTTTTTGTTACGCAAGAGAGTGATCAACAAGAACTTAGGACAAGTGTTTTTGTGAATAGATTTTTTGAAAAATAGCTAGTATCTCAAAAGATTCTAAACTTATTGGGGTGGGGGTAGAGGAATAGTACAGGAATCACCTGCATTTATAAGAAAAGTTTGAGTTGTACAATTTCAATAGTCATGGTTTTTGAATTTTTTGAGCAAATATTATGATTCATTTTTTAATTTCTGCATGTGGAAAACTGCCACTATTTTTATTCACATTTACTTTTCCAACATTGATCCATTATAATTCTTGGATGAATATTGTTAACATTTATCTTTTTCTTTGAATTAAAATATATAAATTGCTTCTGTTTTATTGTCCAAACAATAAAAATAAGACAGCCTGATCCCTTATAAAAGCATGCCTAGTATATATCTACCAAAATACGTTAGATGTTTATACTGAATATTCATTCTATGTACCAATCTTGATTAGGTATAGCATGTTTTTTTAGTTTCAAATATTAAAATTCTTTGATTTATTAAACCAGAATCATGCAAAATAAAGTTTTCATTTTTTTCTTATTTTATATTTTATGTTCTAAGATTCTTTCTAAATGGTCTACTGATGGCATACTTAATGGTGAATCTTTTGTATAAATCTTGCTCAATATTTGTCATTTTGGTACTTTCTATTTTATATCCAATCTACAAATATCATTTATCTATCTTTTCACTATAATTTGTTTTTGTTTTGCATTTTTTTTGACAGTTTAACCAATAACTATTAACAAAATATCATAAAGGATTTTATTAATTGCTTTAATTCTGTAATCCATAGATTCGACAATCATGAACTATGTAGAGTTTGTGGTTGAGTTTGTCTGCATTTACACAGATCAGAAGCTGCTGAATTCCATTTACTAAGCAGATAAAGCAGTGATCATGTATTTTCATGAATCTGTTGAAGAGATTATTTATTGGATCTAGAAAAAGAAATTATTTTAGAACCTTATAATATTTTTTTGTGTGCTATAATTCTTCGAATATCCAAAATAAAAATCTTAATTTTAGTCAAGCCTTAAGTGGTGAAACTATATCATAAGTTATTGGAAATTCCAATGTGCTTTAACAGTTTTTTATACATTGTGTTGTGAGGCAACTTCTCTTCTGTGATATATCATGGAGGAATTTGTGGAAGAATAGGAAACTACTGCAAAGAAGTAAACTTCCAATAATATTTTCCTTGATAATGTTTGAGTGTCCAGTCATTTAGTGTTTGGAACTTTTACTACAAACGGTCATGGTATTACTAGCAGAATATGCCAGTGTTAAGCAAGCTGTCCTTAAATTACTTGCATCACAACACCAAGTAATACATGTAAGCTTTCCGAGGAGGGTATTCCTAGAAATTAAATTTGATCTAATCTTAATCTGTGATTCAAAGTTATTTCTAAATAGTATTGAGTAGGATTTTAGTCTATTATTGTGAAAGACTATATTTAGATTAGGAGATGACTGTTTAAATGAAAAATTGAACATATTGTCTTTATATTGAATTAAGAATGAGACTCCAGTTTTGAAAAAGATTTTCAGTCTTTTCAAATTTTTATTCAGAGACTTCTATTTCACGAAAGACTCTCTTTTGAGAAGTCAAAGCAATATCCTCACTAAAGATGAATTTTTTGCATTCTAAATCTGGAAAATCATACATGTATATATTAAAATAGGTGGAAGACCAACAACTATGTGAACACTGTTCTATAAAATTTTGCATCCTATAATTATCATTTAGTTATCTTGTGAAATTATTTGAGAGCATTTTATGAAATAAATTAATGGTTTTCCTGGAATTAAGAATTTTAAAAACCTTTAGAAGGCCATTTTTTCTAAACAGAACCATAAACTGACTTATATCAATAAAAATAGCAGCAGTATTTAATTTATTTTGAAACTCTTTTTCAATAAAACTTATTAACGATAAAATTTGTTTACAGAAGCTTCTTCCTAAGCTAAAACGATTTGCTCAATAGACAAATGGCTCTCAATTTTTGGCAAAATTCTCATCTTATTTCAGAAAGTTTGTAAGGAACATATAATAATATTAAGTGATAATTTTTTGGATCATTTCTCGATTTAATTGTTTTTGAGATTGCTATTTAATTGCTTTTACACCAAATTTTGGAAATAGTTCTTGTTTGATTAATGTTATTGAATAGTTTTGCCAACTACTCCTAAAATGCTGCGTCAATGAGCTTTTTTTCATTATATCAATCTTGAGCTTAAATGTTTGATATAATATTGGCAACTTAATTAAGAATGACAGTAACTTTTGTAAAAGTGACCAGACCTTATGACTAAATTTTATAAAGTTGTTTCTCCATGTCTCCATTTTTTTTATTGGTGTCATCCAATGATTTTACAAGTTTGACAGCAATATTGTTCCATACTGGAATGAATTGTTTTTAATATTTACGAGAGATGGAATCTGACAAGTGCTATTAAAAGTTTGTTAAATGTATTAGCAAATAGGAACTGAAGGGATTCTATTAATATTCTATTCAAGATATGAAATTCCATCTTAGATTAGGATAATTTTCAACTAAAGGAATATGAATTCCAAGAGTTGTTAGACTTGTTTTATATTGACTATGTGGTAAAGGATTTACTATCAATAGTTTAAACAATAATGAATGAATATTTTATTGAAACAAGAATATAATTGTTCCTGTTAGCCATCTAGTTGAATGGAATCCTTTCTTGGCATCATAAATTAAATGCTTGTTTAAATCCATTTCTTTTAAAGGTTGGCAACTGCTTGATCCTCATTTACATATTTCTGAAGACTAGTATGAGAATTGAAATCTGTTGGAAGACCTCGATAAGGAGAATAGAGCCATTTTGCATTAAAGGCTTTGTAAATATTGCAAAGCTTAAAAATTATATATCTGAAAAATGATTGCCATATCATTCAAACTATCTTCAACAGAAGGGTTGTTTGATTTATAAAATGGTTTGAAAAGCATGTAGTCATATTACTTTTAGAATGTATTCTATTAATACTATGTACATCCAGGAATTTCAAAAAGGTATGTGTCATTAGAAGAATGATGAATCTTTTGAAATACAATTACAGTAATGTCATACTGGAAAATTATTTTGCAGAGGATCTCAATTTTGGTACACTCTGAATGTTAAGTTGAAATAATTTTTTTTTTTTTTTTAGATGAAGTCATTGTAGAAGTTATAACACCATGTAATTGTTTTTTTTTTTGATAACCTAAGGCTCTCACTTCTGTAATTCTGGAACAACTATATATCATATTATTGCCAGAGTTCTAATTAATAATTTTATTGAATATTTTTACAATTTGCTGTCTTTAACTAGGAATTTATAAAGATGAAGTCTAGTTTCTACATTGAGACATTGATTTCACACACCAGTGCATGCTACTTGCAGAGTGGACCATGAGAAGGCTGTTATTCATTCACTTTTTTTGTTTTGCATTGTGAAATATAATATGGTTAATGAAAGAATGATACTTTTTTGATTAATTCCTAATTTAGTTTCACCCTTTAAATAATATATTCATTTATATTCCTAAATATGGCTTCTTAAACTGAACAAGGGAAATATATTTTCTTTTGCATATTTGTTATGTCATTTTAAATGATATGAATCATATTTAATGATTGCTTCTTATCCATATTGTTTAATTGTTTGAAAATAAATAGTATAAATAAGTATATATTTTATAAGTTGGGATATTGTTGAAGGAAAGTTTGGGTATGGGGGCTTGTTGGGGAATACTTTTTTAAAACCATAATTAAGCAATACCAACTACTGATGTTATATAATATAAATTGTTGGAAGGAGGAAGATTTTGTTTGGGGAATACTTTTTTAAAACTATAATTGAGCAATACCAACAACTGATATGATAAATATGAAAGTCATTTATTCCTAATTCAATGATCTAATGAAAAAAAATTAAATATAAATCATGGTTTAATAAATAATTTTTAAACATTCAAGAATTCAACTCTCCATATTTATCAAGGACCATAAATATTTAACAAAAGTACTTTTCTTAATGGAAGTTCCATTGTTTTTGGTCTAGTTAAAGCTGCCAGTTGTAAAAAAAAAGATTGATATCTGTATTTTTTCATTCAGTTCTTATTTCTATCATTTTCATTTGCCTAATTTTTTTTAAGTTTTCATAGTAGCCTTGTTTTGATTATGGATTTTCATTTCCAATCTGCTTCTGTTTTCAACTGATTAAAATTAAAATAATTAGAAAATTCTTTTGTAAAATGTCCTAAGTTATAAAAAAAATATCCATGTTCATCTCATATTTAATTTTTAGATGAATTATTCATGAATTTCTTCTGTCTAAACTTATTAAGTAATTATTTTTCAGATCTAATTTTTGATTCTAAAATGATATCAAAAGATCTCAAATTTATAAACTATTATTTCTAAAAAAATTAAGCCGTTTAAAATTTTTTTTGAAATTAGACAAAAAAAATGTCATTTTTCTCTATACCATTTATTATTTAATTTACTTATTATTCAGTTTTTGGTTGAATATTGTTTTCTTATTTAGGATGACATACTGGAATACCAGAGTTGCAACTGAAAAGAAAAGAAATGCTGTTGTATAGTTTGGAAGCAAGACATTGACCAATAAAGTTTTGCAAAATCAGTGATCTTCTATTGCCATTACATTTTTTAAATAAGGCACCAGCTATCTGATGGAGTCCATAGAGATCAAATTAATTATATTCTTAGTATTTACATATGGAAGATTCAATTTTACACAATTGTGGACAAAAATAGATTGTGGAATAAATTGTGCAAACTTTGGAATAGAATTGAAAAAGCACAAACCTACCATCCTGTATATAATATGGAGAAAATATCTTGTATTTAGAAATAATATCAGAACTTTATTTGATATTTTCAATGTATTTGATGGTGAATCAAAATTGTAAAGGAAAAAGAAATACATGAATAAAAAAATGTATGATAAAAATTGGAGATGAAACAACCTTGAAAATTAAATGGAATATCTAAATATATAGCGATAATTGTAAAGAAGAGAATAAAGATTAAAATTACAATAAAATTAAAAAGTATATCCTAAAGAGTATTTAGGAAAGATTTAAAGCATATTTGCAAAACATTTTAAAAATGGAAACCAAGCTTGGAATAGCAAGAGCTATCTTTCATGGGTCTGATTAGCAAAATGAATTTGTAAGGACTGCAACCAATATCCACAAAAAATATATTGTAAGATGAAGATGAGATTAGTCTTGAGATTATTAACCAAAATAAGGCTATTGGAATTGTGTATATTATCGTTAGAATTTTTGCACAAAAATGAAAATTTGATTAAAATATACCAATTATTATAGAAAACGTTTGTTAATTTATGTATTGGAAGAATCAATTTATATTTATACGCAATATGCAATCCATCATATATTTTTTTTAATATTGTGTGGAAGTACAGTTATTCTGAACATCATAGATTAAAAACTTGTATATCAAAAAAGAACTGTCAAATATATAAACTCATTTAAAGGAAGGCTAAATGTAGTTCTATTTCATTGTGACATGAGGATGGATACTGGCTTGATCAATGCAAGTCATGATATTTAGATATTCGTCATCAATAGTGTTGTCCTATGAACAGATCCAGAAAGTACTCACACAGCTTGCCTAGGTTTCTAATTCTGCATATCTTTTTTCCATCACCTTCAAAATATTCATCAATTAAACAATTTTTTTTTCCTCAGTCTTTTTTTTTTTTTTTTCATTTACTCTTCTCAGAACCTCATTTGTCATTTTATTCATTACAACTAATTTTATCCATTTTTCTTTATCCATATGTCTCTATGACTACATCTGAGGCCTTCAATCTGTTCCTAATTCTTTTACTCATTGTCAATGGGTTACAACCATACCGTAATACATATAGCACTTAATTAATCTTTCCTTAATTCTCTCTTTAAAGGTCCACAAAATATTTTCTTTTTTTTTAATAAATGTCCCCTCTGTAAATGCTATTCTTCTTCTAACTCCATCTTTATTTCTTTTATTCTCATCAAACTTCCATTTAAATATCTAAAGTTATTTACCCATAAAACCATATTATCATGAATATTAACTTATATTCTTTTTGTTTCATTACAAATTCTATACATCCTTCCTCCAATTTATTCAATACATTCTGGAGATTCTTTTTATCCTCATTTATAAGAGCTATATCATCTGCAAATCTTGCACATTTTATTATTCTAATTTCAGTATTAGCTCCTCCACAGTCTAAATATTTATCTAATGTGTTTTGTAAATAAATATTAAGAAGCATAATTGATATATAACATTCTTACTAATTTTCCATCTATACTCTTCTATTTTAGTATTCTCCAATTTTATTCTTATTCTTTGCCCAGTGTACATATTCCAAATTAATCTTCTCTTTTTCCAAAATACTGTACTCTTATTTTTCAAGATGATTATAAATATTTCAGATTATTCTATCAAATGCTTTTTTTAAAGCCACAAAGTATTAAAAAACACAAGTCACATGCAGCTTAGTTATCTACTCCTTCTATACTTTCTGTTTTTGTATTCTCCAATCTGATATTTATTCTTTGCCTAGTGTACGTATTCCAAGTCAATCTTCTCTCTAAAATACTTTTTTATTTTTTAAGATGATCATAAGTTTATTTTAGATTATTCTTTCAAATGCTTTTTTTACATCAATAAAGCATATACCAATTTTTAGTATCTCATACTTTTTTCCTTTCTGAAAACCAAACATTTCCAATATTTCATCTTTCCATAAAATTAAAAATTTTCACCAGTATGTTTGAAGGAGCTAACAAAATTATTATCCTGTATTCCTTACATCTAACAGCTTTTTTCTTTTTTTGCAATTGGACTTATTATGGTCATCAAGAAATCTTTAGGCCAAACTCCATTACTATATGTCAAATTACATAGTTCAGCAATTTTCTTCAAATTAGTTTCAAATTTTTTTTATAAATATTGAATCAAAACCAACAGCTTTATCAATTTTCATTTCTTTAATTGATTTAATTACTTCTTTCAATATGTCCATATCTTGTTCTTCTACTTCAAAATCTTCACTTTCAAGTTCATAATCACTTGCATTATTTTCTTATCTAAACAGATATTGGATATTCATTCCATCTTTTCAATATATTATTGCTATTTAGTTAATCTGTTTCCATTCTTATTTTGTTCATTAATTTTTTTTCTTTCCTCAAATCACATTTTTAATTTTATCAAATACCAAATCAAATCTTTTGCCTTTTGAAGCACTCCTTTCTCTTTACAATCTTGTTCCAATCATTTTTTGTTTGCTAAATCTGGTTCTCTCCTTAGTTTATTATTAATTTTTTTATATGCTTTTTGCCCTTCCTCACTATTGACATTATTCTGCTCTATACTTCCAGGTTGTATAGTTTTCATTAATTGAATGGTTCTTATTGGGGATTTTTTTTTAAAAGCAGTTTTTAATATTCCCTCTTTAATTTTATATCAACATTTACAGAATCATTTCACATATTTCTCATCTTTGCAATCGGCTGTTATTTTTTCGGATATGAAACCAAAGCTTCCTTTCTCTATTTTTTTTTAATTTATCAAAATTCTATTTTGCATATCTTTTTCTCTTCTCATATTTTAAAATTTAACTTGAATTTAACCACAACTATATTATGATCAGAATTTATATCAGTGCCAGGCAAAGCATGTGAATCCATAATAGTATTTTTACATGTATTCTGTGTCAATTTAGTCTATTCTAATATCCTTATCACCTTGAGCTTCCCATGTATACAATCTTATTGGATGATTTTTAAACCCAAGTGTTTGCAACTACAATTTTTTTTTTTTAACAAAATTTCACAAGCTGACTACCACTTTCATTTATTTTTTCAATATTATAATTCCCAACATATTTCTCCTTACATTTTTCTACAACATCATTCCAATCGCTCAGCAACAATATACATATATTTTTTTCTCTTGTATTATTTCCTTCATTCTGTACTAGGAATTAACATACAAGCTTATATAAATACCAAATGCTTAGGATTTATAGTTATCCTCATCATCATAAGTCTATCATAAACACAATCTACTTTTATCACACTTCCACATTTTCTTTCCAACAGTAATACCAACTCCATTTATTGCTCTATCACCATCCTCTCTTATTTCTCCACATCCCTCCCACTTCACTTAATTATTATCATAATTATTATTTATTTTTATTTCCCTTTTCAAATTTTCCAATTTCCCAGCATTTCTCAATGACCTTATATTCTAAATAATAACTCTATATCTCTTATTTCAATGTGCTTTATGAGGATTTTGCAAGTTTATGGTCTAAGTAATATCATGTCTGTTTCTGTCGGGCAAGACACCAAAGCTTTCCTCAGCTAAGATCTCGACACCAATCTGAATCATTCTTGTGTTCATATTCAAAATAAAAAACAATAAATAAAGCAGTGATTTCCAAGCAAATAACCTTCATTACAGGCTTAATGTACTAGCCATTTTTATAAAATGATTATTTTCCTACCATTTTCTTTCTCACTGTTGTTGGTTATCTTCTGCTAAGATGGATGAATGCTATTGCTGATCTAGCACCTAACAGGATGTTGATTTGTTTATCAACATTTTCTGGCTTAGAAATTATGGCCTTCTATAGAAGTATACATACCATTATTTTCTTCACTTGCTAGCAAATCTTGTCATTAAGTCAGTGACTGCTTATTTGCATTTTCTCTGCTTATTTACACTAGCCTTTAAATCTAAAGGCCATTCCTCTATCTGCAACCTAGATTATTAGCAGTTGTTTTTAGCTTGTGATAATATGATCATATCACTGATTTGTTTTTGAATAAACAACACACTGCTCTTATACAATAGTTCTTATTTTAGCATGTTAGGTCAAATATGGAATTAAAATTTTTTGTATATGTTGCATTTTTCAAACAATATAATTTGTAGCAGATCTACTGCTAATATCTTCCAAAAATGCCTTAATAGAATCTAGATTACTTTTCTTAATTTTTAGCTTAATATTGTTAGCGTTAGTAGAAGGCTGCTGAATGTTTAAGCCGCCATTTTCTGCCATGTTAACGTTGGCTTTTTTGTTCAAGCGAGTATATACAGATTGAACTCCCTCCTTATTATCTTTATCTTTTAACTCACTCACCTTATCTTCATGGTTCTTCTTGTCTTTTTTTCCCATTGGCAAATTGTGCCGGGATAAATACAATATAACTTTTGGTCAACTTCTGAAACTTCACAACCTAGTGAAACGCTGAGCATGCACTTTCTCGGATTTTTTATTATCAACTATATATAGAACTTTACTTCAATATACTTATAAGTATCCTGTCTAATTGTAAACTTTTTCTTTTAAGAAGCTTTCAATCTTTTGAAGATCCAAAGTATCATAGAAATATATTTAAAAAAATCGTTTAACATTCGCCCAGGTTATCATTAGTATTATCTTTTTTTGTAATTCTCAATTGCATTGCACACATATTGCATACTAATAACAACTTCATATGATTTGTTTAATATATCATTTTGAAAATATATTTGTTAATAAATTTTTGTCTCATTTGCATTATTGTCTCTTGAATGGTATAATTTTGTGTTGAGTGACATGGAAATTTATTATATCCTATGACTTATTGTTATCATAAGTTGTTTTCCCTAGTCAGACTTTATACATTCTTTAACTCAATCTTGTTTCTCTGCTTTTCTTTGCAAATCTTCCCACCTGATAAACAGTGCTATGATAAGACAACTTGAATGATGTGAATGAAAGTGAAGATGGAAAGACTTTACAAAGCATTGGTGTGAATTCTATCAGAGAATAATTAAAAAAATGGCACTGTAAATGAAGTAATAGTAGAATAATTTCAGCAAGACAGAACTAAGAATATGAAGCTTGAGGATTATCTTGATAGCTAATTGTCACTTGGGTATAGAGGCAGTGACAACCATAAAAATATTTATTTTTATTCATTTTCAATATTCTAGTGTTTTTGCATTATTTCACAGGATAATTCATAAATACTGTGCAAAATGGTAGCTTATATTTTTATTGATTCTCAACTTTTTTTAATATTTGGATGTATTCTACAGTTGCTATAATCACTTTAAATCCAGCTTGTTTTTTTTTTTATTGGTACGAGTTTAAAGTTATATGTACTTGATAATTGTAATAAAAGTCATATATATGACACAAAACCAGAAATTCTGATAGATCTTTATTCTAATATTTACTTTTTTTTAATTATCACCAATATTTTCCGATTGTTTTGGCATGTTTGTATTAGTCATTTTGTCAATGATCTATTTCCTTACTTGTTTCCTTTAGCATAAGTATAATGATTCCATCATTTTTTGAAAGTTTGTCTTTACAGATTCAATAGCACGTTTCAAGTATTCATTTAGAATATTTGACATTTCAGTTGATTTTTATTTATAGGCTATATTTTTTTTTTATGACTATAATGTTTTTGTACAATTTTTCCATAAACGTAATTAAATGAAATGTATTTTATTGCTGAAAAAACTATTTTCTTTTGTAGTTTTTCTTGCTATTTTACAATTATATACTCTTATGCCATTCTTTTATTTTAAATTATTTTTATATTCTTTTTTTCTGCGAACATTACCCTGTCATAATGAAACGTTACCCTGTCATAATGAAAGTGTATTATTAAAAGTAGTTGCATTTTTTATTATTATTGAATTCATTAAATTATCAGCCAACTTCAGTCTTTTAATAATTTTAACTGATTTATAAATTCTAGCTTGGAAGTATTTTTAATATTAGGAATAGTGACACTTATATTATCTCAATAATCAGTAGTTACTTTCTGTATTAAAAATCTTGAATAGATATTTTCATAGTGTAATTCAATTCTATTCTGTCTTCATATAAATGCTTCTATAGCTTTTTTTTTAGAAAAAGAAAACTAATATAGGTTTTTTTCACACAAAGGAGATGTCAATCTCATTTCTTAATACGTATTTAAAATTACCAACAACATCTTTTAATTATTTTCCAATTAATAGCATTAAATTTTCTATGATAATTTAAAAATGTTTTGTCCATTTAAAAACCATTTATATATTATTATTTTAAAAATCCTCAATCAGAATGAAAAACATTGGCATAGATTTGAATAATCTTTCATTAAGTTTAATAACTAGTCTTATTACTATGATATACTATCAATCATTACAGTGTTATATATTTTATATTGAATTCCTTTCTATTTTATTTTCACTACTTATGCATGTAAAGAATATTTATATTTTTCAAAGTTTTATCATTGTTTTTTTTTTAACTTCACAAAGTTAAACACTATTTACCTATTGGTATCTTACTTCATCTGAAAATAATCTAGTTTTTGATGACTCAATTAAAAGCATCATCAATTAGTGTCATACATTCGGAATCTAAAAATTCTTGTCTCCATGTAATTGTAGACAATTTTTTATTTTTTTTGTATAGTCATTCATTCTGCCTTCAAGAATATCTAGCTAATGTCTTTAATAACTACCATCAGGCTTCTGTAAAGAAAGAAATTTCGGATCAGTTATATGTTTAGTAGTATCTGATTTATTAATTTCATTTTTGATTTAAAATTTCTCTTCCAGTTCTATCCCCCCATCTCACCCCGCTATTCTTACAAAAGATTTTGAAAATAAATGTGCATTCCTGGAATTATTCTTTGATCACAAATGCTGCCTTACTAATACTAATCATAAAATTTACTTAAAAACTAATTTTATCCATAAAATTTTTGTTTTAATAATTTTATTCATGAGAAGTTCACCTACATTAATTAAATGAGTCAATTTTAATTTAGCATTTATAGACTCTGCCAATATTATTTTGTCTCTTCAGTAAAGAACATTTTGAACATCTTTTGCAATTGGTGACATAAATATTGTACATAAAACATAAAAACAGACTAAAATATATTACATTATCTATAGGTGTACAGTTACTTTTCAAACATCCTTTATTCTATCCTCATTCAACTCTGTAAATTACTTTTTTAACTTTGGTTTTTTTTTTGTGTATAATTTTTATTGTTCCAAATTTTTATTATTGTTCCAAATTTTTAACTATCATTCTTATCCATATCAGAATAAAAATATTTTTAAAAAATCTTAATAAGATTCTATTTCATGATAATTTAAATTTACTGTTTAAAAATTCATAAATGTTATTACAATAAGCAATTTCACTATAAGATTGTAATATTAACTTATTAAACACTAGTATTTTATAAACGTCCCACTCATCGATAATCTTTCAACAACTAAAATCATAAACATTAATGTGAATTTCAGCTTTATTATAGAAAATGGCTGTGTCAGGCCTAAAAAGCTTTGTGAGGTCTTAGAGTCTCAAAATAAAAAACTATATAAGTTGGTAATCATGAAATATTCCTATGCCAGGAGTATCCTTTGATAAACATTAATGTATATATAAAAAAAATCTGCAAATTAATCTTTTTAAAACTCAACATTAAGATTTCTGACTCCAAATTATTTTTTGACAAAGTGCATAGAACACATGGCTTATCTACCTGTTCCACATTATCTAGCAAAGCAAACAACTTGATTGAAGATACTTCAAATAATAAATAGCAATCATCATTCAAGATAGATAATCTTTTTATATATAAATGTTTCAATTCTAACTGATCATATCCTGATTTTCCTACATTAGTATTTGTAGATCTTTTCATTTTTTGTAAATACAGAATAAATCAGATTCTATAATTTTAGGATATTATGCTTTATGGTGTCTAGTAAGAAGGAGCTGTGCATTCAATAGATGAGGCACATTACCAACTTCGATGATTTATTCATATTAGATCATTTCCCTATTGTTAATGTAAATAAACCAAGTCTTATTTTTTTTTTAAGTGTCATAGCATCGGCCGGGATGCGAACGCGCAACCCGGGCAACTGCCTGCAAGTGCAAGGCAGTCACGTTGACCACATAGTTCCAAGATACAATTTAAGGAAAATTAATTGGAATCAATATATTGGATATCTTGCACGGATAATGGATATCTTGAATAGAATATTAAAAGATTTCCACTATTCCCTTTTGCTTTGAAATAATAAATTCACCACTATAGTTGCCATAGAATCCACCCTTCTAAATATCAAAAGCAATCTATGCCAGATTGGAATAAAATCAATATTATTTTTTATAACTAATATTTGACTATGAAAGATCTAAAAATTTCTAGCAAACTTATAAAATGTTCCAATAGTGCTAGAAAAAAAAGATGGTAATAATCCATTAAAAAAAAAAAAATTAACAATATCAAAAAAATCTTGTCATTTTAATGTAGATATGGTAGGTGTAGAAATACTTTCTTGAAACATTACCACTGAGATTTTTAATCTTATATATCAAAGTTCTAAATCCAAGATTAACAGAATCAGATATAGCATCGTTAGAACAATACTACGAGCTTCTTTTTAATATTGTTCCTTTAATATCAACCTAGTAAAAGAAGTATTGATGAAAAACAGAGCAAAACTCTCCATACAGTATTGCCACCTGTGCTAAACAGAGTAATCAATGGATGCCAGAAGGCTTGTGCATAAAATCCCTATCTAATGCCTACTCATCCAATATCCCCAGACTAGTTTCTGGCTTGTGGCCTTTGTCAGTGAGGAGCTTTGGATCTGAGAGCACTGCATCTAGATCTTAGGATCTAATGCAACCCTCTAGCAACCACCTTTTATCTCTACTTAACTACAAAACTATGAGAATGAAATTGAAAACACAAAAAAATATTTTCAATCTAAGCTCAATAGCTTATATAGTCATATGGGTCTGAACTCAGTTCAGCACCCATACATTTTGGTGTCTTTGGCTCTTTTACAACCATAGCCACCACTATCCTATTAGGCAGGATTGGTGTTAAACCACTAAGCATCACATGATCACATTTTCTATACTAGCACATTAATTGTTGATAAACAGAGCAAAACTCTCCATACAGTATTGCCACCTGTGCTAAAAGAGTAATCAATGGATGCCAGAAGGCTTGTGCATAAAATCCCTATCTAATGCTTACTCATCCAATATCCCCAGACTAGTTTCTGGCTTGTGGCCTTCGTCAGTGAGGAGCTTTGGATCTGAGAGCACTGCATCTAGATCTTAGGATCTAATGCAACCCTCTAGCAACCACCTTTTATCTCTACTTAACTACAAAACTATGAGAATGAAATTGAAAACACAAAAAATATTTTCAATCTAAGCTCAATAGCTTATATAGTCATATGGGTCTGAACTCAGTTCAGCACCCATACATTTTGGTGTCTTTGGCTCTTTTACAACCATAGCCACCACTATCCTATTAGGGCAGGATTGGTGTTAAACCACTAAGCATCACATGATCACATTCTCTATACTAGCACATTAATTGTTGATAAACAGAGCAAAACTCTCCATACAGTATTGCCACCTGTGTTAAACAGAGTAATCAATGGATGCCAGAAGGCTTGTGCATAAAATCCCTATCTAATGCCTACTCATCCAATATCCCCAGACTAGTTTCTGGCTTGTGGCCTTCGTCAGTGAGGAGCTTTGGATCTGAGAGCACTGCATCTAGATCTTAGGATCTAATGCCCCCTCCCCCTACTCTACAAGGGGGGAGAGGCAGAAGGACTAATGTAACCCTTTAGCAACCACCTTTTATCTCTACTTAACTACAAAACTATGAGAATGAAATTGCGGTTAGAGGGTTGCATTAAATCCTAAGATCTAGATGCAGTGCTCTCAGATTCAAAGCTCCTCACTGACGAAGGCCACAAGCCAGAAACTAGTCTGGGGATATTGGATGAGTAGGCATTAGATAGGGATTTTATGCACAAGCCTTCTGGCATCCATTGATTACTCTGTTTAGCACAGGTGGCAATACTGTATGGAGAGTTTTGCTCTGTTTATCAACAATTAATGTTCTAGTATAGAAAATGTGATCATGTGATGCTTAGTGGTTTAACACCAATCCTGCCTAATAGGATAGTGGTGGCTATGATTGTAAAAGAGCCAAAGACACCAAAATGTATGGGTGCTGAACTGAGTTCAGACCCATATGACTATATAAGCTATTGAGCTTAGATTGAAAATATTTTTTGTGTTTTCCAATTTCATTCTCATAGTTTTGTAGTTAAGTAGAGATAAAAGATGGTTGCTAGAGTGTTGCATTAGATCCTAAGATCTAGATGCAGTGCTCTCAGATCCAAAGCTCCTCACTGACGAAGGCCACAAGCCAGAAACTAGTCTGGGGATATTGGATGAGTAGGCATTAGATAGGGATTTTATGCACAAGCCTTCTGGCATCCATTGATTACTCTGTTTAGCACAGGTGGCAATACTGTGTGGAGAGTTTTGCTCTGTTTATCAACAATTAATATGCTAGTATAGAAAATGTGATCATGTGATGCTTAGTGGTTTAAGTATTGATGAACTTGAGAAATTCCCATGATTCCAGAAACTGATGACATATTTCCAAAGTTTGTAAATGTAGAAATTAGAGCCAAAGCATAATTGGTTAAATTGTTTAATACAGTATATTATTATTATTACAGAAATTTTTCCAAAAATTTGACATAAAAGCAAGCAATTTTAAAATTTAATAAACCTAATGGTGATCCAAAAAATTTATCAAGTAGTTACGTGTTTCCTATAAGGAATTGAAAAATAATCTAAATAATAGTTATGCTAATAGTTAAGACTAGACTGGATATGAGGTAAAGACAAAACTACTGATGAAACGGGCTTTCAAATTAAACTAAAAACTAGTATAAACCTTTACTGATCTAATCTCAGATTATGATCCTGTTTAAAAAAATATTCTAAACTTCTCTGTAGACTTCTTAAATCTAGAAAAAAAAAACAATTAATTTGATAAAATACTCAATAGAAAGATTCAAGAGATACTAAATCAGGGATGGTAAACTTCTTGCCCATAAGCCATCTCTGGCCTTCAAAAGCTCTCAATCTGGCTTGTGGATAATTTCACAAATGCAAATAAAATGGCCTTGTATAAAACTTCTATTTAAACGTGTGTAGTGCAAATATTGAATTAATAGTTAAGTAAAATAAAATATTTATTTTCTCAACTACATCCTGTTCTCCTCTTTATAATAATTCTAGTTCATTCTATCAGAAGTGCAATATTCCAACAAAGGTTTTCTGACTACAGATTTAATCAACTACAGCCAATGCAGAAGGCATTTGGTTTGTTTTTAATGATTTTCGTAAATGAACTTTAATTTTACTTAGTTTTATTATTATTTTGCATTTAATTTTTTTTTATTAAAAGATGACTACACAGAATAAGATGAGAAAAATTGTGCATTTACAAAAAAAATTGACCAATGCATTTTTTTTTTTTTTTTGAAATAGTAAATTGATATGTCTGGAAAGAATTTTAGCTAATAAAGAACACACCATTAAGAAGCACCATTAAAACATTAGAACAATAAAAAAATCATATAAAACTACTAATATAAATATATATTAATCGTGCATAAAAAGCCTTTTTCAGCACATGGTTTAGTGCCCTTTTCAAAAGGAGTTTCATGTCTCATAAAGAAGTACAAAAGTCAGAAAATTCTGTGAAAGTAAATTATATTATTTTTAAAAAAAGTAGAAAATTCAAGATCATTTTCTGAATAGGAGTTTATAAAAGATGCATCCTAGTTGCTGCAGAATTAATCTGTCCAAAACAAAGTTAGAGAATATGAATATGACGTGAAGAATAATAAGGCAATCGAGAAAAATCATGATTAAATGTGAAACATTTAATATTAATGATGTTTATCATTATCATCAACCATTATCAATCCACTACAAGATGGTCTCTCTAAGTTCAAACCATCTCTGATCTTTAGCTTCTCTTCATATCACCCCTGCACACTTACCTATTTCATCTATCCATCTCACATGTGGTCTCTTTCTGGGTCTTTTACAATCTTTTGGAATCCAGTTTAAGATTTCAATTGTCCATCTATTATCTCTTCTAGCAATATGTCCAGCCCAACTCCACTTCAGTCTTAATTTTTTCAATGAGGTCAATAACACCTGTTTGTTCTCTTACCCATATATTGCGTTTTCAATTTTTCTTGTTACTCCTAACATGCATCTCTCCATACATCTTTGAATGATCTGGTCTCTATTGTTCTTCTACTAAGTGTCCAAGTCTCAGATCCATAAGTAAGAACTGATAAGACACATTTATTAAAAACCTTCCTTTTCAAACACATAGGCATATTTCCTTTTAGTATTAAGTTATTTATACCAAAAACACTCCAACCAAGTTTAATTCTAAGATTAATTTCATCAATTATATTTCCATCTGTATTAATAATCTGACCAAGATATTTGTTAGCTGTTAACTTCTTCTAACTCATCATAATCAATCTTTATTTTCATATTTCGAGAAAATCCATTGAACATTACTTTAGTCTTTTTAATATTTATCTTCAGTCCTACTTTCATCTGATAACTCCTGCAACTCTAAAGCATTATTTGCAAAAGCAACTACATCATCTGCAAAATCTAATTGACTTAAATAATCTCTATTTACTTTCACTTCTTTAGATTCCCATTTTAATCCACAAAATACTTCATGCAGCACTGCTGTAAAAAGTTTTGGAGATATGGAGTCACCGTGTCTTACACCCTTCTCAATGTTGACTTTCCTAGTATCATTATGTAATCTAATTGTTGCTGTTGCATATTTATATAGATATTCTTTAAAATATGATCCAACGCTTGAATCACTGAAGAAATGTTTATAGAATCAAATATCTTTTCATAATCTACAAATCCAAAGCATAATGGCAACTCTTATTCATTTGTCTTTTCTCTAACTTCAACTCAATATCTGGATATGATCTACAGTACTAAAACCACTTGTAAATCCACCTTGTCTCTTAGTTGGTGAAAATCCAATGTTCTCTATAGATGAGTTGGTAATTATCTTGGTAAAAATTTTATATAAAACTGATAAAAGGCTGAACTTTGGTAAAAAAAAAAATCTATTTCTTTACTTGCTTCTTTTAATATATCAATTATAATTCCACCATTACCTGGAGCCTTTCATTTCTTCATAAATTTAATTGCATGTCTCACTTCATTTAAAATTCTGGGCAATTCAGAAGATATAATAGATATAGGAAGAACTTGTTCTTTATTACTATAGAAGTCTTCTACCCATTTCATGATGTCATCCCTCTTTTTTAGTAATAGTTCCATCTTTTTTCCTTATTGCAAATATAAATTTCCTACCAATACCAGAATGTTATTTTACACTCTTGACACTTTTATTCTCTTCTACAGCTTTCCTTGCTAGTTCACAGTTATACTTTCTTATATCATTTTCAATTCTTTTCCACACCATTTTACAGAATTCGAAGTATTCAATCCTTTTTAATGCATCATTTTTGTATATCTTCATATTCCTTCTTTTCTTCATAAATTCTCTAGTCTCAGTAGAAATTTTGTTGATCAATTGCTGCTTTTTCTACCAGCTTTCTTTGTTGCATTTTGTAAAAGTGTATCAGTTATTTTCTTATTAATTTCATTCAAATCTGAATCATGTTCAAAATTTACTAATGCTTGAAACCGATTTGTAAGTTCTAATTTAAATTAATTGGAGTGTTTCTGAAGATATTGATTTTCTTAATAATTTTTGTCTCTAGTTTTGCATTAACATGTATCTTACATCTTACTAATCGATGATCACTTCCTGTGTTAAATTTATTAAGAACATTACAATCTTGAAATATGTATTTTCTATTAGTCAAAATATAATCCAATTCTGCTGTACCTTCATTTGGATACTTCCATGTCCATTTCCTTTTAACATTTTTCTCAAAAAAAGAGTTCATAATATAAAAGTTTTTCTTTTTCTGCAAACTCCACAAGTCTATGAACTCTCTGATTTCTATTACCATAACCAAAATTACCTGCAGCACTTTCATCTTTCATTTGTTTACCAACAGTTTTAAAGTGTTATTTACTCCCATCAAAAGCCTTTTGTACATCCATATAAAAATATTTTACTATTTCATCACTATGAGAACTTGTTGGGGCATAAAGCTGAATCATCTGCATTTGGTATCTGCTATTAAGTTGTCTAACTAGTCTTCCACTCTGTTCGATACATCATCAATCTCCACAGTGTTGTTCTTCCACTTTTTATTTATAATGAATCCTACTCCACTTGTATTTCCAATATTTGTGCCTTTATAGTAGAGTACATGTCCACTTTTTAAATAAATTATCTCTTCACCTTTTCTTCTAACTTCACAAAGTCCAATAATGTCCCATTTAATATAAGACAGTTCTTCTAATTCTTGCAATCTTCCTTCACTTGAAAGTGATCTGCAGTTGTAAGTACCTAAATAAAAAGTCATCAAATGGCAGCCTGGGTCCACAATCGGGATTTTTAGCACCCTCCACCTTTGGCCACCAATCGCCTTAGTTGGTGACTTTACAACCTCCTGGGAATAAGGACCATGATTTATTTTTGTCTGTCATGATTGTATACGTCTATTGGAAAAATATCATTTTCACATATATTCATTCTGCCTTATCAGGCAACTGACAAGAAAGACCATGGTGTTTTTTGATCTTAAACTCAAGAGATAAAAAGCAAACTCACCACACTGGCTAATGCATGTTGGAGAGCAGCCCATCCATGTTCGTATACTATATGGATAATCACATAGTAATAACGGCAACAAAAACATATGGAGTGGACATTAGGAATTTGCCGCTCAGTTTCTTTAAGGCCTCCAAGAGGAATCAAAGGGTCTCCTTTCAGTTAATAGCAAACTCCTTTCTGCAGCCATTAATGATGTTATTTTACTTGTAATTCACAAAAAAAATTAAGTCCTTTAAACAGGTAAAGTTGAAATGCCTGTTAATTGAAAAAGTTGACCACTTTTAATTATTGGGGATAAATTAATTAAATTTTTAATAAAATATAGCAGGTGGATTTTTATGTCAATAATTACAAATTGTATGGCTCACAAATAATACTATAAATATCTAAATGGCCTTTGGCAGAAAAAAGACTTCTCACTACTGTGCTAAATGGAAGATTTTCTCCTACTGCACTAAATGATAATTATAGCAGATGCAAAATTTTTACAAAATAGTTTCCTACAGAACTCTATTTTTTAATCGATTTTCTTAATACAGTTTATTATGCAATGATATTCAAGAAATAATGTACAGTAAAATCATCTATATTAATGACATTGTTTTGACTTTCCAATTAAGAATATGAAAAGTTTTTTAAATAATTGGGTCTTATTCTTTATTTTACAAAGAAAATATGCTCCTCTTGTTATTTAATCAATACAATCCTATATTATTTAGAATAATTTTGGATTACAGCTAATTTGCTTTTTTATTAAAGGATAGATCTAAAATAATTTCTAGAGACAATCTTGGAAATCTTATTGGTATTTACTCTTAAGTAATGCACTCCTGATTAGGAAAAAAAAAAATGTTAATACTACTATATACAAATATTAATCAGAGAAATATTATTGACGCATTCAAGTTTCCATCTTTTCACTTATTTTTTTTGTAGATATCAGAAAATAAGTTATCTTACACAAAACTATTAAAAACTATAAGTAGATTATACTATGCATGTATCAAATCAAGATCCACCATTCTGGATTTTCAATAAATGACCTTTCACAAGTGAAGAATTAAGCATTAGAGGGATAATTTTTTATGATGCTCTAAATTTTTGTTAAAAACTTGTATAATTTTATTTGTTGTCTGAGAAATCCTATAATTCAATTTTCATCCACTTTCCAATTTTTGATCTAATTGCATTTGTGATAACAATACTTTTTTTTTAAAAGTTCGCAAATAAATTTCTTATGAAAATAAGTAGAAAATAAATATATATATAAAGAAATGCTTTTAAACACATAAATGTAGCAAAAAGTAAAAAAAAAAAGTGGCTATCTTTCATAATATTTATAAACACCCAAAATAAAAGCATGCGCTGTTCATGTTTAGAAATATTCTTACATTATTTCTGAATGTGAGTGCTGCATACTTTTAGTTTGTTTATATACTTCCAATAATGCTGCGAAAGCATAAAATTTATTTTTTAGTGCTTTTTTTTTTTACTTTTTAGTGCATTTATGTGTGAATAAAAGAATCCCCCCCCCCTCTACCACCACCATTTAACAACATGTGAATTTCATATTAGATACTATTGAGTCTCATTAACATATTTGGAACAATCCATGATTGTTTTTGCTTATTTCATTTGGGAATCATTGACTTTGAATAAATGTGAGGTAGTACAAATAATAAACTATATTTTTCTAAATGAAAGACATCCAATTCTGAAATAGAATTTATAAAAAATTTAGTAAAATTAATACATCACATGATCACCATGTCATGCTAGCACATAAAGAAGAGTTTTTTGGTTTAAAATTAATACTCTGGATATCTTTCAAGCTATGAGAGTATTTAATAAACTCATTACTTTAACTGTGAAAAGTTTGTATTGCAGGGATATTGGATGCAATTTGAGACAAATAAAATTGCAGTGTTCTTTATTGCCAATAAAATTGCTGATCACTGTATAAAATCTCTTGATATCAGAAAAGCTAGATGAAAAGAGACCATGGAAAAACAAAACTTTATGATATCTTGTTGAAAAGCTTGATTATTTTAATGTAAACTCAATAGATGTAGAAGCAAACACCTTTAAAAACAATGTCATTTCATTATTTAGTAAAATTAACAATCCTATTGATTTCTAAAATGAAGATTGACAGAATTGGGAAGCTGTTTCTGTTTCATAGTGTTTTTAAAACTTAACCTATTTGGTATTGATGGACGTGAATTGCCCTTGATCATCTTAAATCAGAAAATGCCTCAGAGTTGATATTTCCAGAATACATTTTTTTAAGTCTATAATTAAATTTATTCACTATACTGTTAACTTCTTTTCTGTAATAAAATCCATTATTAAATGATCATATAGACTCTGTACTAATTTTTCATTGAAGCCTATTTTATATAATTTTAACAATATTCTGAACATTGATTTGCTGGTGCAATTTTTTCCATGTTCATTTATTACATTTTATTGTGGTTCATTTTGTATTAAGATTTGTACTTTCTGGGATACAATTTTTATGTCTGCTTTGATATTATTTTTGTTCATCCTTGACTGTCATCTTTACATTGTTATATATTGTTCTATGTTGCTGCTCTATATTTTTGAATTGTTCATTATGCACATTGTTTTTGTTTTTTTTTCTAGCATTTTCTATGTATTTTGAACCACTCGGTCTTCGTCGAATCTTTTTTCCTTACTGTAATTTCTGTAACAACTTACTCAAAATCTTATTGGGATATTTTACTTTTAAAAGAAATTTTTTATCCATTTTTTCTCCCTCTTTATGTACTGATTTTTAAAATTATTTTTATTTCTAAATATTTTAGTTGTATTTATTTAATTTTACAATTTTTTCTTCGATATTTGTAATTAGTAAGCTGTAATTTGAATTTATATATTCTTTATGAAAAATATGATACTAATGTTCTCATTAATCTTCTGCTAGTATCATGTTTCTCCTTCCATAATTCGATCTTCTTTTTCTTTATGTAATCTTTTTGCTGATATCATGTATCATAAATCTATTGTGTTATATTCTAAAACAAATTCTAAAAATTCTTTTATTTTGTTCATTTCTTTCTCATATTTGTCCTTAAACATGTTTTTATTTTTCATTTATCTCTGTAATACAATGATGTTTCCGTGAGACTTCAAACATTCATTCACCGTAGGATAAAGGTCTCTCCAATTTTAATCCAGTTTCTCTGAACTATAGCTTCCATTCTTCACATTTCACCAACAAATTACCTTATTTCATTCATCCAGCTCACATAAAGTATGTTTCCAGGTTTTTTCTGTCTATTTATAACCTAGCAGTATGTGAATGCTATCAATGATAGTTGCTTGTTCTGTCATCCATGTATTTCACTTTCAATCATTTTGTATTACTATGTAAAATACATCTTTCTTTAATTTGTTAAGTAGTCTTAAGTCTCTGTTAAGTGTTCAAGCCTCAGATCCATAAATAGGAAGCGATAAAATGCTAAAATGCATTTATTGAAAACTTTTTCAAACTCATAAGCATATTTTCTTTTAATATTAAGCTATTTTTTTTTACCAAAAGTACTCCACCCAAGTTTATAACTGATTTCATCCATTTAGTTTTCATCTGTTTTGATAATCTGATCAAAATATCTGTAATTGTTTAACGTTTAATTTGTGATTATCATTTATTTATTTTTTTATGATAAGATCCATTGACTATTACTTTAATATTTAGTTCTATTTTTTTAGTTTTATCTGATAATTCTTGTAATATTTTCTGTAGCTATAAAACATTTGCAAAAATAACTTGCAAAATTTAGATAAATAATCTCCATATATTTTTACTCCTTTAGCTTTCCATTTTAATTCTCAAAAGTTTTGAAGATAGGGAATCACCTTATCAAACACTTATTAATAATTTTTTTTTTTTTTCATTAGTATGTAATCTACTGGTTTATTTTGATAAATATTCTTCAGCATATGACAATATCCTTGGTCTGTATCTTGATGATCCAATGCTTTAATCATTATTGAAATGTTTATAACATCAAATGTCACAAATTTAAAGCATAATGGCAATTCATATTCATTGAACCTTTCTATAACTTCTTTCAATATCTGGATGTAATCAGTTGTGTTAAAACCACTTTTAAATTTGGTGTGTTCTTTTGGTCTGTTAGAATTCAAAATTCACTAGTTTGACAAAGATTTTGTGTAGAACGGATAGAAGATTGATAGATTTGTAATTTCCAATATCTTTTATCATCTTTCTTAAATATTATTACTATATACTTTTAATTATCTGGCATATTTTTATCATTTAGATATTTGGTATATAATTGGACCAACAACTTTTATTTTAATGCTTTTTTAAAAATATTACTAATAGTTCCGTTATTTCTTGGAGCTTTTCTTTTCTTCTTAGATTTGATTGCATGTCTCATCTTTTCCTTTAAAATGATTGGCAATTCAGTTGTGGGAATTATAATGGGTATTCTTTGCAGAATTCTTCATACATTATGTTATTCTTATTTTACATAATAATTCTCACTCCTGATATAACTTTTATGGCTTTCTTTGCCATTTTATAGTTACATTTTTTCCTATCATTAATTCTTTTTTATACTATTTTACAGAACTCTTAATGGATTATTCTTAAATATTTTTATATTCCTTCTTTTATTTACGCATTGTTTTGTCTTGGTTGAAAATTTACTGGTGAATTACCTTTTTGGTGTGTACCAGCTATCATTGTTATCATTCTTAAAATATCAGTTATTTTTTTAAGTTTGAATCATCTTCAAAATCTTTTAAAATAGTTTGCAAGAATAATTTAAATTCAATGCAATGTTTTGTCTTTAGATTTGCATTAACTTAATCATTGATTATTTTTTATTAAAATATAAACCAGTTCTACTGAATTTTTATTTGGATTTCTTCATGGCCATTTCCATTTAGTATTTTTCACAAAGAATTCATAATATACAATTTTTTTAAAAGTCAAATAGTATCATTTCTGTTACTATAGCCAGTTTATCCACAGTTCATTCATCTTTGAATTGATTTCTGATTCTAGTTTTTAAAGTTTCCTATAATAATATTAAAATTTTTGATGTAATCTAAAAGCATTTTATATAAAAACTTGTCTATTTCTTCATCAGAATGAGAATTTTATTGGGACATAAATCTGAAGTATCTGTTTTTGGTTTCTTCCATTAACTCAAGTAACTAATCTTATCACTATGTTTGGATGTACATCAATGTCCACAATGTTGTTCTTCCATTTTTTTAATTTTTTATCTATAATAAATTCCAGTCCTTAGGTGCTTCTAATACTTGTGCTTTTATAGTAAACTGTATGTTCATTTTTTTAACTAGTTGTCTTTTCATTTTCTTTTAACTTCACAAAGTCCAATGCTGTCCCATTTAATATTAGACAGTCCTTCCAATTCATGTAATCTTTCATCATTTAAAAGTTATCTGCAGTAGTAGATATCTAAATCAAAGGTCATCATCAAATGATAATTTGGATCTGCAATTAGGGTATTATTAGCATCCCTTGGTTTCAGCTTCATTGACTGATGATCTTACAACCTTATAGGAATAAGTGTTGTAATTTAATTTTGGCAGTGATGATTATAAGTATCTAAAAAAAGATTATTCACATTCATTCATTCTGCCTTCAAGAAAACTATCACATAACTGAAAATAAGTCCATGGTGCTTTTTGGTATTCCATTCGATCAATAAACCCATTGTGCTGGCATCTGATGCATGTTGGTGAACAACACATCCAAATTCATTTACCATATGAAAAATCACAAAGCAGTAGTAGTTGCAATAACATATGGAGAGGACATTAAGAATTTGCCTGCTTTATTCCTTTAACACCTCGGATTGTTCTCCTTTTAGTCAATTGTTTAAACTTATTTGTGAAATATTTTATCAATAATTAATTTTAAATTAAAGTTATTCTATTTTCTTTACTGAACTACTTAATGTGGATTTGTATACAGATTACTATGTTGCTTACAGAATTGGCTTTGAATCTAACTATAATCACTCTGATATTTATTGTATCCATGAGGTTTTTTTTATTTAAAAGAAATAATACCTTGAGTTCATTATTTTGAATTAGTTACAGAGCAGATGGATTTCGTAATCAGGACAAAGTTATATATCTTTGTTAATCCAAAAACGCAATTCTGGATTTTTAAGTTGTCCCAGATAAGTTGCAATTTAATAGGTGATTTTTTTTTCCCAGTAACTTATTGAAATTGTGGATCAGCATGGAGTGTGAAATGGCAATTAAAATTCAGCTTTTACAAAGATAGAAGAAATATATACAAACAAGTAAATAACTCAGATTATATGAAACTGAACAGGAATAACTGAAGAAGCTTCCACTGAGTTATATCACGTTTGCAATCCTGTCACTACCATCCATCAGTTCAGAAGTCAGACCAACCTCTCATACCATAAATATATTAGAAACATACACTTTGTCAGACAATTCATATAGTACATGTTACAATTCAACTTCATATACACATTATTTCTAGAGAAACTCCAAACTTTTTATTTATTTATTTATATTACAATTCTATCATAGAGTGTTGAAACATAACCTTTTCACATGTCTTTATCATGTTTCAGTAATCTATGATAGAATTATAATATAAAAAAAAAAATTTGGAGTTTCTCTAGAATTTTTGTGTTTATGAAATTGAATTGTAACATATGTTATGTGAATTGCTTGACAAAGTGTGTGTATCTATGGTTTGAGAGGTTGGTCTGACTGCTGGGCTGATGGTTGGTGGTTATAGGATTGCATATGTGATATAACTCATTGGAAACTTCAGTATCTTCTTGTTCAGTTTTAAAATAGAAATAATAAAAAATATGCAACTTCAGCTAGCTTATGGAAATAATAATGAATATTAGATATGCTGAAAGTTATCTGAGCCAATCCAATTTATCCTATTAGAATTTAGAAACAAGTTTCTATAAGAAAAAAATAATAAATGAAACCATAATAATAACCCTAAATAAATATGTTTTTACTGAATTTTTTCATTATGACATAATTTTGCAGCCATGTCTCTAAAGAATATGCACCATGGCATTTACTAATTCCTTAGGTAATGACAATTGTTGAAAGTGATTCATCTGTTTCTTTTACTTTTGGGATATTATAAATACTCTACTTTCAAAACCATTAATTATCTTTTCTCTCTTTTCACATTCATGCTTAATATAAACAAATATTAATAATGATTAAACAAAAAAGTTATGAGGTTTTTAAAAAAAATCATAGCTTATATATAAATAATTGAATCGTTAATTTGATAATGAGATTGTATGATGTTCAAACGAACGCCTGCAGACACAGAGTTGAACTCTGTTACTAGGGTCTTTAGTTTTTGGGCAACTTAGAACAATTGTAGAGTGATGGTTTAAAAATTTCAGGATCATTTCTCAATTAAAAAAATTTTTTTTTTTTAAGAATTACAGTATGAGATGAAGAAAGATGAATAGTATATCAATTTCCTAACCTAAACTCATTAGTTATGAGTTTCATGATGTGAAAAAATATCTATTGTAACAAAATTAGGAAAAAAAAGTGATCCAGTTATTCAAAATGTTTGGTTTTGATTTCTTGTTTATTTCATTAAATATATTAAGTACATTCAAAAATAAATTGTAAAAGAGTCTGAAATAAAATAAGGTTTTATATTAAAAGAAGACAGGTTAATTATAGTTCAAAAAAAATAGTAAAGATTTAAAATAAAACATAATATCTGTCTGTTAATCAGTTTGTAAGCTTTCAATATATTTTTTCTTTTCATTAAAATAAAACAGCAAATAAATCTCAACTCTCTCAAATTTGCAACTTTTTTTTTTTCAATCAAAATATAATTTTTTTTTTTTTAGGCTCTTGAGATTAGTTAACTTTTTATTCACCATTCTATTGCAACATGCAGAAAACATTTCTAGACTAATGTAAGTTCCTAAAAAGCAGATTGTATAGTTGTAAAAAATATTCTGGCAAAAGGCATTATAATCAAACAGTAAACATTCGGTCAAACTAGTAGTCACTGCTTTGATCAAAACTTATTAAAATTGTTACACTTTGTGTATAACATACATTATAATACAGTGATATGGATATTATAACATAACTTAATGCTTTATTGTGTTTGTATGTTATATATTAACACATTTTCTTATTTCCATGTTATTATGCAAACATATTTGTCATAAATACATATGTGAGCACACAAAATATTAAAGTTGGTACAGTAAGATATTGCTAGGTAACTGAAATTGTGGAACAACTGTATATAAGATAAAGTGCTAAGGACAAAAGAGAAAGTAGTCATTGATAATCTAAAATGATTGTTAGATTAATGAATATGTATAGAAAAATATCCTAGTAATTCTTAACCAGAGAAATATATAAGATTTTAAGAAGCTTTAGGAAAAAAAGTGCGACCAGATGTGATAGCAAGGGGAAGATGAACAATACTCGCTGACAAGAATAAAATTTTAAAATTATGAACTATCCTATTCTGAATTATTAATGCATAAGTAGTGAAAAATTTTGGAAAATTAGTAGTATAGAAGCTTAGTGAGATTATATCATTATAATAATTAAAATCTCTATTATTAATAATAAATAAGAAATGTTTTTTACATTTAATAGCTTTTCGCCAATAACACAGTATCAAAAATGTATCAATGTTACGTCTTATTCTTATTTATTTTAAAAAGACATTTCAATAAATACGGGGGTCATTCTGAAATTATTAAAATATGACAAAACCAGTGATTGCATGAATTATTAATCGCGCGTACATTGTTTTAATGTACTATAAATGCATGGTCAGCACACTAGCTATTGAACTATATCATTAATATTTAGATAGCTAATAATGTATGCCTTAACATTAGGAATCATGGAATTAGGATGAGCACACTATCATTTAATGATATTAAAATTGGTTTATCTCAAGAATATGCACAGCAGTTATATGTTGCATTTGGTCATCAAGCACTATTATAAGCAATTGTCTTCAAGGGTTTTTAGGGAATTTTACAGGAGGCATAGTTTATTTCATAATAAATGTACAGTTACCTCAAAAAATATGAGTTTTTAAAATGATAATGGATAAGAACCAGTGTACTTAATAAATGATAGACATTATCTTTGATATTGGATTTACATCATAAAGAGTTGAAAATTAAAAAAAAATTGATTCATATTGTGTTTGATACCAGTTGACAGATAAACAAAAAACATGTCAAGAAATTTTGCAGTTGATTAATGATAAAGGGTACTGGGCTATTTCTAAAATTATGAAACTGATAAAACATGTTTCTTTTTACAATGTATCACTTTCTCAACAAAATAGAATATAGATGTTCAATATTAACCACTGTGAAGAGACCAACATTCGATGAAAGTAACGCATACTATTTTCTTCAAAAGTGCATGATTATGAAAACTACAAGGGCAGAAGATTATCAGACCATCCTGGTCACATAACATTGTCTATCTAAAGTTGATGGACTGAGAATGAGAGGCAAAATGCTTCTTTATGATGATGCATCTTCTCATAGTGCTCGGTAGCTTTAACATTCTAAGGGAAAATAAAATCAGAGTTTTTGAATACCCACAATACTTACTTGATCTTGCAATGTTTGATTTCTAGTTATTCTTTAATCTTAAAAAGAATTTTCATAGTTGTTGTGTTACTTCAAAACAGGAGATTGATACCGTTATAAGAGTGTTTTTTTATTTTATTATGGAAGAGTTGTATGATGGCTTTCTTCTATGGAAAATTTATCTATAAAAATGTGTGATGTAGAAAGGGCATACTTTGAACACTCATTAAATTTTTTGTATTTAATTTGTTTTCTCCTTATCTCAATTTTATTGTGAACCTTATAGAGCAAAATTGAATTTACATAAAAGCATCTTACTAAAAAACATTTTTATAAATTTATTTATTTTCACGCAAATTTTGCAAAAATTGCAGATGGTGGCAGATAAATATATAAAAGAGCTTTTTTAAATATAGTCATCTCAGAAATTTCAACTATTAAAGCCAGATGATAAAATATTTTTCTCCTAAGACATGAAGATAAAGGATGAACGATAACTACAGTCACATAAAGAATACAATGTTCATTACATACATTATGTATTTAAATTGTCCTGAAATTATTCAATAGAAATCAATATATTTGTCCAATGCACTGCCATAGCAGTTAACTCAATATATTGAAAGCTTATTAGCAGTAGGTTCCTGGATTATTTCCTGACTGAGGAAAGTGAAAGTTCTATAGTATAACTTACACAGACATTCAATTTAACCACGGTCCGGCAGTCACCCAGGGAGGTACAAGAGACTCATAAATTAACTAACTTAACACTAGTGTGGTCAAATATACACACACATGACTAAGTAAACCACTAATATATTAAGAATTGATTATGAAACCTAACAGAATGATCTACATATAGGTAAAATGATGTATGTGCAAATAAATCTAGGGTTGGATAAAATGAACTCACGGATAATAAAGATATGGAAACGAGCTATATTTTAAATATTAATTTAATAAAAACAATAACGAATAGTAAAACTAAAATATACAGAATTATGTAATGAGAACGTGAAAGACTATGCACGCAGGCGTTGCATAACTAATGAGATTAATGTTACTTGTTATCTCATTATAAGTGTTCAATAAAATGTAGTGCAGTATTTGAGTTTATGCCTATATTAATATGCCAAATTCCTAGCTCTTGGGTAGTCTGCTAAATCATATGGAACTTAATAGCCAAAGTTACATAACTTACTTAATAGCGCTCCTATGGCATCTATCTATATCAAGTTAAATTGAGCACATAATTAAGCTCAGAGATACGCAGGTTAGTGTGTTAACCTAGATTAGGACATACATTGACGCTAGATTAGCGTTTAATATAAAGGGAGAAAAAACTGGTTTATCATAGGTTTACCTATATACTCTATGGCACATTAAAATATTAATAAAGCTAGCAGGTGTGAATGGGTCATTATTCACGGGCTTCAGCCTCAAAGGCTCAGTTGCCCTACAACTGCTCAACTTGCTACAAATAGGAACATTAGTAGTTCAGGGAGTCGGATAAGCATTAATTATGAATAATCTAGGTCCTTATGCCCTAGTTCTAAAAGAGTGTGCTTTCGCCAACAACTCCTCAAGAATCATGCAACAAGCAGATAATTGTACATTGCGTACTTAGTAAGGACACATCCGCAACTTATACATATATAATGCAAATACGTATAATTACATTAGCGTGCCTTAAAAATAGATAGTGTCTATTTGCATATCTATACAACCCAGTTCTCAAATTTAGTATTTCAAATATACTATTTGGGGCCTAAATTAATTAGTAACCTAGTTTAAGATTATCACCTGCATCTCAACATATATAAATCTAAGGAGGACAAAGCATATTTGCAGGGTAATTACGAATAAAACATTAAAATACGCTTTGAGAATATCTCTGTGGCCAGTTCCTATGATGTACGAGTTACATATATAGTTATAATTTATAACTAGAGTTAAGTAAACTACAATCTTAGCTAGAAAACTACTGATTATTATAATATACCCAAAAATTAATCAATAAAATAATAACATTATCTCGAAACAGCGAGTGAGAACAATAATAATTCAATTATTTGATATTTATTATAATGAAATTATCTTCACAGATTGATAAGCTAAAATTATACTTATAAATATTCACGGTTTCGAGCTATTTGGCATATTAAGCACATAATATTGTAATGATAAAATTATAGAATAAATTGAATAGATTAGAAATAGACATGAAAGACCGCAGAAAATTATTCATTTAGTTTAAAATAGTTTATTATAGTTTTACATTTTAAAAGAGAATTCAACATTACAAGTTTTACATGCAGACAAGATTTAAACATTAGGATTTAACAGCTTTCTTTGTAGATTTTAGAAAAGGTATTTAGAAAGGCAGATTTAATAAATAGCTAGCTTTTCAATAAAGAATTGAAAGTCACAGTTTATGAACAGAGCTCTGATTGAAAATTTATCAATTTACCGGTCAGTTGTCTTCATTGCAGTTCTGGGCACTTGGGACGATAATAGGTCCACACTTTTCACGATGATTTAAAGTTAATGGTTTTTCCACGAGCTGCTTTGCTGGTGTACAGCATTATGTTTTATTGGACCAAAGTTCTTTCCTCTCTGGCAAGGGCAGGAGGTGGTGAGTTATGGCCTATTTTATCCTGTCATTTTAAAGGTGAAACAAACGTGGATTCAGTTAATAACTCGTATATAAAACTTTTTTTTTTCTGGCCCCAAAACTTTAAGTATTTATATTTTCTTAACTCTGGCCACCTGTTTATTTTTACAAGCTTGTCCATAGCTAAAAAAAATCCATTTATTTATTTTAGAAAAACATTTAATTGCTACAACTATTCAAAAAACCCATTACTTTATTTTAGAAAAACATATTTAATGACAACAACTAATTTAGATTTTATTTTTCTACTTTTTTCTTTTGCAGTTTATTGTGACAATGCTATAAAATTCTGCGAATTGTTATTAACATTTTAGATTTATAAAATCAAGTTCACGCTTACTGTGCGACCTAATTTAAAAGTTGTCTACAAGAATTAAAAGTTGCTTTGATAATTAGTAGAAAACTAATTTTATTACTATACAGGCAGAATAACAACAACAGAAATATACATATGCGATTTCGGTAATATAACCATAAAATAAATTGGCTAAATAATTTAGACTAAATATTTCTTAAACTAAAAAAAATCTTTTGAAATGAATACATATCTGTAATATACACATATACTATTAAATTACAGACTTACCGTTCGCATATATATGTGCGACCCCGCATATATAGTAATTTAAGGTTGTTTAAATGGGTACTCTTAGAGGGTTTAAACCTGATATAGAGATAGGTGTGGGGCTAAAATACATGAAACAGGCAGATGGATGAAACTGACTGTTTCACTAGGCAACTAACTATAATAAGTAAATATTTGAAGCTTTTATGATACAAATTCTAGAGATGATATAATTAGAGAATCATTCCATATCAATTGGTTTTAATTTATAATTTTTTTTTTTTTTCCCCATAATATTTTAGAAAAGTTAAATTTTCAATAGCTATCTGCAAATATAATTTTTGCAATTTTATGATCAGTTATTTTAGAATTAAAAGCTTTGGATAGAAAAAAGTTTTATTTAACTTTTAATGTTGTTTTTTTTTCTTTTGATATATCATGATTAAATTTACAGGAATTTTAGATTTTGAGAACATGTATCCAGAATCTTTGAAATTGATTTCTTAAAAAGATAATTTATAATTTTGAAAAGTAATTTATGTAATCTTTATCATTTTGAAAACATATAAAATGTCAAATTTGGATCTCACTGGTTCTTATTTTTTAAATTTTTTTTTAGAAAAATGCTGAAATCCACTGTACAAACCTAATGACAAGTGGCAATTTGGAAGATTTATTAGAATTTTCCAAGGAGACCTAGCAGTGTAAAAGATGTTTCCTTTTCATAAACTGTTAACTATCAGTTTGCAGACCCACTGTCATAACAATCTTATACTGGAACTTATGTTTCTTGCTTTTCTGGATATACAAAAAATTTGAAGTAGGAGGAGGATTCAGAAATATCTTTGCTGCCTCTTTTTGTTTCATAATATATAGACATTATAAGCGTGTTATCACTATTGATCATATTCAAAAGTAAAAATGGATGTTTTACCTACTTGCAATCTGCAGGGATTTTTTCAGTATGCTTAGATTTTTTATTTACTAACCAAATCATTAAAATAATACAGTTTTGTTATGATTTGACTTGTTGAAACGAGAATTCAAGCTGTGAAAGTTTTGCGATTTTATAAATAGGATTTGCTTGTTGAAAATGTGTTTCATTTCCTTCAAGTTATTCATTATATGTACAATAAAACTGTCAAATGAGTATTAATTTGGTATAAATTGGATTGGGGCGGGGGGTATCTGATCCCAACTAGGTTTCTAATTCATTGCAGATTTCTTTACCATAGACAGTTGCTCAAAAATGCTACTACTTGGGGTTTACCCCAAAGTTCTGCTTATGCTTTTGTACATTTGAAAAAATTTCCTGATTTTGCTGAACTGTTGGCCCATCTAAACCATAGTGAACATATTGCACAAATAAGAATGCTGCAACTATATTGCTTTAATCATTCTGAAAGTAAAACAATTTTTACCCTTTAAGTTGACCTGATTAATGCAGTAATCAGACTGGATGTATATCTGCTCACTTATTTGACAAATGAAATGATCAAATTTTGTCTGTGCAGTAAATCAATGGAAAATTTACATTGGCGACTGCTTCATATTTATTAATTTTTTTTTTAAAAGTCAAACAAACGGTTGCACTACAAAAAAAAGGGTGTTTTCATTATAAATTTTTGACAAAGATATTGAGATATTTATCGGAACTAAAGACTACCTTCATCAAATGATTTTCGTCTCCATTCATATAAAATATTTAAAAAAATCTTTTCCTCTTAACTGATTATTAAGTGGTCCATGTCAATGCAGATGATGGCATATACATCATTTTTGCTAAATATTTCTTATAATTAGTCAGTTTTGAACTATAATGTTATTCCATTAATAATCTGACATTCTAACGAATTATACACATACTAACAGAATATGAAAGTGGAAATTTTTGTAATGGAAATGCATTTCTATATATTTGCTTTGTCTTTTTTTTTTTTTAAAATTAAAATTATTTTCTTCAGGTATAACTATTAATATGGTTAGTTGCTAATGTAGCCTTTTAAAATTTTTTTAATGAATGATTCATTGAGTCTTGTCGGTTATGGATTCCACTTTTTTTTAAACTAAAGCTTTAACTTTTTTAGCTGTCTTTCGGCTTACTTGAATCCTTTTTTTTAATATTTTGCTAGATAACTGTTCTTAGAAAAAACAGAATTTGAAACTTTTCAATTGTTGTATTTGTTTAAACTTTTTTTCTAACTCAGAAAAGTACAAATTTTTATTAATTTATTGTTCATTGCAAAAGATTCTTATATATTCTTTTTATTTTGCTATTTTCTTTACATTGCATGTGCTTTTTCGCAAATAATAATTCTTCAATATAAAAAATGATTATTGAAAATTAGAACATGGTTCAATTTTTTCAGTCTTAATATAGTTTCTTTTATTCTCTACTACCTATCATATCATCTACTAGCCTAAGATTTTATTTTATTCTTTATTAAAAAGATTACATTGAGATCAATTTTTTTAAGTCATTGTGCTATGATTTATAACCATCACCACACTATATTTGTTTTGAAATTTGAAAGATGACAGTATAAAATCTCCAACTACTATATTTTAAAAGGTTTTTAAAATAATGTATGAAATACATTGAATTACTCATGTACCTATTGGCTTTAGCACTCAACAAATTACTGAGATCAGCAATGCATAAAAATAACATGCATGGTTTTCTTACCAAATAAAAAATTGTTTTTAATAAGCAAAACAAGAATTTATTTAAGAGGTTTCTATAATTCAAGATATCTATAAATTCATTTATAGTAGAATTTTTTGAATTATTTAATGATTTTATATTCTTGATAAACCAAATTCACTTTTTTATGTCATGTATAAAACAAACGAAATGAAAGAAAAAAGTAGAATAAGATAATATTGAAATCACAACCTGAAAATTCATACAAAATGTTTTCAATATGATAAAGAATGCTTATATTTTTTTTAATCCAAGTTTTAAAATTTTATTTGAAAAATTAATGATACTAAAAATATTTATTTAAACCTGGATATTATATATTCAGAAATTTGATTAGTGGTCTTTAATTTTGTAACTTGATAAATTCAAGAAAATTATATTTATGTGTGGATATGGACTCAAAAATATTGTAGACTTTTTTGGAGTGGAAATTCAAAAGACTAACTTTGAAATGATTTTTGATAATATTATAAGAATTCACATTGTGATATTTAGATCCAGTCTTAAATAAATGTAGAACATATTAATCGCACTGAATAGGAAATTATCTTAAAGCATTTTTGAATTGTATTAGAAAATCTTTTTCCAGTTGGTGAAGTTGGAAGCAATCTCTTTGTTATAAGCTAAAACTAATATTCAGAGTTTAAAAAAAATAGCAAACAAAAATTTATAGTCACTATTAATAGTTGTAAGCAACTGCCTTATTTATACCTCTTTTTTTTTTTTTTACAAAAAAGAATATTTTAAATTTATAGCAAATATTTTCCATAGAGATACTATTAAAATATCATTAATAATAACCTGTCATTTTAATTCGTTAATAATTTAATTTTTTTTATTATCTCACCTATCTACACATGTTAATTAATTATAACACTTCTTAACATTGAATTTTATAATGCAGTATTATTAAAAATAAAACAGATACAATAGTAATACAATAACAAAAGCAATAATAGATATATCAATTTCTCTAACCAAATTTAGGATTTAATTATTGACTATAATCTAGTAAACTTTAAATCATTATAGAAATTAATATCAATGACTAATATTTGTCTGAAGATTTGTGATGGTATATTATTAGATGTGATATATTGGACTATTTCCATCATCCATGAATGAACGTTGAATGTATAGAAAATTTTAAACTTTCCAAATACAAACAACTTGTTAGTAGTAACATATAAACAGACAACACAGGTTAGTAATTACACAATGTTTCCACACTTCTTCAGATGTTGCTGACCTGTATGCACAGTGACAATATTCGCTTAGAAGTTGAACTCACACCTTTAGATTCTTGAATATCGAATTTAAGGCAAACACTCTACCAACTGATAATAACTGAAAGTTTGCAAGTCTTTCAAACTTTCAATTATTACCAATTTATTAACAGCATGTGATTTAGACATATATCTACCAACTGAGCTATTCTGTCAAAGGCAACATATAGTAGAAATTTGATATATTTATATATGAGGATTGGTTCAAATCCTGAGTCCTTCAATTTTTTTTTTTTTTTTTATGAGCATGGCTAATTAGTTTATTTATTATTATTGTTGTTTAATATTTTACCTAAGAGTAGGAGTAATTAGAGGCTTCCATACATTGTGTATTGCCACACTGGGTTGATTTATAGGATTATTTACCATTATCACATGAGCAGCTTCCTTGAATTTTCCTCTATGCATTATTTCCTCTTTATCCAATATCTTTGTATTTTCCCAATTAAACATATGGTTATTAGTACATACATGATCTGCTGTGGTAGACCCATCTGTTTTTTTTCTCTTTTAACCATTAGTTTGTATTTCAATTGCTGTTCAACAGGGTGACAGGTCTCACTAATGTATTTTTTCCACATTCGCGTGGTATTTCTTAGATGCAGTTTTTGTTCTTCAGCATTTTCCGTTTAAGCTTATTAGAAGTAAAGATTTACATGGAAGAATTTGAAACCACAGCCATAAATACTACTTCATGTCCACTTAAAGTGTGGCTTCGGTATGTTGATGATACATTTGTGGTATGGCCACATAGTGAGATATGGCCACGTAGTGAGATACAATTACAGTCATTCTGGATGCACATTAACAACATATCTCTTACAATTAAATTCACAATGGAATTGGGACAAGAACAAAAATTGGCATTCTTGGATGTCCTTGTGTCAAGTCTCCCTCAGGGCAAAGTAAAAACAGTGTATAGTAAACCAACACTCACTGGCAAGTATTTGGCATATATATCCAATCATACAAGAAGCACTAAACATGGAATTGTACTATCACTATGGAAAGATTTGTTCAGAACCAATGATTTGGAAAAAGAAAAGATTCACCTAGAACAAATGCTTATGAAAAATGGTTATCCATCAGCAGTCATCAAGAAAACCTTCAATAGACAACACAAATAGAAAACAATTATTGGTACGATAGTGTATCCATACATACCAGGAATGGCAGACAAATGAAAGAAAATCTGCAGTCAATATGACATTAGAACAGCTTTCCAAAGCCATACCACACTTTGAGGAATCTTTACCTCTTCAAATGGGAAATGCTGAAGAACAAAAACTGCATCTAAGAAATACCACGCTAATGTGGAAAAAATACATTAATGAGACCTGTCGCTCTATTCAACAGCAATTGAAATACAAACTAATGGTTAAAAGAGAAAAAAAAACAGATGTGTCTACCACAGCAGATCATGTATGTACTAATACCCATATGTATAATTGGGAAAATACAAAGATATTGGATAAAGAGGAAATAATGCATAGAAGAAAATTCAAGGAAGCTGCTCATGTGATAATGGTAAATAATCCTATAAATCAACCCAGTGTGGCAATACACAATGTATGGAAGCCTCTAATTACTCCTACTCTTAGGAAAAATATTAAACAACAACAATAATAAATAAATAAATAAACTAATTAGCCTTGCTCATAAAAAAAAAATATTGAAGGACTCAGGAGGATTTGAACCAATCCTCATATATAAATATATCAAATTTTTACTCTATGTTGCCTTTGACAGAATAGCTCAGTTAGTAGAGTGTTTGCCTTGTATTCGATATTCAAGAATCTAAAGGTGCGAGTTCAACCTCTAAGCGAATATTGTCACTGTGCATATAGGTCAGCAACACCTGAAGAAGAGTGAAGAATAATACTACTCTAACCTATGTTGTCTATTTATGTATTATTACTAACATTTATATTTGGAAAGTTTAAATAAAATTTAAAATTTTCTATACATTCAACATATCATCTAATCAGTGACTAAATCTTAGAAATTTTTTTTCTCTTTATTTACATGTGAGCCCGAGTCTACTTAAAGAATATCTTTTTTAAAAGGCAAAATTAAGAAAGGTACAATTAGAAATTTATTTAGTCTTTGGACTATAAATTGCCATCAAGTCTGCAATCAATTATGGCAATTAAGAACAATGCATTATGCAACTCAATTGTGAAAATATCAAAATAGAACATAATACCTTCTCCAAATTTTTTTTAGTAATAATTATGATTTACAGTATATATATGACTATATTTTACATAAAATTAACTATAATTACTTAATTCACATATGAATTAATTAAAAAGTCATATATCTATATTGTAAATAGGAAACAGTTTAATTGCCCTTGTATACACAAGATATGCCATTGTAGTGAATTGCAAATTAGGTATAGGGAAATGGAGCTTCTGCAAACATTGATTGCTTATTGACTTCCTAATTACATATAATGCAATATTAATTATAGGTGAGTTACAAATTAGCAGCAGCATGTAAATAAGCAAGAAAAAAAAACATTTGTAAAATAATGTCTTTTGCAACACATTTTACCCCTACATGTTTTTTGAGGATGGGATTTGAACAATGTTTTTTGAAATTATAAACTGGAACAAAAAATAGTATTTTTTGGAATGTTGGGATAAATAATTCAAAACAGGAATGTCTATTTCCCAACAACACATATCGTTGTCTTACAAAATAAATAGTAATGGTGAATGATAATAAAGAACTTTAAAGAAAAAAGGCAATTTTTACAAATATAACTTAATTAACTCTTTAGTCAAAATGAATATGTAATAATATACCTTGTAATATTAGAATAATAATTTGAGAAAAAAGCCTTTTAACATGAAAATCCATATAAATTAATATGAGTGTTAATTGCATATTCAAAATACTTTTATCATTTTTAACAAGACATAATATACAATATTATAAAGAAGTTAAAAATCTGCTAGGAAAGTTTAATAAAAAACATTTCAGTTAAGAAAAATAACAATTTTTTGCATTATCTATATCAGAGTATCCCAACCTGTGGTTGCGAGTTGCTGATTGGTGGTACACAAAAAATAATCACTAATGGTGGACATAAAAAAAAAATCATAAAAATATCAAGAAATGTTTTTTTCCTATAATTCATAAAAATTATTTTAATTAATAATATTATACAGTAAAGTTGTTAATATGTACATTCGATGATCGAAAATCCGGCAATCGATATCGTTTTTTTTGGAGTGCACTTTTAAATTTAGTCATTAGCCATCAGTAACCTGAGATGTCGCCGCATTTTTGTAATGGTGCTGCATTCTCGTTCACTTCACCATGCGGCTTACAAGTGACAGGTTATTGTTTGTGATTGTATCGTCTTTGTTTATTAAAATTCATTGATCCCCGTATTGATTAACTTTTTTTTTTAATAAGGCTTATTAAATAATTAATTAAATAAGCCATGGATTAGTGGTTAAGAACCGGTATGTGGCAAAATCTCAAGCAAAACACGAACAGTGATGTATTGCCAAGTTCTACAAATGACAGGTCTGAAAATTCGGTACAAAACATTGAAATCGAGCAATCTTCAGTTCTTCAAAGAGTTGTTAAGAGAAAATATTGTGATGAATATATAAAATATGGATTTTCGTATATTGGATGTGAAGACTGTCCTAAGCCCAAGTGTGTAGTGTGTGGGTAGTGCTTTCAAATGGATGCATGAAGCCTTTATTTCTTTCACGACATCTACATACAAAACATACAGATTACAAAAACAAAGATTGTGATTTTTTAAATGTTTAAAAGAGCAAAATAATGTATCTATTTTATCATCTTATGTTCTACCTGCTAATAAGGATAATGAACATGCAGTAGATGTTAGTTATCATATTAGTTACCATTTCGCCAAATGTGGTTATAGTCATCAAATAGGAGAAAAATTAATTTTACCTTGTATAAAGGATGCCGTTGACCTTATGATTGACCAAAAATATATCCAAAAAATTAATTGTATTCCTCTTTCAAACAATACGGTATCAAGAAGAATTCACGATATGTCCGAGGATATCGAGGAAGCAGTGATAGAGAGAATAAAAAAAAAAGGAAAATTTTCTCAATTCAAGTAGATGAGACCACAGATGTAACAAACAATGCTGTATTGCTAGGTACATTAAAGACAATGAATTTGAAGAGAATTTTTTACTTTGTCATTTTTTCTCCACACGCACAATGGGTGAAGAAATATTTAAAGCTATTGATAATTATTTTATATTGAAAGATATTAGTTGGTCAAACTGTTGTGGATTGTGTACTCATGGTGCCAAGTCAATGTCAGTTTTATATATTGGTCTTCGTGGCCACGTCTTAAATGTAGCTCCTAATGTAATTTGGAGCCATTGCTGTATCCATAGGCAAAATCTAGTAATAAAGCGCCTTCCAGAAGAATTGAAACTTGTTCTCAACGATGCAGTGAAGATTGTTAATTTTATAAAGAAAAACTCAAGAATTTTTAAAGTTATGTGCGAAGACTTGATGAGTCTTCATACTTCTCTACTCTTTCATACAGAAGTGAGATAGCTATCTCATGGTAAGATGCTAACCTGCTTATTCGAACTTAGACAAGAAGTACAGGTTTTTTTTAAGTCAATCCTTTTGATCTTTCTTCGAAATTGTATGATTTTAATTGGCTTCAGGCGCTTGCATATTTATCTGATATTTTTTTGCAAATAAATAACTTAAATTTAACACTTCAGAACAACTCGATAACGATCTTTAATGTTAATGATAAAATTGAAAGTATGATTAAGAAATTAGATTTTTGGAAACAGTGTATCGAAAACAATTAATCAGAAGTATTCCAAACTCTACATATTTTTTTGTTTGAAAATAAGGTTAGTCTGTCTCAAGATGTACGAGAAAATATAATAGCACATTTAACAGGATTTTAAATTGTCTTTCATGGAATATTTTCCAAAACCCGAAAACACAAATGCTAATTGGATTTCAAACCCCTTATATGAAGAAAATTTAGAAAAGGTTATATCATTATCAATAAAAGATAAAGAAAATTTAATAGAATTATCATGTGACAGAACTTTACAACTTGTAAACAACACAATCTAATTAATTTTTGGTTAAACATTAAAGAATATGAACAATTTTCTGAGAAATGTCACTTCATCTCATTTCATCAGTTAGAAATTACATAATATGAATAAACTTCTGTGACAGCCCAGATAATTTCAAATTTGCTAAACTTTTTATTAATAATTATTTCTCTGCAGTATGTAAGTCATATTTTTGATCAGACACTTGCAAAACTTGACAACAAAATGATTTTTGATTTTCTAATTCCATGTTCATTCTATTTGTAATTCATTTATGACTGAATGCAATCTATATTGAGTGAAATCTTTAAAAGTACTTTTGTTATAATGGATTACAATAATATCTCGTGATAATTACTAGACTTTTATTTATCCCTTTTATTTTATATAAACTAAAAAAATAGAAGCACGTTAAAATCAAGTGACTTTACTTCATGGTTCCTTGTATTCCTTAAAAAGTTATAATAATTTTGAAGTTAACATGTCACTATATTATCTTCAATAATTGCAGACTTTTGGTTTTAAGATGAGAAATGGCTATTTTAAATTGATTAAGCCAGTTACATTACATTTAAATGTAGGTAGGATGGATATGAATCATTTAAAAAGTGATCAGAATACTCTCTTCAACTGTTTGAAATGTCATGACTATTTTGTAAAAGAATTATATTTATGAATTTATCAGGATTGTGATATTTTTCAAATCTATATATTTTAATGTGCAAAAAAGATCTAAAGTAACTGTGATTTCTGCAGTTGCAGAATTTTGCTTTTAAATATGTATTACTTATGATATTCCATATTCAATTTATTTTATCAAGAGAATCTATTTTCTTTTAATTAAGTCACTAATAATATTATCAGTCAGAGAAACTAGATTTTTTTTTTTAGTGAACCCAAGAGCAGACATATTTATATCCACAAATCTGTCTTTAAAATAATTCTATGCTTTAATAACACAAGTTTAAAAATCTAAATTAGGAATATTAGTGTGTAATGAAATGTACTTTTAATTGTAGATGTTTCTAAAGAATAAGCAGTATATATTTTTAAATAAACACTTGGAGTGTCAAATTATAATATAATATATAAATGTAAGCAAGTTTACTTATAATGATTCTGTCTAAACCATATATTCAAAACCTAAATAAATACTGATTATTTGAATTCTTAAAATCAAATATCTTTATTTTCAATAACTTTGGACCAATGTTTACTGCTTCTACTACCACATGCACTAAAGTTATTAGAAAAAAAAATTGACTTTTTAATGGCATCGAAGCAATAAAATTATCCCATGATTACCATTCTGTAAAACAATTTTTAATATCATTAGCCTTTCATTGATATATCCAAGAATTCCAAGTATAGATGATTAGATCTCACAAAAAAATTTAACATCACGCAACCTCTATCCCTCAAAAATATATTGTAACTCTCTATGTGTTTAATTAAATTTCCTCTAAAAGAATGATCTTCATTAATCTTAAATCTTGGTAACTCTTTAGCTGCAAGTGCTATCCTCCACTTGAATCTTAAAGAATTCATATCAAGCAGAATTTTACACATTCTATGTTCCTATGTATACATGTGTAAATGTAGAAGAAAATTAAAATTAACATAATTAGTTTTATTACTACCACAACTCCTGCTACCATTAGTGATATTACAACTGTTTTACATCTTTAATGAGGGTAATGAGCTATTGCTGATAGAAGAGAGTACATATTTGGATTTATAATAAAATAAAAGAGAGGGAATGGTAAATGTAAAAATTGTAAAACAGCAAAATCTATATTGACAGTTGTATTCTCTACTAATAAGTCTACTGGAAATTAATGTCATCTCTTGGCTTCATATAGTTTTACTAAAAGCACTCCTTATTTTTTTTCTTTTAATATGAATGAGACAAGACATCATTGAAATTATATATTATTAGCTTTATATGTTTTGTTAACATTCTAGAATTTCTTTGATTGGTTGTCTGAAAAACACCAATTTTGCATCAGTCTAATAATAGCTTTTCAAAATCTGAATAAGGACCAAAATCAATTCTTCATTAGATCAGATAAGGACAACCCTTTTTGATCAGTGAGCCTCTTGCGATACTATTTGTATAATAAATTGAATCACATTCCAAAAATTTTTTTATAAATATTATATTTAGTGCAAAATGTATCTAAAGAAAATTATATTTAAAAAAAATTTATATAATCTTTGTGTATTGAATTAAATATGTTTTACAGAAAGTTATAAAGAAATACATAGTAACCCTTGACTCTTGATTGTATAGTCTTCAGATTAGTGTTTTTTTATTTGAGTAGAGAAGTAAATATTCAGAAATATTTTGTGAAAATATATGAACAGAGATCAAATTGTCCATGAATGTGCTCAATAGATTTACTGATAAACTATTTCCAAAAGAATTGAAGATCAACCATTATCAATCCACTGTAGGATGAAGGCTCCAAGTTCAATTCATCTCTGATCTCTAGCCTTTCTTCTCCACATCACCCTTGCACTTTTTCTTATTTGGATCTTTTACAATTTTTTGGAATTCAGTTTAAGATTTCAATTGTCCATCTATTATCATCTTTTCTAGCAATATGTCCAGCCCAACTATATTTCAGTCTTTTAATTCATTCAACACTGTCAGTAACACATGTTTATTCTATTATCCATATATTATGTTTTTGATGTTTTGTTACTCCTAACAAACATCTCACCATACTTTTTTTAGTAGTCTAAAGTCTCTGTATTGCTCTTTCTATTAAGTGTCTACATCTCAGATCCATAAGTAAGAACTGGTAAAACACATTTATTAAAAATCTTTTCAAATACATAGACATATTTCCTTTTAGTATTAACTTATTTCTACCAAATGCACTCCAACCAAGTTTAATTTTATGATTAATTTCATCCATTATGTTTCCATCTGTATTAATAATCTGATGAAGGTATTTGTAGTTATTAACCTCTTCTAACTCATCATAATCAGTCTTTATTTTCATCGTTTGAAAAAATCCATTGAACATTACTTTAGTTTCTTTAACATTTATCTTTAGTCCTGCACGTTTTAGGTTTATTGCCTTAGTAAATATGTCTTACTTCTGATAACTCTTGCAACATTTCCTAAAACTCTGCAAAAACAACTACATCATGTGCAAAATCTGAATGACTTAAATAATCTCCATTTACTTTTACTCCTTTAGTTTTCCATTTTAATCCACAAAATGATTCTTGTAGCACTGCTGTAAAAAATTTTGGAGATATGGTATCACCCTCTCTTACAACCTTCTTAATATTAACCTTCCTAGAATCATGTAATCTAATTGTTGCTGTTGTATTTTTATAAATATTCTTTCTGATTTTATACCTTGATCCAATGCTTTAATCACTGAAGAAATGCTTATAGAATCAAATGCCTTTTCATAATCTACAAATCTAAAGCATAATGTCAACATATTCATTGGTCCTTTCTATAACTTCTCTCAATACCTGGATATGATCTACTGTACTAAAACCACTTTTAAATCCAGCTTGTTCTCTTGGTTGGTGGAAATCCAGTGTTTTCTGTAGATGAGTTGTAATTATCTTGGTAAAAATTTTGTATAAAAGTGATAAAAGGCTGATAGGTCTAAAATTTCTAATATCTTTTTTTATCACCTTTTTAAAATATTAATACGGCATTCTTCCAATCATGTGGTACATCTTTATCATTTAGACATTTTGTTTATAACTTTGCCAAAATTATTTCAATTTCTTCACCAGCTTTTTTTAATATATCAGATTATAATTCCATCATTACCTGGAGTTTTTCCTTTCTTCATAAATTTAATTACTTGTCTCACTTCATTTAAAATGCTGGACAATTCAGAAGATATAATGGATGGGAGGTACTTGTTTTTTATTACTATATAATTCTTAATAGAACTATTCTACCCATTTCATGATGTCATCTTTCTTTTTAGTAATAGTTCCATCTTTTTCTCTTATTGCACATATGTTTCCTACTAATACCAAAATGTTGCTTTACACTCTTGAGACTTATTCTCTTCTACAGGTTTCTTTGCTAGTTCACAATTATATTTTTTTGTATCGACTCTTTTTCATACCATTTTACAAAAGTTAAGATATTCAATCCTTTTTAATGCATCATTTTTATATATCTTCATATTCCTTCTTTTCTTCATAAATTCTCTAGTCTCAGTAGAAATTTTATTAGTTAATTGGCTGCTTTTTTTTTTTTTTGTTTGTTTTGCAGTTTTTAAAAGTGTATCAATTATTTTTTTATTAATTTCATTCAAATCTGAATCATGTGCAAAATCTGTTAATACTTAAAACCTATTTGCAAGTTTTAATTTAAATTCATAAATATTGTTATTCTTAATAATTTTTGTCTCTTAAGAACATTACAATCTTGAAATATGTATTTTCTGTTAGTCAAAATATAATCCAATTCTGCTGAACTGCATTTGGATCCTTCTATATCCATTTCCTTTTAAAGATTTCATAATATAAAATTTTTCTTTTTCTGCAAATTTCACAATTCTATTTCCTCTCATTTCTATTACCATAACCAAATTTACTTACAGCATTTTCATTTGTTTACCAATTCTAGCATTAGTCTCCCATAACAATTTTACAATATTGTTTAGTCTGATCAAAAGTCTTTTGTACATTCATATAAAAATCTTCTACTACTTTATCACTATAAAGACTTGTTGGGGTATAAACCTGAATTATCTGTTTTTGGTATTTGCTATTAAGTTGAATAACTAATCTTGCCACTCTGTCCGATACATCATCTATCTTCACAAAGTTGTTCTACTTTTTACTTATAATGAATCCTATTCCACTTGTACTTCCAATATTTGTGTTTTTATCATAGAGTACATGTCCACTTTTTTAAATCGTTTTTTCACCTTTTCTTTTAACTTCACAAAGTCCAATAATGTCCCATTTAATATTAGACAGTTCTTCCAATTCCTGCTATTTTCCTTCACTTGAAGGTGATCTGCAGTTCACATGGCAGCCTGGGTCTGCAATTGGGATTCTTAGCACCCTCCGCCTTTGGCCATCAACCGCTGACTTTGCTGGTGAATTTATAGTCTCCTAGGAATAAGGGCCATGATTTATTTTGTGTCTGTCATGATTGTATATATCTATTAGATAAAATGTTTCATTCACAAACACAAAAAAAAAAAATCTTCCTTATCAGTCAACTGAGAAGAAAGACCATGCATGTTGGTGAGCAGCCCATCCATGTTTATATACTATATGAATAATCACTTAGTGATAACAGCTGCAACGACAAGAACAAATGGAGTGGTTCTTAGGAATTTACCGTGTTTGGTTCCAGCAGACTTTCGGTTAACAGGATATAATTCTTTACTTGCATAGTTACAACATCTATATAACACAATACCTTATTGTTATCATTGTTTTTTAGTAATTCATTTCGCTCTCGTGCATTGTGGATTTTCTACTGATAACACAGTAATAGCCAAAATTATTAAAGTACAAATAATGTTTGTATTTTTCTGCAAATAATTTAGTAGCTACATAATCTATAAGTTATATATAATTTATTATATGACCATTATTTAAATTTCTGCCTTGCATGGATTATACTCAAGCTGTTACTTGCAGTGCTTAAACATTTTATGATTTCGTGAAGGATAAACTGTTTGTATATTAATTTACTGTTTGTAACATTAATGATATTCATTTTTGGATAATGTAAATCTATTAATATAAATTATTTGCTTGATAAGATACAATTGTCTCTACATATTAAATTATTATATTGAGTTTTCTTTAGCATTAGTTTGATGATAATGAAAAACTATTTATCACCAAATTAAAATGTCTTTAACTAGAACTGAACTAACCTTTAAGTAAAATATGTATACGCTAAGAACATCAATAAAAGAGGGATTCCAGTGTTTTTTCTTTACTATGCCTATTTTTACTATTAGTCTTGATTTCATAATTGTTTTTTACTGATATACTTCTTTTTAATTTGCACTGTTAAAAAAAAGTTTGGTGATTAAATTTAAAAGAGCGTTTGAAGAGATAATATTTTGTTGCCATTTACAATGTGAACATTTATTTTCCATTGAATGCAAGCAGCTGAGTCTGGCTCATTTAATGGACAATTAAACGTTTTTATATCTTTTAAAAAAACTAACCCAAAAAAATTCCATGGAGTGAAAGTCAAAAGAGAACAAAAAAATTGCTTTATTGTATTTTTTAGCAAGAGAATCAATTTACTATTTTGTTTGACAATGTTTGTTTCCAAATATTTTTTACATTTTATAATACCATGTGAAGGAAACATTACTTTCCAAGACAAGAGTGGTTTGCAAACTAAAGAAGTTTATGATTATTAGAATAAACCTGGGGGATGTAATATGCTATTATTTATATGTTATTTGAATCACTGATCTTTGAATTAAAGGATTCAAGTATCCACAATTTGTCATTTAAATCAACATTTGATTTCTAAGAGTTCAAGTATTATATTTTAGTATTCTAAACATAAACAGTTCTTTAAATCTTTTCCAAATTAAAAAGCTTATCACTGAAGAAATGGAAACAAGTATTGTTTTTCTTAGCAGATATTTTTTCAAAATACACAGAAATTTTTATAATAAGGAAAGCCAATTTTTCTGGGCATTATAACAGGATGCAATAAAAGATTTTAGAAAGAAATATTTTCCATTTATATACCTTATGTAGCCCATTTATTAAATATGATAGATTGAAGTTTTGATGATAACTTCCAAATGCCATTTAATTTTTTTCTCTTTAGTGCAGTTGCTCTCTACATTTTTTTTTTTTTAAGTTTCAACAGCCAGTAGAAAATTATAAAGTTTGTCTCTGAAATGAAAATGGGTTAAAATTTTTATATCGTATGGAATAGTCATCTTCTGCTAACAGCAGCAATTCTGAAAAAAGTGTTGGAATATTTAGTCGAAGACTGGTTACAAAGCGAGACTTGAAAAGAAGCACACAACATTGCAAATAAGATACAATAGCCAGAATTTGTTTTTACATTGATTTATGGGTTGAAATTTTGTAAAAATTTAAGAGGAAGTCAAGTTCTGCAAAATGTGGGTGTGGCCTTTAAAAATATACACATCTGTATAGGTCTATGCATTTAAGAGATGACTTTAAAAAGGGGTTAAATACTTCCAAAGAAAGTATAAAATATTAACTACAGTGCAGTTCAAACTTTGAAATTTATCAGACAATGCTTTGCACATTTTAATGCAATTGTAAGAGTGACAGTTTCAAGTATTAAAGTGCTCCATATCAAAGGCTCAACTAAGTTACATAATCTCTTAAGGGACTAATAGACTAGAAGTATATTAGTATTTGGGAATAGTATTTCAGTTGTAATTATATGTTAGACTACTTCTATCTAATATTAATTGTTAAATGTCTTTAAAAAAATTCAAACTTTATGTAATCTTTTCAAATACATTTAACTTAATAATGGCATATAGATTAGTATAACACTATTTTGAATGATATTCTTTCTTCTTCATATGTTGTTGACTTAACCTGTGACAGTATTAGCATGGGAATCAAATCAGGGACCCTATAGATTTGTAAAATTGAATTTAAAGTGATGTTCTAACTTGATTTTTAGCAGAATAGTTTAAGTAATTAGGTTGTCATCTTAAATTTAATATTTAGAGATCCTTGATTTGATTCCCACACTAGTACTGACATTGGTCAGGTAGCAACACCCGAAAAAGAGGAGATTAATACTACCCAAAACATTGTATTATAATATAATCTCTATTCTATCATTAATAGCTAAATCTATTTGAAACATTTAGATAAAGTTTTAATATTTCTAAAGACATTTAGTAGTTAATATTAGATGATGGAAGTAGTCCAACATTTGATTATAATCAGAAATATATGAAAGCTATAGATAAATTTTGCATCACCATTTTTTATATTGTTGATATATCAAAAGTATAAATTCATCAGAAATTATTGTTAATAGTATCAAAAGTTAACTGTTGCTTTATCAGATGATTTGACTGATTTCAGTGTCAAGCTTCATTAGAATTTCTTGTATTATAAGTTTAATGCATAAAAAGTTTTAAAATCTAATTTAATTATGCTGGTCTTATGTAAAATAACTTCTGAGGACAAACTTGAATAAATTTCCAAATGGAGACCTTATCTCGTTTATATATTTTTAACATTATATAACTGATCATTCATTTTCTCAATTCAAGTATATTATAAATCCTGAGAGAATTTCTGGTGCCAAGAAAGTATGGATATCTAGTCTATTAAATATAAAAGCATATTTGTTATGCTGGATTGTTTTTGCTGATGCTATAAAGATTTTACAATTAAGAAAAGTGAAGGGAAATGTTTTAAATGGAAATAATTTTCTCAGTATAATAACAAATAATATATCTTATAATCTTAAGGAGAATAATTAAAAAGTGATTTTTAGCAAATTTTTGCATTTGCACTTTTTTTTTTAATATGACAATTTTATTAAAAATTTGTGCTTTTTTTTTTGTTAGCCCTTGTTATGGGCAATTTTGCTTTTTTTAATTCTTTGTTTGACTTTCAGCAGTTATTGAGTTATTGCCAGCAAAACATGAAAGAATTTTGATCATTAATAAAACATGAAAGAATTGAATGGATCATTGATGGACTGTTTAAGGTGTCACCTGATTAATCTGGCTTTGTCTTTGACTGATAGTTTCTTCCAATTTTTTTTTTATGTAAATATTGAGAAATGATATTTAAGAACTAAATAAAAATTCAGAGTAACAAAATGGAATTGAAAATTGTATTATTTCTTAATTGGAAACATTTATTATCTTTTCAAATGAAATTAGTTTTCTGGTTTTTGTTTATAAAATTAAATCTTTATTGGTTCAATGAAGTTTTTCATTGATTTTTTTTTAATCACTTAGATAAAGGTAGGTACTTATATTCTTTGCCTAATGGAAGGTAGAATAACTAGATAGTTGAATATGTGGTAGTAATAGTTTACCTTGCTTGTTTCTATTTGTCTCAATTTTATAATTATCTCATAAACTTTAATGTGTTTTTACATTATTAAGATACAAAAATTAATTAGAATGAATTTTTAAAAGAAAAATTGCATTCTCAACAACATAATAATTATATATTAAATCTTTCTATAAGTTAGTCAAAAGTTAAAATAAAAAATATAGTTTTAACAAAGTAGTTTCAATAGTAGCAGACACACTATTAATATACATTTATTCTGACTAAATATTAATTTATTTTATATACAAATTGTAGAGTGCTTCAGTCACTTTAAATTGTTAAATAAACATCTACTATGACAAAATATAAAATTTATTTTCTGGAAGCTAGTGAATTTTATTATAATCATTTCTAATATAATGAGATGAAATAAATAGCAGCAATATTTTATACATGACTGAAAATAATTATAAAGTTCATAAATTATTAAAAAAATTAATGTAGCTGAAGAACTGAAATAGTACAAATACTTAATTGTGTTAACGTAAAATTTATTACAATAAATCTAGTGTCCTAAGAGATTTAGTGCAGTTTGTAAAGTGATGATTTGGAAGATCAAGGTTCCTAGATAAAAAATCTGTCACTCCTGATGCTTGAACATCTCATAACCATCTGTGCTTATCGATTTATTTATACTTAATTTTAGAATTAAAATTTTCAGTTGGAAATTGTTTTTGTTCTGCATATTATTTTTGTAAAGTTCTAATTTGTTATGAAAATGCAAACACTTAAAAAATTGAAAGTCAAAAAAGGGGGGAGCATTGAGCAGTAGAAGATTAGTGGTCTCTATCACAAAATAATCAGCATGTTTGTAGGAATCTAAGACCTTAAATCAAGTGATTCTGGAGAATATAGCCAGGATATATTAATTACAATAATTAAAAAATAAAACAAATCAAGAGAAACATATTTCAGATCCATTTTGTGATAATTACAGAAAGGCAGCAACATTAAAGAAATTTTTGGCATTGTAAATCTTTGAATTATTTTCTTAATATAATTATTTGACTTTGAAAATAAATGGTTTTCTAAGAAAGTCATTAAAAACTATAATCAATGGTCTTTTATAAATATTACCAAAATCACACTTTTCTTTATGTTTGCCGTAATATCATAAAAATACAATTTATCCAAACTTCAAACACTTTTTAGCAAAACTTTATTTGTACATACACCTACGTTTCGACTGACCTGCAGTCTTCTTCAGGGCTATGATATAATGAACAAAATAAAAAAACATAACTATATAATAACATCATAAAAAAATTTTAAACAAAAAACTAGAAATAACAAAATATATATATTAAAAAACTGAAATAAATAATCAAACCCAAATAAAACAATATAAAATAAAATGTACTACATAAATAAATATAAATTATACAGGTGTATTCTTAACTTTATACATATATACATTCAAGGACAACTATTAATCTAAATATTATCTATTTTATTATTATTAACAATCTACTAATTATCTGTATTCTTCATAAACTTTATGATTATTAACTAAAATTCTTTTAATTTTAAATCATAATATTTATTATTTTCTTACTCATTTTTCTTTTAAAATTAATATTTTATATTTATTATTATTGAATATTTAAAACCTATGAACTTTATAATCTTTACACTTACTAAGATTATTTTGATCTTCTAAATAAAAAAATGAAAAATCGTTTTTTTTCAAAAAATATCTTATACCCTAGCTCCCTCTATTACATATTTAAATTAAATATATATCCCCTACAACTCTTTATTTATATATTTTTTTATATTTTAATTTTTATTATTATATAATACTCAAATTTATATTATACTTCTTTATATGTTTTTATAGTCACGGATTATTCAACCGATGACGTATTACACTTACCGATTTCCCTTCCGGTAGACATTGTTGTTTTTGCATGACAACATTGTCATGGCAACCAAGTGACTGGTGTGATTAATCCATCAGAGAGTCAATTTTTTTTTTTACCTGCGAGATTTAAAATTCGGAGAGAGGTTTGGGAAATTTTTTGATTTTTCTGTCTATTGTGATTTTGCTATCCACAGCAACACAGTTACTTTTTTGAGCTCTTCTACTTTGACATATTTGCATTTATGGTGTCTGAAGCTACAACAACATTATTTAATTTACCGAGTACAGAGGAAGAAGCAATCATCTTACAAGACCGCGGACTTCTCCCCAAAAGGAAATTGTGTCAAAATGGTCATGAAATGAAGAAGTATGTTCACAATTCGGGACCCAATTCGGTGAAACAATGGCGATGCAACTTGAAAGACTGTCTATCCCAAATCGCAATGAGAAAAGGCGTGTGGTTTGATGGCTCCAAAATTACTTTCATGACCGCTATACATTTTATCTACAGTTGGTCCAAACAATTAACATCCATAACATTTTGTGCTGAGGAATTGAATATTTCGGACAAAACTGTTATCGATTGGAACAACTACCTCTGCGAAGTTTGTACCTGGAGATTGTTAAGAAATGAAAGGCGGAAAATCGGAGGTCCCAACACAATCGTGGAAATTGACGAAAGCCTCTTCACAAAACAAGAACAATGCCGGAAGTCCTACCATAGCAATGGCTATTTAGTGGTGTATGCAGAGAGACTGACAAATGTTTTATTGTAGCCATTCGAGATAGAAGTGCGTCTACTCTCATGCAAGAAATTTTGCAAAATGTACACGAAGTCTCGACTATCTACAGCGATTGCTGGAAGGGATATAAGAGCGAAGAGTTAGCTGAGGCTGTTTACGAACACCATCGTGTTAATCACACATACAACTTCGTAGACCCCACAACTGGCGTACATACACAAAATAGTGAATTATTATCGGTTGAATTATCCGTAAGAACCTTTTTTTATTTTATATACTTTAACTTTTATCATTATTTTTATATAATTCTTATAAATTTTTATTATACTGTTTTATATGTAAATATTATGCTAAGTTTATTAATTTATTTATTTATTATTTTTTTATTATTCAATATCTATAAATATACCTAAATTTATACTCCTATTTAACCTAACCATTTTTTATCATCCCCAACGTATTTATAAACAATCATCTCTTTACATATTTATCTCTATATATCTTATTTAATAACTATAACTATACCAATCTCATCCTAATCCCAGAATCTCTATTAAATTTTGGTTTTAAGATAAAACCAGAATTTAATAGAGATTCTGGGATTAGGATGAGATTGGTATAGTTATAGTTATTAAATAAGATATATAGAGGTAAGATAAAACCAGAATTTAATAGAGATTCTGGGATTAGGATGAGATTGGTATAGTTATAGTTATTAAATAAGATATATAGAGGTAAATATGTAAAGAGATAATTGTTTATAAATAAGTTGGGGATGATAAAAAATGGTTAGGTTAAATAGGAGTATAAATTTAGGTATATTTATAGATATTAAATAATAAAAAAATAATAAATTAATAAACCTAGCATAATATTTACATATAAAACAGTATAATAAAAATTTATAAGAATTGTATAAAAACAATGATAAAAGTTAAAGTATATAAAATAAAAAAATATATATGTAAATAAAGTTGTAGGGAATATATATATAAACATATAAAGAAGTATAATATAAATTTATGAGTATTATATAATAATAATAAAAATTAAAGTATAAAAAAAATATATATAAATAAAGAGTTGTAGGGGGATATATATTTAGTTTAAATAATATGTAATAGAGGGACCTAGGGTATAAGATATTTTTTGAAAAAAACGATTTTTCATTTTTTTATTTAGAAGATCAAAATAACCTTAGTAAGTGTAAAGATTATAAAGTTTATAGGTTTTAAATATTCAATAATAATAAATATAAAATATTAATTTTAAAAGAAGAATGAGTAAGAAAATAATAAATATTATGATTTAAAATTAAAAGAATTTTAGTTTATAATCATAAAGTTAAAGTTTATGAAGAATACAGATAATTAGTAGATTGTTAATAATAATAAAATAGATAATATTTAGATTAATAGTTGTCCTTGAATGTATATATGTATAAAGTTAAGAATACACATGTATAATTTATATTTATTTTTTATTTATGTAGTACATTTTATTTTATATTGTTTTATTTGGGTTTGATTATTTATTTCAGTTTTTTAATATATATATTTTATGTTGTTTTTAGTTTTTTATTGTTTAAAATTTTTTTATGATGTTATTATATAGTTATGTTTTTTTATTTTGTTCATTATATCATAGCTCTGAAGAAGACTGCAGGTCAGTCGAAACGTAGGTGTATGTACAAATAAAGTTTTGCTAAAAAGTGTTTGAAGTTTGGATAAATTGTAATTGTATTTACAATGGTCTTTTAATTATGATGTTGCCCTGCATGGTTTAGTACAGTAGTAGAGTATTAGATTCGGGAGCATAAGGTCCTTGGATCATTTTCAGTACTGGAAGTAAAGAATTTCTTATGAACTGAGCGATAAAGCCATTTGTATTTTTTTTTGACAGATATTCAGATCTTTGCATGTACATTCCATTTTTTGACTTGATATTGTAATCCTTTTTAAATTAAGACAGGAATATAAAATTTTTGCTTTTAATAGAAAAACTATTTTCTTGTTTATAAGTAAATGCCATTATTATAAGAGATTGTTATTATTTATATAAGTAAAAGTATTTGCTATTTTTTTAAACATTATTGAGGCCCCCCTCCCCATAACATATCTGAAGTATTCAGATGTGAGAATTTGTTTTTGAAAAATTTATTGACAATCAAATGGGGGGAAAAGTACATATTGTAAGTACAATCTGTTGATTGCAGTGCATTTATCCCATGTTCTGCAAGTGTTTTAATTATATTATCCATCATATTAGAAACATGGTTACTTATATATGCAACATTGGGCAATTTCAATCACTTCATTATTTTAATAGTTTAAACAAATGTATCAATTGGAGCCAAGATAAGATTGGTGACAATTTAAAATCCCTTGATCCAGGCATTTTGTGATTTTTTTGCATTTCAAGAATACACCCTTCACCTTCCTCATTGTAAACCCAGGTGTTACTGAGATAGAACGAAAATGTGCAGCTCATTGCAATTAGACTTATTAATTTATAGATGTTTATTGAATATTTTTTTTAAATTTTGTTTATTAATATATTTACAAACTAATTTATTCACCATTGAAGTTTTGTTTTGATAATAGTTTTTAAATAATAGATATTCATATTAATGGTATTCTATTTGTATTTCCATTGTTAAAATGACAGTGTGAATTGTAATATTATTTTGAAGAAGATAATTTAATTTTCTTTTTTGAGGTTTAAGCTGTCATCTGTTTTTCAATCTTAAAGAGTTTAATAATATTTTTTTTTAAAAAAAAAAAGAGCAATGAGAATGATTTCTTTTGAATATCAAAACATATTGGCTACATCTTTCCTAATTTTATAAGTGAAACCTGGTAAAGATTTAATAAGGATTAAATAAATTTGATAATTTTAAACTGCAGAATTGCAAAATATTTTTAACGTTATCATCAGATTGCAATTGATTGACAAGATGAAATAATTTAAGTGGGGGTTTCCAAAATAAATAAATCTTGTTAGCAAATGCTTTTCTTTTATATAAATCATTTTCCATTTAAAAGAAATCAAATTATTCATGTTTGACTATTTCCAATTTATTCATTAGCAAAAAATAAAGTTACACATGAGTTTTATTGTGACTATATAAATCTATGTTGAAGCATTTATATTCTTTTAGATTATGTGGTGACCTTTATATGATATGATAATATAATTTGACTTCATCAACAACCTTTTCTTGCTGAAAGAGTCCAACACCTTGCTTAATTATGGTTCTGGTTTACTTTCTATTCTCAGCAATATTCTTTCAATATTCAGTATTAAATTTCTATAAAATATCTTTGAAAATTATTTGTACCAATGTGGAATCTGCCTCTTCCATTAAAATCATGCTTAAGTTAACTATAAATATACCTCCCAAAGACTTAACTTTTATCTGCTTCACATGCTAAATCTAATGAAAATATCCAGTAATTTGAAAAAAATATGCCATGCATATCCTTTGAAATCCTATACTATAGAAAATGATTTAGGAGCTCTTTTATCATATTTTTAGTTGCTGGAAAATTAAACTTGCTATTATTAAAACAAATCTTTGAGAGATAGTGTCAGCCATTTGTAATATTGGTAATTAATCTGTTAATGTGACTGAAACATCATCATGAAAAATTATCATGCAGGGAGCTTTTATGGTCTCTATTTAAGTTGATAATGGTAGAAAGTGGTTGGTTGGCTTTATATTTTTAATATATTGTATCACCTGGTAGGTCACATGATCATACGCAAAAAAAAAAAATTATATTTTAAAGTTAGCTCATTACTTTATTCTGAAGTTAATAGCAGTTATATGTACATATTCGTATGTATACTCACACATTTTAGTAGGAACATTAATGAATTAACAACAAATAAGACGTTAATATGTATAAATCTTTGTATATGTGCGTATGACTAATGTTACAAAATTAAGTTTAACAAGAATAATAATTATTTGATGAAATTTTATAAAGTAACCGCAAGCAAGTTGTACACAACAATAGCAACAAACCTTGCATTGTTCAGCAAAATGATTTAAGGAGTTTGTGATTTGTCAGCAAAATAAAAGATTAGAATTTTTTTTTTTTTTAAGTCTATTTTCTTACAAAATGATTTAAGGAGTTTGTGATATGCTTGTACTTAGTATGGAATATTGTAATCTAATATTAATAAAGGAATCAAGTAATAATGCTAATATATAAAAATGAGGGATTATTTTTAAAGAACATCAATCTCTTAATTTTATTTATCCTCATTATAACAGCATTGCATTACCTATCAGATTATTTTGGGCTTATCAGCTGAGTTTATCAGGAATAGATTTTTAGTTTGCATGCATATCCCTATATTTAAGGAGTATTATATAATCTGAGGGATAAAGCATAGTTATTTCCTTAAGGAATTAAGACAAAATTGCACAGATATTTTAAAACGAAAACAACTGTATCTAACACAGCACAAATACACTGTATAATAACTAGGTAAATGGATTATTACCATCAAAGGCTCCTGATATAAAACTATATTATCTACTAATGGAAAGTTTCATAATGTCTTCATATTATTCTGTTTTACTATCGTTGAACATTTTATTAAATATGAAATATGTACTTATCGAGTAACACCTTATTGTGGATTATTATGTTCTACTATGGAAATTTATGATGTTGATTTAAAATTTATTTTTATTAGTTTTGTCCCTTAAGAATGGATGATATAAATATAACTAAGGGAAAATAATTATAATCATTCCAAATTATATCAATTCAAGCATATATTAATAACATTTAGATTTTTTATATATTTATTAAATTAATAAAATCATAAGTTAAAGCTCTCATTTCATATCTCTCTATTAAGATTTAATTATAAACACATATATTTTCTCTTATAAATATAAGTCTGTTGTTCCATGTCACTACAGGTCTAAACACTTGATTCAAATATTTCATAAAAAACTATTTATTCATTATATTCTTAATATTATTTATAGTTTGCTTTTCGGCCATAAATAAACCATTATTATTAACATTATGCACTATTGATTTGGGGTATTAATTACTTTATTAATCAGTATAATCATTATAAATAGCATCCAGAAACACTGTTTAGTATCCAAACTATTATCTTATATTTATATTACATTTTAGGAGCTAGCATTTATTACTAATCAATTCATCATAATATTGTATGGGTATAAGTGGGAAAATTCGGCTAAAATATATAGTTTCTATCTCTTGGACAACCCATCTTATACACATTTATACCGGTATAACATATTTATATTTAATGAAATCTTGCAGTTATTTTTAGTCAATTGCAAGGGTCTTATTTAAAAAAGATTCATTATTGCAGATAAAATTGCATCCAAAAATTAAGCGTGGGTCTAAATTAATGTTTTCGGAATTTTGAGACTATAGTTTTTATATAGTACGTTTACAATCAGAGAAAAATGCAAAAGAATATCGTTTAACTTATACAAATGACACAGTAATCATTAAAGATTAAGAACTATTGAAATCAACTTTAGAGATTTTAAATAAATAATGAAAAGGATAAAGATTGCTCATAAACAAAATCAAAACAAAACTAATGATGCTTGGAAATGAGAGAACCAAAATTGATTGAATTGAATTATGGAATAATTTATACATCATGGAAGTATTACTAATATTGATTACAAAATAAAAATAAAATGACAAAAATATGTCTATAAATAATTATTTGGAAAAGCAAATATATCAAATTACAAACCAAATTAGATATATCCATATTTGTTAATGATGTTGACGGTTAAATTCAGTGGTTAAGTCTTGGTATTTGAAAGGATATGAAAAGTTATTAAGAGTTGGCACAATGCAAACTTTTCAAAAAAAAGTAAACAGAAATTTAGAGTTGTAGATAAATGATTACAATTAATTGATCTCTAATGAATGATGATAAATGATCAGAAAGGAAAAATCTACTTTTAAGATATTACACAAAGCATTAAGAAAATGTAAAAATAATAATAAAAAATGAAACAGAATTCCCTCAAGCATTTTGGAAGGAATAGTCATTTGTCTATAGGAAATGAACTCATAGTGTCTGATATTATAATTCTAAATTATTAGAAACATATTTGCCTGATGCTTATTCACCTCTTCAATTAATTTGTAGATCATTTATTTTAAATATGCAGCTTAGTAATTACAGTTGACATTCTGAAATGTTCTTCCATAATTTTTCTATTATAATTTGAAACAAGTCTTGGTGGGCGAGAGGTTAGCACTACTGCCTTACAAGCAGTTATCCCGGGTTAGCGGGTTCACTTCCTGGCCGATGTTATGACACATGGGAAAAAAATTAATTTTCAATGTTTTTTTTTTTTTGTAATATACCTTTTTAAATGTTGACTCTTCTCACTGAATATTTTTGTTATATACTAATATTTATAACTATAACGTAGTAAATATGTAGATGTTAAATAATAATTTCTTAGCTTTTTTATAACTTCTGTCTATTATTATTTTGATTCGATCTCTTCATTTCTCAAAGGGTTTTATGTAATTTCTTAAGTTTGAACTTAATATTTGCAATGTATGTCTTTACACTGGAAATTTCAGTTAAATACGTATTGACCACATTTTATCTAGTTTTATGTTATGTTTTTTTTTTCCATTATTCGGTCTCTATATCAAGCATTATTTATTATCACTTTTATTATTAGTATTTCAACTTCTTCCAACATCATTAAGTTTATAACATTGGTATATATTTTATCATTATACTATGGTACATCAAATTTATGTTTTAAATTAACTTGAGATCAAATGACTTTAATCTTTTAACTCTTTAAAGCTTGTCTATTTTTGCTAATCCAAAAAAATATCATAATGATATCTCCTCTTTTGCCCCATTTGGAATGTCTTGTTCCCCATTTGTCTAGTAAAATTATGACATTTCACATTGCTACAATAAAGCATGTGATTTATTTGCAATCACATTGGTAATATATATATATATAAATATTATAACAGCCAAGCAAATCTTTTTGAAGATATATTAGCTATAATCAAAAAGAAATACAATGGTATTGAAATTTTTTGTAAATCTGGTTATTTAGAGAACTTGTATAAAAGTAAAACTTAGAAGAAAAATAAATTATTTACAATATTTAAATTGCATGGTCAAATATTCTGAACAATGTGAAACTAATATTAATTAACAGTAGGATGTTTTAAATGTTTATAGATTAATTACAAAGCAGTAAGAAATACTTATTTTTTGTTTATTCATGATCATTCTATCAGAATTTTGGTACCAATGAATTCTAATATCTACATTCCATTTTATGCTTAGTAACTCTTTAAACACCATAAGTCGACATTTTGAAATAATACTGGGATAACAGAAATATAATATTTTTTCTTTGGAAAAGGATTTCTCGTAAAACTATTACATACATGTTAATTTATTATAAATTCAATGTGTAATTTAATAAACATCTTATTACTTGTCATTGACAGGTTTTGTTTTGAACTTTTAGTATTATTTGTCTTTTTAATTTCCTTATTTGGTTTTGAGTGATCAATTGTAAGTTTGCTTTCGAAATATAGATTTCTTAAAAAAAAAAAATCAATAAAACTAAATGAACAACTCAAGTTTTAGGTTTTAGATTTTTTTATGAAATAAAAGTATTTAACAATATAAATGAAGAACACAAAGTTTATTATATTAAATTATTTAATTTATAAAAACTAAAAAAAAAAAAGGATTTATTGCAAAATTCTGAAATGTTTCCTTTTTATTTTTGCTATTTGTATTTTTTTTAACTATTTATGTATATATTTTATTTATGTAATGTAAGTTGAATCTCAAATTTATCAATTAGTTATCTCAGTATTGTTTGATGACCTCAACTTGCAGCATTTTCAAAAAATCAATTAACAGAAAAATGGAATATGGATTCCTGAGTTTATCAGTACCAGAAGTTGCATATGTGAAAACTTATTGCTAACTACCATCAATGTATTGAATGTTCTATTAACAATCATACTTGTATTTTATAATTAATAAATAAGACCACATATTTTAATTTGGCTTTAAAAACAGCAATGACTTTGCAGAATGCATAAAAGATTCACTATTAAAAAAACTGATTAGAAAAAAGTTGCTGAAATTAAAAATTCAAGTTATTTTTTTTTTCATCTGCAATTAGGCAAATTTAATTACATAAAATAGCATTTTATTCAATTATTCACTCAAACAGATTGAGTTTAACAAAGCTTTTGTCTAAAAAAAATAAACTACTCGTTCTATGCAATATCTATACCAACTAATCTCAATATAACACTGACAAATAAATTAATAATATGCAATACATATTTCATAAAAGAACTTAGAATAAAAATATCTAAAGATACTTATAAATGCATGTATACATGCTTGTTTCTCCCAAAATCATTATCTTTTAAAGAACTAAATATTCAAACTGTCTTCAAAGAAACAATATATGATTGATAGTGAAATGATACTTACGTAAAGTAGTTTCAAAATTATTTATAGAAAAACTTGATTACTGTCAAATAAATATGAGCCTAATTACAGTCATTAACTGGGATGAGAGTAACGCTAGTGAGTTTCCCTCAGATAAATATCTAAGCGAGGCGCCAATTTATGAAAAAGAATAAACATAATAAATAGGAATATGAATTAATTGATGTTACTGTCTGTCTTATAAACCAGGGTTTTTAATATATATTTTTTATTGCTTAATCTTCCTTGTATTCCAAGAAAGAGTGTTAAGGAATTATGCAATATTAATAACCTTAGCTAAGTTTTATTTAAAGTTAATACATGTATATAGTTTGCTTTAATAGCATTTATATTTTGAAGTTGCATTAAAAATATTTTTAACATTAGCAGTTAATGTAGTGAGAAAAAAGTTTCAATAAAATTTATAAATTAAGAGTGACAAACTTGTTTATGTTATCCTTCAAATATGAATTAAGAAATCAAGTAGATTTTGACAAAAATATTAAAGATTTTTGCTTTGTTAAAAGAAAAATAAAAAGATAAATATAGAAGTTTGTGCAATTTTTTTAAAATTATTTATATTATTTCTATATAATTTGATATTTTGGTTGAATTCTCAATAAAGATATATTTTAATATACTTAATTAAATCATCTTTCTTTATACATTTTATTTAATACAATGTCTTGTTTTTTATCTCACTTTTTGATGATATAATTTTGATTGTCCAACAGCTTTAATCAGAGCTGTAATATATATATAATAATATAACATAAATATGTAATTCTAATTGTATTTCTTTAAAAATAAATCTTTTTTTTTATATACATATCTTTAAATTCTTTACATTTTTAAATATTGATTTTATTTTAATTATTTTATTAATATTAATTAATTGTAAATTATAATTTTTTATTTTGAAATTAATATTAATTAATAAAAAATCAAAATTAAAAAATTTAAAGAATTTAAAAATAAGTATAAAGAAAAAATTTGTTATGATTTATATTTAATGTAATATATGAAGGATTATGTATTTATATATGTTATATCATTCTTTATATTCCTATAAATACATTGCAGTTCTGATTGAGACTGCTGATAATGAAAACCCTAAGTCATCAAAAAGTGAAAAAAAAAACTGTTGCATTAAGTGTATAAAGAAAGGTGATTTACTTACTTACCTTAATAATAATATAATCAATGAGGAAAAAAAGAAAATAATTACTTCAAAAATATATTTTTGAAGTCTAAAATTGTATGTTTTACTTTTTGACATAAAAAAAGAATACAAATTGCTATAAATAATTATAGTGATTTGATTTGTAATAGTTACCATAAAATTTATTTAATAAAAAAGTGCATATTTATACTTTGTATTGTATATAGGGCTGCACTATTTTTATTTCATGGGAAGAAATATCTAGGCACAAATCTGATGGTAACAAAAGAAAGTATTTATCTATTATAAACAAATTACTGGAAAAATAGAAACATCATGTTTAAGATTTTGGGATATGATTTTAGAGTATTGCAAAATTATTGATGAAAAAACATAGTATCTAGCATGGTGCCCAGTAAACTGATGAATGTTGATAAAATATCAATTCAATGAAAAATATTACTTTTGAAAGCGAGCAAGTTTGATTGTGTTAGGCTGATTAATGAAAAGAATAAAGCAGTCTTCTTTGTCGTTGCCTGTTCTCAATAAGTTTTGTTAATTTTGTGATCTTTGATCTTCTTTTGACTTCTCTTTAATTCACCAATACTGCTGGATTTTTAATGCATAGATCAAGTCATAACCACTATTCAGTTATTGATTGGTCATGTAGAAGTTTCCCAATACCTTTCCAATGCTCTGCTCTTTTTTAAAATTATTTGTAAATATTCAACCGCAAGTTGATGTATTTCTCTCTTTTACCTTACATTTATTTTATTTTCAAGAATTCTTTGAATAAATTGTTATTGCATTAGTTGCAATTTGGTAGTCTTTTAAAAAATGTATAGTCAGAATTCTCATCACTGGCAATTAAAATCTAAGAATATAGTAAAAATTATTGCAAGAGGTTTTAATTTTAAATTCCATTTATTACCAATTTAATTCCCCAGCTACTATGAATAGCAAATACTCTTGTGCTTTGGGAGATTCAATGATGTAATCGACCACATGATTTCTGGGTAGCACTTTAAGAATACAATCTCTACAAAAATCCTATATACTTTTAATACGTAACAAAATTATTTCAAATTATTATTTCCACTGCTTGTGATTTTAATAATTAATAAGCATCATTTGGATCAATTTTTTTTTTTTTTTTTGTAACATAGGGAAAGAATTGAGAAGTGAGTCAGGAACAAGAGTAGTCTAGTGGTTCAATGTCTTAAATAACTATTTTAGTTTATTTATTTTTAATAAGTATCAAATTTTAGAAAGGAGTCAAATCTGGTTTTATGGTACTATTGTCAGATAGTGAAAGACATTTTGGATTCAGTTTTTTTTTTTAACATCCACAAATCACATGCATTTAAAAGTAATATATGAAGAGAAATGGCTCTTATAAAATTAGTCTTTTAAGATCTTTTTTTTTTAAAACTTGTATTATTTAAAAATTGTATATACATTTTTGAGTGTAATGAACATAACTTTATATAACCTATCAAATGAGAAAAGAAGGATGTACGTTAGAAATTCATAATTGTTGAAAATGAACTGATATGTAATCATTTCCAAATTGTTTTTTGATAAATGATGGGGATCACTGTAATGAGTAACATATGCCTAAAGACAAATTCTGAATATATTATGTACTGCATTTCTAACTACTTTTTTTAAGAATCTTTTAATCATAATCCAATTGCTTTTAATAAATGCATTTTAAAATTCTACTTCATATATATATATATAATTCTTTACACAATATCAGAAGAAAAAAAAGTAGTGTGCAAATTAGAGTGTATATTTAAGATAAATAATTTTATATGATCAGAAATATTGTATATGATAGTAGGGAATTTATGATCATGAAATGAGTCCTGTTTTATTTTAAATTAATTTGCAAGTTTAACTGAAACTTATTATATGCATGGAAAAATATTTTGAATGTTTTTAACAACAATGGCTTCATCATTTATAGAGGGACTGGTACAATCATACAGATATTTGTTGAATAATTAACTAAATCTTTTTTATATACTTAATATCAAAGTTTATAACATCCCTAGTCTTATTTGTCCAATTTATCAAAACCTTCAATCAATTTTTTTTCTTCTTGCCAATTTTTAAATTCAATGTTAATGTTCAAAGAATCACTTTTCGTTATTAAAAAAAAATTAAAACATTTCCTATATATTTAAAAGTTTTTAACTTGTTTATCACTTCATGACTTATTCTACATTTAACCTTTATCATCATATCTTTATGAATATATTACCAGTTATTCTCATCTCTAATATTAAACTTCACCAATTTTAATTTAGTACTTTAATAAGATTGCTGTTCTAATCATTTTTTTAAAATTCTGCAAGCATTATCATATCATTAGAAAGTGATAAAATAAATATTTTTTTCTGCTATATAATTTTTTCTTATAAAAAACAGTCGCTTTAGTCATAAATCAAACAGAGATAAATGATCCCCTTTGCTCATTCTCTTTATATTTCTCTCTCACTAAGTGTATATTTAATCTTATACTTTCTCATGTATAGATTACTTTTCAGGTTTTTTTAAAAATAATTTTTTCAACATATGCCTGTTTACTTAATCCAATGCCCTTTCAAGATTATTAAGCAAATATTGACTTCACTTTTATTGAATATATATTTTGTTTGGAAAGATAGCAGTGGGTGCAAATTATTTAAGCTTTACTCCAAAGAAAGAATATTAAAATCTGTCTTGGTAGGAAAATATTAAAAAATAATTTAATGATGCATATGGCAATAAGTCATGTTCACTGACTTTTTTCAGGGGAGTAGTAAATCAGACATGACCTTGAAGAAGGACAAGAATATAAATCACTTATTTTGAAAATTTTATCACAAGATAGGAAATGAATATGCTGAAAATATAAGTTTTGTTTTAAAAACAAAATATTTGTAATTATTTATTAATCTAAATAATTTTATAAAGAAATCATTGTTATTTTTTTTAAAAAAATTTGGTTTTTATCAGTGCCAATCAACTTTATCATATCAAAACTATCCATCAGTGCAGAAATTTAGACTACCTCCCATTATGTATACATTTCATAAACAACTTTTACTCTTCAAATTAACTAGAAGCACTAATAAAAATTATAGTCACAGATATCATAGATGTGCCTGAGAGCTAATGAAATATTTACAATAATCATAAATTAAAAGTGCATTTGAAAAGTTTATCACAGTTGAACATGATTAATCTAGCACTTTTAGTTTACAAGCTTTTTTGAATAATTTTTCCCAATTAAAAAGATCATGTGTTATGATTCAACAATTGGTGGTTATGCCTTTATTATACACATTCCATGTCTTTTTAAGTATTTTAGACTGATAGATATTTAAACAATAATAACTACTGTCAAACTTTTTTTAATAACATTTAATCCCATAAAGTGTTTATCTTATTTATCATGATAAAGTTCCTACTGACCTTTAAGAATATTTCATAAAAAAGCAGGGTTATATTTTAAAAAATAAAAGTTCTCCCCTTTTTTTTTTGGTCCTTTTTTTAAAAAAAAAAATTTGATAAATCTTTTACAATTTTTTTTTTTTTTAGTGTTCAAATTTTACTAATTAATCTAATTCAGGGATGAGAAAAACTATGACCTGCAGGTGAGTTTATCTGGCCCACAACATGCTGCACTTCTCAGAATGAAAACATTATAATGAACAAATGAAATATAATGTTATTTTTCAATTATGTAATATTAAGCATGCAGAAAAATGAAATTAAAAAAACTATTTACCAAACACAAAGGAGATTTTTCACTTTTATATAGAAAAACATAAAAGTTGTCTTATTTTCCCTCTAAAATGAATAATTTATATTTTTTAAATTAAAAATGAATTAAACTGAATGAATGGAACATTTTATAAAAGAAAGAAAGGAAAGAAAATATCAAAATTAAGCATAAAGATCTTACAATTTCATAAAAGTAATCATAAACTTAAAAGTTTTCATCCAATTTTATAAACTTTATCCCATTCAAATAATTTGATCTTAATTAATTAGCCTGTGAAAACTTAAAATTTGTTATCCAGCCTTTAAAAGAATAAGCTTGCAGATTCCTGATCTTAGTCCTAATTGTTCAACATTCTTTTTCAAAGACCTAAACAAAAATGTTGTGGTTCATAAGATATTACTTGATTTTATATAAATTCAACTCTTATTATATTTATATTCTATTTATATATAAATAATTAAATTATTGATTAGTGTACGCCTGGGTCTCGTTTTATGCGGTAGATAGGTTCCTCAGAAAGCGCGCACAAAAGAAATTGCACAAAATAGACAACTTACCTTGAAAAATGGGGGATAGGTTACTGTAATTTTTGAAAATCGCATAAAAGCAAAGCAACAACGTAAAATTACTTTAAAATTCGCATTAAAAAAAAATATGACGAATAAAAAATTTCAAATTTGCAAAAAATTGATACAAGACAAACTTTTTTTATTAACTGCAGTATTTAATTTTATTCAAAACAATATATTTTTATGCGTAATTTACATTTTTTTCATGTACAGTATTTTAATCATTATCACTATTTGAGACATCAGATTCGTCATGATGTGAGGTACTGTAGCTGCTCCTTAAATGAAGTCAAGAGGAAATACAACTAAAACATTTTCCAATCGTTATTTATCCTTCCCATTTTGCTAAGCGATCTAAAATTGAAATTTTTGTTTCCAAAGAAATTCATTTTTTGGGGGGTTATTTCCTCTCCATTAGGGTAAACTAAAAGTTTAAAATAAAAATAAGAACTTAGACTTACGATCATAAAAAGATACTGATTCACCACTGTTGGACAAAATTTAATTAAAACTAACAATTAAAAATTAAATTCTTATTTTTGTCTTTAATATTTTAATTTTCAATTCCATTTAAAAATCAAATTTTATTGTTTTGTGGCACATTAATTTCAAATCACATTACGTAATTTTTAAATTGTTAATTATAATTAAAAATCAGATTTTAATTGTCAAATTTAATTGTGCCTGCCGCTGTTACTCACCTTTTAAAAATAAACTTGTGGACACTGTAACTCTTTTTTTAAAAAGCAAAAATAGAATGTGATTTAAAATGCAAAAATAACAATGCATATTATAGACATCTATAACGTTTGAACAGATTTACATTATAGTCTTGTAAAAATTATTACTTGAGGAAACTAAGTGATTAATTGATTACGATGTACTCTTTTAAAAAAGCAAAAATATAATGTGATTTACAATGCAAAAACAACAATGCGCATAGTATAGACATCTATAACGTTTGAAGAGATTTACATTATAATCTTGTAAAGTTTAAGGTGTGTGTATAAAATGGGGAAATATGATTTTAAATGAATTATGAACCTCTTTATTGTATAAAATCTATTACAGTACTATTATAAAGCGCTGAAAATATTGAAATTATTAGATGGAAGTCGAACTCCGATAATGCGCTATTATTTTAAATATGATGTGAGTGTGAAAAATTTATAATATTTAAAGTGATAGCGCATTATCGGAGCTTGACTTCTGATCTAATAATTTTTATTTCATAAAAGAAAACCGCATACAAAGATATTAAGAAGAAACATGAATCGCATAACTTCAAAATTGCATTAAATAAATCCGCATAAAATGAGACCCAGGTGTATATGCAAATAAAATAGGGTTGAATTTATAAAAAATTAAGTAATATCAACAATAGGGTTTATAATTTTTTTGTTTAGATCTTTAAAGAAGATTGTCAAAGAATCCAAACAGCCAGATTAATTATTAATTTGAGCATTGCAAAAATTAAGTATTAAAAAAGATGAATTATTAAATATTGACAAATATGTGATGTTACAGAAAGAAAGGCATTTTTTTAAAATGCTTTTATTTAATTGATTTCTGTTTATTTGGGTCTAATCTTGAAAACAATTTTTAATCTACTTTTATTGAAATAGTTTTCTCAAATTTTCTACACATAAACGGTTTCATTGATAATGCAATATTTTATGATTGTCCAGCATAACAGATAATGAATGTACAATAGACAGCATTATATTTTTTTAAAATTCAGTTTCATTAAATTTGATGACTATTGCACTAAAAAGCACCTGCCATTAATTAAATCTGAAAGAAAAAAATGAGTAAGATTTTAATTTCTCTTGAGTTTTTATCTAAAACTTTTTTTTTCAGAGTCTTCATAAACACAACCATTTTGGAATTGAATTTAATTTCAAATACTGGAAATATGACGTTGTTTACATTTTCAGTTTTTAGATTTAAACATTAATAGCTTTTCTGTTAATGATAAATGATTTTGAAAAATAGAGATAGATGCAAATACTTAAAAATAATATATATAAAAAATATTTTCTACTAAATGCTTTTATTTAATTTTAGAATAATGCAGTAAAAAACATAAAAACATAGTTTTTTGTTTTAATTATAATTTTGATTGTTATATGGAATTTGTAATAAAAGCATGGCTTATTCATAAATTAATTAATTCAATCACTATGAAGTGATTGAATTAAACTACTAAACATCACATAATCATTCTTTATACATACACAAGCTGTTTACACAGAGGCAAAAACCACTCAGTGCAAGCCAGAGTAAGCTAGAAACTAGTCTGGGGATATTGGATGAGTAGGCACTAGATAGAGATTTTGTGCACGAACTTTCCTACAGCCATTGATTACTTCTGTATGGAGAATTTAGCCTCTGTGATTGAATTAATTTACGGTGCCCATGTTTTTATTTAAAGTTACATCTAACAAGAAAATTGCTCATGTCAATTTGGTCTATTAATTTATTCTATTTGGAATTTTAAAAAAAATGTTTTAAATTATTTGAATAAATCTTAATTCATGCCAATGTAACAAAGTCTGATGGATTCAAAAATTTTCAAGGCTTTTCTTATCTTTTAATCCAAATTGGAAGTGTCAAATTATCAATTTCTTATTATTGATGTTCACTCTGTATGATGCACTTACTGAATTCAATCAATAGATTTTTTTTCAGTAGTGAAAGACTGAATGTCACAACAAATACAGAAGAATTATTTTTTGTGCTGAGCAATGATGTTTTTAAATTCAACATTTATTTTATGGAATTAAATCTAAGTTCCAATAGACCTTTTTTTAAGTGATAAGTAAATAAAGAGGGCAGAAAAAGTACAATTTTTGATTCTTAAAAAAAAAAAAAAAATTGTTTAACTCAAGACTGTATTTATTAACTGAGTACAAAAGAAAATGTAATAAAAAATAACGCACCATTTTGAAAATAAATATTTGATAGTGATATATAAATACATTTCTAAATTTCAACCTTGAAAAGAAATGATCATTTTTATAGATTAAAATAATAACTAAAACGATATAATAGAAAACTAATAGATGTTACTAGTAAACAAGTTAACCAGATTATTTCCAAGAACAACAGAAAATCAAAATATATAGACCAACCAATACAAAAGTTTTCAGTAGCTTATAATAATATTCTGAGATTTGTTGCGACATATAAAAAAAATTACTGTAGAGTATGAATCTAAAATTTTTTATTGGAGCTGATAAGAATTAGATTACGAAGATCTTGTCATGTTACAAAAAAATTTTTTTTTGTATTTTTGCAATCACCACATTAATACCCATCTGATTAAACCAGATTAACTTGCAGCCTTTATATGCTTTTCTAATAATAGATGTTCATTTATGGACAACTATTCGATGACTGAGTTGCCTTTAAGTCTACTATTTTTAAAAACTACGATTTATGCTTAATGAACTGGTTAACTTGATGCATACATTTAGTTTAATGAATAATGCAGCTACTGGCATAAAATATAAAATCAGTGTTAGACCTCTATATAAAATATATATTTTAATTATGAATATTCAGTTTCTAGTTGTTCAAATTAAGACAAATTAGTCCTAGAATATTTCTAAAGTTTTTATGCCAGTGATCGCAATCAGTAGAAGCAGAAATAACCAATGAAATGAACATTATAAATGGCTATATTGAAACTAAATATCAAATTAAACATTGACAAATAGCTTTATATTTTTTTATATATGCTTTCAAATTATTAATCCAGAGGAAAACATGTTTTCTGTGTTATTAATGTGCCTTGTGGAGGTCTTATTTTTTCTTTCTGATAGATAACTATTTTTAAAAAATAACAGAGAAATTTCTATTTTGGACTAAACTTTTTAAAATCTTTGAGATTTTTTTTTTTAAAAGATTACATCAAAAGTTAAATTGAAAACAATTTAGTGAAAGAAATTTTAAGTAATGTATGAGATAAGAGAAAAAGGATGAACTATTAAATGGGAAGATAAGATTATTATATATAATCTTTTAGAATTGTTTAATGGAGAAATTATTGTAAGTAGAAAAATAGTAAACATTTGGAGTGGATGGGTCCTGCAATTGAAATCATCTCACTAATATCTTGTTATTAAAGATTTTTAACAATTTCAGATATTAAATAATGGTACTTACATAGTTTGCCTGCCAGAAAGCTTACCACCTGTTTTATTTTAAATTATCCATTTTAAGGGGCTTTCAACACATGATATAAACAATATGGCTGTCTCAAGTTATTGTATTCAATATTTACATTTTTTTTATTTATTAAAATGATAAAGAAACACAGATGTCCAAAGGATTATAATTAAAAACCTTTTTAATGTAAATGCAGCAAAGAAAATAAAAAAATACAATTATCCAGCAATTTTGACAATATTCAGCTAAACACAAAAATCCAAAGTGTTGTAGTTAAAAATTTTTTTAATGTAAATTCACTACACCAGCTATAAACTAATCTCAGAGCACTCATAAATGATGTTTTGTAGCATTCTAACCATGCTCCTTTCTAAAGTGATAGGTACTTAGAACATGTTCTCACACAACACCGCCATTGTGTCTCCATTTGCACCTGAAGTGTAATATCAGCCCCATTTCTTATATTTGCAAGAAAAGGCAGGCACTATCCTGCAATTTTGAAAATATTTCACTGCATCTTGTTCTATCGATAAAAGATTCCAAATTTTAATAATACTTGCAAAAATGATAAAAGGCAAAAAAGAAATATTAAAAAAATCAAATGCTAACAAATGACAACAAAAAAAATGATAATTTTAACCACGCATTATCTGTTCACCTCATAGTAACATTTGGACGTTATGTTGTGAATGGAATTTATTAAAAAATGTATTGGAATTTTTTAAAATTAACGTTCAATTTAAAATATGTTTGTTAGTAGTTTTTAAAGTTAACAAGCTATATATGTTCGAGAAAATAATTTCAAGAAAAAAAAAAATGTAAACAAATACTTCAATCACGAAAATTGTTTACATTTTTTTTCTCCAACATGTATAGCTTGTTAACTTTAAAAAATATTAACAAGTGTATTCTAAATTGAATGTTAATTTTAAAAAAATTGAATACATTTTTTTAATAAATTCCATCCACAACATAAAATTCAAATGTTAACATGAGGTGAACAGATAATACATGGTTAAAATTAACATGGTATGATTTTTTAACAGTTTTTTTTTTTTTGCTTTTTATCATTTTTGGAAATATTAAAATTTTGAATCTTTCACTGTCAGAACAAGATGCAGTGGAGTATTTTCAAAATTGCAGTATAGTGCTCACCTGAAAAGTATGTGATAAGGAGCTGATATTACACTTTATGTGAGAACGGAGACAATGGCGGTGTCATGTGCGAACATGTTCTAAGTACCTATCTGTTTGAAATGGAATATGATTAGAAGGCTCCAAAACATTGTTTGTAGTGTACTGAGATTAGTTTGCAGCACATGTAGTGCATTTACATTTAAAAAATTGTTTAATTACAACCCTTTGGATTTTTGTGTGTTTCAGTGGAATATTTTCAAAATTATGGGATAATCATGTTTTATTTTTATTTTCTTTACTGAATTTACATTCGAATTTTTTTTATTTACAACTCTTTGGACTTTTGTGGTTTTTTATCAGTTCAATAAATAAATAAAAATGTAAATATTGAATATGATAACTTAGAGTCAGCCATATTGGAAAGCCTTGAGTCCCTAAAAATGGATAATTCAAAATAAAATGGATGGCAAGCTTTCCAGACAAACTACATAAGTACCTAAATATCTCTTCTAGTCTAGTTCTCTGTCCTTCAAGATTCCTATATTATAATCTTAATTCAATTTTAATACATTTTCAAATCCTATTTCATATTTTTATGTATGCAAACATTGCTTGCTGGATATGAAAATTATTTCCCAGAAGGAAAAGTCCATTATGCAAATCAGTAGGTCTCTGTTAACTGATAAAATTATAATATATATATAACATTCAAATGTGTGTTAGACAATACTATATGTAAAAACTTTAATATTTGCATTGATATTAGAAATACATACACTTATATAATTCGGAAAGCAAAACTATATATAAATCAAATCAAAACATAAATGACAATTTGATTTATATATAGTTTTGCTTTCCGAACTATATAAGTGTGTGTATTTCTAATATCAACACAAATATTAAAGTTTTTACAGATAAAATTATGCAAATCATAAAAATTGTTAGCCAGTCAATATATTTACAAACTAATTATCTTTCAATTTATCTTTTTAATGAAAATGATTCTAAGAATGTGTGGCAGTTGTGACGAAAATAGATGTCTTAACTGCTTGGGTGTAGAACGCCATATTGAATTTTTTTAAAAACTGGCCTGAGACACAATTTTCACAATAACTTCACTTTTAATTATGTTAGAGCAAAAAAATTACATTAATAGAAACTAGAAAAACTAAGGAAAACAATAAGTCTTAGAGAAATAGTGGCAACCATTTAAAAAAGGAAAAAAAGATATTTCAACATCCGAAATAATTATTACTTTATTGTTTGTTCATAGTTTCAGTTATAATTTCTTTGTATTCCTCACAAAATTATCTTTCAAACCATATATAATATGTCTTACCTGAGATAATCCATAGCTTCAGAATCTCCAAAATAAGTCACATACAAATTCTTCATTTTTATCTTGTACCACAAAAGTTACCAAAACTCAAAGGCTTCTATCATTTTCAGAAGATAGATATGCATTTGTCATCATAGCAATTGGTTTCTTGTCTATCTAAAACTAGAAATTGTAGGCTACTGTCTGTATCACTGATAAAATTAGTTTCATCTCATCATTTTATATTTTTATGTGTACATCAGTGATGTTTATATTCTTTATGCACAGCAGTGATGTTTATATTCTTTATGTACAGAAGTGATGCTATCTTGTTATATTTATTGTATCACATAGATATAATTTATTTGCATATAGTTCATTTTGTTAGCTATAGACTTTAAAATAATGATAAAACATATAGCAAAACCAAAGTGAGTCCAAAGCATGAGTATCAAGGCATAAACAAGATTCAGAATTTGATTATTTGCCTGCGTATGGAATCTTTCTGTACATTTGATTATTAGTTTTGTAACTCATTACTTGTAAACACAAACACATCATATAAACATAATAAATTATTAAATTTTTTGAGAATCATTATTTTTATAAAATAAGTTTATTTTTGTAAAATAAGTGGATTAGAACTTTAGAAAATTACGGTAGATATGAATTCTATATGAGCATAAATAAATATATAATTTATATCAACACATACCAACTACAAACTAAAATTAATAAAAATTGTCATTTTTTCAAAAAATTAAAATTTTATACTTACGAGTCTGATATTGTGCTTTACGTTTAGGCTCCATTTTAGGCCTTGTTTGTGAATAATATTATTTTCACTCCGGAAAATGACCATTTGAAGGCGAGTGCGTATTTTCTGTATTTATCGCTTCGTGAATATTACAAAATTGATCAAAAAAAATTAAAAGTGCTGCTGGATTAAAAATACTAAAAAAAAATTCAAATTTCATCGGATTTTTTTGTCGTAGACATCTTCAGAAAGCTACATCAGAGAGCTATCAAATGCCTGTATTTCGGTTGACGTCATGCTTATAGTTTTTACGTCAGTTAAGAAAGAAAACATCGACCAATCAAAAAAGATGTACGGGTCACCCGCTTAATGATCCAAAGCAGTTAAATATAAACAAATGAAGTAAATCACCTTCCCCCCAGATGATGTGTCTTGAAAAGACTAAATGTTGAACAAAGGATTAAGAGTAAAATAAATCATTATTCTTAATACAAAGGATCAAAATAGAATGTTTTAAAGACATAGCGTAGGGAAGGGTGATTTATACTTTCTTTGTTTACATATACTAATATAAAATGTCTTAAATGTGTTTATATATATTTATGTATTCTTTTATTTTTACTGAATTTTGAATAGTTTCATTTTTTCCAATCATTTTACACAGTTAAAGCATATGTGTAAAATGTTTTTTTTTCCTTCAAAATTTATTTGATTTTGTTTAGCATAAAATTTTATTTTAGATTTAGGTTTTGAGTATACTTTTTGTTCCTAGATGTTATTGAAACTAATAAAATTGAAATAGTAATTAAGATATCACTTCTTTTTCCCTTTTTAAAAAAAAACAAAAAACAACAACAATTGCTTACTCTTTTCTTTTGTGCAAGTTCATGTAAAAAGTGATAAAAAGAAAAAAAAATTAATCCCATGTGTGGATATATTGTTAAACATGAGAATAGGAAAAATAATAATTTAAAAACTAGAATTGACCTTTGATAACTTCAATTAACTGTCCATAATACTTGAATTTAATATATATTTTTTCTGAAACTTTTGAGCCAGTAAGGTTGTGTTTCAAAAAGAACATAAAAATATAATATTTAATTTTGCAGCATCCAATAATTTCAGGTTTTGTTGTAATGAATCTTACTGGAGTGCTTTTATTGGTTTTTAAATGTCATGTTAAGCTTAAATAAGTAGTTGAATTACTTTTTGGCAAATTACTACATCATCAATTCTTGTTTTTTTTTTTTAAAAAGTTATTTTTTTTTTAAATGTAAGCACAGTTATATTTTTTCTTGTGCTTATCAGTTATATATATATTGTTCATTAGTATATATAATTTTCAATACTAATTAAAAGTTGTTTACCTTTTTTTTATTTTTTCAAGACTGTCTCTCAGTAACTTATTTTTTAAATAAAATATTCCATATCAATCTTTTTTCTTTTTCTTTGGATTATTATTTTTAATTTCCCAGTAAATAAATTTTTAAATGGATTGTTGGAAATGCAGAAAAATAAATTAGCTTTAATTAAATTTGTGTTATCCAATATCTTTAAATGCTATTAAGTTCAAACTATCCATTTTTTTTAATGGAAACATTAATTGGAGATATTTTGTAACTCAACTTCAGCCTAGAATTATATGTAAAGCTTTCTTCTCAAAAGTACAGATGTCTTGGAATGAGATATAATTTGCCACATGAAAATACCTAAATATTATGATTAATTATATTTGCCATAGCTTGCAATAATATCATTCGTTCTTGTATTGTGTTTTTTAAAGATTAATAGTAAATTGTAGCATTAAGATTATATATAAAACAGTAAAATTACTCTTTTAAATCATTGTGCAAAAAGTGAAGAAAATATACAATTTGTTTTTCTTATATGTTATTATTTTTATTTGAAAATTATTTTTATATTGGATTATTTCATTTAAATATATATATATAGATGGAAGAAGGAATTGTGTAAAAGTACTCTTAAGTAATAAATAATGCATTATGGTGGAGTGGGTGGAACTCTAGAAGTAAATGTTTTTGGATTGATTCTCAGCTAAGAAAAGGAAAAAAAAACAACTCAATTTGATCATTTAAATGGAACTGTTGTACAATGTCACATATTCTTCCAAGCAACTATCAAATTATTATTTTTTTATTGTAATAAATAATTGAATAAAAAAAAAAAAAAACAATCTTGAAATAAAAATATTTCCTATCCTGTTATTTGCTGATATTATCTGGAATAATTTTTATTGTCTAACAAGTATTGTTTTTGATCTGCTCTTAAAAGAACTGTTTCATCACTGTTGTATAGTTCATACTATCCTGTGTCTTCAATTTTGATAACAAATTTGTACATTTCCTAAGTATTCAATTAGACTATTTCAAATAAATTTTGAGATTAAGGAAATAAATGTAAAACCTAGGGAAGGATTTCCATAAAACAAAAGATTTTTTTTAAAACCTTGAAATGATTCTATGTCGTGTGTATATAGTTAGCAATGTATATATAGGTTATTAAAAAAAAATATTTTGTAGGCATTGACAATTTATATTAAATATGAGTACTATAATTTTTCAGATGTAGTTAGCAATTACAAAAAAAAAAAAAGCACATTCAATGCATTTCCATGTTCAAATATATACATATTTAATAAATAATAGCAGTTAATTGCAATCTGTGTGAATATGTTTTTTAATTCATGATTTCATGATTTTTGAATATTAATAAATAATACATTTCATAAATTTTATGACCAAGGGAACAATAGTGTAAAAAATTAATAAAAACACAATAGACCAGGAAATAGTAATAAATAGATTTATTTAAATCAACAATATATATAAATTTGTAATAGAAATATCTTTTTCAAACATGTATTATATTTAAATAAATGTAACACATAAATTTTTTTTTTGTTGTTGTTACAGATTCTTGAGTATATCTCTGAGACAACTTATAATAATATATAAATAACCCAATTCATCAACTTTTAACTATAGTCTTTCTAAAGGCCAATATCATAAATTTGGCTAATACATACAAAACATATATACTGTACTCGAATATTTATTACAAATAAATATACTTAATAAAATATATATGTGTGCATTTTCACTAAAAAACATATTTGATGAAAATGTAAACATATGTGTATTGTTAGATATATATATTTTTTCAAGTGTTTTTGTTGTTTTTATCAGTGTACACTTCATCTCAGTTCTACATATAATTATCCATGTGCATACAAAGTTAGATTACCTTTTGTCATTTTGTATATATAAATAAACTTTATCTTCAGGTGAATAAAATTAAACACTTGAATTTTTACACATCTTTTGATTATTCAATAACTTTCATACAAGGTAGGGATTAATTTTTATCCATTTTTAACTTTTTGTTGAAGAGTAAACAGTCATTATTCCCTAGATATAGGGTGACCAGACATCCTGATTTTTCGGGATTTGTTCCTATTTTTGATTAGATGTCCCAGTGTCCCAGAAATGTCTTTTTGGGACCGTTGTATGTCCCGATTTTCAAATATTCATAATTATTATTTGTCTTACATAAATAATTCATTGCAAAAATAATAGTTTCTTGGCCCTCTCTATCCATTTCAGTCTCTACAGTAATATTATAAAAACTTTAGACAAAGTCCAACACCAAAACAAAGATCACTATTACGTTATATGGCCGGAATCTCAAGCTAGACATATTCTCGTGTCCAATCTCACCTTGGAGCATGCACAGCTGGATTTTTGTAGGCTAAAATTTGAACTGCGCTTGCACCTGCTTTGATTGACAGTGTAGTTTTACTAGTTCTTTGTTGATATTAATTTTCTATAGTGATGAAATTAATAGGAATATTAATAACCCTAACATGCCAAAGAGGAAGTGTACTGGCAATGATAAATATACACAGGAATGGAGTTTTATAAAAAAAAAAGGGTACAATACTGTAAAATAATTGGTCGTTATGTCCCGATTTTTGATTGAACCAGTCTGGTCACCCTTCTAGATATGTATCTTCAAGTTGTTGCTTTTTTTGCTTTTTATTCTTTGTTTTTTCATCATAACTCCATCATATCATAACCATCCACCAGCATGGAAAGTTAGACCATCCTCTTTCACTATGCATGTGTTTCATAAACAGTTTTCACCTTCCAGATGAGATAGAAATATCAAATACGAATACCGGAATCTCCACATCTATGTTGACACCTTAATACATTTTCACTCAATACTAGAGACTTCTTTCGATCCAGTTTTAACCTCATGTGGAAGAATGAATGGTTATAATTTAGTTGTTGTTGTTTACAAATGTAAATAAAGTAATGTGTATTATGTAAAGAAAATTAAATATAATATGTTGGGTACTTTTTTCAGAAATGACAGGTAGTTAAAAAATTTAAAAGTTTAATGAGTCAAATGTACAAGAACAAAAATGTGAATTTAATTCTACAAATTATTTTTTTTTAAAAAAAAAAAAAAGTAAAGGTTACAAATAAATTAAGAAAAAAAAATATGAATTTAGTTGTACAAAGTAATTAGCAAATAAGTAATAACAAAAAAATATGAAACGACTTGTACAAAATAATTTTAAGAAAATAAAAAAGGTTACAGTGGAATGTTGAAATCCTATAGCATAATCATTTAGATCAAGGGTCTGCTAGATTTTTTGCAAACTTACACAGATGATGAGTATAAAAAATCAATAAATAAGGATTTCTTTGTGAGATTATTGCAGAAAGAAAAAATTAAAGGAAATGATCAAATTCTTTTTTAACCAAAATAAAGTGAAAATAATTTTTGTGTGTTTCACTTGAAATTACTACATTGGAAAAGTCACATTTAAAGTAACAAATGGATTTTTCTTGACTATAAAGGAAACTAAAGAACAAATAATGAGGATTAGGTTTCCTGTTTTTTTTTTTTTTTGTAAACAAATGAAATTAAAATAATATCTGTGTGTGTGTGTGTTGTTGTTTTTTTTTCAAACTAAAACTACAGACAGTTGTAAAAAACTTTAAATAATTTTAATAAAAAATAGCTCTAAAAAAGATTAATTTTGTAAGCTAACAAAATCTACCTTGGCCTGAAAGCAGAGATAAATTGGAAAAATAAAATGCTACTCCTATTTTTATTTTTAAAAAATTACTTTGTATAATGCATTTCTTTTTTTTTTCTTGTTGCTTATTTGTTTAATTTACCTTATAGAACTAAATTCATATTTTATTTTATTTTCGTATTTATTTATAACCTTTATTTTAAAAAAATTATACAAGAAAATTTATACTTTTGTTGTTCTTGTTTATTTGTTTAATGAAATTTCTAAATGTTTAACCATTTGGCAACTGTAGTATCATTTTTGAAAAAGTATATAATATATTTAATTTTGTTTACATAACACACATTTCTTTATTTTTATTTGTAAACAAAAAAAAAAATCATACTCTTAGTACTTCGATTTATCTCTTGATATTTTCAGTTGCTTCCCCAATCATCATTTAACTATTATTGATCCACTTGCAGAATATTTTCTTCAAATTCAATCCAACTTTTTTAATTGCTAGCCTATCATCTTCATATCACTCCTGCACATTTCCTTATTTCATCTATCCATCTCATATCTCTTGGAATCCAGTATAACATTTCAAGTATCCATTATCATCTCTTCTAGCAATGTGTCCAGCACAGTTTCAGCCTTTTAATTTTTTTTATTGATGTCAATAACACTTGTTTGTTCTCTCATCTCTGTATTTTATTTTTCAATCTATTCTGATTCCTCCAACATGCATCTGTCCATACTTCTTTGAGTGGGATTAAGTCTTTGTATTGCTCTTCTGTTATGTGCTCAAATCTCAGATTCATAAATAAGATCTGGTAAAACCCATTTATTTAAAAAACCTTTTTCAAACTCATAAACATATTTACTTTTAATATTAAATTATTCCTACCAAAAACACGCTAACCAAATTTAATTCTATGATTAATTTCATCCAGTATGTTTCCATCTGTGATCAAGATATTTGTAGTTGTTAATTTGTTGTAACTTAATATTAACCTTTAATATCTTCTTTTAAGAATATCCATTAAACATTACTTTAGATTTTTTAATATTTATCTTTAATCCTATTTTTTACTTTCATCTAATAAGTCTTGCAAAATTTTCTAAAGCATTATTTGCAGAAACAATTATATCTGCAAAATCTAAGAGGACTTAAATAATCTCCATTTACTTCTCTCCCTTAGCTTCCCATTTTAATCTACAAAATATGGAGTTACCTTGGCATACATCCCTCACAATGTTAATCTTCTTAGTATCATTATGCAATCTAATTGTTGCTGTTGCATTTTATAAATATTTTTTAGAACATTACATTGTTCTGGATCTATATCTTGATGATCCAATGCTTTAATTACTGAAGAAATGCTTATAAAATCAAATGTCCTTTCATAATCTATAAACCTAAAGCATAATGTCAACTCGTATTCATTGATCTTTTTTATAATTTCTCTCAATATTTAAATATGATCCATTGTACTAAAGCCACTTTTAAATCCAGGTTGTTCTTTTATTTGATTACAATACAAAATTTGCTGTAGATGAATTGTTATAAAAGACTGATAGGTTTATAATTTCTAATATTTCTTTGTCACCTTTTTTAAATATTAATATTGCATTCTTTCAATCATCTGGCATAACTTTGCCAAAAAATATTATATTTTTTCAACTATTTCTAAGATATCGATTATAATTCCATCATTTCGTGGAGTTTTTCTCTTCATAAATTTTATTGCATATCTCATTTGTCCATAGGCACTTGCTAAATGATTACTGAACAATAACTGCAACTGAATATATAAATAATCCAATAACTCAATTACTTAAATATAGGTTCCCAAAGGCCATATAACAAGTCTGATTAATATATATATATACATCTCTTAAATGCATATGCTTACATTTTCATTAAAAAAAACAATATTTTTAGAAAATGTTAGTATAGATGGATTGTTATATACATATATAGTATGTATATATATATTATATAATTTTTCAGATTTATACTATTAGCTTGAAAAAACTTTAAATAGGTGAAGGATTGAGTTATTTGTTATTTTAAGTTGATTCTGAAATAAATTCAAGATTTTGCAAAAAATTGGAGAAGTATGTGTGTAGCTTGCTATATTTTTTTCCAAGCCTTTCTCACCTTCAAACATATATAGCATGTAATAGCTTGTTTTGTTGATAAACATATATATAATATGTATTTACATCAAGATTATAACAAAAATTTTTTTAAAAATAATAATATACTTATTAATAATAAATTGAGAGGACACATTTACATATATTTTGCTATGTGTTCACTCATGCCTTTACTGAAGCAATAACAATTATAAAACTCTACCATATTTTTATTATTAAAATAAAGTAAATAGAGAAAGTGTTGAATTATCATTGTGATTAAATATACTGTGGGCAATTTTTTTCCCAATAACTTATAGAAGCAGTAGTAATTTTGTTATCAAGAAATTAGAATCTTTCTAATTTCTTGATGTTTTTTAATTGGTATCAAATTTTAGAATGTTGTAAAAAAATTTAAAACTTTGATATTATGTTCAGAAAATATTTTGTTATGCAAAATGCAGCACATCAAATTTGGAAAGGGTAATAAAGGAAGAATAAAATATAAGTGCTTTCACCATAAACTGAAGGCATTTCATTTATAGATAATCACATCAAAGAATAAAAAATGGCTGTCAAATATGCAAATTTTGAAAATTTTAATGTTTTTTTTTATCTCTTTGTTTACATTTTTTTTGTACAGCATACAATTGAAGTTATATAGTTAGATGTAGCATAGTCCATGGCTCCACTATATATTACTTTTAAAAAATGAAAAAACATTTGTGTAAAGTAGCAGTTAGTATAAAAATGTAAATTAGTAGTAGCATGAGTTTAGCTTGAGGTTGATTAATAATTTATTTTTGATATATTTTTTAATGCTTATTTTTAGCATGTCTGAACATTTTTACTAAATATGAGAACTTATTTTTTAAATCTTTTTTTTTTTGCCTTTGAAAGATTTTTTTTTGTAGCTTGAAGTGGTAAATTGAAATTTGACAACAGCTAGAATTATTTTGGAGAAAGATTTATGTTTCGATTTTTCTTCTTTAATTTAATCCATTTACATGCAGTGTTGTTGTTTTTTTTCTAATAGATATTTTTCGTACTTTAGTTTGCATTTAAATTACAATTTATCAGATGTATTTCATATAAAATAATTTTTGGAAATAGCAGCAGTAATTTTCATTGACATCATTTTTTTTTATGGAACAAAATTTGCAATTTGGCAATAAATCTGCTGCCAGTCAGGAAATCTATACTTTCATAGTTTATATTATTTTCAATGTTAATAACAGATTTTGATAAGGTAACTTTTTTTTTTAAATATAAAGGAATTTTCTTCTAATAACATTAAAAACATAAGAACAAGGATATTAGTCACTAGAAATAATAAATAAATTCCTTTTCTTTTTTAAATACTTTTTTGGGAGAGGGTCTCAAAATAAATAATCTATTTTTAAAAAATAAAATAGTAAAATTTATGTTATTATATTTTGTAAAGTACATCTATATTGATTAATATAGCATTAATAATAATCACTGGAACTATAAACTTTCAAAATGCTGTTTATATATGAGAGGGGAATTTTGCAATAAAAAATTGTTTTATTATTTTTAGGTGTTACAAATTGAATCATTTTCAAAGTGTTATCTGTTTAATGCAATGCACCAGTTATAAAAATATTTTTAATTTGCAAAATGATGTCTTTTAACACCAGTGTTGTCTTTTCTTCATCACATATAAGTTTACAAAAAATAAAATTGAGGCATTTTTTCATTTGAGAAAATAAAAAGAAATTGTACAGAGTGAGACCAAGGCTTTGTGCATTGATGCATTGTCGTGAAGAAATGTTACTACAAAACAGGACCTTTACATTTTACTGCATCATGCAAAATTTTCAAAACTTATAGGTTTTAAATGTGTTATTGTTACAAATTCTGAGTGACCAGTGATATTTGCATCCAAAAAAACCCAGCATTGTCTTAACATTGGACTTCACTCACCATGCTTTTTGGAGAAGTGATGAACTTGACACTTCCATTACACCACTTATAAACTTGTGTTTTTCCCAGAGCAGCTTGCTTGTAATCTGTTTAAGCATTACAACCATTTTCTTTGCTGTTTTTCTTAAAAGAAAACAGAATTTTAAATTATTCCAACTTTTTCAGCTGTTGCAAAAATCAATAAATATGTGAAATGCATTTTACAAAAAAAAAATATGCTATGTGACACCATGATTTCACATGGTGATGTCATTTGGAAGATCAATACAGAAGGGTACCCACAAGGAGGTATCTAATGGCAGAAGTACCTACCAGAAAACGTTTCTGGTTATTTTTGATCCCCTTTCATAAATGCACGTCCTACATTGTCAAATATGATTTGCAAATGAAAAATCCCCATTTTCATTTGCTTTCCCCATTTTTATGAGGATATAATAAAGTTGAAAGTTTATCATATTTAATATCATTTGTCAGATCTGCTATCCTTACAAGAATTAAATAGAACAAATAAAAACTGGAATTCATTTTCATTTGCAAAGCAGATTTAACTAGAGAGAACATTGCATTGATACAAATAATTCTCAGAAAGTCTATCATTTCATTGATTATATATATATTAATAAGTAATATTAATATAGATATTTAAATGTAAAATTGATAATCAAAATAATAATAATTGAACATTCTTGGATTTAAAGTGAAATCTCTTAAGTATTTTGAATTTGCAAAATAATTGAAAAATTTTTGACAAGTATCAGAATGAAAAGTGAATGTTTGAAAAATTAGAAGTAACTGCTCAATGTGTAATTCTATATGTAGCTTTCAAAATCATCTTTAGAAACATTTATTTAAATATTTGATAATAGTGGGAAAATTGTATATATAAAAACATGGATAGATTAATTTTTTTTTGTTATTGAATCTCTTTTAAAACTGCTTACTGTAAAAAGAAACAAAAAATCAATTTGGAAAAAAAATATTTTGAAAATTAATAATATGATTATTTACTATATTGCTGGAAGAAATAGGATTTTTTTAAAAAATATATATATTAAAACAAGCAAAAGATTATATTTAAAAATATTTTATTATAGAATTTACTAGTTTTAGCATTTATAAAAAAAAATATTTTTATTAGTAATATTCTGTTTGCTTTTGAAAATTTTATTATAAACAATAATACAAAAATTTGTACTGCTGAAATATAGAAGAAGCTTGATCTTAAGAGTTTTCTAATATGTATTATAATATCAAATAGATTTATCATTCTTTTTAATAAAAAATTGACATTGAATATATTACTGCAAGATTATATCTGAGTATTAATTATCTATTTTAATTAAAATAGAAGAATAAAAGATATCTTTCACTTCTTAGTAATAATCTTTTTTAAAAAAAAAATTGTTTACCTTTTTATAGTTTAAATTTCAATAAAATTTCTCCCTTTGAATGTTTTTTATTTAAATAATTTAAAATGATAATATATATTGGTTGAGTCAACACAAATGATTTTAACAGAGATTTTTTTTTTTTTTTACTATTGTTGCCTTGATATTTTAGGAAATGCTAAAATTTGTGTAATAGTTCTAAATAAATTAAGGTCTAAGTAATGACAAAATATCAGATGATTAATTATTTTTAAATTATAATACTGTATTATTTAGTTAATTCATTTCAGCCTTTGGGCTGGTAATTTTAAAATAACTGTTTTTATAAGTTTTATCAATACTACTTAACCAATTAACTTAATATATTTGTAAATACAAAAATGGAATGGAAAACAAAATATTTGTAAATATAAAAATGAAATGGAAAACCTTGATATTTTCTATATGTACATAGTATATATTTAAATTTGCTGTTGTAACACAAAAGAATAATGAAAATATTTAAAAATAATTGTCTAGTAAAACTGGATAAATTGGGGAATTTTGTAGAATACAAAGAATTAAGTTAATGATGACATATAGTGTCTTAATCAGAAATGACATTGGGAAAAAAGATCATATTGAAAAACAAATATTATCAACATGTGTATGGAAGGATTCTACAAAAACTGTTTAGACCAGTGGTCTTCAACCTTTTCACACCTGCGGACCGGTAAAAATAAGGATAAGGTTCCGCAGACCAGCAAAAATAAGGATAAGATTTTGCAGACCGGCAGAAGTCTATAGATAAATTTTCTTAAAGATAAGCATAATTGTTATAAACTGATCAAAACAACAATGTTAAACATATAAAATGGGTTCGAACCCAGTCACAAATAAATTATTTAATCGGTAGACATATAAAGATGTAAAGATATATATAATATTTTTGTTATTACGTGGTGGTTACAAATACATAAACATGGGGGGAGGGACTCTGTCATTTTAAATGATATATATGGGTGTGTGCCAAATGCGTGTATAAATGAATTAAGTAGTGAAAAGAGAGAAACTAGATTTTTTGTTTCATGTTGAAAAAAACTAGAGTTTTCCAGCAGAATGAGATTTTATTTTTCTGTTAGGACACGAGTTTTCACATGTCTAACAGATCTGGTTATTCCACATTGAAAATCGGAAGTGAGATAAAAAAGAAGATTCTAGAACCAATGGAGGGGGCTATAAAAGTGAGCCACCTAGAATGCATAGGATCTTTTTCCGGCAGAGCTACAATAGTGAACACCTAAATGGTTTTAATATTTAAAAATATATAATGGCGATTTCAAAAGACATGTCGGGGTAAGAGAAGCCGCATCGGATTCAGGCCCCTGATCCCAACCTGCTGCAGCTGCCTCAATAAAACCAGGATGCCTCGAAACAACACATAATTCCAGCGTGGAATCAAATGAACCTCATTGGCCAACGGACATAAAGATCTCGAATCATTACCTTGAATTGCCTAATTACCTGCGGAACGGAACTATATAATAAATAAATAAAAATTGCTTCTACTACTTCTCGGGAAAGCAGGTAAAGAAATTTAATCATTGATCTTTTTAAATCTTCTTTATAAAAAGGAAATTTTGTATTTTCAATAATCAGTGATGGTAACGTGCGAACCAACTTTATAAGATTTCTTTAAAGCTTCGTTCCATTATGGACGTAAGAAAGTAACGAGTGTTGAAAATCACATGATACAAACTTTTCGTAGTATCGATCTTCGCTACTTAAGATATTTATGAGAGATCTATTAAAAGAATGACGTATGATTGCGATTTGAAATGACAGAGTGCTAAATATTGTTTTTTTTTATAAAATTAAATAAATATATCAAGAAAGTAGAGTATTGACTTAGTTTAATTATTTATAAATCCATTTATTTAGTTTATGATTATTTTATATATATTTTTATGATTAAAAATAAAATAAAAGAGAACTCTTTACCCCATTCTTAGCTACTCACGGCTGTGATGTCACCCGACCATGAGACTGAGCTAGCTGAAGGTCAAAACCTCTCTCATATTTTGTAAATAGTATTCTTGTTGGTAATATATCCACTTCGCGTAATTCTTATATTCGTATAGGTTTGGCGCTTGGTGTCCTTCGGACAACCATAAATACGCTTTGGGGATATATTACAGTTGCGAGAATAACCCATAAGTTTGAATAATAATATTTTAGGTCGAATCAATTAATTAAATAAAAAATACAATTAATTAAATAAAAAATACACAGGCACGTATATTAATATACCTTATACATATTCGGTAGTACATACCTGTCTAGTGAGAGGTAAATAGGGTTTTGTTATAATGGCGTCCCAACTAAAGGGCTTCGAAGAGAAGTAGAGGGGAATGGGGAGAGTTAGGAGATATTAGAAATACATTAATAAAGCGAAAGGTTTTATATTTTATTGAAGAAAGGGTTGTTTAGATATATAGTTCAAATGAAACGTTAAATAAATCAAAGGGCGTTAATTTGTTAAATGTATATCAAGAAATAACCAGTTTTGTCAGTTCGTAGCTGCGCAGTAGATCAAACATGCGTAAACTATTAATTTTAATTTTTGTCTATTCCGATGAGGTTTCGAGAGGTAAAGTGGCTAACAGGAAGGCAATGTAGGGTGCTGGGATGGGGGAGTGGGTCCGAAGCATTAATCAAAGGTAAAATAAAAATTTATGAAAACAAGAGCGCAAGAGAATATGGAAAAAGAGGAACAGGAATATGAGCGAATTTTGAAAAAGTTTGAAAGTCTAGAGTTGAGATTCGGAGAGATAGAAAAGAGAATGGACAGATTAGAACAGAAAGTGGGAATCAAAGACGAATGATTTTGGGGAACAGAAAGGTGAAAAGACAGATATGGAGAGTGGAAATGAACAGAAGCAAGGCGCTCGAGTAAACCCCTCGGGAAAACCGGCAGCAGTAATAAGTCATACGATGGTGCAAGGGAGTATCAGTCAATTCATAAAAATTTCATCCATTTGCAGGTAGAATGGGGGAAGCACCAGTAGAGCATCTACGTAGCCTAGAAAAATATTTCAATATAAATCCCATGTCGGAAGAAAGTAAGATAATTATCGCATGTGGCAACCTTATAGACAATGCCCGGTCATGGTGGGACGCGCGTGGTCAACATCCGGCTACTTTTGAAGAATATAAAAAAGTGAGAGAGGCCTTTTGGTCTGAGGATAGGCAGGAGTTAACGCGCTATCAAATTATGCAAGAAAAGTTTAAGGAAGGGTGCAATGATAGCTATTCACAATTCTTTCATAAACAGGAGGCTAGACTGCGGACATTGGAGGCATGCAACATGACAGGGTCATATACTGCGTATTATAAGACAGTATGCCCATGAGAGTGGAACAGATAATCTTGGGGGGCAGAGAAAGCATCACTGGGAGAGATTGCGGAGCTGCTCAATGCCATTGACATGAGCTCATATGACTACGGCGGGTATCATGAAGCAGTAAAAGTGGGCGGAGAACGGGAGTGGATACCTTTCCAAAATGGAGAGCAACACCCGAAGAGAAGAGACCACCGGAGAAGCCGAACTTCGGACCAGGAAAAGAAGCAGAGGACATATTAGGCGTAATACATAAGTGTTGTACAAAAAGAGCCATTCAAAATACGCAAATGTATTTGAAGGCTTTTGGAGGAGGGTTATTGTGACAGAATGGGTTCGAACCCAGTCACAAATAAATTATTTAATCGGTAGACATATATAGATGTTAAGATATATATAATATTTAATTTTGTTATTACGTGGTGGTGGTGGTTACAAATACATAAACATGGGGGGAAGGACTCTGTCATTTTAACTGATATATATGTGTGTTGACAAATGTGTGTATAAATGAATTAAGTAATGAAAAGAGAGAAACTAGATTTTTTGTTTCATGTTGAAAAAACTAGAGTTTTCCAGCAGAATGAGATTTTATTTTTCTGTTATATTACAATAGAAGCTACGACACGAGTTTTCACATGTCTAACAGATCTGGTTATTCCACATTGAAAATCGGAAGTGAGATAAAAAAGAAGCTTCTAGAACCAATGGAGGGGGCTATAAAAGCGAGCCACCCAGAATGCATAGGATCTTTTTCTGGCAGAGCTACAATAGTGAACACCTAAACGGTGTTAATATTTAAAAAATATATAATGGCGATTTCAAAAGACGGGGTAAGAGAAGCCGCATCGGATTCAGGCCCCTGATCCCAACCTGCTGCAGCTGCCTCAATAATACCAGGATGCCTTGAAACAACACATAATTCCAGCGTGGAATCAAATGAACCTCATCGGCCAATGGACATAAAGATCTCGAATCATTTCCTTGAATTGCCTAATTACCTGCGGAACAGAACTATATAATAAATAAATAAAAATTGCTTCTACTACTTCCCGGGAAAGCAGGTAAAGAACTTTAATCATTGATCTTTTTAAATCTTCTCTATAAAAAGGAAATTTTGTATTTTCAATAATCAGTGAAGGTGACTTGCGAACTAACTTTATAAGATTTCTTTAAAGCTTTGTTCCATTACGGATGTAAGAAAGTAACGAGTGTTGAAAATCACATGATACAAACTTTTCATTGTATCGATCTTCACTACTTAAGATATGTATGAGAGATCTATTAAAAGAATGACGTATGATTGCGATTTGAAATGACAGTGCTAAATGTTTTTTTTTATAATATTAAATAAATATATCAAGAAAGTAGAGTATTGACTTAGTTTAATTATTTATAAATTCATTTATTTAGTTTATGATTATTTTATATACATTTTTATGTTTAAAAATAAAATAAAAGAGAACTCTTTACCCCATTCGTAGCTACTCACGGCTGTGACGTCACCCGACCATGAGACTAAGCTAGCTGATGGTCAACACCTCTCACATATTTTGTAAATAGTATTCTTGTTGGTAATATATCCACTTCGCGTAATTCTTATATTCGTATAGGTTTGGCGCTTGGTGTCCTTCGGACGACCATAAATACGCATTGGGGATATATTACAGTTGCGAGAATAACCCATAGGTTTGAATAATAATATTTTAGGTCGAATCAATTATTTAAATAAAAATACACAGGCACGTATATTAATATACCTTATACATATTCAGTAGGACATACCTGTCTAGTGAGAGGTAAATAGGGTTTTGTTACAATATATATGGAGTTTATATAATAAAAAACTTTTTTTTAAATTTTTTTAGAAAAGTAATAAAAAATTTAATTCTACTCCCCGCCCCCCATAAACATCTGTGATAACTAGAAAAACAAACAATTTATGAATGACTGATTAGATTTTGTTTTTCGTTCTGTTTTTTTTTTAATTGGGTAAAAATGAGATGAAAAAATAAATAAAAATTGACTATATTAATTAAAAGTTTAAACTCTTATTATTTATTATTGCAAACTTTTTACTGCCCGTCTAACACGCGGATCTGCAGAAAAGTTCCATGGCCCGGTGCCGGGTTGCGGACCAAGGGTTGAAGAACACTGGTTTAGACAATAATAGCATCAACTGTACTTGTAATATTTTTTTAAAGTGATTGAGACTGCAATTAAATTTATGAAGAATATAAAAGTTTCAGGAAATGATATATTTAGAAAAGAGCAAAGAAATAGAGAAAATTTTGGCAAAGTTGTATACAAAATTGTTGTCTTACGATCCACAATGATTTGCTATCATGATGTCATTCAAGGAATGACTGCGGGACTAGATTATTATTGGGTGCGGTATTAATCTTGGACTTCGGCTTAGACAATTAAATAAAATGGTGCTAAGGTGCTACATACAAATGGAACAAGTTTTGGCTGGTTTAATTTCTAGGTACTGAAATTACACCAGTTTTAGCGATGAGGATGGGATTCACGAGATACTGAACAATATTAAAATATTAACTTAGTGAAATTTCTGTGGATTATGTCTCTATACACTGTCCCTTTCATTTCGGTACTGACTATCTGCTTAGATGTGGCTTACTATTTAACAGTGTGTTTACTTAAAAAAATAGGATTAATTTGTACATAGGACACCATACATATATATATATTCTTTCCAAACTTACCTTGTCATTTGTTTTCTGTTTGACTTATAATGACAACTCTTGGTTCTTTGGTGCCTTTCGATATTGACTCCGCATATGTGGGACACATACGAGTCACAGGTGAATTTCTTTTGTGAAGCTAACCCTGATGAAAAGGGCAACATTCCTTGCTGTTCGTTGACTAAGAACATTAAGCATCCTTCGTTGTTTTATATCAACAGCGTTGCCTCAAGACAAGTATCAAGAATTAATAAATGTTTTAAAACAGTATTTCAACCGACAATCTTCCATTATCTACTGTTTCCAATTCCACCATCATTGGCAATGAGAAGGAGAGACTGAGTATATTTTTAGTCGGCCATCATTTGGCTGAGCTGCGATTTTGGTTCTTCATCCATAGAGTGTCTTCGAGACCAATTCGTCTGCGGGCTTCACGATGAAACCGTACAAAGCAAACTGTTAACAGAAGAAACTTTAACCTTAGATACTGCTGTACAGCATAACCTAACTGCTGAATCTGCATTGGTGTAGGTGCATGAAATCCGTACCACAAACAATCCCATGTCGACCGTCGATCTTATTCAGCGAAATAGATCAATCTTAACTCACAAAAATGTTTCTGGTTGTGCAGTGTCATCTCAAACATTCCATTCACATAAAAGTAACACCGGTGCCTCTCAACTGGGATTTCCACTTTGCTACGGTCATGGCAGTCAACACAATCGAGTGGAATGCCCTTTTAAAAAAAATGAAATGCCATCTCTACCAGAAAATGTGTCATTTACAGTGTGTATGCAGAGCAAAACAGCGTACTATACCTGGATCTTCAAATCAGTGCATGGCAGTAACTGAGATGGACGATGACATTGTAGATCATATTTATGAGATGCCGTGATGGCTCAACACTTAAATATTCCACACATGTGTACATAAATGGCAAAGAGTGTGGAATGGGAGTGAACTCAGGATCAGAGTATTCTATCATTTGACATATTTTCTGAATTGTGCAAGGAACAATACCTGAACTACGCCCAGTAGCAATTACATTACGAGTTTTCCAGCACCACTTAATATCATTCAAGGGACACAGTGATTATTCATGACATCTACATTTATTAATAACAGAGCCTCTTCCTGTTAGGACACGAATGGTTCACACCGCTAGGTATTTCACTATCTGGAGTTCATCTAATTACTGTACCACCTGTTCAAGAGATCATTAACCATTTTCCACAAGATCTCAGCACATCTATAGGAACTTACCAAGGTCCTGCTGTATCACTACCAGTTGAGCCTAAATTTCACCCATTCAGACTGCGAACCGGCCACTACTACTTGCAATGAAACCAAAAGGTTGACGTTGCTTTAGATGCTCGGCTCTGTGATGGCATCATTGAACCAGGGGAAAACACTTTGTGGACAACACCAATGGCACCGATTCTCAAACCAACAGAAGTGAGATTATGCAGTGACTACAAGATGACAGTTAACAGGGCTCTTCAGAATCACCCATACCCAATATCCGGTACGTCATCTTCTGGATTCTCTTCCTCCTAAATCCATCTTTGCAAAAATTGACTTAGCTAAGGCCTACCTACTACTTCCAGTTGATGACATGTCTGCAAACATACAGGCCATCATCACACATTGAGGAGTTTTCCATGTAAAACATTTACAACGTGGAATCTGCATTGCTCCCGAAATGTTTCAATGCATTATAGACAATTTACTTTGAAACATTTCTTGAGTCTTCCCATATTTCAATGACATATTAATTTGTGCTTCTACAATGATTGATCTATGTACAAAATTATGTGCTGTGTTCAAAAGGTTAGCACACAGCGGATTGCAAGTTAACAAAGAAAAATGCATATTCGGAGTAGATTCTAAGGAAATTTCTGGGATATACAATCGACAGTAAGAGGCTGCTTCCATCTCTAGGTAAAGCAGCTGCAATTTGAAATGCATGCCTTCCAAGAAATAAAAAAGAACTGAAAGCATTCTTAGGACTTATAAATTTCTAGAACAATTTCCTTCCGAATCATGCAACTGTAGCTGGACCCTTACATCATGTATTACAGACAAATGCCACGTGGACTTGGTCACCACAACATGAAAGGGCTTATCTTGAACTTAGAGACATTGATGTCCAATAACATACTGGTTCCATTTGACCCTCACCTAGAGTCATGTGATGCTTCACTATACGGAGTGGGTGCAGTACTAAGTACACAATGTCCTGATGGATCATCCGCTCTGGTTGCTTTCGCTTTACATAATTGTCTAACACTGAACAAAACTATGCACAAATTGACAAAGAAGCTTTAGCAGTAGTATTCGGCATCAAACGTTTTCACCTTTTCCAATTCGAAATAAAATTTAGCGTTTATACAGAACATCATCAGCTACTCAGCATTTTTACCTCAGACAAACAAACACCAATAATTCTATCACCCCAAATACAAAGATGAACTCACATACTCAATGTATATTCTTTTCAAACTGTAATTAGAGGGGGAAAAAAGTTGCAAACGTAGACACATTGAGCAGATTACCACTCCCATCAAACGAATGTGACAATCCAAACATGAATGGCATTTTTTTTTGGAGGAATTAGAAGATTTTCTCGTGACTGCTGAACAAGTAGCACATGCAACACTGCTTGGCCAAGCAGACCCACAGACATCAAACTTCAACCTGTTTTTATAACATAATGAGCTATCAACACAAAACTGTTTGCTTTGGTGGTCACATGTTATTACTTCCTTTTCTCTATAGCGAATCATCCTTAATGAGCTTCACTTGGGCCACTGGTATCATGAGAACTAAAGCATTAGCAAGGTCATATGTGTGGTGGCCATCAATGGATAGAGACATTGAGAATCTGGTGGGCAAGTGCAAAAATTGTCAAGTTATAAGACATGCTTTCCCCCATGCTCCAATTCACCCTGGGGAACCACCATCCACACCGTTGTCACGATTGCACTTGGATTTCGCCGGCCCAATGGATGGGAAAAAGTTTTTGGTTGTTGTGGATGCCTATTCAAAGTGGGTGGAGATGCGCAAAATGCCAATAACAACCTTGGTTGCAATAGTCACAGTACTATGAAAATTATTTTCCACCCATGGAATACCAGAGTGTATAGTTTCAGACAATGGACCACAGTTTGTATCTTTAGGGTTTTCGACTTTTCTCGCCAATAACAGAATTCACCGTGCGCCGATTGCACCATACCACCCATCAAAGTAATGGTTTCACGGAGAGGGTCCAATCCATAAAGGAGAGCCTAAAGCATATTACACATGGAAGTTGGGATCAATGGTATTGCCCGATATCTTTTGGCCCAGCACATTACACCATCTACAACTACAGGTTTAAGTCCAGCCAAGATGCTCTTTAATTGTGACCTTCGTACACGCCTAGATTTCCTTCATCTGAATAGAGCCCCAAAGCCGGCATCATCCGGACAACATCGGCTATATGAATTCCAACCAGATGACCCAGTATTTACGACAGCAGCAGAAAAGGGTTCCCTATTGATCCCTGCCATGGTAGAGCAGCATACAGGCCCTCTGTCATATGAAGTCTGAACTGACCTGGGATTACAACATAAGCATATTGATCAATTGTGCTCGAGAACAGTAGACACCATCCCAACCATCTCGTGTCCTGCTGAGGGACCACCACTTGCCCTCCACCCAGGGTGACATTGGAAACCACAAACAACCCTATCTCAACACCCTTGCGTCCTACATCTCCAATTCAAACTCCAAAGACATACAAAGAACCCCCTTGCATCAATGCCATCCACCAATGCATTTCAAATATTATGATGGTACATTCTAAGGGGGAAAGGGTGTTAAGTCTAACGATCCACGATAATTTGCTATCGTGATGTCATTTCAAGGAATGACTGCGAGACTAGATTATTATTGTCTGCGGTATTAATCTTGGACTTTGGCTCAGAGAAAATTAAATAAAATGGCACTAAGATGCTACATACAAATGGAACAAGCTTTGGCTGGTTTAATTTCTAGATACTGAAACACTACAAAAATAATAGAAGATCTGGAAAAATGTAATAATAAAAGCATTAACGATATTTAACAAAGATAAAAAAGGGGATTAAAGTATCTACAGAGAATTATGGATTCAAAACAACCAAAATAACATGCTAGATTAAGAAATAGTTGTAGTATAGTAAGTAGGGCACATTCAAGTATTGTGAACAATTATAGAAAGATTTTATTAAGAGTAGTATTTTATATACATTTTTTTATTTGTAAATTATGAAAAGTCATTTTGCTGCAAACATTTTTTTTCTAACAAAATTTTGGAATAACATGATATAGACCCAGGATATTGTCTAAGTCTGAATAATAATTTATAATGAAACAGTAATAATTAGAATATCTATTATACTAAAAACGTTAACACAAGTATGTTTTTCACTTTCCAGAAATTTTTTGCAGCAGTTTATTATCAATTAAAATAGAAAGCAAAGATAGTTAAAAATAATTGAAGCTTATTCAGGGCACCATGAATTTTGCAGGAAATGTAACAAAGTTATCAGATGAAAGTTAAAAAAAAAAAAGAAGGAATTAAGGATAATTATTAAAAGATTAAAGTAATATTTAGTGAGTTTTCAGAAAATCTGAAATAAAGAGTGGTTAAATTATGAAAGTGTAATGAATGAAATTAATCATAGAATTGAACTTAGTAGAAATAACTCAATATTATTTGTTAATATATCTATTAGTCTAAAGTAAAAGATTTTAAATTTATGGATTTGGAAACTTATTAAATATCATTGCATAAATATTACTCATTGAAATATAAAGATATTTGTTAAGATTTTTTTTAAATGAGATCATAAACTCTATACATGGCTATGAAAGCAAATAGGTATCGTTATTGCCTCTGTGGCAACTTAAAAATGATGTTAAATAGGCAATTCAAATCTTTAATCAGTTTTAATTTAAGAACTAATGTGAGAAGTATAAGGAAGTGGAAGAAGCCAGGAATTGGAACTGGAATAAACTCAGAGAATATTTTTCTCTAGTGAAATGGTGTTTGTTAAAAATGAGAGACAGACAATTGATTTTGTTAGATCAGAGGTGGGGAATCTTTTCTGCCAAGGGTCATTTGAATATTTATAATAATCTCATTTTCAGGTTACACAAAATTATTAACTTAAAAATTAGCCTATTCTATTTGATCAAAAATTTATTTAATTTACTACTAATCATTGAGAATAGGCAACCTTTTCAGCTGACAGACCAATTTCAATTTTCCTTTTTAAATGAGGTCCATAATTTTTTTGTGAATTAAAAATAAAGTAACATTATTATTTTTAAGGACTGTTTCATCTTTAATTACAATTTTTCCTGTTCACCTTGATTCTATTTTTGTGACAATTATTCATTCTCAAATTTTATATTTATTCTCAAGTTTCTTTTTATGTAAACTTCCCTTCAGAAATGTTTTGTTTTTGTTTTGAAATAACTTGCTCTCACAAAATTTTTCACTTGTTTGTACTTTTTATAAAATTTATGTCAGCTACTTGATAAAGCTCCTTTTCATGTTTTCTGTTTTAATATTTCTTCCTTCATCAATAAATTTTATTGTTAAAATGTTTTGATTAAATAGTTTCTCTTTATAATGTGCTTTTTATGAACTAAAATACTTTTCAGTTATATCAATCTCATCAATTTTCTATTATTTTTTTTAGAAAATAATATGCATCAGTCCATTGCTGTTCAAATGCGCGATTTTCTATGTCAACTTTTCTTACCATATTCTGTAGCTATCCTAATAAAAAAATATATATGCAAAATAATAATAATATGAAGTAAAATTCAAGTTTCATTTTTGCTAATCTATATATTTGCCTGTGAAAATCACTATAAAAACATCAACTTGTTCTCAGTGTTGTAGATTAAACTATAGTCAGGTAGATCACACAGTGTAGATAATTTAGTGGAATAGTACACCTCTGATAGAATGTTGGAAAGAGAAAAAGTTGTAGTTGAGAAAATAAATATTTTACTTTTAATTTAATATTTGCACATATATTTCCATTGCCCTAAATGTATATTTAAATAGAAGTTTTATACAGGTCCATTTTATATATGTTTGTGAAAATGTCTGGGGCCTATGGTACTTCATTGTTTTAAAAACATTGTAATAAAATGATGTCGGATAAGATTAAAGACTTATAAAGCTTTTTTTTTTTTAGATTTGAGTTTAAATTAAATTTTTAAAATTTAAATTAAATTTTAAAAAGTAAGTAAATAAAATTTAAAAGAATTATTATCTTTAAAAAATTTTTTAAAAAATTAATTTTTAAAAAGAACATTCTTCAATAGAATGTACAAAATATTTTAAAATAATTTTTTTATTCATATTCCATTTAATTGCACTTTTTTTGTGTGAAAAATTAAATGGTTTGAATTTTTTTTTTCATCTCAGGAAGAATTTTTATTTATGATCAGTTATAAAGTAAGATTATCTTTTTTAAAAAAAAAAAAAATTAGTCTAAAAATCGTTCTGCCTATACAGTGAGTCTCATTACCATTTTATCTTGTCCAAGTGATAAATGAAATATGTGGTTTTACAATTTCCTTTTGAGTATTTTCACATGATTAATTAAATATGGCTTAGAATTTTGATTTACTTTTTTTTTTATATAGAATTTTATAGGCTATTAGCTATATTAATAGAATAATACATGAGTAATCAACAACAAGTAAAAATGATTTACAACATTGTTTATAAAAATGCATTTAAAAGCCATTTTTACCAATTGTTGATAACTCATGCATTATTATGTCAAGTAAATATTATTAAAATATAATTTAATTACAGCTATTTTGTCTATAATTCTTTTATAAAAAATTGTTTCAAGAAATCAATTGATTGTCTAAGTCTCATTTTTAACAATTTCCAATTGATTATAGAAAAAACTCTTGAGTTTAATCCAGTTCTTACAATTTCTTGCTTCTCCACTTCTTTTTCCATATATATCATGAGATTTTAAAAATCATTTTAATGTGCTATAAGACTTAAAATATCTATCTAATGTAATTTCTTCTAGAAATATATCCAGTCCAACTTATTAAAAGAATTAAGAGGCTGGAATGGAGTTGAGCTACACATATTTCTAGAGATGACAATAAGTTGTCAACTGAAGTCTTAAAACTGATTTTAATAGATTTTAAAGGACTTAGAAAGAGACTACATGTTTAGATGGGTAGATGAAATAAGGAAATTTGATGGAGTAATTAGAAAAGAGAAATTATGGATCCAAAAAATTTGATTAAACTTTGAGAGATTTTTTTTCATTCTATAATGGATTGATAATATTAAGGGAGTTATTTTAAAGCTAGCAGAAAAAATAATTTGTATATAATTGAAATATCACAAAAAATGTAATAATTTTATAGTAAAATACAATAGTAAGCAACCATTGTTAATGATCAAGTATTTGATTATTCTTTGGTCACAAATATTTTATGCCTGGAAGTTTCTGATATTAATAAATATCCTTTGTAGATCATTTAATATGTATGTTATACAGTTGAATAATATTGAAACATGAAATAGTTATAACTATACACACACCCAAGAGGAGGGATTTATTAAAATAAAAACTAATATTAGGATTTCACGCAGGATTTGTCGATTTGAAAAAATTACATTCTTAATCCAAAATTATTGTATATACAACTAAGACTTTCAACTAATATAATAATTAGTAATTTATTTGTTTGTTAATATTGAAGTCGTAAATCTGTCGTACATATTTAACTTCACTGCCTGATGACATTACATACCTTTAAAGTAGGGTTTGAACCATTTTATATGTTTATTTGGTCATCTAGGAATGTTAAGCACACATATCACTTCCACCCTGTTTATTCAAAACGGTTATGTGTAACCAGTTGAATTATTATTTTAGCTTAAGTATATTTAATTTCCAAGCTTGTAAATTCCCTTTACTTAGATAATTGTGTATGTGTGTATATGTATTACAGATATAAAAATAAATACAATTAATGTAAAGCTAAAGCAATGCCAGAAAATTCTAGAAAGTATTATTACAATTTAAAAATGTCATTCTCATTTAACTATTTAAAGTCAAACCAAAAATCATATTTTAAAATTATTTGCAATTTTAAAAATATGTTTAAATAATGCTTTCTGGAATGTATTTGTTTACATCTTCCAATGTTGCCAAATTTCAAGTATAGGAGAAGCAGAAGTTCTAGGAACGCGCAAAAGGAGTTCAAATCACTCTTCTCTCATATTCGTTTAGAGAGTGAAAACAAAATGAACTGTGAGTAAAAGGAATTTGCTATTCCTGATCTTAAATCGCCTTTGTCCTGCCTTCCTGCTATGCCATCACTACTTGAGAACTGTTATGTTTAACTGTGAAAGAACTATTGGAAGATGTTTACCATTATTTTGTCAATATTGTGCTTTTGCGTCCAAACTTCGTGTAGTCATTCTAAATGGCTGCCATAAATACTAAAGGTAATCTGTTTTGCCGAAGAATGAACTCTTATACTCCTCACTTCTTTCCTAAATCTTAATTGTAATCATAATGTAATCTTTATTTATTTGGTAACTAACTATAAACTATCGTTAAATTTGTGATTTTCTCTCTTAAGTTTTTAAAACTCGTTCTTTGAAACACTAGCACAGAATCATGTACTTTAAATCTATTGTTAGCTTTTTAAGTTTCACGCTCTAATTATTTTATTTTCATGCGGCAAAACTTATTTTAAATATGTATTTTATTAAATTGATTTTGGTATGCTAATGCTTAATCTAGCGAACTTATATTATTTTTAGCCACCATTCTGATATTTTTTGGAAAAGTTGAATGTAAAATTTCTTATTGAACGCTAGTTCGCTCGATTAAATATTTTTAAATAAATGCTTAATGGCGGATTGTTTAAAATGTCATATTATGGGATAAGATAAACTTCTTTGTTGTTGACACTATTTATTTAGATGCATTCTATGTTTTCTAAAACAATTTTAATTATTAACCTATTTTAAATAATTATTTATTGCTTTCACGCCATTGAGTATTAACTTGCTTATGATATATTGTCGTGTAAGAATATCTGGGCTGGTTAATAGGAACAATAATATTTTTCCCTCCTCTATATTCGACATTCTAAATTTATTAAAGTTATACGTATGATGCTGAGTGGGTTATTATTTTATCATGGCGTTACGCATGATATTATTGCTTTATTTAAGCTTAGATTATTTTATTAGTCATTTAAGACTTAAGCCATATTCGCGTTGCTTACTTATGATAGCATTTTAAAGAATTTATATTTTGCTTTATCATATTTATTCATCAGAACTCCGGATTTTCTTACGTAACTCGTCTAAGAATGAGGTTTGGTAGAACCGATCTCAGGACAAACGTTAGAGTATTAGGGCTCTGCATGTGAAACGTCAGCAAGCGTACAATGGAATCCTTACAACTCATATTTTCGAATACCGCCTTGTGATAAATACAAGCAGAATCATATGTGATAAAGCCTTTCAGTCCAAAGATGGACATCTCCATTTTAAACATTATCATTATGGTTAGCACTGCGAGTTCTTTTATGTGTAGTTCTCATATTATCTATAAGACATGGTGCAGTGATGTTTGTAAACCACTCATTTAATAATTAGTCAAATATTTTAGGATTGTCACAGTAAGGCTGTTAGGCTAATCCATTCCTCATTTGTACTGGCCCAGATATGCTTATGAACAATAAATTACTTATCTGTTATATCAAGAGTAAACTTCTCTTTGGAGATGAATTTATAAACGTCCTTATCATTACTTAAAGTAATGATCATAGCATTGATAACATTAATTTTTTATTATTTATAGTTCATTAGCATACTAAATCACTTGCCTATATGCAAAGTAATAACCGCATTAAATCTGTGCTATGCTTCTGATGTAATTTTAAATTATTTATGTTCATTAAATTATGTTGAATTACTCATGTGTTTGTGTCTTACTGAATCTCACTCATTGAATCCCATTTAATATTTATAATAGTGTTAGTAATATTTAGAAGTTATAACTGATTATTTTAAATGGACATTTATCCCTGTGTTGTTCTGTCTTTGCTCATTCTGGATGGATACTATTTTATAATTTCTATTCCTTTTGCAATACTAGCTGTGTGCAATTCATTTAAATTTATAAATTGTCCCTTCACATAAGGTATTTGATTGAGCCAAGATTTGATATTCTTTATTTACATTAATTATCCTGTAGATCTCGTGTACCAGAATGAATAAAATTTCATCTGTTATCATCAGAAGTGTTGTTTATAATGTTATAGTTTTAGAGAAGAGCAAATAGGGCAGAATTCATGAATGCTCCTGACCTGTGTATCTCGGGCATGAGTGGATTTAGGGTACTTAGATTCTAAACCTTGTTAAATGAACATACAATTCTGACCGGTACAGTATTTAACTGTTATTGAGGAGGAACAGCACCATTCAGTGACCTGTACCATCATTGATACTTGTACTGAATTAGTATATGAAAATTATTTATTTGCTAATTTTTATTATAAATATAATTTTAAAATAGACCAAAAGATTTTCATGATGAACTATTTAATTTTTTCTTAAAAATTTTAATATAGAGTATTTAAGTTTCACAACTTTTTTTAGCTTTATTTATTTATTACTCAACATTAAATATTTCTTAACTTATTTAATGTTTATATTATTATTTTTTTATTTTTGGTATTTGTTCATCTATTTTGTTTTATAAATATACATTTAAATTCATATACATCCATCCCTTCATCCTGGAATATTTCTTAAAAGTCCACAATTCTATCATTTAAACTCTAAAATATGATATTTTAAAGGAATTTAAAGATTAATATTTGTTTTGTTTTGTTTCAGCAATGTAATACTTTAGAAAGGACTTGAAATCCCTTATAAGTATCTCAGTAACAAACATTGAACAAAATTAAATAATTAAATATTCAAGTAACTGTTTCTTATAAATAAATATTTTCATTTCATATTTAAACATAATCATTGCAGATAGTTTTCCAATTTATAGATTAAATATAAAGTAGAGGAAATCTCTTAAGAAATTATTTTTTTCAGAAGAGCCTTTTAGCACATTGAAAATTAACAACATGAAGGCAATCAAATAATTATTTTTATTAACTAAAATGACAAAATATATATGTTTTGGTTAATGTATTAATTTTCCATTTTATTCACGTCATGGTTTATATAGTAAAGCTTCTTTTATATTATAAGTTTTAATGTTATAAATTACCAAATTTAATTTCTAGTTATATTTAAGTTTAAAGATATGAAAAATATTAACGTTGAAATTTCAAGTAAAAGTCCTTTTATTTTTATGCATTCTGGTTTTACAAATTATATTAAACGTTTTTTTTTGGTAATAGTTTTATCTGAAAGTTTGAAAAAGTATATAATATTAATGCTAGAATAATTAACCAATAACTTCCAGAGAAAAGTAATATTTTTCCGTAGATAATTGAATTGAGAATTATTAAAAGCATTTTTCTTTTTCTCAATCATTATAGATAGATATGACTTCTTTTAATGTGCGTTGTGTAGTGTTTCACGCAGTAATTATGATGCTACAGTCACTTCCAGTTTAACTTAGCTCTCATGGTTTATTAGTTTGTCAATTTTACATTCATTTTAAAGGAGAAAGTGGAAGTAAAGTATATATTGATATATTTTATTTATAAAAAAATCTGAAGATGCAATGTATTTTTCAGAGAATCTAAGTCTACAACACCACTGATTGGCATAATTCTTTGTTATCAGACCCAAGAATGCATGCAAGAGATTTTGAAGGAGCTTTTCTTTGATTTGACTTTGAAAATAAAAAAATATATATTTTGTGAAGTTTATATATGATTATTTTAAGCCGATTCAAAAATATTTGTTTTTAAGAAGATAAGATGATAAAGGCAAACAGAGTTTTTATGATTAGTTGAAAAAAATAATGCCTTCATAATCAACATAACAGTTTCTTTTTGTGATTTTTTAACAATTATAAATGGAATTTTACATTTTAGAACAGCATTTCATTACTTTGTGATTTTATCAAGAATTTATATAAGTTTTAGAAATAATCAATTTTTTTCCTTAGTTAAATATTTTGGTACTTTAGGATTATTCAACCCCAACTGTCCTTCACCGATCATCTCATTCCAAGAGGCCATCTAAATCACGTGACCTGCGTCTTTAGTATTATCCAACCGATGACCTATTACCCCGAAGGCATATCAGTCTAATCATGCGATTTTTAAACGTACCGGGTCCACGTGATCTGCGGACAAATTTTAGCGATTGCATGTGTCCGCAAATCACTTGGAGACGTTATCTTAAAAATCGCAAGATCAGACTGATATTCCTTCAGGGTAATACGTCATCAGTTGGATAATACTAAAGAACCAATATTTTTATTGGCTTTTGCAAAAAAAAACAAAAGCCATTATTCTGATTGTATAGTTCAGCTTATTATTTCCCCCCTCCCCAGTATTTGCAAAATTGAAATATTCTTAAGAATGTTTTTTGTTTTGTAAACTGATATTTCTAATTTAAAAAAAAAAAAAAAAGGAAATACAATGTAGAATGATTTAATTTTTAAAACAAAATGTTGCAACATTTTAAAAAAAATAAATCTCTACAGTTTTTTTTTTAAATATGCATAGTGAAAAATTAATTATTTCAACAGATTAAGGATATAGCTTTTCTTAAATTCTGAATATCAGTGCAAATTTTTTTTTGTAAGACATACCTTTAATTAGTTTATATTTTACATTGCAATCATCTTTACATTTTTTCAGTCTTTTATTTTTTACTGAAGCTAATAAATTTCTTTTATTTAAATAAAAATGGTCAATTTCAAAGAATGTTAAATTAAAATGGAATTTTCTTTTATTTCATCATTAATATATATATAATTATAAAATAACATTAGTAAACAATGAAATGAAAATGGAATTTCCCAGTAAGCACATGTATTATTTCAATATATTATAAAACTTATTTCTTACTAAGAATGATAAAAAAAAGCAGAAAGGAATTTGTGTTCTAATCTTCAGAAAATGCCTGTCTCCCATTCTTGTATTTGTGTGACAGCTTTCTATAAATATGCATCATTGTGATGATTCATTATTCCACTTTTTTTTTTTTTAAAAAAAAAACCTTTTAAAGAATTCTAATTCCATCCCTCACCCCCAGCTAAATACTTTAAATAATTGAACAAAAGGTAATAAATATCTTGATGCAATTAAAAAGCAGAAAAATAATTGACACCCCAAAAGACATTTTTTAGTATTAAATATATTAAAATTTAGATTGCCATTTTTTTTTTTACAGTCAATATTAATTCATAATATATAGCTTAAAAAAAATAAATAAATAGAAGAATATAGATTAGAACTTAATACTATTATTTATTTTTATAATAGTTTAAATAAATGAACATTTTTGTTGCTTTCAAGATTGAGGGGAAATGTTTCATGTTATTTTAAATTGTTTTATTTTTTCTTTCAAAAATTATTTTGGTGATATTAATTGAATAAATAATTAATAATACAAATACTTTTTTTATTACATTTATATTCTTATGTGTTTTAAAGTTTATTTCTCTATTATGAACTGAATTCAAAACTGTGCTAAGTAGAATAGATTGCCACTCTGTTATTATTTTAATTTTAAAAAAAAATTTTTTTTTCTATTATAAAATCATTAGTGAGGTATACAGAAATCCAGTTCTACCATTAGTGTGTGCAAAAACTAATGCAAAGAGTATAATTACTTGCCTAGGTTCTGGATATAAACAGTAATAATTATATACTACAAAGGCACAAATATTGGAACACAAATGGAGTAGGATTTATTATAAATAAAAAGCGAAAGAACAACATTGTGGAGATTGATGGTGTATTGGATAGAGTGGCAAGATTAGTTATTCAACTTAATACTAGATACCAAATGCATATAATTCAAGTTTATGAACTAACAAGTTCTCATAGTGATGAAGTAATAGAAGATTTTTATATGGATGTACAAAAGGCTTTTGACCAGACTAAACAACATGTTAAAATTGTTATTGGGAAATTTTAATTCTAGAATTGGTAAACAAATGAAAAATTAAAGTGCTGTAGGTAAATTTGAATATGTTAATAGAAATGAAAAAGGATATAGAGTTGTGGAGTTTATACAAAAAGAAAACTTTAAATTATGATTTCTTTTTTTTGTAGGGAATTGTTAAAAGGAAATGGACATGGACACATTCAAATGAAGGTACAGCGGAATTGGATTATATTTTGATTAACAGGAAATGCATATTTCAAGATCGGAATGTCCTTAATAAATTCATCACAGGAAGTGATTATCTATTAGTAAGATGTAAGATACATGTTAATGCAAAACTGGAGACAAAAATTATTAAGAAAAACAATGTTTATAGTTGATATTCCTAATCTTCAAAAACATTCTAATAAATTTAAATTAGAACTTGCAAATCATTTTCAATTATTAGTAAATTTTGAACATGATTCAGATTTGAATGAAATTAATAGAAACCTAACTGATACACTTTTAAAACTACAATATAGATAGCTGGTAGAAAAAAACAGCAATTGGCCATTAAATTTTCCACTGAGACTAGAGAATTTATGAAGAAAAGAAAGGAATATGAAGATATATAAAAATGATGCATTAAGGAATGAATATCTCAAATTTTGTAAAATGGTGCAAAAATGAGTTGATAATGATATAAGAAAGTATAACTGTGAACTAGCAAGGAAGGCTGTAGAAAAGAATAAAAGTCTCAAAAGTGTAAAAGAACATTATGGTATTGATAGGAAACATATCTGCAATAAGAAAAAAAGATGGAACTATTATTAAAAAGAGAAATGATATCATGAAATGGGTAAACAGTTATATCAAGAATTATATAGTAATAAAGAACCAGTACCTTTTACATCTATTATATCTTCTGAATTGCACAGAATTTTAAATAAAGAAGTGAGACATGCAATTAAATTTATGAAGAAGGGAAAGCTCCAGGTAATGGTAGAGTTATAATCGATATATTAAAAGAAGCAAGTGAAGAAATAGAAAAAATGTTGGCCAAGTTATATACCAAATCTCTAAATGATAAAGTTGTACCAGATGATTGGAAGAATGCAATATTAATATTTAAAAATGGTGATAAAGAAGATATTAGAAATTACAGTTTTATTAATCTTTTATCAGTTTTATGTAAAAAAATTTACCAAAATAATTACAACTCGTCTACAGAGAACATTAGATTCCAATCAACCAAAAGCACAAAGCTGGAATTAAAAGTTGTTTAGTACAGTAGATCATATCTAAATATTGAGAGAAATTATAAAAAGGACCAATGAATATGAATTGCCATTATGCTTTGGATTTGTAGATTATGAGAAGGCTGTTGATTAAAGCATTGGATCATCATGGCATGAACTGAGAATATTGTCATATTCTGAAGAGTATATTTATAAAATACGACAATTATATTACATAATGATACTAGGAAGGTTAACATCGAGGAGGGTGTAAAACTGATTAGTTCCATATCTCCAAAAATTTTTACAGCTAATGCTGCAAGAAGTATTTTTGTGGATTAAAATGGGAAGCTAAAAGAATAAAAGTAAATGGAAATTATTTAAGTCATTTAGATTTTGAAGATGTAGTTGTTTTTGCAAATAATGTTTCAGAGCTTCAGGAAATGTTGCAAGAGTTATCAGATAAAAGTAAGGTTCAATGGATTTTTTCAAAAGATGAAAATAAAGATTGATTATGATGAGTTAGAAGTTAACAACTACAAATACCTTGGTCAGATTATTACTATAGATGGAAACATAATATATGAAATTAATCATAGAATTAAACTTGGTTGGAGTGCTTTTGATAGAAATAACTTAATATTAAAATGAATTATGCCTATGTGTTTGGAAATGAAGGTTTTTAATAATTGTGTTTTAAAGTTCTTACTTATGGATCTGACACTTGGATATTCAGAGATTTCAGACTATTCAAAGAAGTATGAAGAGATGTATGTTAGGAATAGCAAGAAGAGATCGAAAATGCAATACATGGGTAAGTGAACAAACAGGTGTTACTGATGTCATTGGAAAAAATTAAAAAACAAGTGGAACTGGGCTGGACATATTTCTAAAAGAGATGATAATAGATGGACAATTGAAATCTTAAAGTGAATTCCAAGAGATAGTAAAGGATCCAGAAAGAGATCACATGTGAGATGGATGGATGAAATAAGAAAGTCTGCAGGTGTGATGTGCAGAAGAGGGACTAGAGATCCAAAAAGATGGATTGAACTTATTTGGAGAGATGTTCATCCTGCAGTGGATTGATAATGGCTGTTGATTTTGATGATGAATTATCACCCCATTAAAATTCAGTGTTATGAAATGCTCCTTAAAAGTGAACACTAGGTTCAAATGTCCAAATTGTGTAAAGCTGTTACTTAATAATGACAATGAAGAAAATAACAATATTTGCAAGAAATAAATTAAATTTGGTCTTCAATTTTAAAAGATCAAGTAAAGAAAAGCAAAAAAAAACATTGTTATCTTTCTATTTATAAATATATCTTCAAGAAATATATGATAATATATCTATTGGAAATTAAATTTGCTTTATTAATCTCATTTACTTTCTAGGCAGTGAATAGAAGATGAGTTTGAAATAGCAATCTTACTTTACATTCTCAAGATGTAACTCAGGAAAATTTATATTTATTGATAGACGTGGCTGCTGTGACATTAGATCTTCTGATATTGCTAAACTGATAAATTCATATTATCACAGTCAAATTTCTGATGTTAACTACAGCTCTAAAAGTTTTAAATGCTTAAGTATTCATAATGATTTTGGGCTTCAGAAAGTTAAATTTTAAATGTATATAATAAATTTCAATGATTATTGAAAATGGAAATAAGCTTAGAAAATCAAATTTGTATGGTTAACATAAGTTTCATTGATGACTTTATTTGCGGACAATGTTAGTAGACATTATTTTTGAAGTAATTTAATAGAAATGGAAGAAATATTCAGAAAAATTATATAATAAAAAAATATCAATCAAGACATATTTGATTAGAAATTCTATATTGAGACTGTTTTCAGGAATGGAAAAGGATGACATTGTATCTGACGATTTTTATGAAATTGAAGAAGAATTCAGTAAAAATACTGATCAAATTATGACAGTCTGGAAAATTACTTTCTGCCCTACAGATTGAAGTATTCAGATTTTATTTATATACCAGAGAAAGAAGTTTTGATAAATTAAAATTCATGACATACACAGGCAAGTCAGATTGTAGTCAAGGCCATAAATCATAAATTAGAGTTTTACACTGAAAGAGAACTATTAGAAATATAAATTGGTTTTAGAAAAGATGGAGCAACTAGAAGCATTGCTGTTATATGTTGGATATAGACAAATCCAAGAATTCCAGATAGCCTATATATGATTTATCAATAACAATGTTTTTGATTCATTTGTTCATGCTAAATTATAGATTGTCTTTAGAAAAATCATGTAACAGAACAGTTCATTGTTTTTACAAGAAATGATAATCTTGAAATAGTCTACTTTATATTGACAAAGAAATTAGATGTTTTTAATTGCTCTATCTATTCAGACAAATACGGATATAAATATGGCAGAAGAAACACCAATTATTTTGTATATACTTATTATACCAAACATAACTGAAAAAATATATCTAAAAATTCATTAAGAAAGTTATAGTGCACTGCAAGTAGATGGAATTATGGATAAATATGAAGATAGATTATGGTGACAGGGTCAGCAACTGTTATCAAAATTAATATTGAAAGCATTCAAGTGTTTGATAGTTTTTCGCTTCCTTGGATCATTCTTAGAACGATAAAAGCCCCCTTTATTAATCAAGAGATTTATTGCAGAGCAACACAATGAAAGATTTATAGATATAGTAACATATACAGTATGAGTTGTGGTGCTTTTATTAAAAGCTCAGTGTGAAATCTGATCTTGATCAGATTAGATGTGGTCTCTCTCTCGAAGTACAAATCATCAAGTTGAATTGTTCTATTTTGTTTATGATTTTAAAAAGTATATAAAGCTTAGAAAGATTGGTGATGTAAGAAAAGGAGAGAGCACAGTTACGTATTCAAATTTAATGAGTAAGTTTGTAGTGAACTTGTTTACTAACAGTTATTTCTTTTTCAAAAAATAATGCTCATTTTGGCAAGCAATGAAAGCATTTTATTGTTTCCCTAAAGCTCGGCTGAATTGCTGTTATTATTGATTTTGCATTTTGAGCTATAAAAATTATTGCATAACAATGATATCATAAGTGCATAGCTTCTTTATATTGTGATAATAAAAAAATTGATTTATGCTGATTAGTATTTTTTTCTTTTGCTTTATTATATGGAAATCTTAAACAGGAATGTGTTGGATCTCATTAATATCTTATTTAATATTTTTATATTAGTGTGCCAATAGTATTAAAAATATGATTTTTTGCCCTTTTTTGTTTTGCCTGTTTATTGATTTTTTCCCTCCATCTATTTCTTGTAATATTTATTTAAAATTTTCTACAATAAAATTTTTTATTTATCTTAAAACTCTAACTAGAAGATTATTGCATTAATTATAGTATATGATAATATAAAAATGCATAATAAGTTATAAATATTAAATCAAACATTTTAACTAGTATATGATAAAATGTAATAAAATTCACTGGAACACTTATAGCTAATGATGAGTCAGCATATCACCTTTAGATAATCATTCAACTCCACAAACAATTATATAGTTGTGCAAACTTGTTTTTGAAATAAGCCAAAATTATTAAATCAATTTTATTTTAATAATATATAATTAGAGAATAAATCCTCTTGGTGACTTAATTTGATGTTTGTTGTTTGAAGATTAAGTGCATATATTCTTTTGCATGGTATCAGATAGGAGGGTCATACTATTTATTGAATAAGGAAATGGTTGATTTGTTTTTGCAATAAACAATTGAAACATTCAATTAATTCAATATCTTCTTCATTATTTCTTAAGCATGAAAATATGAATTGTTTAAATGCAGTATTGTATGAGCTGTTGCTAACCACATTATGAAAAGCCATGTTTGGATGGGGGGAGGTGTCATTGAATTATCTCCTATCTATAGTTTAAACTCTAGATATATTATCTATGGATAATTATAAATCTATAGAAATTTTCTAAATTTTTTAGAGTAAAACACTAAAATTAGGCAAATGTATTTAGGCAATAAAAATTTTTTTTTTAAAAAAAACCTAATTACAGAGAATCTTTTTTAAAACAGCTGATAATATTTTCTGTTACTATTTTCTGTGAATAAGTGAGTCACTAAATAAATAGAATCACTGGACTAAGGCATATAAAGAAAAATAACCCATATGTTAATTACAATTATTAATTTGTAGTTATTTACTAGAGTGGTTAATTTGAATATATGCATATATTTATACTATATTGGGTTATTTTCACCATCTAACTAACAGTCTTTATATTGTAATATATGACTGCAAGTAAAGTACTATTATAAATCTTCTGAACTTGCATATAGATTATTCATATATATTCACTATTTGGATTTCATTTATTTTTAATAGAAGTTGTACATACATTTTCAAGATTAAAATTTGTTGGTAATGAACATGTAATGATTGCTGAATTTTTGGTAACTGGATTAACAGTATTTTCTGTTTTCCCCATTTTTTTAAAGTTTGGATTTTATTTCTTTTTGAAACATTTTTATTATGTTTGCTACATGAAATGTTTCTTTCTTAATTAAGTATTTTATTTGATTGCTTTTTATATAGTTTGTTAGAAGGCAGTATTTGATCTTATTGTTTCTTCCCAAGAAAAGATAGGTCCCATAAATTTAGAATTATAGTGTAGAATCCCATATAAGACTAGCAAAGAATCCATTTCTTTACTATTAATAAGACATCTGATTGGTTGTTAGTCAGTCAATTAAATAACATTTATTTACATAATTAATACATATCAAATTATAACCACAAAAAAAAATTGAATTAATTACAGTTATTTTAGCATAATTAATTTCATCTTAAATTAGGAAGTAAGAGTTTACATGTTTTCTAGTTTTAGCAAAGTTTATAATGAAAATATAAATCATACCTCTTGTATTTCAGTTTAAGTCTAGACTTTGATTTTTGCTTATGTTTGACCTAGTTTTTGTTAGAGATTTTTTTGAGGTAATTACCCCTGACTTTTTGACAGTGCTTAGATTTCATAAAGTGTTCTTATGCTGGCTGCTTAGCGGTTTGTAGCTTCTTTTTTGGGCAGTGTCTATCTAATTGTCCAGCAATAGTCTTGGTTATATGACAGGCGCATGTTTCAGCAATGGCAGTTCAGTGTTTGTCACATCTCAAACTATTGATAATTTATAGGAACTGCATGGTGAAAAGACTGAATGAACACCCTTTTTGTGATCTAGCAGGGCATGATGGTGTTAGGGGATCCATGGATATTTCTATATATAGCAAAAAACTAGAAATTCATGATGAAAGAGTTTGCAAAATTCAGCTAGTGATATCAACAGTACAACAGCAAAAACAGGAGCAGAATAAATAAACTGTGCTAATGAAAATTTAGCTTTTATAACCCTGACTAACCATTGTCTTGAGAGAATCACCCATATTAAATAATTTTCAATTTTCTCTTTTTTATTAATTAATTTTCATTTTAATCATAGTATTAACTTATCTAATCAGTTTACTGTTTTTCAGTAAAACATAATCCCTTCTTAATTAGATAAAAAAAAGTTATATTTAATTGGATAATTTTTTTTATTACAAAAATTATTTTACATTTTATTCCCTTTTTCAAATTAATACTTTAGCTTATCAAATACAGTTTTAAGTTAGTCTTTTTGTTTTATTTTTTAAAGATTTAATTTTAGAATTTGTATTTTTTTAAAGAGAAGATAAGCAATTTTTACTGGCTTTATTTGGTCATTGATTACCTTCATTAGATTTTCTTTAAAATAGACATTCTAATATACATTTTAAAATTATTATTGTATATTTTTTCTTTATTCTATTTTACTTTTGCTTTAAATATTATATTTTAAATCAAGTCTGGTATATTTTAACTTGAGTTATATTTTTTGTTTAAATATAAACCAGTCTTTTGTTCCTTGTTTTAAAATCTCTCCCCTTTCTACTTATTATTATATTGACTACTTAAATGAATAGTTCTTTTCATTTTAAATATATATATATGTCTGCTTTTTTAAGTATACCTTTTAAATATTTTATGCAACACATATATTTTACATATTTGTTACACTATAATAAACTGAAAGAATTAAGTGTTAAAATTACTAGTCATGAGAAAAAAAAGTGCCTACTGTTAGATGTGAACTGAAGTTATTAAAATAGTTATTGACTTGGTATCAAGTTGGCTTGAGTTCAAAATATTAGGATTTTTGAATTTTTGTTTATTAATTTGATAGTAAAGAAGTTAAATATGGATACAGAATATAATTGTATTAGTTTTGCTTTTAATTCAAGCCCTCATTCATAGAGGCAAAGCCAGAAATAGTCTGAAGATGGAGATTAATGAACTGTACTACAATCTAATAAATACTGATCATTTACGCTTACAATAGATAATGCTAAAATAGAAAAGATTAATTTATTTAATGTTTAAGTAAACAATGTTAATTGAGTAACTTTTACTTATCACAAATAAAGTTTGGTGGTTGTGGATTTTAAATTCCCATTTCCAATTTTGTTTAGATTAAAAGATGTTTTGGACTATCAGGTGCCAGAATATTGGTATTTACTCTGTAATGGATAAATGAATTTTATGACGGTCTATTGTTTGTAAGATTTGGCAAAAAGCTTGCTTTTATAGAAAAGAAACATTACTATGATAATTATGATGGAAATTTTTTTAAAATCTTGCTCATTGTTAACAGCAGAGATAGTAAACAATGATTATGTCAAATAAAATAGTTTATGTGATACTAAAACCAATCATGAAAACATTTAGAATCTCGAGAACTTTTAATAGTTTTTGATATTTTACAGATATTAAAGAACAAAATTCTGGTAAAATGTAAAATATAGTAAGTGCGCTAAATGATACAAGAAATCAGTATCAATGCAGTTTTTCAAATAAAAAATCAGACATAGATTATTAATTTCAAATATCAAATTGAACCATAAGAAGTTAAATAGAACTCATTTTAAAAATATATAGCTCCTACCAAGAGGGGAAAAAAATGATAAAAATAAGACTTAAATTTTATACTTCAGTAAGGTCTTGGAGAGGTATCTGTTAATGAAGATATCATAGATATGGAAAATTTTAAGGAAAAATATATCCCAAGAAACATTCAAACTACAGCCAACTAAATTTTAAAAAGTAAAATTGTTCCACCAACTTATAAATAGTGAAAGCAGATATTTTATCAGAAAAAGTTCAAAGAATAGTAAATAAATTAAGGAAGAATAGGGGTTTTCGAAGTGATAGAATGTGGGATAATAATCAAATATCATGAAGAGTTTAATTCAGCAATACATTCATAGTAATATTGCATGGAAAAAAAGATGCAGCATATAAAGAGTACCAAGGTATAAAAAAGAAGCAAGACAAAGTGAAAATTATAGTATATTGCATTGTAAAAGCACATTATGCTTAAGTCTTATGGACATATTAAATGAAATATTAATGAGTTAAATGTTTATTAACATTTAGCGTATAAACAACTTGAATTTTAAAGAAATGGGAACATCACAGTTCACATTATTATATTGTTTCACTGTGGAAAAAGAAAAAAAGGAAGGAACTTATATAATGTGTTTGATGACTTACTTATAGGAGACTTAGATATTATTAGCCAAAATTTGACTTGGGCAATATTTTCATATGATATAGAATATGCTTAATTGCGGCAGTAAATCAGAACATTTAGAAAAAACTGAAGGAACATCAGTGCATAGAACAAAAATCGACAACTGAAGATATACCGATGATGATAATTACCAAAAAGGATGAAACTTGTAAAATCAACATTGAAAATGCTAAATAAGGATGCAAAAGAAGTTATGCTTATGCATAAACACCCCCCTCTCCTCCAAAAAAAAAAAAAATAGTGAAAAAGAGAAATTATAAATAAAATCAAAATTGATAGAATCGAATGACATTGTGGATAATTTGAATTTATATATTTTTATTATTCATATTTATGGACAAACAAATCTAAAGTGAAAGAGTAAACAGAGTCATAATTAATGTACAGACCTCAAGATTTGGAAAAACGAAAATGTTATATTCAAAATTGGACTCTCATTAATTTTTGGTAGAATATGAGTGACTACAAAAATTTAATAAAAAAAACTGGTCCTTGCTAGAAGTAAAATGTTTTAGTTGAACAATTATTTGAAAAAGTGAATCAGAGAAAAGCTGCAATTTCATTAAAGCTGTTGATTTTATAATTATTTATAATTAGTATTTATTGTTGTATTTTAAACCACACTCATAATTTTCACTAATATTAAATAAAGTTTTCTTTCCTGAAAGTGTTAAATATTTTGAATAATTCTTATAAGTTATATTTTTAAATAAATAGTATGTATGCAATATTTGGTAATCCATTAGAACGAAATTGAATATAAGTTCTTAAGTTATGCCTTATTTAATCAGCATTAGTAATAGTTTTGAACTTTTAAATTGCTGAAGAAATGTAACAGCAATTTTGATATTAAGTAATTTCTATTGTTATGTTTAATTTATTCCACAAGTCAAATAAATTATTTTAATATGCTATTCTCACACATACATTAGTTTTTAGATTTTTAAGACTATATATTTGTGCAATTTTGTGTATATATAAATTTGATTATATAAATGTGCTTAATTATTGTTTAAATGTTTCCTTTTAGAATTTGTTTGATTTGTTCTTATGTACATTTATAGTTTTATGTAAGCTTTTATTTTTTAGTAAGAAAGATATGAGTTGCTGATGCCTATTGAGTGGAGATTTTAAAAGAAATTACCAATCACTTTTGAATACCAAGAAAACTTTTATTATGATATTTAAATGTTAATGGAAAGAATATGTTTTCCATATTCTGAAAAACCTGTGAAAAGTAAAAAGCTCACATATTGCATTAAGAGCAATATAGTTTATATTCTTCAGGTTGTATTTAAATCTGCTTTTGATATAGTTAACAAGTCTTCTCTCACTTCTATATTAAAGAAGATATTTTAACAAGACTATTCGTACTTTTTAAAAATGGAACATTTTCTATAAAAGAACATGAAAATATTAAATAGTTTCACTTTTCTTAGAAGATTTCTGCAAGGATTCCTTCATTACATGATTCAGTCAATATGACTTCTCATTTGAATAATTGAAAAATACATGATAAGTATTTTGCAAAATCACAAATTTCCAGTCTAGAATGCCTAAATATATAAGGGAATTTTAAAATACAGTAATCATTTTGTGCAGTTGTTCTATAATATAATAATAAGCATTTTATTCCAATATATAAATTTTAAAATTAAATAAAAATCATTTTAATAGTATCCTTTTAAACTATGCCAATACATTTATAAATGAAAAATAAAGTTTTAATCATATAAACAATTTTTTATTTTACTAATTTCATCTTACATCAGTTATCCACCCTTCGCCAACATATTAGTGGCATAAATGACTTCAAATTTTGTTTTCTAAATCCAAAACTTTTTAATTTTGTTATACCATATCTATATAACATTTATTAAAAATAGGTATATGTTTTATAATAACAAAAATGCTTAAATAAAATGTGTATATATATCAATAGGTAAAGACAGGTTATTTTATTGGACTACAGTCCCCATTACAAGTTATTGATATTATTCGTATGGAAATTTTGCACAAATTTATAATGAATTCTGAATTCACACTTTTTCTGTAAGGAATTAAATGCATTCATTGAAAATTCTTTGTAGATTCCAAAAACTTCAAATATCCATTGATGATCTGATAAATTTTTATTTCTGCTATCTGTATTGTTGATTTCAGAAGATAATTTTTGCGCACTATCTAAATTGATTGTGCTGTTGTCTAATCAAATATTTAAACAATTTGAAATACAATGCAGGCAATTTTGATGGTAATATAGAAATATATTTTTGAAACAATTCCAACATTATTCATGAGCTGGCTTGGAAAAGTAAATTCTCATAAAAATGCAGGGATTGCTCTCAACAATTTTTAGTTTTAAAATGCTATCTAATGCTAAATTTTAATTCTATTACCTAGGTGTATGTACTTAGAGGTTCTGGTATCTACATTCGATTTTATATTTTATGATCCTTTAAACACTGCAAATGACATCCTGAAACAATACTGAGATAATTAATCGATAAATTTAAAATAATTTTTTTTCTTTTGAGAACGGATTTCTCATAAAACCACTATTTAATAGTGATTTACAAATTAATTTATTTAAATGTAAATCTATTATTAAGGGCTGAAATAATTGTAATCATAAAGAAGGAAATAAATCCCAGTCATGCAATGTTTATGAGTATATATTAAAATCTTCATGTACTCATCCACCAGTAATAGTTTAAAAGCATAAGTGAATTCACTTATGCTTAAAGCTATTCTTATATATACCAACCATTCCTGGCTATGCTTATCATAGGGCTTAAATCTATTATATGCCTGATGTTAAACTTGACAATTATATTATATGGTTACATTTAATTTATTATAAATTTAATGTAATTCAAAACTCTTGTTTCTTGTAATTGACAGATTTGTTTTCAAACTTTAAGTATTATTTGTCTTTTCAATTTCTTATTTGATTTTGAAAGAAAAAGAAAGGGGGTGAGTGAGGAAGAAAGAAAATACAGTCAATTGTAAGTTTTCTTTTGAAAATCTTAAAAAAAAAATATAAAACTATAAATGAAGAACTCAAGTTTTAGAATTTAGATTTCTTTATGAAATAAAAATATTTTAACAATATAAATGAAGAACACAAAGTTGTTTTTTTTTTACATTAATGTTTCATTTTTATCTTTTCTGATGTATTTTTTAACTATTTACATATCTATGTTTGACATATGTAAAGCAGATTGAATGTTAAATTTAATGATTACTTAACTCCAGTATAGTTTTATGACATTGTTCTCAGTGTTTTAAAAATCAAATGAAAAATAGAATGTTCATTGGAACCATCTAGACAAATCCCCTTTTAAATATTGCCTACAATAATACATTTTTAAGTTTACAATTTTATAGTTTTGTAATAGCCTAATTAACTATAAATGCCATTTTGTAAATGTGTAAAATAAAAAATGCATTTTAGTTTATTATCTAAAGCAAATGTTATAGATTTAATAAAATGTTAACAAAGAATTAATTAATTTCCCACCCATCACCCTTTTTAATTTTTGTGAATTCATACATTCATGACTTTACACATAATATTACAATTGTTTTAATTATACCTCTTTATGGACAAATGGAAAATTGTTATGTATTAAATTAATGAACTTAAGTAGATAAATTCCTTTTGCATTTAACAGATTAATATATATTTCTATTCTTATTAAAGAAAGAGTATACTATCATGGTCATTTTATTTTGATATAATTTTAAATTGTGCTTGCCTTTTGAGAAGGTAATCAAATATATTTTATTTAATTATTTGTATTTTTACATGTGTAATTTAAAATTATTATATTTCTATTAGAATATCCTCTATTCTATTTTTATATGTGAGTACGGAGCTTCTTCCCTATGTCTTCAGCACTGACAAAATTTCATCATTCTTTTTTCCCAAAGACAAAAATATAAAACTGTGATTACAATTTTATTCTTTTTTTATTTATTTATTTAACATGCACACACTACATTTTATTTTTTTATTAATTGAACTAGAGGAAATATACTGCTAAATAAATAATTATTAAGTTTTTTACTACAGATATTATGCTTCTGCTTAACAATTTTATTTATTTTTTACTACAGACACTGAATTCTGAAATCATATATATTAGAATCTTATAAAAGAGTTACCAAAAAAGTTCACAATAAAGTATTATTTATCTATAAGGAGAATTTGAAGTTATATTTTTTCTGTATTAAATAAGTCCATAACTATTTTGTGAAATCCAACTTCCTTAACATATATTTATTTGTGCCAAAACAAATTTATTGTTAAATAAAAAATTATTTTTCAGAATACTGTATTTTTTACTGTAGATGCTCTTTTCTGTCAGATTTTTAACTACAGTTATTTTTTATAAGGATATCCATTTTAGCTGTTTATTAGTAATTTATATCTAGGATTTTTAGCTAATTATATCATTTAATACTACCTTTCCACTTATCAATTTATAGATATAGAATAGATTTTTTTTGTATTGTTAAAATTTTTACAATATTGAATTTTGTGAATTGTTGAAGTGGTTTAACTTCAAATACTATTTATTTTGGATAAATTAGGTTAAAAACAACTCATGCTAAAGAAAATGGCAGCTAATTTTCTGGTAAAAGAAGGTAATTTGAAAAAGAAATAGGCTAAAATAATATTCTTACAAGAGGATGTTATTTGAGGCTTCCAAGCATAGAAATTTAAGATAAGCATAGTGAAAAAAATTTTTAAATAATGACAATGTGATTAATAAAAATACAATATTGGATGTCAGTAGTACAAAGTGAACAAATCTGGTAATATAGCCAGAATTATCAAACTAGAAAAATGAATAGCTAGTCATTTCAAACACTTTATAGAAAATGTTTTAACAAGATCTGTCTAACAAGCCTGTTAATAATGGAATTAAACAAAACAATATATAATCAGCAATTTTAATAATATTTTTATTATGATGTTTTTGACAGTTTTGCTTATCAAGTAGTCTTCTTCAGAGTTGCAAAATATGATTGTAACTTGTATTACAATATCAATTGCCAGATTTATAGTATATTGCACCTATATTACTTTTTGTTTCCCATCATTTTAATTGAAATAGTAAAGTATTTATTGCAAGTTTTTTTCAAAAGTTTATGTCACAAGTTGCAGTCAATTGCCATTTTCTCATCACTAAATGTAAATAATGAACAGCTAGCTAAGAACTTTTAAATATAATTTTGTGATTATAAATTGTATGTAATATAATTAAAAGATATGTATATTTTAATTTTTAAATTATTTTCTGATTATAAGTCATCATTCTAATTGTTAAAACTTGAAATAAATAATACTTTAGATGTATATTATATGCATACATATCATATGTAAATAATTTTAATAAATATTCTGAATTTATACATGAATTTTTTTTTGGCAAATTCTGTGTTACCTCGAAATAGCACTTTCAATTATTTTGAACAGCATTTTGCAAATTGTCTCAATTTAGTTAATGAATTTGGCCACAAAAGAATTAATATGTAAAGAAAGAAATCAGCTTGAAGTGGAAAATGGCGCATTTAGTATTAATGAAAAAAACATCTCTTTATATTGCAAATTTAACAAACTGATCTTATGATATATCCAATAAATAAATTATCATAATTATATAATAATTTATCATGATTTATTAAAATGGTTAAATCAAGTTTAACATAAAATAAATACAAATATGTTAGATAATAATAACATAAATTTAAATATTGGTAATCTGAATGAACCTGAAGTTATAAACTAAATCATCATTCAAATAATTTATCAAAATGTGTTAAATATTGATACTCATGCTGAATAAAAAGTATTTAAAATCAAAAAACCCTCTCCCTTGTAATTTGTGTTTTGATCATTATTAAATAAATATGATAAAAAAAATCATAGGAACCAGTCAATCATTGTATAAAGCTATTGTTTTCTTTTTTGTTGTCACATGTAAAATGCTGCAGGAAAAGAAGTATGTTTCTTGTCAAGTTTTGCAACTGGGATTAATCCAGTCATTATATTTGTTAAATCCTGGTTTGACATGGTATTTATTGTTTTGTACATAATCTGAAGAAATGTTATAATAAAATTAATCAGTTTGCAGGTAATATATATGTTTTAAGTCAAGGTATTGAATTTTTAGTTTCTCACATCATGTCTTAGCTATATCAGATCCTAGTATTTTGTCTTGAATAGCCAACCCTTCTTTATAATGTATTTATATTAAATGATCGCTCTTTTTTTAAAAAAGCAGTTATTAAATAATAAAAACATTTTATTATAATTTGTCATTACTTATCTGATAAAAAAAAATTGTTTAGAAATTAATGTTTGAAATTTCATTATAATGAATGATTTGATGTATGAGACTTATATATGATAATGTAATGCAAGCTTTTTATTATTCATTATATTTGATCTCAGTTTAAATGCTCATTAACACTTTGGAAAAGATTGATCTGTTAAAGCAATTCTTGTTTTCTATTAACTAATAGTATTAATAATAAATAGATTGGGATTTGTAAAAATAAAAAGATAAAATTGTCATCCTAATGATGTGATAAACTCATTAAAGTTTATGATGTAGATCTAAAATTAGGATTCTAGAGTAAATTACATTCAGGGACAGCAGTCAATAGCAGAATGATGAAGTATCATAACTATTTCTAGTATGTTATTTTCCAGTTACTTAGTTTGCCCCTTGGACAGAAAAGTTACTGTACATATGCTATATATACATATGATTCTCTTGTGCTACCTTTTTTTATTCTACAGAAGTGATGACTTTTGAATTTGGCAGATACCACTTGGCAATGCAAAAATTACCTGCAGATTTCTCTGGTCCAGTAATTATAATATTTAATTTTAACTGTTATCTTTTTAAAGATGGTAATGACAAACTATCATGTATAATTAAGCATTAATTGGTCATAATATTCTATTATTTTGGGCATAGAACTGAAATGCTTATATTTTTCTAAATGGAGGCTAAACAATAGGATTTGTTTTTGTTTAAATTTTAGTTAATGTCTTGACCATATACTAAAGTAGGCTGTAGAAATTATGTTGTTGCAGTGATCATTTATTTGGTAGGCAAACATAAATTTGCATATTAAATAACTGTTATAGAGTCTTATTTTTAGTAGGTAATTAGAGAGATTTTTAAAAAACACTTCTAACCAATTACAATAAATTACATATTAATATTTTTATAAGGAAAACATTTATTAATAAATAAAATATTAAGATTGCTGCATAGTAAGTCAAATTTGAAATACTTAGAGAGCATTTTACATTTTAAATATTAAAAAAAAAAAAGTTACTTAAAATACAAAACCAAGAATTGGAAAAAAAAAAAAGTCTGTTGAAGAATTTGTTGTTTTTGTAATTTTTAACATAATAATGGATCATATTTATAAAGAAAATAGTGAAATGATCATTATTGATTTTATTAAATGATGTCTACATTTTTTGTGTTTCTTTTAAGCTTTCATTGCAAAAAAAAAAGTCAAAATAAATTATTGATATTAGGCTAACTATATATTATTTTATTTGGTAATTCTATATTCCACAGAATATGTTTAGAAAAAATTTGACTCTTAATAAAAAAAGATAAAATATTATCTGGGGAGAGAAATTTTTAACTAGATACCAACCTCTCTATTCATTCTATGACTTTTCTATATGAGCAGTGGGTAATCTAATGATCTTGGGTAACATATTTTTTATGATAGGAAGTATTAATTTGTATTATACTTTTATAATGCTCATCTTCCATGTAATGTCTATCCTATGAACATTATTAATTAGTTGCTAACATATAATGGTTACAAAGATCTTTGTTATTAATGTTAAATATAAATTAGAAGTCTTTATTATACTTGATACTATTAATTTGAGAATCAGATTTGCTAAAAATCAAAAACTATTGCATTTATAAACTTTAAACAAGTAAATTGTCATTGATTCAAAATTCCTGATTTCAGGACTTTTTTTTAATATTTATGATTGTTCAAGGATTTTTTATTCTCATTATAGCCCAAATTCTATGAAAATATGAACATTAATTTTATTATCTATAGTTTGCGTATATTGAAATATTTTTTTTTAATAATAGTATAATATTTTAAAATACAGAATATGCTTATACATACAACCCATAAAATTTTTCTGTAACAAATTTAAACAATAAAACAATTTTGTCCTTATAATAGTAGTGTTTGGATTGATTTTAGTATTCTATGTATAATATTTTTAAAATTTATTTAAGCTATTTTTTTAATTATTAAAGTTCTCATCAAGCTTATAATAAAGAATCTGTAATCCCAAACAATGGAATCAGTTTATTATGAATTATATCAAGTACTATAATACTTTAGCACTTTTACTTTAAAGAATCAAATAATACTTATTTTCTCTGAATGATTATTATCAAACTTTACTACAGTACAAAAAGTCACTCTATATCTAGATTATAAACTATAACTTTGATTTACTTATGAACATTAGTATTGAGTTGACTGATCATTAACCTTTATACATTTATTGATTCTTGTAGAAATATTTTTTTTATTGCATTTTTTTTGTATCACTAGTACTAATTTATGAGTTGAAGCAACTTGATTTTTCAAACTTCTGATATAGTGCTTCAAACCATTACTAGAATGTTCTTTTGGTTTCAAATTAAATGTTTGATTTTTCTTTTCTAATTATTTAATGACTACTTTTACTTTGCCATAGATTATATTATCTTGCTGATACCTACAAGTTGTATTGTTCTTAGTCCAGGATATCGTGATAATGTTTAATTAAAAGGTTTTACTGCTACAGTAAATGCTCTGTAACCATATAGAAACAACTTCCACGCAGATGAGTTTAGACGTTATATTATAAACATTAACACTTTACTTATTAAATAGTATTCATTGATAAACAACATAATTTAAATGTTCTCTTTTTTTTGTTTGCACTAATAAACAACTTTTAGTAATCCTTTAAAACAGTTATTTGCAGTTATGTTAGTTTTTTTAGCTAAAATATCCTTGCTTTTTATCAGCATCAGATGAATTAGGAACTACTTTTGATAAAGTGAACTTTTATTTTCTTTATAAGTATAGATTTGTTTTATAATGAATACTGCTTAAAATATTTACTAAAACAGTGTGAATGAATTACAACAGATGGCTCTTTATAGTTGGTTGTTTTTAAAACATTTATAGATGTACAATTTCTTTGAAATTATAATAATGATGATATTTTCCTCATATTTAAAACTACCCAATTAATTGATTAGAAATACTGATTGTTTCAGAGTGACTTATTTATTATTCCAGAATGTTTTTATTACAATGATATATAGAAAAGTTTTGGTGCTGATATAGTACGTGCTCGGCTAAACAGCTTATAATTAAACTTTGTTTCCTTCTATAAATTAATTATAAAGTACCTAAATTATAATTCTTTCTTGATAAATATTTATTGAACTTTGAACATTTTATTATGATGTTATTATTATTTTCATGGATATTGATAGAGAATGAGTGAAAATTAGTATTTTTCTTTTTTTTTTCACATTAAATCTGCTTCCTGGATAATAAAGATTATGCTGAATTATTTTATTTTCAGATATTTTATTGATTATTTAAAATTAGGGAGTTCTTGATTTATTTTTAATTTGGAAAGAAGTTTGTGCTCATGTATTCTTAATTTCTCAAACATTATTTATATTTTTAAATGTTTACTATGTAATGATTATTTATATTATTTTTTATGTAAAAATTATGATCACAGGTTGCAGTCAAAATATTTTTGATTTTTAACAATGAACATAATTATTTTTTACCAAAATTTCATTGAATGAATCAGAATTGATTAATTTACTCAAGAAGGTTAAAAACATTAAAAATATGATGTTTTTTTTTTTTTTTGATAGTCTATGTTTTTATACCAGATAGGAATGAACATCTTTTTTGTCTTGCTTGGTTTAGTATACTGTTGACTTGCTATTCAAATTCTAAAGATTTCTGGTTTGATTTCCAGATGAATGAAGATCTTATTTGGTCAAACTGAATGAAATTATTGTGCTCAATCAGTCACTTTGGTGCTTAAACATGACTTGATCTCTCCAGAAACTAAACCATACAATTATTGTATATTTATTTAGTAATTTGCAGAGAATCCTCAATGGAGGGTCTACAAGAACTTCAGCAAACCTTTTATTGAATCTCTAGACTATACAGTGAATTATACTAGTCTAGACATTAAAATATTAAACAACTATTATATATTTACATTGATATCTTTTTAGATTAACATTGAAGTTTCATTAGCTTGGTATTTAAAGGTACAGTGGAATTACTGACATATTTTGATTGTGTGTTTAAACAATAAAACAAAGGGTTTTTTTTTTACATATATAAAAAGGGCAAATATTGTCTTACATAGAAAGCATTTTTAATAATTATATGTATATATACATAATGTGAGTACATATAAACTTGTTTTTTTTTTAGGTCGAAAAGATGTTTTTATTTCTATGCCAACAGGGGCAGGCAAATCTCTTTGTTATCAATTGCCCGCTGTTCTTAAACATGGGATTGCAGTAGTTGTCTCACCTTTAATTGCACTTATTCAAGATCAACTGCAACATTTACGGGATATTGGTATTTCTGCTGAAAGTATTAATTCTAAAACTGCACAGGCTGACCGTAAACGTATTCTGGGTGATCTTTTTTCTAAGAAACCGAACACTAAGCTTTTATATGTAACCCCCGAACAGGTTGCCACAACAAATTTTCAGGTTGGTATTTTTTTTTTAATACTTTCTTTATACATATATATTGTTGTATTTATTTATTTATTTAATTATTCATTCATTTTATATTAAAATATTTAAACTTGACATTTTAAATTTATCTAAGAAAAGATATTACACATGGAAAAAGAGATGACATTGAATTAGTTATTTTGGGTGGTTATATGTTTAATTAAAAAGTAGATATAATAATGTTTAACAAGATTTAAAGCTTTTCTGGGCTCACAATGATATATCTAGTCTAATAAATGATTTGTAAATCAAATTATAATAATTAAAGATATGATTAATTAAAGAAATGATTAACTTATTTTTGATAATATATATATTTATAATTGAAAATAAAATAATGTTTTATTTCATTTTTTATAATTTTCATTTGTATTATTTTTTTAAGAAGCTGTGTTTTCATATATTTTTTTGTATATAGTTTACTAATGATAATATTTATTTTTTCAAATAAATTATTTAAATTGAATAGATTTTAATTTTTTATTTGAAAATAATAGTTAAATCATGAGGCAAAATACATTTATGTTGGTGGAAAAATAGAATGTTTAACATCAAATCATACAAAATGATGTTTTTTATGAATATTTAAGAATAATTTTAATTAAGTGATAAAGGAATTGCAAGATATATTTTGACAATTCAGAAGAAAAGGGGATTTCCCTTCATTTGCTAATGGATAAGTTTTAACCCTTTTTTCTAAAAAAAAAAAAAAAAGTATTTCAAAATAGTTTTGGCTTTATTAATTATAAAATTCCTAAGTATAATTTATCAATTTTTTTATTAATCATTTTTGTTGAAATTATATTATATACATATGTTAAAAATATTTATGTACAGTTTATTATTATCTACAAATGTTGATTAATTGTCAAGATTTGAAATATATATTGTGGATATGAATGACTATATTATTAAGTTGAGTGAGTTCCAAAAATATTGTAAGATACAATTTGTTGAATATTTTTTATTTTAATTTTACATTATATGATATTTAATCCTTTCAAATGCAGCTTAATTTTTTTTTTGTTTTTATTTTAAAAAAATTAGAAACTATTTGAATGTTGAAGACCTGGATCTTAATTTTAAATTGAAAAGAAAAAAATTGTTAAGAAAATAGTAATTAAAACAAAAATTGAAATAATAGTTTATTATTTCATGCACTATTCACAAATAGCAATTTGATAGAAGTTGGAAGACAATATTGTTAATTTTTTTCATTTTTGATAATTAAATAGATTGTTTGAAAAATAAAATATAGCATAACAATGTAATTGTTGATGTTTGCCTGAAACTTATGATAATGGCATTTTATTTATAATTGCTTCTTGCATCCATTGATTATTCTGGCTTACATTGAATGGTGCTACTGTATGGAGAGTTTAGCCTCTGTGTAAACAGCTTGTGTAAGCATAAAGAATGGTGGTCTTGTGATGTTTAGTGGTTTAATTAATTATGAATTTAATGGACTATTTCCATCAGTTAGAATTAATGTTGCTGTTTTTTTAATTCAAATTTTACTTAAACTTTTAAAATATATTATGCAGTGTGAAGCACAATGGTTTGAATAGTATTCTTTTCTCCTATGTTGCTGGTCTGATCAGTGACTTCTAATCTGAGAATCTAAGTCATATTTGATTCTCATGCTAATACTATCACTGGTTAAGCCAGCAATATATGATGAAGAAAGATAAATACATTGCACTGACATATTAAGTTCTGTACTAACTTGTGTATTATTACTACAGCTGAATAGGTTTGAAATGTTTAACTAAAGTTTGAATTTTTCTAAAAGCATTTAACAGTTAATTCTAGATTATGAAAATAGCCTAGCATATAATTACAAATGTTATGGTTAAGTTACTATAATGAAATACTATGGCACAAAATTAAAATATTAATAAGATTTTATTTCATCTTCATAATAAGTTAAATTCTGATTTGAAGTGGTGGTAAAGAATAATTTTTCTTGTTGAGATCTGTATAGTAATTAAGAATGTCTTAATTCAATTTCTGGTAAAAAAAAAAAAAAAAGATTGTAATAGCAGTCTTATATTTATGATTTCTTTATTTATGTTTTTATTTATCTACAATTTAAAAAAAAAAGGGGGTAATTTATTAAAAAATTTAATTTTTTAGTTCATCATGCAACCCTGATCATTGTAGTCATAATGCAACTGTAAACTTTTTATTTTTTATTATATAACTTTTTAAAGCATCCAAATTTTGCTGAAAATTTAATTGGTAAATATTTTATTATTTATAGGTGTATACTATAAATACTGTTTGAAGACTGTATAAATTATTACAATAATTAAAACACTAAATCAAAATAACAGTTTACATTCATTGAATTATCTATTGAAATTTTCACATGTACAATTTACAAATAGCAATATGTCAGAAATTAATTGTAACCAGCTTATGTTTCTTGAAGGCTGTAGTTCAAGTAAAACTTTAAAGGCTATAACTATTCTAAATTCAATGCAAACAAAAGAATTTTCCTAGTTCGAACTTTAAAAATTAAAAGGCATTTTTTTAAATGATCTCATTTGAATTAATTGCAGCATTGATTATGAATTGAATAATGCTGTTGAATTAAGATAAAAATGAAATTAAATAGGCGCACACTCTCAGCAATTAGGCTTATTCATTTGTAAAAATTAACTGAATTATTTTTAAATGTATATTTATTTATGTTATATATTGTAGCATAATATTTTGGTATAAATGTAAAAATTTTCTTGATTGTATATTTTATAGCAGATAGGTAGATCAAGTGATAGGTTTAACATCCAAGGTAAACTACAATAAAGTTAATATGCAATGGAATAGTTTTTTTTTTTAAGACTTCAGATAATATTAAAATGGTAGATAGTTATGAGATTGAAATCGGATAGACTCGATAAACAAATGTGCATTTTCTTTATAACAATTTAAAAACGATTAGTGAAAAGTTTTAGCAATGGCTAGAAAACATGTACGCACCAAATAGTGTTTTTAACAATGATTCACACCATAGGTAGTCAAATCTTATATTAAATTACAATATTCATAAAATTGTCTATTAAATCAGCAAAAATGCTAGTAGTCAAAAATATATAAAAATTTTATTGCAGTTACATATAAATATGCGTGCACATGTATAAATAATATTCATAGAATTAAAAAAATGTGTTAAAAAGACTTTAAAAACAATGCATTGAAAACTTCAGATAAATAAATGTTTAAGAGTCAGTAAATGTTTTTAAAATAACAGATCACAAAACATAATGAAATTATTAACAATAAAATATTTGTGAAATTTTATTGACTTAATAATATTTAGTGACAAAAATTTGTTACTTTAATAAAAATTTTAAAAGGAGATAATTGAAATTATGAAAAGAATATGCATTTCATTTTTTTTTTATTAATAAGTTGATGTAAAATATTTTAATTTATTGTTTTGTATTTCAAAATGATTACATGTTCGTGCTAATTGAAAAGAAAACTATAAAATATCGCCTCATTATTTACATTGCTATGGAAATGTCCCAGAAATCAACTATAAAGAGAGATACATTGTGGAAAATTTTGATTTCATGGAAGAAAACATAAATACTGGCGAATTTAAAATGAGAAAGCTCATTCGTGTTTTTTATCCAAAATCACCATATTATTTTACCTACATGAGGATGTCTGGTTAGAGCATGTTACCAGGGATTCTGTCCAAGACAGACCAAGTCTCCACTTCATTCCAAAACATCAATAGATATATATTTCAGCCAATAAAATTTGAAATTCGAGAGCGCCTGACTAAATTTGTCTAAAGGATTATATTGCTAAATATTGTCTGTTCAAATAAGAAAGAATATGCTTTTAACATATAATTTGTTAAAATTTGTAGTTATTACCCCAGGATTTTATCCAATAAAGTAAGCAATTGGTGAACGATTATGGGAATGCTTTGCATCTAAAAGTAAATTATATATTGCCAGTTAAAAGAAATGATTGAAATAATTTCTGCAAATCATTATTGGAACAAAAGCAGTAAAGTGATCTGCATACTTGTTTGATTAAGGTGTTATTTGAAGATTTTTTTAATATATATATATATATGACCATCAAAAGAATTAAGAGAGATTATAGATAATCTAAGATATATGTTTAGTATTAGAAATAAAAAAATTTCATGATGGATGAATTCTATTGGGATAATTTTGATCTTCAGTAAACTTGAATAATAGTGCTACTTATAGTTAAATTTGCTGTTGTTCACAAGTTCTATTATTGATAAATTTGGGAATGTTTGGTATTTGAGTGCCATATAAACTTTATATGAACAATGTGTTATTTATTTGTGTTTTAATTAATATATTGATAAATCATTAGAGTAATAAATGTACCAAATGATCATATAGCTCCAGTGGAAACTCAGATAGTGTAGTTTATATTTGAACATAAGATGTGACAGATAAGTAAGATTGAATACATATTAAATCTTAATTGTTTGGAGAGAGATTGTGTTCTTAACCATTATTTTAAATTTATTTAAAAATATAAATATTAAGTTATATTTCATTATTTGTTATATATATTTTTTTAAAGTTCCTTTCTCGATCCGTGTTTGAACAAAGTCTATCTTGAGTAGATAGAAATTAATTTAAAATTACGAATTAAGATTTGCTACTGCGCTATATTAATATACCAACTTCTTTAGCATGGTGAGAAAATATTAAAATACTGTATTGTATATACATTTAGAAGATCAACATCCTAATAATAGGGTTTGAAGTATTTTGTCTTATTATATGTTCACAGTAAAATTGGGATAAAACATTGCAATCAAATTCCTCCAACATGTATATTGTAGTGCAATACATACTGTGATTCTATAAACCAAAAGAAGCTATATTTGATTTATCACACACACTTCAACATAAGCAGTATAAATTCAGCTTTAATATTTGTAATAATTCATATTATATTCTTGTTATATTGTTTTGTTATTTACATGAAATAAATAATATATATATATATATTTTTTTATAAATTATATATTATTTTTTAATTTTCATCTTAATAAAAATTTAAGTTAAGGTCATGCTATTATATTGCTGATTCCTCAAAGACTGCAATTAAATATTTTATTATACAGTATTTGCTATTTGAATCTAGGAAATTAAAGGTAGAAAACCACACAAAATCCCTTATTACATATATTTATCTTGGTAGTAAATGTTGATTAAGAAAACTCCTGAGATAAAATATTCTGAATAATCCTGATAAATATTTACAAATATAAACTCTGAGGTTTTGTAGTTAATGATTATGTAAAGTCAAATCTTATAAGACAAATAATTCATCACAAACCAGTAATTTTTAATATGACAAAGTTTATATCTTATTTTGAATGAATAATTATTAAAAATTTGAATCTCTGAAAAATTATATATTTACATTTATTGTTCAGTTTATTTGGAAAGTTTGGAATGGTTGCATTCACAGAGGTTAGGATTTTATAAAGGCTCAACCACATATGTGAATGCGTTTTCAATACATGCAGGTGCAATAGGAAGTGTGTTTTAGCTTTTCTTGCTCTCATTTCCGTTTTAACACAGTTAACTTTTTACTTACCAAGTCTCTTCCAATAAAATCAAATACTAGAGGTTACAATATATAATATGTATAATTATTATTTTAAGGCATGTATGTGTAATTTAAAATACCTATTTTACATAATTTACTATCATTCATAAATTTTGATGACTGTAACAAGGCTTGGAATCAAATATCATGGATGTAAAGAAATGAATATAATTATTGTATGGGAAGAAAAATTTTAAATGTATATAAAAGAAATTTCAAATAATGATTTCACCAGTTTTTTATATTTTTATGCACTTTTGAATGAATATGGTTGTGTAAAAATGAATATCAATTATTTTTTTGCATTTAATATTGGAAAAAACTGAAGATTTTAAAAATATTGTGATTCAGATAAAAATTTATTGGCAATAATCTATAAAAATATAATAGAATTATCTATCTTTGATTATGATTTATAATGCTTAAAAGATGAACTTATTACTATTAACAAAATATTTATCTCAAAGACATAATTACTGAGTTTTAGAAACCAACGGCTTCACTCCACCTCCACCCCCCAATCAAAAATAGTAAGCATAAATTAAAATTAGATTTGGATTTCATAGTGAAAGAAATTTTTCCAAATTTAATACCATATGTTCTTAATACTATTTTTTCAAGATCTATAAATAAATTAATCAAATGCTTTGTCACTTGAGAAATCATATAATGATTGAAGCACAGGAAATAAAAGTTGGTGAGCAGTAATCTAAGGACATTTAGCTGTAAAAACCATCACTTTATCACTACACTAAAACATAGGCTATATATAAATGAAAAACACATTTAGTAAACTGCCATTTGTAAAAAAAACTTCATAAGGCAAATTTTACAAATGTCAATGTGGAAAATGTTCGAATTATACTGTCAAGAGAACCTGTTCAAATTGAGAAAATATTATGTAAATGGGAGAGATTTCATCTATTAATGAGGCTTATGAAAAAAATTATCAAATATTCTTTTTAATATCTATAGAATATATTGTCAGCCAACTTCTGCCTGATAATAATTATAGAATGAAAATTACATGAAAAGATAAAAAGGAAAGCAGTGTAATGTAAGAAGATGCTCTAATGTTTATGCTATGGGGTCTCATTATTTGTATGATACATATTAATGTTTGACCTTACAATGCATTGTTTTATACAAAATAAACAATGTTTTTTAAAAAATAAAATATTTTTTTAAAAACAATTGTTTATGCTAATAGTTCCCAACATCTGTGTCGAGAGAGTTCCTCAAGTGTGTCAACAAAATATCAAAATTTATACTAAAAAAAAATTAATAGCTTACTAAAATTAAAAACACATAAGATCTAAAAAAAACACAAGCTATAATAATTCTGAAAAATTTTATTGTCTTTATTTATTTTGTATTTATTTGAAGTAGCATATTCATCAGTGACTGAAATCAAAAGCAAAAAATATGAGATTACTTTCCACGGAACAAGAACTTACGGTTACCTTATCTACAATTCATCCTAGAATAAAGAAATTATGCAAGGAACAGCAAGTATCACATTAGGATTAAAACTTTTTAGTGGTTTTTAAACAAATATAAATATATGTGATAAAATTTATTTCTTTATAATAAATATAAAATATGTGTAAAAATTGTTATTTTTTGTCCTAAAATTTCTGGTGTGTTGTAAAAATATAATTAACTTTAAAGTGAGTCACTGGTAAAGAAAGATTTGGAGCCACTAGTTTATGCTATAATGATCTTTAAAGTGACTTTAATTTACTATTGATAAATGCTGAACATATAATAAAGATATATGTGAGAGATTGTGACCTGAGTAACACCTGATGAGTGCTGATTCAGCAGAAAATGCCTCTTGGGAATCATTTGTCTTTCAAAATGTCTTTATTCATGTATTTCAAGATTATATAGTGAAATGGTGGTTATTAAGTACCTTTGTATTGAACCAGGTGGGAGAAAATCATCATGATTATCTAATTTAAAATCTCGATCTTAACTGCGGCTGCACTTTCTCTATTGCAGTAGATCGGCCCTTCAAGCAGAGGAGTATAATATCACAAGTAGATGAAACACGAATGGTGTCTATAATCAGACCGAGGCTATATAAAGTATAACCTACTGTCACATTTCCAGACTATAGAACTCTTTGACTACTAGATTCAAACCCTTGCCATCTAAAGCATTTTATTTGTTTTGAAGCTTAACCTCAGGTGCCAGCCAATCATAAATTATATAATCAGCGTGTTCAGACTACAAGTATACAATCTAACACTTGATATATCCCAAACTAGCTCCTTTTCTCAACTATGGGAAAGAAAGAAAAACACTTATAATTAACTGTAACTTAATCTATTAATGAACCAGTTGTAAAAGAGAGAATCGATCAGGCAATAATTAAGCAAACAATTTATTCACACACATTCATAATTAAATATATTATAACAAGATTTAAATATAAGCACACGCACATTTAAAATACAAGATAGTAACTTATGGAAGCTATATTAAAAATTTATATACATTTGTAATTAAAACACATTACAATGAGTTACTGTATACACACATCTAGTCATGAAATAATATGACAACATTTTAAGGAAGCGATATTAAAGATTACTGTGGCTGTAATATCAAAGTTCATTAGAGTTTCATTCAAATAAATATGTTCAAATCTTTAGATTGGGATAATAAAGAATATATTTACGTAGGGTTTTTGTGGATAGCACATTGCACTTTTCATGGATACAATTCCTTGCTTCTTCCTGACTTTCTGATCACCAACCAGTTAGCCTTTCCTTTTGCATTGATGGTTTGGCTTCTTGCCGATTTTCCACGTTTCAAGGAAGGAGAGAGATTTTTCGTAGTTTTCAGATCGTGAGGCGAAAATGACTTCTAGATAGAAAGCATCTGATGTTATGAAGGACAGACTGAAAGCTAGTTGCATACTTTGGTTACTGTCTAGCACTGCATGCTGCTAAGTTGCTCCTTGGAAATGCTGGAGATGTTAATGGCCCTTGCCATCTTTGAAGATTTCTTATACGATAGCAATATTGAATAATAATGAATATAGACTTTAATAGAATGGTAACAATAATGTTATGATAATAATGAATGAATGAATCTCTCGGTCCTTTTATACACTTTTTCCTTATTATTTTTTAATTATCATTCTTCAATTTGATTTAATTAATTGATATTTCCTTAATTAATTTTCCATTTTAATCTAAATCTTGCTTAGATTCATCTAATATTCTGATAAGATACAGTCCTGAATCTTTTCTCTTGTCTCTTCAATTAATGTAATGGGAGTTATTATTTCTTTCCTTTTATTTATCAGCCAAGTAATGTTTAAGTGGATTTAAACTTAAAAACTTTATTTTTACATATTACATTTTAGTTCAATTTTCATTTTTACATTTTCGTTTTTTATTTTATTTAAATATATAAAAAGAGAGAGCTAGTTTTAACTTCTTACTTATAGTTAATCCCCCCTCCCATCTTTCTGCTCGCTCTTTAAATATTAAAACTTCCCTTTACCTTACACGATAAGGAGACCCAACGCTCTATTTTTGGCAAAGTTGCGTTTTAAAAATACAAACTCTTAAATTTCTCATTTATTAAAACTTAATTATTTCTTTTAAAATTAATTTGATCATTTACTAATAAATGATTCCACATACAATGTAGAATGTGTGTGTTCTCAGATCACACATTCGTTAGCAGTACAATATTTTTATTCTTATTTTTATTTTATTTTTGTTAACTATCAAATTTTGTAATAATTTTAGTAAATATCGCTATGCCATAGGGTATTGTATTCACATGTGTACTTTTCTTTTAATGGTTTATGAGATATAGATTTTTATTAATAATTCACAATTCATCAAGTCGTTAACTACCAAACTATCTTTTGTAACTTTCTTTGATTTAGTAAACCCTGCCCAAAGAGTCAGTATTAAATTAAGAATTGTTTTCACAGACATTAATCTCATTTTGAACATCCAATGGATAAAAATAGACAGTTATATTTTTCTAAATATTTTTTAGTCCATTAAACCATCTCTTTTGTAGACATCATTTGTATTCATATTTATGTATAAAAAAAGTCAAGTTTATTTTTCATTAAAACATAAGATTATTAATATATTTGTATATATTCACTGTGTGGGTATATATATATATATACAGTAAAAATGTTCATCAATATCTACATATATGTAATTTGTGATATTTATTTTAAGGTTCGCAAAATCTTTTTTCCTGTACTTATGTTAAGCATAATTTAAGTTTAAACAAGAAATAATATAATAAATTTAGTCCATTAATTTTTATTTTTTTTAAATTTATATGATAACAAAAATATTTTTATCATTAATCATAAGTAAATATTGCTAACTGAAATTATTTTCAAGAAAGTTGTTTTATATAATTCTCTTTTTTCTTTTTTAGGCATTAGCCGAACATTTGTATAAGCATAAAAAATTCACTTATTTAATAGTAGATGAAGCACACTGCGTATCTCAGTGGGGTCATGATTTTCGACCAGATTATTTAAAATTAGGAAGTTTTCGTCACGTAGTTTCTTCCGTCCCCTGTATTGCTTTAACAGCAACAGCTACTCCACGAGTGGCCGAAGATGTTCTTAAACAGCTGAGGCTCAAAGAACCTATAGCAACTTTTAAAACAAGCTACTTCCGTTCAAATCTTTTTTATGATGTTAAGTTTAAAACTTTACTTAGGGATCCTATTCAAGATTTATGTGATTTTGCAGAAATGGCTTTAGAAGGAGATGATGATGATAATGTAAATAGTGTAAGTATTGAATTTTTGTCTTATAAATTTCTAATAATTCAGAAATATTTCTGCATATTTTTACTATATTTATATTAATATGATGTAGGTAGATATGTATACGTGTATATATTTTATATAATTATGTTTCCAATAAATTAGCTTGATTTTTTTAATCTAAAACATATTAAGTCTTTTTAATAGTCATAAAGATCAAAAAATATCATATGACTTTCTGCTTACATATAAATTATATGTAAGTAAAGCTATAATTTATTTTATATGCAAGCTGAGATAATTATCTGATATTTGTGAAATACCATTCTCATTAAAAAGAGTAAAAGGTGTCTATTATAAAATTGATGGTTAAAATATATAGTTATTTTCTTAATGTCAGATCTATATAAATACACATGCAAATTAGCTTGGATTCAAAATATTAATAAATTTTTAAATTTCATACTGTTAGCTTGATAATGAAAAAAGAACAAAATGTGGCTGGAAATGAGATGGATTAGGCTCTGGAGATCCAAATGCATTTGATCCTTTTCAATAATGAAAGCCATACACCTAAAACTAATCTGAGACTTTGGATAGGATAGCTTTGGAAATGGTTCTGGTTATACTACCACTTAGTATTCATTGATTACTCAAGCTTACATCATATGACTACGGAATAAAGTGATAAAGAGACATCAAAAATAATCAGAATCTATTACTAAAAATTGCTGCTCATATTTGTAAAAGTCATAATATAAAATGAGATTTGTGGAGAGAGGCAAAATAAAAAACAACATTTGATTAAGAATTTGTTTAAAAAATTTGAAAGCCTCATGGCATTTATTAAGTGATTATCTGTAACTGATAGATTAAGTCCAGGAGTTCCACATATGTTAGATCAATGCGCCTCAATGATCAAAACCATAAGCCAGAAACTAATTGGTAAATGTGGAGAGAATTGCATTGAAAATGGATATAATAGTATAGTTACTACCATATAATATTCATTGATTATCCAAGCCTACAATAGATGGTTCTGGAGAAGGTTGAAGAAAAAAAAAATTACTCTTAATCATAAAGATCCTTTAAAGAAAATAATTATGGACGTATCTTTAAAAATGCTGATTGTATTTTTAAAAGACATAATGGTATTTAGGAGAGAGGCAACATAAAAATATGACATTTGATAAAGAATTTATTAAAAATTATTGCAAATGACATTTATTAATGTGTTATCAGTATTTGCTATTTTTCTATTTAATTTTAAAAATACAATGTTAATATTGAACTTTAAAAATCAAAATAATATTTTCTTGTTTTAATGTTTTAGCTTGGTCACTCATTATACTCATTATTTAATGTTCAAGTCAAAGTTGATCTTAAAATTTTTTTAAGATAGCTGAGGTTTTCCAATCAATTTTAAAATTGTTTTTAGATTGGATTGTTGTCCCAGTAGAGCTCTAATTAGCTTTTCACATGTCCTGTGCAGTGTTTTATTTTGTGACACCATAATCTTTTTTTGTTGTTGTTATTAAATACAAATAATAATAAAACATAGATTATAACAATTGTTTATAAATAAATTTTGTATATACAAGTAATGTACAAGGTGATTTCCATGTATTGGTAAATGATAATACTTATTTTGATCTTACTTTTCTGACTTTCATTTCACAAAATTCATTGAATATTTGTAAAATATAAAAAAAACTTTCAAAAGACTTGAAATATGAACATGTAAAAGCTCAGATATTACACTAATTTTATATAAATTCATAGTTATTAATAGCTGTTGTGAAGCAGATTGAAGTATTGCTTAGTGAAACCTTTAGTTTTAAAGCTCTTACTATTTATTTATATTACTATATAAATGTGAAAGTTTGTTTGTGACATTATAACTCAACAAACATTACACCAAGAATCGTGCATGTTTTTTTTGTATAGAATTTTACTAGCATATAAATTTTTCACTTTAATTGTTTAAAAAAATTTTTAATTTGCAATATAAAAATGCATGGAAAGTCTATATTGTAATTGTTTCAAATGATGTTGTAAAAAACAAAAAGAGAGTAGCACTAATTAAAAGATAACAACGTTGGGAAATTTTTAAAATGAAAACTATAATTTTTGGTAAAGCAAGATACAATTTAATTTCATAAATTATTTTTAATTAATTAAATTTTATTTGTCCTACATATTTAATGACAATTTAGTTCAGTTATAATAATGAGTTTAATGAACTTTTAGGATTTTGGCTTTAATATATATTTAATACATGTTAAAATAAAATTTAAAATGGCATGCATACAACAAGAGAAATACTACTGAATTTGATAAACTCTTAGTATGAAATTGCTAAACTTTTAGGAATATCAGTTTAAATATATTTAACATGTGAAAAAGTAAATTTTAAAATTATGTGATAAAGTAAGTTTAAATATATTTAATTAACACATGAGAAAGAAAATTTCAAAATGGCATGAGTATTTGCCTGATTTTAAAGATGTTAACTTTTATTAATTAATTAAATATTAATATGGATATGATAGTAAAAAGATAGGCTAAATATAAGAAATAAAAAAGTTAAGTATGAGAGGTGGATTTCCATTATTTGTCTACTAAAAAATGTCAATTTACAATAGATAAAAAAAATGCTAACTTTTCTCTAATATTGGAAAAATATTTGCACACTTTTATTTATTTATTATCTATCTATCCTTTATATATATATATATATTTGGTTTATGGAAGTTGACTCAATTTTAACAATAAAACAGCCATAGCTTTGTATAAATATTTGTATTTGAAAAAATATCAACTTACAATTATTTTTTTTTTAAAAGCTGACTTTTCTACATTGCTTGATAAATTACTTGAATAGTATTAGTGTGTGTGATAAATTTACAAGCTTTTATTAAGTGCTTTATAAATTATATACTTTAAATATTAAAAGTTATCCAATACAATATTTTAAAAAATTCTTAAAATATATTTTTATTATCTTTTATATACAGAATACATGCTAATATCGTACAATTTTGGGGATGAAATACTAAAGTATATTATTACACAGTACATGCATTGATTCAGAGCAAGTATGTTAGACAGCTTGGAGAGAATATCAGTCACTTTTTTACTTGGCCACACATATTAAATTATTGCTATTGTCAATATTTGTTAATGAAGTTTTTTAATCAAACCATTTATAAGCATGAAAATGTATAAATAGTTAGGCACTTATATTAATGCATAAAGAAAAACACCTCATTAATTTTTATAGTATTTTATCCAGAAATGGAAATATTATCATGTGACCTTGAAGATTAAATCAGTCTTATCTCATCTCTCCATATGTCAATACAATGATCTTTATTAGTTAAATTTAAAATGCATGATTCTATTCAAGAAAAAGATAGATAAATATATATATTGACAAACACGTTAATACATGTGTATTACAAATAGAATGTCAGAAACTGTATTCCTTGAAACTTAATTACCATATATAAATGAATATTATTTGCAATTATTCAAATTAGAAATGCATAATTCTGATCAATTGAATACAATTTAATAATAAAACTCTTGAAAAAAAAATTGCATATTTAAATATATAATAATTTCCAAATAACATTCCAGGAACAAATTCCATGAAACTAATCATTATATACAAATGATTATTATTTGTAATTAATGAATATTGTTACATGTTTTTGTGTTTTGACATATCAGGACAACTTTCTAATGTCCACTCCATACATTCTTGTTGTTGCATCTGTTATTACTGTGATTATTCATATAATATACAAATATGGATGGACTGCTCACCCACATGCATTAAACAGTGTCATGAGTTTATTGAATTTTTACTTCTTAAGTTTAAGATCAAAAAGAGCATGTTTTTTTTTCTCAGTTGCCTGATACTTCTTAACTGTAAATAGTTGAGTTTTCTTGAAGACAGAATGAATGTGTGTGTGAATGAGTTTTTTCTTTCTAATAGGTATATGTTATGACCTTTTATTTATGGGTCTGAGACTTGGACACTTAAAACAAGAGCAATACAGAGACACTTCAAACCATTCAGCAAAGTATGGAGAAATGTATATTAGGAGTAACAAGAAGAGATTGAAAACTAAATATATGGGTGAGAGAACAAATAGGTGTTACTGACGTCATTGAAAGAATTAAGAGACTGAAATAATGGAGTTGGGCTGGACATATTGTTAGAAGAGATGATAATAGATGGGCAGTTGAAATTTTAAACTGGATTCCAAGAAATTATGAAAGATTTAGAAAGAGACCACATGTGAGATGGATGGGTGATGTGGAGAAGAGAGGCTAGAGATTGATAATGATTGAAAATGTTAATTATGATGTTATACTTAATAATTAATAAAAGTAATTAATTTGTCACATTTGAAATATATTTAAAATAAAGTAGTTATTGATTATAAAAAGTAAAATTTTTAGCAATATTGTTGAGGGTAACTTATGCTGTATTATTTCATTTAATTAGTATGTAAATATAGAAATCACAGAAACACTTATACATTGCATTATATTATTTTATTCTATTAATGTGAGTGAAGTTGTGACTATATCTAGTTGATCATTAAATTAAAGAATACTAATAAAAGCATTAAGATATATGTTGTAAATAATAAAAAGAGCTTGTTTAAAAAAAAAAGTTGAATAGGGGCACAAAAACTAGCTATGCAACTTGATTTGAATAGTGATAATGGTAAATTAAAATTTTGTATGTTCCATACATATTTGATTTAATTTATGTATAATGTAAATTTAATAAATGAAAATATCTATCCCAGCCTTGACTTTTATTCTTTTTCAAATATAAATCTGTAAAACTTGGGAATTTTTTCTCTTAGTTCGTAACTCATAATTTTCCTGCTTCACATAAAACCGTGCCCTTAGTGAAATATTTACAAGCATTTTTCGTAAATATAATTTTAATTTTATCACAAAATAATTGTGTACTTCTATTAAATTCCTGTGTTTTAATTGCAATTCTTACTTGTAGAAATTTTTTTTGTATTACTTTCATCATTTATCCAAATTGACAAATATTTAAAAATTTTGTTAACATGGTCTAGAAGTTACATCCTATGCTTACTCTTAATCTTTTCATTGCTATTAATTTTTATCCTATTAATTTTATTAATATTTATTACCATTCTAAACTTATACAATTTCTATCAGTCTTATATAATTTTTGTTAAACTCATCCACATATCTATAAGTAGTGCTAAATTATCAAAATCTGATATAACTTCTTTTACCATTAATGCTAATTTCATCATGAAGCCAGTATTTAACAGTACATATGAGTTTTATTACACAAAACGGAAGATACATAATATTCTTGCCATGCAATCTTCTATTTTCTGTAAAATCATATAATTTTGCTGATATTTTCTGATTCATCTATTTATTTTTCAAAATATTCAACAAAGTACTCAATTCAAATTATTAAATGTCTTTTCAAGGTCAATAAAATAAATACTAACTTTTTTTCATATGTATTGCTCAATAGTAGTTCTCATTACTATATTTGTTTTTCCTAAATACAAATTGCGTTTTGATAGAAATATCTCTAGTTTATTGCAAATATTTTTAATTGTGACTATATATAGTTATGTGTGCCAAGTATTTTAAGATTCTCACATTTCATTTCAATAGATTTTTTCCTTATTGGAATCATAAATGTCGAAAAAAATAGTTTAATAATGATTTTTCTGAGTCATAGATTACACTTTCAGCTTGATCTAATTTTTTTAAATCATGATCCCTTTTAGCTTTTAATAATTTAATCGGAATCTCATCAATTTTTTGTAAATTTGCTATTTTTCATTTTATATGCAACTTGACATTTTTCTTCATAATTATTGCACAACCTGGTTATGAATAAGCCATTTTTATATATAACAGTAAGACCATTTAAATTTAAGCATTATGTTGCTTATTGAACTCATAACATGTATATAACACATCTGCATGAAAGAAAAAGAAATGTATGTTCATATAAGTCAAACTTGATGAACAGTTGAAAGAAATATTCTAATTAACTATTGCTGAATAATCATATTTATTGTGAAAGTCCTTTGTTTCTTCAATTATTATTTAAACTTATTTATACATAGATATAGCTAAACTTAGTACAAAATATATTTTTCACTACTAAATATAATATTTGATATAAATAAACTTTTTTTAACAAAGTATCTACACAAGATATAATCAGTCAATAAAACACAGCAGGAAGAATATTTATTCAACTTTTAACATTTGTTAATTACATAAGTATTACCTTTCAATCAGTGAACCAAAGAATGCAATTGACCTCTTCCATTGAAGCCATTCACTATAATGGGAGTTTATTATCTGGAAAATAAAAGAAAATACTTTGAATAAATAAATTATTATTGGTGTTATTTAAATCTTGAATAAACTTCCTCTATGTTATATTTCACTGAATAATTGGTGCCGTGTATAGAAAGGAAGACTTTAAAATTTAAAGTTTCTATTTTTAAAATCTAAATAAAATAATCACACACTCATAAAAAAATATAGATTTGAAGATAATAGTTAAGCATCTTTTTATAATTATCATTGATAAACTGCAAATCATTATAAAGTGCTAATGTTTTTTGCTGTTATTGTTTTCACTCATTTTTATTTAACTATATATGTTATTTAGATGTTTGTGTTTTAAATGTGTTTTGTGTTATAACTTTGCAGGTAGCTTTTTTTTTTTTTTTAGTGTATTTTGATTAACACTAACATATCTAATTATGAATTCATTTTAAGATAATAAATTTTAAGATATTAAATAAACAAGTTTCCATAATATTTTTAGATGATAGCATTATTATACTTAATTTTTAAAAAAACCTTTTATGCATATATACATATTCTTTAAAGTATATGCATTAAAATAATTAATAAATAATACTCAAAATTTTTATTTTGGAATTTGTATCTTTCAATTTTTATTATAATAGATTTGTTATATTTTTTCTTGAAAAACTTATTTTTAGATAAATTTATTTCAAAATTAAATTTAAAAATAATAAAATGTACAAATAGATGATGTTCATCCATGAGCAAATGGAACATATCTATATAAATTATAACAAAAATAAAGATCAAGTAGTAATAACTGACCTTATAATATCATAATTCATCAAGTACTATAAAGGGATTACATTGTAAATCATCTAAAATAAAAATATTTATAGCAAATTGATAAATCGGAGCTGCAATATCTGCTATATTTTATTCCAAGCCCTTCTCACTTCATTGTGTATAGTAGTTCACATTTTGTTGATATGTTCTGATTCCAATAGTATATATATTATTTTATTGAACTGCAGATGTAAATTACGTTTTACATGCATATATATATATATAAATTTGTAGAAAAATTTATATTATGAAATCTTTTTTTGAGAAAAATGTTAAAAGGAAATGGACATGGAAGCATCCAAATAAAAGTCCAGCAGAATTGGATTATATTTTAATTAACAGAAAATATGTATTTCAAGATTGTAATGTTTTTAATAAATTCAATACAGTAAGTGATCATCGATTAGTAGGATGTAAGATACGTGTTAATATAAAACTAGAGAGACAAAAATTATTAAGAAAAACAGATACTTACATATTAGTTCTGTGACATAGAGCACATATTAGACATGCTGTGCCTTTCACATTCATATCAATCGTACTGATAACTTTCTAATCTTGTGATCTGACCAAAATAAAGTGTCCATGGATTTTTATATGATATTTTCCCAAGATTTACAAAGTTATCGGCAGATTGAATACATATGTGTAAAGGTATAGCATATCTAATATGTGCTCCATGTTGCAGGATTAAAAATACCATTTTCACACAAAAAATATAAACAATGTGGAGCATAATTTACCAAAAAAACTGATCTTAAAAATTACATTTTTAATAACTGTTAAAAAAAAAATTTAATTTGCTGTTCAGAAATATATACGACTTTCACAGGAAAAATATAAAATATGGTGCAGAATATAAATTAATAACAGTACTAAACATATGAATTTGACCATAAAATCAATATTAAACAGTAACTTTTTAAATAATCAATATGTAAAATACAAAGATACTATTATGCAAGTTGCAAATGTTACTTTGTCATGCAGAAATATATACGACATTTACACGAAAAAGTATAAAATTTATAACAATACTAAAAGATATGAATTTCAGCAAAAAAAATAATCGGTCTTAAAAAGTACATTTTAAACAAGAGTTAAAAGCAAAAAAAAAGTATTAATTTGCCATACAGAAATATATACGATTTTTTACAGGAAAAAATTTAAAACATGGTGTAGAATATACATTTATAACAATACTAAGGATATGAATTTGACCCTAAAATTCATATTAAACCGTACATTTAGAAACAATCAATATGTAAAATACGAGACACCATTATGCAAGTTCTAAATGTTTCTTTAAATACGGACAAAATAATCACTAAATTATAAAAATTGCCTAAAATATTTTAAAAAGCATAAAATATACACATACACTGCTTACTGTGCAATATATAACGGATTGTCGCACTGAATAAATCTAAGTTGTCTGTTGTACTTTATTATAAGTCTATCAAATTTTTCAGAGAAAATGGAGATTTCATGTAAAAAAATTTTCCCTCCAAAATGAATACATGATTGCACAGTATATTTCCTGAACAGGATTTTGAAGGAAAATGGTAATAAATAAACGAATTTCAAAAAAAAAAAGAGCAAAATTATTCATAAAATAAGAAAATATAACATTTTTATTAATTATTTATATTGGCGGCCAATTTTTTTTATTTCTTTCATTATGCAAATGAATGCATCATCATCTTATGACATCTATGCCACCTAAATTTGGCCAAATATGAATCCAGATGTTGCCATGATGTTCCTCGCTGTTGCTTATTATGACCATTTTGCTGAACCCCAAAATCTTTGATGTTTTGGGAAAGTACAGTTATTTACTCACTTAAATTCAAATGAATTAAGCAACAATGAAATTGAAATGGACAACAACTATCAAGAAAAAATGCAATGCTATTGAAAATCTTGACAAAAACCAGGCAAAAAAAAAAAATTGTTTTTGGGGTGAAAAATTTTTTTTTACCAGATCGGATAAAAAACACGTGAAAAAATGCAATGCAATTGAAATCAAGCTGTTGTCAGAATGAAATCTTGACAAAAACCGGGTAAAAAAAAATTGTTGTTGGGAAACAAAAAACAATTTTTTTGTTAGATGGGAGATCGGATAAAAAACACATTTTGATATGAGATCAGATAACAACATTGCAGGATTTACTTGGATTTATTTGATCTAATCGCAATGTTACACATTTATCGTGGATGTGAAAAGGCACAACAGGTATAATATGTGCTCTGTTTCACAGGACTAATATGTAAGTACCGAAAAACAATATTTACAGTTGATATTCCTAATCTTTAGAAACATTCTAATGAATTTAAATTAGAACTTACAAATTGTTTTCAAGTATTAGTAGATTTTGAACATGATTCAGATTTGAATGAAATTAATAGAAAAATAATTGATACACTTATAAAAACTGCAACAAAGATAGATGGTAGAAAAAGCAGCAATTGACCAATAAAATTTCTACTGAGACTAAAGAGAATTTATGAAGAAAAGAAGGAATATGATGTATAAAAGTGATGCATTAAGAAGAATTGATTATCTCGAATTTTGTAAAATGATGTGAAAAAGAGTTGGTAATGATATAAAAAAAAGTATAATTGTAAAATAGTAAGGAAAGCTGTAGAAGAGAATAAAAGTCTCAAGAATGTAAAACAACATTTTGGTATTGGTAGGAAACATATCTGCTATAAGAAAAAAAAAAGGAACTATTATTAAAAAGAGAGATGACATCATGAAATGAGTAGAAGAATTAAGAATTATGTAGTAATAAAGAACAAGTTGTCCTATCTTTATGATACCTTCTGAATTGCCCAGGATTTTAAATGAAAAAATTAAATCTATGAAGAAGAGAAAATAAAGGATATTGGCACTGTAAGCAGAAATTCTGCTGTTAGAAAACAAAAATTCATATTACACAAGCAATTACAAAAATATAGTGTTCAAAGATTAAAATAGTTTGCTATTACTCATTTTAAATTCTCAGTTAAACTCTTCAGATTTTAAGCTTTCTGATACAATTTAAGGATGTTTTACAATTTTTTCTGTCATTAGTAAAATGCTACTTTTCATTTTATTGACTGAAAAAAATACTTCATGAATTTTCTTAAATTTTGTAAAACTTTTATTAGCTTTATACTTAGGTAAATAATTTATTACCAGAAAGAAAAGGCATAACATAAAATTTATTTTCAATTAACCTAAACAAATGTTATTAAGCCCTTTGAGATAGAAAAATGGCTGTTATGTTGTAAAAATTTATTACATTTATGAATTTTAATGTTGCTGTTTGTTTACATTTTTGGGTGATATCATATAAATGAAGTAGTGTATATTGATATAATTTATATCGCAGCCTCACTGTAATGAAAAATAATTAAAAAATATTAAGTCAAAATGAAGTTTAGGAATCTAGTTTGATTGTTCTTACTTCGAAAAAAATTCATAAATGCATTAAAGTTTTATTTTTTAAAAAAGTGAATATCCAACCCTTTTTTGTATTTTTTACAAAAACATTAATCACAAATTTATCAAATGCAGATGTTTTAGTAATCTACTTTTTTAATATTTTTCATGAAAAGAAAAAAAAAATATTAGGAAGCTGTTAAGTTACAAATTTTAAAACTAATATATATATATATATTTTTTGGCAAAAGTATTATAAATCTTTGTTTAAAACACATCACACACACATATATTAGTGAAAAATTAAAAAATTTCTTATGAATATGTTTGTTGTATTTATATATTAATTTAACATAGGGGATTTCCATTATTCACATTATTTATTTTTTATGAATTTGCAGTTCCTGGTTAAATAAGGACTTATTGAAAAAACTGTATTTCACAGTATGCAAGGTGATTTATAAATTTTCTTTTCAATCTATATGACAACAATAATAAAATAAGAAATTATTCAAAGATTTTAAGTGTTCTAAGTTATCAAGTGATACCATTCTATTTAATTATAATTTTAAAAAACAACCAATTTTTGCTTAAAAATCCTAAGTGAAATCAGAATTTGGTAACTTTTGTTTTTAATAAAGGATTTTATTACATATTTATGACATATACATCTTAATTTAAAAAAAAAAAAATTAAAACAGAAGAGTTGGGAATTATTTTGACGTTGTCAATTTAAGTCAATAAATAGCAGAAATTTAAAAAAAGCATTTAAATATTTTTCTTCTATATTTTTTTTAAATATTCATTTAATTAATATCTTGCAATGTAATTTTAGATTTTATTAATTCAAAAGTTGTTGTCTTTTATTTTATATCCAAGATCTTCATATGATTTTTTTTTCTCTCTGACTAAAAACAATAAAAAGAAAAATGAGGAAGGAATCTTTTGATTAACAGATTATTTTCTTATTTGTTTATTTTTTGAGAAAAAATACATTTCTGCATTTTTTAAAAATGTAGATATGTACTATATATGAATCAATGAATGCCATTGTTTTATTGTGCTTCACTCATACCTCACCAGCCCCACCCCAAATTTTATTATTTATATATTCAATATTCTCTATTTTTTCTCTTAAAATAATGTGAACTATAGTAATTTAAACTTTCATTGTTAACTAAAAAATAAAAATTATTAATGATCTTCCTTTTCTCAAAAATGTTACCTTTGTCACACTTTTTGTGATAAATTATTTTCATTTTTGATCCAAAACTCCAAGAAAATTACTTGTTCTTGACATATTAAATTTTGAAAAAAAAAAAGTGAAACAAGTGAACTTTTGTTTTAATTGAACTTCTTGTTTTTCAAAGAATATTTTATACATATCAATAGACACTAATTAAATCATAGTTGTATTTGATAGCTATGGTTGCATGTAAAATAATTAACTATTTTATTTAAATGCACATGCGCTTTAAAGATAAATTATAAATGAATACTCTCACTTTTTTCCAGACACAAGATATAGCATTTTAGAAAGAATGAAATGAATCACCCATTCTTTCGACACAATCATTTATGTATGGGCAGATCTTAAGCGTATGGATATGAGAGCGTGAAGGTGTTAAGCAATCACTTTAAATTACATTTGTTATGTTTGAATGAATGACGCCTGCGAAATCTCTACAATTTATGACACGTCATTATTTAGTTGAAATTAAACATATATAATGAGATATTATTTTATATAGCACTATATTTTAATTTCAACTAAAGAATGACGTGTTGTAAATTGTAAAGATTTCGCAGGCGTCATTCGTTCAAACATAACAAATGTAATTTAAAGTGATTGTTTAACACCTTCGCACTCTCATTTCCATACACTTAAGATTTGCCCATACATAAATGTTTGGGTCGAAAGAATGGGTGATTCATTCCATTCTTTCTAAAATACTATATCTTGGGTCTGGAAAAAAGTGAGAGTATTCATTTGTAATTTATCTTTAAAGCGCATGTGCATTGGCTTAATCGTTAATATCACTATTACAGTATTAAAACATAGCGCTATATAAAATAATATCATTATATTTTATTTAAAGTAAATAATGATATGGTTAACTGCTCAAGTAATTGTGTAACTTTTGAACTCATAGTGATAGATTGATTTAGAAATTATTTAAAAGGCCTTTAATTCTTGGGTCCATTACGTTATCCATGCATATATATCTTACCATTTCTACCTTACTTGTTGAAACTGCATACTATTTAACATTGAACAAAAGAAAAGCTAATTAATAAAAAAATGAAATGTCTTCACAATTTATAGATACAGGTGTATATTAATATATAATATGCAAAATAATAGTATTTATTTAGAAAATAAACATATAATTAATAGGTATATTTTTTATAATAAACAATAAAAGAAATTAAAATAATGATTATAGCAAACACAATGTAATTTTATGCAAAAAAAAAAGCATATTGAACTACTTCTATGAGGACTTATAATTATTATAAACACTTATTATATTTTAGAGAAATATCTTTAAATAATATAACTAGAATATACAAATATAATTCTTTGACTGTTATTTTTATTCGTATAAAAAGTAATTGTTTTGATGGTTTTTTTTTAAATACTAGAAGCATTCATACTTGGTATCTTGAAATAAAATCTCATTCTCTGAAAGAACATCTAAATGTTAAGTTTTTATCCTAAAGATAGTTATAACCAGGCAATAGAATATTATAACCTCATTTATTATCAGTAACACTGCTTGCCATTATCGGAAAACAATTTATTCCAACATTTTAATTTTAGAGCTGTATCATAAATTTTAATGAAATTATACACCGTTGAGACTCAATGACTACAAAACAATTTATATCTTTAATCAGGTTTGATGAACAACTAACTGATCTTGAAATAGATCTGTCTTTGTTTTTTAAATTGATTGTCTTGATTAATTAATTATCATTATTGCATTTTTTTTTACTACTTTTAACATTCATTTATGAGCAATTGTTTTCACTCTTCTCCAGAGCTATCTATTATAAGATTGAACTTGATAATCATTGGACGTTAGATGATAGTGCTAATAATCAGGTGCATTAACACTTAACAGAGCCATTTAGTATCTACTAATTACTCAAGCTTACAATAGCTGGTCCAGAGTGAAGAAAAAGTTTCTAATTATGATCATGTGATGTTCGTTGGTTATTTTAACATTTATTAAATTTTTAGGAAAGTAATTTTACATTTGTTTTTTCCTTTTTTTTCAAATTGTTATCTAGAATGTATTCAATTATTTCACTTTTCTACACAATAATTTAAACTTTAACAAAGTTGGTAAACTTCTCATTTTATTTATTATGATTTTCAGCCTCGTGTATATTTTCTTTATGAACTCATACGTTTACTTTTCATATATGAGAGAAGTCTTTTCTCAATAGTAGTCTGCTAATAGTTGATGGATTTTATATGTTTACTTCAGTAATATATTTTTAATACTCTTGCATCATTCTTTCATCATGTTTTTACTCATGCTATTTTATTGTTGATGTTTTATATTTATAAGCAGTCTTTGCAAAATTGAATAGTATATAGTGACTTGAAAGATTATGATTCAAATATCCCAAGAATTAAGAGATGAAATTTAGTTTTAAATAATGAAAAATAATTTGCAATATAAAAAATATTCAAAATTAAAGGATCAAAATGGAATTTTTAATATGAAAAATAATTATATAAATATATTTCTAAATTTTTACATTTTCTTAATTATTTTTGTAAATTAGTTATTGTTGATTTCATTGCTATGGTAAAATATTTAAAGTATAATAAAAGTTTATTTAAAAATTAAATTTATATACATTTTTCATCTACATGTGAACAGTCAGAACTTTTTATGAAAATATATCATTAATGAGCTTAAACAAGAGAATCTGTTATTTGTTTTTTATTTTTTCAATTAATATTTTGTATATTTTTTATTTTATCATTGTTATTGTTATATACTTTTTAGACTGATGGATGTGGGATTGTATATTGCCGGACTCGAGATAGCTGCGACGAAGTTGCTAGCAAATTACAAAAAAAAGGTGTTTCTGCAAGGCCATATCATGCAGGTTTAAAAAATGATGAAAGAAAGAAAATCCAGGATGATTGGATGGATGGTAAAGTTTCAGTAATAGTAGCAACTATCAGTTTTGGAATGGGAGTAGACAAAGCTACTGTTAGGTAAGTAATAAATTAATAGAATGTGAAATGCTCAAAAATAAATAATTGCCTTTTTTAATCTTTAAACATAATTTATTCTAAACCTGCATTAAAAGAAACTTTTAGATTTATTTTGAATAAGGTATATAATGGTTGTCTTTCTTACTCTTTGAGTACAATTAACTCTAAATGTGCATTAAAAGAAACTTTTAAAGTTTTATTTTGAATAAGGTATACTAATATAGAGAAAGTAATGGCTATATTTTATTTCATGTTAATGGTTAATATCTTTATTGAGTTGTATGTATTTGTGTTTGCTGTATTCTCTTATAGAGTAGGACTCTTGCAGCTAGTGTCTCATCAAAGTTGCAAAAAAATATTTAAACAAAAAAGTAAAAAATGAAATTTTAATTTTATAATTGCCATTTTTGGCTCTGTGATTGCAAAATATCAAAGAAAATGGCTGCTGACATATCTTAAAATTTATCAATTTAAAATCATCAAAGACTTATATATTTTGCATTTCATTATCATCAGTTTTCATCTTAAAATGATTGTAGAAAAATGGTTAATTTTATTTGTACCATACGTAAAAATATCTGTAATATATATATATGTTAAAAATATTTAGTTTATGATACAGTATTTTATTTTAATTATTTTAATCCTCTGAACATGTATATGTTATTTTTAAATTGGATTCAAGCATTGTATATATTTTAAAATGTCTGTACTGTATGTATATGTGTGCATTATTTGCAAGTGTTTAAAACATATATTATGTAGAGTTTGGTTCGAATGAATGAACTCTGAAATAAATGGTTTGTCTATAAGGATCATACTATACATCTTTACTTTCAAATTGTTATTGTAGTTGTATCTTTAATGTCAATTTCATCTGTATTTATATAATATAATGGTTCATAACTAAACATTTGGTAAAAAAAAAAAATTTTTTTTAGCAAAGTAGTTTTTTTAACATTTTTTAATTTATTTTTGAGTTAATTAATATTTATTTAATAACTCATAGTTCAATGACATTTTGATTTTTTTTTTTTATTAGAATGATTTTTATTTTGCAGCTTCCATAAATTATACTATCCAATAAATCTTTTATTTTTATAAAAAAAATGTATTACAATTTATTATTGAAAAGTTAAAATAAGAACAGTCAGATAAGATTAGGAAATGCCTTAAATAGTTAAGATAATAATAACCATTAATATCTAAAAATACAAAATGAGGAAATTTCATCTTACATATATAAAATATCATTATTATTAAATTGTGAAGAATGAGATTTGAATTACAATTTGCATAATTGATAAGAAGAGTAGATCTTTGATGCTGATTACTTTAATAGTTAACTTTATAATAGGAATTAATATTGATATTAATTCATAATTTGTTCCATAGATGATGTTGTATTAATAGTAAATAGCTATGTTATTATTATAATATGCTCACTTAAGTTGAATATATAGCTGTCACATATGTCTGATTGCCTACTCCCCACCTTTTTTATTATTTCTGATTAGCTTGTTTGCCTTAACTTTTATATAAAAAAAAATTTCTAAAGTTTAATACTGTAAAATTTGTTTAATTCAAAGTAAAGGAAGGTTATGACAGTTACCAAAACCATCATCAGTAAAATCAATAAACTTAACTCAATATTTTTTTGAAGAATCACTTGTCGCTATCATTATCAACAAAATGCAACAACACCGGAAACTAAATGGAATGTCCCTACTTCACAACCTAATTATTAAATATGGCTATAAACAAATCATAGAACAAATTCAACCAACAGACCAACCACCACCACAGAAAAAAATGCTGGCTGAACGAAATAGCTCACAGCCTTAAAGAACACTCAACATGTCCAAAGATTTCTTTAAAAACAAAATTAAAATTTGGGATGCTCAACAATTGATAAATCCTGAACCCAGTGTTTCAAAGCCAAAACTAGGTATCACAAACTACAGGATTACCACATTATTCAAATACTGGGCCCTCGAACCAAAATACCTTGATTTTCTTGTTAAAATAAATCTGAAGGTCATGCCTACCAACTGGTTTCTTCATGTAAAATACCAAATTAGCAAGGTTAATCCAGTATGCCCTAATTGTCAGAGGCACAAAGAAACATATGAGTATATAATCCATACATGCAATGGACTAGGAAACATAAAAATGATAATACACCAAAACTTGAAGGTCAACTTCTACCAACTTCTACCAGATCATCTCACTAAAGGACTGCATTCATAGAAGAGATATCCCTACCATAAGACTATCAATTTTCCTCACATAATCCATCTGGCTTGTGAGATGCAAAAAAAAAATTATACACATCCTCATCCGAACGAAGAACTTTTCTTTATCCAATCAATTAAAAAAATCAAAGAAAGGAATAAAACCCTCTCCTCTAATCCTCTTTGATGAAACGTGGAAACTTTTCCAAATTCCCCGACAACAGATTGCATCATACTATCAATCTCAACAATAACAACACAATCCTCCTTTCTATTCTAATTTTAAACATAAATTATAATTAAATAATGCAACACAAATTCTAACAATTTCACTATATGACCTTAATAAAAATTATTTATAAATATAAAAAAATAAAATGATAACTCTCATCATTGACAATCTTTAACTTAACCTCAAAAGAAACTTTCCAAAGGGATTCATCAGAAATTGGAGGAATTTTCGTTTTTAAAATTATAAAATTTTTAACTTCATGCTGCTGAGTATTTCTTTCCTAATCTAAAAAAGTTGAGAGAAGGATATATCAGTAAAATGATCAACACTTTTTGTATCATTACACAAAAGGCCAGGAAATATTTCTTCTATCTATTTATTGATCTGCCATTCAATTTCGTAGAATTAGAATATAATTTTTCAAGTCCTTATGTTACTTTTAATGTATCAAAAAAAAAAAATCTAAAATGATATTTCAACAAATAATTTTATCTTTGCAATTTTATGAGCTCCTTTTTCTATCTTGAAATCTGGACATTGCTTATGAATTTCCACATTTATTTTATTATTCTGACAAACTGAGAAGACCATATTTATTTTTAATTAAGTTTCTACTAATACCTTCAATTATTGTCAGAAGACTAGTTAGGATTCTTCTTCTTATTGAATTCAAGAATTGACTTATTTATAATCACAATTCATTCCTTAAGAGAATTTTTTGTAGCAAAACATGGCTATTTTGAAAATCCATATTGGAAATTTTGATGTTTAACAGCTATTGAAATTTAACACCAGTAGTAGTTGCTTCTAAGCAATGAATAAATTTCATATTATCATGTTGGGATAAGAAATAATCTTGGAACATATGCTTGTGCAATATTGAATTATTTTATTTTTTGGTTCTTAACTATAACATACCCTATAAAGTGGGATTTTTTTGAGGATGGATTCATCTTAAGTTGCATTGTAATGATTTTTTTGCCTGAATAAAGCATTTGTGATGTCTGTCTATATGTTGTACAAACGATAATAATATCAGACCATTTGAATACAAAAATTTGGATCAAAAGTTATTGCTTTTGTTAACATATAGTATTTTATTGATATTGATGTAGTAACACTATCCAGCAAAGAATGAAAATTTCTATGAATTTTTGAATAAAATGGATTCATATAGCAATGTGTAAAACAAATTTTTATATCATTAGTCTTTCATTAATATTTATGACAATTTTTAGAATAGTAATTATCAAGTTAAACTTAAACACGAATCTAAACCTATACAGTCTTTTTCATTATGTGAATTGACATTTTAAAAATATTTTACAGCTTGTAAATAATGAATAAATTTCATACTATCATCAATTTAATCTTAATATTTCCATTCAGTTAAATTTTCTTTTTCTCCAAAGTGAATTTCATTAAGAACAGCATTATCAATCTTAAATCTTGGTAACTCCTTAACTACAACCACCGATCTATTTTAAGGTTTTAAAGACTTCATATCAAGTAAAGTTTATATATTTTATATATCTATAATTAGAACTAAAAAGTTGAAATTTTCAGCTTTATATTGCTGATATAACTATTATATTGTTTAAATGACCAATCTACCAGGCACAATTTTATAACAACTTATTTTTTGATATCACCTTTTATAGATCTTTCTATATTTGTGGGAGATAGGATGATTCCTAAATAGGTTTCCAAGCATATAATCATTTGCTAAATGTAATTTCTGTTCCAAACCCACTTATTATTGATGACAGTGATTTGTTTAATATCACAATAAAGAACTCCAATCTGTTAAACCTATCCTTATCACTGGTTTTTCAGTGCCAAGGTCTTTGCACGTTTTACATACTCATATATTTACATACAAATTAAAAGAAAAAATTGGAACTAGAATTAATGTATATATAGGTAAAGAATAAAATTGTGATTGCATAAATAAATATCCCATTAAAAGAGATAATTATCACTAACAAGAGAAACTCGTATTGGATAGCTCTTTATTAGCATAAATGTTGAAAATAATAAGGGTCAAAAAGAAACTTAGAGAAATTGCACAGAAAAGAGACATTGTATAAAAAAAAATACAATAGTTGTGTATACATTGAGCAAACATTGCTCATTGATTATAGACGATTAAATCTTATATCAGGTCCTAATTTCAACATCTTTTAGTTGTGGATTTTATAGCCTGAGTTCTGCATCTAATACACATGTATATATATATAATTTGTATCTATATTATTATATAAATGTGAAAGTTTTTTTGTTTGTGTGTTACTTTATAACTTGACAAATATTGATCTTGATGAATCTTGTTTTTTGTGAAGAATTTTATAAGCTATGAAGTTTTACTTTATGATATTTAATTGATTTAAAAACTTTGGTAATTTTTATCATAAAAATGCATTGAACTGTTTTCGAATGACATAAAAATACAAAAAGAGGATAGTATAAAAGATTACAGACATTGGAAAATTAGTTTTTGGTAAAGCGAGATAAAATTTGATTTTGTTAATATATTTTAAATTAATTAAATTGAATTTGTACAACTTATTTAATTTCTTATTTGAATAACGAAAGTTGTAATCACTTATGCTAATAAATTTGATAAACTTATAAGATTTCAGTTTAAATATATTTAACATGTGAGAAAATAAATTTTAAAATCGTTTGGAATTTTTGTTAATGTTCCACTTAAAAGTGTTAAATTGAATGTGTAATATATTTCATAAAGAAAGTTTTGGTAAAATATGGTTTAATAATTATATTTTAAATTAATTAAATTGCATTTATATCACATATTTCATTTCTTATTTGAATAATGAAAATTGCGATCAGCTATACTAATGAATTTGATAAACTATTGGGATTCAGTGTAAATATATTTAATACATGAGAAAGTAAATTTTTAAATGACATGGGTTCAGAAGAGAAAACCAAATAATGAAAAATTAAATTTCACAATTTCCCTTTAAGTAGATTATCTGGAAAATACGTTTTAATATGGCTTGGAATTTTTTTCACACTCTACTTATTGTTCATAGTTACTAGTAATACTTTATCATTTATCTTTTTATTTATTCTTATCCTTAAATATATATGAATTTGATAACTTTGTTTACTGGACTATGGATTTTAATTTATGGTGCTTAATTGTTTTAAAAAATTTGCTAATTTTCTACTAACATGAGCGAAGCTACATGGAAAGCTAGTTTACCTATATATTGACATTAGTATATTTAATATTCTAAATGAAGAAGTGAAACATTCATTTAAATCCAATTTAAAAGGGAAAAAAATTCAGGTAATGATGGAATTATAATCGATATTTTAAAAGAAGCAAGTTATATATCAAATGTCTAAATGATAAAAATATACCAGAGGAAAGAATACAGTAGTAATATTAATATTTAAAAAAAGATGATATGGTCGATTTTAGAAATTATAGATCTATTAGTCTTTTATTTTACAAAATCACCTATGGTGAACTTTGGATTTTAACCAACCCAAGTTGGATTTAAAAGTGTTTTTAATACACTGGATCACATCCAAATATTGAGAATATTTATAGAAAGTATCAACAGATATGACTTGCCATTATGCTTTGGATTTGTAGATTATAAAAAACATTTGATTTTATAAGCATTTGTATAGTGATTAAAACATTGGATCATCAAGATATAGATTCAGGATATTGTCATATTCTGAAAAATATTTAACAAAATGCAACAACAATGATTAGATTGCTTAGTGATACTAAGAAAATTAATATTGAGAAGAATGTAAGGCAAAGGTGATTCTATATCTCCAAAACTTTTTACAACTATTTTACAAGAAGTATTTTGTAAATTAAAATGGAAAGCTAAGAGAGTAAAAGCAAATGGAGATTATTTAAGTCATCTAGATTTTATAGATGATACAATTGTTTTTGTAAATAATGATGCTTCAGAGCTTCAAGAAATGTTGCAAAAGTTATCATTTGAAAATAAAAAAATAGAACTAAAGATAAATGAAAAAAGGATAAAGTAGGGTTCAATAAATTTTTTCAAACAATCTGAGACTTGGATAGATAACAAAAATGCAATACAGAGGCTTCAGATCATTCAATGAAATATTTTTGTTAGGAGTAACAACAAAAAATTAAAAACAAAATACATGGGTGAGAAAATAAAGAGGTATTATTGACATTATTGAAAGAATTAAGAGACTCAAATGGAGCTGAGCTGGACATATTGATAAATGAGTTGATAGTAGATGGACAATTGAAATCTTAAACCAGATCCCAATAGAATGTCAAAGATCCGAAAAGTGATTACATGTGAGATAGATGAATGAATTATACAAGTTTGCTGATGAGATGTGGAGAAGAGAGATTTGAGAAATTAGATTAAACTTGGGGAGACCTTCATCCTGCTGTGGTTCAATAATGTTTGAAAATGATGAAATTTATATTATACTGCATAATTTTATATGTGTGGGTGTATGTATGTTTGAATACACATATATACAAAGTAGATGAATAAATACTTATTACACTATCATAATATAATGTCATGAATTGTGTGATTTTTTTTTTAACCATGCAATTAAATCTGGAAAAGTCAAATAAATGCAATAAAGATTAGTTGTAATTATGAGGGATATTTAAGCATGTTATTCACTTATCTTCATTAAATCTATGTTGTTTTGATGAGATTTGTTAAGAAATGGTGATCATGTGATGTTTAGAGATTTGTTAAGCCAAAAATAATTGAATTAGCTATCATGATATTTAATATTAATTATTATAATGTTTCAAATTTAAAATATTATCATGCTTTATACTTCTAGTCTTTCATTAAATTGTAAAGAAATAAGAAAATATAGATTTTTTTTGGTATGGAATTTTTATTATTCGCAACATATTTTTAGAAAATTCAGTATTTTCTAGTGTGCTGATATGACTAATCTATTGTGAAGTTTAATTTTCAATAGTAAAGTTTATAGATTGTGAGAACTTTGAAGAACTTGATGTTCTAAAAATACAATTTTATCTATTTGTAAGTTGGAGAAAAAATTTCAAAGCAATGCCAGATATTGTGTATTTCTCATTCAAGTGCAGAATGTGATAAAATATTTAGTAAAGTAATCAAAAGTAGTTTAATTTTTTTTGTGACAAAATTTCTGAAAATTGGTCTTAAAAGAAAGGGAAGTATTTTAATCAAACATTAATTATTGCATTCTTAAAAAATGTCTAATCTCTCACACTCTCATGGGTTAAATATATCAGTATAATATTTTATTAAAATTTTATATTTTTTATTATTATATAAAACTTAATATGAATTTACTTTGTAAATAATTTTGTTTGATATACTTTGTGCTATTTAGTAGTGTAACTGATTTATGGTGTGCAATAGCTCATGAATACTGCTGCTCAAAAAAGATTGTGCACACATGATCTATAGTATTATGTATTGGAGATAATTTTTAAAGAAATGTAACATCATGATTAGTGGTGGAATCTATTGAGGTTTTGAAATGCATAGTTATTATAGTAATATCGATAATAAATACAAACTTTAGTTTAAGAAAATAGTAATTGAACATTGGATGTGTGCTTAGTTGATTTTTTTTCCCCCATGTGTCATAGCATCGGCCAGGAAGCAAACCTGCTAACCCAGGATAACTGCTTGTAAGGCAGCTGTGCTGACTGACCACCAATGCTTGACTTGATTGTTTATTTGAGAATTATATAATGAAAACTTTCTATTCTTGGAAAAAAGTAACAATAAATAAAAATTAAAATTTGATCTATTTTTAATATATAAAGCTTATTATCATGTGGATAACAAAATATACTCCAATTAATTGAAATATTATATAATTCTTGATATTTTTAAACTTTCGATAATAAATGTAGTTTTATATGGATTACAAATCATGATTGTAATAATTTATTAAGAAATTAAAGTTATGAGAAATTCTTGCTGTCAGTTAAAAACTTGTTTTAAAAGTAATGTTTTTTTATTTGTAAAAAACAAAATACAAATAAAAAAATGGTTGTTTAACATTTAAAATTATATACTGTAGAAATTTTATGATGCAGAGTTGGATTTATTTTTGAAATTAAAATTCTGATTATAGAATATTGTAAAATATTTTAATTTATTGCCTTTTTTAATGACAGCTAAGTTATTGATATATTATTATAAAATGTTAATGAAAGTAGTAGTGTTATAGTAATTTTTGATAATGGCAGATAAGCAATAATTAATAAAGTAATATTAAACATAAAAGCACTTTTAAAAAAATATATAATACATCATTGAAAATTATAGTACATAAATATGTGCAATTGTGTGTGTGTATGTGTAATTTAAGTGATAGTTTTACATAATAATTCATTTATTTTATTATAGGTTTGTTGCTCACTGGACTATTCCTCAGTCTATGGCTGCTTATTATCAAGAATCAGGTAGAGCTGGAAGGGATGGCAAACAGTCTTTTTGTCGACTGTATTATAGTAGAGAAGAAAGAGAAACAGTAACTTTTCTTATCAAACAGGATAATACTAGAAGAATGGTAATTATTTCTCTCTCTTTTTGCCTTTCATTCCATTTTTTTTTTTAAAAGAAGCTAAAATATATAAAAATAAAAAGATGTAAATGATTATTTTTTCTTTCATGATTGTTAGCAATTAGGAAATGTTTCACCATTTTTTTTATTATGATAATTTTTTATGGTTAGCAGTTGTTGTTTTTTTTTTGTAAATAAATCAAGTATCGGAAAAAAGATTGCAAAGCAAAAACAATGAAAATCATATTTTAATAGAAGTTAAGACTAAGAAAATTGTCATATAAAGAAATAACATTAATAACAACAGCATTGACAGTTTTGTTTTTTATGAAACATGGAATATTTTTTGCCTTTTCTGCTAAACTTTTACTATTGAGGCAGATAATACTGATATGTGAGCAAAATGCATGTAGTATTGGTAACATAATAGACATGATAAAAATAATTATTTTCCATCACTAAATATATTATGCAATTATAATACCAATGTGATACTAATATCAAATATTTTTAGGAGATAATACTTTTATCAGAGAAAAGATTAATAAATTTTTAATAAAATAATTCATAATGCTATATGATACCCAAAATTAGATCTTGAATATTACATATTTGTTATAACAGTTAAAGCTATTCAAATTGGCGCAAATAATGAAATATAGACATCTAATAAATTAAAAGTTGAGTTTCTGATTGTATGTTATTTAAAAATACAACAGTCTAATATATTTCCGAACAAATTTTACACTCTGCTAAATGATTTTCTGGATATAAATAACACTAGGAGTTCATTTTTCAAGATTTTTGTAAAACTAAATGCATATTGTAGAAAGGTCATTAATTTATTATTTAATTAAGTTTCTTTTTATGTTCATCAGTAATCAGTCTAAATAAAAACATAGATGGGATAGAAAGTCTAGACAAATTATATTTATTTAATGCAATTCAATAACAAGATCATTTTATATGATCTTTGCAATAATATGATGTTATTCAAGAGTATAACATGAAATGATTGACTCATGTGTAAAAGGATTGAGTAATAAGTGTACATATATAAATATAATGTCTTGTGCAATTTAGAACTGTTATAAAGTAATAGGTTTGATAATTAAAGGTTCTTGGATTGAAACTCGATTCAGTGTTTGAATATTACATACTTCCTAAATGACTAACCATTCAATTATTTATTCTAATATATATGTTAAGAATTAAAAGATACATTCTTGTTAATTTATGTTCATATTATCCTGTTTCAGTAAAAACTTTATAAAACTGATATATGACTCAAATGAGGTTATTAATGTGCAATGTCAATTAATCCCTAATGTGTCTAATGCAACATTATATAATGTACATTTCTTTATTATGTTTAGTCATTATATATTGTAACGGGCACGGGACGATCGAAAAGCTCCAACTTCCCTTTCACTTATATATGTAATGGGGAATTCTTATTATTCAAAATCGTCCACCTTCCGCTACCTCAAGCAGAGAGAAATACGGAAACAGACGAGCCGATTTCCGTACTTGAACGAATCTGTACGCTATACGGATATAACCTCCAGATTATTTTTCCCGATCAACTTTCTCCCGGCTGCTGTAAGATATTACAGTTACAGCGCTTGGCTAATTTATAAATTTTACAGGATAAAACCCTGCACCATCAACGTTTCACGTGTTAATTTCATAACTAAAAGAATGCAAAAAAAAATGAAATAATGTTTCTACCCTCCTAGTATTAGACTATTTTGTGGAGTGGCGAAGAACGAGACAAGACAGATTTAAATAAATTAATATATTTTTAATACTAACAAATAATTTGATAATAAAAGATATAAGAAACATTAACATAAAAATTAAACATATTATATTCTATAGTGCTATAAGGAAATAAATACTTGAAATTCTTATAAATACATACTTGAAATCATTATAAATGCTGTCACATTTATAACTCGTTAGCCTAACTGTCTATCAAAAGAATGTCATTACCATTCATAAAAGGCATTTGGCCATTGTCTATGGAATTTATGTGCACATTTGACGATATATAAAATAATATTTAAGTTACCTAGGGTTTAGTCTTTGAGTTCATTCCGTGTTGTCGACTTCACGTGGATTATCCACTTCTTTAGGAGGGACGGTCGTAGATTATATTTGGCGGGATGTAGCTTCTTGGTTAATAAGGCATGGAGGACGAGGCATCACAGGTCGGGCCACTACAGGAGTCCATAGGCAGGCGTTACTACCGTAGCTGTTACATTATTGCAGAACCATTGGTACAGAAGTCCGGATCGACCGCGATCATGATGGCCTTAGCCGGTCATACTATGTGAGATATCGACGGTAAAAGTCATGTTGGTTAGCTATATCGACTGATTCTTGGAGCCGCGATTTTTTTCACCTTGTCGACTCGAAGTCTCAAGCTCTAATCTTTCCTTTAATCTCCTTAGCTCTCCACCTCCTTTTTCTTTTTTTTAATTAAAACATTCCAATGGTCTTTGTCCTTTAGATTCTTTGTTTCCACTTGTTGTTGACACCTCCCATACTATGCCTTCGGCCATATGTAACTTTATTTTATATGATTTTATAGCACTACGTACATTTTATTTATTTCCTTATTTTTCTTTGATTACTTACACAAATTTTAATGCATGTTTTTCTTTATTTCTTATTTAAATTTTAATAATCATTTATTTTTTATCTAATTCTTGCTTTAACTCTACCCCATAAAACCCGCATTTCGTTTATCGTCAAATGTGTACTTTGAAGCCCAGATTCTTATCTTTTTGAACATATTAATTTTCTAGGTTTTTCTTTCCGCGCTATCGAAGTTTTTTCTTTTCCCCTTTTTTTTAAACTTTACTTTTCCTAAATCATATTTTACTACATGTTTTCTTTATGTTTCTTTACTGCTTTAACTTTCCTACCGTATGCTGGTAGTATTATAATTTAATATTTACTTTTATCAAAATTCGGACTTTGACTAGCAAAAGATAACGATCTTGTTAACTCTAGTTCCCTCTCTTTCTCTTTGTTTTGCTAATTTTCAACATTTCTTGGTTTTGTTAATTTCCAAGCTCGTTTTTTCTTTCTTATTTATTTATTTCTTTCCAACCCTAACATTTCTAATTTGTGGATGTTTTGTAGGTACATGTGTGACCACAGTATGTGCGCTCATCACAATATTTTGTTGTTTCTTAAGTTTTAAAAAAAACATTATCAAAAAATTTAAAATTTGGAATTAAAAAAAAAACATTTATAGTAGTTTTTACATTTTTTTTTTTTAATTAATTATAATTTACTGTTTTTTTTATTAGATTTTTTATTTTTTTAAATTTACTTATATTTAGAAACACAAAGGTATTGATACTAAGGCTGCTCTAGAAGACTTTGCAGTAATTATAAAATTTTGTGAAGAAGCCAAGTAAGTACTGAAATATTTTTTATTCCATATTTTAGCATAGAAACAAAATTGCATAAACTAACCAATACCTGGGGAGGGAAGTTATATAAATAAATTATACTAACTTTGTTATTATTTTTTCACAGTTTATATTTTTATTTAGTGTTTTCCTGAAGGTTTGTGATGATGGTGTTTTAATATTGGACTATTTCCATCATCTAATATGCGTATTGAATGTCTTTAGAAAAATTTAACTTTTTATTTAAATAATCCAAATGCATTCAACTATTAGTAATAGCACATCAAACAGGTTAGTATATGCACAATGTTTCGAGAGGTATTATTTTCCTCTCTTCTTCAGGTGTTGCTGGCCTGATCAGTGATAGTACTAGCATGGGATTCGAATCAGGGCTTGAGTCTATTGTGTGCAGGACACAATAGATTCAAGCCCTGATTTAAGCATGGTCAGTGAGAGTTGGTGTATATATAGAAATACGCTCTAAACTTAAGTGATTCACTTTTTTTTTTTAAACTTTTACTGGCAGGTGAATGCGCGGAGATTTATAATATTTAAGAAATAGCACATTATCACAGTTTGACTTCTGATTTAATAATTTCAAAATTTTCAGCGCTTCATAGTAATAAATTTACATTTCTAAATATGTTTAGTTTGTTTCCTGTTTTCTTACAATCATAAAAGTGAAATTATTAAATTTAAGTACAAAAATTATGATACTATCAATGTATATTAAAATATATACTATCATGAAGATAACTTGTGAATTTTTATATTTAAGATCTATTGCTCTTTATGTATATAACGAAAACAATCAAACATACTATAAGATTTCAAATAAAATAAAATGAATATTAGGAAATAAATTTCAGTGCTACAAACAAATGTTTATTCTAAAGTAAATAAATAAATAATGAAACATATGACCTGTTTATTTTTCTCCAAAAATTGTCAAGTATGTTTTTTAACTAAAACTCCATAAAAAACATGTTTATTAATACGTATCAATAAAACAGCAGTATTTGCAGAAATGCGATCAAATTAATGTTTATGGGTATTTAGAGCTCTTATTTATTTCTTATGATGCTTTTCATGGTATAAAGATATATTAAATAAGCATGCTGTTTGAAGTCCAATTATATCCCGTTTATAGTGTTTAAAACAATTTTTATTCACTTGAATGAAGTATATATTTTAAATAAAGTATTCCATAGTAAAATATTGAAAATTAATATTTTCAATTTTTATATTAATATTATCATTGGTTAATCCTTAGATATTCCATAATAAACATTGCCTGTATCATTGAAAATTTAATCTATAATCATTTAAGTTTTTGATATTATGTACTACAAAATATTAAGATCATTCCATAAATATATAGACACAGGTATATAATAAGCCTGTGTTTCAGTTATTACATTGTAGAGATGTCTGCCCATCCTTGCATATGTATTAAATAGATTAGGTCCTGTACATGTGGGGTTACAGATTGACCTTAAGTCAACATGGGTGTGTCAAGAATCTCAACTTTAGGGTGGCCTTCGAGCATCCCATCATCAGATTTTCAATTGGATGGAAGGTTGAAGAGTTGGAGTGAGTAGTAGATTGGAGCCTGTCCATTAAAGTATGAAGATTGTCTATCTTAATATATATCTGAGCACTTATAGTATATATGTGTGGGAGATGATAATCTGGACCAACTGATGATTGCTGGTTTAGCATAATATGTATATTGGTGATTATTTATCTTTTCAGCATATATGTGATTGAGTGTTATTAGATAGAGTGGAGAGTGGTGGGTTGTGTGAAAGTCTGTGCACATATACCCTATATATTCCATAAATTAATATATTCCTGTGGCACTGTAAATGCATTATATGATGAGATGACAGCCTTCTCAAAAGACAGAAGTTTTTTGAAGCAAATGTATTTCTTCTCTTAGCCATTCATTTTTATAATAAAATTCAACTATTAATATTATATATAATGCTTTAACTTTGATTATTGAGATGCAGATTAGGAGAGAGTAATCAATCTAAGGAGTTTTAATACATTTTTCGTAATGATGACACATTTAAATCACTATCTTAGATATTGATCTATGTTTTCACTCAAATTTAACTCATGCTATTATTATGACGAGTTAAATTTCACTCAAAAAACATCTCAGCGTTCGTGAAATAAAAACTTTGTAATAAATAAATGTTTTTTTAAAAAATAATACTAAGATAAATCTGCAAATTAAAATACATTTTAAAATCATAATTTAAATAAAATGTGAACATATCAAATGTCCTATATTTTATAATACCTTAAGAAATAATTATATCTAAAAAATACATATACCTTTATTCACACACTAAATAATAAGAGATTATTTTGTTTATTTATGTTCATGTCTTATTTGATAAAATGTATGCAGTAAATTAAAAAAAAATGTTAATAAATGAATCTATTAATATGTAATTCAATTTCTTAAATCTTTATAATAATGATAAAATATTAATTTTATTATGAAATACAATTTGATATACTTTTCAGTTAAGAAAATTAAATATTCATAAATGTTTTATACTATAATAATATAAATTATTAATTCCTTTTTTAAAAAGAATTGAGAAAAATAAAATAATGTAAGTCAACATTTTTTTTTTTTTTTTAAGCAATATATTGATTCCAAGTTTAAATCTAGATCATGATGGTACAATATGTATATGAGTTTCAATTAAATTTTGGGAAACATTGTATGTGATTCAATGAAATTTTGTTCATCTTCATTAGGACAGATCTCCTCAATTGAGAGCTATTGTGATCTTTACTTTAAAACAAGATTATACGCATTTTATTGTTTATCTATTCAGTTTTATATATATATATAGCTTTTCTGTATTTTTCTTACATCCTAATTTGATTTTTGTTACTTGGTTATAATCAGTCCAATAGTATTTTCTGGCAAAACTCTTCTAAAACTGAAAATTTTTTTTGATTTCAAGAATTCCTTGGAAGTTTGCTGTTTTTATTTTTTTCAAATTCTTTTCCATTTTCAATGCCTTCACATATGTTATTATACTTTTATCTTTCTTGGATGTTCTTTGGAACTTTTTGATCCAGTTTTTTTAAAAGTTCTTTTTGGTTTTTAAATGTCCTTTTGTTATTGTTGTTGTAGTTTTTAATTTAAAATTATTGATGTGTTTTCTGGTATCCGTTTGATTTTTTGGTAGTTTCAATTTATTCAAATTATCAGGCCGGATTATTATTTTCATTTATTGCTGATTCATTCGTATCCTCAGCCTAGTTTCCTGGCTTGTGACTGTTCATCAGTGATGAGTATTTGGTTCTTGGTCTAATGTATTTGGATTTAATACAAGCTTCACCCATTATTCATTTTTTATTCTTCAATCTGAAATTTGAAAACTTAAAAAGTTTTGAATCCAAGCCAACTAACTCACCTAGTTATAAAGATTTGATACCAGTTCAGTATCCATGTTTTTTGCTTGTCCTCAGTTTTTTTTAATTATTGTAGGTACTCATATTCTTTGGGCAGGATTGTACAAAAACCAAACAAAAGAACTCCAACTTATAAAGTACTTTTCAGGAGCAAACTCTTATTTATACTTCTCCATTCAGCCATAGATTGTATGCTTGTGTAAACAATTGATATAGATAGTAGTGCTTATTAAATTCTTATCCAGTATTTTGTTCATATCCCAGATAGTTTCGTGTTTATGATCTTTATCAGAAAGGAAAATTTAAATCTGAATCTAGTGGACTTTTTGGATCTAATGCATTTTTTTTTTTTCTTTCCATATGATCAAATTTTCAATTTGAAATTCAAAACATGTGTTTTGAATCCAGATCAACCAGTTTGAATAGTTATACAGATTTGACATCAGTTATTAAAAACCTGAGAACATCAAAAGATATGGATATTGAGTTGGTGTCAGATCTATATAATTATGTATATAAATTGCTTTGGATGTAAAACATTTAGACATTGGATCAAAAATGCATTATCTTCAAAAATTCCATCTGCATTAAATTCAGTTCTAAATTCTCCAAAGTTTTGTGCATTAAAATTCCTATCTAGTGCCTGCCTATACAACCAATATCTTCAGACTAGTTTCTGGCTTATGGCTTTCATTAGTGAGAAGCCTTGGATCTGAGAGCAATGCATTTAGATCTTTGGATCTAATGCTCCTTCCCAAGCTAATTAGCTGAATTGAAAATATTATTCCAATTTTCAATTAGAACTCATAGTTTATAGTTAACTGGTGACTGCTGGAGGGATGCATTAGATACAAAGATTTAGGTGCATTATTCTCCGATCCAAGATTCCTCACCGATGAAAGCTATAAGCTAGAAACTAGTCAGGTAATATTGGATGAGTAGGCCCCCTAGATAAGAATTTTGATACACAGACGGTTTAGCATCCATTGATAACTATAGCTTGCATCGGGTGGTACTACTGTATGAAGTTTTTGTTTGATGATTTATTGACAATAATCAGATAATATTGAAATAAAATTGTAGAAAATTTGATCCAATCAATTTCTATATAGAAAATAATTGTTTTTGATTATAGATATTTTTATTGTCTTACTATAGAAAATCACAGATTTTTCATTTTTCCTATTCTTCTTTATATACAGATAAATAATTTCTGTAATTATTTTATCTTATTTTTGTTTTGTTTTCTAAAATGAGATCTTTAGTGTAAATGCAAAGATTGTCACTGAATGACATATGATGTTTGAATATATAGTAATTACTATGTAATTAACTATGTATGATTTTTTAATTTTATTTGTTATTTATAAAATATTATTTTAAGAACATTTTTATTTATTTAAATTTTTTTTGTATCTCAGATGTCGACATGGTGCTATTGCGCAATATTTTAGTGACAAAAAACCACTTTGCAACAAATCTTGTGATTATTGTGAAAATTTTAGAGCTGTTGAAAAGCAACTTGATGACTTAAATAAGTTGTCTTATTCAATTGGAAAGAGACATGGACCCACAACAACAATATCTGAAGCTGATGATGGGAGAATCGACCCAGAACTTTATGGTGGTGGAAGGAGGGGAGCTAGAAGGTAAAAATTAGTTTCTTTAATATATTCAGATATTTAATAAATGGGTTTGATCTTCATAACTGACTTCCTGGGAAATTAAAATCATTTGTCAGCTTTATATTGACCAAAATTATATAAAGTATATAAGGTTTATACACATCTTTCTCATATAAATGGAGAATATAAATAGGATAAGATTTATGCTATTCCATATTTATTGAACATTAGATTTGATTGAGAAGTATTTAAGTAGAGATAGCATTTGATTGATCTAAAATATTTTTGAGGATTAATTTAATATTATAGTATGATAATTTTTGTTACACTTCTGTAGTGTTTCAGTGTCTAGAAATACAAACTAACCAAAAACTTGTTAGGATTCTAAGAAGTGACTTAGCGCTACTTATTAACCTTTGTTTACTAGTTACATTCAAAACATTAATACCGCAGACAATGACAATCTAGTTCTACAGTCATTCTTTAATGACATCATGATAGCAAATCATCACACTCCTTCCTCCTTAGTAAGTAACATCATAATCCTTGAAGTGCACTAGTGGACGGCATTGACCCTAGGGTGTTCTCTGTAAGCCTTTGGAGTTTGAATTGGAGATGTAGGAAGCAAAAGTGCTGGGCTTGGGTTGTTTGTGTTTTCCAGTGTCACGCTGGGTGGACAATTTTGTGCAAGTGGTGTTTCCTCAGCAGGAGACGAGATGGTTGAAAGAGCGTCCACTGTTCTCGAGCACAACTGATCAATGTGCTTATGTTGTAATCCCAGATCAGTTCAGACTTCATATGACAGAGGGCCTGTACGCTGTTCTACCATGGCAGGAACCCACGGAGAACCCCTTCCTGCTGCTCGTATAAATACTGTGTCATTTGTTTGGAATTCACATAACCGATGATGTTTGGATGGTGCTGACTTTGGAGCTCTATCCAGATGAAGGGAGTCTAGGCATGTATGAAGGCGTCGATGAAAAAGCATCTCGGCTGGACTTAAACCTGTAGTTGTAGATGGAATAATGTGCTGAGCCAAAAGATATCGGGCAATACATTGTTCCCTCAATTTCCATGAGTAATACACTTTAGGCTCTCCTTTACAGACTGAACAGCTCTCTCTGCAAGACTATTACTTGACGGATGGTAAGGTGCGATCCGTGTATGGCGAATTCCGTTCTGGCAAGAAAAGTAGAAAACTCTGAAGATACAAACTGTGGTCCATTGTCCAAAACTATACACTCTGGTATTCCATGAGTAGAAAATTATTCTCATAGTACTGTGACTGTTGCAACTGAGGTTGTTGTAGGCATTCTGCGCACCTCCACGCATTTTGAATAGGCGTCAACGACAACAAAAAGTATTTGCCCATCGATTGGGCCTGTGAAATCTATGTGCAGTCATGACCATGGTGTGGATGGTTGTTCCCAAGGATGAATTGGAGCACGGGGGCCAGCATGTCTTATGACTTTACAATTTTTGCACTTAGCCCACAAGATTCTCAATATCCCTGTCCATTGATGGCCACCATACATATGATCTTGCTAATGCTTTGGTTCTCACAATGCCCGAATGACCCAAATGAAGTTCATTAAGGACGATTCTCTGTAGAGAAAAGGAATAATTACACGTGACCCCCAAAGTAAACAGTTTTTGGGTGTTGATAGTCATTGCATCTTATAAAAAAAGGTTGAAGTTTGATGTCTGTGGATCTGCTTGGCCAGGCAGTGAAAATATAGTTCTTTACTCTTGATAGCAAAAAGTCTTTTCCTGTTGCATGTGCAACTTGTTCAACAGTTACAGGAGGATCTTCCAATTCCTCCAAGAAAAGGATGCCATTCATGTTTGTATTGTTGCATTCGGTTGATGGAAGTGGAAATCTGCTCAATGCATCTGCATTTGCAACTTTTTTCCCTGGTTTATATTCCAGTTTGAAAGAATATGCATTGAGGATGTGCGTCCATCTTGCTCCGGGCGATAAATTTATTGGGGTTGATTTATCTGAGGTAAAAATGCCAAACAGCAGATGATGATAATGTTAATAAATAGTGCTAATTCGCTTCTTAGAGTTCCTAACAAGTTTTTGGCTAGTTTGTATTTCTAGACACTGAAACACTACACTAGTTTTGGCGACGAGGATCGAATACGCGAAATACTGAATATTTTTTTTTTTTTTGCATAGATGTAGTTTACTATTCAATAGTGTTCTTGACAATATTATTATTAATCATACATAGGACGCTGAACACAAATTTTTTTTTTTACTCCAACTTTGTTTTCTATTTGATTTTTAATGGCAACTATTAGCACCTTTCGATGTTGACTCACCGCAAATGTGGGATGCATACATGTCACAGGTAAATTTTTTTTGTGAAGGTAACAATATTATTCCTGACGAAAAGAAACATGCAACACTCCTCGCTGTCTGCGGACTAAGAACATTAAGCATTCTTCGTTCTCTTATATCACCTGTGTTGCCTCATGACAAGTCATATCAAGAATTAGTAAATATTTTAAAACAGTATTTTAATCCACAACCTTCCGTTATTTACCAACGTTTCCAATTTCACCGTCATTGGCAACGAGAAGGAGAAAATGTGAGTGCTTTTTAGCTGACCTTCGACGTTTGGCAGAGAGCTACGATTCTAGTCTTTCACTAACAGAGCATCTTCGAGATCAATTCGTCTGCGAGCTTTGTGATGAAACTATACAGCGCAAACTATTAACAGAAGAAACTTTAACATTAGAGATAGCTATACAGCGTAGCCTAGCTGCTGAATCTGCATTGATGCAGGTGTGTGAAATCCGTACCACAAACACTCCTATGTCTATCGTTGATCTTATTCAGCGAAACAGATCAACCTTACCTCGCAAAAGTATTTCTAGATTCTCACTGCCTTCTCAAACCTCCCCTGCACATAAAAGGAACACTGGTGCATCTCAATCGGGATTTCCATCTTGCTATGGTTGTGGCAGCCAACACAATCGAGTGGAATGCCCCTTCAAAAAAACCAAGTGCCATTTCTGCCAGAAAATAGGTCATTTACAGCGTGTATGCCGAGAAAAACAACACACTATTCCTGGATCTGCAAATCAATGCATGGCAGTAATGGAGATGGACGATGACGTTGTAGGTTATATCCATGAGATACACTGCGATGCCTCAACACCTAAATCCTCCGCACACGTGTACATTAATGGCAAGGAATGTAAAATGGAAATTGACTCAGGATCAGAATATTCTATTTTGTCATTTGACACACTATCTGAATTGTGCAATGGAAAAATACCCGAACTACATCCAGTAACAATTACATTACAGGATTGTGTTGTACATGTTCAATATGGTGTACATTCATGCCATCTACGTTTATTGATAACAGAGAGTCCTTGTACAAACCTGTTAGGATGTGAATGGTTTACACTTCTAGGTATTTCACTAACTGGAGTTCATCTAATTATCGAACAGTCAAGATATCATTAACCAATTTCCACAAGTTTTCAGCACATCTATAGGAACTTACAAGGGTCCAGCTGTATCATTGCCAGTTGATCCTAAATTTCTCCCGATCATATTATGAGGCCGGCCACTACCACTTGCTATGGAACATAAGGTGGATGTTGCTTTAGATACTCTGCTCCACGATGGGATCATTGAACCAGTGGAAAACCCTGTGTGGATGACATCAGTGGTACCAATTCTTAAACCAACAGGAGAGGTGAGATTATGCAGTGATTACAAGGTAACAGTTAACAGAGCTCTTCAGAATCACTCATACCTATACATGCAGTACATTATCTTCTGACTTCTCTTCCTCCTAGCTCCATCTTTGCAAAAATTGACTTAGCTAAGGCCTACCTACAACTTCCAGTTGATGACATGTCTGCAAACATACAGACAAACATCACTCATTGAGGAGTCTTTCGTGTAAAACGTTTACAGTTCGGAATCTGTGTTGCACTGGAATGTTTCAATGCATTATAGACAATCTACTCAGAAACATCATATTTCGCGTCTTCAACAATTGATCTATGTTCAAAATTACATGCTGTGTTTAAAAGGTTAGCACGCAGTGGATTGCGGGCTAATAAAGAAAAATGTGTATTTGGAGTAGATTTTGTGGAATTTCTGGGATATATAATTGATTCTAAAGGCCTGCATCCATCTCCAAGTAAAGCAACTGCAATTCAAAATGCTTGCTCTCCTAGGAACAAAATAGAACTGAAAGCATTCTTAGGTCGTAAATTTTTATAACAATTTCCTTCCGGATCGTGCAACTGTAGCTGAACCTTTACATTGTTTATTACAGGCAAATGCCACATGGATTTGGTTACCACAACATGAAAGGGCCTTTCTTAAACTTAAAGAGACATTGATTTCCAATAATGTACTGGTTCCATTCGACCCTCACCAAAGCATTCTACTTACATGTGAGGCTTCGCCTTACGGAGTAGGTGCAGTACTAAGTATACAATATCCTGATGGATCATCTACTCCAATTGCTTTTCCTTCACGTACCTTGTCTAAGGCCAAACGAAACTATGCACAAATTGATAAAGAAGCTTTGGCATTAGTATTCAGCGTCAAACGTTGTCACCATTTTCTATTTGGAATTAAATTTAACATTTGTACTGATCATCGTCTAGAAATACAAACTAGCAAAAACTTGTTTCTAAGAAGCGACTTAGCACTATTTATTAACATTTGTTTACTAGTTACAATCAAACATTAATACCGCAGATAATGACAATCTAGTTCTGCAGTCATTCTTTGAATGATGTCATGATAGCAAATCATCGCGGATTGTAAGACATCACAACTTCATAGTAACAGTTGAAATGGTTATCATTTATTTAAATATCTTCTCGACCATGCTTCTTGTTTTTATTTACTATTAAAGTATTTTGCATGGTTTTTATTTAAAAATTGAAAATGTTTTGCTTTGCAAAATTAGTTTCTCTTTATTACATTATTGTTCTTTGTTTAAATTAATATATATGCATCTAATGTGATAAAATAATTTTTGAAAAGAAAAAAAACCAAAAGTACTAAATTTTATTAAAAAAATATTATAATAAAAGTAGGCAAAACTGACAAAAATAGATTTTTCAAATTTGATGTAAAAAAATAGTTATTATTACTTTCAACTTTTGTAAGTAAGACTTACAACATTATGTCCCCAATTATATTAGAAAGAAAATATAATATTATAGTCAGATTTTAAATAATTATTTTTGAAAATAATGCTGTTTTCTTGAAAAAGATAATATAGCTGAGTTTAATTTAACTATTCTATATTCTCTTGATTATTCTAAATGATCTGCTTTTTGTCTATGTTTTTATTAAATTTTTATTAATTTTATCATTTTGTTACAACTGTGATTCTTTGTTGTAGATTTTAGATTGTCTTTTATCATTAAAGAAAATTAAAGCTCAATTTGTAACAAACAAAGAAAAAAAAAAAAATCTTTAGTCTTTAATCTTTATAGGAAATGTTTTAAACTACTATATTTTGATTTTTAAAAATTATTTTATTTGCATCATTTTTGGTTTATGTTAATACTATCATCTTAAACTATAACATATTTGTTTTCGAATAAATGTAAAAATATGTTATACAAATTTTGTAGTTGGGAGTTTAATAAATAACTTGAAATTTTGCCATATTTTAAACATTTTGTTAAAAGAAATTTTGAATTTTTGATCTTTGAAAACTGTGAAAAATTATTGAAATCATTGTTTTAATTAAGAAAGAAATAATGCTTTGTTTTATATACATATGATTAATTGAAGTGTTTTTTTTTTTTTTTTAAATAAACATTTACATATATCTTGAATCTTGACTTGAAAAAGTTCCATCTTTAAATTAATCAAAACAACTTTTAATATAAGCAGTACTTAAATATCTTCTATAAATGTTTTATTTATATTAAATTTTTTAAAATTCTATATAGAATAATATAAATTTAACTTTTTTTATTAAAACTCATAATATAAATAAACAGTAAGATTTTTGTATAAATAATTTGTATCCCTAACAAAAACAGTTTTATTCCATATATTATATACATATAGTGAATTTAATGAAAACAATGATGATGGTAACCATTCTGGTGATGAAAGAAGAGACAAGAAAGAATTTCATAAGATGATACAAGATGAGTTTGAAAGAAGAAGAGGGGTTAGTATATATATTTATATAATAAATATTAATAGATTTAAGTTAAAATATTTTGTTAATAAATATTCACTAATATATAAAATAAAAATTAAACTATGTAAATATATTTGTGTTTGAAGGGTAATTAATTAAGTGAATAATAAACAATGAAAATATATTTAAAAAAATTGGAAACTGAAATGATTTAAGAGAAAGTGTGATAAGAATGAACACTATATTGTATGCTCCCTATTAAAGGATATAACTAAAATATACATATTTTAATATACACGTTCATTTTGTTAGAATTATAAGAATAATTATGATGAGAAATTATGAATTGAAAAATGTTCTTTTTTGTTACAATAAAATCAAATATTATAACTGAAATAATAACCACTTATTTTGTGCATGTTTAAACGTATCATCCAAAATTAGATTGAGTTATTAGTAGGATATATGAAGAAGAAAAGATACGGATTGAAAAGGGGAAAATTTTTAAATCAAGTATTAAAATATTAGAAAAAATAGGAATGTGAAAAAGTTTTGTTTATCTTCTGTTTTAGTTAATGTATGTAAATATTTGAAAACCAGGCACTCTTCACAAACCTGGGAGTTTAATTGTAAGTATAGGGGATTTGAACTCAGATTTACAAGCACCCAACAACTATCCACAGTATCTCATACAACTGATACACATGACCACACACATGTAGAAAAGATAAATAATCACCAATATACGTATTTCGTGCTAAACCAGCACTCATCAGTTGGTCCAGATTATCATCTCCCACACATATATATAATCAGTGCTCAGTTTATATTAAGATAGCAAATCTTCATACTTTAATGGATAGGCTTCAATCCACTCTAACTTTTCAGCCATCCATATCATTGAAAATCTGATGATGAAAACTCAATCCCATGCTATCCATTTAAATACATATAAGAGGAATGGACAGGATACAAGCTTGATGTGTAAATATTTGAAAACTAGGCACTTTTCACAAACTTGGGAGCTTAATTGTAAGTATAGGGGATTTGAACTCAGATAACATTAGCATCAGCATGGGATTTGAGTTTTCATCATCAGATTTTCAATGATATGGATGGCTGAAAAGTTGGAGGTTGGAGTGGATTGAAGCCTGTCCATTAAAGTATGAAGATTTGCTATCTTAATATAAACTGAGCACTGATTATATATATGTGTGGGAGATGATAATCTGGACCAACTGATGAGTGCTGGTTTAGCATGAAATACGTGATTATTTATCTTTTCTACATGTGGGTGGTCATGTGTATCAGTTGTATGAGATAGTATTGGTAATTATTATATTGGTGATTATTTATCTTTTCTACATGTGTGTGGTCATGTTTATCAGTTGTATGAGATAGTGTGGATAGTTGTTGGGTGCTTGTAAGTCTGAGTTCAAATCCCCTATACTTAATGTATGTAAGGAAAATAATAAATGAATGGGGTGTGAATAAGAAGAAATTATTATAGAGCAGAAATATATTATAATAATGTAGCAATAGTTATAGGCAATGAGATTGAAATAAATAAAATAATGATTTTATTGCTGACATCTGTGATAAATTTGAAATAAAATTCAATCAACTAAAGATAATGAAAATAGATAGTTGCAGATGTGAATTATAAAGAAAATAGATGAATCAAACTGCTGCTTTTAACAAATTAAGTAACAAAAGATTAGTAAAAATAATTTATTTTGTGAATCATTGGAATTAAATTTAAAAAAAGGCCTACAGATATTTTCTAAGAACATAACAATATGAAAAATTAAAATTTTTTAAAATATAGAAAATGCAAAAAATAATTAAGGAGGATTAAAAATTTTGATGTATTAAATGAATGTTGTTCAAAAATTTATCACAAAAAAAAAAAAAATTAGAAAAAAGAATCTGATTGGTTATATTTTGAGTTGATTATATTCTGAGAAATAAAGCAATTTTTGATATTTTGTAACGGATACAAATTTTTTCTTTCACTTTCTGCACATTTTTAAAAAAATATTGGTAACTAACTATCTTTGGTTTTAAATTATTATTAATCTATATCTTGTCATTTTTAAAATCTCTATTGTTATTGCACTTCCTTTAAAAACATTTTACAATTTTTTTAAATTTAATTTTTTAATATTATCCTCTTTTTCCTCCTACACTTTATTTACCTCTCCCCCTTTTTTTTTTAATTTTCAATTTATCTAAATTTCAAACTCTTCCAAAAACTTCTAAAAGCTCTAGGTGTATAAATTACCTAGTTTAAAATTGTAATCCACAGTAAGATTTTTTAAAAAATTCATATCTCCAATAGAAAACTCATAATTATTTTTTAAAATAACATTAACATTTAATCTAGTTTCTTCTCTCTTATCTTACTATTATTTTTACATCCCACTGTCTCCCATTATTTGATTATTAATTTATATTCATTTCTAGAATATGATAAATCAATTCTGAAAACATGCTAGACATATTTGATAACTTTTTATTGTTTGCATTTTTGTCATGATTATGTATTTATATGCCAAAAGCATATTTGGCATAGTTTATGACTGTTTCCCATCAAACAAAAAAAAAAAAATTGTCTTTTCTATATTACATATTTTTTGCGGTAGTTTTGTACTAATTTTTGATTGTTGAATTCAGATTTCTGAGGAAGGTTAGTATTGGTGGATAGTGGTGCCATTTTTAGATTAGGGCTAACTGCAAATTATTTGTAAACACAGCCTAGGAAGCTTCTATTCTTGGAATTTTCATAAATATCAATGATAGCAGTTGATATTAAAAATTAATTTGTGCAATGAGATTTGAGCTCATTTTCTTAATATTTATACTTCAACATAAAATTCAGAAAGTTCAAAAAAAGAAAGTGTTCATTTTATGTTAAATAGCATCATTGCATCAAAACCAATAAAAAAATCAAATTAATTGAAGCAACAAACTATAATTTGAAGTCCTTAAAAAGAATGATATTGGCTTTATGAATCTTGAATGGTCTGTCAGTATTGAACTTTGGACAGTTCATGAATTGTTTAGCCATAATTGTTATTATAAAGGAACTTGCATTTATCTATAATCAAGACAATGGCTTCTTATGGGTTATGTTATATAGTTAAAAGTCAGAATATAAAAAGTCAATATTATACAGTATTGTTGAAAAGATTAGATGCAGATAAACATTGATGCTTTAATAATAATTATGTAAATAATACATTACAAAGCCATGGGTCATGACTGCTTAAGCTGTCATGGAAGAATTTTTGTTAGGTCATGGAATTCTCAAGAAACTTATGTATAACTAAAATATATATATATATTTTGTTTAAAAATAAAATATAAATATAATAATGCCTCTTAATTTTATATTAACCCAACAGTCATTGTATTGGGTAAATATTATAATATAACAAATGATGCATTTATATCCCAACACAAAACAAAATTTATAACCTTCTAACCAGTTTAAGAAGATAATGATTGCACTAGTTAAAACTCACAATGAAAATTAATTACATCATTATTTTTTAAACTATGTGTTTCATTATAATTCCTAATTAATCAAAAAATAAAAAGGAATTGTATAGAGATTTTATTTAAGAAAAGGGACCTTATATAAAATAAATTATGCATCACTTTAATATGAATGAGAGCATTTAAGTGTCATCTATTAGAATGTATTTCTCTTGCTTTATTTCCAAATGTGAAATATAAAATACACAACTATTAATGTGTAATATTTATAATTGACCACATTCAAATTCATAGTATTAATATTAATAATAACCAATTCATATACAGGGGATCTGAAAACTGTATTCACATATATAAATATTTAGATATATCTATTCATATGATTTAATAAGTTTGTAAACTATATTTGTAAATTTAATGAATATATTAGTATGTATAAAGCTACTAAATGTGCCAATTCCAAAATAGAAAAATTAAACAATCAATTACTAGATTTTAAAATATCACAAAACTAATGCTTGCATTGATTAATGCATAATCTACTATAATCATCAATATTATGTTGTTGTTGTTTTTTAAAAAAATTAATTTAATTTCTTTTATTTCATTTGTAAAAATATTGTAACTATTATTGTTTTTGAGTGAATGTGTCTTAAGGTAAATAATTATCATGTCTTGTAAAGTTAACTGCTTTATAATTGAAGTAGAAGTTAATATCTAGTAATGCTAAATTTACACAATCATTAATTTTTATATAGAAATAGAATACTGTTATTTTGAAATTTTCAAACTCACAAACAAAATCTGGGCATTTTAAATCACCACTATACTATTGTAGCTAAAATATACACAAAGACTACAATTTTGATAGAGCATTCATTTATAAAAAAAATACTGAATTGTTTAAAAAATCAGATCAAAATATGTTTAATTATGTGCTATATGAATACCTGTTACGAGTATTGATTTAAGCTAAAAAAGTTTCTCTAAAATTTTACTTATAAGAAGTGATAACAATCTGTATGCATAGTAATTATAATTTCTATGTCATAAAAGTTGTTGGATAATTTAATCAAAAGGTTAGAAAATCACATTCAATGTGAAACGAAAATTGACACTTTTAGATTAATGCAAGAAAAATTGGATTGTGAAAGAAATAAACACACCTTTGAAGATATGTTTACTAAAATGATGAATTAAAACTTATATAAACAAATAAATGTAAATAAAAAAGTTAACCTTTTTTTTCTTTTTTAATTATTAATCTTTTTAAGCAACTTTCACTAATGAACTACTTTTTATTTTTATTTTAATTCTGTATAGTAATGGTACAAAGCTACATTTGTTTCAATCATATGTAAATAGTAAATATAAATTTAATTTTTCATTAATTAATAATCTTTTTAAAATCAGAAATGCAAAAGTACTTTTTAGACATTTTTCTTTTTTAAGCATTATAATTATTTGATTGATTTTTTTTTTTAAATTCATATTTGCTAATCAAAAAGCCTCCTAAATATAAGTTTTACAATAATAGTATTCTACCTGTTGCCAATCTATTTTGTTCGTTTTCCAGAATTTATTAAATATATGAGGTTACATGTATAGCTGAAAAGCATTACTAAAAAAATTATTTATATATGTATAAATTGTTTATTGTAGAAAACTGTTGTAAAAGAAGAAAGGCCTGTTGCACGTAAGTCAATGCTAATCATCATTATATTAAAATTGAATTTTTGAGTATTTTATACTTATAATTTTAAGTTTGTAGAATTCACTTTTGGAAACATGTTTTTGATTACTATAAATATAAAAATTTGTGAGTAGTAAAGTTTATGATATGAATTGCTGTGTAGTTGTTATTTTTCAAGATACACATGTCATGTGATACTTTATTCATTATGATAGTTAGTTTAGCATTTCATTGATTCAACATATCTTTTTTTCCCTGATAATAAAGCTTTTTTTTTGTTTCATGCAGAAAGTTAGTGTTTCAAGTCAAATTCAGTAATTTATGCTTTTTAGAGATTTATTATTCTTATGTTTTGCTTTTTTTATTCTGTTGTACTTTATGTTTATTAAATCTTTTATAAAATGTTTTTTTTTTTTTTTTATCTTTATTATTATATTTTCTGTGTTGTTTATATACTATATGCTACAATAAAGCATTTTTTTTTTTGCTATATATTTTTCATTTGTCTAGAAACAAAAATCCTATTATGATTCTTAAAAAACCACATTGAATCTTTGGTACTAATTATTAATGATTGGAATTCCATTCAATAAAATTTTTAAAAATATTTTTGCTGTAATATTAATAGTAATATTCCAAATTAATTATTGCATCCTTTTTATTCCCATTATTTTTATAAATTAGAAAACATAGCGCTTAAGCTCAGTTTTATATATTTCTAAAAAATTCCAATAGTTGTGAAATTAAATACCATTAAATATTTTAAAACTTCTTCAGAGATCCCTTCAGGATTCACAGCCTTTTTGATTTTAAGATTACTCAGAGGTAGTTTTAACTTCATGAAGTTAGCTCTCTTTGTTTAAATATAAATGATTCATTAGGATGGATACATTTTTAAACATAACCATATGAATTCCTCGGAAAATGATCAAAACACTTTCTTTGTCTATTCATAATAATGTCACAATCATAGAGCACCAGGTATTGTTTTAATGTAATAATTTATTTTTCAGCATTATATATGTCTATCATATCAAAAAAAAAAAAACTCAGACGAAGAGTCTATATCACTTTCATAGTTTAATCCATCATTCATTTTTACGTCTTCTTATCAGTAGTTAAACTTATGCTCTTAAGTTCCTAATTGCTTATTGAACTTCACATTTATTTTATTGTTCAGTCAAGCAGAAAATATCACCTTCCTTTTAGTCAAATCCCTTTTGTCAGAAAACCATTATATGATTTTTTAGTGACTCCAAAATAAGACTTACTTGTATTTTAATAGAATTCCATTTTCCAATAACATGGCCAATTTTAAAATCCACATTGACAGTTTTAGTGTATAACGTTAACTTTTAAGATGAAATTCATTTCCATTTTTCTTTGGTTCATTATCAGCCTCTTTAAAAGGCACTCATCTACAACAGGATCATTCAAATCAACATTCCTGATAAATATTCTTGATATTTTGTTTGTAACATATTAAGTGCTTCACACTTGATAATATACTTTCTAGCATTATATCTTTATTCTCTTCTGATTTCCAACATAATTTTCCAAAATAGTTTGTGATTGCTTTCACCTATAACAATCAAAATTATATTTTTAGCTGTTGGCTGTGGTCAACTGATGCCAAAAAGAAGAATGCAAAACAAAATAGAAATAAGCTAATAAAAATAAGAAAAAGTATTTATCATTCTAAATATAATTGTTAAAAACAGGAAATTGAAATTTAAGAACTTTCATTGTAAGATAAGAATATAAACAGCAGATGAAAAAGATTATATCTAGCTGAGAGGAATCTAAGATTTGCTAAAATTGTACTCAATAGTTGTAGTCTGCTTGCTAACTACACAAGCACTAAAATAAATTAATTTATTCTATTTCACTTTTGTCACTTTGTATAGATAACAATTTTAGTAGTGTCCTTAATAAATTTTTGAATCCAGTGCTGTTCTATCCATATTCCCTTATTAAGTTCTCATCTATGACTTTCATCAATGGACAGTTTGAATTTGGATCTAATGCATTTACATTTTTTGAATTTAGTTCACTTTTTTTCTGTTAGCTATCATTTAATCCTCATCAAACTGTCATAGTTATGTAGATGTGATGCTTCAATATTTATATAACTATTGAACTAGTATCAAGTTTGTATAACTATACAAGAAAGTTGTCTTTCATTCAAAACATTAAAAGGTTTTTGAATTTTAGGTTGATTTCTTAATAATAAAAAAAAGAGTAAATGATGGATTCAAGAAAAAAGATGCATTAGATTGAAAAAAAATCAGGTACAATAACTATATCCAGTCATAAGCTAGAATAAGACAGCATTACACAGACATTTATTAAGCACTATCAGATAGTATTTGTTGATTAGTCAAACTTACAGAAGTTGGCAGAACTACATTAGAAGAAATAGATTTGTTACTTGTTGATGTCTTATAAATTAACATAGAATTTATAATAAACAATTTCAATAATTTACCTTTTAACAAATTATTTGTAAATGATTATTTCATTCCTGTTTTAAGCCAATAGATTAAATTTTTTTATTCTTGATGATATTGTGATGGTTTTTAATAATGCCCAAAATCTACAATCTTTTCTTAAATTCAAGTTTTTTTAAAAAAGTAATATTATATAAATCTATAGCCTATTATAACAATACTAGTTAAAAACTATCGTATTTTTTTACAATCAATTTTCAAAATTTATAGAAATCTCAAGTTTATTCATTGGAAAGAGACTATTAAAATACAATGTGTAACCAATTTTAATACTTATTATTAGATTAGGATTAACTGTCCATTTTTTACATTTCAACTATTGGGCAGTCTTATTTAGAGTTTTTTTAGATAGTCAAAATGTAGGAGATGAATAATAAAAAGCGTTGATAAATTGGTTGTGTTTTAGTTTAAAAGTCATTCAATGCTAATTAGAGAAAATCAATATAAAAACCGAGTAAATAAGAATATAAATATTATAATAAACTTCAGAATAACATATATTCCAAGCCACATTTATTATCAAAGATTAATTTACAGAAGTAATATTTTACATTATTAAAGTTTTAATGAATCTTTAAATTTTAAAGATAAATCTGTCATTTAGGGATTGTATTTAATGCTATATTGAAAATTTTTATGATTGTAAAACTGAAATACAATTGTAATGAGTCAATGTTTCCAAGTAATATGCATATTTAATATCTCAAAACTATTATCACAGCAACCCTCATTATGCATTGTTTATCACAACTTTCTGATTCATCTTAAATCTAATAGCTGAAATACACAGGCTTATATATACCTGTGTCTATATATTTAATAAAAGGGGAGGGGGACCCACCCCCCCCTCCCCCCCCCCCCCCCCCCCCTCCCCCCCCCACTTCATTGATTGGGTGGGAGGGTGGGGGGGGGGGGGGGGGGGGGGGTTGGAGCCTGTCCATTAAAGTAGGGGGAATTTGTATTCTTATTATATATCTGGGCCCTTGTGTGTGTTGTGGGGGGGGAGGGGGAACTGGCCCAACTGTGGTTGGTGGGTTTAGAATAAATATGGGTGGTGGTTTATTTTTTTTTTTTTTATTTATTTGTGTTTGGGGGGGTTTGTGGGTGGGGGGGGGGGGGGGGGGGGGGGGGGGAGGGGGAGGTCTTTGCCCCTTCTTAAATCTAGTATATATAAATAAGTCTCTTTTTTTTTTGAGACAGATTTTTTAATTCACGAGTAAATCTCAAAGTTTTTAAGATTACTTAATATATAGGTAAATATCATGCTCCTTCTTATTTGTTTTTTTTGCACTTTTTAATTTATACATTGCTGTTTATTATATTTTTTCTTATAATTTTGAATATCTAACAGTCTTTTTCTTTAATTAATGTACTTTGGTCTATAATGTGATTTGCTTTTGCATATTTTTGATTGAAGAATTGATATTGTTCATTGCTGATGAAATGATTGTGATATCTTAACATGTCATGTTCCAGAAACTAAGAAAAGTCTTCCAATTCTGATTTTGTTTATGAGCTTGTTCCTTAAGGTATTTCTGATTTTGAGGTATGAGTTGAAGCTTTTCTACTTAATTTTACTAGTTTGTGGGTCATATATCTAACTGGAAAGTTAGGTATGTTAGTTGTATTTTAGTGCAACTTTATATCTGAATTGTATTAATTGTTCTGTATTAATTATAAATTATGTTATAGATAACTTTTTTTTTTAAAGTGATTTTTATTTCAGTGATTGTAAATTTTAAATTTGTACTTTAATTTGCAATTGGTTTTTATCCGTGAATGAAACATGAAGTATATCTGCTGATAATCAAAACCATCTGATAATTTTATTACTTTTTGCTATAAAAAATATATATTAGGCTTTAGTAACTTGAGAGCTATAAGTTATAAAGCTAAGTTTTACTTCAGAAAAAAAAACAATAATGAAATGTGGTTTAAAAAAGCAATAAAAAGATTGCTAATAATTAATGGAAAGATAAATGTAAATAGATATATACGTTTTTTTAAAAAGTAATGAAAAATACATTTTGTAAAATAAAAGATACTTTATTTTGATAAGTTGAGCTTAAGTCTAATTCATCAAAGAAAGATTGTCTTGCAGATAAATTAGACTTAAACAGATAAAGATTATAACTTAAAAGCATTCTATAAAAGATTGCCAAAAGATAATGCAAATGATTATTTTCAAGGCTGGATGTAATTTGTGGATTTAAAATACCAAGAAAACTATGTATTGTTAAAATCAAACTATTAAACTATTTTAGGAGAAAACATATGGAATAAATATTTGAAGCTAATTACAGTGGATGCGAACGGTCATAATTAGAAGCCAGATCCTGATCGTCATTGTAAAAATGCATTAGTCAAATGGATTTATTTTTACGTTGGAATGATAGGAATTTATCAATGAATTCAAGTAAGGAGAACACAGTATAAATAGTGCGCGCAACAAAAGAGCACCATTGTCAGTTTTTCTCCACTCATTGCATGCTGTTGTTTGTTGCTATCATAAGGACTTTTGAGAAAAGCTGAGGGAGAAGTGACCCTCGACTTTTCTGCAATGATGGAAGTATCTCAGAGCTCAAGCCTCTGAAGGTGAAAGATATCTGGCTAGGAAAGTTTTTATAGACCTCATCGGTCTTTTATTATTTGTGTACACCTGAGAAGGCCCAATTAGGTTTGGGTTTTAAGTACTGTGAGTATAAACTTTTAATATTCACTTAAGGACACTACTATCATAGTGGCAGTATTTGTTGTTTGATGGCGATTATAGCATTGAAGATTTAGAACTTTAAATCAAGGACTAATTGTAAATGTGTACATAAAGTAACTATGGGTTGTTATGTAGTAAAATCTTAATTAATGAGTATATATATAATATGTAACTAAATGTATTTATTTTTATTTAATGTTTTAGGTAATTAATAATTTTGTGATAATTGTTGGTAGTCACCCTCATAGCTGAATACATAACACTTTCCACAAATCTAAATTGTTTGACTTTAAGATATTGGTATCAAGTTTATAATTACTTAAATTTAAAACAGTCTCATAGCAATGTCAACTTATTTTCTATCTCCTATTTTTTTTTTTTTGGTACTCATAAGCAGTCATGTATATTTGAGGATAATCAAAAAAAACATATTAGGTATTAACATATTGAATAGTAAAAACTTCGTATATATAAGTAATTTCTATATATGAGATCTCCTTTAATGCAGATGATTGTATCTTTTTTTAATATATAAATAATAAAGAGAATAAATCACTTTTCCTCAGGCTATGACTTAAAAGCACTCTAAATTTATTTTAAAACATTAGTGTAAGAGGTTTTATTATTGATGATGTAACTCTAGATTTGAGATGATAAAATAAATTATATTAAGAATGATAGTTTTCTTATGCTAGGATCATAGTTATAATATATTATCTCTTAATCATCTGAATCTGTTTTCAGTAGAGAATTTAACAAATATATAGCCATTCTTTTATACTATAAAATACATTTCCAATTTTTGAATGTGCAAGGATTCATATGAAGTTTGTAATCAGTCTCATTTTGCTCATCAATATAAAGAATGTTTTAATTGAAAGTTGATATATGTAAAAAAGAAGATAAATTCAAATGGCAATTCCCATTAACTATGGTCAAGAATTATCATTTGGTTTTAATACTTTATTGCATAATTGGTATAATTATTCTCAAATAGAGAATTGAACTAACTTATATAATGAAAAAAAAGTAAAATTACCTGAATCAATAAATAAAATTAATAAACAATAAAATTATTATCAGAAATATGAAATGAAAAATTACAGCTTTCTCAATCTCCCCCGTAAGCTGTATGTAATAATGCTTAAAGAATATATTCTAAGATAAACAGTTGTTAATTGCATGCCTTACACAGTGAAAGAAATAGACAGTAATTATGTAGTGAAAGAAAAATGAGAGTCAAAATGAAGATAGGTTTCACTTTATTCTATAGCAGCTATCAGTAAGTGAGATAGGAAAGAGAAAAAAAATCCTAAACCTTTATAATGAATTTATTTATTATTTTTATTCCTTGCAAGGGGGATTGAGACTTTTTTGATTTGCGTATTTTTTTTCTTCAAATTAAACCATTAATTATTAAGCAAATTTTGTAAATACTAAAGCAGATTATTTTTAAATTTGTATCATTACAATGAAAGATTAAATGAAAAAAATGGTTCGCTTTTAGTTTTACAGAAAATTTAGCATTGAATCATTAGCAAGAATAGACTTATATATATATTTTTATAACTAATTTGTATTTGGTGGTCTTTTTTCATTTAATTGCAATTCTTTTTGACTGGTACTCTTTTATCTAATATGTAGCACAACTTGCTACCATTAAAAATTCAAAGGTCAAAGATAAAGTTTTAGCATAATAGCTCCTGTTAATTATCTATGATATTCTGGATATAATATTTGTAATCATTAGTAAATAAATTTATTATAAAGTAGTTAAAATAATATTTATATTTTGGTAATAAATTGTAGAATTAAACATATAATAAAGTTTTAGAAATATCAGTACTTGAATGTTTAATTTTATTTTTAGATGTTAATTAGTATTTTCTATTAATATTTTATTTAAAGATTTTAAATATAAATTGTTGTATATTTTTATTTTTAGGAAAAAATTGTCCGTTAAAAGATGCCAATAGTTCTCGAATATCAAGCCTGGATGCTGATGTAGGTTATTCATTTATATTATTTGATTATTTTAATAAAAATAGTTAATGTTACAATTTATTAGAATAAGTGATTAAGAATAGCTAAGTGTTGTAGTAGATTATTGTACCCAATGTATATTACAGAAAGTTACTGTAAAATATTGTGCTAAATTATATAGGTTTTACAAAATATTACATGTCTATTAATATTTGTTCTAACAAGAAATTAAAAAACTATTTATTTAAGATTTTCCCTCTTTTTTAGCACTGAACATATATATTATTTAATGATAATAAGATCAAGGCCTAATTTAAGCACGGTCAATAAGGGTTGGTTTACACAAGAATCAGCTCTAAACATAAGTGATTCACTTATACTTTTAAAAGACTTATTGACAGGTGAATGCATATAAATTTAATACCTATCTAATAGCGCACGTCTAATAGTTAATTTTTTTTCCACATGATTACATATATATATATATGTATATAAATTTTATGGAATACCTTATTGCTATTACCAATGTTATAATTATGGGATGTAACTGTTCATTATAACCATTTTATTCAAGTCTTCAGAACTGAATTTAAATGCATAGTTTTCCAAAATTCAGTTTTCATCAAGTGTAAAAACAAATCATTTAACTAATGTAGAAAATATATGTTCATATAAATGAATGCAAATTTATTATTAATCAAGCTAAAGAAGTTTTAATCAAAGTTTATATTTAATAATAAATCAGTGACATTTTTTGGTTGTAGTTATTTGGTTTTTTTTTTATCTTTTTAAAGCAGGTAGCTTATTTCCTTTTGGTTGTTTTCTCATCCCTGGTGTTCACCACAGGATGGCGTTGATGCTAATCAAAAACATATACATATAACAATTCCGGGCCGGACTTAAATGATCGATTTGATCTAAAAAGATCTGATTTCTTAGATTTGTAATAAAATATTCTACTAACTAATACTATTATATGATGTTAGTTTTTTCATTTTTGTAAATGTTTATTAATCTTATCTTGTTTTTGAGTTTGTGTGTGTGTGTCTTTAAAGTTACGGTGTTTTTCTAATTTTTTTTTTTTTTTGACTTTACATGTGTCTTTTTAAAGTTACGGTCTTTTTTTTTTGCAAGAGTAAATCAATAATTTGATTCAAAAGCAAGACGTAATAAGTCAATGTTTATTAATCTTAGATTGTTTTTAGTTTGTGTGTGTGTGTCTTTAAAGTTACGGGGCTTATTCTCATTTTTTTTTTGGACTTTATGTGTGTCTTTTTTTAAAGTTACGGTATTTTTGGTCAAGAGTAAATCAATCATTTTATTAAAAAAGCAAGACGTAATTCTAAATCTATCAAAAATAACGTAATTTATATACTACAATTTAGAATTGATACCCGACTACTATTAATAAGGACCGTCATTGAAAGATTCAATTGAAAAATGATACCCGACTAATTTCCGTTTTTTCTTTTTTTGGGGGGGGGGGGGAACAGCAATGAATCAGAAAGTGGGTTGTTGTTGTTAAGTCTGTCTATGTAAAAAGGGTACTGTTATTGAAATACTAAATATAAAAATGATAGCCGACTAATTTGCATTTCTTTTGACAGTAATTAATCAGAAAGTGGGTTTCTTTTTTTTTTTTGGTAAATCTTGTGTATATATAAAAACAAACAAACCGTAATTCAAATACTCCATTGAAAAAAATCAAACCCCGTTGAATTTGCTTTTTTTTTTAAAAGACAGTAATTAATCAAGAACTGGATTTTTGTTAGTGTGTAGATATAAAAACTAATCTTATTTTGAAATAATAAATGTAACAAAAAAAAAAATACCCGACTAATTTTATTTTTTGGACAAGAAATTACTAATAATTAGATACTGGGTTCTTTTTGTTTGTGCGTATATATATATAGCAAAAGTAACTGGTCACGGACAAATTCTCGCGAAAACGGTACTTTTCGCGTGATCCTTCAAATTTTTTTCCCTTCCGCACCCTTAAAAGCAATTTTTGAGGGTTACCCATTCGGAATGGAATCTTCAGGACATTACTACTAAACTTAATACAGTAAAATAAGTTACAACACATTAAAAAAAATAGACATCTTATCAAATTTAAAAAAACTACGACTGCTTCAAATACACACACTCTCACACAAAACTACAGAGAAAATAGATATTCTACTATTACGAGAAAATGATGAACAAAATCAACTACTACAGCAGCCAATCAAAGCATTTCTTTCTCTTTGCTTTTAGCAAAGAAAAAAGCCATAACCGGCAGCCGTCGGGAACTCTTTCTGTGTTTTAATATAGAAAGAAGTCTCTTTGTGTTGGCTTCTGTCGCTGCCTCCTCCGTCCAACATAACGTGAGGACTCTTTTCTGCGTTTATAACGTAGAAAAATTCCTCTTTTGTTGGGTGAAGGCCGGTGAAACAGTATATTTCTAGGAATTGACCTAGAAATAGTGACATCTCGAGGTGAACACCAGGGATGAGAAAACAACCTTCCTTTTTCCCTCAGGTCAATAATTTTTTTTCTTTTAAAAAAAAAGGAAAAGACTGCTTTTTTTTTTTTTATTGTCATATTTTTTTACATAATTGTCTTTAATTTTACTTTTTGTGCTCTTTCTCTAGGTATTCCTAGGTTTTTTTTTAATTCTAACAATAAATATAAAAAAAATTAATGGTTCATTGCTCAGAAAATCATATGTTGCTTTAGCACTTCTGTATCTGAGACCTCTAATTATTTAATTTAGAAGTCTAGCACTGCATATAAAGTTTTTCTTAATCCTGAATGAAATTTTAAATTTTGGAGGCAATCAGATGCTGCCTTAGTTCCAACATTAAAACATACTGATTGACTATTACCAAGCTTACTTATCATGACGCGGTCGATTATAACTTCCACTGAGAAACTAAAGTGATCAATAGAATTGCATCGACAAGAGTGTAGTTTAATTAGTTAAATGCAACAATCTCACTTGGCCTGAATACCACAAAGATTGACAAATTAATAGTTCTTTTTCAATATAGCAAATGATACTATCAAATTTTATAACTGTGATGACATTCTGTGTATATAATATTTATAAATTTTTCTAATATAAAATATAATTAATATTTAATTTTTTTCTTTAAATTTTTTTATTTTTAAATGATCATCAACATGGTTTTGTGTAGCTGGCATAATGAATGACATTAATAATTGACAACTTGCAGAGTTCATCAGATGAAAAATATAAGGGAATGCAAGCACTCTATATATATTTAAATGTTTTATTCAAGTTATTCATAGGTCATCTTAGAAAGTTATTTCATATACATTCTTTTATTTTTCAAATATTTTTATTTAAGCTTGAGTGGATATTTATTTAATTTTTTTTTTTAATGCTTACATATCTCAAGATTTTTATCTAACTTTTCTAAACTTGTCTAATCAAAGAATTGCTTTGATTTATTTACTAACAGTAATTTTTTAAAAAGTTATTCAATGGGTTAATATTAAATTTAATACTCCTGAAAATCAGTTTTTTTAATATAAAAAAAAAAGAATTTACTGATATTATTTTTGAATGAAGTTTTTCATATGTTCCTTAATTTTTTTACAATTAATTTATTATTTATAATTTTTCTGTACCACAGTTATTTCTCAGAAATTTAGGCCTCAATCTTTATACAAACTAAAATTTGGTTTTTATTTAATATTATTTTTATACTAGGGTTTTGCGTTTTTCTTTGTTTTTATGTATTATATATTTAAAATTGAATGATTCAGTAATTTCTTTTTTCCGAACTTCTCCCATTGTCATTTTCTTCTTTAGTTGCAGATATTATAGTTTATATTATTCTACATTTGTTTCATTTTTTTATTTTATTTATCCTAGTATCTTATTATTCTTATTCTTTAAGCATTTTATTCATACTACTTAATTATGGAACTTTCTTCTGAGTGACCTCTATCACCAAAGCTTTTAAAATGAAGATTAACATATATCTTCTATTTATAAGCAGGATAGAGGTCATTTTTATTTCATAATTCTTATTCTGTTGACTTGTAAATATGTTACTTTGCGAAATATTTTGAGTAAAAAAGTTAAAATATTTTTTAGATAATTTTATTTTTAGTATTATGTGTTTTCTCTTTAAGCTTTGTAATTAAATGTTTTCTTTATTTAGACAAGAGAAAAATTTTTTAATCTACTAGAAGATGTTTTACAAAAGAATTATAATAAATGCCATTATTTTGAAGCTGCAAAGAATATGAGGTTCATATATTTTTATAATTGTTTTTGTTTTTTTGTTTACTATAGTTGCATTTTTTTTCTCTGTACTTATTAATGTATATACTTTAAATGTCAAATTTCACTGTTAAAATTTATCCATAATGTTGCCTTTTATATATAAAATTTAAAATAATCAATTTAAAACAAAATTGATACAGTCAATTCACTATAAATAAAAAATTTATTTAATACATCAATTCCAGTTTTCATTCCTTTTTATAAAATCAGATAATCAACTACTCTACATTATTAGATTATTGGAAACTTTAGAGTTATAATTTAAAATATTTTTTAGATTATTTTATAAATATATATATTTAAAAAAAAGGATTGCAATAATTTTAATCTATTTTATATACATGAATGTATTTCACCAATTATATTTATCGTAGCATAATGTAAATAATGCCCATTGGGTGGAATTTCTGGAGAATAGTTAGTCATGTGATTTTATTAAAAAAAAAAAACATCTTGATAAGATTCCAATAAAGAATGAAAGCTGAGTTGATGTATTAAATAATTTTTTTTATTTATAATGAGTTGTCTGTTTCAATTTTGTTTTAGATTGATTATTTTAAATTTTTTTAATGTATATGTGTGTAAATATGTATAAACGTAAATATTAAATCCTGAAAAAATAAATCACCACAGTAGTGTTTTACGTATAAATATACTATGAAAACTTTTTATTTTTAGAAAAGAAAATTGATCTACTAAATTTCTTTTTTTTAAATGTGTAAATTTTTTTTTTTAACTTGTAATAATAATACAATTTTTGAAAATACTATGTTACATATTTTTGATTAAAAATCAAAAATAGTGATTAATACATTTATTTGTACCATGTCTATCTATGACTTAATTCAGATGAGATTTTTAAGATGCATTGGTTAAGCTGTCAAATATGGCACTCAAATTACCTCTGTTTTGGCTCTTTTTTTTTTTTGTTACTATTCAAATTTCTTTAGTGATTTTTTTTTTTCTGCAGTGTTCTCTTTTATCATTTAAGTTCTAATTTCCATAACAATTGCCATTTTAAAATATTTTTTTATTTCTATAAATATCAGAAAAATCCATTCATTTATATTTAACTAATACATCCATGAGGATTTTGAATAAGAATATATAAAAGATATGTATGATCTAAGTAACAAACTTTTATCTATTATATTATACACCTGGGTCTCATTTTATGCGGTAGATAAGTTCCTCAGAAAACGCGCACAAAAGAAATCACACAAAAATAAACGTAACTTACCTTGCAAAATGGGGGATAAGTTCCCGTAATTTTCAGAAATTGGCATAAAAACAAAGCAACAAGGAAAAAATTACTTTAAAATTCGCATTAAAAAAATAAGGAAATAGAGTATGACTAATAAAAAATTTGAAATATATAAAAAAAATTAATATAAGACTAACTTTTTTTATTAACTACAGTATTTAATTTTACATTTTTTCATACATATTTTAATCATTACCACTACTTTACAATATGAGTTCGTTTGTGAACTAGTAAGAAATCAGATTCATCACGTGTTGTGCAACTAGCGCCACTTCCAGTCTTGTGCTATTTCTGTATTAAAAAAATGAGTTGCAATCAAAACAAAAAGATTAGACATTATCATCCAAAAGATTATTTTCAGTTTATAAAATCTTTGTTATTATTTATTTTAAAAATCTAAAAAAATATTTATTTCTGTTAATATTTAACAAAATACGTTTTAAAAGTTTAAAATTTTTGAATATTTATTGCAATATTTTTATATGCATGTATAAATCTATTATTATTATTTACTCATTAATATAAGTAGGTTATTTATATAGAAGCTAAGTTCTAAATACAGCTTCAGGCCATATTCACATTAGCTTCTATTGATATAACGTTATATTTTTGAAAGAAAAAAAAGTTTTTCAAGTCAAAATAGGTTATTAATAATTTAAATTTCTTGATATCTAATAAATATAGTGAAATATGAAGGATTTTAAGAAGAAGCATGAATCGCATAACTTCAAAATCTTATTAAAATAATCCGCATAAAACGAGACCCAGGTGTATATTATTTGAAGAAAAAATAAAAGCAATTACTGGACAATTAGTGGCACTTAGATTTTCTTACAATATGTATGATTTTATTAGAGTGAAGGCTTATTATATCAAAAACACATTCTCCTAAGATGTTAATGAAGTTTTGAATAAATAGATTTTGAATAAATTAGATTTTTTTTTTATTTAACAAATAGTTTTAAGTTTAGAAAGGGAAAAATGATAATATGAAATCATAAACTTCTGATCAGAGGATAGTTAAAAATAAGAAATGAAATTAGTATTTGTTATATAGATCATGAAGGGGGAATGATCAAGAACTACTTTATTTGGATGGATATTCAAAAAAATGTAGATTGGAAGAAAAGAAGTTTATTATGAGATTTAGACAATAGAAGGTAGTTGTAAAATTAAGTGGTATATATACATAAAGGATAAATTTAAATAAATTATAAAAGTAATACAGTTGTTTATTTCAGTATTGTTTACATTTATCTTAGTGATATATTAAATGACTGTTGCATTGATAAGAATGATATTAACATTAATAAAATGGTAGTTAATTGCATTAGCATTTATTCAAATGCTATTTGATAAGAGTTTTTGCAAAATCTTTAGTAAATGGCAGTTGAGTAATCTGATATATTTTTCTTATACATGTATAACAAGACATAATATTAAATACAGGCAGTCCTGTATTTTAACATAAATGAAATATTCTGTGATTCCTTTGTATAAGTGGAATTTGTATGAATTAAATTTTCTTTCAGCTGCATATTAATTATTACATTGGGTCTGAGTATGCAAATTTTTTTTTTAAAAAAATCTAAAAAAGAATCTTTTGCAATACAGCACAAGATATAGTCATATAGCTTGAGTCAAATAATATCAATATTTGCTAGGAATATTTTTATAAACATAAGACTACCTGTATATTTATGTAATAATTTCAAGTAAAAAAATTCAAATCTGCAAAAATTGTTAAAGTGAAATGCTAATATCCTAATTGAATTAAATATTATTTGGATGTATTAAGTGGAATAATTATGCAATAGGGTATCATAAGCAAACAATAATATATTATTTTCATAAACTTTATTGAAAAAATGACAAACAATTACAAAACTATCACCAATATTTAGAGTATAATTGTGTGTTTGATTTAAAAATCAGATATATTAATCTTTAACTGAGATTTAAATTTTATATTTGGTCCAGAGATAATATCTAGTTTAATAAATGATTAATGATAATCATTACTGTATTTACCTAATACTTTATGTCAAAGTTGTTATGGAGTAAATTTTATACTTGTAAATCAATGTAACAATTCAATATTTAGAACTGTGTCATAAACTTTAATAAGTTCATTATACTATTAAGATGCATAAAGTTATTGTAAGAGATGATGAATATATTAATAAAATTCAGTTAAATACTAAGATAAAAAAAAAAGACAGTTATGATATTTTAAAGATATCATAATTTTAAATATGAAATTGTTTTTTTATTTTTTGGAACCAAGAGGCAAAGTACAGCATGAAAAAAAAAACAAGAAAATTCTAACTTTGATAGGAAACAAATTGTTAGGTTAATAAACTATTGCAAAAAATAGAATTGTTTGTTTGATAGATTTTTTTTTTCTTCTCCATTATTTATTAGCAAAAAAAAAAAAACTATATCTGTCTGCTTAATTGTTTTTAATCATCTGGAAAATAAATTTGCCATTCATGAATTATTATTTATATCATTATGATTAGTTATCATTCATTATTGATATTGTCCAGAAAACTACAATGTGTTAAGTACAGTGAAGAAAACGTCAAGAAACAATAGATCAAATGGCTAGAATTGATTTGTTTAAGAACAGTAACAGTAAAACAAATTGAAAAACAAGAATGATAAAAAACAGCACTCTCCAAGAGCATATATCTAGAAAGAATTCCTAGATCATCATATCAAGTTATTAATCTAATCATGAGGATAAGTATATGTTAAACTTGAATTCAATATGATTAATCTTTCTAATGATTATATAAAGTGTCTTTTAAGATAATAAAATACTCAGACTTTCACTCAAGTAAAAGTGTGAAAATAATCATATAGGATGTAATCTTATTTTTATTATCAGATTAATCATTTTGACTTCAAGTGGAACAAGCATATTCTCTGAAGTTGAAATGCATCACCAATATAAAAAATAGTAATAAAAATCAGATCAATAATAAATATCATTTCTTCAAACATTGATATAGTTTTAAGGGAAATGTTGCAAAGAACAAACAAAACAGCTAAATTAATATTAAGGATTTAGTGATATATATATAAGCTTTGTTTTTGAACTAGAGTGCTTTATGTATATATTTGGTTATACTTAGTTTGTAAATAATGCCTTTTTTTTATGTTGAATAAATTTGGCTTTTGCTTCTTTTATAAATAAATGATAGTAGAAAGTGTTAAGAATTTATTTTAACTCTTCATGTCTTTATTTTATTTCTAGTAATTTAGATATTAAAGCATTAGCAGTTACCATGGAATATCAAATTTTTAAAAGTGCCAGTGTAGTTAACATTTATCGACGAAATATAATGCTCAAGGTAAATATTTTTGTTTAAAAAAAATATATATTTAAAGATTATTTTTAGAAAGTTATAATTAATGAGATGCATAATTTATATATGTGTTATGTATGTGCATGTGTGTAAGTAGGTAAGTAAAATAGCTATCATTGGTTTTTTTATATATAGAGATTTTCAGAAGGGCTTTAATCTGCATAAGAGAAGAAAACAATTGCTCACTGGGCTATTAAAGGCTAAATGATGAATGTTTATGTTTTTTTTTCCTTGTTCTATTTTCTATCTAAGAATTGTTGTTAGTTACATGTATTTATTTATTGGCCAGAAAATTAGATTACTGGCTGGATTGGATACGTACATATCTGCTAACATTTAGATATATAAACATCTATACTTATCTCAAAATAAAAGTTTTGTGATGCAAAAGTAGTATCTGTCTCCCATTTCTATGATCTAGATTCCAATCAAGCTAAATATTTCATTCAGATAACTGACAATGTTAATTATCTAACATTGTTTGGTAAATAGTATCTAACTTATGCTTAGTTAGTGAGTAAAATAAGAATAGAAAACTGCTCAAACTCTTACTACTTGGTAATTGGTAAGCAATTATGATAAGTAAGGTTGTTTCTTTATTATTAGAGAACCCTTTGTTCTGCAGTGAGCTATTTATCACTAAAATGCTTAGAATTTATTTTCTATCTTACAAAAACTAACTGCCTTTTTTTAAAAAAAAAAAAATATTGAATTTTTTGAAATTAATTAGTTTCAAAATAAAAATCGTTTTTAAGCAACAATCTATATAATAACCACCAAGATTGCAATAACAGTGGTAATCCATTCTACATTTATCAAGTTGAGTTATCTATATAAGCATGATTGTATGGGGGAGGTATGCCAAATGGCAGTGGTAATTCAGTTCCAAATTAATTTTTTGGCTGCTGATGTTTGATAGTGAGGAGTACTGATTTATATACATCTATCCAGGAATTCTTTTATACTGTTCACTGGTTACTCGTGCTTGCAATATATTTAAATAGTGTAAAAGAAATAATAATGACTGATGGTTGGATATATGCAGTCCAATGGTCTTCAGTGACAAAGAGAACAATAATGAGAAATTAGTCTGGGAATCTATTTGACTTAGATAGCTCTAAAATTATAATGATATAAACTTAGATGACTAAATTATTAATGATATAAAGTGGATTACCACTGTGAATGCAAATATTAAATGTATGCTAGGAGATTCATACAATGCTTTGTTTTGGTAATCTCCTAAATTCTTATCAAAGTAATCAAATTAAATATTATTTATATATAAAAGTCCAGTCCCTATCTTGTGAGAAAGTGATGTAATGGGAAAATATTGAACCATCAATATAGGCATGATGATAAAAATATTTGTGCTTCTAGCAAATTCATAAAATACATGAATAATGAGAGAGAATTGGGTAATTGTGATATGTTGGAGTTTGACAAAAGGATGCACTGATAAAATTTAAAAAGGTTATTTTTATATAAATTACTCCCTCTCCCTCCAAACAGATTTTTCAACTTTTTGCTAAATAACAACAGCAATTACTTTAAACTATTTTCCATGTCTATTATTCATGCATAAATGATAAAAATTCCAAATTGCTTTATATCATTTCTGGTTACCTTATCTTTTTAATCTGTGTATGGTGTTAATTTTTATACTTTAATTGCAATACATCTTTTTAGTTAGTCAATATTAGATTTATTTTCAATATGTTAAGTTTATCTCAGTATGTTTTGACTCTGTTTTTTCAACATTGTATTTACTTTTGCTCATTAATATCACCATCTGCGTATTGATGCTTTCTATAAAAATATTTCAAAGACTAATGTTTGCAAATTAATTGATAACTGTACAAAGAAATACAGCCCAAGGGAGAGGGGGGAATGTATTATTGAAGTGTTTATATGAATAGTACAAAGAAAATATTGAACTATCAGAGGAAGAACTAATAATATGATCTGAAATAAAATCTGAACAGCTGGTCTCCATAAAGTTTAAATAAATAATTCTCAGTATTAATTTATTTTCAGACTGCGTAATTAATTAGTTAATTGCAGTAATTCAAAAATAATTTCTGTGCATTCTATGTAAAAGGAGGAAAAACATCAAATCTTTGACAGTTTAAGTTTTCTAAAATTGGTCATTTATATAATAGTTTCTATTATTTATTTCTAAAAAATAGTTAGCAAAGTACTTGTTTAACAAGCTGAAATTAGTCCTGAAAAATATGAAATAAGAAAAGATGCTTGATTGTGTTATAAATTCAACCTAATGGAAGAATTTCTTTGATAATGATATTTAACTATGAATAATTTGCGACAAAACTGAAGTTGCCTCACAAAAAATAGCAACTAAATAAATTTATTTCATGTTTAAAAAAAAAAAAAAAAAAAAACAATGAAGGAAGAAAAGTTGTTGATAATAAAAGAGCCAACAAAGATGTCTGCAATTAATAACAAAAGACAATGAACTAACATCTTTTAATAATAAAAATAAAAAAAATTACTGGAACAAAGGTTAAAATTTCTGTCTAAAGTTTTGAAATTTTCATCAAAGAAAAAATTGATTTTAACATTAACAAAATACTTATATAAGCAACAAACTGAAACTGAAAACCAATATTATGGATCCAAGCATAACAAATCTTTGTTTCATCTTCAAAAATAACAGTAAATTTTCAAACCTTTACAATTTGTAGTTTCGTCAAATAATTTTTTAAAACTAAGATAATATGCATATATATATAATCTTTCATTATCATAAACCTCTTCAATGCAAAATCTGCAATATTTAAATGCAAGCAAGCTTTTAAAAATCAGCTATCAAAAATAAAAATCTATTTTCATAAAATAAAGTTGCTAATGTTTACATAATTTCAAATATAAATGAGCACTGACAATTTTCAATAATTTCTAAATATTCTATTTAGAATGGTGACATTATTATTATTATTATTTGTAATTACACTTCTACTGTCATCTATTATTAAATATAATTTGGTTCATCAATTTCACAGGCTGTAATATCAAGTAGAAGGACCAATAACTCAGTTCTCTGTTATTGTTACAAAGCATTCCAATTTGGTCATGGAAATATGCCTTATATAATTTTTTTTACTAAAAGATTTGGATTTAAAACAAATTTATATATAAAATAAATCATTTACAGAACTTACAAATCATTTAAGCAATAAATATATAATATTTTTAAAAATGATATAAATGAACATTTATTAAAAAGATCAGCCAAAATATAACATTTCTATATGGTTTTTCTGAAAGATACCTAAAAAATAAGCATAAATTATATTAATAGTAATGTAAAAAATACTAAAACAAAGTTTAAGTATAAAATTTAGAAATATTTATTGTACCAATTATACTTTTAACATATTTCTCATTATATTCATGGTTAGTCAACTGAGAACATTAATTTTTTGGTTATTTGAATACTATTTGATTTTTAGTTCATTATATATTTATTTTGTGCAATGAACCATGCCTCCTTTATTTTACATTTGCAATTGTTTCTTTCTTCGCACATTAATATTTGGAATGACAGAGTATCAAAAATGTAAACTATATTAATATTATATCATGTATTATTGCATGATTTTGAAAGTGAAAGGCTAACTTGGTTATCACATATACTGAATCCATAGTTATAAGTAGAATAGTTTTTAATTGGTCAGGATTTATGTCCAAAAATATGTCATAAACAACATTCTTTATTGATACATGAATAGATATTTATATGAATTAACATGACTCAGAGAGACAATCCTTACATGGATAATTGATTAATATGAAAAAACAGTATATGGCAGATTGCATACTTTTTTTTTTAATTGATCAAAATTCTTGTAGATAGTTAAGATGGGCTTTTATTTAGTGATTGTATTGTAGCAGTTAGCATTTCTAATTTTTTTTTTTTTTTTATGATAGATTTAAAATCTTAACATATATGTTATCAGTAACTGTAGAAATTTGAAGCATTATTACAATTAAACACTTACAATATAATTGTTAAGAAAATGAATGACATTGCAATCTTTAATTGGTTTTTTGTCAACTATGGCAAAGGATGATGTAAAAATTCAGCTTAAATTTTTTTGAGAATGGAATCAAAATAGAGTTTGTGTTGTTAAAAAAAGGACAGATTTCTACAATATGTTTGATAGTTTTTCATCATTGCTACATAATTTGATGATGATATTCCAATAATCTGTAACTTTGGTCATTGAAGGTTTGAATTTTTGTAACTTGATTATTATCTTTTGTTATTATATCACTATATTGTAAATAAAAGTCCTTTCACATTTATTATAAACGTTCTCAATATCTAATGGATGAAATTTGTGTCAAACATCTCTCTGATAGTTCTATTTCATAAAATTTCTGAATAGATTCCTAATTATCCAACGTTTTATATACAGTAAGAAAAGATATATGTATAATCAATATCATACGATTTTTAGATACAAATTGTAGATATCTCCTGTTGAAATAAATCTTGTTCTTTTATATTTTTTCCTAAAAATAGCATTATTCTTTCAAGCATATTACCTTTCTAATTTCAGTCTCCCTCCCCCCCCAGATAGTTATTATTTCTAAATTATTTTGAGAGAAAAAATATCTAAAGAAAAGCTGAAACAGGAAAGAAACTAAGAGAAGAAAAATGAACCAGAAAATAAATTAGGAGAACAAACTCTTTTAGTTTTGACTCTTTAACTCCTACTCATGAGTGATACAACTTATGAAACTATCAATTTGAATTCAGGGATCAAGTCTCATTTAAGAAAAACATTAAATGAAGTAACACAATATCTCTAGTCCTTTGTGAAAAACTAACTTTTGTCAAAAATATATACAGAGGAAGAAAATCCCTAAGTAACAACTTCATTATGACTGAAAGTTTTAAACATTAAAATTAAGATATTAATTTACTAAATGTTCTTAGGAAACTTTCCTTGCATGAACTCCATATTATCTTGGTGATCTAAACCAAACTCGCATTCATATCAATTGGTTATCGATATACTCTCTTCAAGCATTCCTTTGACTTTTTTTTCTAATTATGTTTGTCTTTTGAAGTGGAATTCTGATACATTCTTTGTTATTCTTCTTGCATTAGCCTCCTGTAAAATAATGATTGCAAAACTTATAATTGATGTCATTGTATCTTTACTTCAATAACCAAAATAATAAATTATCAGATTTTGATAGTTTTTTGTCATGTAAATTTCTCCAAAACAGTATATGGCATTGTCTTTATCTTATCGTTTAGTATGATGGTTTCTGCTTCATGTAAATATCTTTCTGACTTTTAAAGGTCATTATGGTTTAGTTAATCATTGACCTCACTTTTATCACACACATCTATTTTCATCTATTTTCTCAAACAATATCTTTTTCCACTCTCTTTCAGCTTATAACTTCATCATTATTTTTTCATTCTACCTTCAAGATTCAAACAGTTTTTTTTTTAACAATTTTTTTTCTCTGAATAATCATTCAGTTCAGGTTTTGGTTATTACTTCAAAAGTGAATAATACCTTCTGTTTACAATTCTTTTATGATATAATAAAATGTTTTAAATAATTTTTGAATCTGGTTCACATGCATCTCAGGCCAATCCTTCCATCAACAACAAATGGTTCAAGTGATGACAAAAAAGTACTTTATATTCAAGTTTACATAAAAATAAAAAAAATTACATAAGGTTTTAGTAAATTAATTTAAAGAATTGCAAATATCAGGTATCGGTTTCATTTTAAATGATAAATTAAGTTTTAAGGCACAAATGTTCATTCCTATTCCTTTTAAAATCAATATCTTCCCAGCAATCTTGTCTAGTCAGCATGTCTCTTGTTAGTTCCTGATCTCCCAGTCTCATAAGAAGAAGAAATTTTAGCGTTCTTTCTAATCATTTCAGAATTGCAAAATTTGTTTAATGATAGTTATTCATCTAGTGATTTTTTAAACTTCACTATCACATCTCTACTATTTTTATTTATATATTTATTTTTTGTAAATGATACTCTTTTGTTTATGTATTTAAATAAATGAATGTATATTTATTGCTGTTTTGTTTTTAATTTTTTAGATCCATGACATCAAGAAAGCAACAGAAACTATTAGTCTGTATGAACCTTTTTGTATAAAATCACCTGAGTCCCCCACTGATTCTCCTGAAAGTAATAATATATGGAATAGAAATACAGGTGCTTCTTCTTCAAGCCCTGCATCTGAGGAAGAAAAAGACCAAGGATTCTCACCTGATAAACCTTCTATAACTTTATCATTGAAAGAAACTGATCTAGAGAAGAATTATGATAAAACAAAGGAAATGATGAATAAATTAAAAAATGAAAGGAAAGAACATGACTTGAAAAGTGGTCGGTCAACTAGTCATCAGCTGTCACCTTCTCCATCAAATTCATCAGTTAGTGATAATGAAGATGATGGTTTAAGTAATAATACTAACAGTAATATTAATTCTTCACAAAAATTGTATGATCCAGAAAGGAATTTTTCTAGTGATGAGTCTGATGATGATAGTATAAGCAAACAAGGTTTTTACTCAGATGATGAAAATATCAATAATTCAAGTCATAGGTAAGTTAATATGAATGTAGTACACATGTGCATATATATATATGAGTAATATTAGTAAAATGCGTAATATTAGTAATGCATTGAGAATATTGTAAATAAATCAATAAGGGAATTTTTAAAGTGCTCTCTAATATAATTTTAAACTTTGAATATTGTTAACTGCTATCTAATAAAATAAGCAAATTGATCTCTCATCTACATATGTATTTGTAAGGGCCTCATAGAATTATGGTAGCATATCTGCATTCCATGCCTACAATCTGAATTTAATTCTAGATTGGGTAAACTTTAAACTGTTTTGCAGATTCTAATTAGGTTTTAAATTTTTCTTTCGGGTAACAAATCTATAGCTATACTAACTAACCATTCAATATTAGTTAGTAATTAGATATCTAGATTTTCTCAACTGAAAAGTAAAGATGAAAACTATTCAAACTTTCACTACTAGCAATTGACAAGGTAAATGAGTAATACTTTCTTCATGGTTCTTCTATGAGTGACTATTGGAGAGATCTATATCCTGTAATGAGATATTTAAAGCATGTATGTGTGTTAAAATAAATATACAAATGAATCTACATATTATAATAAAGTTAATATGTAAAACAGCAAGAGTTTTTTAATTGTAATTTTAATTATATCAAACATAAAGCAATGAGGATCCTGTAGGTAATATAAATGAATTACAAAATATTAAACATTTAATTGTTTTTAAAACATATAATGTAATTGTAGTTTAACACTATAGTATTTTAATTGTAATAGCTGAATGTGATTATGTCATTATTAGAAAGCAGATTTGATGATTGTTAGCTCTAAATAAAATCATAATTCACCATTGACTTTCACATATTGACATGTAGAAATCGTGTAAAATCTGCCAAAAGTTCATACTTGCATCTGGTACTCTTAGATTCATTTTTTGATTTGTTAATGAGATGTTATGTGATGATTCGTACACAGGTCTCTCGTTTTCCTAAATTTTTATTGTACTCTAGTATACATAGACTGCTCTTTGATATAAGATAGAGTCTAATTAACCGATCGTAGACCACATTCACACTTTTTTAAAAACATCTAAATATTAACAAAATTGGATATTTTTTAATAATATTCCTTTAATTCTCTTTTATTATTATTTTTTATTCAATTCACATATGACTGATGACAACTGTGATAATATGAATATCTTACTGAGTCTTATCTGCTGTTGATAACTTTTCTTTTTTTATATATATTTTAGAAATTTTTGTTGTGGAGCATATTCTCTAACTTGCATAACCTAATTATCATGAACTTATAGTATCAGTAATATTAATTAAGTAGGAAAATAGTTAAGTATTATTAAGTTATATGGATAGAAAAGAAAAGGTACAAAGAAGCAAATGTAAAGAAGCTGCTCACATAGCAATGGCAAATAATCCCATAAACCAGTATAATGTGATTATATATAATGGATGGAAACCACTAATCAACTTTGCTCCTAGGAAAAAGTGGAGAAATCAGATGGAACCTCATAGATAAGTATATGAAATTATTACAGACTGTTGCCTTTGGCAGGATGGCTCAGTTTCTTAGAGCGTTACCTTAAAATTCAATACTCAAGAATCCAAGGACCCAGGTTCGAATCCCATGCTAGTACTGTCACTGGTCAGGCCAGCAACACCTGAAGAAAAGGGGAGACTAATACTTCTCGAAACATTGTGCATATACTAACCTGTTTGCCGTGCTATTACTAACATTTGAATGTATTTGAAATATTTAAATAAAGTTAAATTTTTCTAAAAAATCATTTAATACACGTATTAGATGATGGAAATAGTCCAATATAAAAATATAACTAGAACACCATCATCACAAACCTCCAGGAAAGCATTCTTAAAACGTTTCTATATTTTAGTTGTAAACAAAAATAGAAGTAGTGATTTGGAAAATTGAAAAATATGTCTAAGAAAATACGTAAGTATTATATTGCATTGAAATAACGAAACAATGAAAAATACACCTGAAAAATGTTGAAATAGTTTTAGATTACATAATTTTAATATAATTTGATTATAGATAATAAAGTTTTAACGAAGAAATTAAATTAAAATTTAAAATCACTAGTGATATTTGTGAGCTTAGCATTTCTAATGAAGATGGTTTCTCTGAAGTAGCAGCTGTGAACCTTGTATTTTCATATTTTACAATTTGAAAGTTAACTATTTTCTAATATCTTACTTCATAGTCCACTTTTTATAAGTTTTTTTTTTTTTTAAATTTTATATTTGACTTTATCTAAGGAGAAGTTATTATACTGTATATCACAAAATTATCATATAATTTTTTTTTAAAAAGTTACTTTTATATATTAATAATAAAATAAATATTTGAAGTTAAACATTTTTATTATCAAAAGTCTAAAATCGCTATTGAGCTTGGATTGAAAATATTAATAGTGTTTTCAATTTCATTCTCATAGTTTTGTAGTTAAATAGAGTTAAAAGGTGGGTGCTGGAGGGTTGCATTAGATTCTAAGATCTAGGTGCAGTGCTCTCAGATCCAAGGCTCCTCACTGATGAAGGCCACAAGCCAGAAACTAGTCTGGGGATATTGGATGAGTAGGCACTAGATAGGGATTTTATGCACAAGCCTTCTGGCATCCATTGATTGCTCTTGTTAGCACAAGATGGCACTACTATATGGAGAGTTTTGCTTTGTTTTGAATTGTTTAATATTATCATATTCTGAAGAATATTTATAAAAATGCAATAGCAACAATTAGTTCACATAATGATACTAAAAATATTAACATTGAGAAGGATGTACGACAGAGTGACTGCATATCTCCAATACTTTTTACAGCAGTTTTGTAAAAAGTATTTTGTAGATTAAAATAGGAAGCTAAGAGAATAAAAGTAAATGGAGATTGCTTAAATCATATAGATTTTGCAGATGATGTAGTTGTTTTTGTAAATCTTCAAAAAATGTTGCAAAAGTAAGAAAGTAGGATTAAAGATAAATCTTTCAAAGGCTAAAGTAATGTTTAATGGATTTTTTCAAAAGAAGAAAATAAAGATTGATAATGATGAGTTAGAAGAAATTAACAACTACAAATAACTTGGTCAGATTATTACTACAGATGGAAATATAATGGATGAAATTAATCATTTGATTAAACTTGATTAGAATGCTTTTGGTAGAAATAATTTAATATTAAAAGGAAATATGCCTGTGTGTTGGAAAAGGAAGATTTTTAATAAATGTTTTACTAATTCTACATATGGATCTGAGATTTAAACACTTATTGGAAGAGCAATACAGAGACTTCAGACTACTCAACAAAATATGGAGAAATGCATGTTAGGAGTAACAAGAAGAGATCAAAAATAAAATACATGGGTGAGAGAACAAACAGGTGTTAGTGACATCATTGAAAGAATCAAGAGACTGAAGTGAAGATAGGCTGGATATATTGTTAGAAAAGATGATAATAGATGGACAGTTGAAATGGATTCCAAGAGATTGTAAAAGATCTAGAAAGAGACTAGAGATGAATTGATGAAATAAGGAAGTGTGCTGAAGTGATGTGGAGAAGCTAGAGATTGGAAACGATGGATTGAACTTGGCGAGATCATCCTGCAGTGAATTAATAATGTTTGAAAATGATGATGACTTTAGTAACAAAGGTATTAGAGGAATTAATTTGCTCTACTTATTCTATGATTATTATAAGTATAAAAAAGAAGGGTTGTATTTACATGTCCAGACTAGTTGGCTTTTTTTCACCTAGGAATTGTGGACTAATCTAGGAACTAAATAATTGAATTTCTGTTCTTAATGCCTACAATAAAAATAAGCAGAGAAAATCATGTGATGCTTTGTTCAGTATATTAAAAAAAAATAATTAAATATTAAAAGTAATAAAACATTTTATTTTGAAAAATGGAATATATCTGCAATCTTTGAAAACTCTGCTTAACAGCTAAGGCAAAAAGGAATTTTAAAATGTTACATACAAAAAGTTTTACTAAATTTATTAAAAGTAGATTCTTAGAGAATAGAATTTAATTTACTGCATTGGTCAATATCACTGAATCTATATTTCATATTATTTTGTATTCATATAAAATGTATTGTTTTGTGTTTTTTTTTTAAATTATAAACAAACTTTAATTATTTTTTTATTTTCTGTGTAGACCTTCTACAAGTTCTTTTTCAAAAAGTCATAAAAGATCATCAGAAGATTCAAGCAAGGTAATTTATTTATTTAAGCATGAATTACATTAAGAACATAGCAAGTATTGGAAAATTATTATTGATGGTAATTGTTATCTCATGGTCACAATGCTCTTTTTCTTATAATTCAAATTGTTTTCAGGTAGAGAGAACTTAATATATCTAACTATGATAGTATATATTTAATATCTATGTGCTTATATGTCAGTATGCTATCTATCAAAAGCTATTCACTATTCCTAGTTTTATTCTAGCCTCTCACACTTAAAATAGATTATGAATTTTAATGTTTTTATTGTACAAGATTTAATCAATCAAATATCCAGATTATATACAAAGAAATATGAGTTTTGTTTATAATTAAATTAATTTGCCGTTTGTTCCATTTTTTTTTACAAAAATAGGTATTCTTGTAAATATAACTTATCAATATCAGTCATTTTATAATGAATTAAATTGATAAATATTTAATATAAAGTTGTTTTTTAAATTTGAAAAAAAGAAATCACTCTGACCTCAGCAACATAGTGTTTTACCTTTTTGTAAAACATTTAAATCAATGACTAACATGTTTCATAATTTGCTATTTTTACCAGGAGTTCATCAAGATGAAGATTTGCTTTTCATGTGAAGACAGTTTGTTTTACATGCTAACCCAATGAAGACAGTATGCTTAGTTTTTTACCTAATAAATAGGGAAATATTTTGTTAATCTGAGAATAACTTTTTGCAACAATAGATTGAAATACAATCTTTCTTCATATTATTTAAGAATAATCTCTCATCATGGCCTAACTTATTTTTCTTAATATATATGCAGGTGTGTACAGTGTGTTAATTTAATTATCTAAAGTAATTTTGAGAAATATTAGAAAATTGACTGCCACTACTTGGGGTTCTAGTGATGCAAATACTTTGCAGACAGCTTCATTAGCACTAGCATATTTTTTTGGTGAATACTGTGTTCATATTTGGGGAAAAAAGGTTCTCACAAATAATACTATTGGACATTAATGAAATATTATCATGAGAAATATTACTGGCCTACTCAAGTTTATTCCTTTGCAATTACTTTCTTTTCTTTCACATATTTCTCTGTCAGGTATCAGAAGAGAAGTAGTCTCACAGAAAATATATAAAAACTGTTAAAGATATTGAATTTTTTAAAAACTCAAGATATAGCTTCACTATCTAAGACTGATTTCAAATTAGGATCCCCTTTTTGAATGTTCAACTAAGCATCTACAATAGAATTATAGCTTTAAAAACAAACTTTTTATGAGATTACAAAAAAATTTCTTTTTCCAGATCAAGCAATAAAGCCAGCTGATTTGATCTTCCTAGATATAAGTGGAATGTCATCAATAAAGTCAGAAAAATCCATAATTTTTGCATCGTATGATTTATAAATGGAAGCTAACAATTACTGATCTATGTAAATGTGGATAAATCACAAACTACATAGTGAATGACTGTTGGATCTAGAACTTGAAGAATTTAATAAAGTCATTATTAAGTCTATCTCCAGATTGAAATCTCTGCAGATTCTTTTATGATGTTTTATTAATAGTTAAGCTATTTAAAAAAAAAAAAAATTACATATCCAAATTTAAATTAAAAGATATTTGTGAAGTTTTTTTCTGATTGACTTTTCAATAACTGTTTCCCATGGTTGTGGAACTGCATATAAAAGTTTTTACTTCATAAATTTTGAGTGATATATTTTTTATTACATATAATAAGATTAGAATAAAGTTAAAACAGGCAAAACTCTCTATATACATATTACCACTCAGTGCAAGTCAGAATAATCAATGGATGCCAGAAGGCTTGTGCGTAAAATCCCCATCTAGTGCCTACTCATCCAATATCCCCTGACTAGTTTCTGGCTTGTGGCCTTCGTCAGTGAGGAACCTTGTATCTGAGAGTACTGCACCTAGATCTTAGGATCTAATGCAACCCTCAAGCCAGAAACTAGTGTGGGGATATTGGATGAGTAGGCACTAGATGGGGATTTTATGCACAAGCCTTCTGGCATCCATTGATTACTCTGGCTTGCACTGAGTGGCAATACGTATATAGAGAATTTTTCCTGTTTTAATAACAGTTAAAGAGCAAGCATAAGAAATAATGATCATGTGGTGTTTATTGGCTTAAAATAGAATAAAGTGTTATACAAATTTTTAAAAAATAAGAAACTTATATTATTTTGTAATTAGTTCTTTTTTGACAGTGATTTGTAATTGCATGTTTGTTTGTTTTTAATACAAAGAAAAACAATGTAATGCATAAAAAGCATTAAATTTGAAATATTACTTTCTTATTTAAAGAAACAATAGTACAAAAAACATTAAATCTAAAAGCCCAATTAAAGTCAAAGTTGTAACAAAAATGAACTAATTATTACAATGTTTGTAATTTTAGCAAGAACTGATAAGATTTAAAAGGCATCAATTGTCATTCTATAAACTGGCTGTTATACTCAAGCCAGAGACAGGAGTGGATGTTGGGGGAAAAGGTTGGCCTATTGATATTTAGAAAACTATTTCATATTTACTCTATTAGTAAAGATAAAATAAATCTTTAATGCATTAGTGATAAAATTAAATATTTTTTGTATGAACATAGATTAAGATTTAAAACACTGCATTTACTTCTGATCAATATATTTTAATTGTGAAACTCTTTTTGAAACCTTGATAATTTTTACTTCTTAAAATAAAATAACTTATTGAAAATTCAAAAAAAAAAAAAAAGATTAATAATAGAAAAACAAATATTAATTTGAATTTGTAATTAGTGAGAAATATTAAACTTTTTTTTTTTCTAATATTTTTTTCCATTTTTAATTAATTCTGGGCAGAATTCTAATATCAAAAATGGCATCCAACTTACTTTTGATATTTTTTTGTCACTTTTGGTATGCTCTAATGTCAAAAGGAAGTAAAGGACTTCTAATTTTTTTTTTTTCCAATTCTTTTACTGCTCATAAAATGAAAATGTAAAATCTATATTATGCAATTTATTTACGTATCTTAATTTTTTAGAATAAGTACTTGCAGAATCTCTAAATATGTATGAATTCTGCAACTCAAAATTATTATGGTTTTCATATTAAAACTAATTTAATTTGCATGGAGACGGAGTTATTTTGCCTTTATCTCTAGGCTATGTCCTGTATATGCTTAGGAAACATTTCTAGAAACTATACAAATCACCACCTCATCTTTATTACTTTTAGAAAAACTTATCATGTATTATTTACTGTCATTAAATATTAGCCATTATGTGAATTTGAAATGTTTGAGTTATTCTGTAATGTGCGCTTTATTTTACATATTATTTATCTAAAAGATTTTAATGTTTTTATTTATGTATGTATTTTACTTATTTACTATCAAATCTTTTATTTAGTTTATTATGATTTATTTTATCTCATCATATTCGTGTAATGTTACATTTGTTTATATCTGTGTCATATTTTCGCCTGTATGTTCATTCATTACTTATAAAAGTTCATGTCATGATTTAATTTCAAATTTATTTGGTATTACCTATGTGTAAATTATTATAAATCTTTCATGATAAAAGATATTTTTATATATCATTTTTATTTAGAAATTAGTAATGTAAATGGTAAAAATTATGTAGTTGGTCCACCAAATCCTCTTCAAAAAGATGTTTGCATGCTGCATTTCTCTAATATATATTTTGAAACAAGTACATAGTTGGTGTATATAACAAATAATTGATTTTTTAAATAGACACACTTTCTGCATTATGTCAAGTAAACTTAAAAAACAGAACATCACTAAATCTAAGTTTTAAATTGTGTGTGTAAGTGCATCAAATGTTAGCCACTCTCTTCTGTGTAATGAAGACTATTGCCATGTATTTAAATAAGGAAGATTGGTAACAGTTAAATAAATCAATTGATAACTTGTTTCAAAAATATTTAGTGGAAACATCTTTTTCACGATTTGACTGATTAAAAATCATATACAATTAAAAAAATTAATTATAATACATATTTTTCATTCATTGTAGAACATACCATCCAAGCATCCTCGACTTAATGAAGGAGAAAATATTACTCAGAGTTATCAAGGCCATAACAGCAGTCACAAAAGTTTATCAGAATTACATAATTCATCTTCCAATAATTCCAGTTTAAGTTCTGGATTTGAAAAATCTGATGATTCTAGTGTACAGTTTAAAGTTCCATCTTTTCCACTTGCTAAAAATAAGAATCTAAACCCAGCAATCAAAAAGGTGAATCAAACAGAGGTTTCGTCTGATTCACAATCTAAAGTGACCACTAGTCAAACAGGCGCACATGATGTTCTTCATCAAGCAGCTGACTGGGTTGTAAAATATTTAAATATCCACTTCAAAGAAGGAAGGATTGCATCAAAGGTAATTTCATTTTAATTATAGCATTATAACATTTACCTACAAATACATTATGTTACTATACTCTACTCCAGTTATATGCTATTCCCAAAAAAATGTAAATAAATAAAAAGAAAAAAAAACTTAAAATTTGTAAATTTAATAAACGATATGGCAGCAATCATTTTTCCATTTCAGAATGCCATATGCAGACACATTTATTAATGTTTTTTTCCATATTTGATATGTATGCTATGTCACGTATTAAGGATATAATAAGGGCAGGAAAAAAAGAATTGTAAATAGTTTTTATATTGCATTAGAAAACACAAAATTTGAAAAGTTTAAACAGAACCTGAAATGAGAAATAGCATGTAGGAGTGACTGTATAGTTTCTAAAATTGATGTAGATTCAAAAGTATCAAAACAACGAGAGAGGTCATAGTCTACTGATAAACGAGACTATTTGTTCATTGACATGTTTATTAGCTACATTCATATATAATTTTATAAAATTCTCAATCGTTACTTCAAATTAATAATTCCATGCTATTGATAGATGATTATGCACTTATGAATAATGCTCTTTATATATAATCTCATTATATTCTTTTTTTATGCCTAATCAATATCAGTTTTTTAAGCTAAAAGATTAAATGGGACCTACTTTTTAATGAAGTAAGATAATATCATTTCGAGTGCTACTTATGATTTCTACTTAGATATTCAACTAAAACACATTGATATATATTACTATCAGCCCTACAGCTTATAAATGTTTATCGAATATTCCATCTTGCTTTTTAACTAATTAAATGAAAAATTAATTTATCATTTCATTGTTGTTGGACAAATTATTTTTGCTTTCCTCAAGTGATTACTTAATACTTCAATAAGAATATTTTTATCAAAACTTTTTCATCTTCCGAAGGGTTTTTTATCATATTGAACTTTTTTTTTTTATTTGAAAAATCAAAAAATTATTTTATTTATTGATATAAAACTCCTTATTAGAATCACCAGTAACATGAGAGTCAATTCCATTTAAAAAATTTTATACTTATCTCTGATATTTTCAGGTACTAAAACTCTAATCAGTATTTTTTATTACATATATTAAAAAATTGCTTATATCAGTTATTAATTCATTCACCTAGAATTAAAATTTTTTTGAGTGAGTAAAACTTTGTCTCTATTAAGTGCATAAAATAATGAGTTGTTCTTCATTATTTTTATACACATATTACCTCATCATATTTTTTTCCAGTTATTGCTTCATATTCTTGCTTAAGAAAATGTAGTACTCCTGAATCCATAGGAACAAAGTCCAGTATGCAAATTATACAAGCTTCTTTTAAAAATAAAGATTGAAGTACTATAATTTATGTTTCGTGACATATATCTTCCTTATTGGTTTCTATGTAAAATAATGATCTTAAGTTTTTCTGGAAGAATTATGAAAATATCTATATTTTTGAATGATTTTGATAGTACCAATCCTAATTATTTATAATTCTTGGAACATTTTTTGATCAAAATGCACCCCATAACATAAAAATCTCCAATTTTTATTAATCATCACGTCTTACCAATTCTTCTCTGATTAAGTAGATTATTGCAACTAGTAAAAGTTTGAATGGTCTCAGCATCAAAAATAATTATCCTAATTGAACAGATCTGATAAACTAAATAATGATGGTACACTATGCTGGAAAGATTATAATTTATTTAAAATTATAAATTAGCACTATCTATTTTAATAAAAAAAATTTCCATTGATTACAAGCTTATAATAAGAACTATTCTTTTCCTCATTTATTTCTGCAGATGTCAGTATTTCAAGGTAAAATCTATAATTATTTCAATTTTGTTACCATTTCTAAGCAGTACTTTTGCAATTTTAAATAGCAATCCTTCATCTTTAGGTCTCTTGTCTATTGACATTTTTATAGCCTAAGAATGCATAAAAATTCCATAGCTACATCTTCTCTTAATTGACTATATTACTATTTGTGCATTTTTAATTTTTGTTTGTTTCTTCATAAGTAGAAATTATAGATGTCATTTTTCTTAATTTACTGGTACCCATTTTATTTTTTTTTATTTATAATCTAATTTTTTGATATTTTGTTCTCCTCCCTACTTCTTTAATAATAATCATTACTTATGAGACTACTTGGATATTAATATCATTTATGTTCTTTATTATTTTTTACAATAAAGAACATAAATGATATTAATATTATATGGATTTGGCAATGCAATAAGAAAGATAAAGTTATAATATTTAGATATTGTTGTACCAATATTATTTATAGACTTATTGAATTTTCTTTCTAGTGATTTAGACTTTATTAAAAGCTCGAACAACTTGGAGCATTTTGCATACTCTTAGTGTTTTTCACAATGAATTAAAATGAATAATCTGTTCTAGAATTGAGCCTTACAGTTTTTTTCAACTGTCAAACCTCCTTATTTCCGATTATAATTCCACTTAACATTTTTATGCTAGTATATCTGTAAAGCTTAAACTCATTGGTATTTTTTAAAACTATTTAATTTATAACTTGAGAACATTCACAGATGAAAGTTCAATCTTTTATTTTTGGTACTCAAATGTGCATGACCTCCCTAATGATTATTATTATTATTATCTTATATGGTTTGGCATATTGGTAGATTGACAGATTCAGAACTAAAAATTCCAGGATCAATTATCAGCTGAATTAAAAAAAAACTTAGTTCAGTCATTTGGATGGAGCTATTGTCCTCACTCAATTAATAGAGTAAGCATACAATTTTTTTAAATAAGAATAAAAAAAAGTTTCTTCTACAGGTAATCTATAATTCATATTTTAATGTACAATTGAAGCTTGAAGATTCTTACATTATCATTTTATTTTTTCTTGACATATTTGTTAGTGCTTTCCAGATGCCGTAGGTTCATAAAGGAGGCTTTATGTCGAGGAAAACTTCAGCATAATCCATTTTCCTGATTGATTGCTTGTCCTAATGGAATGTCTTTTGGAAAATGGCTACTTGTTTGTAAACTTAGATATTGATAGACTAGCTGCCAAAAGTTTTCCCAATGTGCTTTTGCTTCTTTGACTTCTAAACTATAATGGGTTTTATTATAGAAGGACTTACTTAATATATCATTTGACTTAATGAAATATAAGGGATTAGAAAAAATCAAGATTAATTAGTAGTTTGTTTTTTTTTCTTAATGATTTTTCCCATTTTTGATTTGATATTTATGTAAAATATTTGTTACTTATTCATCTAATTTATATCCTGTGCATTTTAATGCAAGTGTTCAGCTGTGAGGCTCAATCCATCATTTCCAATGCTTGAATGTCATGAGCTCCTGAGTGATTAACTATTCAGTCATTATTCTGACTTGTATCTCATGTAGAATTAAGTTTACATATATTGTTTTTACTATTAATAAATTTTGTCAGGAAATAAAACTTTTTTTAAAAACAAAACTTATTCTCTACTACAAATTTTAATATCTTTTTCTCTTTTACTACAGCATTCTAGCCATTGTCATCATACAAACTTTTTTTTTAAATTATATTTTATCCATACATGCATTTTAGTTTTTTTTTCTTTTCATGATTACTAACTAGTTAATATGTTTATATCAATAGCCACCAAATATCTTAGAATTGCTTTCTGCCTAACCAGTAATAAAATATCACTTATAGAAGTACTGCTTTGTAAAACTATTTTTTTAGATTTAAAATCGTCATATTTTCTTAATAATCCTCAATCTGGTTTTTCTAACAATTTTAATTATGCTTTAGAACCATCTTCCAATATGTTGCGTTTTTTTTTTAACATTTTGTTGTGTATCCAGCTATGAAACTGACTACCAACAATTATCACAAAAATATTAATTACCCAAAATGTTATTAAATAAGATTAAATATATTTATTTACATATTATATATATACATATCAATTAAGATTTTACTAAATAATGATCCATGGTTACTTTATATATGCATTAATAATTAGTCCTTGATTTAAAGTTCTAAATCTTCAATGCTGTAATTGCCACCAAAAACTACAATAGTAGTGGGCCTATGTGAATACTAAAAGCTTATACTGACAGTGCTTAAAACACAATTCTAAATGGGCCTTCTCAGTGTACACAAATCATAAAAAGACCGGTAAGGTCTGTAAACATTTTCCCTAGTTGGCTTTTTTCACCTTCAGAAGCACAGGCTCTGAGACACTTCCATCATTGCAGAAAAGTCTAGGGGTACTTTTCCCTCAGCTTTTCTCAAAAGTCCTTATGACAGTAACATACAACAGCATGCCATGAGTGAAGAAAAGTTGATGACACACTCTTTTGTTGCGTGCACTATTTATACTGTTTTCTCCTTGCTTGAATTCATTGATAATTCCTAACATTCTAATGTAAAAATAAATCATTTGATTAATGCATTTTGACAATGATGATAAGGATCCGACTTCTAATTATGTGTGTGTTCACATTCCTCAGTAATTAGCTTCAAATATTTATTTCATTTCTTTTCAACTGAAATAGTTTAATAGTTCGATTTTAACAATACACAGTTTTCTTGGCATTTTAAATCCATGAGTTATATCTAGTCTTGAAAACAATCATTTGCATTATCTTTCGGCAATCTTTTATAGAATGCTTTTAACTTGCAATCTTTCTTCATTGAATTAGACTTAAATTATCAACATAAAGTTTCTTTTATTTTTACAGAATTTGTTTTTTATAACTTTTTAAAACTTACATATCTGTTTAAGTTTCCATTAATTATTAGCAATGTTTTTATTGCTGTTTAAACTAGATATATATTTACATTTCATTACTGTTTTTTCTCTGAAATAAAACTTAGCTTTATAACTTATAGCTCTTGAGTTACTAAAGCCTAATATATTTTCTACAAAATATAGCACATTTAAATCTGTATATATATATATATCTTTACTTCTTGCTGTTTGTGTTTGTGTGTTTATATATATATATATATATATATTGTTTGTTGTGTTTTTTCTTTAGGATTTGTTTAAAGCTTTAGCTAGGCAACTGTCTCATAAAATAGCTGAAAGTAAACCTAGTAATGGTAAGTTGGGTTTTGTTATTAAGTTTAATGATATTTTAAAATGAATGTTACTTGCAAATAGAGTTTAAAAAAAACTTTATTAACTCATATTAGGATATATAAACTAATTTTAATTGTAAATTTAACACTGAAGATCTACTACTCTTGATTCAGACTTTTTCAGCATTTTGTAATAATGCACCTTTATTTTACAACAGAAGCTTGTACAAATATTAAATTGAAATATTAAATAATTATCATAATTTTAAGGTGTATTAGATTTACATTTACAATATATTCTTTTGAATATGTATATTTACAAGTGTTCTAAATATTATTCTTACATACAAATGAATGAAAATATCAGAAAAAGGCTAATGATTTCCAAGATTAATTCCTGCTAAACTAATTTCATAGTTGGCGCAGATCATCAAATCCTTCTAAATGTCAAGATTGAAGTCATGTTTTTTATCCATTTTATATTATTACAATTTAATCTACATGTGTATAACTCTTTAACCATAATGACAATTTACCTTCTTTTTTTATTTTTTTTAGATATAACAAAGTTATTAATTATTATTTATAAGTTTAGAAATAGAATGCTTAATTAATATCATGCATGAAGTTTATAATAATAGGTTTATTGATATCTTTAATTAAGTTTAACATTTTGCTAGTTATTTATAAATTTACACTCATCAGCAAATCCAATCCAGCAAACTTTTCTATTTTCAGTTCTAATTCATCTTTATTAAAAACTGCTTTAGCTAAATAAACATTTAATAAGATAGGAAATAGATAATTTTCTTGTCTTGTACTCCTCTTATAGCTATTTCCTTGGTCTTACAAGTCAGCAGCAGTCACAGCCACTTATAAATATAGCCATTCCAACTCCAAGAGAGAGAAAAAAGATAAACAAAATAATAATAATATACTAGAGATGAATTTCACAATGAATATATAAAATATCTGAACCATTAATACATCCACTTATAGAACACATTAGTCCATTTGATATTTTGCAACACTATCATTTAATTTTTTTTTGGCAGAAAACTTCTTTCTGAAATATTTCAACACTATGCCTAATTGTAGTTCTTTATTCTTTTCTCTACCGTATCTTTTATCCAAAAACGATCAACTTTCACTTTTTTAGAATGTCTTTGAAATAATTTTTATAACATAAATGAATCTGTCTCTCATGAAAACCTTGCATTTTCACCACAAAACTTGATTTTTGGGGGAAATCTATCATTTGCTTTATATGTCCAATCCAATATTTACAATAGTGAAATCTATATATATCCAACAAATTGGTAAACATATTGATTAATCTTATAATTTTGCTGTTGTATTTTTAAAATTTTATAGTATTTTTAAATAAAATTTTTCCAATGATTTTATGTTATGTCAATAGAGTAATGAAATATCACTTCCATACAATAAATTTATAAAACAATAACTCTGTATATAACTAATTTTATTGCAGTAATTATTTCACTGTGATGAAAATGTCCTATCTTTTAACTTCGATCATGTCTTACATTTTTTCATCTAAGTCCATCTTTCTACTTAAAAAGATATCATTCAAAGTAAAATTTGCTGAAGATTTTTCTTCCATCACTAATTAATAAAGAATTTGAGTTTTTGAACATTACTTACTAAAGCTAAGTCTTTATATTTTATCTTCATCATAAAGCCCAATACCCCCCCTCCCACTTTTAATTGATTTCAATTAAAAATTCCATTATCAAATCTGTATTGCATCTTGGTTCATTTCATTAATCCACCTGTACACAGTTTCAAAGATTATTGTCATAAAAATTAAAAATAATATTGGAGCAAGAACACATTCCTGTTTAACACTAGTTTTCATTTCAAATGCTTCAGGTTTTCCATCTATAGTAATAACATTTCCTTTTATTCCATCATGTAGAAGTTGTATTATATGAATAAACTTTGATATTCACCCACTGAATTTCAAACAGTGTCATAGACTTGTTCACTTAATTGAGTCAAATGCCTTGAACAAATAAATAACATATAAATCATTCTTTTGTTCCTGATATTTTTTTTTTTATTTGTCTGGATACAAAACCATGTCTATAAAAACAAATTATATAATACAGTGAATAATCATTATATTCCATGATAATTACTACAATCTTGTATATATATTTTTTCTCATGTGTCATAACATCAGCCGGTAAGCAAACCCGCTAACCTGGGACAACTGCTTGCAAAGCAGCCGCCGCTTACAATAGAAGCATTCTTAACATCAGATGACAGAACTTCTTGAATCCATATATTCCTTTAAAAAAATTTATATTTTTGAAGCTAATGTACTAACACCATATTTTAAAATTACTTCAGGTATTTCATCAGGATTTTCAGCCTTTCCATTTTTAAGATTACAAAGAGAATTTTGACATCCCTAAGCTATATATATATATCTTTGTCCAAATCTAAATCAGTAAATAAAATGATTATATCATTAAAAGTTATCTACTCAATTCATGTATTATTATCTAAAGACAATAAAAATACTTCTTTTATCTGTTTAAAATATTATTATTATGCAAGTGGACTTAATGAGCGATTTAATAGGATTATGATACAGGAGTGGGTGGGGTGGAAAGTCTTATAAATATGCATTTTTCAGTAATAATTGTTTTTCCCCCCAGCATTTAGCATTTCTCTTCAAAGTATTCAACAAAATAAACCAGTCCACTCTATTCAAAAAAAATAAAAAAACATTTAATTGAGTAAAGTGGTTTATTTCAAAATCATTGAAACAAAGTTGAACCTTACTTCCTCTTTTTCTATATCTCAGTATAGACTTTATCACTCAAATCTTATTTTATGTTCATCTACTTTTTTAAAATATCAATTGCTGTTTAGGTAGAAAGAATCACAAATTATTGAATGTAAAACTTCTTTTTTCAAATTTAGTAAAATTTGTTTTAATTCTATGTTGAATATTTTTTATTCATTACAATCTTTTAGCATAAATATATGTATTTTTTTTTCTTTTTTGTAGTCAAAGATGCAGCCAAAGCAGAAGTGTATTATTTTTTTAAAAAACATCCGAAAGTGACTTCTGATGAAGATTTGGTTATTTAAAAGAATATATTTTCAATTAAGTTTTTGTTTTGCATTCAAAGACAGCCATAAGAATTTTTTGATGAAGTTTTGAGACTGGAAAAAGCAAGAAGATGGGAAGGGGGTACAAGTGAAAAAAAAAAAAAAACAACTCTGAAAAATCTATAATTTGGGATGTAAATATCAATTTTTTTTTTTCTGTTTTTGTTTTTGACAAAATATGCACAGACTGCACTTTTAAATCAGTATTATTTTAAGAATTTTTAAAAGGCTACAATCTAATTATATTTTCACAAAATAATAATAAAAAAAGTGTGAAGTGTATTTACATAAATAATTATCTTAAAATTTTTATTTATTGCTAAGATGATAATATTATTAACAATTATCTCTCTTTAATCTTAGACTCATGTAAATATAATGTAGTAAAATCAATGGTATTAAACAGCTGAAAATGAGACTTCCATAACCAGTTTCTGGTTTTTGACCTTCTAGTAGAAGTCACTGAGAGTCACCTTAATATTTAATGGCTGTCTGAAGAAGGCCAATAAATCAAAAACTAATTATGAAAGCCTGGCTTCAGTACTATTAAAAATTCATAGGTATCTATACAGTATTTTTTTTTAATTGAAGATAAAGGTCACTAATTAATGCAAGCTGAATAAGTTATTTTTATGCTTTAATGCCAAGAAGAGACTATAATAAAATGTTGTTTCAATTAATAATTGATTTTAAACTGCAATAAAATTGACCTTAATCAATTTCTTTAAAAAAATGTCTATGATATTCTCATTGTAATATAGAAAAATTAAAGCAACAACAAAAAAAGATTTTTAAGAATAAAATATGTACTACTTGGAAGCACCTTTTTTATTTTTTAGGAAACTGAACATTTATGTACATAATGATACTATAACAAATTAATTTGTGATCAAAAAAAAAAATTGATCAAATCTAAACTTGAAAACAGCATAGGAACATAAAATTTTGATTCATTATTTATGGGCACTTGATTTAAAAAGAAAAAAGCTAGTATTACCATTTACTATGGATATATGTGTGCAGTATATACATATAAGCAACTTATTAAAAATAATATATCTAAAATTCTTGAAAATACTGATTTTAAATTCATATGTATATATGTTGATGGATTTATTCTTATATGTATGCATAAAAGTAAAATAATTTAGCATGTTAATGATTCTATAAATATTTACAATTTTGTGATCCTAGACATATTTGTAAAAATTGTTTTAAATAATAATTAAATGAACAGACTTAAGATTAATTGTACATAATTTCAATTTGCATACCAGGTTGTCTTTTTTCCAACGGTGTGATATGTAACGTGTTAGTATTTAACATATGTATTAATATAGACATAAAAAACCCACAGACTCTACTTGTATGTGTATACCTATACTGTACATATTAATTCAGATTGGGTTCTTTTTTTATTTTATGAAAGCCAGATTTTCAACGATTATTTTCATAAATTGAAGCAAAATGTGATTGTAACAAATAGATTTATGAAACCAGCGCCTTGGAGATAGAATACATATGAGGCATCATGAAATTTCCTTGAGATATGAAGTCTTATGGCTACTCCCATGAGAATTAGTCTGTTTGTTATTCAAAAATCATATTATTTTAAGTTTATATATATGCACCCGCAAATCTGTCAACCACGATTTACTAATATTTGGCATTATAAATATTCATCATTAAAAACATATTTACAGATGTTTGTGATAAATGATTTAAAAGTTTTATTTGATGTAATTAATTGCTTTGAACTATGCGTTATCAATTAATTACATTAAAAGTGTACTTTTTAAGTTTTAACACTACAGACAATTGTACATATGCTTCAATTACATCTATGTATTAACACAAATCTTGTCGTGAAACACAAAACTGTAATTTAATAAATAAACAAAAATGTACATTTTAGTTTCCTTAAAAAAAATTTCTACATTATGCTTTAAGTGCATGCCCATGTACACATCTATAGTGTCTTTCTATGCAGTAAATAGTAATTATTAATTTTTTTTTTTAATATTTGTCATGACTGTTTTTAGTTGCAATTTTAACTACATTATTTTTCATTATACAAATTTTTAATTAAACTCTTGTTTTCAAGATTTTTTTATTTATTAGCAGTTTGGATGTTAGCTTAATAATAATAAAAAATCAAAATAAAGTCTAAAGAATTAATATTTACATGAATACTAAGTGACTTACAATTCCAGTCTTTTGGAGCTAATGTTCAAGTTAATGCAGAAGATTATAAGGTACTGCAAACTATATATTTTTAAAAATGTCAGATGTAATTCATCAAACAACATTATTTTCTTTTAAGCTTTTTTGAGGTGACAGTGATTAATTAAAAATGGCCAGAAATAGTTTTTAACTTCTTCAGTCAGTGTATTCCAGATTTTTGTAACACAAGTTGTATTATGATTCATTCAATATAAAAAAATAAGCAGAAATTGAGAATAATTCAGATTTTTATTACCAGACTTAAACCTACTTATATATACATACATTAAAATAATAAACTAATAACTCAAAACATGTTTATGAATATTTATTTAGATAAAGAAAATGAGTTTTTCTGTATACTTTTACACTTCTGTTTCTGTGTAATGTTGTTGCCAAAAGAATGTCAAGTTCATATTGCCATAGCTTTGAATAAATAGCAATAAATATTATTTCAATTATCAGTATTTTGATGATTATAGGAAAATATCTAATTAAATTCATAAAATTGTCTGATTTAGATATCAGATATGCATCTCTGTAGAAATAATTGAGAACTAAATGGAAAACTATTTTCTATATCTAAATTATATTTTATTCTATTTGCAATCATGGTCAATTGTATATACAATTTTTTTTTCTTTAAAAATATGACTTATTTAATTGTTTACGATTAAATATTTATTATCAGGTATCTGTTTTTAAACATTTTTTTTGAATAACTTCTATAATTAATTATTACTTAGTTAAAAAAAAGCAAAACCCCCCAAAATTTTGTAAATAATGTAATTAGCAGTACACAAAAAGGCCATTAGGATTTTCAAATAGGAAATCAAAACAATATTTCTTTGAAATATCACATTTTAAAAATTCAAATAAAATAATTTCTATTACATCTTAGCTCCTAAAAAAAAAAAACTTCTTAGTTATTATTTCTTTCAAATTGATTCTCTGTATACCAAATCTGTCATGATATAGATTTTTATTTTGTGAAAATGGGAACAGAACTAGATCGAATGCTTTTTAAATTATTGCTTGAAATATTCCTGTATGTAGTTTTTTTTTTTAATTTAAAAATATGAAGATAATTAATATAAGATACTTGTAAGTTTTAAGTTAGTATATTTATTTCATTTTTTATTTCATAAAATACTAAACCAATATGAGTTTATTTCTACTGTTATAGCCATAAAATAGGGAAAAGTATTTTGAATATCTTCATATTATAGCGTTTTATGGTTAAACGGTTAATCATTTTTGTTTGTTTGTTTAATTTATATAATGAAAATATTAATGTCATGGAATATTTTTTTACAATAAACTTGAAGTTTTACCCCATTAAATGTCTATAAATTGTATTCATCTAAACATATAATCATACATTAAAATATGCAGTATATACAAAAACACAACCCACAAATAATGATTTCTAAAATTAAAATAATCATTAAAAGATTTTTAAATTGAACTATAAGTAAAGGCTATTTTGTCGATTTGGCTTTCTTACATAAATGAGATCTTACATTCAAGTTTCTAAAACTTGGTTACCTTAAAAGATCAAAATATTAGCCAAATCTGCTTTTTAGAAAAGAAAATTTGAAGGTTATTTAAATAACTTTAAAAACAAGATGAAAACAGATAATAATAGCCTTTTTCAACATTTTGTATGAACAAATAAAGTTATTTAATCTCTCTATATATAAAAAAAATAGGAAAGAGGTATAATTTTAGTAGAGATTATAAATTTAAAGAAATTTGTTTGTAAACACAGTAATGTTAAGTTAAAAGTCACTTTTTATAATTTGGCAACTTTTGACATCTGAAGACAATTATGAAAAGGATCTTTATTAATACAAGTTATAATTTTTCACAATTTCAGCTTATTGTTTTAGCAGCCTACTTTTCCATCATCTTTATGCTATTTACTGGAAGCTTTAGTAAATAATAGATATCAGATGAATAGTGCTTAATAAATCCCTATCCTATGTTGTTCTATCTTATCCTGACTAATTTCAAACGTATGACTTTCATTGATGAGGGGCTTTGAATCTTGAAACACTATATCTGAACCATTATCTTCCTTTTGAATGCTTTCCAAACTGAAAAAACAGGAAAGAATTTACCAAATACTAGCATCTATTACTATTTTCTTAAGATTATAATAAGTGGCTTAGAGATAGTGAAAAAGTTTGCTTATGCAGTATCTTGATTGTATGTTAAAAAAAAAAATACAATAGTAAATTATTATATATATAAACCTGTTTTAAAACAAAATGAAAGAAAAAACACATGAAAAAAATCCTGTAAATTAATTAAGGTAACTGATATAACTGCCATGTTTCAACTTTATAGATGTACCTTCACACCAACAAACATGGATAAAGAACATCATAAAAATAAATGACCCCCAAGATGCATTTCATGCTTAACTAGCTGTCATCAGTTGGCCCAGGTTACCACCTCTCACATATATCTCCAACATATGTTTATTATTTTTCAATAGTAAATTAAATTTTGATTTACAAGTATCAAATTTATTCCAATCACAACTTTGACATCCATTCTAGATAAATACAACTATGATTATCACATTATTTATTAAACGAGAGATTAGCCCAGATTTAAACTTTAAATCTTAAAGATTAATATGTTTTTTTTTAATTAAACACATACATAGAATATTTCATTTCTTTTTTCACATGTATATTTTATATAGATATAACCTCCACACCACCAAACAATTATATTTTAAAAAAGAATATTTCGTAGTAAAGGTTTTTAAGAGCATCTAAAAGATACTACACATGGGAAAAGAGAAACAAAGTTGAATTTTTTCATGTGTGTGCTTAATTTTAAAAAAGCATTAATCTTTAAAATTTAAATCTGGACTAAAGATAATCTCTAGTTTAGTAAATCATTAATAGTAATCATATTTATCTAGAGTATATCGTATCAAAGTTGTGGATAGACTAAGTTTGACATTTATAAATCAAAATTTAGCATTTTATTATTGATAAATACTGAACATATAATGGATATGTGTGTGATGGTGATCTGGGCCAATTGACGAGTGCTAGTCATTTATCTCTTAAGATGTTATTCATGTTTTAAAAAGAATGCTTTGTGGGTGTGAAGGTCATTAAGTACATCTTTAAAAGACATTACACAAGGGAAAAGAGAAATAAAGTTTACTCCATGTATGTGTGTTTAATTAAAAAACATGAATCTTTAACTAAAATTTAAACTTTAAATCTGACTAGAAATAATCTCTAGTTTAATAAATTTGTGATAATCATTATATTTATCTAGAGTGGATAATGTCAGTTGTGGGTGGAGTAAGTTTGACATTTATAAATCAAAATGTAACAATCTTCTACTTTATTGAAATACATTGGACTATTTCCATCATGTATCAGAAAATATAGAATATATAGAAAATTTTATTTAAACTATTCAAATACAAACAATTTGTTAGTAATAACACAAATAGATAACATAGGTTAGTAATGACTAATCTGTGTTGGGTATTTGTGTGTTATTACTAACAAATTGTATTTCAAAAGTTTAAAATTTTCTATACATTCAACATTTACTAATAGGCAACATATTTTCACATCTAATATACCATCATCACAAACCTTCCGGAAAATCAGCTGCCATAAAATTTGCCACCAAAACAATTTTTAAGAATAGTTTTAGTTAAGAAAAAGAATGTACTATATATTAAAATTATTTTATTTTAATATTCAGTTTCCAACTTCATAAACTGTTATTATGATATGATAGCATTTTTATTCCAGAAAGGTAGGAAACCAGTATTTGTGCTGGATTAATATTGCATCAAAATAACAAAGCATATCAATTATATATAATGAGGCCGATAAAGATTGTTTGTTTGTTTGTTTTTTTCATTCTATTCTCAATCAGAAATTGGTGCAAAAAATCTTTTTCTCCAACATGTTAATTATAGTGGTGAGCTAAATTGTTCAAATAACTTCACATAAAATTTCATATAATAAAAGTATAGTATAGTTAGATATTAAAGTCATTCTTAAAAATTATTATTAAAAAAATATTAGTTTTAAAAAAAATTGCTATTTGTTTGAAAAGTGTTTTTTTTTTTTTAAAATATTTATGACATTTTAAACAAATTTATTACAAATAATGAATGATTATAGATAAAGGCATTCCATGAAAGGCAATCATTAGATTATTTAAACTGAAAATGCAAGAAAAGTGATGGCTAATTTATTATAGAATCAATTTATATAGGGGATTTGAACAGACTTTCAAGCTCTCTTTAGCCATCTATTCTATCTTGTACAACAGATACACATGTGAGAAAGATAAATGTTCTCCAATATATGTATTTCATGTTGAGCCAGCACTCCTCAGTTGGTCCAGATCATCTCTCACAGACATATATATATATATAATCAATGCTCAGTTTATATTAGATCATTTATCTTTTTCACATATATGTGGTCGTGTGTATCAGTTGTATAAGATAGAATGGATGGCTGAAGGGAGCTTGGAAGTCTGTTCAAATCTATATTACATCTAGATTCCAGGTATATAAATTATACTTGTATTTAAAATATTAGAATTGATTTATGTTTATCTAACTGGTGAAAATTATAAAAAATACAAAAATTAATCAAATATTAGTTACATTTTAACTACATTATGACTATAATTGGGTAACACATGATTATGTGGTATAAGCAATAATCAACAACTGCTTAAAACGGGTTCTCAACTTGGGATCTGTATCCCCAAGAATTTTGGGAAACTTGTCTAGGGAATATGGTAAATAAGTATATACTATTAATGTATTCCAAAAATAGTTATCAAAATTTCCAGGCTATTCCATGTTGGTATTTTGTCAGCACATAGCAATATTTCAGGTTTCTTTGGTCAAGGATATGGGTCTACTTTTTTCTTACTGCAGGATCTGATAACTCAGAACACTGTTAAGATTCAACATAGCTGATGAAATTGTCAGATAAGCTCCATCGAGGCTCATCTCTATGGCTTCTGCACTTGAAATTCATGTTTCTAATTGCTTATAATAAAGGTACTGGATAATTTACTGAAAGCCAAGAGGTATGGTGACCAAAAATATTGAGAATTTCTGGCTTAATATGATTTAATGAATAGTGGTAGGTACTAATATTGTAGCAAAACCAATCTGCTTCTTAATTAGAATATGAAAAGCTATAATAAATGATACACTATATATAGTGTGACTGGAGAAAAAGACTAGTTCTCAAAGAAACCTGCAGCATCATCTCAACATGCTATATAGGTCACTTATTCACAGAAGTTTTAAAGTATTAAGTTTGTCTGGATCACAAGTTGTGTTATAAAAATATAGTGTTTTATAATTTAACCAACAATGAAATAATGTGCTAACATTAAATTTAAATTAGGAAAACTTATTAAAACCTCTGAAATTATTCAAACTATGTATGGCTGTAAAGCCATGAGTTTCAAGAAAGTTTTCAATTGGTTTGCAAGATTTTGTGAAGGCAGGAAGAGAATTGATGAAGGATAAAAGTATATCATATTTCATGCCATAATTCAAGATCCAAATGCTAATGCCTTAAAATTTTTGCAGCGGATTGTCATTATATAACACTGATTTAGAGATAGCACTGCATGCAAACCGGAAAGAGAACCCATTGTCTTTTCACTAGAATACACTGTTTGCTCAATAAATAACTTCATTGTAATTCCAACAGCAGTCTAAAAAGCTCTGAAAAGTTTTAGAAATTATTGCCTCAAAAATATGATTCCTATCATTAATACTTAAAATACAGCACATGCTCAAGGATGAATCTTAGCATCTGATACATCTAGTTCATGATATGATACAATAAAACCTTTAGAGATAATTATCTGGTACCACTTGATCATTTGAAAGTAAGATATTGTGTGAACAAAGACAAGGTATTGTACATGCATGTTAATTGTTTAGAATCAGATATCCAAATACATATCAATGCACAAGTAAGAGCTCATTGAAATGAATCAATAAATGATAAAACAATATTACTATTGTTAAGCCAGAAAATCAGACTAATTATATGAACATTAATGCTAAATGTAAGTAGGGTTGATGAGCGTAATATATTTTTAAGAGAATGATAATCACCCAAAAGAATTGATCAGTATGGGGATGAATAACAAAATTCCTCTGGAGATTAAAATGGAAGGTATTCTGAGATGAATTTTAATATGTGTATATATATATTGAACTGTGTAATCTTGTCAGTACCGATTATATATATATAGTTACACATATGTTTACTCTATTTAGGATAAGCAAATTGTGGCCTTAAATAATGCAGCATTCAGAAACCATATATTTTCTGGTTATCCAGAACCCCAGATTTTAATAATAAATCTTAAAACAAAATTATTGTTAACTGAGTTTAATCCAGTACTATTATGCTCTAAAACAATTTTTTGTTTAAGATGCCAGTATTAACAGTTTTATTTGTTAACATTACTTTAATAATAATTAATGATTCTTTCCCCTATTTTTGATATCCTCAATATTTTGCTGTCTGTAAAATACAAATGCACTAGCGTATATAAAAAAATGCAGAGATTGTTTCTTTGGATTATTATATAACAAAATATTTCATAAATAAAAAACAAAGTACAATATATAACCATTTTACTTTCCATCCCTATTCCATAAAGTATATCAAAAACACATATAAATAATAATACATATTAACACAGTAGCATAAAATATATAAAGCAATATCTAATGTTAAATTAATTAACTCTGCAAGTTTCTCAGTTTATTTGAAGTTCATACACCTTTATAATTGTATTTCTCTTATATGCAGTCTTACCATGGATTTTTCTTTGTTATTTCTGTATAGGGCCATGGTTATAAGGTTTTTTTGGCTGATGTAAGATTATTGCAATCTGGGAATTTCTTTTTGTCTTGACAGTAAGCTATGTATATAGGTGGTACCTATTCAGAGATAATTAGGATAGTATCAACAGACAATTGATTTGCTAGCTTCATGTATAATATTTTACAGATACATAAATGGTTTCCATATTAATACAAGTTTAACAGACTAGCATAGTGGCTGATAAATATGTAGAATGAGATTCAACATCAAAATAACAGGAATTGACATCTAAATAGCAACATAAGAGAATCCAAACTATCAATTATCCATAATTATATTAAGTTTAATCTTTTTAAACTTTTGAATTTTTTGTATGGGGGGGGGGGGATATAAACAATGATAAAATCTCTTATTAATGTTAAGCATATTCTTATCTCAATCAATTTTTTTCTTTAAATAATCTCTTTGATCCCTGCATGCTAGTACACTTTCTACATATTAATGGTACAATATATGTAACTAATATTAAATAATTTGTAAACAAGAGTTTGCTAGTGAACTAACAATTATGGATGTCAGAATTATGATTTTGTAAATTGAAAGTGTTTTCACTGATTGAATAATGGAACAATGTTAAAGGTACATTAAATTTAAGTATACAAAAAATTATAAAACATCATTTGATCTCACAATTAAAAACTTTCTAGAAATTTTATTTAATGAACAGAAATCAACCATTTGAAGGGTCAGATAATATTATCATGTCTTAATTTTGTTTGAAACCTGAACTTTTGAATAATTTTTTAAGGATTTCTAAAAGATAGATATTTTCATTGTTTGTTTTTTTTAAAATAAAATTGTGAATAATTAAATAACTGTTTGATTAAAAATGAATTATATATGATGTTGTACAATATAGTTAAGATTGAATGGCTGCAGTTTAGTATAATGGTAGAGTGTCAAATTGTGGGCATCAAAATCCACGAATAGCTCTAGAGGTTAATAAAAAAGTGTATGACTTGATCTTGTTAATGATAATGTTCATTTCCAATAGACAATTAATTGTTCAAAAATGTGATGTTTGAGCATTCAGTTAGCCAAACAAATTCTTTTTTACTTAATTTGATTGAGAATATTAAATTTTTGAATCTGCTACTCAATGTACAACTTAGGGGTTACAAGATTAAGTATGTAATTCATAGCTTGTAAATGTCTCTGGGTACTTTTAAAATCTTTCTTGTTATTTCTGAGGTGAAAACTTGCTAATAAGCTTTGTATTATCATCTGTTGTTTTAAATCTTGAGAATGATTGAGCAGCTCTGACTGCTTATTTGTATATATATAAAATAACTAGCAACTATGCTAAGATGAACTTGTTAGGATAACTTCAATGAAAACATTCTCAAGGAGATTAATATTGATTATCTTGTTCAGAAAAAATAATCTGACATCATTAGTTAACTAGATTTAATTTTCAGAACTTTCTTAAGACTTTCAATAATATCTTAAGATGTTAATTGCGCTGTGCAAGTTAATGACTAATTTTTGTTAGGTATTGCACTTAAATTATTAGCAGTCCAGATATGATAGATAATAAATGACTTTCAGATGTAAGGGTTGATTGAATAACCAATAAATATTTAACCAAAAGTAACTTTTGCTATTTTGTAGATTAAGATATTAGTTCATCAAAAGTTAGATGCTGGTTGATTTCTGTCTTCAGTTACTTAAGTTAATATAGGACCTGATCATGAGACTCTTGTTATTAATCATATTCCTATTGTGTTTACACAATTACATCTTTTAACTACATGCCCAGCAATTCTGATTCTTTTTTTATATATATATAAGCTCTCAAGAATTAAGAAAATAATAATGACAGATTCATAAAGCTGGGATCCTTATTTGTAATCGTTATAGATTGGAAATGGATTTTTAGACTAGTTTTAACTCATGTCTTACCCTATTTAGAGATTCTCCTCTGTCCTGAAAGTGAAGGGATTTAGAAAAGATGTCCTAAAAATAGTTTGTCACACAGTCTTACTCATTAAAGGGTTGGAAATAATTGTAACAATAGTTGTAGCAAAGCAGGAAGCAACGGTGGTATAAAAATTATTATAAATTAATTGTTTTTAAATATAGATACTCAAAAAGCCTAAAGTTTATGTATTCTTTAAAATGTGAATGAAAGCAGCACAAATTGTTAGGGAAGATTTAAGACTGACACAGCAACTTGTAATGAAACTTGTCTTTCAGAAAAAGGCAATATTTATAAAAGAAGAAATAAATGGCTGAGTTGTTTTTTCCTTTGGAATCAGATTAATCTGTGAAAAAAACTTTTATTCATTGATGAATCAATGAAAGACATTAAAATTTTCCTGGTGTTCATTTTATTAGGGCATATTTTTAACATTAGATTTAGAGAAAGTTTTTATTCCTTGTCAGATAGCATTGTTACATCAATACTATTTAAAACGTATTTTTCATCTAGGAGATATTGATGCATGTGTTGTATAAAACAGGCATGTCAAATTGAAAATGATCAATGACCATAAGTTGTTATAAATCAAACCACGAGTCACATTATAAAAAAAATAATTCGAAATTACAGAGAAAGCAGATTTTTTTATTATTAACATTGCTATCACACATACAATGTAGCATAAGCACAAAATACAATCATGTTACAAAAAGACATATAAACAACAATTTTTTTTTTTTAATTTACGTTATTTAAATAAAATTATATTATTTTTTGAAGAAACTTGGTAACATTTTTCATTAACCAAATCTTCAAAATTTGTTGAGCTGAAGTTATTTTTAAAATTGATTTACATATTTGTCTATTAATCTTAGTCTTTCTGCAGTTTTATTTTTTAAAGATGAAAATGTTTGCATAAATATGTGCTACTGAATACAATTAAATTAAACTTAATTGCACATAACATTGCAAAATAGTCAATTGATACTTATAGAAATGTGGAATCCCAACATCCAAATATTTTTGTTTTAATATGGAATGACACTAAATTTTAATTCCAGTTGTAAATTGTCATCAGTTTCAATATCAATAGAGAAATAAATAGGTAAAACCAATTTTCACATTTCTTGAAATCGAAAAATCGTTCGAATTAATTTTCTATAATGTGATAAGCATATTCTGAAAATTTCAATTGATTTTTGGAATAATGTTAGCAACTTTCAAAATAAGATAATTTTTTTAAATTTGGTTTTGCCAGAGTAATAATTCTCTTTGAAAGCATTGATATTATCAAATAATGTAATTATGTGATGTTTTCTTGTAGTTTTCTAATATAACTTATAATGTCAACAGAAAAAGCCAGGTCTTTTATCCATTGACCATCTTTTAATATTCCACATTCATAATTTTTCAATTCTAAAAAAAATTATAATTTCTTACAGCAATTGGAAGAATCACTTCAAAACTTTATGACTAGAAAGTCAAGAAATTTCTGTATAAGATAAATCAGTGTACTCACTTCCTATATCTTCTAAAACCTAACTAAATTGACAGCAATTAAGCCAAATGCATGAATATAATTTTAGTGACAATGTTTGCTGATGAGTAATGCAATGAAAATGTTAAAAAAGTATTACCTTGTTCTCTACATTTTTCTTTTGTGTGATAACTCAAAATAATATCAATCATAGGAGAAACATTATTTGCAAGAGAACCTAGATTTTTTTTTAAAGATAAATAGTATTCCTTCAACATTTCCATACGTGCATTAAACATATTAATTCCATTGGTTATATCATGCACTGAAATAATTTCCAGAAGCTCATTTACTTTTACATCCACAAATAAAAATAGCCAGCTGAATTTTATTCTGTGCATCTGTATTTTCATCTATTGCAATGGAATAAATCTCAAATGTTATAACTATTGACGTCAATTGATTTTTTTAAATTCCAGGCTATATGATCAAATCTGCTGGCAGTGGTATTTCAAATCAAGCTTATATTTTGGAATTTCTTTTAAGTGTTCTGGATACAATACTTCCACTACTTTAATAACACATTCACAAATAAATTTTCCTTCAGTGAATGGATTTAACTTGCTTGCGATTAAATGTGATATCAAATAACTAGTTTTCACAGCAGATGTATTATCTTCAATAGAATTAGTAAACATATTTTATTGTTTTTGAATTATTAACTTTAATTCTGACAATTTATAATGGCAAAATTTCCCAACATATTTGTCACTTTTCTTCCAATGTGTAAGCTTGTGGTTAAGGACTGTAGAGATCCCTACCAACACATTATTATACTCTTTGTAAACTGCAATAGAATTTTTACATATCGGTCTTACAATTTTATTTTATGAGCATAAAAATATTTTAATTTCCATTTTTCTTGAAAAGTGCCACATTCTTCAGTTAACCATTTTTTACTCGTAATTGTAAAGAGCTTTGACATTATTTAAAAAAATTCTTAATTGACCACACACAAAAAACCTATAATGTAAGAATATTTTGAATGAAGCATGATTAGAATCTGAAGTCAAAAATAATAATTTGTTAAAAAAAATAGTAATAATAATGATTAGATGAAATACTATCAACTTTTTCATGAGATGTAGCCTATGTTTATATATTCTCATTCACTAACTCAACAAAAATGTTAATTTTTTGAAAAGAGTTTATATATATAACTTTAATTTTAACAAAATTCAGTATTATTAAAAGTTAAATTACTATATGGGTTACCATTTTTGTTAGGCCATAGATCACTTGTCAAGTGGGCTGCATATTAGTGCTGTAAGGTTAAAATGTTTTAGCTATTGAATTTTTGCACAACAGATTGATAATTGCAACCATTCTATTTAAGAAAAAAATTGTTTTAAAAAGCCATGGGTTGCATCCATGCTCAAAACAATGGCATTTAGATTATATTATGGTGGGAAATCAGAATGCAAGACTATATTATATGATGATACAGATATTTGGACAGAACACAGACTAATATCCTTATGATTAAAATAGTAGCTATATTAAAAAAAAAATTTATTCCAATTATATTCACAAGAAGTATATTTAACTTTATATATGTTAACCTTCAATGGTTATTTAATAATAGAACTGCTCATTTGGACTTTCAAGACTGCCATATTACTGAAACATGCATTTTTAAAGGAGTATTATGGACTTAAATAAGTATACTCTTAGATTCATTAAAGGAATCCTGATTGGTTCTTTGATAAGGATCTAATATTTACTGCTTGGCAGAATAATAAATTGAATGTGGAGCATTATAATCAATATAGAAATTTTAAGATAGGTCAACAATTGTCAAGAAGGCATAACTGATCATTGGATTAGAACTGCAAAGGAGATAGAAACATTCACTATGATCACTTCAGGATTTTTTGATGCAGTGAAAATAGCACACGGACCTGAAAAATAAAATCATAATCCAATGACAAGATAATAATACAAGAACTAAAATGCTAATATTCATTTAGGATTTGGGTGCAAAGATATGCAGCTTAATGAAATTAAAAGAGCTCTTTAAAATATGGTGATAGATTGAAGCATTTTTTTCTGAAAAAAAAAACAATAGAGCTACGAATTATGCTACATTTTCTTCCAAGACCCTTTTTCTCATGTTCAACCTCTATAGTCTATAATAGCTCATATCCTGTTGATAAATATTGATTAAAATAGAGTATCATTTATTGATGTGCAAGTATGCAGTATTATTCATAATGCATATATATCTAATATGGACATTTTTATATGTATAGTAAGCATATAATTCAAGATTGTAGTTTAAACAAATTTTTGAAAATAATAAGTTATTAATAATAGGGAAAATACATATATTTTTTAATGAGTGTGTATTCATGGTAATAATAAATAAAAACTAACTACTGTATGTTTATTTTAAAAATAAAGCAAATAGCAAAATGCGAGACTTTTATAGCTATTAAATATGCGCCATATATTCTTTTTTTTTCAACTACTTTTTCCTTTTATAGAAACATAACAGTGATCTTATTATCAGATATTACAATGTCTCTAATGATTTTAAATCAGTATCAAACTTTTATTATGCAAAATGTAGCCCATAGGATTCATCAATGAATAAAATGTACATGCTTTTGACATAAACTGAAAGTTTATTAATAATGTAATCATTTGGGTTACATGTCACACAGCAACATAGTTATTGTGTATGCATATATATATAAAAGTAGAAATAAACAGACAAAAATTGTAGATATTTTCTATATTTCCTGGAATAAAATAATCATAATAAAGGGTTAAATAACTCTGGATTTAAAATAAAATTTTATTATAAATAAACATTTAAAAATGTCTAAATAAATATTTTTATTTTGAAAACAAGTATACTTTATGATTTGATTTCTATTCATTATCATTATCAATCCACTGCAAGATGGTTTATACAAGTTCAATCCATTTCCAGTCTTTAGCATCTCCTTTCCACATCACCCCTGCACACTTTATTTCATCCATTCATCTCACATGTAGTCTCTTTCTGAATCTTTTACAATCTCTTGGCATCCAGTTTAAGATTTCAATTGTCCATCTATTTTCATCTCTTCTAGCAATATGTTCAGCCCAATTCCACTTCAATCTTTTAATTTTTTCAATGAGCTCAGTAACACCTGTTTGTTCTTACCCATATATTGCATTTTTGATCTCTTCTTGTTACTCCAACTTGCATCTCTTCATACTTCGAGTGGTTTGAAGTCTCTGTATTCCTCTTCTATTATGTGTCCAAGTCTCAGATCCATAAGTAAAAACTAGTAAAATGCATTTATTAAAAACCTTCCTTTTCAAACAGACATATTTCCTTTTAGTATCGAGTTATTTCTACCACAAGCACTCCAACCAAGTTTAATTCTATGATTAATTTTATCCATTATGTTTCCATCTGCATTTAATAATCTGACCAAGATATTTGTAACTGTTAACTTCTTCAAACTCATCATAATCAATCTTTATTTTCATATTTTGTTAAAATCCATTAAACATTACTTTAGTCTTTAACATTTATCTTTAGTCCTACTTTCATATGATAGCTCTTGCAACATTTCCTGCAGCTCTAAAACATTATTTGCAAAAACAACTATATCATCTGCTAAATCTAAATGACTTAAATAATCTCCATTTACTTTCATTCCTTTAGCTTCCCATTTTAATCCACAAAATACTTTTTGTAGCACTGCTGTAAAAGGTTTTGGAGATATGGAGTCACCCTGTCTTATACCCTTCTCAATGTTCACTTTCCTAGTATCATTATGTAATCTAATTGTTGCTGTTGCATTTTTATAAACATTTTTTAAAATATGACAATATCCTGGATTTATACCTTGATGATCCAATGCTTTAATCACTGAAGAAATGTTTATAGAGTCAAATACCTTTTCATAATCTACAAATCCAAAGCACAATGGCAATTCATATTCATTTGTCCTTTCTATAACTTCTCTCAATACCTTAATATGATCTACTGTACTAAAACCATTTTTAAATCCAGCTTGTTCTCTTGGTTGGTGGGAATCCAATGTTCTATGTAGACGAGTTGTAATTATCTTGGTAAAAAAAATTGTATAAAACTGATAAAAGGCTGATAGGTCTATAATTTCTAATATCTTCTTTATCACTTTTTTCAAATATTAATACTGCATTCTTCTAATCATCTGATATATCTTTATCATTTAGACATTTGGTATATAACTTTGCTAAAAAAAATTCTATTTCTTCAGCTTCTTCTTTTAATATATCAATTATAATCCCATCATTACCTAGAGCCTTTCCTTTCTTCATACATTTAATTGCATGTCTCACTTCTTCATTTAAAATTCTGGGCAATTCAGAAGATGTAATAGATATAGGAGGTACTAGTTCTTTATTGCTATATAATTCTTGATAAGTCTTCTACCCATTTCATGATGTCATCTCTCTTTTTAGTAATAATTCCATCTTTTTTTCTTATTGCAGATATAAATTTCCTACCAATACCAAATTGCTGTTTTACACTAGTGAGACTTTTATTCTCTTCTACAGCTTTCCTTGCAAGTCCAGTTATACTTTCTTATATCATATTCAACTCTTCCGCACCATTTTACAAAATTTGAGATATTCAATCCTTTTTAATGCATCGTTTTTGTATATCTTCATATTCCTTCTTTCTTCATAAACTCCCATCTCAGTAGAAATTTTATTGGTCAATTGCTGCTTTTTTCTACAGCTATCTTTATTGCAGTTTTTAAAAGTGTATCGGTTATTTTCATATTAATTTCATTCAAATCTGAATCATATTCAAAATCTATTAATACTTGAAACCGATTTGTAAGTTGTAATTTAAATTCATTAGAATGTTTCTGAAGATTAGGAATATCAACTGTAAATATTGTTTTTCTTAATAATTTTTGTCTCTCTAGTTTTGCATTAACACGTATTTTACATCTTACTAATCGATGATCACTTCCTGTGTTAAATTTATTAAGAACATTACAATCTTGAAATATGTATTTTCTGTTAGTCAAAATATAATCCAATTCTGCTGTACCTTCATTTGGATGCCTCCATGTCTATTTCCTTTTAACATTTTTTTCAAAAAAAGAATTCATAATATAAAGTTTCTCTTTTTCCACAAACTCCACAAGTCTATATCCTCTCTCATTTCCATTACCATAACCAAAATTACCTACAGCACTTTTCATTTGTTTACCAATTCTACCATTAAAGTCTCCCATAACAATTTTAAAATGTTGTTTACTCTGATCAAAAGCCTTTTGTACATCCATATAAAAATCTTCTATTACTTCTCACTATGAGAACTTGTTGGGGCATTAAACCTGAATTATCTGCATTTGGTATCTGATATTAAGTTGTGTAACTAATCTTGCCACTCTGTCTGATACTCGATCAATCTCCACAATGTTGTTCTTCCACTTTTTATTTATAATGAATCCTACTCCACTTATATTTCCAATATTTGTACCTTTATAATAGAGTACATGTCCACTTTTTAAATCAATTGTCTCTTCAGCTTTTCTTCTATCTTCACAAAGTCCAATAATACCCCACTTAACATGACAGTTCTTCTAATTATTGCAATCTTCCTTCACTTGAAACTGATCTGCAATTGTAAGTACCTAAATAAAAAGTCAACATCAAATGGCAGTCTGGGTCTGCAATCACGGAATTCTTAGCACGCTCTGCCTTTGGCCACCAACCGCTGCCTTGGTTGGTGCCTTTCCACCCTCCTGGGAATAAGGGCCATGATTTTTTTTTATGTATCAAAGCATCGACCAGGAAGCAAACCCGGGATAACTGCTTCTAAGGCAGCTATGCTGACCATTCGACCACCAACGCTTGACGCCATGATTTATTTTTGTCTATCATAATTGTATATATTGGAAAATATTTATCATTTACACAAACATTCATTCTGCCTTATCAGGCAACTGAGAAGACCATGGTGTTTCTAGATCTTAAACTCAGAGGTAAAAAGCCAATAAACTCACCATGCTGGCTAATGCGTGTTAGTGAGCAGCCCATCCATGTTTATATACTATATGAATAATCACATAGTAATAACAGTTACAATGACAAGAATGTATGAAGTGGACATTAGAAATTTGCCCTGCTCAGTTTCTTCAAGGCCTCCAAGAGGAGTTAAAGGGTCTCCTTTCAGTTAATAGCAAACTCCTTTCTGCAGCCTGATTTCTATTATCTATTTTGAAATCATTTTAATTAATTGAACATTTCTATTTAGTAGAAATCTAAAAGTAGTTTAATCAAGATAAGAAAGGGAAGTTTTGAATTGAAAACTTTTTAATTTAAGGTATTTTTATCACTTCAAATGACTTATAAAAAAGTCTGACAAAAAATATCAGTTGTCTGGTTTTAATATTTTTGAGAAGCAGTGTGGAGTTTAGTTTGCTGTAGTTTGCAGCAGTTGGTTTTAGATGGCTGGCAGAATTTTACAGAGAACTGCTATGAAGATGTAAGAATGCAAGGAAGCAGTGGTCTACTAATTTACTATGCTGGTGTTTTGAATCATGAAGCCCAATTCACTTGTCTTCTGTACTCACTAGCCTGCTTAACTATGGACAAGACAGTTGCTTGCCTTGAACAATCCTGGACAGAAGGGAGATCTATGCCAACAAATTACCAGAATTATACCTCTTTATGAGACAATACTGGACTATCCTTTCCTGATGCTGATACTTACCCATCAGCTTGCCAAAGAATTGACAGATGTAAACTGCTGTGCATACATGCGAGGAACCACAGATAAATGCATTGTGTTGCATATATAAAATATGAGTTGTTTTAAATAATTTTTTTCCTCTGGGAAATGGGCTGTTCCTGGAAGTGTTGCAATACCAGGTCAACCCGTGGGGAGGCAGAGCAAGCCCCTAACTCTCCATCTAATTCCAAAAATCAGTTTAATATTCTGGCCCTATTAGGGAGCATATCAGATATTAAACTGATAATAACAGATATTACGCTTTGATCTTATTCATTTTTGAAATGACATTTTAAACATGAAATATATAATATATAACAATTTTGTTTAAAATCATTTATTGAAAAAACAAAGATTTTGAAATTTATATTTGAAATTCTAAAAAACATTATAGTTGAGAATGACGTGTATTGATCATATTATATACAGAAAAAAATATCTAAAATTTATGTTTCAAAAGAAAAAATGGATTTCAAAATCTTTTAGACTAAAAAAAATTCAACCACAACTGAGAAAATGAAAAAAGCTATGCATTTTCTGTATAATTAATTTTAAAAATTATGAAATAGGGGACAAGAATATTGATTTTAAATTATAAAATAATGGTTTTCATGTGTGTTTAAAAGAGTTCACATTTAGAGTTAAATAGAAAATCTATGATTTTGGAGATTGTATTGGGTGATTGATTATTAAAGTTTGTTTACTGTATTTTCAGTTTTGATGATGGATGGAAGGTTTTGTCATTGGCTTGAGGACACAATGTTATCATGAAAATTCCATGGGGTGTTCTATCTCAACTATTTACTCCAACCCATTTTCTGTATTTCATATTATTTGTCATAGAGCAATTAACATAGTCCTGCCATGATTCCAGTCTCTAAGTCTCCAAAGAAAAGGAGCAAGGCATGGCTTGTATTTCCCAAATCATAAGACTCAATGAAATATAGTCATCAAATGTACTGCACTGTGCACATATATATATATCAGATAGACACATTTAAATAAAAATTAATGTCATTTATTATTTTGATAAGTTAAAATTTATGTTAATAAATTAGTATCTCATATGTGCTTGTTGTAAATGAACCCCATTAAGAAGTATTGAAAACCACAATGTAATAAATTGAATTTTATTTTTACATTAAACAACACATTAGTTAAATTTTAATCATTTGCTATAATTTATATGATGATTGTAATATAAATCAAATGTATTGCACTTGTCTATATATATATCAATGAATGTCAAATAGGTAAAATTTAATCATTTTTTTTTAGTTTTACTAAATATCAATTGAAATGTATTCATTTCTAAAGTATAAAACATGTCTGTGTAATTATATATATTTGTTAAAGTAAACCTAGCATAAGGTATTTGGATTATTAATAATATAACTTAAAAATTTTTAATCAAGTATTTTTATTTTATAGCAAGTCAAGGATGTTCATAAATTATTATGCCACACCATGTCTGTGTGCATATATATCTCAATGCATGTCAAATGGACATATATATAAATTTTAATCATTTATTTTATGAGAATTCAAATATAAAGCCATGTATCTATGTTCTGACTGGGTTTTAAACAAACATTTTGAAACATATATGTAAATTAATGTAATAACTTGAATATTGTAAATCATATATATGTAAAACAATAATTTTTTTTTATTATTGTATGTTAATCAAAATCAGAAGGCTTCTAATTGTAGAGCCATAGTCTAAAGATCTTAATATCATTTTTTTATTGTTAATAAACTTGAATTCAACTGTTAAAAATTGTATTGCATCATCTCTTGGTCACTATAACAGTACTTGAACTTATGTTTTGAGCTAGATTTGTGCATAATGATCTGATTATATTAATGGGGATATATTTTAGTGCTATTGGGCATCTAGTGATGATAAATCATCATCCTGGTTGGTACATAAGATTATATTCTTTAAAGCCCCTGCACTACATTTTATTTTAGTTTAGTTTTTTTAGAATTTAAGTTTATAGTTGGCCAAATCATTAATGTACTAAGTGGCCAGAGCATTGATGATGATCAGCATGTTTTAATATCCCAGTATTATTGTTTAGATTTTAATTATTGTGTATTCTAATGGATTAGCACTTAAGTTGGTGAAACCAAATTAATGTTTTAAATAATTGCCAAGCTGGCAAAGGCCCAATAGTTAGCCTGGTCTATAATAGACTCATTTCAAATCCAATCACCAGATTGACTGTTGATGTAGTTTGGTTGGTAGATCATTCATAATGATGAATGGTATATCTTTTGAGTAGTACTTTTACTTATTATGGTTAACATTTTTAGTTGCTCTAAGGAGTTAGTTGGCTGATCTCACAGAGATCTCTATTGATCTCATATTCTCTTTAATATATTTTTTGATATTAAACATTAATATTATTTTAATATCTAATATCTTACTTTAATATTTTATATCTAATATCTTAAATTTCAATATTTGAAATATTTTTCCAAATTTCCCATCACGCCAGGGATGATCTCTTTATTACCACATTGATTTCACTAGCTCTTTTAATACATAAAATTTCTTATATATTTTTTGTTTATTTGTTGATGAATGCCATCATTTCACTCACCATCCACCTATTACCCCATCCCGTTACAATATATGCAGCCGAATATGGTATTCAGAGAAGGAAAAATTGCTGCTAAATATTGTAAAATTTTTACTTTTAAAGACTTTTTTTTGTTCATTCACATTTAAGTTCATTTGCATTTTTCTTTGGATACCATTTAAATTAAATAAAGTCTTGTAATTAGATATAGCATAATTTATGACTCCAAATGCCACTTTTAAAAATAAAAAGTAAAAATAGAGAAGATTACAGTAATTGCTGTGGACTGTTATCCACTACAGCAAGAACACTATCAAGGATTTTGTTGAATAGATTATTTCCAAACATAGATTGTTATCATATGAATAGCTATCAGAGACTCAATTTGATTCTAAAGAATTAATAAGTACTAAAGAAATGATTTTTGTTGCCAGACAGATGTAAGAAAAGTATCGGGAATAAAAGTGATTTATAAATTGTTTTTATTGGTTTGGTCAAGGCATTTGATTCAATGAATGGACCATATCTATGACATTGCTTAAAATTGGTTGATTAGCCATCAAAGTTTATTCATATTATACAGCTTCTATATGATGGAATATGTGGAAGGGTTATTATTAGAAGTAGAAAATCTAATCCATTTGGAATAAAAACTGATGTTAAATAAGAAAGTTTACTTATTCCAATACTGTTCTCAATTTTTATGAATGTGGTCTTTAGAACTGTCTATAGGAAGCAGGATGGAATACAGATTTAATAATGGAATTTTTAATTTGAATTGACTAAAAGCAAAAACAAGAACTTTATTTCCTTGGATTCTGAATTTTCAGTATGCTGATGATTGTACTATCCTTACCAATTCAAAAGACTATCTATAATTATAGTTATGCACTCTTTCACATATATTAGTGAAGCTGTAGATATTTAATATTTCAGATTATAAAATCTGAAAGTGCTTTCAGAATGTAACTTTGGATCCTATACTCATAGCTTTAAAAATGATAACTCCGTTATAAGATGTTATTCATTTATGCAAATGTATTTGAATATTTAACTAGTTCATTGTTTGGAGAGAGCAAATCAAGCTTCTCTTCTGTTAATGGCACAGAGATCATTTGCAATACAATAATCCTCTTAAATCTTTCTTTTACATCGTTCTTCTCTATGCAAACGATTTGGGCAGTAGTAGGTTCAAATGAGTGACCTGTGGTTGTTTGATGCTCCCAGAATATCGATGTTCCTTTGCTTTTGTTTTTTGCTCTGTTGTATGTGTATTTATCCCCAAATCGTTTGCATAGAAAAGAACAAAAGAAAGATTAAAGAGGCTTATTGTATTGCGAATGACCTCAGCACCATTAACAGAAGAGAAGCTTGCTTTGCTCTCTCCAAACAATGAACTAGTTAAATATTCAAATACATTTGTGTAAATGAATAATAACTTATAACAGAGTTATCATTTTTAAAGCTATGAGTATGGAATCCAAAGTTACATCCCAAAAGCGCTAAGCTTATAAAATCTGAAATATTAAATAACTACAGCTTCACTAATATATGAAAAAGAGTGCATAACTATAATTACAATTTTAATAGTGAAGAAAAAAGATTACTTATTTAAAGACTATCTATGTAAGATATTTAATAATGTGAATGCAACATATAAAGACTTTAGTTTGATAATTAATGTTCAAAAACTAAAGTTCTTTATTAGCTAGTAATAGAAGGAAAATCTTCAGAAACTTTTAGCTTGAATAGTACATAAGTGGATTTAAATGTTGAGATGCAATACAGTTTGCAATGTATTGCTGCTGTTTTTAACAAGTTAAAAGGTAGAGCATTTCATCACTGTAAAATAAATTAGCTGTATATAGAGCTGTTATTTTCATCAATTTATCATATGGAAGTAATACTTGGATATTTTAACAAAGGTAAAAAAAAAAATTTTAAATACAATGTCAAGATCATAAGAATGACCAATATGTTATTCAATTTTGCTGGATTTGATAATATAGTTCCTTAATATAAAATCACATTTTTATTGGAATGGACATATATCATGAACAAGCAATACAAGGCTTCCCAAAAAGGATGTTTTGTGAAGGTGAGCATCGTTTTCATAAGAGAGGCAGATTCTTTTTATATTATAAAGATTATACAAAGAGCTATGTTGATTATTTTAACTGAGATGTGATAGAGAATATAATACACTAGAAAGCTTAAGTATTTCAGAAAGAGAAGTTTGCTGCTAAAGAAGTTAAAACCAGTGTGAAATATTAAATAAACAATATGGGATTGGCATGTCCTATATCTAGGTGTATGCGTTTCACAGATTGGTTTGTATAATCATTATATTTTTTGTCTTGTTTTTTCTTTCACTTAAAATTTGGAAAGGTCTCATATTCATTTGCAAATACCTTCTGCAGCTCATCTAAGTTTTATATTTAATAATAAATATTTAATATTATTCATAATATATTTGATTCTTTATACTTTTATAATATATATGAATATATGTGTGTTAAGTAACAATTTCACGTTTTGAAAATAAAATGTATTGTTGAAAACTGAATATATCTGAAGTTGCTATCATTGTAGATTCTAGCATAACTCAGGAACTAGCCATTTGTCTTGGTTAAATATGGATGACTAATTTGAAGCATAATTGGGTTATTAATGTTCAGGATTACTTGAAATTTAACATTATAGAGAATGATGAGTGTATTTTTTGTTATTCATGTAGATATGTAAAAAATAAATTTTTAAATAGAGTACTGTAGGGTAAAGAATTCTATAATAACTCACCTACCCTATAGAAAAACTGAAGGCAAAGGTAAAACTCGCTATAATTTCCAAATGTGGAGTTTGATAGATTTGGTTGTTTTTTATTAAAAATATCTTGATATCTTACTACCAGTTTATTAGGGGGAAAAAGCATATTTAAAAAAAAATTACCAAGTTTTTTGTTTTGGATGCAAATCAGATATGGTAGGCATATATGTCACCATTAAACCATGAGATTTTATTCATGCATGAACCCGCACACAAAATTAATTACACATGATTGGAATTTCAGAGTGAGAGAAAAAACTGATTTCAGTGTGCACTGTATTAAAACAGATCTAACATTTTTAATTCTAAATATTTTTAAATACATTTAATAAAAAAAATATCACAGTTATTAAATTAAGTATTTATAAAAATAAATATTGTAGAAATTTATTTATGTTTGAGTTTCAATTCTTCGGCAACTCGTAAGGCAGATTGGTAACCTAATGCAAATGGGCGATCAACAGCAGAAACCAAATGTGATACCTGAATGAATATAAAAAATAAAACATTGTCAGATTAAAGCAATTTCTACTAAAGTCTATATTACTATGATATAAAATTTACAAAAACAGAAATATAACAAAAAGTGAAATAATATTCTTTGATCAAATAATTATGATTATAATGTAAAGTGGCTTCTGAAGAACTTTCATTCTACCAATTCTTTGCTATAAGTTGAAAAAGCTTTTTTTAAAAAAAAAAATTCTTACATGACAAAATTACAGGGTAAAAAACCATATGCATTATAAAATGAAATTTTAAAAAAAAAAAGTTAATTATTTTCTCTCAAATATCTCATTAGTGGTCTTCACACCTGCAGACCGGCAAAAATAAAGATAAGGTTTCACAGACCGGCAAAAATAAGGATAAGGTTTTGTGGACTGGCAGAATATAGATAAATTTTCTTAAAGATGTAAACTGCTTAGCCTTAGATGAGCATTCATAACTGACCAAAATAATACACTAGTTATTGTGTATAGTAATAGTGTTACTTACCTTCACATGTTAAACAATCTTTCTCAAGTTGCGCAGTCATACTGTTACAGAAAACAGTACAATAACAAGTCGTGCTCATTAATGGCCTGCATGGCTGCGTTTATTATTCAATTGTTAAAACATGCAAGAATAAATTGTTATTCACCTGAATATTTGGAAATATCACCGCTAGTGTAATTACATGACAATGATTATGATAAATATCTGTATTTAATGTTAAATATACAAGATGAAGTTATAATATCTATATATGGAGTTTGTACAATAAAAAACTTTTTTTTTTTAATTTTGAATGTTTTTAGAAAAATAATATAAACTTTAATTCTACCCCCCCCCCATAAACATCTGTGATAACTAGAAAAACAAATTAATTTACGTATGATTGATTAGATTTTGTTTACGTTCTGTTTCTTTTTTTTTAAATTGGGTAAAAATGAGATGAAAAATAAATAAAAATTGTTTATATTAATTAAAAGTTTAAACTCTTATTATTTTGTTATTACAAACTTTCCTGCCAGTTTACCGCAGACTGGCAGAAAACTTCTACGACCTGGCACCAGTCCGCGGACCAAGAGTTGAAGACGACTGCATTAGAAGACATTATATATTATGCCAAATTTGTATGCACAACTGTATATGTATATATTTCTAAAATATTCACCAATATAAAATACTAAATTTTCTATAGCAATATTACAAGCTATTTTAATTCAAGCCTATGCTATTCTAACTTCTCCCAGAATATGTCTGTTTTTATATTATTTAACTCATGTTTTTTTTTAAATATTGAACAAGGTTGCCAATTTTATCTTCCAACTATAATTATATTTTCCATTATAGAAAATATTATAAATAATTATATAAATCAGTTGTTTTCCTTAAAAGTTAACACATTTTTCTATAAAATAAACCACAACCACAAGAAAGAAAACAAACCAAGAATCTTAATTCCATATGTTCACTCTACAGCTAAAAGCCTTATCAAGCAACTATCATGTGACTTTGAAGTCGCTTTCCGTTCACCTCCCAACACCAATAGAATGATAAATAATACCAAAGACAGGATCAAACCTGAACTCACCCCTCAAGTTGTGTACAAAATTACCTGCCCCCAAAGAAATTATACGGCAACATATTATGGAGAGACCAAAACTAACATTGCCACCAGAGTAGCTCAACACCAATACCTTTACAATAAAACCAAAACAAAGTTTGAAGGTAATTCGATTTTTGTCGAACATGAGAGAAACACTGGACATGCTTTTCTACCTACCACAGCCAGTGTCGTTTGCGCTGAAACAAATGATACCAAACGTAAAGTTAGGGAAGCTTACTTCATTGCGGCTGACCCATCGGCAATCAACAGAAGAGAGGCCTGCTATTCCCTATCTCGTAAATGGTCCACGTAACATCTGCACATAAGTTTGCATAAAATTTTCATAATTTTACAGTTATTAATAGAATAACTCGCCATGAATATGGGACTGTAGACTGTCCCGAAAGTGCTTGGCGGTAAAATTTTAATAATTTCATGACAATTTATTAATAGCTTCATTATCTGTGCGCAGAGCACATATATATTAAGTTAATAAAATAAATAAATAGGAAGGAATTAAAAAAGAACACAATGGAAATGGAGTCATCCAATAGAAGATTTTTTTTAAAAAAATCATTTCTTAATAAAAATGGGTTTTCAAGGTTTTACAAGTTTTTTCTATTATTGAAGTATTTTTGTTATTTAAATTGTAAGAAGGTATTTTAATAAAACAAAAAAAAATTCTTATATATCATGATAGGTTTAAAAAATACATGATTTAAACTTTTTTATTAACTTGCTCTAAAGCTATTATATGAACAAAATCCAACCTTCAAGGAATTAATTATTACACCTATTTACATAGTGTTACTATAATCATATTTATATTTTAAGAATTTATTGCAACAATTTTATCATTATTCATGGGTAAAATAACTATAAATATTAAATAATTTTTTTTTATTGAAATATATATATTATTATTTCTCATATATAAATATTTATCAATATTTTTACATAAGTAAAACTAATGTAATATATATAATAAGTTCATATTTTAAAGCAGTGGTCTTCAACCCTTGGTCCACAGACCAGTGCCGGGCCGCAGAACTTTTCTGCCAGTCCACACTAGACTGGCAGGAAAGTTTGTAATAACAAAATAATAAGAGTTTAAACTTTTAATTAATATAAACAATTTTTATTTATTTTTTCATTTCATTTTTACCCAATTAAAAAAAAAGAAGAAAACAGAATGTAAACAAAATCTAATCAATCATACATAAATTAATTTGTTTTTCTAGTTATCACAGCTGTTTATGGGTGGGGGGGTAGAATTAATTTTTTTATTACTTTTTTTAAAAAATTAAAAATTAAAAAAAAAAGTGTTTATTATACAAATCCCATATATATATATAACTTCATCTTGTATATTTAACATTGTTGTTTTGATCAGTTATAACAATTATGCTCATCTAAGGCTAAGCAGTTTACATCTTTAAGAAAATTTATCTATAGACTTCTGCCGGTCCACGAAACCTTATTCTTATTTTTGCTGGCCCATGGAATCTTATCCTTATTTTTTACCAGTCTGCAGGTATGAAAAGATTGAAGACCACTGTTTTAAAGTATTTAATATAGCAATAAATTCAATTTTTTTAATAACAACAGGATCTGAATGTTTTCTTTATTAAATAATAAATGAGAAATGCGTTGTTTTTAAAATAAATATGTAAAAATGTTATTTATTTAAAAAAAAAAAAGTATTATATGTTGTGTATTTGTATATATATTATATGGATACCAACAAAAATTAATAACACACAGGAAATTAATAACAAACAAAATTTAATAATGACAAAATTAACAATAAGGGATTATCAATGGTAACCAAATGCATTTTGCACTGAACCTCACAACACAGTATTATTAACAACAATATTGATCACTCTACACCCAATAAAAAATACTCTATTTATATATATACACTACTGTTGGATCAAACTGACTCCATAGTCTATTGCTCAAATCTGGCTGTGTACAAATTTAACAAGTGCGTATACTCAAGTTCATTGTGTGTTTCACCCTATAGAACCCATTCGGTATAAAAAAAACTACAAAATAAGATCTGTGTGATCTACTTTAGAACCTAGCCAGCTGTTGATACCTTCAGAGGCATGGTCTCTGGGATTGCTTTCCTCAATGCACGAACCGCCCATTGCTTTTCAGACAACTTTTTACTAGCTTCTTCCAGCCTTGTTCTAACTCCTCCAGTCATCTCCAAATACCCAGTACTAGCAGTTCACAGTTAACAAAATTCATAATGAACACGCAAGCAAATTCACAAAAGACAAAAGCAAAAAAAAAAAACCCTTGCACTTTTCTGTACACGCTATTTATATCTCTCACTGATTTACCTTGAGCATTCCAATTTTAATTCTTGATTGCTATCTTATTTCCTCTGATACTAATCAGTCTGTTTTCCCCTCTGGTATTTTTAATTAGTCTTTTTGACTTCAGTTGTGTTATGCACATAATTCTTATTAGTAAATCTCTCTTATCATTTATCAAGCAGGATTTCTTATTTGTTTTAGGCAACAAATTTCTATTGTTTATTTTATGCAAATATTTCTTATCACTTATATTAAATTTGTTTAACTTTCTTTCTATAACATGCTAATTAATTTTACTCTCACTTGCCTTAACTTTATCTGTCAGCCATCTATTAAATATATTTCTCTAAATATATTTTCTTTGCCTTTTCTCTTTTCTTTTTTTGGAGTAATGAATATCTTGTTTACTTTCATAATTATTGGGTTTAAATTTATATATTAGTACAAAACATATCTTCTCCCCTCACTCCAAAAAAACTCCTGTTTAATTTGATTAGATATAATCTTGTAATTTAGTAGGTCTTCGTTTTTTGCAAATCGGCCTGGGTGATTTCTCCTTCACTTTCAATACATCTTTCAATTCCATCTGTTCTTTTGTCTGTGGATCTGACTTTTTATTTTCTTTTGATCTCTCTTCTATTGTGGGTGGCTTTCTTGACATGTCAGTCTTTGGGGCACACATTTTTCCTTCTGCTCCAACTTCGAAATCATTAGTGGTAGTTGTTTTCAGAGCCCTGATATGGTTTTCATGGCATCTATATTGCAATTCATTTTTGCCCTTAATTAACACAATATGGTTAGACAATCTCTTTTGTATTGTTCCATTAATCCAGGTTTTTCTCAGCATGTCTCTAATCCAGACTGCTGTTTCCACTTTGAACTTTGAATTTTCATAAGTATTATATTCATTTTGACGTGGTCCATTGCTTTTTGGTTGGATTAAAGATAAACTCATTCTTAATCTTCTTCCCAATAGGAGTTTGGTCAATGTGACTCTGCTTACTGTACAAGGCATTGAGTGTTTCCATAGCATTATTTCGTGTAGCATATTTTCTAAATTTCCAATGTTATTTTTTCTCAATGCATTTTTGATTTGCTGTATTGTTTTTTCCGCCATACCAATTGATTGTGGATGGTAAAGGGGAGGGGGATACTAATATGTTGAATTCCATCATCATTAAAATATTGCTGTAGTATGTAACCGGTGAAACCTGCTGCTTTATCAGACACTATAGTCTCCGGAAATCCCAATATTGCAAAAAGTTCATTAAAACACTTGATTGTTTCTTCTGCACTGGTATTTTTCACTTTATGGCATTCAGTCCACTTTGAAAAAGCATCCACTATTACTAGAATCAATATCCCTGCAATCGGGCTGGCATGATGTATGTAAAGTCTTTCCCATGGTCTAGTTGACTTTGGCCGTGGCGGGTAATTTTTTACTGGCAGAGCAATCTCCGTTTGACACTCAGTGCACATTTTTATGTATTTTTCTATGTCAGTATTTATTTTTGGCCACCAGAAGTAGTTGCGTGCAAATGCTTTTGCTTACACCACCCCTGAATAGCCCTTATAAAGTAATTCTAAAACTATTTCATAACTATAGGGAATATCACCATTTATCCCCCATTTTATGCAACCTTTACATACTAATTTTTTCTTGCTAGTCCAAAACCCTTGAGCCAAACAAGATGGTTTTGTCTTTGGCCAACTTTCTCATATCCATTTTATTAACATCTGGTATCCTTAATTTTGTTTTGTCCATTGTTCGACTGTTTCACTGTTTAACAGCTACTTCATTCCTTAAAATTATTTATCAACCCTTAAAATTCTCTTCATAGACCTGTCATGATTCCTTCATCTCTTAATATATATTCAATCCAGTTCCTCTTCTTAATTTCTTCAATAAAAAGAGCACGTGAAAAGAAGTTTATTCTTAATCTTTTTAATACATTTCATTTCTAACCTTGCCCTTCCAACTTACCTCTCCCATTTTCCTCCCAATCTAGATCTCTAAAGTTTCGAATTTTCACTCTTTTTTTTAAAGACATATCTCTGCTTCATATAAAACAACATTCTAAGCAAAACATTTTACAACTTTTGTGATTAGTTTTATCTTCAAAGAACAGGAAAAAAATCTCGACTTATTAAAGATTTGTTTAACCATTTCAATTCTCTTTCTCTATTTTCTGTATATCACTTCAATAATGTAAATAAATTTCATACACATTAATCTCAATTTATTATAATTCCGAAGTTTATCTTTGGAAGATAGCTTAATGTAAAAAGAATCCATAATAAATTTTCAGTGAAGATACAGCAAATGCTACTCAAGTCCAGCAGATTTAATAAGCATAAAATTTCATATCAAAGCTGACTGAATATATTTGTCCTACATCAGTTTATAGTAAATCAATTTTTCACCAAGATTCTTTGAATGGTCTAACTCAAGTTATATCTTAGAAATAAAAATTAGAAAAAAAAAATTTAAACTTACATTATCAAATGTAATGATAACAGCATTATTATCAAGTAATTGTTGTTTGGTCTTCTCGATACCTTCTAAAGTTATTCCTTTTGCTGCATCGCCAATAAGAATTGTTCGAAACTTATGCTGAAGAGCATCCATAGCTGTATAAGCTAAAAGTAAAATATGATAAATATATAAACATAAGTGGGGTATTTATTGCATAATGTATATATATTTAAAAAACAAAAACAGTAGAAAGAATTTTTAAAGACAAGATTAAAAAAGGTCATAAAATTATATTTAAAATTCTAGTTTTCATATTTATTTAAATATGCTTAAACAACTTACAATTTGAACGATGAAAATCAAATTGCTTTTTTTAAAAAAAGTATATATAAAATGTATTATATGTAAATCCTCTTGCATTAATTAATTAAAAAAAGGAAAGAATGTATAATCATCTATGTGTCTGAACCTACCCTAGCACCTCTCTGAAGAGTGCCAAAGCAAAAAACCATGCTCAGGGATTGGGGGGGGGGTTCTGACAGAGATATTTTAAGTGCTCTCTCTGGCTAAGCATTTATCACAAAGTTTGTTGAGGAATTGGCAATCTTCATTGTTAATAATTTACAAGCTTAAGAAAATAGGGTAATGTGATCTATGACTCTTATTTTGACTATCTATGAATAGAGATTATAATGTGGCAGCTATTAATAAATAAACCAATTTAAAAATTTGAAAACAGAAAAATATCTATAATGAAATATATTTTTTGAAAACAAAGGGTTTCTCAAAACATAGACTTATATAAAAGAGAGAGAAAAGCAAATTTAGGAAGTTAACAGTTTTGCAATAAATTGAAATGAAGAGAATTTCAAAGCTGCAGTGTTAATAACATGTCTTTTTAAAAATAAACTGCATATTATATCTACAGATCGTTAAATATGGAAAAATTTTGAACAAATTGCAGATATATTTCTGAAAGGTAGTTTATTGTCATCATCATCATCCTGCTGCCAAGGATTGGCAGACCTACATTAGAAATAGTTGAAGCTTTAATATAGCTCTTTTGTTGCTTAAAAAATTATGTCAACACATACCTTCAGAGAATATATATACAATGTATACTAAGATTAAAAAATATACAATAGTAAATACTTTGATATTCTTATTGACATGGCACAGATAAATTTATCTGATAATTACAAATTTTCAAATTTGTTTACACTTACCACTTTAATTATTTCATATAAATATTTAACCCTTAGTTGTATAATAATTTTAATGTTTTCTCGTATTAAATCTGCATCTTTCAAATACATTTGTGGACTGATATATGCTTATAAATTAACTTGATCATTCATTCTAAAAGAAAGTTAGTTTATTAATTGTTAAGTTAAAATCTTTTTTAAGTTTCATAAATGTATTTCCAAAATAATTATTATTTTAAAAGTTTATAAAACAACTGTTTCCCCAGCTACCAAAAAACTATAAAAAAAAACTTAAGGTGTATTTAACGAACAATTAATTTTGCCCATACTTCTAGAATTACTTATTTAAATATTGCTAGTAATATTTTTAAAATATGTTCATGTTATTAGTTTAGATTTTATCTTGATGAATTTTCTGTATTATTATTTGTTTATTAAATTGTGTCATCTATATAATCTTAGAGCCTACAGTTTTTATGTTTATCAATTTAATTGGGTATATCTCAAAAATGAAGGGAATAAACAATTAAAAGAGAGGAGCAGATTGGTGTTTTAAAGTTGGTTTGAAGACTGATAGATATTAATGTATACCTTACTGATATGGCACCCATGATATATATATATTTATCATGGTAATCTAGCTAGAAAATTAATACACTCGTTTCTTTCCTTTCATTTTGATTATTGTAATTTGTATTTTTAATGTTTATTCTTGACATAGTTATGATCATCATCAGCATAATTAACATTCACAGATAAACACAATTATATATGTCATCCCATTATTATACATATATTCAGATATATATAAATAACGTAGAATTATGGCTATTAATTGATTGACTGATATAATTATCATCCGACCTATAGTGCATGTTTTGATCATCACCAATGGACTATTCTTTCATCATTTTACTGCTTCTGTTACAATATATATATATATAGTACATCTTCTGAATTCATTTGTGTGCAATTAATGATGTTTCACTCATACTTTGGATGGATCCCATCATGTCATCATCTCAGTAAAGAATACTATTTTTAAAATGTTGTTATAGAAGCACTACAAGCAATCTTTTTTTAATAAAAAAAAATATTAAACATATTAAACAAGATTATATGACTATCCAATTAAAATAATTTTTTAATATGAAAAAAAAACAAACTAATAGTAGATTAATTAATTTCTTAGAAAATTAACTGTTGTTTTGATAAATGAGACATAATATAGATATATTGTTATGTTTGTTGATATGGTTCAGTCTCTTAAAAATCTTGATGGTATGTTTGACTGCAATGGCTTAGAAATAGTGGTAACTAACTGCAAGCTTCAACCATAACTTTGTACCAGAGATACTTTTAGAACCACCTGGTATGATTACTGTATAGCTACCAAGATTATCTCTTTTATTTATTTTGTGTAGGACTTCTATAAGACATTTTCCATTTCATCATAATTCAATTATTTTATGCTTATGCTGTAAAACATATATCAATTTCTCTGTGTGTAGTAAAATAGATCACAACCTTGTTGATTAAATCTATAATGCTTGGATTAATATCTGGTGAAGTATATTGCTTTTTTTTTCATATGTCAAAGCATCGGCCGGGAAGCGAACCCGCGACAACTGTCTGCAAGCAACTACTTGCAAGGCAGCTGTGCTGACCTCTCAGCTACCAATGCTTGACAAGTATATTGCTTTTGTATAATGTATGAGAAGAAAATAAATTGGATCACATTTTAAAAAAAAGTTTAAATATTTAGATAAGCAAATGGAGAGAATAACTGAGAAAGAAATTAGATGGATTGCATTGATTAAACAGATTTTTAATCAAAGAAGCTTATTTTAAAATCAATGATGATTTTAATGTGAAAAGAACTAATGAAAGTTTCTGGCATAAAACTGAAATAGATATATGGCTGATTAAAAAACAAAACATTTCAAAAACTTTTGATATGTAAATATAGAAAAAAATGGAAAAAAAAAATCATTCAAAATAGATGTAAAATAATAGTATTTAGAAAAAAAGTAATGAAAAAAAAATATTGCAGTGGAGACTGTTATTAAATTGTTTTTAAAATCCCATCTTACATTACATTATTTTCAACATCTTTTAATTGTTTTGATCTTCTTCACAGCTTGATTTTATTTCTGTTAATTTTAATTCTAAATAAAACTACCAATAAATTAAATAAAATAGCAGATAAACAGAAAATGCAAAAAAAAAAATATATAGTGTAAGATCAGATTTTTTTAAAAACAATATAGCATGATTACTAAATGCTATGAAAAAGAAAGTAATATAAAAGTGTGGAATAAATTTAAAATAAGTAAAGAATAGAGCAGATAAATTTAATTTATTGTTCTAAAATCCTCAAATTTTCTGCTTTAAATAAGATTTTTTTAACAAGTGATAAATATAAATTTTCAACATATCTTTTAAAAAAAACCATTGCCTAAAAAATTATTGCAAACAACAATTAAAAATAAAAACTTATAGAAAAATATTCTGATTTTCAAAATAATATGCAAGAATGGATTACCCTATGAATAAAAAATACTATTATTATAATGTTAGAAAATAAAGAATAATGATTACGACTCACACAAGATGTGCTACTTAGGATAAATGTCATATATCAGCTAAAAGAACAGTTTATTGCAAGAATAAGACAAATTATCAATGCAATATTGATCATATCTTTTAAAAGTTTTTATGTCAAGTTATCAATAAAAAAAATCAATGGAGTCAAAGATGCTTTTCTTTAAATCTGAATTAACAATAAAATCAATTATAGAATGGGTAAGATCTTACTGTGATTATACAAAATCTTTATGTTGAATGATTTCATCATAAAGTAAAGAGGTCAAATGCAAAAAAAAAATTGGTGTGCAAAGCAATATCAAGTTAACCATGTACGAGCCTATTTCACATAAATCAACAATTTCTGAAACGATAATGATAGTTTGCATGAAATATTATTCAAAGGATTCTAATGCAGGTCATTAACTGAAGAGATTGCAATCAATGTTTCAGTTCAGTATTCCTCTGCATGGAAATCGATTATTTCTATTCAACTTTTATTATTTGAAATAATATAGCATTGGCTATGTTATCAAATCATAAACAATTTTTATACTTTCTTGTATAATATTAAATAGCAATGGAGACATTTTGGTTCTCTCTTCCTCATAATAATAAAATAGAAACATTTAAATAAGATCTTTCTGTGACAGCCCTTCATTGATGAAGAGTGAAAGAGAAAACTATTTAAAAGATAGTTTTTTTACCTAAGAATAGCTAAATATCTATTCATCAATAAATATTAAATGGCTACCTGGGCTGGCTGTAAGTCAGCTACCTGAATAATATATTGTAAGTCTAATTGGAACTAGAAGGCATAATTTATAGGACTTGTCAACTGTTCGATGATTAAATTTGAGTAGTTTTTCATCCATATTCTATTCTCTAGTTAAGAATAATTAAATATCCATTTACTGAACAACTTTTACCTAACTAGGGTTTGAATGCAGACTATGGCCATAATATGAGGTATCACTTCACAATGAAATCCTTGAATGATAATAAGCACATCATCTTTTATTATTGTATGTAATAACAGTTCAACTAATCTATATTAATACTTCACCAAATATAAGATATAGTAAAAGAAACACATCTAGTGTTAGCCTTCATAACATATTAACCTGCATCGTTTGATGTAAATGGTATCTCATGGGCCGGCTCTGACATTTCCAATGCTCTAACTTCTTATGAACTCCCAAGCAATAAACCATTCGACTCATTATTGACATATTAAGCTCACTTGAGCTGATGCTAGTTACCAGTTTTCAGAATTTAAAAACTAAAGTACTTGTGTTAATGATTCAGTTACTTCATGCTACATTTCTGAACAATATTCTACTGTTGCAAAGCCTTCACAGAAGAATGCTTGTATATTGAAAAGCATTAATCTAGCCTAAGTATTTTTTAAAATCCTGATAAGAGCACAAATTGGCACCACTCTTATTCATATGTTCCTCATTGACATACATAGGATTATCAAATAATTAAAAAAATTTCTTCAATATGTATTTAATTTTACAAAGGCTTTGAAAGGCAACTCATAATTATTTCCTACCACAAAATCATCCGAAACATTGTCAAATAAAATGAGGACATTAATCAGTTTCTTCTAAAACTTGCACAAGTTGTAATCCTGATTTTTGCTCGATAAAGGCATGTGCTCCACAGCTTGAACATCATGATTCTTGCTAATTCCTACATCAAAATTTGTCACATTGAAAATCATGAATTGTTATTCATAAATACTTTCCTTAACAATAAAGTTTATATTTTATAGACCACCCTAAAGAATTTTTTAATGATTTTTATTTTGTCTGGTATAGTCTTTGATTTTTAAAGATACGCAACAGATTTAGTAGTGAAGACTTATGAAAATAAATGAAAAACTCTCATTTTCTGTCATTGTAGAAATATCTATTCCATGTATTTCTTTGAAATCATTAGTAAAAATGACAACAAGGATACTAGCTAATGATGATTTTATTTATTTTAGCTTTTTGATCAATTAATTTCTCACTTTATCAAAAATTGTCGTAATTGAAAAATAAATTTAATAAAATACTTTCTTGGTAAATCTTCATAAACCTGCTGCAAAAAAGGATGGAATCTTCATATTTAGCTATATTAAAGTTTTTCTTTAATGTAATCCCAACTTGTATGGCGTTTGTAAGCTACCTTCAGGAATTCACTAGAATTCCATCATCTGCCTGTGTTTATCATTTTTGTTCTTAGCTATATAGCCTTTCCAATTTTTCTTATATTATTGTACAACCTAATCCATGTTATTTTATTTTTTAGTTTCTTCCTTTCTATACTCTTTAAACTTGCATAATTTTATTTGTTAATCAATTCACAGTTTATTTTTCTATACACATTTTATTTTTAATATTTATAATCTTCTATTAATATTCATTTACTAACTCATTATTAACCCAAAACTTTTTTCCTTTTATCTCTCTCTTTTTCTTAGCCCTCTTATAATTTTTTTTTTCTTAAATATTTTCTATTTTGTTTTGATTTACTTCCACAACTTGCAAAATTCATATTTACTACTGTCTATTTATATGTGTCAAACTTACTGCATTTACAACTTTGATACCATCCATTGTAGGTAAATACATTAATGATTATTACAAATCATTTATTAGACTGGAGATTATGAGATAATCATTTATAGACCATATATAAACTTTAAATCTCAAAGATTAATATATCTATTTTTTAAACACAAATATATGGAATAATTCAATTTCATCTCTTTCTTTTCATGTGTAACATTTTTTTAGATATACTTACAATTTTCATTCCACCATATATTTTAGAAACATGAATAAACAAAATCTGAGCAAGACCAATGACTCTCAAGATGCATTTCATGATGATGCAGTTCTCTTCAGATGGACCAGGTCACAATCTTCATGTCGTTGTCTATTCAAAATAAAGATGTGTGAGAGATTGTGGCTTGCATCTACAAAAGAGTGCTGTTTCAATGTGAAATGCATCTCAGGAATATTGACTTTTTCAAATGTTTGTATTCATATATAGTTTTAAATAACTTTAAATGTATATGTAAACAAAGGAATAAGTGCAGTTATTTCATATAATGACTAGAGAAATATGTTAACAAAGGTGTTGCTAGATGACCATCAATTATTATTACTTTAAATTAAAACAATTTGGCCAATAGGATAGTGGTGGGTATAGTTATTAAAGAACCAAAGACACCAAAATGTATAGGTACTGAACTGAGTTCAGACCTATATGATTATATAAACTGATGAGCTTGGATTGAAAATATTATAGAGTTTTCAATTTTAACTCTCATAGTTTTGTAGTTAAGTAGACATAAAAGGTGGCTTCTGGAGGTTTGCATTAGATCCTAAAATCTAGATGCAGTGCTCTCAGATCCAAGGCTCCTCACTGACGAAGGCCACAAGCCAGAAACTAGTCTGGGCACATTGGATGAGTAGGCACTAGACGGGATTTTATGCGCAAGCCTTCTGGCATCCATTGATTACTCTGGCTTGCACTGAGTGATAATACGTATAGAGAGTTTTGCTCTAGTTAACCATAATACTTTTTTTTATTTAAAAAAAGTTTTCTTTTATTTCTAATTCAAAGTATTGTATGGATTTAAATCCAGACATATATTTTTATAGATATGAAAACTAAAGACTAATTTAACCTTCTCTTTATATCCTGTAAATATTTCAACTCCTCCAGTAAATTAAATATTTTCATGGTTTAATCATTGTGTAAACAAAGGAATATGTGGTGTTATTTCCATGAGAAAGGTGTTAGCAGTGGCATATATAAATTACTGCATATATAAATTTCAATATCAATCACATGTAAATATGCCCGTCCCAATTTCAGAATAATATATATATAAACAAACAGTTATATTAAGGATGAATTTTACAATGAGTAATTAAAGAAGTATTTGTCTGAAGGTTTGTAATGATGGTATATTATAAGATGTAATATGTTGGACTATTTCCATCATTTATGAGTGAATATTGAATGTATAGAAAATTTTAAACTTTATTTAAACTTTTCAAATACAAACAACTTGTTAGTAATAACACACAAATAGACAATACAGGTTAGTAATTACACAACGTTTCGAGTAGTATTATTCTCCACTCTTCTTCAGGTATTGCTGGCCTATATGCACAGTGACAATATTCGCTTAGAAGTTGAACTCGCACCTTTAGATTCTTGTATATTGAATTTAAGGCAAACGCTCTACCAACTGAGCTATTCTGTCAAAGGCAACATATAGAAGAAATTTGATATATTTATACTTGAGAGTTGGTTCAAATCCTCCTGAGTCCTTCAATTTTTTTTTTTTTTTAAAACAAGTCTAATTATTATTATTATTTTTTTATTTTTTCCTAAGAGCAAGATTAATTAGAGGCTTCCATACATTGTGTATTGCCACCCTGGGTTGACTTATAGGATTATTTACCATTGTCATATGAGCAGCTTCCTTGAATTTTCTTCTATGCATTTTTTCCTCTTTATCCAATATCTTTGTATTTTCCCACTTAAGCATGTGGTCATTAGTACATACATGATCTGCTATGGTAGACACATCTGTTTTTTCTCTTTTAACCATTAGTTTGTGTTCCTTCAATCGTTGTTCAACAGGCCGACAGGTCTCACCAATGTATTTTCTTCCACATTCACATGGTATCTCATAGATGCAGTTTTTGTTCTTCAGCATTTCCAATTTAGGCTTAGTGGAAGTAAGCATTCCTCGAAGTGTGGTATGGCTTTGGAAAGCAGTTCTAATATTATATTGACTGCAGATTCTTTTTAGTTTGTCCGCCATTCCTGGTATGTATGGATACACCACCGTACCAATAACTGTTTCCTCTTTTGGTGTCTTTTTCTGTTGTCTATTGAAGGTTTTTCTGATGACTGCTGATGGATAACCATTCTTCATAAGCATTTGTTCTATGTGAATCTTTTCTTTTTCCAAATCACTGGTTTCTGAACAAACCTCCTTCGCTCTGTTCCATAGTGACAGTACAATTCCTTGTTTAGTGCTTCTTGTATAATTGGATGTATATGCCAAGTATTTTCCAGTGGGTGTTGGTTTCCTATATACTGATGTTTTTACTTTGCCCCGAGGGAGTCTTGTCACAAGAACATCCAAGAATGCCAATTTTTGTTCTTGTTCTGCTTCCATCGTGAAATTAATTGTAGGAGATATGTTGTTAATGTGCATCCAGAAAGACTGTAATTTTTACCTTGCCATGTGGCTGTTGTTTCAAGTTCTTCCATGTAAATGTTGCTGAGCAATGGTGACAGTGATGATCCCATGGCCATCCCTCGATTTTATTGGAAGAATTCTGAGTTATATTGAAAGTATGTTGTTGTTACACAGAATGTTAATAACTCCATTATACTATCAATAGGTAGAACTGTTCTACTTTGTAGACTGTTATCGCCATATAACCTTTTCCTTACAATAGACAATGCTTCATCACATGGTACATTTGTAAACAGACTTTCCACATCAAAGCTTACTAATATGTCAGTTCTTTCCATTTTCATGTTCCTGACTAATTCTACAAAGTGCTTAGAGTCCCTGACGAAAGATGGTGTTCTATATGCCAATGGACTAAGAACTTCGAGAAGAAATCTTGACAAATTTTGACAGGGTGAATTTCTAGAACTAACAATAGGTCGTAATGGAACATTCTCTTTATGGATTTTAGGCAGTCCATACAGGTGAGGAATCTTTCTGAAATACGAAGTTAATTTTCTTTTTTCTGAATCACTGAAATACCTGCGATGCTTCCGGAGTAATGCTTGTAGTTTTACCTCTGTACTTGGAATTGGATTTTTTTGCTACTTTTTTGAATTGGCCTGCTGTGAGAAGTCCTTGAATTTTGTTATCATAATCAGTTTTATCCATTACAACTGTAGTGTTACCTTTGTCAGCAGGAAGAATGATTATAGATGCATCCTGTTTGAGAGATTTAATAGCTCTCCTCTCATCACATGAAATGTTTGACTTCTGCTTGTGCACTTGAGGTCTTTCCAGTGTTCGTTTTACTCTCCAGCGTAACTCCGCTGCTTCTTCTAGATTCAAATTTTGCGTCACCTCATCAGTCGCGGCCATTATATCCAATAGTGGAACAGTAGATGGTGTAATGGCGAAATTCAAATCTTTTTCCAGAACTGATAATTCACAATCGGTAAGTTGTTTAGAACTAAGATTTTTCACTGATGACGAGGATAGACTAGTTGCAGTATTACTTTTGATTGCCCATGTAGATTTACAAGCTTCTTCTTCTGTAGTTCTTTTATCCTTCCATGTAACTTACAATATGATCTGTTCACTGCTTGACAAATTCTTGAGAAATCTTCATCTGTAACTTTGTTTTGTAGAAACGATTCCACATTTCTAATAGATTGCAAGGTTTGATGCTTGATAAACCACTGAACCTTTATACTCTCTCTCAATAAAGCCTCATTTGTTCTCTGAATAATTTTTTCAGCTCTCTTGGAGGAAATAGGAGGTTTTAACTGCAAACCCTTAGGGATAATCCCTTCTGATTTACATTTACATAAGAAAGTTAAATGATTTTCTACTTTAGCCAGTTTTAGACATAATTTTTCATAATGTCTAAATTTCAACATAGCATCGGGTCCATACCGAATAATTAGTATTTGTCTGAAGGTTTGTAATGATGGTATATTATAAGATGTAATATGATGGACTATTTCCATCATTTATGAGTGAATATTGAATGTATAGAAAATTTTAAACTTTATTTAAACTTTTCAAATACAAACAACTTGTTAGTAATTACACAACATTTCGAGTAGTATTATTCTCCACTCTTCTTCAGGTGTTGCTGGCCTATATGCACAGTGACAATATTCGCTTAGAAGTTGAACTCGCACCTTTAGATTCTTGTATATTGAATTTAAGGCAAACGCTCTACCAACTGAGCTATTCTGTCAAAGGCAACATATAGTAGAAATTTGATACATTTATACTTGAGTGTTGGTTCAAATCCTCCCGAGTCCTTCAATTTTTTTTTTTAAAACAAGTCTAATTAAGAATGGTTATCCATCAGCAGTCATCAGAAAAACCTTCAATAGACAACAGAAAAAGACACCAAAAGAGGAAACAGTTATTGGTACGGTGGTGTATCCATACATACCAGGAATGGTGGACAAACTAAAAAGAATCTGCAGTCAATATAATATTAGAACTGCTTTCCAAAGCCATACCACACTTCGAGGAATGCTTACTTCCACTAAGCCTAAATTGGAAATGCTGAAGAACAAAAACTGCATCTATGAGATATCATGTGAATGTGGAAGAAAATACATTGGTGAGACCTGTCGGCCTGTTGAACAACGATTGAAGGAACACAAACTAATGGTTAAAAGAGAAAAAAACAGATGTGTCTACCATAGCAGATCATGTATGTACTAATGACCACATGCTTAAGTGGGAAAATACAAAGATATTAGATAAAGAGGAAAAAATGCATAGAAGAAAATTCAAGGAAGCTGCTCATATGATAATGGTAAATAATCCTATAAGTCAACCCAGTGTGGCAATACACAATGTATGGAAGCCTCTAATTAATCTTGCTCTTAGGAAAAAATAAAAAAAATAATAATAATTAGACTTGTTTTAAAAAAAAAATTGAAGGACTCAGGAGGATTTGAACCAACCCTCAAGTATAAATATATCAAATTTCTACTATATGTTGCCTTTGACAGAATAGCTCAGTTGGTAGAGTGTTTGCCTTAAATTCAATATACAAGAATCTAAAGGTGCGAGTTCAACTTCTAAGCGAATATTGTCACTGTGCATATAGGCCAGCAACACCTGAAGAAGAGTGGAGAATAATACTACTCGAAACGTTGTGTAATTACTAACCTGTATTGTCTATTGGTGTGTTATTACTAACAAGTTGTTTGTATTTGAAAAGTTTAAATAAAGTTTAAAATTTTCTATACATTCAATATTCACTCATAAATGATGGAAATAGTCCAACATATTACATCTTATAATATACCATCATTACAAACCTTCAGACAAATACTAAGTATTCGGTATGGACCCGATGCTATGTTGAAATTTAGACATTATGAAAAATTATGTCTAAAACTGGCTAAAGTAGAAAATCATTTAACTTTCCTATGTAAATGTAAATCAGAAGGGATTATCCCTAAGGGTTTGCAGTTAAAACCTCCTATTTCCTCCAAGAGAGCTGAAAAAATTATTCAGAAAGCAAATGAGGCTTTATTGAGAGAGAGTATAAAGGTTCAGTGGTTTATCAAGCATCAAACCTTGCAATCTATTAGAAATGTGGAATCGTTTCTATAAAACAAAGTTACAGATGAAGATTTCTCAAGAATTTGTCAAGCAGTGAACAGATCATATTGTAAGTTACATGGAAGGATAAACAAACTACAGAAGAAGAAGCTTGTAAATCTACATGGGCAAGTCAAAAGTAATACTGCAACTAGTCTATCCTCGTCATCAGTGAAAAATCTTAGTTCTAAACAACTTACCGATTGTGAATTATCAGTTCTGGAAAAAGGTTTGAATTTCGCCATTACACCATCTACTGTTCCACTATTGGATATAATGGCCGCGACTGATGAGGTGATGCAAAATTTGAATCTAAAGGAAGCAGGGGAGTTACGCTGGAGAGTAAAACGAACACTGGAAAGACATCAAGTGCACAAGCAGAAGTCAAACATTTCATGTGATGAGAGGAGAGCTATTAAATCTCTCAAACAGGATGCATCTATAATCATTCTTCCTGCTGACAAAGATAACACTACAGTTGTAATGGATAAAACTGATTATGATAACAAAATTCAAGGACTTCTCACAGCAGGCCAATACAAAAAAGTAGCAAAAAATCCAATTCCAAGTACAGAGGTAAAACTACAAGCATTACTCCGGAAGCATCCCAGGTATTTCAGTGATTCAGAAAAAAGAAAATTAACTTCGTATTTCAGCAAGATTCCTCACCTGTATGGACTGCCTAAAATCCATAAAGAGAATGTTCCATTACGACCTATTGTTAGTTCTAGAAATTCACCCTATCAAAATTTGTCAAGATTTCTTCTAGAAGTTCTTAGTCCATTGGCATATAGAACACCATCTTTCGTCAGGGACTCTAAGCACTTTGTAGAATTAGTCAGGAACATGAAAATGGAAAGAACTGACATATTAGTAAGCTTTGATGTGGAAAGTCTGTTTATAAATGTACCATGTGATGAAGCATTGTCTATTGTAAGGAAAAGGTTATATGGCGATAACAGTCTACAAAGTAGAACAGTTCTACCTATTGATAGTATAATGGAGTTATTAACATTCTGTGTAACAACAACATACTTTCAATATAACTCAGAATTCTTCCAACAAAATCGAGGGATGGCCATGGGATCATCACTGTCACCATTGCTCAGCAACATTTACATGGAAGAACTTGAAACAACAGCCATAAATACTACTCCATGTCCACCTAAAGTGTGGCTTCGATATGTTGATGATACATTTGTAGTATGGCCACATGGCAAGATAAAATTACAGTCTTTCTGGATGCACATTAACAGCATATCTCCTACAATTAATTTCACGATGGAAGCAGAACAAGAACAAAAATTGGCATTCTTGGATGTTCTTGTGACAAGACTCCCTCAGGGCAAAGTAAAAACATCAGTATATAGGAAACCAACACACACTGGAAAATACTTGGCATATACATCCAATCATACAAGAAGCACTAAACAAGGAATTGTACTGTCACTATGGAACAGATTGAAGGAGGTTTGTTCAGAAACCAGTGATTTGGAAAAAGAAAAGATTCACATAGAACAAATGCTTATGAAGAATGGTTATTCATCAGCAGTCATCAGAAAAACCTTCAATAGACAACAGAAAAAGACACCAAAAGAGGAAACAGTTATTGGTACGGTGGTGTATCCATACATACCAGGCGTGGCGGACAAACTAAAAAGAATCTGCAGTCAATATAATATTAGAACTGCTTTCCAAAGCCATACCACACTTCGAGGAATGCTTACTTCCACTAAGCCTAAATTGGAAATGCTGAAGAACAAAAACTGCATCTATGAGATACCATGTGAATGTGGAAGAAAATACATTGGTGAGACCTGTCGGCCTGTTGAACAATGATTGAAGGAACACAAACTAATGGTTAAAAGAGAAAAAAACAGATGTGTCTACCATGGACACATGCTTAAGTGGGAAAATACAAAGATATTGGATAAAGAGGAAAAAATGCATAGAAGAAAATTCAAGGAAGCTGCTCATATGATAATGGTAAATAATCCTATAAGTCAACCCAGTGTGGCAATACACAATGTATGGAAGCCTCTAATTAATCTTGCTCTTAGGAAAAAAAAAAAAAAATAATTAGACTTGTTAAAAAAAAAAAAAAAAAAATTGAAGGACTCAGGAGGATTTGAACCAACCCTCAAGTATAAATATATCAAATTTCTACTATATGTTGCCTTTGACAGAATAGCTCAGTTGGTAGAGCGTTTGCCTTAAATTCAATATACAAGAATCTAAAGGTGCGAGTTCAACTTCTAAGCGAATATTGTCACTGTGCATATAGGCCAGCAACACCTGAAGAAGAGTGGAGAATAATACTACTCGAAACGTTGTGTAATTACTAACCTGTATTGTCTATTTGTGTGTTATTACTAACAAGTTGTTTGTATTTGAAAAGTTTAAATAAAGTTTAAAATTTTCTATACATTCAATATTCACTCATAAATGATGGAAATAGTCCAACATATTACATCTTATAGTAATTAAAGAAAATTTGTGAAATGCAAATATATTTACATCTACTGATGCAGGTCCTTTAGTTTGTTTATTTTGCAATGTTATCTTATCTTTTCACTATATTTCATCATCAGTTATATCTTGCCAATGCTAGCAATTAATATTGATTTTTTTTTACTGTTTTTGATATAATCTTTATAATGTAAATGAAATTTATCTCTTACATAAAAATCATTGAAAGCATGTTTTTAGAAAGTTTATTAATATTCATTTGCTTCGTATAGTTAATTCAATGAAGATGTGTAATACAATAATAGATCCATTATCATCCAGCTAATTATTAAAAATCGTTTTGATTGAATCTTATGGTATTCTCATTAGATTTTCAAAATCGTACAAAATATTCTAAAATAAATTTTTTCTAATGCCTTAATTTTGTGTACATAGAATGATTTACTCCATAAAATAAATATGGTAAAATAACAGCCCTATAGACAACTAATTTACATAAAGCAATTGGGTATCATTAAGATTAAATATTGTATCATTTAGTTAGTTAAATGCAATATTAGAAATATATTGGAATCTATATTACATTTCAATATTCAAAATATGTTAACTAATCTACTGTCAAGTTGTAATCATTTATTAAGCACACAGGAAGTATATGTAAATACTTTTAAGACCGGCTATAACCTGTATCAAATGCGACTTGAAATTTTTATCATAATCAAGGAGTATTTTTATCAGCAAAAATAGAGATATTGCTTGACTATTATAAAAATTTCAAGGTGCATTTGATACAGGTTATAGCCGGTCTTAAAAGTATTTAAACTAATCTATGTTTTTAAAGCTGATAACAGTTCAACTTAAAAACTGATAGAAAATTTTCTTCTATTTCTTGTTGATAAAAACCATGTTTTTGAGCATTGATTACTAAATCTAAGACTTTATAAGTTGCATTTAAATCATTCTATAGATCAACTTTTAAGTTAGCAGGAATAGTACAATCATCAGTATATTTTAAATTTAGAAACAAAAAAAGATCAATTACTTATTTTTGTTTTTCAAGCAGTTCAAATAAAAAAAACCTTCATTGTCAAACTTGTACTGAATCTACATATCTCTTTCATGTTTTAAAGCTTACTGTCATAAAGATATATATAAAAAAAAACAAAGTTGAACTATAAACAACCCTGCTGAGTGCCAATTTATTTCAAATGACTTCTAGTTTCCATCTAAAAAGTCATGCTTCCCTCACATTATCATGTAAAAACAGAAAAACAGGGTAGACTTCAATGGGCAATTGGCTAATTACAAACATTATTACATATCTTTCTGATAAATTATGTTAAATATCTTGACTAAATTAATAAAAGTAATATATAAATTGCCTTTTCTTATCTTTACTTGATAATAAAAACCATATATAATCTTCATCTCTCTAATACCATAATATTTTATAATAATTACTGCAATCTTTTCTATATCCATTATTTATATAAATAAAAATTCTATATCCATTATTTATATAAATAAAAATGATGTAATCTTTAAACATTTCAGTAACTTTTTAAACTTCTTTAGGGATCTACTTCATTAACACCTGTAGCTTTTCCATTTTTAAGAATACAAAGCTAAGTTCTAATTTCATGAGTTGGACATCGTTATCCAAATCTAAATGAGTAGATATGAGGGATATATTCCAATTTTGTATCATTATTCAAAAGATAATGAAGGATTCCTTGATCTATTTAAAATATTTTTATTAAAAAAAACATCATTCATGGATTTAATAGAACTAAAAAGTAGTTTTTCAAATTCATATATTACTTTCAAAGTTTCCACCCCCCACAATCAGAAAATGACTACATCTCACTTATAATTTTAATCCTCTAATCATTGTTAATGCTATTAGTTATCTTCCAAAGGCATATCCCATACATCAATTCCCTAGAGCACAATCTTCAAACTATTTTATTCTTTACTTTCCAATCATAGTTTCTCTTTTTTTTAAAATCATTAATCAACTTCTTTCTTTTAAAATCTCTTTTTATTTTTCTCCATAGATCACAATCTTCAATTTCTTTATTTTTCAATATATTGTTAATCCAATTTCTCTTTGGTTATGTAAATAAAAAAAATAAATAATTTACCTTCTTTTATTCTTTTGATAATATTTCTATACTCTTAATTTTATCCTTCCTATTCTCCATATCCAATTTTTCATTTTTTTTCTCCAATGAGCCTATTTTCTGTTCCACATACAATTATATTAATATAAAAAAAAACATTTTACAAGCCACTTTTGTACAATATTTATTTGCTTAAATATGATATCTTCATATCTTAAAATAAAAAAATTATTATATTTAATTATTTATATACAGCTCTGCCACAATGGAATTGTGTGCAAATGATGTTGTATACTAAAATGTGGTTGATAAAGATTTAATCAGGAAATAAATCATGCAAGGCAATGGAACATTCCTTTTTGAGTATTATAGCTGCTATAAAATTTGCACTTATTTGATATTCACATTATAGAAAACATTACAATTTTCAATTATTTATTACAAATGCATTACATACATATAAATTAACTATTCAAATAACAACTAGCATTCCAGAAAATCAAATCATTTATACACTTATCAACTTTGACATCACACTAAAAATCAGCCCACCCAGTACAATTGTTTGACAACTTACAACACTGATATCTGAGTCAACTAACTAGTTCTTTCAACATAATGATGAAACATTTGATTTTTGAATAATAATTTCTTACCCACACATATATCATATGCTATCCCACAGACAAACACATCAGTCACATTTTTTTCATGTAGCTTCTCTAGTAATGATGTTGATTTAAGTTTGTTGTTGTCCCAAAATGCTGAATAACTATCTACATCTGGATCGACTCCTTTTTTAATAATAACTGCATCTTTAATTTGCTAAATAAAAGTGCATAATAAAAACAATTTAATCATTTTACTAAAATAAAATCTCAATTCACAAATATTAACAATAATAAATTGTATTTACATTTTCTTAAAGTAGAAAAATATATTTTTAATCTTACAAAATTTTGTTAGTTTCAATAAAAAAGTTTAATTTAAGTATTTGATAAACAAGATTAATATATTGTAATGGAATAGGTCCTGACTTTACATGACAATACACTTGATAGGTCATCAGAGTGGGTGAGAAAGTCTATCTAGGATTTCTAAATAGATAGACTCATGTCCATTTCGATCTCATTCCTGGGAGATGATGTATTAGCATATAAATATGTGTCAAAAATCTATCTGTATAGTTAGCTCTTTTCTCCATCTTTAACTTCCATTAATCCTGGAATTCAAACTTAGGGAGAATACACATAATATTATACTTCAGAGTATATCAATATCACTATTAATAATGTGCGAGTATGTGATAAATTGAGAATTGAAAATAGAAAAATTCACAAATGACAGTCTTTAATTTAACATCATATATTTACAAATTTATTTATAATTAACATGTTTTAGGCACTGAGGTTATGAAAAAAATAAATAATTTGTTTAAATATAAATAAACATTCTTTGATTATTATGCTTAATATCATTAATCCATTCCCTGTTTCTCTTCAAAGAATACTCATCCAATATCAATACATACACAAAAAAATTAATTTATAACTTATTGTTATTTATGTTTACACTTGTTTGTTAATTTAAACTTGATCAAAATCTTGATTCATTATCTCCAATAAGTTTATTGATGAGTTCATATCAATAATGTGGTGGTGGTATGGGATCCCCTATGTGGTTGGTTACTACAAAACTAGGAAAGACCATTCACACTAAAGATAACTAATCATATATACTGAAAACAAATAAATAAATGATGAAATGATAAGTAATAACAAACAAAAACAAATAATAGGGTCACTGTACAAGTGTTAGCATTTCATGTATAAGAGGGTAAAATCTTTATCTCTCCCCTGGTGATGATTAGATCTATTCTCAAACAAATTCATGCCCGAACCTATATTTATTTATTTTAATTTAAAAATAAAGCTAATAATGCTTTTCCTTTTTCTAACATATCAATAGTTTACAACCCATTTCAATCTATAATAAAAAAGAAAACGAAAAATTATACATAAAATAAATTTAAAAAATATGATGTCAACCTAAAGATCCATTAAAAGTCCAAACATGGACAAGATTTCTACAAAAAAAGTCACTCCTCAAAAACTTATGGATATTGAACATAATATTAATATTGCAGATAACCTTGATAAATAACATGAGAAGATTGAAGAAACGACATTCCTACTCTAAATGATTTTTTTTATATATACAAAATATCTAGACTCAAACTAATTCTTTAAATTTTTTTTATATATATTGAAAGAAATTAAAAATATCTGGCTTAAATGTCCACGGGCTTAACTCTGATAAAAGAGTTGATGCTCTTGCTCACTGGACAAAGAAGTTTTTGCCTCATTTAATTTGTTTGGGAGAGACAAAATTACATATTAATTCAAATCAAAAGATAATTGACAAATTGCACAGATTAGGCTACTTTCATTATTCTACATCTAATAGCCCATCAGCAGGGGTTGCTCTTTTTATTCCTTTCCAATGTCTGATACAAAATTTCAGAATTAGCTTTTTAAACTCTAATTTAATCTTTATAACCATTTGTATAAACTCTTTCAAATTCAATGTAGTTTTTCTCTATTTAAACAAAGATATCAGGCTCATTCATAATCAAATACATCTCATTAATTTAGGACTTATCTCAAATCCTTTTCCTACAATTCTTCTTGGAGACTTCAACTCAACTTATGACTGTTTCAATTCAAAATTTTTACACCTTCTAAATTCTCATTTCATGTGTGCACAGGGTTTTTTCCCACATGATGCATGTTCATTTTATTCAAAGAAATTTTCTTCTCTTATAGACCTATTATATTACTCTCCGGAACTGCACTTCTTCATAAATCCATATTTACAACCATTACCCTGTTTGCTCACTCTGCCATAGGGAGGTTGATACCATATTTCACATTTTCAATGATTGTTCCTCTCTTCAGAGTTGTAGAATATTGATTAATCAAATTTATACACCAAAACATCCAATTATCAACACACTCATAGAAGGTTTTGCCTATGGGGATTTTGCAATTATAAGAAGTGCAACTTTCATCACTTTCTGTCTATGGTTTGTCAGATGCTTCCTAATCTTCAAGTCAGTTATACCTGATCCAACATTAATTTTTTTACAAAAATTAAAAGATATCAAAGAAAAAGATTTGAAGTTAGCTCCTCACCTAATAGTAAATTCCACATGGAATCTTATTAATATTGGACATTAAGTAATTTAATGGTTTATAAATGTATTGCCAAATTTAATGTTATTTTATAATTTTTTATTTTATTGTAAACATAGTTGAATAAACTTGTTTTTGATAAAAAAAAAAAAAAAGTCCATAAGCAAAATGTCCTAAAAAGATTATAACTGTCCTCATTAATCCATTTCAAGTTTCAGTTGGTGAGGTTCGAATGTTCTAGAATGTCCATGATAGTGATCAGAATTTCTCTCTTCATATGGCCTGCTTTGAGATCTTGAGTTTGCAACTTCAATCTAAATAGTAAAGTTGGTATTGTTCACAGCATAGATGAATAAATGCTAGGTCAAATAGCTCCATGAATGATGACTTTCTTCCCCTGATGTAACTTCACACTTAGCAATGCATGGTTGTATGTGTTTCTATAATGTAATTGACAAAAGTTATTGAGTTGATTGAAAAGCAAGATATTTGCTGTTAGATATCTCAAATTAGAATTAATCTAATCTCCAGCTTAAACCTGAAATACTCTAGAAATATTGAATAATTTAAAGCTATTTTTGAAATTTTGAATCCCTTAGTTGGCTGGTTTTGAATCCATATGCCTTTAATTTAGCTTTAATCTGTATCTTATGAGCTATTTTTGTTTAATGTTTTTACTTTAATGGTGACAGACTTTTCTGTTCGAAACGCAAGTTCAATATTTCTGCTCAAATTTGTACATATTAGTTAGCCAATGACAGTTTTTGGTCTGATTTTTAGGGAAAAGATCATTTGTTTATATCTTTTGCTAATCACCAAAATGAGATTGTTCTATTTGGATGTGAATTTGATGTTTTCAAACAGCAGGTTTGTGTTCATGCATTTGATTAATTATTTACATCATTTGTTACAGTTCATATATATATATATGATAGATTAATAACAAAAATTTTGTTTGTTATTTCTTTTCTTTAAGTATTTTTTTTTAATTTATTGATTGTGTCTAAACTTGATCATCCTTTCCTTGTATTATTGTAATGTGTGCAAATTACATAACAATTGATGAGAGTTTTTTAACAAAGGAAAGTGTTAGTATCTAAGTTTTATAGTTTCGTTTACATAATGTATTTATCATACGTTTATTAAATGTTTAATTAAAAAAAAACATTAAGCAATTAATTATAGAAATAATTACTTGTTTCTCAGCTACGGGTGCTTGCGACCAATTTCAACTTTTGGTAATAAGTTTTATTTGATTTGCATTCTCATTATACAAGTAGATTTTTTTTCTATTAAATATAGGATATGTTGTTATTATGGGTCTTGGGTTTGAATTAGGTAAGGGTGTTTTTAATGGTTTTGGTGGGGTGTAAGACCACCTCTTACAATATATATAAATGAAATAATGTAGATGAAACTATTTCACTTCATCAACATCTTAATAAATTTTTATTTACAACCAAAGTGTAATTTCCCTTAACAATAAATGATCCTCTTTTGATAATCATTTTGTTTATATTTATCTACAAAACATACATACAGGTAGAATACTGTTAATTTGACTATTTATGATTTGAACATTTGTATTAGCCAGGGGAAAAAAAAATAGTAATCACATGATGTATATTTTGGAATTACAGATTTGTGATAGGCATTTCATTATTTTATTCATGGTTATAAAATTTTAGCAATCCTGATTTGTTATGTCCAAATCTTCTTATAGATAAAATAATAGGAAACAGATTTTGAAAGTTATTGAAACATAGGTGTAATTAAAAGATGATATACATATGAATGCAAAAAAGGTTGATCTTAGAATAAACAAAATAATAATATTAGATTTTAATTATTTTCCTATAGAAACAGGAAGTTGACATATATATATAATGATATATAGAAAAGCTAAATAAATGTAAACTCTTAAAATTTTATATTTTGGAAGGAACAAAGTTTTCATATTTTTTACTTATATGAATGTGAAAATAAAATAAAATCGCAGATTAAAATAACATATTAAAATTTCTTTTAATTATGCAATATTTTGTTTAAAAGAACCTTGATTTTTTTTCCAGATTATTAAAAAAGCCTTTTGTAAAATATAGTAAAATTAATTAATTGTTTTCACGAATGTAAATAATATTTAAAGTTATAAATATATCATCATCAGCAATAATCATCAAGAATCAACAGGCAACCCTAAGTGACATAATATAAAATCTTAGACTAATTATAATCTAGCCAATGCCAAACTTGTGACATAATCACATGATCACCATTTCTTATACTAGCACATAATTGTTGTAAACAAAGGCAAAACTCTCCATACAGTAGTGCCACCCTGTGCCAACCAGAGTAATCAATGAATGCCAGAAGGCTCGTGCATAAAATCCCTATCTAGTGCCTACTCATCCAATATCCCCAGACTAGTTTCTGGCTTGTGGCCATCATCAGTGAGGAGCCTTGGATCTGAGAGCACTGCACCTAGATCTTAGGATCTAATGCAACCCTCCAGCAGTCACCTTTTAACTCTACTTTACTACAAAACTATGAGAATGAAATTGAAAACACAATATTTTCAATCTAAGCTCAATAGCTTATATAGTTATATTGGCATAGGGTGGCACTACTGTATGGAGAGTTTTGCCTTTGTTTACAACAATTATGTGCTAGTATAAAAAATGACGATCATGTGATATTTAGTGGTTTAACACCAATCCTGCCTAATAGGATAGTGGTGGCTATGGTTGTTTAAGAGCCAAAGACACCAAAATGTATGGGTACTGAATTGAGTTCAGACCCATATGACTATATAAGCTATTGAGCTTAGATTGAAAATATTATTGTGTTTTCAATTTCATTCTCATAGTTTTGTAGTAAAGTAGAGTTAAAAGGTGACTGCTGGAGGGTTGCATTAGATCCTAAGATCTAGGTGCAGTGCTCTCAGATCCAAGGCTCCTCACTGATGATGGCCACAAGCCAGAAAGTAGTCTGGGGATATTGGATGAGTAGGCACTAGATAGGGATTTTATGCACGAGCCTTCTGGCATCCATTGATTACTCTGGTTGGCACAGGTTGGCACTACTGTATGGAGAGTTTTGTCTTTGTTCGTGATATAATATTATAAAAGCAATTAATATTTCATCTGCATGCACATATATAGGTACTAAAATTACATCAATAAGCATATCAAAAATGCTGAAATTATTATATCAATGTGGATCATAATCAATGTTCTGTGTCATTTAGTATCTTGAGTATACTGGCCAACAATAAACTAGATACCATCATAAAATCCATAAACTATAAATATGTAGGCTTTAAAGTGATTTATATGACCTTAGCACCATCCAAATAATTCTACAGAGAACCATCAGCATTTCTTCATACATTCACATATATATATATATTGCAAATATCATTATGCCTGAATTTGCTGCAAGGACTTTACAGACTGTGAACAAGAGAAAATAAATACAATTAATATACAATAATCTACAAATCCCTTAAATCACAATTCAATGATAATATCAATTGCAAACATTGGTAATTCTCAGACAGATAATTAGAATTTCAGAAACTTAATTTTTTATATAATTACTTAATAAGGTTAATGAATAAATAAAAGAATAAACAATTTAGAAAATGATGTGACAAAACTCAAATTTAACACATATTTATCAACTCTATCCAGACAATCTTAATAGGGATTTTGAGGTTAAAGACAATAATTTTATAAACAATTATTATTAATAATAATATTTTGAACATAAAAAAGGTTTTAAAAAAATAAAGTTGAAGGAAATGATGATAGAGGGAGTTGTTAAGCAAGTATAAAAAAATTTTGAAAAAATTTGTCAGTTGGTTTTAGAAATAGGATGAGTATAGAGTAGATTTTAAAGAGGCGAGTAATTTGTAATGTAAAAAACTCTTAACAGTTAATTTAAAAAATATATAATAAAATAAAAAAAAGTTAGAAGTAATTAAAAATACAAGTAAAAAGATTATAATAAAATAATGTGTATTAAATAGTAGAATTTAAAAGTCAAAGTTTTTAAAAATTGAAATTATAAGATTATAATAAATAGATTTAAAATAAAATTAGTTAAGAATAGAATAATAAAATGGAAAATGATTATTTATAATGATCAGGTTAAGATATATGTTCGATTATGTATATAAATATGTGTATAAAATGTATTAATTGTATGATTATATATTTGGATATTGTAGCTCTGATGATGACTGCAGGACAATTGGAACTGTAAGAATAAAGTTTTGATATAAAAAAATAATATTGAAGTGTATAAGAAAATTGGAAATGGTATGATATGACTTATAATTTAATTATACTAGTGTCTTAAAATGTTTATGATTTGCTAATTACATTGCTACATAACACCTGCATTGATTCAGAAATGGCACTGCAGACAGCTCAGAGGAAAAACCAGTTACCTTTTCTTAGGACTTCATATATAGGAACTAACTGAGGACAATGTTTATTTCACTATATTTTATATATATTAAGTTCTATATTTCTCCATCACAATTAGAAATAGTTGGGAGTAAACCTAAATTATCTGAATTTAAAGTTACTAGTACATTGAATAACCAATCTTTCTGATATACAATAAATATCTGCAATATTTTTCCTCTTCTTACTTTATAATTAATCCTACTTCCATTTCTATTTGCAATATACTGTATGTGTTTTTGTAATTAACAACATGTTAATTTTCAAATCAATCACTTCAACATTTCTTCATAAAGTCCAATAGTGAATCATTTGATAAGTGAATCTGCTTATATTTGAACACACACACACACATGAGCTTTTTGGGATATTGGTTAATGCATGTACCTAAGACCAGTAACTCTAATTTGGAAAAACTTGGGAAATGATTTCAAGCAAGCTTAGCATATAGTTTTCAGAGAATACTCATGAGTAATCTAGCTAGCCTCCCAATTATTGGCTGGAAAATAGATACTTTTAATATTTGCAACTAGAAAGTAAAGCAAAAAAAAAACCTAATGGATTTGTCTTTTTTCACTGTTTCTCTTTAGGAGATTTCTGATGGTGAGCTATTTAAAAGTCATTATTCTTATATGTATAGTATGATGTAAAATAGTTTATCTAAAATAAAATAAAAAGTTTCTGCAATAATCTATATACCCAGAAATATTCTGAACTCAATGTGAAATAAAATATTGGAAATAAATAATAATCATATAATCTCATTTCACAATGAAAACAGCAGAGGATATTCAAATGCTCTAACCTCTGTTTAATATTTATACATAAATTAATAGAGAAATCAATCAATCTATGAAAATGCATGTTTGTAAAATATGATCATCATCATCATTTTCAATTAGAATGAGTCTTTTAAATTTTAATCCAGTTTCTTCAATTTATAATTTCTCCAAGTCATTCCAGAATTTTTATTTTATTTTATACATCCATCTCACTTGTGGCTTTTAGATCTCAGATGGCAATCTATTGTCATTTCTTCTAACAATACCAGGCCATTTCTACTTTGGCCTCTTTAATTCCTTCAATGTTAGTGCTATTTATTGGTTATTCTAACTTATATATCTCACTTTCACTTACTCCTTATTGCATCAACATACATCATCTTTCTACACTTTTCTAAAATCTTTGCTCTGCTTTTCTATTAAATGTCCAAGTTTCAGATTCACAATCAAGCATAAAAAGCATTTAATAAAGACCTTCCTTTTCAAGCACATAAGCATGTTTTCTTTTAATATTAAGTTATCTCTATTCACAGAACTAATTCCAAACTTAATTCTATGATTTCATTAATTATGTTTCCTTCCATATTAATAATCTGATCAAGGTATTTATAGAAGTTAACTTCTAATTGATTATTTTCAATCTTTATTTTCTTCTGCTTTGAAAAGATATTAAACAAAACTTTAGTTTTTCTTAGGATTTATCTTCATTGCAAGTTTTTTATTTTCACTAAAGTATTATTTGTGAAAATAATTACAGTAAGAAGTCTTAAGAAATATTTTATTTTTATTCCAGAGTTTATCATTTAATCCACATATTTCCTGTAAAAAGTCTTAGAAGAGATGGAATCTCTTTCTCATATATCCATATCAATGTTAATATTCTTATATGTTATCATATAGACTAATAATTGCTGTTGTATTTTGATAAATATTTTTCAAAATTTGATGAAAATCTGGATATATAGCTTCATGTTCCAAAGTTTTAATTGCTGTAGAAATACTTATAAAATTGAATAATTTACGTCATTTACAAAACCGACACCAAATAACAATTCATACTCATTAGTCCTTTCTATAACTTTCCATAATACTTAGGTATGATATCTTATGACATAACTACCTTTAAATCAGATTTGTTCTTTTAGTTGGTGTAAGTCCAAAATGATAAATTTGTAATTTCTGATAACTTCCTTTTCATCTTTCTAAAAATTTCAATATCACCAATTCATTTTTCAATCAACTCATATATATATATCATTTAGCATACAATTTTACCAACAATTTCTCTTTATTTTTTTAACTACTTCTGTTAAATATCTATATCCTCAATCTTTTCCAGTCTTAATGACTTTATTTAAAAAAGTGAAAATTTAGATATTGTCATAACTGTAAATCTTACTTTTTCTTGTTCTTTATGAATATATTTTCCGATAATATCACTTTTTCAGTAATAATGTCACTTTTTCTTCTTATTAATGAACAACCTTCTCTACAATAATAAGATATAATTTCACAGTTTTGAAACTTTTTCTCTTTTATAGATTATTTCATCATAATTAATTCCTTTTCATTATATTAGCTCCTTTTAAATATTCTCATATTACATCTTTCTTTATACCCTGCCTTCTCTCAAAAAATTACTGGAAAATTTCTTTTCTGTGTAGATGATCTTAATACAAAATCAATTTCTTCATATTGAATTCATTTAAAACTGAACAATCATTGAAATTTGTTAATATTTTAAAACAATTTATTAAGTTCTAGCTCAAATTCATTGGAGTATTTCGGGAAAGTTAAGGACATCAGCTGTTAGTTTCTCTAGCTTTGCATTAATATATATTTTATTTCATTAAACAGGCAAAACTCTCCATACAGTAGTGCCACCCTGTGCCAACCAGAGTAATCAATGGATGCCAGAAGACTATCCCCAGACTAGTTTCTGGCTTGTGGCCTTCATCAGTGGTTGGCACAGGGTGGCACTACTGTATGGAGAGTTTTGCCTGTTTAATAACAGTTATGTGCTAGCATAAGAGATAGTGATCATGTGAAGTGTCACTAATCAATGAACATTTTGTTTCTTAAATCTTTTTTTTTTTTTCAGATAAAATATAATCCAGCTTTGTTGTGTTTTCATTTGAAAGCTTCTATATCCATTTCAGCTTTACATTTTTATAATAAATATATCAGCAATATATATGTGCGTAAAATATTTGAACAATGAAACAAAAGTTTAGAAATATTCTAACAAAATAGTAAAAAAATAAATACTAATTAATGTTATACCTTCAAATCTTGATGAAATTGTGCACCCCATGATCCTTGGACACAATGACTTGGCCATAGTTTTTGTTCATTTATTGGGGGGCCTTCAAATATTACAGTATCAAATACTTTAGCATCTTTAGTGGTAACCTAAATTTACAATCAATAATTCATTTCAAATAATTAAATAAAAAAATAGAATCTCATTTCTACCAGCAGCAAACTAATGTTTGCAAACTATTATACAATTCTGGATAATGATAAGCAATCAATAAATAATAGCAAACAATAAATAAAAACTTATGAACTAAAAAAAAAGAGAATTTTTTTCAAAACATACATACTTTTATTTTTAAAAACAATTTTTATTATATGCAGATAAAAAAAAAAACTTATGATTATTTAAACAAATAAAGAAAATATAATGCAATTGTGGTCATGAATTACTTCAAATTTTCATAAAAACATTACAATGAAAAGTTAAATATATATATATTGAATATAAAAAATAATAGAACATATCTTTAAAAAAATGTATACATCTAATGTCTATAATGAACATTATTTACTAGTACAATAAAAACAGTCTCATTTAGATTCTATCTGTAAACTCCTCTTTAATAAATAAGTATACAAATTAATTATTTCTATATCAATAATATAATAAAATTTTATATAAAAACAAACAAAAAAAAATATTACAAAATCAAAATTTATATTTAAAATTTTCCTTCAATAAAATAAAAATGTTAAAACAGGAAACACTCTTCGTACAGTAATGCCACTCAGTGCAAGACAGAGTAATCAATAGATGCCAGAAGGCTTGTGAATAAAATCCCTATCTATTGCCTACTCATCCAATATCCCCAAACTAGTTTCTAGCTTGTGGCTTTCTCTGAGTAGCAATACTGTATGGAGAGTTTTGTCTGTTTTCACAGCTTGAGCAAGCATAAGGAAATGGTGATTATGTGATGTTTAGTGGAGGAAAAAAGATGTAATTACATGGTTAATTGCTTGGGAAGTCACATGACATATCAGCACTCGTGTAGCATGTTAAACGTAATGGTACCATTCAACTGGTGAAAATGAGGTTTATATTTTTTAATATATTGAGCTGAAAATTTATCTGGGATTTTCTAGTTCTTGAGTGCATCTTTCTGTCACTACACAAGGCATTTTTCTTCAAAATGAAACAAATATTTTAGTTTAAAGCTATGTTTTTAGCCTTTTTAAGTAATGGAGCAGAGTAGATTTAAATGTATTTGTCATGATCTGAATACAAAAACCATATTAAAAACAAATATAAAATACCCTCCTCCCATCCACACACACTTACACAATAGATTGAAATGAACATCTTAGGGTATTGCAATTTTAATCAATAGATTTCAATAGCAATATAAAAGTAAAAAGTAACATCAAAAATCCAATAGAGAAAATCTGATATCTTTTATCAGAATTCCAATTAGACAAAAGCCAATCATAAGTGTTCACTCATTGAGTACAACATTGATCCTTGAGTTAAAAAAGAAAAGTCATTAATAAAAAAAAAACATGGTAATTAATTAAAAATAACTATTTAAACTCTTTTCATAATTCCTTTAAAAAATTAAATTAAATTAAAAAAATATTGTGACATTTGAAAAACTTTTGAATATATGAAGATAATTCACTCATTCTTTGGTATTATTGTACATAGTATTAATGATTAGATGTGATTTCAGATTTGTTTACATGCATTTGATAGTAAATACCAGTAGTGGGCTGGGCCATAAGGACTGCAACACTATAGCACCACCACCCCCAATACGAAAATTAATTATTAAATTTGGGTTTGAAAATATCAATACAACTGTTTTTAAAAAGAATTAACTTAACTGATCTTTGAGATTCTATTCAAAGATGCGGCTAATTATAGCAATGTCAAAAACATCATATTCAGTGAATTTCTGCAACTTCCACCAAGATTCATTTGATCGCTGAGTAGTCATATGTTTGTCTATTTTCTTCAAAGTGAATACATTTTTTGTTTCTTACTACTATATCTAGGATAATTTTTATTGTTTCATTTAAAATGATAAATAAAATATTCTGCTTTTTTCTTGTATTTAACATTTGTAAATTAACATAAAAATATTTATTATAAAAAACATAACAAAATAATAATAAAAATATTATTTTAAACATTTGTCATGATGGGTGTTAGCATTGAATATATATATAAAAAAATTACATTTTCCCAATTTACATTACAAGAAAAAATTAAAATAAAAAGTCAATCTACTCCATATTATTATTTTTCAAACAGCGATTAGTAAAATAAAAATACATTAGATCTTTTAACAATGGTTGCTATAGAAAAATTAAATGGCTGTGATTGTGAAATTAGAAATGCTCTGCTTTGAATGCTGTAATAAAATATCCCTGCTTAAAATCTCATGGGCTGCCACTAGTAAAAAAATGAAATTAAACTGATAACTATATTTGGAGCATATCACTTGAAGTTAAAAACCATTTAAAATTTTTGTTAACATAGTATTTATTTTATAAAATTAGATTTGTTTCTTAGATTTATAATATAACTGTAAATATTAATTCTTATTAAGGGCGATGTCAACACGTAAAACTTATAAAACGCTAAAACCTTAGTACATGCGCCTTGAGTGCTTAATTTTAGCAAGAGAGACCTCTACGACCCCCTCTTATCTCTAACCTATTTTTCTTAATTATATAGGCAAATCTAAAGCATTTTTATTTGGGAGCATGAAGCTAATAAATTCTTTAGATTTGCCTATATAATTAAAAAAAATAGGTTAGAGATAAGAGGGGGTCCCTCTTATCTTTATAAAGTCGAATCTTGCGTTATGATGTGCAGAGATCTCTCTTGCTAAAATTAAGCACCCAAGGCGCATGTACTAAGGTTTTAGTCTTATATAAGTAATATAACTGTAATTAAATGTTTTGATTTATGAAAATGAAAAAAATCCCCATTAGGGGATTTTGTTTTTTTTTCAATGATATAATATATGCTCTTTCTAAAAGGCTTATTAATAACTTATCAGAAAACCTTATCTTCTAATTTTTTATTACTAAAAATAAAAAATCCATAAAAAATTAATTAATAAAAAATCTATCTTTTGCATTTTAAAAACTTACTTTACTTGAATTATGAAGTTTTCTCAATCCAACATTTTCAATAAATGAACAATGATTTTCAGGATGCCAATCCAATGTATAAACTATAGTGTCAAATTTCACAGTATCTAATATGTGATTAATGACTGGAACTACTAAGGCACCATCATGCTTAGCAGGACAGTTTTTAATAGCCAATGTACCAGTTATGAAATCATTCTGGACATCAATAATTAATAAGGCACTGACTGGATTAAGAATCTAAAAAAATAAAATTATTTTTTCCCCTTGAAATTTATAAAAAATATTAAAATTATAATAAATATGTGTGTTTCTAAATAAATGGTTGTTCAATATATTTAACCTATATAGTTTAAAGGCAAATCTATAATTTGTCACACAATCATTATAATATGATAAGTATTTCACTTCATAATGTATAATTTCTCGATATAAATGACTATTATCAGAAACTCAAAAAATACTCATTCATGAATAATTGCAAATAATAATAATGATGTAGATTATAGATTCATTTTTATATTATATCCAATGGATTTTATATATAATTATTATATATATTTGAGTTTGTGTGAAATCAATTAACTTGATATTTAGTAAGCAAGAATCACAATCATATATGGAAAAATGTTACTACACATCTTATGAAATATAATGTTTTTTAATCTTTCTTTCACTCTATATTCTTCTATTATGTATTGATAAAATTTATAAATAATTAAACAAATCCATCTTTCTTTGATTATTTTATTAACATCATCAATCAGTTTTGATTGACCAGCAACCTTCTTCAGACCTATAAAAAAAAAATTTCTTCTACGAGCAGGTAAAATGCTTATGATAGAATTGCAATATAACATAAGAAAAATAAATATTTGCAGAACATATAAATATTTGAATACATAAATAGTTTATCATATAAACAATATATTATACACAATACATATATAATAATATTAAATCGTGCTTTCACACTTCCAAAGTAAAGCTATAACAAATGTAAAGTATAAATATACAGGTTATTATAATACATATATGCAAATACCAAATATATACATAATTTAAATATATCATATACATACACTAATATAAATCCTCAAAATTTATGCTACACATATATCATAAAATATTATGAAAAGTCAAAAGCCATAACTTATTTTATATTAATTAATATTATCAAAATTATAAAAACTATAAAAAATATAGCTAATCTATAAAATTAGTAATTTTTTTATCATTTATTTATTAATTTTAAATATTAAAGGGTAAACTCTAAATTTAATTAGCATTATTAAACTTAAATGCAATTTATTCACTGTACTTTAAACACTTTTTAGCAAAAACCTTTTATTGTACATATCAATTAAAGGTTTTTGCTAAAAAGTATTTAAAGTATAGTGAATAAATTGCATTTGTATAAGAGGGGTTTGAACTCAGACTTTCACATGATCCTCAACTATCCACACTATATCATATATTACATATTGGAATGCAGGTATGATAAAGCTTGTACTGTAGAAAATATTAATATATAAGATATAGCAAAATAAAAAAAGTGGTGAATTTGGTAGTATTATTAAACTTATTAACTATTCTTATAAACTATTTTTATTATAAATTGTATTTATAAATATTTTTTTAATTATCTAATATTAATACCCATCTCCTTCTTATTATTTAGCTTTTCAAGTACTACTAATTTGAATTTTAAATTGCTTTTTCTACTGTTCTATAGCTGAAAAATTGAATAATAAAAAGCTGGGTATTATTAATATTAATTAGATAATAATTCAAAAAATATTTATAAATATGTTTTCTAATAATTTATAAGAATAGTTTGTAAGTTTAAAAATAATAATTATTAAATTTACAGTTTGTACATTGATATTTAGATTAATAATAGGAAATTAATAAATAATAAAAGATTATAAGTTTTATAGATTAACTAAATTTTTTATAGTTTTTATAATTTTGATAATATTAATTAATATAAAATAATGACTTACTATTTTTGACTTCTATGATAAAAATTAGTGTGTGTATGTGATATATTTAAAGTATAATATATATATATATTTGATAAATATATAGAATGTGATATTTGTATATGTATTGTCTATGAATTGTGCATAATATATGGGTAGGATATTCGATGTATTTATAGATTTGGTATATCATCATCATCATTTTCAACCATTTCTCTGATCTCTAGCCTCTCTTCTCCACATCACCCTGGCACACATCCTTATTTCATTCAACTATCTCACATGTGGTCTCTTTTTAGGTCTTTTACAATCTCTTGGAATACAGTTTAAAGTATCAACTATTCATCTATCATCATCTATCTGTTCTAGCAATTTGTCCAATTTAAATCCATTATCATAATTCTATCAATGATGTCAATATTACTGGTTTGTTCTCCAACTCATGTACTTTGTTTTCAATCTCCTCTTGTTACTCCTAATAGTATCCAAGTCTCAGATCCATAAGTAAGAACTAGTAAACTCATTTATTAAAATTCTTCCTTTTCAAACACACAGGCATATTTTCTTTTAATATTAAATTATTTCTCCCAAAAGCATTCCAATCAAATTTACTTCTATTATTAATTTCATTCATTAGGTTTTCATCTGTAGTAATAATATGATCAAGGTATTTGTAGTTATTAACCTCTTCTAACTCATCATTACCAATCTTTGTTTTCTTCTAATGAGAAAATTCATTGAATATTACTTTAGCCCTATTTTCTTACTTTCATGTAATAACTCTTGCCATTGGTATATCAGTGACAGCTAATCCATAAGCATTGCAACACTGCAGCACTGCCAGAAAAAAAATACAAAATTAATTATTAAATTTGTAATTGAAAATACCAATATAACTATCGTTCAACATTTTTCATAATTCTTATGTAAATGAACCATTTTAAAAAACAATTATTTTAATCGATGACTGAGATTCTATTCAAAAATGCTGCTAATTATAACAATGCCAGAAATGTCATATTCAGTGAATTTCTCTTCCTTCCGATTCATTTGCTCTTATCAATGTGTGTAACAAGTACTGTGGAACATGTCCTGAGAAGCATCAGTATTAAGAGTGATACGTTTATCTGTTCAGGTTTCTCTTCAGAGTGAATAAATTTTTATTGTTTTCATTTAGGATGAGCAATAAAATATTCTGTTTTTTTTTTTTTGTAATTAACATTTATAAATTAAGATATAAATATTTATTAGACAAAGTATAATAAAAGAAAGATTATTTTAAATGTTTATTATGATGAATATTAGTGCTGAAAAAATTGAAATAAAAATCAGTTTATTTCAGATATTATGATTTATCAATCAGCAATTAGTAAAAACAAAAAAATTTATTAAATTTTAAAATATGATTGGTATGGAAAAATAAAATGGTTGAGGTTTGAAATTAAAATTTTTTTTTTCCTTGCTTACTTTTTAGTGTTAATACTGTAGTAAAGCATATTTTCTTAAAAATTTCACAGGCCTTCACTGAATAGGATATAAAAGTGAATCAATTTATAAGGGATATAATGTTTGGTTGCATTGTTTATATAATAAACTATTTGTGTATTAATGTATATACCTTATAGCTCTGAAGATTACTAGTCAACCGAAACTGTCAGATTGATGAGGTTTAATAAAATAAGCATTTTAACAGTAATAAAGAAAGGTGGATTTGTTTAATATTAAATTTCAAACAGAACATTTTTTTGTTTATATAATGTGCAGTATGACTCAAATGGTCATCTAAAAAGACTATGAAAGAAAGTATTTAAATGAAGCTTTTTTTTCAGTGCATTTTCCTAATTTGGAAAAATAATCCACATTGAATATAGCATAAAAATTGCATTAATAATATTCTTATGCTGTTTTTAATAAAGTCGTTGATAAGAACAGTTGATAAGCATTTTGTACTGAAGTGATATACACATAGATTTACAATATAGTAATATCTTCATTCATAACTTCATATAATGACTGATTAATTTCAGATTCATATAGCATCTTAGTAGGACAGAATTATTAGTTAAAGACCAACGAATGGTTGTCTTTATTTTCCATCAGTAAAAAATTAAATATTCAAAAAATGTTTATGAAAAAGTCAGATTACAAGCAAAAGTTACATTCCCAGAACTTCTGTTAAACCAAGTTAAATATTCCCTCCTCCCAAAACTCTTAACATACCACAATGAATTTATCTATTTCTTGTTCTTTATTCCCAATTATTTCCCTAACTTTGGTTCATTTCTTTTCTCCTCTTATCATATTTTAATAAAAGCTGTCTTGATAGTTCCATTCTCTTCATTATTTTTCAATTTTTTCCAACCTACATATAATATATCCTAACCTTTTTTCAACATTCTACACTCCAAAAAGAAATGTTTAATACTGTTCCTTTTCTATATACACTACATCTACAATTACTTATTCCAATTTTACCCTTCCTGACCTTTGGTATTAACTTATACCTTTAGCTTTACATGATTTAATGCAATGATAGAGTGTTGTACTCTGAAGTGTAAGATCTTTGGATCAATTCCAATTCATGTCACTTTGGGTGCCAAACTTCAAGCAATAGAGTCATTCAATTGTTATATATATATATGCATAACTTTGCATATTTTACATAATTATTATTCTTATATAACTCCAAACTATTTTTTTTAATATTAATATACATTTTACACAATTATAATTCTTTCTTTCTAACCAAGTTATCTATTTTTCCCTCCCCTCTTCATAATTATATATTTGTAATATATTCTTTATATATCTGTCCCATTTCTTATATAAATATATAGGAATAAATTCTTTCTTGTCCAATATGTTTGCTGCCTTCTCCACATAATCTAATTAAATACAATTTTTTTTTAATCTATTTCCATTCATATATTGAAATCTTTATAACATTTAAGTAATTTATTTTTGATTTCACTCATCAAAATGCAAATCCATCCCATTTTATCTCAAATAGCCTCATTTGTTATCCACAACATTCTATCTAAAAAATTTTGAGTTCCTTGGTCAATGCACTTCCAAAGATTAAAGATGCCATCATTTCTTTCCAAATAATTCTATAAATCTCATATTTATTATGACATATGTTAGATTTTTTAAAAAAGCCAATTCTATTATATTTTTTGCTTATTTTCTCAACTCCAATTCCCAATTATCTATATATTTTTTTTCTATTTAATAAATTGACCATATAATACCTATATAGGTCCATTTTTTCAAAGCAGGATGCCTTCTATTTTCAATCCTTTAGTTTTACTGTTCTCTCCTTTATGAAATCCATTCATTTCCCGAACCAATTTCTAACTCTTTGCATAAATATATATGTAAATAATTTACAAAACACATCAGTTATTACTCTTGAACAATAGTTATCAACCTAAAATCTTTTCTCATGTGATATGATGCAAAATTATTTATTACTTGAATGAAGTCAGAAGTTTTTGTGCATAGATCTCTCCAAATTCCTTTTAAACCCAATAAGCTCATCCATTTTTTACTCCTTATAATCCAATTATTTATCTAGCCCTGGTTCATTTCTTCTTCTTCTCTTATCTATTTTAATAAAAACTGCTATAAAGATCTATACAAAAAAATTATAAAATCATTACTTCTTTCATTCACTTTACTTCTAAATTTCTCCCATTTTCCATGCAATTATCCAAATTCCCTTTCCAATATTTATTTAAATGCATTGACAATATTGCAATATCACAAACAATGACATCTGTAATGTTACTTAAGAATATGAGTGAAGATACATTCTATGACATTATTGAATAATATATAAAAATAAATTATTTTTTAGAAGGGATTTAAACTCAGACTTTCAAGCTCCCTACAGCTATCCATTCCATCTTATATAAGTGATATACATGATCACATACATGTGAAAAACATAAACGATCTCCAATGTACATATTTTGTGCTGATCTAGCACTCATTAGTTGGCCCAGATCATCATCTCTCACACATATACACAATCAGTGCTCAGTTTATATTAAGATAGCAAATCTTCATACTTTAATATGCAGGCTTCAATCTTTTCCACTTCCAATTATTCAGCGATCCATATTACTAAAAATATGATGATAGAATGCTCAAAGCCCTTGTTAGTGCAATATTATTATCATATCCATGTTGCCCTGAAGTCATTTTGACTTCTTTGGTAAAGGACTTTCATCATCATCAACCATAATCAATCCACTGCAGGATGATGGTCTCTCCAAGTTCAATTCATCTTCTCTGATGTTTAGCTTCTCTTCTCCACATTACTCCTGCACACTTTCTTATTTCATCCATCCATCTCATATATGGTCTCCAGTTTATGATTTCAATTGTCCAATCTATTATCATTTCTTCTAGCAATATGTCCAGTCCAACTCCACTTTAGTTTCTTAATTTTTTTATATCAAATATTTATCTAAATCTGCTTTTAGTTTACTTAATTGCTTGAACTTGTTAAAAGTGTTTTTATTTAATTAAGGTTCAAGCCTGCTTGTAACCAGCTATAGGCTTCTTGTAACCAGCTATATCATGATTCAGCAAACATTTTGGAAGTGTTCAAATAAACTATCTATTTTCTTAATATTGCAGTTTTCGATTTTTTTGATATTATATTTTATGGATTATATTTTATTTGGAAAAAAGCAAAAATATGACTGAAAAAAATTAAGTTCATTTTTATTATTGTCCTTGGCTTTAATTGTTTAATGTGCTTGCATTTTATTTCTTTTTTTATCTTTATATTGAAACAGTAAGATTCGTATTCGAATCTTAAGTTTCACCTTTTTCTGTCGTCTCT